>CM063185.1:54417500-55684000 GCA_031835075.1 Saguinus oedipus
TTCATGGAAAATAAGTAATGAATTTCTAGTCCCTTTCACCAGTATTTTCACCTTAAATATGGGTATAAAATGAGTACAAAAATCGTATTATTTTTGTTTCAGCAAAAGCTGATGAAGCATTGAAAGCCAAGGAAAGAAATGAGGAAGAAGCAAAGAGAAGAAAGGAGGAAGGTAAAGCATGTGTTTATTTTTCTCTGAGAAATTACTATCTGGTTGTATTTCCTGAGTAGACCATAGAATATAATCTAATACCTTAGGGGTTACTTCATGCTATTTCATGAACCAAAACTATGACACAGTATCACACTATATTCATTGTCTTGGACACTAATGTTTGCTCTTATGAGATTAGTTTATAAGCATCCTATTATGTATTCTGGGGAATTGGGAGGATATAATAGTAATGCTGATGTTGGTTTGTTCCTGCTGACTTTTATAGTTAAAAAATTACCAAAATCAGTCACAGAAATAGATTGAATTTTATCCATAGCTTTTGAAACGTTTTAGTAGTGATGAAGAAAAGTCCTCTTGCCAACAAAACTTTTTTTAAAAGTTGAGAGAATATTAAAATTCAAAATGTCATAAATAGTCATACTATGAAATCCATGTCTTAATTTTTCAAGATAAATATTCTCTTTAAAAAACAACATTTAGGCCATTTCCCCAAAATATTATTTAAACAAATCTACACATTTTTATCCCCTCTAACAAATTTTTATTTCCCCCTTAGTTTGCTATCTGTGATTTACGTGAGTGAAAAATTTAGGTTTTTTTCTTCACATGGGGATTGTATACATACACTGTTATAAATTACAGTGCTTAAAGCAAGATTAGGCAGATCTTTCTCAGTGAGTTAAGTTGGTGATCTGCTTAGACTGGCAATCATGTCACTTTACTGGCTAATTTCACAGCATTACTATTTCCTGTTGTGAGCTTTTGAGAAGTTGAAGTCTGACGGTATGTGCCAGAATTTGGACTTTGGGTGCTGTAGTCTAAATCTGAAAGTTTAAATAGTTGCCTTAGTAGGTACCTGTGTTTTACTATAACAACCAGAAGATAATTTGCACTCTGAGGCACTACATGGAAGCTGAGATTCAGTAAAATCCAAAGTATAATGGTTTAGACTGCTTAAAAGCAGACTACCATCAGAGCCATCCTCAAAAGCAAGCCAAAAAAAAAATAAAAAAAACACTGTAGATTCAAGTGGCAGATCCCTACAAATAAGTAGATTCAAATTAAATGTGGATGAATTTATACACATAGAGTATAGTGTTCTTACCTTATCTGACACCCCCAAAATCCTGGCTGTATGCTTTTTTCTGGGATCAACTAATTTTATGGTGTACTGAGAAAAAAATGAATTTCAATAGCAAGAATCCTCAATAGAATTATCTTCTTTTGGATCTCTTGGCATTGTTAATGAAAGCAAGCTATCTGATTTCAGTTATGCTTACCATGTGCCCATAGTACAAATAAATATAAGACTAAATGCAAAGGAGTCTAAGCAAATTATAATGTTTAAGTACTGCTGTGTTGTGTGGCATTCGGATCAATGTAACTAATTAATAACATAATGGCCCTTATAAAACACTGTGGTACTGTAAATCACATGTGTAGTACTTATGACCAAGCAACACTGTGAAAATATGTTGTAGTAGTTATTAGCCTAATCCTATTAATTCAGATCTTAACTGGAATCTTAATTAGTTGAAAACGAATGGCACTGAGAGTAACCACAAATACTGAAATTGCAAAGTGATTTGTTTTTATAAAAAATATATAATATGAATGCTTATGTTAGCAAAAGAAACTTTTTTAATATGTCCGAACTCCTCATTTACATATTGAAAGTTAGTATTTCTATGTCTCTCTTGTTTTCATTAAATTAGTTCTAAGTGTCTTTTAAAAGACATTTGGTTAGGAATTTCTTAATTCACAAGTAACTATTGATATTGTCATTCTTTCTAAAGTAATTTTTAATTTAGACCTTTCACTAAATCAAACTGACCTTATACTTAGTCTGCAATACATAGTACCTTTTCCCTTTCAGTTCCTGATAATTGTTGACAAAGCATATTCCTCCAATCATGGCTGTTTTAGTTAGCATCTTTAAAAATCTAGCATTCTAACTAGAGTATAAACTACAGGATTATAGAGGATTTAGTATCCACAATGCCTAACACATAGTAAAAACTCAGTTTCTTGAATTGTTGCATGGTGAATGAATAAATCAATGACCAATTTCCCTTTATTCTTTTAAATTCATGCTAAGTAGCTTATTTTGAGCTTGCAATGGGATTCCAAATAATCTTGTTGAAAGTATAACCCAACTTTGTTAAGGGCTTTTCTAAGACAGGCCCTTACCTATTAAGCTATTGCTCTAATGAATTAGACTATGCAAAATGAAACCTAAGAATGTCAAAATACTGTCAAAATTTGCTAAACTACTCGCTAGATTCTTGTTGTTGTTTACTTCCAATTTTTTTTCTCTTGAGTTGTCCAGATATTTGAATGCTATCAAATTAACATTTCCCTGAAAGTGATTAACGTATAAGCTACGTTTATTTTATTTCATATAATTAGTCTAACTACAAATTGAAACCTGAGATAGATTAGTATGCATATGTGTATACATTTCTGTATCTGAAAGAATAATAATCCTTTATTTTCAGTCTGTAAGCCACTAGTAATTCACTCTGTCACATCATTTATACAATTCATCTCTTAATTTCTTAGCATGCTGATATGCAATACAGCGTTGAAAGCATTGCGAAAATGTAGATAAATGTTGTCTACCCAGCTCCCTTTATGCACTCTCTGTTATCTCAAAAAAGCTATTGTATTAGCATAGCAAGATCTGTGCCATGCAAATTCATTCTATTATGCAGTCTTTTCCTTTGAGTGTTCTTAAATCAATAACATAATTGTTTGCAAGTATTGCATCCAAAATAAAAGTCAGGCTACACACCAAAACTGGTCCAGGATGACTACTTTGCCTTCCACCCTTTAAGCAATAGGGGCTCGTTTAGAGTGCACTTGATGAGTTGATTTTTTGCTTAGTGAATATTGCTGGTACATTGGTGATAGGTGCTCGCTCTTTTCTTGAGCCACTAATTCTTTCTACTTTAGTCATTATAGGAATGTCATACATTTCAGTAAAAGTCAACTAAATATTTAAAGTTCAGGTTTACAATGTCCCTTTTTTTCTAATTCTAAAATATAATTTAGAAAACAATGAATGGCATTAAATCTTTCAGTTCTATTTTCTTTCTTTTTCTTTGACTTAAATACTTGACCTTGACTTTCTCTTTTTCTCTGTATGTGTTTGAAAATATACCTATACTTTTATAGTATATAATTAAAAAGCATTTCAACTTCTATTTTTCTCATTACTGAATGCATTAGCATAACTGTTTAGATTTTCTGTGTATTTTTATATTTCATTTGGTATGCATTAAGGTGCTAATTATATTTTAAATCCATTGTAAGCATAGTAGTCTTTCTTTGCATTTGACTTCTCTCTAATATGAATTTCTTATTTGTGGTATAAGTATAGCAGCTTTTGAATTCTTTTTACCCTTGTGTTTATTCAAAGCAGCTCTACCCATCTGTTAGTTTTTTTACTTCAAATATTTTTGTTTCCAAAAGTGTCAGGCAGCCCTTTCTAAATTATTCATGGGAATGGTGGACAGTGAAAATATAAACATAATAAAAGGCAGTTCAAGTGAAGACAAGAGCAATCCTCAAGTCTCATTTGTTTAAGTTTAAATTCATCAAATCTTTTGCCAGAGCTGATTGACAAGAAGTAAAACAGATTAACCTTAATTTATTTTTTTTTCTTTCTTAATAATCATTCAGTGAAGGTGAGGTAAAGAATACTAGTAACTGAAAGGCATGGTGGTTACCAAACAATGTTCTAAGTGTCCTACACATAAATTATCTAAATCATCATGAACTCTATAAGGTTTGTGCGATTAGCCCTGTACAATAGGGAGCATAGGAAACAAAGGCACAGTGCTTAATAGCTTGCTCTATAGCTAGTAAGTGGTGAAGAAGCCAGGATACAAACCCAGGCAATCAGACTCCAATACACATTTCCCTCTTTAAATAGCCTGCATAAATCACAACCCTTAGAATCAGTGTTCAAAAATACTATAATTCTCTATGTATCCTTTGCCTCCCTCTCTGGAGCCTGCCCTCCAGCTCCTAAGAAGTTGCTTACTATAAAGTTTTCCTGTCCTAACTTAGATCTAGATGCATACTAAGTTGCTCACATGAGTTTCTAGGACACCCAATAGGTGAGGTACTCCACTTAGAGGCACATTTTGTCAGGGTGTCTATGTCCTTTTTGTATAATCTGTATTTGTCTCTCTCCCTACGGACTGCCTGGTCAATGTAAGATATTCATAGTGTGTCCTCCATACCCAGCCTTGAGAGTCTGAACCAGAGCCAGACCTAAGCATCTCGTTTCTCAGGTTCCTTTCTCTGGGGTTTTGCCTGTCCCCGTGCTTTGTAGTTTCTGGCATAAAACACTTAGCACCGAGTCTGAGCACACCCATACAGAGAACTGTTATAATCCTTTTTTTTTCCCTCCACTGTGGTTCATCACCTAAGACCCATAGACCCTAAGAGCCTTTGTTTGTTCTGCATACCCTTTATAAGAAAGTAGAAGTGAAGCTGAAAGGAGAAGTTAGCAGGTATGAGGACATCATTTAGGAGTCACTGTTCAGTTGGCATGTAGATTCAAGTAGGTTAGACAGAAGTAAGACAATTTTCCTTTCTAGCCCTCGTCCTGAATTGGTTACTTATTGTAATATGCAATATTATTTCCCTCTGAGATTTAAATGTTTGAAAATCCCCCCTCCATCTTACTTTATTAGGTGGTTCCATTGTAAGATTTAAAGTGTCCCTTTTAGAAATTTGTGTATCTTACAATTCAGGATGCGATAAAAAAAAAAAAAAGAAATTTGTGTTTCCTCTGTATCAGATTTGATCGTTCTATTAAAACATCTGCCATAATATTTTAAAAATATTTCTATAGTTTTTTCACACATTAGCTCTAATGTTAGAGTGCTATTTTCTTTAAGAAAATCTGCTTAGCCTGAATACATTTCTTCATTGCATATTTTTCCTCAAGTTCTTATTTAGTTAAAAAAAAAAATTCACTCAAGAGCACTCAGTCAGTTATCCTAGCCATCTGTCTTATTTCCCTCAGCAGTGATTTGTCCTTTATAATACCCTTGATTCTATGTCTGCAAGAACTTCATTGATAAATATTTTTAACCTTTCCCTTAGATTCAGTGTTATCTATTTCGTATTATACAGCATCAACCTGTTTCTCAGTTTCAATGATTCCAGTAAATGTGTGCTCATTCATTTCTAACTTTTTAACCAAGCAAGGCATCCTTCCTTATTTTCTGAATAGCTAAGTCATAACATTTTTGCTTCATACACATTCAGCTGTGCTTTTTATGGATTTGGAAGGCAGTTTAGATCACATTTTACTTATTTTCAGTGAGATGTTTATGTACATGAAATGTAGATATACTGATATCTATATAATCATCATTAGGCCTCCAGTGGCTGGCTATCATGTGTTTCCTTACTGATTTAAATATATTCGATTTACTACACACACAAATTTCAAAACCAACTCAAAGCTACATGCTTTCTATTCAATCAGATACTTAAAATATAAATTAAACATTAGGAAGCTGACACACATATTGAATGCCCACAGGTGTACAGTCCTGAGAGTAACCTAGAGAAGCTAGTACAATTGTAAGGAATCAATTGTGCTCTACTAGAAACAGCCCTAGCTAGCTTCCTCTAGCTGAAGTAACAGAATGAGGTTCAGAGTCTCAGCTCTGCCGTTTCCTAGCTCTGTGACTGAATAAATCACTTAACCTCACTTCAGCTCTAAGTGGGGAAGATGATAAAAGCTGGCTGGAAACATTATAACATAAAATGGCAATAGTATTTAAAAAGCACTCAGGGCCGAGCGCTGTGGCTCACGCCTGTAATCCCAATGCTTTCGGAGGCCGAGGCGGGTGGGTCACAAGGTCAGGAGATTGAGACCATCCCAGCAAACATGGTGAAACCCCATCTCTACTAAAAATACCAAAAAAATTAGCTGGGCATGGTAGTGCACACTTGTAGTCTCAGCTACTCGGGAGGCTGAGGCAGAAGAATTGCTTGAACCCAGGAGGCAGAGATTGCAGTGAGCAGAGATCGCACCACTGCGAGACAGTGCGAAACTCCGTTTCAAAAAAAAAAAAAGCACAAAAGCACTTCAGGCTGGGCATGGTGGCTCACTCCTGTAATCCCAGCACTTTGGAAGGCCAAGGCAGGAGGGTTGCTTGAGCCCAGGAGTTCAAGACTAGCCTGGGCAACATAGTGAGACCCTGTCTCAAAACAAATTAGTCAGGCATGGTAGTGTACATTCGTAATCCCACCTACTCAGGAGGCTGAGACAAGGGGGAGTCACTTGAGCCCAGAAGTTCGAGGTTGCAGTGAGCTGTGATCAAGTCTCTAAAGAAAAACAAAAAAAGTCTCTCAAGTCTCTAGAGCTGCACGCCAGTCTCTTAAGAAAACAAAAACTTTATAACTAAATGTAAACTGTTGTTATTACTCAGAATTGTAACACAAAAGAATATAATGATTATTCTTTTTTCATTCATCCCTTTAGTAACTTTTATCAATTCAAAACGTATTTACTGAATATTCACTGCATCCAGGGTACTGTTCTAAGCTGTATGAAGAGATCAATCAAAAAGAAAATCAAGGCCAGGCACAGTGGCTCACACCTGTAATCCCAGCACTTTTGTAGGCTAAGGTGGGTAATTACCTGAGGTTGGGAGTTTGAGACCAGCCTGACTAACATGGAGAAACCCCGTCTCTACTAAAAATGCAAAAAAATAACCAGGCATGGTGGTGCATGCCTGTAATCCCAGCTACTCAGGAGGCTGAGGCAGGAGAATCACTTGAACCCGGGAGGCAAAGGTTGCAGTGAGCCGAGATTGCACTATTGCACTCCAGCCAGGGCAACAAGAGCAAAACTCTGTCTCAAAAAAAAAAAAAAAAAAAGCCCCTACACTCAAAGAGCTTACATTCTAGGATAAGAGGGACACAAAACAAAAATGAAAATAAATAATAAAATACACTAAATTTAAATAGGGTTTAGTGTTTTCGCATCCTGTGTGACCTTAGGTGGTTTCTTTGAACCAGTTTTCCCTATCTGTTAATAAGTATTATAATAATCTATCAACCATCTAAATAGGTAGTTATGTAGTGTGTGTGAAACCATTTTATAGACTTTATAAAATATTAGTTATTGCTTTTGTTTGGTTTTTTAGCACAATTTGGCATACTCACCATAGTATGCACCTTTAGAGACGCAGAATTGAAAGATACAGTTCTCTGTTGCTCTCAAAGAACTTACAATTTAGGAAAACATGACAAATGTACCTGAAATGGTAGCAGAGTACAATCTACAGTAATGTATAGTTATGAGCTAAATTATTTAGGGTTATTAAATGAGACACAAATTTACATGAAAGCAAGGGGTATATTTTTTCTGTTTTCATTAGATTGATTGACTTTATTGAAACTTCAGAAACTATGTTTTGTATGTTTCTTTCCAAGATAAGCATAAAATTTATTTTACTTAAGTTTTCTGTGTTCTTGTAGCAACAATTAAATACTAGCACAGAAGCAACTCTATTTGATCATGGTATTACTATTATCTGTGAGGAAAAATTTATTTCTTTCTTTTCTTTTTTATTTTATTTTATTTCTTTTCTTTTCTTTTTTTTTTTTGAGACAAAATCTCACTCTGTCACCCAGGCTGGAATGCAGTAGCACAATCTTGGCTCACTCCAGCTCCTTCCCGAGTTCAAGCAATTCTTGTGCCTCAGCCTCCCAAGTAGCTGGGATTACAGGTACCCACCACCAGGCCCAGGTAATTTTTATATTTTTAATAGAGACGGGGTTTCACCATGTTGGCCAGGCTGGTCTCAAACTCCTGACCTCAGGTGATCCATCCACCTCGGCCTCTCAGAATGTGGGGATTACAGGCATGAGCCACCACACTCGGCTGGAAAAATTACTTTCTACACATATATTTTATGATTTTTTTTTCTTCAAATTAGCTCTAAGTAACTCAAGTTTTAAAGCCTATGCCACTTACCATAGGAGACACTTTTATTGAAAAATTTCTGTCATTAAATACAGCTTTTTATTTTCTCAGTTTAGCAGCATTTTCTTGATTCTGTTATCCTGAGAAAAATATGCTCCTTGGTGACTATACTCCTGCTTTTTCTCAAAATTGTTCGATTCAGTTGTTATTTTTAAAGAAGTTTGGCATAGTGATTAAGAGTAATTACCTGGAGCCAAACTTCCCAAATCCAATGCCACTTACTAGCTTTACATCCTTAACCTGTGCCTCTATTTCCTCCTATATAAAATGAGGCTAATGAAAATGTTCGGTCACTGGAATGAATGTAAAGCACTTAGAATAGTGCCTACCGGATAGTAGGTGATATGTATTATATAAGTATTTGTTCTACTATACTTCAACTCTATAAAATTGTACTTGTTTTTACTTTCACAGCCTCTTAATTTTAGTATAAAAATAAGAGGTTCTCATTCTTTCTTAGCATAAAAAATGAAACATCTACTGAAAAAATGTAACACTTTTACAAATTAATAATTTGACAAAATTTAATCACAAGGCTAAACAGTGGGTAAAATTTTCACTAAGACTTATTCTGGTAAGTATGTATCTAAATAGCAAGGAATATAACACCCAAAGAATATAGTCACAGTCATTATTTGGTATATTGTAGCTTTCTTTTTTATTTTAAAAGTTTCTGTAAATCGCTTCTTGTGTGTCCTATGTGAAGAGGAGTAATATCACACACAAAAAAATTGGTTTTATCCATCTATTTACTCTAGCAGGTATCAACCAACAGGGGTAGCTTCTTTTTAAGGCCAGTTCTTGATAATGATAGTAACATATCATCTACATGAGGGAAAATGCTTGTCTTTTTGCTAAGCCAGAAAGAACTACATCTAGTTGGTCTAAAACCTACATTCTGTTTTATAGTTACTAGTTCAAAAGATGGCCAAGAATTATAATTTTATAATAGTTACATTCAATTCAATGATCTTAAAGTCTACTACATCTTCTAATTTTAGAAATGTCACAAGAGTGCCTTTAAAGGAAACTGTGCTGCAAAAATGTTTCTCATGATACATGTATGATTCTTGTCTGTGGAATCACAAGCTGAGATGGATCAGTTAATACCATGCAAAGTTTTATACTATACTTCATATTCTTTGCAAAATGAAACAGTATAGCAGAGATCAAATAGAATGGTTATAGCTAAAGCCTATGTAATATGTTTGAAAGATCTACACTTACTGAGAAGAAAACTGTGTTGAGTTGAATAAGCTGGCAACACTGTCTACCTGTCCAATTATCTTATGTTTAATTTTTAGCAGAAGTAAAGAGATGAATCTGTTTACTAAAGATCAAACACAGCTCAGTGTTCACATCAGGGAAACAAGTTAGCAAGTGCCTGAATCAGGTTCTGTTGATATAAGATGATGCTGATGACTTAGCCTAAGTAAAAATATTCTGCCTAATTACAAGATTAGCATTTGGAAATTGTAATTACCTATTAATGGAAAACAGGTGAAATTCAGATATTCTTTGAAACATATTGTTAGCATTAGTCAGACTCAATCTTATTGATAACTTTAATGATGTCAGAATGTGTTCACTGTAACAAATTATCAGCCCTATTAAAAGAAATCTGACCAGAACCCAGTTTGAGTGTGTGAATATTTATCACCAAGGCACACCACATAATTTCTTTGGCTGTAAGATACATGGCTGTAACATATTCAGAGCTCAGTACTCTAAGGATACTAAATTACTGATTACATGTTAATATGTATTTTAAATAATGAAGCCAGGTGTAGTTTCTAAATAGACTTTAGCCCTCCCAAATTTTTCTTTACCAATACATATTGTTAGCATCACTGGCAGACTTACAGACTTTGATCTTACTCTTAGAGGTTCAGAATGGGCATCCAAGAAGAAATGTATTATTGAAAATTTTATGGAAAATTAGCCTTGTTTTTCTCTGCTCTTAAAAACACATTCACACTTATCTTTAGTGTAATTGGCCTTTTCTTGAGAGTGAATTATGTGGTATACTATGTCCTTTATTTTCTATGTTACTAGATGATAGGAGGGTGGTGGGAATGGAGGATTAATACAACATACATGATTAAAATGTTTTCTAAACTACAGCTGGTCCAGTATAATTTAGTTGGTGTAAAATTAAGAAATGGAATGGAGAATATTGTTCAAAGAAAACAGTTTATGTAAACCTTGATCGTTTATGCAAATTTAGTACGATTTGATAACACTGTCTTAAAATAGAGAAAGCTGGATTTGTGTATATAAAATTATAATCTGATCAATTCTTGACATTTTCACTCTATTATAAACTATTTTAATTCAAGATAAAGAGCAGGACCCAATCGAAATCATCTCCAATGCCAAGAAAAAATAAATATTCTCTGTCATTCCCTATTAATTAAACTGGATACAGTGCATTACACAATACATAGGGCAAGAGAAGTTGACGTAGAACCAAAAGTTAGACTGTACTAAAAGAGAGCCACAGTTCAAGAAACTTATGTAAGAAGAATCTGCATCCTAGGCTGGAAAAACAAGCAGAGGCTAAGGTAGAGGATTGGGCAATGTTGGACTAGAGCCTAGGCTTTAAAAGTATGAGGCCATAGAGCAAGGCTATATACATGTGAAAAAGATGCATGAAATGCTGGCCCTCACCCCAAGAAGCAATGTGTTACTGAGTCTTTGCCTTCTGAGTCAAGGGCTCTTTCCATACTTTCTCCTTAAGGTAGAACTAGTCCCAAGGTGTTACCAGGAAAGATAAGTCTGCAGTGTGATAGATAGATTAGGACATAAACTGCAGGAAGAAACAGAGTGATTTGGATATCAACACTTCAGTAACATGGTGACTTTGGGTGAATCACTCAACTTCTAAGTCTTCATTTTCTCATCCATGGAAGAATTTAAACATTGTTAATGTATGTGAAGCCCTTATCACAGAGCCTGGTATATACTGAGCATTCAGTAGAGGTTAGCTACCGTTGTTATAGCAAAAGCAACAGTAATGATGGTATACCACTGGCTAGTGAAAGAGAGATAAGGGTAATAAGATTCAGGCTGTTCCTTGCTCCCTCTTCAAAGTAACAGTATCTCACTTTGATTTCAGAGAAAATAATTCTGCTTGTGACAAAGAACATTAATTGATAAAAATACCTTTATAATTTTAAGTAACACACAACTCAGATGCCTACCATGTATTTCTGTATGCTGATGGTGAATTCACAGAATTTGTTGTGAATATAGAAGTTGGGATAACTCAAACTTTCCAAGGATATAAACGACTACTGCAGAATTAGGAATGGTAAGAAATTGTTAGAATGAGAGGAAAAGAGAGAATTTAGTCATCTTATTGAATCCTATCCAACCAAGGTAGGATCCTATCCAATTCTATCCAAAGTAGACATTAGTGCTTGTGATTTGGATTAAGCCTAGCTGTAGTGCTTCTGCTGCAACGTAAACACTGAAGTCCTAACAGTATCCTTGTTGGGCTTCAGAGCCAAAATACCCAGAGAAATTTTAGGAAATTACCACATTATGGTTGTTTTTGTGAAATGACAAAAAATACTTCATGTAAACAAAGATTAAGTTACTCTGCAAACAATTATTTTAAAAGCACTAAAATAGAGATCACTGAAAAAGAAAAACTTTATGTAACAGTAACTTTCTAGATACCTTAGTAATTTTTATTATATTTAGTTATACCCAGCCCTTGTTCCTACCTACCGTATATCAAGTTGGTTTTTAAATCTAAGTTGTTTTATAGTTCCAAGATAACATTGCTTTTTTTTTTCTTTTTTTTTTTTTAATTTTTACTGCATTATAGGTTTTGGGGTACATGTGCAGAACGTGCAAGATAGTTGCATAGGTACACACATGGCAGTGTGTTTTGCTGCCTTCCTCCCCTTCACCCACACTTGGTATTCATCCCCAGGCTATCCCCCCCAGCCCCCCCCGCTGTCCCTCCCCCATTTCCCCCAACAGTCCCCAGTGTATAGTAGACCGCCTCTCTGTGTCCATGTGTTCTCATTTTTCTCACCCACCTATGAGTGAGTATATGTTGTATTTCATTTTCTGTTCTTGTGTCAGTTTGCTGAGAATGATGTTCTCCAGATTCATCCATGTCCTTACAAAGGACACAAACTCATTCATTTTTGATTGCTGCATAATATTCCATGGTGTATATGTGCCACATTTTAGCAGTCCAGTCTATCATCGATGGGCATTTGGGTTGGTTCCAGGTCTTTGCTATTGTAAACAGTGCTGCAATGAACATTCGTGTGCATGTTTCCTTATAGTAGAACGATTTATAGTCTTTTGGATAGATACCCAGTAATGGGATTGCTGGGTCAAATGGAATTTCTATTTCTAGGTCCCTGAGGAATCGCCACACTGTCTTCCACAGTGGTTGAACTAACATTGCTTTTTATTCGTTATCTTATTTTAGAACTTTCAGGTCAGAAGTGCTACTGAAAAGCACCTACTTTGAGGATTGACAATAATATCTTCTCTTTGTAAAATAACTTGAAATTGTGTTTTGTAAGTAAAAAGAAAAAAAAACTCTTGCAGACTTTCAACCTCTATCTAAAGCATCATGTTTTTTAACACAAAACATACAAGAAGTATATTGTACCTTGCAGTCTAGTATACATATGCATATGTACACAAACCTGAAAAAATACAAAATAATACTTACCCATTACAATTTTTTTTCTGATTCCATTGCTTCTTCAACAAAACAAAAGCAACCCACTAATGGGTCATGATGCTCAGTTGGAAAAACATTGCTCTGAAGTGGCTTTCTACCATGTTTCTTCTTTACCCAAATCACTGTCATCCTATAAATACAGAAGGATGAGAAATGTCCTTTTTCATCTATAAGTATATTTAAACTGAAGATAGTAAATGACTTCACTTGCCAATGGAGTTGTTTTAGGCAAGTTTTTAATGTAAATAAATAAAGTAATATAAAATGAAGTTAAGCAATTCAAAGCGAGAAGCAAGTAGATTTCTTTAAAGTGGTATTCTATGTGAACTCAGTAAATATTTCATTTTCTTGGAAGTTAACTGTGAGCTTCTGGAGGACATTAAGTATTCTTACTTAGGATATTATTAAGTCTATAGCTAATGTAAATTTACAGCTTTTATGTGATATGTGTAGGTGATGTATTTCTTCATGGCTTTGTTTGGAGTTTATTAATGTAGGTCAGAAATACCTTCCCTTTTAGCACTATTTTTCAACACAAATCACTAACCACTAATGGAGTTCATTTTTATGTCCATTTGATAATGAAGCCAAATCTGGCTTCAAGATGATTTAGAATACAGATACTTTGGAAACACTGGGTTTGATTCCAGACCACCCCGAAAAAGCAAATATCTCAATAAGGCCAGTCACACTAAATTTTTTGTTTCCCATAAAAGTTATGTTTACACTATAGTCTATTAGTGTGCAATAGCATTATGTCTAAAAACCAACATACATACCTTAGTTCAAAATGTACTTCATTGCTAAAAAATGCAAACGATCATCTGAGCCTTCAGCAAGTTATAATCTTTTTGTTGGTGGAAGGTCTTTCCTCAATGTTGATGGGTACTCACTGTTAAAGGTGGTGGTTGCTGAAGGCTAGGGTGGCTGTGGCCATTTTAAATAAGACAACAATGAAGTTTGCTGCACTGATTGACTTTTTCTATAATGAGAGACTTCTCTGTAGCACATGATGCTGTTGGATAGCATTTTATTTATTTATTTAACTTCTTTCAAAAATTGGAGTCAATCCTTTTACCCACTTTGCTCATCTGTAAGAAGCATTCATTCTAGTTTCATTCACTCATATCTTCAGGCTCCACTTCAATTTCTAGTCCTCCTCCTTTGCCTAGCTGATACTTACCAGTCCTTCAGGTCTCACCTTAAGTATTATATCTTCAGAGGAACTGAATTCTCATGTCACAGTTTGATTAAATCTCCCTGTGATGCTCTATTCTAGTACCTTACGCTATCCTTTCATAGCATTTATCACAGTTGTTGTCTTTCGGGGAGATGGTGGGGGTCGAGACAGGGTCTTGCTCTGTCACCCAGCTGGAGTGCAGTGGTATGATCTCAGCTTACTGCAGCCTCAATCCCCCAGGCTCAAGACATCCTCCTGCCTCAGCCTCCAGAGTGGCTGTGACTACAGGCGAGCATCATCACACCTGGCTAATTTTTTTATTTTTTTTGTAGAAATGAGGCCTCACTATGTTGCCCAGGCTGGTCTTGAACTCTTGGGCTCAAGCCATCCTCCCACCTCGACCTCCCAAAATGCTGGGATTACAGTATGAGCCACCATGCCCAGCACAATTGTTAATCATTCATTTTTTTTGGCAAATATTTATTGAGCTGCCTATATATGTAAGGCATTGTTGTAATCCTGGGCCACAGTAGAAAACAAAACATGGAGTGCGCATTCTAGTGGGAAGAGACACATAATGAATGAATAAACAAGTAAATGCATACAGACATACCTTGTTATATTGCACTTGGCAGGTAACTGTGTATTTTACAGATTGAAGGTTTGTGGCAACCTTGTATTGAGCGAATCTATTGGTGCCATTTTCCCCAAAAGTATATGCTCATTACATATCTCTTTGTCACATTTTGGTAATCATCACAATATTTTAAACGTATTCATTATGTCTGTCATTGTGATGACTGATCAATGGTCTTGGATGTTACTGTAGTAGTTGATTTGGGGCATGATGAACTGCAACCGTATAAGACAATGATCTTAATAGATAAATGTTGTGTATGTTCTGACTGCTTCACTGACTGGCTATCCCTCACCGTCTCTTCCTTGCCTGGAGGCTCCCTATTTCTTGAGACACAGTATTGAAATTAGGCCAATTAGTAACCTTACCATGGCCTCGTTTTAAGTATTCCAGTGAAAAGGAGAGTCGCATGTCCCTTACTTACATCAAAAGCTAGAAATGATTAAGATTAGTGAGGAAAGCGTGACAAAAGCCCAGAGAGGATGAAAGCTAGGCATCTTGTGCCAAACATTTAGACAAGTCATGAATGCAAAGGAAAATTTCTTGATGGAAATTAAAGGGCTACTCTAGTGAACATATGAATAATAACAAAATGAAACAGCCTTATTGGTGACAGGGAGAAAGTTGGAATGGTCTGGATAGAAGATCAAACCAGCTACAACATTTTCTTAAGTCAAAGCCAAATCCAGAGCAAGGTCCTAACTCCCTTCAATTCTATGAGGCTGAGAAGTGAGGAAGCTGCCAAAGAAAAATCTGAAGCTAGCAGAGGTTGGTTGATCTTCATAAAATGGAAGTGCAAGATGAAGCAGCAAGTTAGCAGCAAGATCTTGCTAAGATCACTGATGAAGGAAGCTATGCTGAACAACAGATGCTCAGTGAAGAGGAAACAGCCTTCTACAGGAAGAAAATGCTACCTAGGACTGACACAGGTAGAGAGGTGAAATCAATGCCTGGTGTCAAAGCTTCAAAGAACAGGCTGACTCTCCAGTCAGGGGCTAATGGAGCTGGTGACTTTAAGTTTGAAGCTAGTGGTCATCTCATTCTGAAAATACTAGGGTCCTTGAGAAGCGTGCTAAACCAACTTTGCTTGTGCTCTGTAAATGGACCAACAAAGCCTGGATGATAACACATCTGTTTATAGCATGCTTTACAGAATATTTAAAGCCCACTGTTGAGACATACTGCACAGAAAAAAATATGTCTTTCAAAATAATGCTCATTGACATGTACAAGGAGATTTATGCCTGCTAACCCCACATTTGTTCTGCATCCCCTGGATAAAAGAACTAATTTCAACTTTTCAAGTCTTAATGTTTAAGAAATGTATTTTGTGGGGCTATAGCTGCCATGAGTAGTGATTCCTCTGATGGATCTGGCCAAAGTAAATTGTAAAGCTTCTGGAAAGGATTCACTATTTTAGATGCCATTAAGAACATTCGTGATTTATAGGAGGAGGTCAAAATAGCAACATTAACAAGAGTTTGGAAGAAGTTGCTTCCAACCCTCATGGATGACTTTGAGGGACTCAAGACTTCAGTGGAGGAAATTATAGCCTTTATATTAGAAATAGGAGAAGAACTAGAAGAGAAACCTGAAGATGTGACTGAATGACTATAATTTCAAAACTGAATATAAAGAGATAAGGAATTGCTTCTTATGGATGAGCAAAGAAAGTGGTTTTCTGAGATGGAATCTACTTCTGGTAAAGACAGTGTAAACACTGGAAATTACAACAAAGGATGTGGAACATTACATAAACCCAGTTGATAAAGCAGGGGCAGGGTTTAAGATTGACTCCAATTTTTGAAAGAAGTTCTACGGTAAATAAAATTCTGTCCAACAGCATCACATGCTATAGAGAACTCTTTCATGACAGGAAGAGTCAATCGATGCAGCAAACTTCCTTGCTGTCTTATTTAAATTGGCCACTGCCACCCTAGCCTTCAGCAACTACCACCTTAGCCTTCAGCAACTACCAGCTTGATCAGTGAGCAGCCATCAGCATTGAGGCAAGACCCTCCACCAGCAAAAAGATCATGACTCATTAAAGGCTCAGATGATCGTTTACATTTTTAGCAATAAAGTATATTTGAAATCAAGACATATACATTGTTTTTGAGGTGTAACACTATTGCACACTTAATAGACTACAGTATAGTGTAAACATAACTTTAATATGCACTGGGGAAACAGTAAATGTTACTGGGTTTATTGCAATACTTGCTTTAGTGTGACATTCTGGAACTGAACCAAGAATATCTCAAAAGTATGCCTGTAGTATATGAAATGATGACAGGTCACAAGGAGAACAATGGAGCATGGTGATGGGATAGGTTGGGGGAGGGATTTTTTTATATGATAATATAACTGATAATATAACTTTTAAGTAAAGTCTTGAAGTAAGCATATGAACACCTTTCGAAGTTAATACTTTGTCTTTTTTTAAGCAAGTTGCATTCTTATACATTCATATTCTTAAAATTCAAATTGTTTGATGTTATATCTCCTTGATAATTCTTCATAATAAGAGATCTACACTATGCAAGCAGCCCAGCACAGTGGCTCATACCTGTAGTCCCAGCTACTCAGGAGGCTGAAGCAGGAGGATCACTTGAGCCCAGGAGTTGAAGGCTGCAGTGAGCTATGATCTCGCCACTGTCTTGCAAGAGTGTCTCTTACTCTCTCACCTTGGTGACAGAATGAGACCATCTCTACATATTAAAAATAATGAATAAAATGCAAATATTATAACATCTTTGCTAATCAATATTAGTGAATTTGGATTAAATACCATCTTATCACTCCTACTACTTTGGTATTTTTTTTTTTCTTTTTCTTTTTTTGGGGGGAGGAAGGCAGGAAGGGAGAAAAGGAGGAAGGAAAGGAGGGAGGGAGGGAGGGAGAGAAGGGAAGGAAGGAAATGAGGCAATGAGAGAGACATTGCCGGCCTGGATCTAGAGGTCTACAAGTTGATTTCTTTTTTCTTTTTTTCTTTTTTTTTTGAGAAAAGGAAAGAAAAAAAAGGAGTGAAGGAGAGGAATAAAGAGGAAGAAAAAGAGGGAGAGAGAATGGAAATGTTGCTTTATTCTAAAAGAAATGGGTATTAATAATGGCCAATCAATATTTCATTTAAACCTATGAGTAGGTGGGATGTGTTATTGACAAGAAGGTATATTTTGTGTATTTAAAGTGTAGGGCTCTATAAATATTTATTGTTTACTTGTTCCGGATCTGAGTTCGAGTCCTTGATATCCTTATTAATTTTCTGTCTCATTGAGTCTAAGTCTATATGTATCTGGGTGTTAGGATCGTTACCTCTTAGTGTTGCATTGATCCTTTTACCACTCTATCTTTGTTGCTTTAAAATCTATTTTAGCAAATATGAGAATTGCAACTCCTGTTTTTTATTTATTTATTTATTTTTGCTTTCCATTTGGTTGGTAAATCTTTCTCCATCCCTTTGTTTTGAGTCTCTGTGCATCCTTGCATGTGAAATGGATCTGGATATAGCATACCGTTGGGTTTTGGCTGTATCTTTTGATTGGGGGATTTAGTCGATTTAAATTTAGGATTACTGCCATTTGATGTTAACTGGCTTTTTTATCCATTCATTCATGTAAATTCTTCTTTATGTTGATGCTCTTTACTTTTTGGTATATTTTTAGAACAGCTAATACTGGTTGTTTCTTTCTATGTGTAATGCTTCTTTCAGAAGCTCTTGTAAAGCAGGCCTGGTGGTAATAAAATCTCTGAGTACTTGCTTGTTCATAAAAGATTTTATTTTTCCTTCAGTTGTGAAGCTTAGTTTGGCAGGATATGAAATTCTGGGCTGAAAGTTCTGTTCTTTAAGGATGTTGAATATCGGCCCCCACTCTCTTCTGGCTTGTAGGGTTTCTGCTGAGAGATCTGCTGTAAGTCTGTTAGGCTTCCCTTTGTGGGTAACCTGACCTTTCTCTCTGGCTGCCCTTAGCATTTTCTCCTTCATTTCAACCCTGGTGAATCTAACGATTATGTGCCTTGGAGTTGCTCTTCTTGAGGAATATCTTTGTGGTGTTCTCTGTATTACCTGGGGTTGAATATTGTCCTGCTTTGCTAGTTTAGGAAAATTTTCCTGAATAATATCCTGAAGAATATTTTCCAGCTTGGATTCATTCTCTCTGTCGCATTCAGGTACACCTATCAAACGTAAATTTGGTCTTTTCACATAGTCCCACATTTGTTGGAGACTTTGCTCATTCCTTTTTATCCTTTTTTCTCTATTCTTTTCTTCTCGTTTTATTTCATTAAGTTGGACTTTGACCTCTGATATCCTTTCTTCTGCTTGAACAATTCGAGTGTTTAAACCTGTGCATACTTCTCGGAGTTCCCGTATTGTATTCTTCAGTTCCATTAATTCACTTATATTCATCTCTAAATTGTCTATTCTCATTAGGATTTCGTCAAACCTTTTTTCAAAGTTCTTAGTTTCTTTACATTGGGCTACAACCTGTTCTTTTAACTCACAGAAGTTTCTTATTATCCATGTTCTGAAGCCTGATTCTGTTATTGGGATGCGCTCGTTCTCCATCAAGCCTTGTTCCCTTGTTGATGAGAGACTGTGATCCTCTTTAGAGGGAGAGGCATTCTGATTTTGAGTATTCTCAGCCTTTTTACGCTGATTTCTTCCCATCATTGTAAGTTTATCCACCTGTCGTCTTTGTAATTACCACCTTTCAAATTAGGTCTCTGAGTAGACGTCCAAGTTGTTAATTCCCAGGGCCAAAATATGAGCAACCCACTGCACCGGCCTAAGCAGCGGCGTTAAGACTGATGGTGCTTTTCTGCCTGGGAATCTCCAGTCTGACTTTCTTTTTGAGTCCGTAATAGGCAACTCTGCCTTCCCGGAGCTCCAAACCTCAGTCAGAAAGGGAACCAGTCCCATTTACTCTGCTCCAAGAGCTGCCGCACTGAAGTGCCGGCAAAACTGCTGCTCCGGCCCCAAGAGTCACGCTGGTGACCGTGCGGCTTCTCCAAACCTCAGTCAGAAGGGGAACCAGTCCCGTTTACTCTACTCCAAGAGCTGCCATGCCAAGGTGCCAGCAAAACCGCTGCGCCGGCCACAAGAGTCGCGCTGGCAACCCGTGCAGCTCCTCCACTGGGAATCTTCTGCTCCGTGAGCGACCAAAATTTGTCTGAAAGTGTGGCCTCCTCTCGTTCTCTGCGCTTTCACTGGGAGCTGCAATCTTGAGATGTTAGCAGTCGGCCATCTTGGATCATTTCTATACTTTGGTATTTTTTAAGTTAGTATTTTCACCAGAATATCACAATCATTTTACACTGTTACATCTAGGTTTTGGGAGTTGTTTTTTTTTTTGTTTGTTTGTTTTGTAATTCTTAAAAGATGTTGGACTCTTGAAATACTTTTTTCTGTGTCAGGTTGAGATGATCTTGTAAGTTTTTTCTTTATCTATCCTACCTCTATAAACATTTAAAATCAGGATGATTTCTTTGTAAAGATAGTAGAGAGTAAAACAAGTCTAATTTATACTAAAACTAGAAAAATTAAACTCTCAGACATAATGAATTGAGACTGTCTTAAATAAACATCAAGCAAAAATGCAATTCTGTTATTCCTCTTCCCCCAAACTAAGTTATAGTTTTCTTGTTTCAGCATCCATCTTTAGTATCCATGTAGAGCCATGTGTTACCCATTATGAGTTATTGTATATTTGTAAATCCAGTCTTGTCTGTCCACAATAGGGTATCACTTTTATAACCTCCCGCTCCCTTCACTCCAGTTGTTTCTTTTTCAGCAGTAACTGAAACTAATAAGGTCAAACTTCAAAAAATTTCTGAAGTGGCCAGGAAAACCTAGTTAGTAGAAATGATTGTGAATCGGAAGTCTAGTCAGTTTCATCCCAGAAATCCTGTATTTTCTTTTCAATGTATTTGATGTCCTCCATCATAGTTATCAGTCAGGTGTTTACTAAAAGAAATATATCTAGGGAAAGAGTTGAGAATACTATTGTATTCATTAGTATATTGAAGGTTATTGATACAAGGAAAAAAAGCCAAAAAAAAAAAAAAACCCAAACTTTACTGAGAAAAAGAAAACAGACATGTAGGGAAGATGTCAACATCATATGGCATTTTATGAATGTGGATTAATTTTTGTATGTGTATTGTTGGAATTTACTAGTGATAGATTTTTAAAAATCTATTGAAATAATGAGATCATATCAAATAAATAAGTTACTGCCTTGTAGTACAGTCATCAGAATATCTTTGAAGATTCTGATATCTTGAGTATGATTTTAATATCTTGATTATGCTTTTAAATATAGTATATGGATTCCCAGACATGAAGAATCAGGATAAGCCCCATGACTGTTATTCAGCCTGCCAACACCAATCTATAGATTGGCATTGAGAACCACTGCCCTGTTCCATTCATTTTGTAGCTAATAATGTGAGATGGTATATTATATTTTTTCAAATTAGTTTGGTTTAACATATCCAAGTTATTGTTATCTCTTTCAAGGGAGTCAGTTTTCAAGACATACAATAAACTACTTCATAGCACCACTCAATTTTGTTTTTGTTTTTACTTTACTAAAAACCATTTAACCAAGCTTGATATCCTACCTTGTTCACCAGATATGACTCCAAAGGCCTAAAAATGCTGACAGAAATGCTATTCACCCTCCAAGAATTGAGTATTTGAGGAAATTTAGGTTCTAGTAGTCTCCCCATCCACAGGTTTGCTTTCCATGGTTTCAGTTACCCATGGTACAGTACAATTAGATATTTTGAGACAGAGATCACATTCACATAGCTTTAATTACAGTATATTGTTATGTGTTCTTTTTTTTATTGTTAATCCCTCACTGTGTAATTTATAAGTTAAGCTTTATCATAAGTATGTATATATAGGAAAAAAATTAGTATTTCTCTGGTTTCAGGCATCTGTTTGGGGTCTTGCAATGATCCCTGTGGATAAGTAGGAAGTACTATATCTAAAAGATTGTTTGGTAGGCTATGAGAATCATGTTGTGGGTGTGTAGTAGGCTATGAGCATCAAAGTATTAAAGCAATATTCATATCATTTGTATAAGTGATGTTTGAGAGAAACACTGAGGTGTTTTGGTTTGTTTATTTAAAATCAGTCACATTGGTTCAAGTCTTACCTTCTCAACTGAATTATAGTACCTTGCATGCAGAAACCATGTGTTTCATATTTATATCTCGGTGCTGGTACAGTACCTTACACAGAATAGTTGCTCCCAATATTTGATGATAATATTTTTCTGCTAATGATGTCACTACACTAAACTAACAAGGCTTTTTTTGTAATAAACAGCACAGATTTGTTTGAGCAGTCATTTTTATGATATTGCCTGTAGGTATTAAATGACTAATTTAACTGATCCATCATACCCTTAACATTGGCCTTATTACTAACAGATTTCGAGGTTACAGGTATCAAATACTATTCCAGAAATCTTGACTACCCTTCATTTTCTCATCATTTAAAAAATTACAGGTTTTGCTCTCAAGCTTTTAGCTTTTTTATTCAAGAAATGTTTTCCTTAGCAAAGGTCAAGGGTAACCATTTAGCACACCTTCATGTCTGTCTTTCACTTTCTTTTGCTTGGGTGTTCACCTTTGGAACCAGGCAGATTTCCCACAGCATACAAAACTACATGAGGATGCAAAGAATCATGATAATAGGAAATGAGGTTTTTTCCCCTTAAAAATTAATGTTTTCAATCTATTAGTATATCTGGATATAGTAAAAGTCTAGCTATAGTTTAAAGAAATCTGTGCTATTTTAGAAGTTTTAGAAGTAATTACTATGGAAGAATAGTGATATATCAAATTAATACAAATTATTTTTGATTTTTTAAAAAGAATAAAAAGCCCTAAAGTTCAGAAGTTCAACTGAGTATACATTTTTAAAGTTTTATTCTTTTTTCAGTTATTTAGTCTTTATTTAATCATTTAATTTATAATTTAACATTTAAAGTCAAAAAGACATTTCACAGAGTTTTTATATATCGAAAAGCCATGTTTGAAGGAAAACTTTTTACTTTTGGTTTGAAAGTGCTCTAAATGAGAAATCTATTTCTTTCTAATTTTTATATTATAGTCTCTTAGATGGAAATTAGGTAAATTATAAACATCTTGGCCCACATATCAGTAACTGATATTTGGACATACCTGCAGTATACTGAAACCTATCAGTTGTGCATTTTATAAGAACTTGTCTGTGATTTATTTTACCTTGAAAGTGTCTGTCACACATGAAGAATACTACCGTAATTTATCTTCCCCTGCAAAATAAACAAAAACTTTGTGCACTTTTCTAAACTCTTTTAGTTTTTATTTAAATTTCTGACTTACTGACTACAGAGCATTACTGGTATGTCTTAAACTATTGTTTAATTCATTATCATAAAGTACTATCCAGAATATTCACTGTTCTTACGTGAATATGCAGTCACAGGTATATTCACGTAAGAACCACATGATTCTCTCTGGGGAAAGGAAATAGAGAACCTTGATACTGCTCAACAGAATTAAAATTTTCAAACAAGAACGTAAAAGGAAGGACAGGTCTGAGGTTTCAGAAATGACCTGCAGAACAAGCAACCACCTTGCTATGTGAGGAAGGAGATGCTTGAGCTTTATTCTGGTGGGCTGATTTATGGGCCGCTAAGAAATAGTGTCATTTACATTGTCCTCTGACTTGGCCCTAGAAAAACTTTTTCCAGTTTCCTTAATCAGCATTTTTCTTTATTGGCATATACCTAAGTCATGTTATGTATCAAATAAAGCCTTATTATTGGTTCCCATCACTTCCTAATCCCCATCAAGCTAGAGTCAGTGATCCTGCTCTGTGCATCCAGGTTACCCTGTACTGTTCTGTTCACTTAGCAAAACACTAAACCACAAATCATAGGCAATCACTGAATAAACTTTGTGATTTTTTTTTTTAGTGTTCTCTCATCTCAAAAATTGGGAAACTGAGTCACAAATTGGTTATTTACACAAGTCACACAGGAGAACAGAAACTATATCACATGACTGGGAAATGCCTGTGGGTTTGGAATTCAGTTTGGTCAACAGCATTGAAATTTTATTTTTTAAATCATATCAGCTGAATTAAGTTACCATTTCCGGAAAGAGGTAGAGCACAGCAGCTCATAGACCGGTTGCATCACAAACTGAAGGAATATAGGAATCAAGCAAAAGAAAGTAAATTAAAAACCTAATTGAGATGATTTTAAACGTGAATCTGTATACAAACAAATGTTGAAAGCTTCTTGAAGATATTTACAGTGTGCTGCTTTTCTTTGTATATTCTTTTCCATTTTCTATTTGGATGAACTCCTCTGCTTTTTTTCATTTAAATGATAATAATACTGTGGGCTCTACTAGAATGTGAGCTGCTAAAGAGCAGAGACCATCTCTGTGTGTGGACTTTGGTTTACCCAGCACCTAGCACAGAGTGATTTGTGTAATAATTTGAAAATGAAAGATTATGATTCCTTAAAGAATCCTAAAAACTCAGAGTAAAGGGTTCATTTTGAAAATGCAGAATTTGATCCTATTAATCTAGAAAGGCAGTTTAATAAAATCATTAAACCTGTTTATTGTCTGAATGTACTTGTCTTTGTTTTTGCCCTCAGTAAAAATAGTTTTATTGAAATTATTAAATTCCTTTTTTTTTTTTTTTGAGACAGAGTTTTGCTCTTGTTACCCAGGCTGGAGTGCAATGACGCAATCTCAGCTCACCGCAACCTCCGCCTCCTGGGTTCAGGCAATTCTCCTGCCTCAGCGTCCTGAGTAGCTGGGATTACAGGCACTCGCCACCATGCCCAGCTAATTTTTTGTATCTTTAGTAGAGATGGGGTTTCACCATGTTGACCATGATGGTCTTGATCTCTCGACCTCGTGATCCACCCGCCTCGGCCTCCCAAAGTGCTGGGACTACAGGCTTGAGCCACCAGGCCCGGCCTAAATTCTTTTACGTTTTTTTTTTTTTTACTTTAAATTCTGGGACATGTGCAGATCTTGCAGGATTGTTACATAGGTATACACATGCCTCCATCCCCGTCACCTAATCTCTCCCCAATATCCCCACCCGCTTCTATCCCTCCCCTAGCCTCCACCCCCGCCAACAGACCCCAGTGTGTGATGTTCCTCTGCCTGTGTCCATGTGTTCTCATTGTTCAACACCCACTTATGAGTGAGAACATGTGGTGTTTGGTTTTCTGTTCTTGTGTCAGTTTGCTGAGAATGATGGTTTCCATATTGATCCATGTCCTTGCAAAGGACATGAGCTCGTCCTTTTTTTTTGGCTGCATAGTATTCCATGGTGTATATGTGCCACATTTTCTTTATCCAGTCTATCTTTGATGGGCATTTGGGTTGGTTTCCTGTCTTTGCTATTGTAAACAGTGCCACAGTGAACATACATGTACGTGTGTCTTTATAAGAGAATGATTTATAATCCTTTGGTATATACCCAGTAATGGGATTGCTGGGTCAAATGGTATTTCTATTTCTAGATCCTTGAGAAATCACCACACTGTCTTCCACAGTGGTTGAACTAATTTACACTCCCACCAATAGCGTAAAAGCATTTCTATTTCTCTACATCCTCTCCAGCATCTGTTGTCTCCAGATTTTTTAATAGTGAATTAACAAATTACTTTGATAAAATTCACATTTACAAAGAGAAAGCTACCACTCAGCAGAGGAAAAAACAGATAAATTGATAGCATTGCTGAGGGTCCTATCCAAAAGATAAATTAAAACAATACCAAATTGAAAAGTATAAAACCAAAATGTATTTGCATTTTTGCATATTTTAATATGATTACGTTTCAGTTATCTGTTTTGCCTATGTAACATAAATCTTAATCCAGCAAATATTCTTCAATTTTTGTTTTGTAACATTTATAATCAAATCCCAAATCTTTGATGTTATACATAAGTTAAATTTTCAACTTTTAGTTTTCACTTTAATTATTCTTGCTTTACCTTCAGAAGCAATTAGTTCCCCTAAAACAGCCCTTGGATTTTTCAACAGATGGAAGTTTATCGTAGATCAAAAACAAAGCTTCTGTTTCAGTGTAGTCCTGCCTAAAGGCAGGAGAATGGACAAGAAGACTTCTTAAAGTCCCCTCCATATCCCTTTGTTTTATTTGTAAATCTCACTGCTCTTTAGTGAGATAAAATAGATGGAAACTTCAATGCCATAAAAGAAGATAGAAATTACACATGTCCTCAACTATCATATTCTGTAAGTTGTTTTTAACCTTTATTATTGAAAAGGCAGGCCTAGAAGTATAGTAAACAATATAATAAAGTTATTATTTCCCAACCCATGAAAAAAAGTTTTTGTTTCTCCACTTTACAGTTATGGTGTCTCTATGTTATTTTTACTGTAATTGTATTGCCAAATCAGGTATGAGATTAGATGTTGGATGTTACATGTAATCTGCACAGAAATCAAATTATTTAACCTCTTAAGCCTACAATACCCCCTCCTGCTGGTTTGCTGTTAAATATTCAGTATTTCCTTGTCATGAATACAAATGGAGGACAAATTAGAATCTACAGACAGCTGACCTGAGCTTCAGATTAGAGACTGGGGGGCTTGTGCTATTTTAAATGTTTTAATTATCATAGTCCCAGTAGCCATTTGAAGGACACACTAAAATCATTTTCAACAAAAGAAAAAGAAAAAGCTCATCCTCCTTCTTCCTCTTAATATGAATGTTTGAGTGTGATTACATTTGCACTTCCATTGGAACTATGCTAATTTACTGCATTAAATTAGGTCTATTAGTGGTAGTAATTTTTTAAACACTAACCATTCTCAGTAATATTTTCAGTTGGTGTGTTTGCCTTGTTGCAAGATTGATATATATTTCTCATTTTATTTTATAGAGAATAGATCTTCTGTATTTAAGTATAAAGCCTAATTAAACCAACAGATCTGGTAATTCCCATTGAATATGGTAAGAATATATGGGAATAGTAGAACAATTTAGATTTGATAGCATGTATTTGCATTAGCAAAGAATAAAGAACCCATGTGAAAGGAGCTAAAAATATCATTCTGGGAATAGAAAATATTTAATGTGTGACAGTCTGAGATTTATCTTTAAATATTGTTGCTTACTTAAAAACTTTTACAATTTAAAGGGAAGGTTATGGATTAGAATGTTGTATTCATTGATTAAATAAAAATGTTTATAGGTATTTATAGAACAAAGAAATAAATGTAATTTTTAAAAAGACAAATTTAAGTTTGTTCATTTAAAAAGTAACTTTATATTAATTTTATTCTCAAGAATATATTATTCTGTTGCCTACAGTCTTGAATTTGCATTTTCTTGTTTCTTGTATATGTTGGTGTAATGTTGATTTGATTAGTTATGCCTGACTAGTAAGCAGTAAAACATTTTTATATACTCTTGGGAAATAAATTTGGCAGAAAATCAGCATGAGTAGATTTAATTATCACTCTGAGACCTTTTCCTTTTCTAGCTTAGTGATCCTGAAACTCCATGTGTCTCACTGAAATCTGTGTGGACGCTAAGCTTCGCTTCCCAATTTGTTCCTCCATGCAATGATAAGCCAAGCAATTACTGGTTTATTGATTTTTCATCATGGCAAATTTAAAGTTGATTTTTTCCTGAAAAGGCAGGGGTGATTAAGTGTTTCCCCTCGGTTTAGTACAAGAGAGCTATGTGGCAGAATCTAATATCCTGAGGTCAACCTCTGCAGGCAGATAATACGGTGTCTTGGCCACGTGTTAAAGAGAGAAATCAGGGCTACAAATGTGATAGGATATATGTGGAGACAGTTTAATTTGCTCCATTTATATGAACAAGTCATGTGGCACATGCTTAGAAAACATCATTTTGAATGGACTTAGAAGTGAAGCCCATGTGGGTAGAAAGAATAAGTGAGTACAAACAAGAAAGATGCTATTGGTTATTAAGGGAATTTCACTATCATTTTAAATGAAAATAAGAAACCCATTGGTATATAGGATTTTTAAAACATGGAGAGAAATCCACATATACCATTGTGAGGATTTGCTGGTCTGTAAAATGCAAAAATAACCTGTCTTGTAAGAAAATTATGATTAAGCGATGCATACTAGTTTTAAATATATGTATACATTCTAATCCTTGCATGCAGTTCTCTGGCAGCAGTATATTTTTGTGATTTGAAAGGTAGAAATTTTTTAATCAAATATTGAATACATGATTCCAAAATGATTTATGTCTATCTTGAACAATTTTTGAAATGATATTTTTCCTAGAAGTTACTAATTATGAATAAGAGTATACATAAAGAGAGACATAATTGTGGTGAACTTTAAACCTAAAAATGGTGAGAAATCTCATCTATAACTTGACTAAATACTTGCCATAATTCTTAAATAAAATGAAAGGGTTCTAGTTTTAGCTTTTCCAGTTGTAGCAAGAAAATATGTTTGCTAAAACATAAAATATAAGATGCAGATTCTTACATGCTAGTTTTTCTTAGTCTAATATATGAAAGTTAAATATTTAACAAAATGTTTAACAAATTTAACCGGGTCCTAAATCTACAAAGTCCATTTTCCAACTAGTTTTATCATTTTTCATTATAATTCCTCAATATTTACTCATTAGCAGTTTATCTTTATTCTTCCTTTATCATTATGTTTCCAGAAAGATTCTAATTGTTTTTTCCTGGTAACCTAAGAATGAAGATTATAGGCTATTTTATGTATCTTGTTTACTAAAAAGTCCACTTGGATGTGTCATAATTACCTGAAGTTAATTGTATGTTGTATTTTTAGTGAATCACTGAAACTATTCCATGGTTTTAATATTAAAATATTTTTATTTCTAAAATAAGACATTGGAATTCCTTGGAAACAATGGTGCTAAAAGCAAATATTTTATTTTATACACAAAGCCAAGCTTACTCGAATATGTCTTTTAAAATCTAACACAAAGGATATAAAATGAATATATTAAGATCATTCATAGCATCTATTATCTCACTAAGCACCAATGCAATGTATAACACCAGAGTTCTGCTTCTGATTAAGTCTTTTCCTGTGAATTAAAACCCATGTGGCTAGATTGCACTTTACATTCAGGAATCTCTCTACCATTTGGTTTATCAGTATTTGAACTCGAAAGATTTGTGGTTTTTATTTTTTCTCACATATGACAGTAACTGGCTACTTTTTTGACATTGGTGAATCTACCATCTCAAAGTTACATTTAGAAAGATATGTGAATTATTTTTAGGTGTGTGATAAATTTACATGAGCATGTCATTTTCCAATACAAGGTGACTTTAATAAATTCCATCGTTGTGATTTTCACTGACTTACAGTTTTTATTTAGACATTTTCCTCTAAAACAACAAAAATTACAGAAAATTTTCTAACCTTAATTAAAAAGAATCTTTTACCTGGATTGATGTGAAGTCATATGCATATAAAATATTCATATAGTATTTAAAATAATTCAGTTGGGGCATGATTTTTAAAGGCTAATCTGTAAATAGGACATAAAAAAATCATAATATTTCATTAAAAGTGTTTGCTTAACAGTTTAACTCATTTCTCTGAGTATTTAGCAATACTCTACCACATCCTCATCCCTTTCTTAGAACTGTTACAGATATTTTCAGACTAAGAAAATGCACATATATTGTATTACTCTTTTAAATGTTTGTTCCTCTTCAAGCCTTCAAGTAAGTGTTAGTTGATCTAATGACTAATTGATAAATCACATTCTAATGTTTCTTACCTGACTTCTAGTGTTGACTGAGCAGCACTGACCTCTTACAGTTAATGGTTGTTCAAAGGGAGAGGTCATTATGGAAACTGTATCGCTGCCTTGCTATTTCATTCACATCCTTCCTTTGGCAAAACCCCCTATCTGTTCCAGGCACCATGTTAAATGCTAGGGCCGTGAAGATAAATTAGGCAAGCTACTTTTTCTAAAAAAGTTTGCAGCCTATTGTGGGGGGAGGGGGAGGAATATGTCATGTGCATAAACACGTATAAAACAAAGTAGAAATAAGCTCCAATAAAGAAATGCTGGTAGACTGCTTGTGAGAAGGGAGAGATTACTTGCAGCTGAGAGAATTGGGGAATGCCTTGAGGAAATTGCTTACATTTTTCAAATCTGTCAGTACCAACAAGCCCGGAGTAAACATATAGGTGGTGGGGGAGGTGAGAGAACATTTTTTAAGTTTGTATTAAATGCCTTTACCAGTGCTGGAACCAGAACATAGGTTACCTAATTTTAGCTCCACAAAAACCCTGTGAATTATGTATTATTCTTATTTTATAAATAAAGAAATTGGACAAGTTAAGTGACTTCTTCAAGGTCCTACAGCTAAAACATAGTAGAGATTGTACTGGAAAATTCTTTCCCCAACTTTATACTCAGAGCTCTTTTTACTGTGTTACAACTTACTAGTATAGCCCACACAGCAACTGGATCTGGATCTTCCACAGCAACATGTAACTATGCCAGTGCTTCCCAAACCTGGCATACATCAGAATGACCTGAGGGTTTTTAAAATATCTCAATTGCAAACACCATATATTTTTCCTGATTTTGAGGAGTCAGCCCAAGAACATGTGTGTGTTCTTAAAGTTTCTCAGCTGATTCTTATTTTCATCCAACACTGTTGCACAGATAAGCACTTGAAAACAACTGCTTTAAGCAGTATAGCTAACCAGTTACAACCATGATTTACCACATACTACAAGAATGAATATGTAGTCATGTATTCTATTTAATCACATTCTTTTTTAACTGGTAACTGATTTATTTAAATATTCAACAATGATTTCCAATCAGAATTATCTCTGGATCCCTGAAAAATAGCACACCATACTTCTTTGATACTATGGCACACTTTTTATTTTTTATGTGTTTTAACATCTCTGAAATCAGAATGCATCTTACAATTAATGTCTCTTAAAAATTACTGTTAGCCAGATAGCAGCTGTGACTCTTGATGTTATTATCTGTTTGATGAACTTGGTTGTTATTCCTGGCTGCATGAAAGAAAGCTCAAGTAAGTCCTCAACTGGCTATCAGGTAAACATTTAAAGATCACTTGAGGGGCTGGGCGCAGTGGCTCACACCTGTAATCCCAGCACTTTGGGAGACTGAGGTGGGTGAATCACCCAAGGTCAGGAGTTCAAGACCAGCCTGACCAACATGGTGAAACCTCGTCTCTACTAAAAATACAAAAATTAGCCAGGCACAGTGGCAAGTGCCTATAACCCCAGCTACTCAGGAGGCTGAGGCAGGAGAATCACTTGAACCCTGGAGGTGGAAGTTGCAGTGAGCCACGAACGTGCCATTGCACTCCAGCCTGGGCAACAAGAGTGAGACTCTGTCTCCAAAAAAAAGGGTTGAATAGGTGTCAGTAACTTGGAAGAAAACCCCAGAGAGTGATGGAACCCACTGTTAAGAAAGACTGCCGTACAAATATTCTTGATGGCAAAGAGAACATAATTGTGCACAAAAACATGGACACTGACAACCCTTAAATGGCAGAGTCACAAGAGTTATATTCCAAATGTGAAGTTTTACAACTATCCTAGAAACTGTGTTTTTCTCTTGTCTTTTTATATATGTACAAGAGTGATATAAAATTTTTGAAAATCTGTTTTATGTCTGAAAGAACTCTCTTAATAAGTATAAAAAATTATACATAATAGGAAAGTATTGTGCCACAGTTTAATTGACAGCTTCATTTTTCTTACTGTTATGTCAAAAAATTGTGTATTACAATTAATGGCATCTTAGATTTGATGAAATATATTAGTACCTGTATCACATTATTTTCTTGTATGGTTTTATCATTTAGTTTCTCTGTTGTGACCTGCCATCCATGTTCAGCTCAGATAAGCATTTCTTTGTTATTATGACTGACAAGAGGATGTTTTTTCTCAACCAATGCTGAGCATATTGGAAATTGCAGACATTAAAGGAGCTGCTTAGAGATTAGAGTATATCAAGATATTGTTAGAAACTTTAGAAACTCTAGCAAAGGGTCCATTAAAGAAATAAAATTTCCTGATAATTTTTTAAATAAAATTAATTTTCTTTTTGACAGGTGAAAGAGGCCATTCCCATATTAACCTCTACTGTTAAATGAGTAGCTTATTTCTAACTAAGTTAAGCCAAGAGATGAGTCCCTTTGTTTAACACGTCTTAAAGTAAAAGTTAACATCCTGCCTTTATCTAATTGCTATCAAAGACATTAGTCTATTTGGCTCTAGCATGATTCAATTGCATGAGGTCATGCAGCCTAGCTGTAATAACTTAAAGTGCTTCACTTGGTGATAAGGAAATATATTAAAATGCTCTCAGGTTTATTATTGCCTAAGGTCATGCTTTATGATCAGTCTATTTACTGAAGTTTTGTTGTAATAGCACTAACCTGAACTCACATTTTTAAACCTTTCAATACAAGACACATGCTAACTTTTAAAAATTTATGCTTGTATTTTAACTCACTTAGAGTTTATTATTTTCATTTTTACCACTTGGTAGTGGAGTTGGAAATAGTTTTATTATCTTGTCACTAAAGCATACATAAAAGGTTTTTTCCTTCAGCCTTAATTTTGAAGACAAATATTAAAACTTTAGAAAAACTCTGCTATATGAATGGGAAGGCTTTGATTTAACTTCATTTTTACTTTGATTTCAAATCTTTCTTTATACTTTCATAAATAACCAAATGCAAGCAGGTTCTTCCAAGTCCACTCTCTGTATCCCACATGAGCCTGTGCTGCTTCATTAGGCTGGCTCAACCACCTGGTGTGGAATCTTTAGCCTCAAGAGACTCTCTTAACATCTGGCATTAGCTATGATCTTTGTATGTGTATGCTTAATCTTTTTATTGACATTTTATAAAGAAAAAATGTGGGACAAGTTATGAAGGGATATAGAACAATACAAAATAAAGTTATAGTTTATTTTGATATATGTATATGGAAGAAACAAACCAGTAAAGGAAAGATGGATAAGTATTTCAAATTAATTTATCTTCAAACTTAGTGTGATATATGTTGTATAAAATATATGTCTGTAAAATATTGTTGGTTGAGTTGTTAACTTAGGGTCAAAAGCAGTCATCTTTAAAAAGAAATTGTACACTTTGTTCTGCTATTAGATACATCGTTGTAGCTTTTTTAGTATAGTTTCTAATAGATTAAAATGTAAGATGATTTGATAATAAAACAGGAAAAGGGATTAGTATCTTACTAACTTTCTGAAAGATAATGTAGTTGAGTTTCTGAACTAGGGAATATTGAGATAATGTATTAAAGTGAATGTTTTCTTATCACAGAACAACTAAAGAACATTATCCATTATGTGCTGAAAAAACATAAATGGAGTTATTGAATAAACGTAACTGAACTAGTTACAATGAAAAAAAGTACTGTAGCTTGTTTTTCTATGAAAATCTTTCTTTACTATCTTAAATTTTTTGAAAGATTAAAAGAAGCTAAATTATTATTAGTGCAATTCTTTAAAATATCTTTTATATTTAAAATGGAGCAAAACTGGCACCCCATGCAGAAAATAAAAGTAGTATGTAGTGATATATCATTCTTTTATTTTTATATTTAGAGATATATTTATTCCATTTAGTAGTAAATATTTTTAAAAAGCAAATTAAGGATGAATTATGAAATAAGGTAGAGCTGCCATTTGTTTAATTTAGGTAAAGTAAACATTATACTTCATAATATATATATGTTTACTTGGGTATGGGACAGTGTTGAGAATATATGTGATAGATCTGTAGGTGAATGGAGAGAAATTTGTGCTTGGAGCCCAAGAAATGGAAACCGACTCTGACATCAATCTACTGACCTGCTGAATGACCTTGATTAGTGTTCATATTATAAATGTACTGCTAAGATTGGGAAGATTTTGCAGCTACTAAATGCATTGCTATTATAACTTAAAAGGACCAAGATTAACAGCAGCATTGAATACTAATGTAATATAACAGATTTACCAAGTGCAATTTTAGCAGTTGAAGACAAACTTCTCTAATAATTTGTGGAGGGAGTGGAGATACCATTTATTATTCTGATATTTATGAGGTCGGTACATTATAGAAAACTGTTGCTTTTCAATTATTATCTTTTGCTGCCCTATTTTGGTATTAACTGAAACTGATAATTTTATCATGGTTTTCCCAGTTAATGTGGTTTATATGATAGCTATCTCATTTCCTGTTGTCTACTAGGAAATAGCCCAGAAGAAAGAGATGTAAAATAAATAAAATAATAATTACAGCAATACATTCACTGAAAACTGATTTGCCCATTTAAGATTTTTAATTTGGCAAATGTTAAAATGAGAAGTGTTCTTCATGTGGATCCCTAGTGATGAGAAATGGTTTATGGTACCTTTATTTATGGAATGATATAAACTTGAATTGATTTTCACAGTCAGATCACTTAGTCTATTACAAAATCATCCAGGGGTACTGGAGAGGCAGGATTTTGCTTTGTTTTGGTTTTTTCTTTTCTTTTTTTTTTTGGTGGTTTTTGTTTTTGTTTTTATTTGGTGTTTCTTGCCTGACTTAGGTATGGCTCTTCAGATCCTAAATGAAGAATGTTAAGGCTTTTGGTATCATTGGCTTTGTTATAATAAAATTGTATGTTTTAACTGATTGACAACCAGTAAAAGGGAACTTTAACTGAAAATTTTAGTTAAATTAAGTTAGCCATTTTGAATGTTTAACAATTTAATATTTATGGACAAATGTTTGATTATCTTTGATTATCAAATTATATGCTGAAGTAATGAAAGTAAAGATAACTCAGTATAATTTTCAGACATGATTATAGAACATACCAACAGTGAAAAACTTTACTTTTGACACCTGGTGCAATGGGTTGGAACATTCTGAGTGGAATGCTCTTTATCCAGAGGTTTTGCCTTTTTTTTTTTTTTCAGAACATGAAAACGAAGGTGATGTTTCAAAGAGAATATTTTAGATCTCAGTAGCATTTTTTGTGATTTTTTAAAACCTATGTGTATTAGTCCATTTTCACACTGCTATAAAGAACTACCTGAGACTAGGTAATTAAGAAAGAAAAAAGTTTGACTCACAGTTCCACATGGCTGGGGGAGGCCTCAGGAAACTTTCAATCATGGCAGAAGGCAAAGGGGACACAAGGTGCATCTTACATGGCAGCAGGAGAGAGAGCTCGAGTGAGCGAGGGAGCAACTGCCAAACACTTTTAAACCATCAGATCTTGTGAGAACTCAGTCACTATCACAAGAAGAGCATGGGGGAAACCACCCCCGTGATCCAGTTACCTCCCTTGACACATGATGATTACACTTCAAAATGAGATTCAGTTGAGAGCCAAATCATATCACTCTAATTTGTATATATTTAATGTAAACTTTTCCTAAGTGTTAATTAATAACCTAAGACAGTTTTTAAAGCCATAATATATTTTCAGTCAAATAATACTCCCATTATAAGATGAGATAATTTTGAACAAATCTGATCAAAGCTACTATTTGACGGTTTTTGTTACAGAATGCTCTCTGGATAGCTGCAGATGGTACAGGAAATTGTTCTAAACATCTTCTGCTCCCCTAGGAGTCCAGAAATAGGCTGGGAAGTGGAGAAATTATCTTATTTTTGTCCCTCTGCCACTTCCCCAGAAGAAAGTTGTTGTTGTCTTTTGACAGGATCTCACTCTGTCACCCAAGCTGGAATAGAGTGGTGCAATCTTAGCTCACTGCAACCTCCACCTCCTGGGATCAAGCAATTCTCCCACCTCAGCCTCCTAAATATACTAGCTATTTAGGCGTGTGTCATCATGTCTGGCTAATTTTTGTACTTTTTGGTAGAGACGGGGCTTTACCATGTTGTCCAGGCTGGTCTCAAATTCCTGACCTCAAGTGATCCACCTGCCTTGGCCTTCCAAAGTGCTGGGATTACAGACAGGAGCCACCACGCCCAGCCTCCAAAGTGAATGGTTTATGCATTTAGTTTCTGATTATGCACACACTGCCCACAGTTACTCAGAAAACTCAAGTAATTGAAATGTGTTTTAGTGACAGTGTAAGTCAGATGTCAGCAAACTAACACCAATCAGCCAAATCCAGCCCACCTCCAAGTTTATAAATAATGTACTATTGGAACAAAAGCCACTTGCATTTATTTACATATTGTCAGTGGCTGCGTTTGTGCTGCAACAGCAGAACTGAGTAATTGTGACAGAGACTGTATGGCCTACAAAGCTCAAAATACTAAATACTTACTGTCTTACCCTTTACGGAAAATGTTTGCTGACACCTGGCTTAAGTAAGAAAGTAATTCTAATACCAAAATACAATTACAAATATAATATGAAATATAATTATATATCTATATATACATGCACACTTATGTTATATTGCTACAAGTATATATTAAAAAATTATTTGAGAAAGGTCTGTTATTTTGTGGTATCTGTGTACCTCTATTCCTCTTGCCTAGCTTTTTTGCCCTGTGTATTAAATATTGCATTACATTCTTTATAAAATATATCAAGAGGTACAATTGGGGCATAAAATTTACTTTATGAATAATTACTCTTCCTCTGAAGAAGAACTGAATTTTGATTTTATGTATTTGTCATATTTTGCATACCTGGATTTCTATTTAAACAGGATAGACTAGAGGTTTTCAAACTTTAGTGTGCCTCAAAATCACCTGGAGACTGATTGTTCTACTCCCAGAGTTTGTTATTCAGGGGTTCTGAGATAGGGACTAAAGATTGCATTTCTAACAAGTACCAGGTCATGCTGATACAATTGGTCTGGAAACTACACTTTGAAAACCACTGCAATAGACCTTGATTACAGTAAAAGAGTAATAGGGACCCATGAAAAGACAGCATTCATTGAAGTAGCCTGAGTCTTCTGAAGATTTGCCACTCTTTCCCAGAGTTGGCCTTGTGGCATTATGGAGATGAATACTGTTTTACAAGAAGTGCTGAAGACTGCCCTCATCCATGATGGCTTAGTATGTTGAATTTGCAAAGCTGCCAAAGTCTTAGACAAGTTCCAAGCCCATCTTTCCATGCTTGCATTCAGCTGTGATCTGTGATGAGCCTGTGTATGTCAACTTGATGGTAGCCCTTTGTGCTGAACACCAAATCAACCTAAATAAGGTTGATGCCAGTAAGAAACTAGGGGAAGAGACAGGCCTCAGAGGGAAAACCCTATAAAGTCATTGGTTGCGATTGTGTAGTAGTTAAGGACTATGGCAAAGAATCTCAGGCCAAGGATATCATTGAAGAGTACTTCAAATACAAAAAATAAGCAAATAAAAAGTTTGGCTCATGGAAAAAAAGAGAGAGGGTTTGTTAAGAAGAGATGAAAAGCAGAATATAAAACAGAATATATACTATGAAAAAATTTTTAATTTAAAATTTTAATTTAAAGTTTTTTAATTGTGGTAAAAGAATACATAACAATAGTTAACCACTTTAAGTATATAGTTCAGTAGTGTTATATATATTCACAATGTTGTATAACAGATCTCCAGAACTTTTTCATCTTGCAAAACTGAAACTCTATACCCATTAAACTGTAACTCCCCCTTTCCCCCTGGCAACTACCATTAGGAGTGTACCTACTTTTTTTCCATAAGTTATTGGGGTACAGGTGGTATTTTGTTACATGAATAAGTTCTTCATGTAACAAAAAATAAGCAAATAAAATGTTTGGCTCATGGAAAAAAAGAGAGAGGGTTTGTTAAGAAGAGATGAAAAGCAGAATATAAAACAGAATATATACTATGATTTGTGAGATTATGGTGCAACCATCATCTGAGCAGTGTACACTGCACCACATTTGTAGTCTTTTATCCTTGCCCCCCTCTCACTCTTCCCCCCAAGTCCCCACAGTCCATTGTATCATTCTTATCCCTTCATGTCCTCATCGCTTAGCTCCCACATATCAGCGAGAACATACGATGTTTGGTTTTTCATTCCTGAGTTACTTCATTCAGAATAGTAGTCTCCAGTATCATGCAGGTCGCTGCAAATGCTATTAATTCATTCCTTTCTATGGCTGAGTAGTAGTACACACACACACACACACACACACACACACATATCACAGTTTCTTTATCCACTTACTAATAGGCATTTGGGTTGGTTCCATGATTTTGCAGTTGTGAATTGTTCTGCTATAAACATGCGTGTGCAAGTATCTTTTTCGTATAATGACTTCTTTTCCTCTGGGTATATACCCAGTAATGGGACTCCTGGGTCAAATGGTAGTTCTACTTTTAGTTCTTTAAGCAATCTTGACACTGCTTTCCATAGCAGCTGTATTCGTTTACATTCCCACCAGCAGTGCAGAAGTGTTTCCTGATCACCGCATCCATGCCAACATCTTTTGGTTTTTGATTCTTTGATTATGGCCATTCTCGCAGGAGTAAAGTGGTGTTGCATTGTGGTTTTGATTTGCATTTTCCTGATCATTAGTGATGTTGAGCATTTTTTCATATGTTTCTTGCCATTTGCATATCTTCTTTTGAGAATTGTCTATTCATGTCCTTAGCCCAGTTTTTGATGTGATTGATTGTTTTGTTTTTTTCTTACTGATTTGTTTGAGTTCTTTGTAGATTCTGGATATTAGTCCTTTGTTAGATATGTGGATTTTGAAGATTTTCTTCCACTCTGTGAATTGTCTGTTTACTCTGCTGACTATTCCTTTGCCATGAGCTCTTTAATTAAGTCCCAACTATTTATCTTTGTTTTTATTACATTTACTTTTGGGTTCTTGATTATGACATCCTTGCCTAAGCCAATGTTTAGAAGAGTTTTTACAATGTTATCTTTTAGAATTTTTATAGTTTCAGGTCTTAGATTTAATTCCTTAATCCATCTTGAGTTGATTTTTGTGTAAGGTAAGAGATGAGGATTCAGTTTCATTGTTTTACACATGGGTTGCCAATTATCCCAGCACCATTTGTTGAAAAGAGTGTCCTTTTCCCACTTTATGTTTTTGTTCACTTTTTTGAAGATCAGTTGGCTGGCAGTATTTGGGCTTATTTCCAGGTTCTCTATTCTGTTCCATTGGTCTATGTGCCTTTTTTTCTACCAGTACCACACTGTTTTGGTGACTATCAGCTTATAATATAGTTTGAAATCAGGTAGTGTGATGCTTCCAGATTTGTTCTTCTTGCTTAGTCTTGCTTTGGCTATGCAGGCTCAATTTTTGTTCCATATGAATTTTTGATTTCTTTTTTTAATTCTGTGAAGAATAATGGTGGTATTTTGATGGGGATTGCATTGAATTTGTAAATTGCTGTTGGCAGTATGGTCATTTTCACAATATTTATTCCATCCATCCATGAGCATGGGATATGTTTCCATTTTTTGTGTGTGTCATCTGTGATTTCTTCCAGTAGTGTTTTGTAGTTTTCCCTGTAGAGGTCTTTCGGCTCCTTCATTAGGTATACTCCTAAGTATTTTATTTTTTTGCAGCTATTATACAAAGGGTCGAGTTCTTGATTTGATTCTCTACTTGATCACTGTTGGTGTGTAGAAAAGCTACTGATTTGTGTACATTGATCTTGTATCCGGAAACTTTGCTGAATTATTTTATCAGTTCTATGAGTTTTCTGGAAAAGTCTTTAGGGTTTTCAAGGTAAGTGATCATATCGTCAGCAAATGGTGACAGTTTGACTTCCTCTTTACCAATTTGGATGCCCGTTATTTCTTTCTCTTTTCTGATTGCTCTGGGTAGGACTTCCAATACCATGTTGAAGAGGAGTGGTGAGAGTAAGCATCCTTCTCTTGTTTCAGTTCTCAGAGAAAATGCTTTCACCTTTTCCCCATTCAGTATTATGATTGACTGTGGGTTTGTCATAAATGGATTTTATTAAACTGAGGTATGTCCCTTGTATGCTGATTTTGCTGAGAGTTTTAATCATAAAAGGGTGCTGGATTTAGTTTATCCAGTACCCTTTCTGCATCTATTGAGATGATCTTGTGATTTTTGTTTTTAATTCTGTTTATGTGGTGTATGACATTTATTGACTTGTATATGTTAAAGTCTCCATGCATCCCTTGTATGAAACCCACTTCATCATGGTGGATTATCTTGTCAATATGTTGTTGGATTCAGTGAGCTAGTTTTTTGTTAAGGATTTTCATACCTGTGTTCATCAAGGATATGGGTCTGTAGTTTTCTTTTTTGGTTATGTCCTCTTCTGGTTTTGGTATTATGGTGATGCTGACTTCATCGAATGAATTAGGGACAGTTCCTTCTTTCTCTATATTGAGGAATAGTGTCATAGGGATTGGTACCAATTCTTTGAATGTCTGATAGAATTCTGCTGTGAATCCTTCTGGTCCTAGACCAGCTCCTCTGGCCACCCTCCTGATAGTTCCCTATGGTGCCAGGCAGGAATGGCCTTTTTGGGAAACCAGTAAGATCCCAGGGCCTCTCTGCTGCTTCCTCAACCCCTGTATTTCACTCAGCTCTCTAAATTGACTCAGCTGCAGGTAAGGTCAGAAACTTCTCCCACAAATGGACCTTCAGTTTCTCCGTTGCGGGTGTGTGTTCGGGAGAGGAGGCTCTCCCTTTCCCACTTCTGCAGTTGGGGCACTCACAGTATTTGGGATATCTCCCAGGTCTTGCAGGAGCAGTCAGCTTTCTTCAGCAGATCTGTGGTTCTTCTCAGGATTGCTAGTTTGTTCTTGCAGTCATTCTGGAGCTAAAATTCACACTGTGAGCTTCCACGACACTGCTCTATCCATCCAAGTCAGAGCTGCAGTCTAGTCCTGCCTCCTGGTCCACCATGACCAGATCAGGCTACTATGAAAATATTTTAATGGCATAGCCAATGAATATAAGGTAATATGCAGTGAAAATTTGTTAAGAGTAGGATTAAAATGTTCCCTTACTATTTCATATTACTTTTTAAATTGTGTGACTTAGATTTACACACAGGTCTTTACTGGTTGAGTGGCCTTGGTCATATTATTTAACCTCACTGAATTTCAGTTCTTGAAGTAAAAATAAAGAAAACAATGCCTATCTCACAGGGATTTTATAAGAACTAACTATATGAAAGCACTTTGGAAAGTGTATCCAAATGTTAGCTGGAGGCTATATAAATACAAAATTTTGATTGTTGAAGGATATAGAAAGCAAACCTATTATGAAATAATCTCACTGCTAGGATAAAGGAAACCTGTAAAGTCTGTGAGAGGGAAGAGATGATCAAGACTGTCTTCACTAGTTATTAAGTGTATTAGATTCATTTGTTAGGTATTTCCTTTAAATTCTGATGTTTGGCTTTCAAATTTTTATTAACATGAACTGTTTAGGCTTTTGAGGTTTTCATTTGTCAAAGTTGTTAGTTCTTGTGTATTACTAACCCAAATATTTATGTATAGCTTTGGCCTGTTAGCTATCAATGGAAATCAGAAAATCAATAAACTTAATAGTTGTTCATTGCACAGTTGATGCATTTGCAGGACTATGTTGAGTACTGTCAGTGAGTAATCAATTCAGTCAAAATCTGTTACCATTTCGCTGCCAATTTTTTTATAGTGTACTATTTTATTTATGACTTTCATAGGTACTATAGCACTTTTTATGAAGAAGTCTTTTGTGGGATTCATACTACTTGTAATTGTGATCCTTTCACCTAGTTGGAAGCACCTGTCACCCTGGAGGTATTCCTAGACTAGCCCTCTCTTGGTGTAAGTAGGGCTCTACCTCAGGCCAGCTTTCTTTACCCCTGGGATTAATTTCATCAAGTTCATTCACTGAGCCAGTCTACATTTACCGAGTGCCTACTCTGGGCTGAATACCGTGGGAGTACATATAAGAGCTCTTCTGTGTTATATCATCTAGTGGGTGAGAAACTCTATAAAACTATAATATAAAGAGAATAAAATAGATGCCATTGGGGCTTCAAATAAACAACTTTAATCCATAGAGCTTTGGGAAGGTTTCATAAGGAGTGGCATTTTAGCTGAATTTTGCAGAAGTAAAATTCATTTTGTACAAAGTAGATGGTAGGTATTCCAGCCTGAAGGAAGAACCTGAAAGGAAATTTTGCATGCTATAGAAGTTCATAGAAGGCTTCTAATCAGACTTATATAGGTTCAAGGGAGAAGACAGACTGTAAACTAAGGGTTAAGAACAAATAAGAATTAGGTAAATGAAAGGGAGAAAGGATTGGAATGTTCCAGGTAAAGGGAATAGCATTTGTGAAACCTATAAACAAGAGAATGTCATTCTTCAAATAATTGAAAACTAAATGAAATTTGACATGGCTGAAACCAAGTGATCCATGTAGGAAAATGAGGTGCACCAAGCGTAGAGGTCTTATGCAGAGATTTATAAACATTCCCTAAAAAAAGCAAATAAAAATCCAAAAGATATTTGTTAGGGTTATTGGGGAAACACTAGAAGACAATGACGTGGGCAAGGATTTTTTGGGGTAAGGCCTCAAAACACATACAACAGAAGCAAAAGTAGACAAATGGGATTACATCAACCTATAAAGCTTCCGCTCAGCAAAGGAAACAATCAACCAAGTGAAAAGACAAACTATAGAATGGGAGAAAACATTTGCAGACTATCCATCTGAGGAGGGATTAATAACCAGAATATGTAAGGAACTCACATGTTCAGGTCAGCAGCAAATAATAATTCCATTAAAAAAATCAGCAAAAAGGCCAGGCACAGTAGCCTATGCCTGTAATCTCAGTGCTTTGAGAGACCGAGATGGGAGTATGTATCACATGGAGCCAGGAATTTGAGGCCAGCACAAAGTAGCAACACTGTCTCTACAAGAAAAAAAAAAAGGAGGGAGGTTGGTGTTTAGAGGCTCTTATTGTACAGCCTTTTTCAAAGCATGTAACTTAAAGAAGGAAAAACGAGCAAAATACCAGAATAGACATTTCTCAAAGGAAGATGACGTACAACTGGCCAACAGTACATGAAAAAATGCTCACCATTACTAATTACCAGGAAATGCAAATTAAAACCATAGTGAGGCATCATCTCACCTCAGGTAAAATGGCCATTACTAAAAAAGACAAAAATAAAGCTTGCTAGCAAGGATGCAGATAAAGAGAGTCCTGTATACACTATTGGTGGTAATGTATATAGCCACTATAGAAACCAGTATGGAGGTTCCTTAAAAAACTAAAAGTAGAACTACCGTATGCTCCAGGAATCCCACTGGTAGATATGCATCCCAAATAAAGGAAACAGTAAATGGAAAAAATATCTGCACTGTCATGTTTATTGCAGCACTAGTCCCAATGGCAAAGATACAGAATCACCCTAAGTGCCTATCAATGGATGGATTGATTTTTTATAATGTGGTGTATAAATACATAATGGAATATTATTCAAATAAAATAAGCCAAGCACAGAAAGACAAATATATGTTGTCAATCACATATGGTAGCTAAAAAAGTAGATCTCATAGAGGTAGAAAGTAGAATTGTGGTTACCAGAGTCTAAGAAGGGTGAGGGATGAAGAGAAGTTGGTTAAAGAATACAAAAAAAAGGCCAGGCGCGGTGGCTCAAGCCTGTAATTCCAGCACTTTGGGAGGCCGAGGCGGGTGGATCATGAGGTTAGGAGATCGAGACCATCCTGGTCAGCATGGTGAAACCCCGTCTCTACTAAAAATACAAAAAATTAGCTGGGCATGGTGGCGTGTACCTGTAATCCCAGCTACTCAGGAGGCTGAGGCAGGAGAATTGCCTGAACCCAGGAGGCGGAGGTTGTAGTGAGCCGAGATTGTGCCATTGCACTCCAGCCTGGGTAACAAGAGCAAAATGCCGACTCAAAAAAAAAAAAAAAAGGCGTTAAAAAAAAAAAAAAAAAAACAAGGAATAACGTTCTAGTAGTTAATAGTGCAGTAGGGAAACTGTAATTAACTATAATATTTATTATATATTTCAGAGTAGCTAGAAGAGAAGAACTGTAATGTTCCCAACACAAAGAAAAGTGTGTGAGGTGATAAATATTCCAGTCACCCTAGTTTGATAATTATACATTATATACATGTATCAAAATAGCACAGGTACCCCAAAATATCTATATCTACAACTATTATATGTCAGTTTGTTTTTTTTTTTTTTTTTTTTTTTGAGACAGAGTCTCAGTCTGTCACCCAGCCTGGAGTCAAGTGGTGTGATCTCGGCTCACTGCAACCTCTGCCTCCTGGGTTCAACCAATTCTCTTGCCTCAGCCTCCCAAATAGCTGGGACTACAGGTGTATGCCACCACACCCAGCTACTTTCTGTATTTTTAGTAGAGATGGCATTTCACCATATTGGCATGTTGGTCTTGAACTCCTGACCTCATGATCCGCCTGCCTTGGTTTCCCAAAGTGTTCAGATTACAGGAGTAAGCCACCATGCCTGACCCTATATCAGTATTTTTAAAAATTGTTCAGGGCTCACAGAGCAGGGTTTTATAGGTGGTGTTATAAAGGTTGTTCTGAAAAAAGGCATGAGTAGCAGCATCTTAAAAGTTGATGGCCCGTTTTATGTGGGAAATGAAATTTGATAATTCTTGTTTTATATAACAGGATTAGGATTATTCTGTTACTTAAAATATGCAAGAATGCTTGAGTGTCCAAATTTTCACCAGAAGCTTTTAATGAGAATTCAAATAATATCTCAGTTTTTAATCCAGGGCATTGGTCAGGTGCAATGGCTCACTCTTATAATCCCAGAACTTTGGGAGGCTGAGGCAAGAGGATTGCTTGAACTCAAGAGTTTGAGACCAGCCTGGGTAGCATAGTGAGACCCCCATCTCAACTAAAAAAAAAATTAAAAGTAGCCAAGCATGGGGGCACACACCTGTGATCCTAGCTACTCAGGAGGTTCAGATGGGAGCATCACTTGAGCCCAGGAGATCGAGGCTGCAGTCAGCTATGTCCATGCCATTGTACTCTAGCCTAGGTAATAGAATAAGAGAGTCTATCTCAACATTTAAATTTTAAAAATAAAAAATAATAACCCAGGGCATTGGGGATTTTTGTGAGTTTTGGTTTTGCTTTAAAAAAAAAATTAGTCTTTCAATCAGGATAGTTACATTGGTTTGGAATTTGCTTCTAAGAACTGTAGCCAGTTTGAAGGCTATGATAATCAGTTGTCTGGCACCCAGTCGCAAGGCCAGAGATCTTCTTATCTATCTTACTCGTTTTCCTCCTCCTCTGTTTCTCTTTTTTTCTTCTTATTTATCCTATTGTTTCATCCCCTTTATGTCACATTTGCCTCTCTACCCTCTCTATATATTTCCTAGCCCCCATTTTTCTTTCTTAACTGTCTGCAATATATAACAAAAGTCTGTGTCATGCCTAATGAATGTCACCTTGTTTTTCTCTTTTTAAAAAAAATGCATATATAATAGTCCCCCTTTTCTGTGACTTCTCTTCCTGTGGTTTCAGTTACTCACAGTGAACTATAGTCTGAAAATATGAAATCAAAAATTCCAGAAATAAACAATTCATAAGTTTTAAATTGTGGTGAGAAGCATGATGAAATCTCACACCATCACACATGAACCATCTCTTTGTCCAGTGTATTCACACTGTATACACTGCCGCTCATTAGTCACTTTTTTGTTGCCATCTTGGTTATCAGAACAACTTTTACAGTATCTCATCATGTAGGCATTTTATCATCTCACATCATCACAAGAAGAAGGATGTACAATAATATCTCTTTAGAGATGGGATCTTGGTCTGTTACCCAGGCTGACCTTGAACCCCTGGGCTCAAGCAGTCCTCCCAACTCTGCTCCATGATTTGCAAATATTTTCTCCTATTCTGTTGGTTTTCTTTTTACTTTCTTGATTGTATTCCTTGAAGCACAGTTGTTTTTAATTTTGATGAATTTCAGTTTATCTGTTCATCTTTTTTTTTTGTTTTTTTGAGACGGAGTTTCACTCTTGTTACCCGGGCTGGAGTGCAATGGAGCAATCTCAGCTCATGGCAGCCTCCATCTCCTGGGTTCAAGCAATGCTCCTGCCTTAGCCTCCCGAGTAGCTGGGACTACAGGCACATGCCACCATGCCCAGCTAATTTTTGTATTTTTAGTAGAGATGGGGTTTCACCATGTTGACCAGGATGGTCTCGATCTCTTGACCTCGTGATCCACCCGCCTCGGCCTCCCAAAGTGCTGGGATTATAGGCGTGAGCCACCGCGCCTGGCCTATCAGTTTATCTTTTTTTACTTCAGCTTGTGGTGTGATATTTAAGAAGACTCTGCCTAACCTAAGATCACAAAGATTTACTACTATAATATCTTCTGAGAGTTGTATAGTTTTAGGTTTTATATTTAGATCCGTGATCCATTTTGAGTTTATTTTTGTGTAGTATGTGAGAAAATATCTAAATTTATTATTTTGCATGTGGATTATTCCAGTTATCCCAGACCCATTTGTTGACCTCATTCAGTTTTTAACTGTTTTTATTAAGTATGGCATATATTCAAAAGTCTCTTTATAGGATGTGTAAAGGGTAATATAGACACCTGCACGCATCTTCCAACTTTAGATCCAGAAAAATGAAAACTTTTCTGCAAAATTCTTTAATCTTATCTATTCTGAATTGTATGCCTATTCTTCTCTTGCTTCTCTATATGCTTTCACCACATCTGTGTGTATTTCTAATTTTACAAATTTAAGTAAGCCGAGGTGGGAGATAGGCCTGAGCCCAGGGTTCAAGGCCAGTCTGGGCAATATAGCAAGGCCCCGTCTCTTAAAAGAGTTTGTATTACTATTTTACAAATTAAAAAATTAAAAGATGTTATATTTTATAAATTAAAAAATGGTATATAAATTTTTATGACTTGCTTTTTCTGTTCAACATTATGGTATACCATAGTGTAGTAATGCCTGTAGTTGTAGTTTTTTTCATTTTCACCATTGTATAATATTCTATTTTTAGACTATATCAAAATTTATTTATTCTCTTTTTGATGCACATTTGGTGACTGCAGATTTTTTGCTATTACAAACATAAACATACTTATACCACTTTCCTGGTGCATGTATGCAAGTATTTCTCCAGGGTACATATATATATGCCTGGGAGTAGAATTGCTGAGGTACAGCACATCTTCAGTTCACACATCTTCACTTCAGCCACATAGTGCCACATTGTTTCTAAAGTGATTGATACTGGTCTTCACTTCCCTAAATATTGCATAACATTTCTGGTTGCTCTACATTCTTGCCATACTTGGTCTTTCCAGACATTTTGATTGTTGCCAGTGTGTGATTTCATTGCCACAGTGTAATGACTATAAAATGTTATCGATTTTGATTTGCAAGGTCATTTCCAAGATTGCTAATGGGGTTGGGCATCTTCTCATTTATGCATTGGTCATTGGTCTTTCTTTATCTGTGACATGTTTATTCAGGTTTTTAATTACATGTTTCTGTTGGTTTATCTTTTATTAAATTTTTGTAAATTAATGTGTATTACAGATACCTTCTCTTAGTAGGTCTTAATTTTTATGTATTCAAATTTATTAGTCCTTTTATGTTTTAAACTTTTTATGTCCTGTTTCAGAAAATTCTTCCCTAAGTCAAGGCCATAAGCGTATTCTCCTATATTGTCCTTTAAAAACTTTATAGTTTTGTTTTTCCCGTTTAAATTCTTAATCCACCTGGAATTGTTTTTTTAATTTTCGTGGGTTTTTAGTAGGTGTATATATTTGTGGGGTACATGAAATGTTTTGATACAGGCATGTAATGCGTAATAATCAAATCACAGAGAATGGGATACTTTTATCCTTTGTGTTACAAACAATCCAATTATACTCTTGTAGCTATTCTGAAATATATAATTAAGTTATTATTGACTATAGTTAGCCTATTTTGCTATCAGATAGTAGTTTTATTCATCCTTTCTAACTTTATTGGTATTAATTTTTAAGTCAATATCTAGTAAGACAAGTCCCACACTTCAGTTTTCTTCTACATGAACAATTTGTTTTATTTTAATCTTTGTTCTTCCATATGAATGGGTTTCTCAAGTTTCACTAAATAGATTAAGTAAATGACCAACTCAGATGGTGAGATTTTTATTGAAATTACATTGACACCATGGATTGATTTGGCGAGAATGATGTATATATGATATTAAGTATTTTTATCCTGACATGGTATGGCTCTGAATATTTTTTTAGGTTTTCTTTAGTATCTGTTAATAAACTTGTACAATTTTCTCCCTAAAGAATTGGCACATCATTTGTTAGATTTATTCCTAAATGCCTTATATATTTTGCTATTAATATTGTTATCTTTTTAAAAATTACATTTTCCGTTCAAGGCTGCCATATAGAAATGAAGTTGATTCTTGAATATTGATTTTGCACCTAACAAATTATCTGTAGATACTTTTGGGTTTTCTATAAAAACAATCATCATTTTGTCTCTTTCTTTCCACATGTTATATCGTTTGTTTCTTTTTCTTATCTTAGTGCACTGACTGCACCCACCACTAACCAGTACCTAATAGAAATGGTGATAGTATCATCATTCTGTTTGTGATGATTAGGTTATTGCTTTTTAATATTTAACAAGTGTTATACTTGCTTTATCTTTTTTTGAGGGGGTGTTTGTTTTGGTGGATTCCCTTTGTTTCAGATCAGAGATGTTTCCTTCCTTTTCTTGTTTTGTTTCAGTCTCAAGTAAATGTTAAGTTTTTTTTTTTTTTTTTTTTTTTTTTTAAGAGATAGAGTCTTGCTATGTTGCCCCAGGTAGAGTGCAGTGGCATGATCATGACTCACTGCAATTTTGAGCTCCTGGGCACAAGTGATCCTCCCACCTCAGCTTCCAAAAGTGCTGGAACTATAGGTGTGCACCCCAACACCCAGCTAAATTTTTTTTTTTTTTTTTTTTGTAGAGACCGGGTCTGACCAGGTTGGTCTTGAAATCCTGGATTCTGGCAGTCCTCCTGCCTCAGCTTCCCAAAGTGAGGATTAGAAGTGTGGGCCATCACACTCAGCTCGCTTTAGTTTTTTTAGTTTAATTTTTATCTTTTAATCAAAAAACATTATTAATTATATATTAGTGTATCTTATGTGTTAAACTAAATTTGAGGTCCTAGAAGATATATTAATGTATCTCATGTGTTAAGCTAAATTTGAGGTCCTAAACATGGTTATGATGTATTATCTATTTTTACACTGTTTGATTTTGTTTATTTTTATATGTTATGCATATGTATGTATATATGTGTGTGTGTAGTTTTTTTTTTTTTTTAGCTCCCTTACCCTTTTTGCATCTGCATTCGTGATTTGCTTCAGTGGTCTTTTTTGTACTGTTCTTGACTGGGTTTTAAAAAGCAAGATTGTGCTAGCCTAGTAAAATGAATTAGGAAGTCAGTTTGTGTAACATCAAAATTATCTTTTCCTTGAACATTTGATAGAACTTTTCTGTAAATCTTCTGAGTATGGTGTTTATAAAAGATTTTTTTTGTCAAATGATTCAATTTCTTTATGGGTTAAAGGACTACTTTAACTTCATTTTGGGTCATAATGGATTTTTTTTTTTTTTTACTTTCTGTGCTCTCAGCAATACATTTCATTTGATTTTTAAAAATATTTTATTTAATATTACTTCCTGTTATGGAAGTAGCATTTAGAAGTGCCAATAGAGTATCATTTAGATAATTCATCATATATCTCCCATAATCTAGGAAACAGTTTCTTCATTTAACCGCCATCCCTTTCCAATGTGACTTAACATCATTCCGTTAAAACTGCTTTTGTCAAAATCACCAATACTCTCTAATTTTCCAAATCTAGTGTAATTTTTCTAATCACATGCAAACTCTGAGCAGCATTTAACTCAACTAACCACACTATTCTTTTGGAAATACCCCATTTTTCAGTTTATATGACATAATACTGAATCTAGTTTTTGTACCAGCATGGCCATTCTGTCTCCTTTTCTTCTCCTTGATTTCCAAGTGTTGTTTACAGGAACTCAGTCTTTTTTCTTTTCTGTCTCTGTATTTTTATTCTCAGGTGAATTTATTATTTTTAATATAAATACTTTATGTGGACTTACTACTTCCAAATTTTTATCTTAAGCACAGGCTTTCTCTTCTGAACTCCAGACTTAGAGACGGTTTTGTTTAATGTATAGTCATCTCAGAGCTATCAAACTGAACTCTTAACTCCACCCACTCAGGTCTTTCTCATCTTAATGAATGAACCATCATTTATCTGGTTGCATAATTCTCTTACCTCCCACTAATTTTTGTTAATTCTACATCCAAAGTATGTCTCTGTCTCCTGTGCTAACCCTGATATGGGTGTTCACCATTTCTTGCCTGGACTTCTCTAATAGCCTCACAAGTAACTGATTTCTCTACTGTCTTTCATTAGAGTGACAAGTGGTTTCTCTACTCGCTCTTGTATTAGAGAGTGACCGGTGTTTTCTCTGATCTCTCTTGTGCTAGAAAGGGACCAGCGGCTAGTTCAGACTGAGTGCTTAGGGAAGATCTCCCTAAGGAGCTGACATTTAAGCTAAAATCTGAATAACGAGGGATTTGCCACCCAAATAGCATTCTAGATGGAGGGAACGGCTTCTGTAAAGATTATAAGGTTAAAATCAGTTTCAAATGCTAAGAACCGTGAAGTAGGCCAGTTTGGCAAGGGGTAGAGATTTGGTTAAAGAGTTTTGCAGGAGCCAGATTACACAAGGCTTTGTAAGTAAGAGTATAAAATGTGAGCTTTATTCTAAATGTGGTAAGAGGCCAATTAAAATTGATGCATTGAATTTAAGGGGTGAAAGAGAATTGAGGATGTGACATGAGTCTGGAGTTTGAGGAAGATGTTAAGGCTAGAGCGAAAGATTTGTGGGTCATCAGTCTACAAATGGTATTTATAACTGTATGTTACCTACAGAGATGATATAGATAAAGAAGAGAAAGGAGCCTAGATTGAGCCTTGAAGTACTCTAATGTTCGGAGGAACCAGGAGAGAAAAATGAGGAATTGTGACCAGTGAGGAAAAGGAAAACCAGAAATGTATGATGTCGTGGAAGCCAAATGAATAAAGCTGTTTCACGAATGAGTAAGTGGTCACTTCTGTTGAATGATGGACTGGAGAATAAGTAGAACTAGAACCCTTCTATAAAACTCAGCGTTGAGTAGTTTCAAGAACTGTCAAAGGCAGCTTTTAAATACTCTAGAAATTCTTATGAGAGGTAAACAAGTATCTTCCACTTCTCCAAAAATGAAAAAGAGAATCCTCAAGTTTCCTTTCCTAATAAAGCAATGCTACATCTTTAGCCACAGTAGCCTATATTCAGCTCCTCATTACTGAGTTCCTTGTGAATATTTAGTGTGATCCAAACACTGTTCTCTTTAGACTTTCAAACATATTGTTTAGATCTCTAATTTATGCTGGTTTGACCCATTTCTATTTTGTAGCAAAATTTTAGAGTAGTTGATAACCTTTTGGACCAGATCAGGTTTTTTAAAAGCTTACAGCTTTACAATGTCTCTGACTAGACAGACAAACAGTCTTGCATGTTCTTCACATGTACCCCAACAGCTAAATTGCAATTAAAAAAAAAAAAAAAAGTAAGAAAGAAGTATGTTCTCCTAGAAATCAGCCATGGAGGAACAATTAAACTTGTCTTATTTACAAGAATCCTCCTCCTTGTAGTCATCACTTTTGAACAGACTATTTGCAGTCAGTGATTTTTGAGGTAGTGCTTGGCTTTTTGAATGTGTTTGCTGTAGAAGATTTTGAGAAATGGGCAGCAAGGAGACACTGAAAATTATCTTTTAAATCCATTTTCTGAGTATTTGGGTGAAGTGGCTTTCTGATGTGTTGGACAGTAATTGCTTCCAGGGAATTGTTTTTACTGTCTACCTAATCACTGTCTTATTGCTTCTGGATTATTGACCTCCTGTGTCCATCTGGCTGCCAAGATCAAGCCTTGAGTCAGCCTGTAAAAACTCTTCTTGAAATGTTTAAAATTAATTGTGGATTTGCAGTGGTTTCATTTTCAAAGGTTTATGTTTAGTGCTAACATTGTTATGTGATAGTTTTGTGATTATTAAATGAGTTTAAGTAGGCCTAAAAGTGTGTTATGCATGTCTATGTATGTGGCATATATAAAATTTTTATTTATAATCAATCTTAGTCTTCATGGGTCGGAATTTGATTCCCATATTTTTTGCCTGGATTGAAATGGCATGCTTATCTAACATAACTAGTATTCCCTGGTTATTCCCTGGTTGTGTAGTTACAGATACTACAAACTGGTAAACATACCTTAAGAGGTTTGCAGATTTCTCTATCTGTATGGATTAATACACTTTCTGCCCAAATTTTGAGACACAGCAGAATGATTACCACTACCATCTCCCCACTTCCAAAGATCACGTATCTTTAGAAGACTAGTCACCTATTGGTGGTAGGTAATGTTATGACTCCATAAGAATTAAAATAATTGAAGTATTAACAGATTGCTTAGAAATTGTGTTGTTATGGTTAGAGATTATTCCCTAGAGCCAATGTCATCCCACACTAGTCACTGACAGATCTCCATGTGAAGCTCAAGACTATTGGAAATGTTCTATTTGTTGTCTCCTTACTTTCCTTTTTCTCTACTGCCCCTTTTGCTCCCATCTTCAGAACCCCTTGTCCTGCCTTATCCCCAGGGTTTAACACCCACACAATCCTGGTCTTTCCATCAGTTCCTCATCCTCTGGGTTCTTCCTTTGTCCAAGCTATTCAATGCTATAGGGTCCTGTTTTCTTCTATGAAATAATAAACTCAGCTCTGCTGAAGTGCCACCTTTGCCCAGAGATCATATTTGCACTTTAGTATACACCATATCTTTACTCAAAGAAAGGATGGAAATTTAATGGGAAGACTTGCCTAAGATTGTATCATTAGTTGTAAAGCTAGAACTTAGAGTGCTAATATTCAGTCCCTTACCTCACTTGTAAATAGAGCTGGAGTTGCCTATTATATCACAACTTTATGACTTCAAGCATTGTACTTCTCATGAAAAAACACTTAATAAAAACAAATTAATGGTTAATGGTAATATTGTTTGTTCCCATAGCTGATTTCCTTCAAAGGTGCTATGGAATGGGCTAAAATATATATCTCATTTCCCATTTATTTCTTTGTTTATGCTATGCTTCCTATATCAGAATGACTCTATGTCTCAGTTTAATCTAGCAAATGAGATTAGAATGATTTGCTTTGTTGATATGATAATATATTAGAAATAGGTTAAAATGTAGAAACGTTTCTCCTTTTTATTAAGGGTAGAGTCATTACTGATATGAGATTTTCAGCTGAAAAGTTTGCTACCCTTTTTTTTCTATAAGTAGAATTTTTTAAATGAAATCATTAGGCTATCTCACCAGAGTATTTTAATTGAAAAAAATTAGCCGTGCATAGAAATTCTAACTCTGATTATCATATAATTAGTTTCATATAATTTTCATTATGAAGATTTAAGACTTGTCCAAAATAAGCAGCAATAAATAATATCATATATATTCCTTGATACAGCTTGACCAACTGTATTTCAACATACAAAAACACACAAGGCCTACTTTTTTTTTTTCCTTTGAGACAGGTCTCACTTTGTCATCCTGGCTCGAATGCAGTGGCACAATCATGGCTCACTGCAGCCTTGAATCCTGGGCTTGCAAGTGATTATTCCACTATAGCCTTCCAAAACACTAAGATTACAGGCAGGAACCGCTGCATCCAGCCCCAACATACTCTCATAATAAATGTGGCATTTAGGGCTTGTCTTGATTAAAAGCCAAGAATCTTATTCCAATTTCTTTGAAACAATAAGCTGAATTGAGGATAAAGTACTGTCAAAATGATGACCAAATGGAAAGGAGATTATAATTACAGATTTCTGAACACAGTTTAGTATACATATGTATGGTACTTCTTAAATAATGGTTTGAGGACTGGAGATTATTCATCCATTTGATTTGAGATCTCCATGCTTCATTTTTTCCTTGGACAGTTAGAATTTTCTCTCATGGTTCAGACTCTTAAATATATATACCCACCCTAAGTTCTTTAAAGTCCCTAAAAAGTTGCCTTCTCTATTAGTCTGTCATCCTTTATTCGCCCTTTAGATTTTTCTGTCATCAGTAACACCTGAATACATTTTCCAGACTACACTCATTGACCAAAACAGAAAAAAACTTGGCATCAACATTGTTTTTAGCCATTTAGACCATTATGTTTTAATATGGCAACTCCTTTATAAAGTAACATGAACATGACTCAATTTTTGGCTCTAAAATCAGAAGAAATAAAGATTTGCAATAGCAGTATCTATTCATGAGCAATAACATTTTTATAAATTGATCTGTTTGCACAAACTATTTTTAAAGTTGATTTAAGTAATAGGCATTTTTTAAATGTTGTACCTAATAAACTATGAAAAGCCTTTTACTTTATTAATCATTTGCATTTTAACTTATTTCTGGAATTATATCTTATTATATATAAGACTTTGCATCCTAATACTAAATTTCAACATATAGTATAGTAGTAGGAGCAAAGTTTCTATTCGAAGTCAATTTTATATGAAATGAAAACAACCTTGAATAATTAAAGTAATTTTTAAAAAGAATAGTTAGATGTCTTATACTCCCTGTTTTAAGACTCACTATATAAAATTACAGTAATCAAGACTGTATATTACTATAAGGATAGACAGGAGGGAACTTTCAAATGTTCATGAAAATGGAATTAAAAGATAAAAATTATAAACTGTATCTCTCATTGTAAGTTCCATCAGGGTCTAGACACTCTTGTAAGCAATGATATCAGCCATTTAGTTCAACCCTCAAACACTGAGGGTCCTGGGAATGTAACTATGTTAATGAAGTCTTTTTTACATTATTGACTGAGGATGAATTGGTGCTTTTTAAGATTTTTTTATGATTAGGAAGTAAAAAAAGAAGTCAGAAGGAGCCAAATCAGGACAGTAATGTGGATACCTAATGATTTCCCATCAAAACTCCCACAAAATTGCCCTTGTTTGATGAGAGGAATGAGCAGGAGCACTGTCATAGTGGGAAGAACTCTCTGGTGAAGCTTTCCCAGATATTTACCTGCTAAAGCTTTGGCCAGTTTTCTTAAAGTACTCTCAATAAGTACATATATCATTCTTTGGCCCTTCAGGAAGTTAATAAGCAAAATTCCTTGAGCATCCCAAAAAAGTGTCGCCATGACTTTGCTCTTTACCAGTCTGCTTTTACTTAGACTGGACCACTTCCTCCTGGTTGACATTGCTTTGATTATGCTTTGTCTTTAGCATCATACTGGTAAAGCCATGTTTCATCTTCTCTTAACGATTCTTTGAAGAATTTTATCTCACCTGTTTATAATTTCCATTGAAATCTCTGCTCTTGTCTGCAGCTGATGTGGGCACAACATTTTTGGCACTCATCATCAATTGGAAGGTTTGCTTAACTTTAATTTTTCAGTCAGAATTATGTAAGCTAAACCAACTGAGATGTCTGTGGTGTTGGCTATTGTTCGTGTTGTTAATCATCAGTCCTCTTCAATTAGGACACAAACAAGATGATTTTTTTGCGAATTTATGTCCCTGGTCTGCTGCTGCAGGCTTTACCTTCAATATAATCTCATCCCTTCTTAAAATTATTTGTAAACTGCTGATTTCTTTGGGACATTGTCTCATAAATGTGTCATAAAGCATCAGTGATTTCACCATTCTTTCACCCAGGCTTCATTATAACTTTAATGTTTCTTCTTACTTCAATTTTTGCAGAATTCGTATTCTGATAAAGATTGTTTTCAAACTGATGTTTTATCCTTCTTAGTCCCTCAAACTAGATCCTGTTCAGACATGTTATAACAAGTTAGTACAAGTTTATTTTGATGCAAACAAAATTGAAATCCATACAGTTTTTCTATAATGTGCATTTTCCATGAGCTTTTTAAGACTCCTTATATAGAACAATGAAACAATGAAACAGCGTAGAGAGATCCTGTTCAACCTTCACATATATGGTCAATTAATTTTCAACAATACCGGGTGTGGTGGCTCATGCCTGTAATCTCAGAACTTTGGGAGGCCGAGGCAGGCGGATCACAAGGTCAAAAGATTGAGACCATCCTGGCCAACATGGTGAAACCCCATCTCTACTAAAATACAAAAAATTAGCTGGGCGTGTTGGTGCATGCCTATAGTCCCAGCTACTCAGGAGGCTGAGGCAAAGGAATCATGAACTCAGGAGGCAGAGGTTGCTGTGAGCAGGATTGTGCCATTGCACTCCAGCTTGGCAACAGAGCTCTGTCGCAAAAAAAAAAAAAAATTCAATAGAACTACCAAGGCAATTCAGTTGGGAATAGAAAGTCTTTCAAAAGATGATACTAAAAAAACTAGATATTCTTACTGAGAAAAAGACACATTGATCCTTACCTCACATCATATGTAACAATTACCTTGAGTTTCACAGCAGAAAAATGTGGGACCCATAAGAATTAGCTTGAAATGTATTATAAACCTAATTATGAAAGCTAAAACTATAAAGCTCCTAGAAAAATTTTTGCGGCCTTGAGTAGGCAAAGATTTGTTGGACACAAAAAATACAAACATTTTGCCTTTTGAAAGATACCTGTAAGAAACAAAAAGACAGCTGGGCGTGGTGGCTCACGCCTGTAATTCCAGTACTTTGGGAGGCCCAGGCAGGTGGATCACCTGAGCTCAGGAGTTCAAGACCAGCCTGACCAACATGGAGAAATCCATGTCTCTAAAAATATAAAATTAGCTGGGTTTGGTGGTGCATGCCTGTAGTCCCAGCTACTCAGGAGGCTGAGGAAGGAGAATTGCTTGATCCCAGGAGGCAGAGGTTGCCGTGAGCCAAAATTCCTCCATTGTACTCCAGCCTGGGCAACAAGAGCAAAACTCCATCTGAAAAAAAAAAAAAGAAAGAAGCAAAAAGGCAAGTCATAGAATGGAAAGAAATATTGGCAATACGTATTGACAAAGGACTTCAGTATATATAAAGAACGCATAACTTAATAAGACAACCAATTAAACAATGAAGAATAGATTTGAACAGATCATTCAGAAAAGAATGAATGGCCAATAATCTTATGAAAATTGCTCAATATCATTAGTCATCAGAGAAAGGCAAATTAAAACAGCAAGGAAATACAGTATACCAATTAGAATGGCTGTGAGTTAAAATCTGATAATGCCAACTGTTGATGAAGGTGTGGAGCACCAGTACTCCTCTACACTGCTGTTGGGAACATAAAATGTTATAACCACTTTGGAAATCAGTTTGGCAGTGTCTTATAAAGTTAACCCCATAGCTACCATACAACCCAACCATTTCGATATTAGGGCAGTATTTACTATCTAAGAGAAATAAAAACATGTTTACACAAAGAGTTGTAGATGAATGTTATAGCAACCTTATTGTCAAAACCCAAAAACTGGAAACAACCCAAATGTTCATCCACAGGTGAATGGATTTTAAAAATTACCGATATTCATATAATAGAATTCTAGCATTACTGCAGATGTACATGAAAACATAGATTTATCTCAAAAACATTTTGCTGAGTGAAAGACATCAGATATGAAAGAGTATGCAATTTATATGAAAGTCTAGAAAATGCAGACTAATCTAAAATGGCAGGTAGCAGATCTGCGGTTGGCTGGGGTCGGGGGAGAGATAGAAGTTGACTGCCGAGAGACACAGTTAAATTCTTGGTGACAATAGACATGTTCTGTATATTGATTGTTACAGTGGTAAAACAGGATTAACATATACCAAAACTCATCAAATTGTATGCTTTGATGGTACAGTTATTAGCTATATTTTAAGTGCAATTTGAAGTATTTGGTAATTTCTTTAAACCTTTTGATTTTATATGATGCACTTCATTATTGATATTATAGCAAAATACTCTGCTTTTAGCAAAGAGAAATTAATATCATCTCCTGTCTGCCACCCCCACCTCTGTTTAATCAAAATTGTATATACAATTGATAAATAAGCACATGCAGTCATAACTATTAATCATGTAAGGTTAAGATTAAAAGGCTACAGAGCCACCTAGTGCAATGGGAAGCATAGAGGATATTTGAAGTACTAAGACTTGCTTTCATATACAAGCTCTAGCTCTAATAGTATGTCTTAAACTTAGAAATGAGTATATAATTTATTACCAAAAATTATGATCTTTTAGGATCAAGTGAAACATGCAGAGGCACTTTGCAAACACAACAAATCCCTATACTTACCCACAACAAATAGTCAGGTCTTAACTGCTTGCAAATAAAAATTCTAAATAAGAATTAGTTTGATTTGCCAATGAACTCTGAGAGAGCAATTGGAAATCTCATCCAGAAATCTCCAGCACCTAGCTAGCACATGGCATAAATACATGTTAACTAAATTAATTTTAATTCCTATTTCTGAACCTCAGTGTTTTTATTAGCTCTGTTCAGAGAAATTAAGGCACATGGGGCCATAGACTATTTTCTCTAAGCTTATGAGCCAAACATAATATGTTTACAAGAAGAGGTATTAGAACTTATAACCTTATACTGACTAATGTTCAAATATTATTTTGGGTATCCATTTGCTTCTGATGTCATAGAGGAACAGATCACAAAAAACTCAGACTTAGGTTGTCTGCTTCTCCTTGCATAACAAGTCCCCTGGTTCAGGGAATCCAGTCCTTAGAGAATATAGCCTAACTGCTTCTAATCCAAGTAGGACTTTTTATGTTAGATGAAAGCTAGTAAATAACCATGAGAGGAAATAAAAGTTTAATTCAAGTCAGTCATTACTGTATCTGTATCTTACAAAGTTAATAATTCAAAATCTTTTTTGTTGTTGTTGTTGGTACAAGACTTCTGAATATAGTCGTCCCCACTTCTGAATATACTCCCAGTCCCATGGTGTTAGAGGTAGGTTGCAACTATGTAACTCAAGGGTAACTGGGCTGGCACCAACATCAGCACTGCTAACATCTTCCAGTAAGTTTTAGTTAATTTTTTTATTTTTGTATTATTATTTTTTTTATTGCGTTTTAGGTTTTTGGGTACATGTGCAGAACCTGCAAGATAGTTGCATAGGTACACACATCGCAGTGTGTTTTGCTGCCTTCCGCCCCTTAAGGTTTAGTTAATTAATATTAATGCCATACATGTACCCTTTCTCTAGCTAGTGGGTGGCCAGACATAAAAACTTGTAAACAAAGGCAAAGACATTAATCGGATGATGCAAGAAGAGAGTTAGAGGTTTTATTGTTTAATCTCCTTTGCACATAGGAATAACCCTAATCAATGCTTTTTGGGGAATATAAGGCGATTACATCTTGTTGCCTTCTGTAGGATACAGAACCAAGTAGACTAGTTGCCTCTGGGTTCAATATTTATTTCTGGAAACTCTTTTCATTTTACTGCCATTCTCTAATAAATCGATACATCTGCTTTGTAAAATATAAGACTCTGGAGTTATTATATGTGCTTATAAAAGCACTCTTTTAGATAGTTTTTCCAATCTTCTGATATTCCTCATTTCCTTCTCGTTGATTTTCAAGTTCAACACAATTTTTTAAAAATAAGGATTTATTTTCCTGTAAATCTGTTTGAGTTCTTTGTAAATTCTGGATATCAGCCCTTTGTCAGATGCGTAAACTGCAAAAATTTTTTCCCATTCTGTTGGTTGCCGATTCACTCTAGTGACTGTTTCTTTTGCCATGCAGAAGCTGTGGAGTTTGATTAGGTCCCATTTGTCTATTTTGGCTTTCGTTGCCAATGCTTTTGGTGTTTTGGTCATGAAGTCCTTGCCTTCTCCTATGTCCTGAATGGTTTTGCCTAGATTTTCTTCTAGGGTTTTTATGGTGCCAGGTCTTATGTTTAAGTCTTTAATCCATCTGGAGTTAATTTTAGTGTAAGGTGTCAGGAAGGGGTCCAGTTTCTGCTTTCTGCACATGGCTAGCCAGTTTTCCCCACAGTATTTATTAAACAGGGAATCCTTTCCCCATTGCTTGTTTTTGTCTGGTTTATCAAAGATTATATGATTGTAGATATGTTGTATTGCCTCCGATGCCTCTGTTCTGTTCCATTGGTCTATATCTCTGTTTTGGTACCAGTACCATGCTGTTTTGATTACTGTAGCCTTGTAGTATAGTTTGAAGTCTGGTAGTGTGATGCCTCCCGCTGTGTTCTTTTTGCTTAGAATTGACTTGGCTATGCGGGCTCTCTTTTGGTTCCATATAAAGTTCATGGTGCTTTTTTCCAGTTCTGTGAAGAAATTCAATGGTAGTTTGATGGGGATAGCATTGATTCTGTAAATTACTTTGGGCAGTGTAGCCATTTTCACGATATTGATTCTTCCTAACCATGAACATGGAATGTTTCTCCATCTGTTTGTGTCCTCTCTTATTTCGTTGAGCAGTGGTTTGTAGTTTTCCTTAAAGAGGTCCCTTACATTCCTTGTGAGTTGTATTCCTAGGTATTTCATTTTCTTCGTAGAAATTGTGAATGGCAGTTCGTTCTTGATTTGTTTCTCTTTAAGTCTGTTATTGGTGTATAGGAATGCTTGTGATTTTTGCACATTGATTTTATATCCTGAGACGTTGCTGAAGTTGCTTATCAGTTTCAGGAGTTTTTGGGCTGAGGTGATGGGGTCTTCTAGGTATACTAACATGTCGTCTGCAAATAGAGAGAATTTGGCTTCCACCTTTCCTATTTGAATACCCTTTATTTCTTTTTCTTGCCTGATTGCTCTGGCTAGAACTTCCAGTACTATGTTGAATAGGAGTGGTGAGAGAGGGCATCCTTGTCTAGTGCCGGATTTCAAAGGGAATGCTTCCAGTTTTTGCCCATTCAGTATGATATTGGCTGTTGGTTTGTCATAAATAGCTTTTATTACTTTGAGATATGTTCCATCAATACCAAGTTTATTGAGGGTTTTTAGCATAAAGGGCTATTGAATTTTGTCAAATGCCTTCTCGGCGTCAATTGAGATAATCATGTGGTTTTTGTTTTTGCTTCTGTTTATGTGGTGAATTACATTTATAGACTTGCATATGTTGAACCAGGCTTGCATACCTGGGATGAATCCTACTTGATTATGATGGATAAGTTTTTTAATGTGCTGTTGCAATCGGTTTTCCAGTATTTTATTGAAGATTTTTGCATTACAAAATGGGCAAAGGATATGAACAGACACTTTACAAAAGAAGACATACATGAGGCCAACAAACACATGAAAAAATGCTCATCATCACTGGTCATTAGAGAGATGCAAATCAAAACCACACTGAGATACCATCTCATGCCAGTTAGAATGGCGATCATTAAAAAATCTGGAGACAGCAGATGCTGGAGAGGATGTGGAGAAATAGGAACACTCTTACACTGTTGGTGGGAGTGTAAATTAGTTCAACCACTGTGGAAGACAGTGTGGCGATTTCTCAAGGACCTAGAAATAGAAATTCCATTTGACCCAGCAATCCCAGTACTGGGTATATATCCAAAGGACTATAAATCGTTCTACTATAAGGACACATGCACACGAATGTTCATTGCAGCACTGTTTACAATAGCAAAGACCTGGAACCAACCCAAATGCCCAACGATGATAGACTGACTGGGAAAATGTGGCACATATACACCATGGAATATTATGCAGCAATCAAAAATGATGAGTTTTTGTCCTTTTGTAAGGACATGGATGAATCTGGAGAACATCATTCTCAGCAAACTGACACAAGAACAGAAAAAGAAATACCACATATTCTCACTTATAGGTGGGTGAGAAAAATGAGAACACATGGACACAGGGAGGGGGTCTACTACACACTGGGGTCTATTGGGGGGAATGGGGAAGGGACAGCGGGGGGGTGCTGGGGAGGGATAGCCTGGGGAGAAATGCCAAGTGTGGGTGAAGGGGAGGAAGGCAGCAAAACACACTGCCATGTGTGTACCTATGCAACTATCTTGCATGTTCTGCACATGTACCCCAAAACCTATAATGCAATAAAAATTAAAAAAATAATAATAATAAGGATTTAAACATGAGACAGTAAACTTGGATAAAGAACTAAGGGCTTTTGAAATTCAACGTTGTTATTTCTGTTTTTAGTAGCTGTTCCATCCTTACAAATATGTATAATAATTAGCCACTATTAATATTCCTGTTTTCTCTAATTCCTCATAAAAAGTATAACTTTAATACAACAATGCATTATGTTTTTATCATGAGAAATCATAACTTTATATTTGAACCTGAACCTCAATATGACTTTTTGAGATCTTATTTTTTTATTAATGTCTATATTTTGTAATGTATGTGGTATGTGTATTTATATATGTTTATTTTAGACATATTTGACTACATTTATATATTCATAGAGATTTATATAGAAGCATTTAAAAAAACTGGCATAGTCAGTCATGTATGTTCATTATATATAAAGGTTATTGGGGATGCAAAGATATAAAAGATAGAGGAACCTAGTAATTGCCTTTAAGATCAGAGCACAAAGCATTAGTTTGGATTTTACAAGGCCAGCCAGCAACAAAAGAGCAGTAATTTATGAGCTCAGCGTAAAAGAATAGCATAATTGCATTAAAAATTAATGCTAATGAACACTAAAATGGGGAAGGTGGTTATGATGAAAGTTTGTATTCATCTTTCCTGGTTTGAATGATGGCTAGTGGCTTGATTAATGGCTTAATTTCTATCAATTAGCGGGGAAAAATCTCCTGCGAGACAAGGGTAAATTGAGCATTGAATTACATATCTTGCTTTTGTGTGCTAAGAAAAAAGAGCTGCGTATCTCTGATATTAGCCACAGTGACAAATGTGGTGTGCCCTGCGATGTCTGCATTAGCTCTCCTGACAGGCGAGTTGTGTGTGGTTATGGGGTGTTTGGAGATGGCTGGCAGACAGCATTCACTGCAAGTTCCTTAGAAACATACAACTCTTCCGTCTACAGAATTTTAATTAGAGTCAATAAGGATTCCAGAATTAAAATGGACAGCAAACAGCAACTGCAGAATCTGTATTCTGACCTATTAAATCTGGTATGCCTCAAACTATATTCCTTTTTCCTACCCTATTAAAATAAGAAAACTTCCAGTTGCTTTAGTTTTGTTGGGATTATGAATTCTTACCACTCTATTAAAGTGGATTTAACTACCTACGTTGATTACATTTGCAATAAGTATAAGGCAATAGTCTATATTTTGGAACTATGTAGTGGTTATTGGTTTAACCAAATTCACAGAAACCATTCTTGTTTTTGTAACGATTGCTGAACAGTAAATAAAGAGCAACTTAAAGTGACAATTTACTACTTAGGTTGTTTGCAGGCTTAAAGGGATATGTATATGTCTCTTTAAAATTTTCAAATGTTAAAGATTCTGAAAATACACATCTGTAACCTAGCTCAAGATAATGCCAGAAGAGTATGATATTATATATGTATATTATATATGTGTGTGTATATGTCTATATATCTCCCCTGTAAATAAAGCTATGTTGTATTTTACTGAAGGAGTAAGCATTAAAATGCAGAATAAAGATAATACCAAGAATATTTACTATTTATTGTAAATGGAGTGGGGAAAAATAATTTGTTGCTTGGCAGGAGTGGGTAAAGAATTCATTTGACTGAAAAATAATGACTAGGTCACAATTCAGGAATTGAGTCCCAGTTCTGCCACCAGCTAGCCATGTGACAGTGGCCAAGTTATTTATTAGCCTGTTTCTCATCTTTACAGAGAGGATAACAGTATTATTCCTCATGGTCATTATATTTAAATGAGGTAATCCATGTGAAGTGCTCAGCACAGAGTGCCTTAAGTTTCTGTTACTGTTACTGCTTCTGCTACCAGAACAGCTCATCTGGCCTTTTAAACAATGACTTAAATGAAGAATTCACTTCTATGATCTTCCGCACTGGAAAGATATTACATATATCGATGATCAAAATAAAAATTTTGATATATATTTATACACACACACGAACAAAACATGTTTGCTTTAAAACATGGTTTCTACCACATAACTGTCATTTTGGGTAGTTCATGTTATAAGATATTCAGTAGGAAGTGACAGGATCTTCCATCTCTTGAGTCACTGAAGCCTGGGTAACCATGTGTCAGCAAAATACCATTTCTCTACTCAGCCCACAACATTCAGTGAGTCACGGGGTCCTCCAGTGTCTTGCTGCATGATAAAATTCAGCTGGACCTTTTGTGCCTTCTTATAGATGTGTGCAGCCTGGTCCTCCATTGCTTCCACTCCTCTCTTCCTCCTATCATTTCCATATCTTGCCACACCACAGGTTGACCAGAAGATGTATGAGCTAAAGCCAATTTTTGCTTGCCTGAACTCAAAAATATTGCCAGCTTATTATAAACAATACTGTCAGAAATGTAGAGGTTTATGTAAGAACATTTTAGCCAACTTCCATGTCTTTAGTACTGTTACTAAATTAGCACCTTAGTATGAACAGCTATCATTTCGTAAGTGCTTTTAATGCTTCCCTACCCCTGTGCTCAGCACAAGTATCAACTGCCAGATTTTTGTGGCTTGCCTTTTCATATCATTTTTGCCTTCTGAAATATCACAATGTCAGAGTGTTCTTCTCTGGTTACCCCATCTGAAATAGTTTCCTTTCCTTCTTTCTAGCCCTCTAGCCTGCTCTATTTTCCTTGACATTACATTATTTACTTGTTTATTATTTATCTCCCCCTTAAATCATAAGCTCATGAAGGAAGAAATTCTTATTCATTTCCAAGTCCTAGTATGTGGAACAATGCCTGGTACATTGAAAGTGCTCACTTATTTAAAAAGAGAAGGAGGGAGGGAAGATGAGGGGGGGAGTCTCTCAACCATCCTGTGATGTAGGCTATTATTATCTCCATGTCATAGATGAGAAAGCGAAGATCAACACAGTTTGAACCACCTGCCCAAGCAGCTAGTACACAGCCGAGACAGGGTTTAACCCAGATCGCTTAAACCCAGAGCCCTTAAAACTCACCACTGAAAGACATTTATCTTTTTTATTTTTTTAATTGCTTTTTGAAATGAAGTTTTGCTCTTATCGGCACAATCTCGGCCCACTGCAACCTCCACCTCCTGGGTTCAAGCAATTCTCCTGCCTCAGCCTCCTAGGTAGCTGGGATTACAGGCGCTCACCACCACACCTGGCTAATTTTTGGTATTTTTAGTAGAGACAGGGTTTCAACATGTTGACCAGGCTGGTCTCGAGCTCCTGACCTCAGCCAATCCTCCGCCTTGGCCTCCCAAAGTGCTGGGATTACAGATATGAGCCACCACACACAGCCTAATGTTTAAGTTACACACTTTTTATAATTTGACATTTTCTTCCATGAAGTTTTATTTTTTAATGGCAACTTTACTGCCCTTTAATTTTCAGTTATTCAACAAATGTTTATTGACTGCTTACTAAATAATAGAGCACACTCCACTAAGTTCTAGAGGTAACACAGAGAGGTATGTTCCCTGTAGCTAGGGAGAAGCTTTCACTGAAGAAGAGATTAGCTAGGCAGCATATGCTAAAAGCCAAATGAATTACAGAAAAGGCCCTCTTCCTCACAGGTGGCAAGGAGTGGGGTCATCACAAGGTAGACATCAGGCATGGCCTTAAATGACAGGGAGTATTAAGAGGTGAGAGCACTCCAGGTGAGAAGAGCTGAATGAGACATTCACTGTAGATTCTGTTTTTAATAAAGCCTAGCCTGATGCCCAGCTCCCTTGCACTTACTGAAATATTTAGCAGAAATTCTTCTTCATTGATACAGTCACATTAACATTATTCCTATTACTTAATCTGATGTAGTAAGCAATTTAAGGTGAGTTTGTCTTGGATCCCTTCCAAGTAGAATTGCTTTCAGAGACACTTCAGGAGCCTCATCGGCATTTGTAACATGGTCCTGTAGCATACGCTTCCAGAAGATTACTAGAAAAGCCCTATTCCACCTAAGTTTTCTCATCTTGTACATTATTCGTGTTTATCAGTTCTGGAAATTTGTTCCTGGCAATATTGGTCTCATGAACAACCTCAAAATGTTGGAGTTGGATGGATTTATAATGCTTGCCTTGTGTGGGTTTTGAAAGAAACATTTAAAATGTATCGTTTTGAAAGGGAAAACAATTGAATATGCACACTTATTTGAAATCTGTGTTCATGAGAAATTACCTTTAAAACTTTCAAAATCCAAGTAAGCTTTATGAGATGTTTTGTTTGTTCTCAAGTTGTATTGAATAGCCAGCTTTACCACTAATGTATTGCTGTTTGCTTTTTTTTTCATTCTTGTAAAGCACTTAAAAATGCTTTACATTTCAGAGTTTTTTTATTATCTGTCTTATAACATAAAAAGAAATTTTATAAATGTTTTATTCTTGACTAAAATTTGAGTTAATTTAATATGAAAATAAGATAATCTTTTGTATTATTCATGCATTTATAGCAATACCGTTAGTATATAATTTTTTCAAGATAGTAACATAAGTAACTCAGTAACTGTGGGGCCAACTGACCCAAATTTTTTGTAACATAAAACGGATTTTAACTTTGGGGAAATTCATAAAATATTAATAATATTTAAAAGGAGTCAGTTGAAGCTGCTGGTTACTTGGCCTCACATCTGGGGCAATAGTGCCATCTGCAGTTCTCAGCCTGGTATTGCTGTTAGAGAAGATTGGTTTATGTTATAATCTACAAATGCAGTAGGAAAAGACTAAAATTTTCTTTCCAAATGAAAGATTTATATTGGTCCTTCTCATCTTTATTAATTTTAAAATTTGTATAACATTTGATAATATTTTAAGAGAAAACTCTGTAAATGTTATAAAATGTGAAATTGTCAAATATAACTTGAAGCAGGAGAGCCTAATTTTTATAACATCAACAGTAACTAATAAAATATTTTTTTAAATTTTTCATCACAAAAGGAAAATGATTTTCTATACTTTGAGTTAGTATTGATTGTTGTGGTCTATGATGACTTGGCTTTCTGATTTTATTATTTTTTTATTTTACTGTGAAGTATGTATCCCTTCTGTTAACATCTGGCAAACACCATTTGGAAGTCATTTTATTTACCAATAATGTGTTTATTAAAAAATCATCAAGTGCTAATGGTTATGTTTCCTTCATGTTTACAATGTAAATGTTTTAAAACATCCTATAATACTAATTTTCCCAGTAACTTCGTTACTTGTCTTTAATTTTACTTCATGGCCAATAAATACAAGATAGTATGTGTGTGTTAGGCATTTATGCAGCACATATAAACAATAACTCATTAAATTACGTTTTCCCAATCTTCAAATTGGCTCAAAATTGTTAAATGACAAATTGACTTGAATAACCTAAGAAACTGACTTTAAAACAATGTAATATATATTATTGATTTTTTCTTCTACTTCCCAAAATGACAGGGTTATACTCAAGACATACATTTGTGGACATTCACATTAGAATTTTGAGTAAGAAGCAATTTGAAACATTTTTATGTCTATTTTCATACAGGATAGAGCTGAGGTATTATAAAGCCGAAAATGTAAATCTCCCGTGAATCTTTCAAATTATAATTTAAATATCATCCTCTTACAACCAGTAAAATTATTCCCACATTGAAACACAAAAGCTGTGTTGGTGTATTTTCGTATTGTAAGGCAAACTGGCTTTCTCCTGCCTGCTCTGTCACTTTGTTAGTTCTGAAGTGATCTTTATCTTTCTCCTTCTTTCCTTTATAATCTTTCTAATGCTATTTTGTTAAGCATAGTGGCTTTGACAAGCCTCTATGATAACACTTTTATTTGTATCAGGAGCTGGTTGTATGTCCAAATTTAAAGCTACAAACACTGCAAACTTTAGATATTAAGTACTGTTTATGAGGTCACCTCTGACATTTAATACTAATGTCCTTTGCATTCCAAATAGAGAATATGTTTAGAGAAAAAAATTCAAGAGGTCCAACATTTCATTCATATGAGACATCATCCTGAAGTCAGAAATAATTTCTTTTGGTTGGGAATTAGTGACTGTGAAATAATCCTAGTCAAATTAACACCTGTACAAACAAATATTTTCATATTGACATTAAAGTTGGATTATACAGAATAGTACCCATTATGACTTTCCTCTGCTATATTAACATTATTATACATATAATTAATTAAAAATATATCTGCTTGTATGGGATGTGTTAATATTAATAAATTAGCTGGGCAAAGAACTTTCTCTCATTTCATGTGCTTAATTAGTACATTGCATAATTAAAGTCTAGAGGAACTTTCATTGTATAAAGCATGTGGGACTATTTACTCCTACATGGCACTTGGACAGTGCTTGCTTTTATTCTGTGGGAAGATATATTTTTCCAAAGATAGGAGTATTGGCTGTGGTAGCTGCTACTTCCAAGCCTTCCATTCTCATGTGATTTCTCACAAGAGAAAAGACTGGTTTCAGCTGTCAGAGACACATCTTCATAAGAGCCATCTTTCCCATAAATGGACTGGAGCTTAACTAACACTGTATAATTATAAATTGTTATTGGTCAAAAGTTGAGACAAAGATTTTGTCAGATAATATTTTTGTTGAATATATGAAACCAAATTTCCTTTAATACTCTTTATATTCATCTATATAACAACATTTAATCTTTTCAGAATAAAGCTGCTATAAAAATTAGTTTGCAAAATACTCCACCTTCATATCAAACCAGTTATTACTATTATTAAGTAAAAGTGACTATTATCCATGAGCCCTAAATCCCAAAATTTTTAAGTGTCTTAGTTAAGTATACAGTCGCTCATAATTCAATTGTGTATTCATAACAACCTAAAATGAATTTATACAGCAAGGGTGTGAGTCGTTATATTTTTCTTCTGCCCAGCTAGCATGTGAAAAAAACTGAAATATAAAAATAAGAAAATACAAAAATATGAAATTACACATGCACAGTGGCTATTTATTAAAGCAATAACTATGAAAGCAAAAGAGTAGAAACAACCATCCATAGGGCATTAGTGGAAAAAACTGTCATTAAAATAGAATACTATGTAATTATAAAACAGAATATAGAACTCTCTTAGCTGCTATGGAGTGAGATTGAAGAAATATTAAGTGAAAAATGTAATATAAATAGCAGTATGTAGTATGCGAATTCTATGTAAGCAAGAAGAGAATATGTATATTTATATTTTCAAAAATAAACAATGGAGGTGTAAACACAAACTTAGTAAAAACAATTCTCTCTAGATTGAAGTGAGAACTAGGAACATTCTAGACTTCTGAATTATGCTTTAAATTTTGACCCTAGAATCATGTAAATATTTTTGACAACTAAAAAATTATTATTAATCACAAAGCAAAACCTAAAAATTTTTTTCAATGAACTGAAACAAATAAACCTAATTGTATATCAAATTGATAGCATAATTATGAAGATAATTATTTTATGACTTTAGAGCATAATATTTTGGCATTCTAGCAGTGGAATAAATCCTAAAATCAGAGACCATAACAGAAGTTTAAACTATGGTTAATACACCTTGTTATTAATAGTAATATTTTTCCTGTTATTTTGAAATTTAATACACATATTAAGAAAAACAAATACTTTTGGTCATTTCATTAGGGCCTAAGATTTTTACAGTAAGAGAAAAGGTAAACAAATATAAAACACTTTTATAATCCTAAAACCTTTAATTTGGTTGGTAGTATCAGCTTGAACTCATGCTAACTAAATACCCCTAGTACCCAGTTTGTTGTGTGTACATATCATGTACCATCATAAAGAGCCTGGTTTCTTTGGAGAAATGGCTATTTTCAGCTCTGGGACAGAAACTGTTCAAGATGATCCTACAACTCTTATTAAGCCATAACTACTGGGGATTATATTGAAAGGATATAGAAACCAACCTCAAGAGGACCCCACTACCCAAAAATGAAGCTTTTGAAGCATCAAAATAAGAAAATGACTACCACGGACGAAGTACATTAAATAAACAAATATTCATGAATTCATGAAATTCATCTTTGGTCACCTTTGGACCAGAATTGATAAAGAGAAAGAATCGAACATTTATTGTGACTTTCCTATATAGGCTGTATTTCACAGTCACTGAATATGCAGTGAGGAAATGTTCTTTATTGTAGAAGAAAGAGCTAATAAATGCAGGAAGAATGATAGAATATCACCATTTACAACCTCTAATGAAATAATGACTCAAAACAACAAACAATGTTGCTAATTTACTAAGTGAAAGATTGATGGATAACTTTCTAAGGGGTCAGACTGACTCACCTTGTCCCCAGTGATCAATCTTAACCACTAAAAGTAGGAAACGTGCATCCTGATATGATGTAATAGGAATTACACAGTGTCATCTATGACGTATTCTTGACCAAAAGAAATTGAACCTTAATGTAATTAAGCCTTTAGATTTTACTAGTGGTTTACACAAAACGTGAGAAATAGAGGAACATGTTAAATAACATCATGAGGATAAAGTCAGCCAGATCCAGAATGTAGAAATTTTACAAGATTCTTTTTAGATTTAGATTCTTTAAAGATAAATAAGTGGCAATGAAAGGGAAAGACAGCGGACTGAAAGTGATAAAAAGAGACTTAAAGTACTTATCAACCCATTGCAATGTGTGGACCTTATTTGGATCCTATTTCAAACAAACTAACTAAAAAGACTTTTTTACAATCATTGAAAATTAAATATGGACTATGTAATCAAATTAAGGAATTACTGATAATATTTTTAGTTGTGAAAATTATAGTCAATTTATTCTTTTTAAGTTCTTATCTGTTGGAGATACCTACTAAAATATTTAGGGGTAAAATGGTTTGATGCCTGGGATTTATTTTTAAATATTTCAGATCCACTCAAAAAAACTGAGATATACATATAGAGAGATTAAATAAGAATAACAGAAATTTAATGGTTATAGAAGCTGAGCATTGGGTACAGGTAGATTCACTGTGCCCTTATTCCTTTTATATGTATTTCCATGATAAAATGTTAAAACAAAAATTTAAGAAAAAGCCTTCCCACCAGATTAGCTGAGATCATTGTAGCAGTGCCTTCTTAGCAGTGTTTTATGTTTTGAGTATGAGTCTTAGTTCATAGAAATGTTATATTTATGGATCTCAGAAACAAAAGAGTTTCTTCTTGTAGCTTATGTCCTTTTATCCAATTAAATTTCATAAGTAGTAAAATTTCTTCATAGAAAGAAAGAATATTACTTAGGTATAGCGTTATTAACAAGCTCACACCAAAATACCCTGACATTATACCCTCTTTTTCAGACCAAGCCACCCTGGTAGAACAAGTAAAAAGAGTAAAAGAAATTGAAGCTATTGAAAGTGATTCTTTTGTTCAGCAGACATTCAGATCAAGTAAAGAAGTCAAAAAGGTAAGTTTTTATCCACACATTATGAGTAAATCTTTGGATTCTAACTGAAGAGATGCTTTGTTAATGGAATTATAATATGTGTTTCTTCTAATAGATGAAGTAGGCCAGGAGAGTGTCAGCCATGTAGCCAAGAGAGAGAAAACAAATGAGAATCACTTAAGTCACTTTAATACAAGTTTAACTTGCATAAAAAAATGCTATAAAATGTGTCTGATGTCATTTTTATTTTTAAATTTACCAAGAAGACAAAATAATATGTCAACATGATAGTCCTATAACAGTAATACACATTTCCTAAGATATATGGTATTCTTTTCAAATGTATACATCTACTTTTTGAATCGACATTGCTAGAGAAAAGTTACAAAGGGCTTTAATAATAAAAACTAATACCCACATTATCACATGTATCTTCATTCTATGTCCAGATGGTTGTCACTTACTTGGCTCTGGTAGAGGAGCTTTGATCGATATTTTATATCCATTAAATATTTCAGATATTCTTTTTTTTTTTCCTAACCCTGAATACCTTCTGCACACAGGTATTCTTTCATTCATTAGAACTGCTTTTAGGAGTTAGGTTTCTATAGGAACCCTAATTGAAGTAAGAAAAGGCATTTGAGGAAATACATGTATTCTTTAATAGCATTCATACAACAAAAACATGGTTGTAATTAACACTCTGAAATATTCTACACATAAATTGTATTAATGGCTGTATAGTATCCTGCTGATATCTCCTGATGGTTATTTTTCCTCTAATATTAAATAAGTAGTTGTAACTTCAGAGATTTTATGTACATGTTTATTATCTTCTTAAAATTTTTAGATGAATTACTTGTTAAAGGTTAACAGTGTTTAATACGTGTTTCCAAGTAACCTGAAAATAGTCAACCAATTCAAATTCCCGCCCAAAAGTTCAAGGAGATATCTGCCTCCCACAGATATCTTGGTTAACACCAAATCCTATCAAGTTTGTCATGTTTACTGACCTAATAGGTAAAAATTGGCCTGTTTCCATTAGCACTTAGTAAGATGAAAGTCTTTTCAATTACCGTATACTTTTTAACATAATTTATTCAGGAGAGATCTATTGAGCATATGCCAGGCATAGGGCTAGGTAGCCCTGAATAGTCTCTGGTACTTGCATTGCCATTTTGTTGATTTCCTTCGAACTCTTGGTAGTTTGCCACCACAACTCCTAAAAAAATGGAGCTGTGAAATGGACATTCATAAGTGCAGTTGCCCATTTTATATAATATTATTCTTACATATTATAAGGCTATTCATGTATCCTAATGGAATTACTGTAATTCATTTTGAAACTTTTTTTCCTCATATTGGTTTTCTGAAGTTTAACCTGACCTCCCCCTTCTTATTGGACTCTCTTATGGTAAACTAGCATTCTCATTCTGTGGAAATGCTTATTCCTCCACCGTCGATACACTGGGTTTTAACTAAACTTTTTCTTGCTTGGTGTACTAATTGTTAATTTTTCCCCTTAAACTTATTTTCAATTCAGTGCCTCCAAGAAAGCGTGCATTGAAAGGTAGGAAGTGGTGCCAACAGGAGAACATGCTAGAAAGCTTCAGAAGGTAGCATTGCTGAATGTACAATAGTCCAAAATCTTACTGGACTTTTATTAGTCACTACACTTCAAAGGGATCAGAAGACCAGTGATAGTCTAACAATGAATAAATTCACACTTGACTGAAATATAAAACAAAGGGACAGTTTATTACTTTAGAAAGTGATATCCCTTCCTAGATTCTAAAGTATCTGTATCTGCAATATAAGGGAGGGATTCAGGTTGCCCCAGAAGCTGAATTATTTATGAGAAGATTACTTAGCAAAAGGAGATAAATTATCTTGTGGACTCTTTTATCCAGATCATAGAGAGGTATGATGGACTATTCCTGATGCATAGCAAAGATTCACTCTCTTGAGGGCTGAATTACCCATGACCCTAGTTTCAACATATTTTTCTCCTGGGCAGTTTTGTACACTTTGATGTAAGTTTGTATCTTTAAAAAAGGCTTTTCTATGCTGGCCGCCCATTCGGTTGCTACAATCTTTGTTTAGCTGTATTAATTCCACTAATTAAGCTAGGGAGCTTTTACCAGAGAAGTGGCTATTACCAGTGACATGCTAGACACTGTGTCTCCTGCAACACATATTGATTTAGCTAGTTTAACTCTCTGAAATCATATTTCTCTTGTCTGAGTAAATAGGGAATCTGATAGTCCCTGATATGTCATTAACTTGAGAAACCAAGATGCAGCTTGTTTTCAAACTTAGTATCAGTTATTCAACCATAATATTGTTGTATCTGGCAGATACCCACCTATGTAGAAAAGATGGGTAAATAACCCTGTGCAGCATGGTCTTTTGACCCACTTAGTAGATTTTAGAACTAATTTTTACAAAGTAAACCACCAGGTGGCAGCGCTACTCAACGCCAGATGCTTCATAGTGGCCATTTTGAGGTTTTGTTTTATAGTCAAGGGAAAATTTTCTCTTATAGTTTTTCTCACTTAAATAAAGAAGCAATTAGTGGTTCTCTCTACAGATGTTTTAATTGCCCATTATTAAATAAATAACTTCTGGCAGGGCACCATGGCTCACGCCTGTAATCCCAGCACTTTGGGAGACCAAGGTGGGTGGATCACGAGGTTAGGCGATCGAGACCATCCTGGCCAACATGGTGAAACCCCATCTCTACTAAAACTACAAAAATGTGCTAGACATGGTAGCATGTGCCTGTAATTCCAGCTACTTGAGAGGCTGAGGCAGGAGAATTGCTTGAACCAACCTGGGAAGCAGAGATTGCAATGAGCCAAGATCATGCCACTGCACTCCAGCCTGGCGACAGAGCTAGACTCCATCTCAAATAGATAGATAGATAGATAGATAGATAGATAGATAGATAGATAGATAGATAGATAGATAGATAATCTATATAGATAGACAGACTTTCATATTCCGATCTAAACTCTGAGAGCTTCACCTTCTATTACATTTAAGTACCTCTCAAAGAAATCATCAATATACTATGTAGGTAAAAACAAAATGAGATTGCTTAGTTTATATGGTAGAATCTTATCTCTGCTACCTGCAGAGGTAGTATCCACATCTTTGATTACTAGAATAATAGTACTACACATCTTTTTAAGGCAGTTTAACATGGATAGCATCTCGTAGCTAAGCCCTGTCACGCCGTGGCTAAGATACACAGAATTATATGCTCTTATAGTCTCCGTAAGGCAGTATAGACTATGAAAAATCAATGTCCTAAACCTCTTGGATTAGCATATTTCCCACTTTCCCCTATGCAGAATATTGGGCCTTTTAAATGTCCTTAGTTGTGTAAAGGGTCAATATAACATCACTTAGGTCCACAAGCCTTCTAGGCCTAGTGTGTTGGAGACATACAAATGTTTGAGACCTGGTGAAAAAATTACTGGCTCCTAAATATAAGAATAAAGCTTCCAAAACAAATTGAATAAATATTTGTTTAAATGTCTGTAAAAGTTAATATTACCATTAACATTGCCATCAATTGTTAGATTTCGTATTCATAAGCATCTTAACATTTGAAAACAACTTATAGAATACATTTCTCTTTCTAAAAATTCCTAAATGTACGTGACTGTCCAGATAGATATCTAGCCCTTTTGTCCACAAGGGAATAAATCTCTCCTATGAATGCTGATCAGCTTCCATTAAAATAAAAATTTTAAACTGGTATATTTTAATGTAATAAAATACATGCCTTAAAAAAAAAAGGATCTTGATAACATCATCCCCAAAATAGCTCAGAACTTGTCTCCTCTCAGCTCTCCACAGCCACCATCCAAATCCAAATCATCATCTCATTCTTTAACTTTTATAGTAGCCCTCTGGTTGTTCTTCCTGGTTTTTTTTTTTTTTTTTTTTTTTTGCATTTCTCTAGCCCAGGACCCATGCAGCAGCCAAAACAGTATTTTTCAAGAATTAGGTAGACTTTCACTACTGACCATCTGACCATTACAGAATAGCCGTACCAAATTTGCCCTCCCACTATAAGCAGCTGTAGAACTTGACAAGATACATGAGGCATTGTTTTTAGGAATGTAACAATAGGCAGCCCAGGAGAAGAGAAGAGAAATAAAAGGTGAGCCCCACAGTTATCCGACTTTCTGCCTGAGGGCATTTTCCTGTCGTGGTGCTTGGAAGTGACACCCATGCAGAGTGATGGTGTGGCTGAATTAAGAAAGAAATACCCCAAGTTCTGGGCTGCAGTATCTTGCTGTCCCTTTTGCTCACTATATACCAGCCCCTCTGGCCTTTTCTCTGATCTTCAAAGACACCAAGCTCTTCTCTCTCAGAATCTTTGTCATTTCCCTCTAGCCAGAAAACTGTTCTCCCTCTTCATATGCCTGACTCCTTCTAAGTCTTCAGGCCTTAAATTTCACCTCCTAGAGAAGCCATCCCTAGCCACCCAATCTAAAGTAGATCTTTTTCCCTTCCTGATCCCCATCATTCTTTGTCACCACCTTGTATATTCCTTTATAGAACATACTACAATTTGTGATTATGTATTATTTTGGAATTTATTTATAATCTGTCAACTCCATTGGCAATATGTAATCACCACTTGGGACAGGGACCATATCCATTTTATTCTGCCTGCACACCCAGTGCTTAGCAATTAGTATAGCTCAACATATACTGGTTAAATAAATGAATTTCCAACTCCAAAACAAATTAACCTAAGAACAGTTTGATTCATGCATATTTTATTCTCTCTATATTTTTCCCAGTGACATCGTTTTGGGCTTTGTTCAGAGAAGCGAAGTGTTCACAAGTAGATAAGTTAAAAGAAATGGAAATTGGAAAACAATAGGCGTGGAACAAATAGGTATTAAAAAAAAGCTACAAAGCAGAATTAATCTCTTATTCTTGTTTTTATTTAATTTTACTTTTTAATTTCAGCTTCTCATCTAATCCATTTCATATTATCCCTATAACCTTGCTGCTAATCAGTCACTCCGTGGCCTTCTTTCTCAGGGAAGAATATATTGAAATTTAGCTGAATAAGCGCTAGCCTTCTGGCTCCTTCAAGGAAGAAACAATGATTCATTAGTTATATCCCCAACACTTGGTACAGTGCATGGCACATGGCGAATACTCAGTAAAGGTGGAATGAATTGGGAGTCTATGGTTTGCATGATGGTATAAGAAATCCTAGAATTTCATTTTATGCCAAAGATATGTCATACTTTTTTTTCTAAACTTTTGTATATATATTTTTAATGTTTTAAATAGCTCTAAGACAACCTTTGAGTTCGTCAGCTGATGGAGGGATAAATAAAATGTGGTAGATCCATGCAGTGAAACATTATTTAGCAATAAAGAATAATGAAATACTGATACATGCTGCAACGTGGATGAACCTTAAAAACATTATGCAGCTGGGTACAGTGGCTCACACCTGTAATCCCAGCACTTTGGGAGGCCGAGGCGGGTAGATCACTTGAGCTCAGGAGTTCAAGACCAGCCTGGCCAACATGACAAGACCCCGTTTCTACTAAAATTACAAAAATTAGCCTAGCATGATGGCGCGCACCTGTAATCTCAGCTATTCGGAAGTCTGAGGCAGGAGAATCACTTGAACCTGGGAGGTAGAGGTTGCGGTGAGCCGAGATCACACCACTGCACTCCAGCCTTGGCAACAGAGCAAGACTCACCTCAAAAAAAAAAATGATGCTAAATGAAAGAACCAGTCATGAAAGTCTACATATTGTATGATTCCTTTTATGTGAAATGTCCAGAAAAGATAAATCCATAGAGAAATGCGATTAATTGTTGCCTAGAATGGAGAGGTTGGAAGAAGTGGGTACTGATTACTAATGTTAGGATGTTTTGTGGGGGATGATGAAAACGTTCTAAAGTTGATTCTGGTAATTGCACAACTCCGTGGATATGCTAAAAGCCATTGAATTATGTACTTTAAAGGGGTAAATTGTATGGTATATGAATTCTATATGTCAATAAGGATATTTTTTTAAAGATAACCTTTGAATTTACTTTTCATACCTAAAGAGGCCAACTCAGTGCTAGAAGAGATTTGTTACAAGCTTGTTTTGATTAATAGAATTTAGATATATGAAATATATGTATATTTCAATAGTATAAGCACATAAGTACCAATTTCTTAAGAAATATATGCCCATCATAAGAAATGATGAATATTTTTCTCAACCCTTTTTTGTTTGTTATTCCTAAAACAAACAAATACAATACAGTTTTTTCTATATTCTATTTCTATAGATGACTCTATTCCTAAAAATAGTTATTCCTAAAACAAACAAATACAAAAATAAAAATAACTGTTTCTAAAGCAAACAAATACAAAAGATAGGGCCTTTTTGGAGATGAATATCATCTCAAAGGAGACTAATTGAACAGTTGTTATTCAAAATCAGAAATATTATTGAAGTGACACTCTAATTGTGTATGGTGTTGAAGAACGTGTTGTTTCTTTCAGTCAGTGGAACCTAGTGAAGTGAAACAGACAACTTCAACATCAGGACCAGCATCAGCAGTTGTTGAAACACCCAGTACTGAAAAAGAAATAGATCCTAGCAGCATACCTACTGCTATCAAGTACCAAGATGACAATTCCCTGGCCCATCCAAATGTAAGATCCTTAAACTTTAAGAATGTCAGTTGAAGTCTAGTTAACTGAAATTAATTCAAACTGTTATCCTTTTGTGCTAAGACCAAGAAGACCATTGGAGGAAACAGGTTCATATTCCCTTGCCAAAAATCTGGCCCCCGGGCCTTTAGAACTGTTACCTATATTGAAAACAGTAGAATCCAACTCATGTTGCCTAACTTGTCGAATTATTCTGTCTATGGTTAAGAAAAATAGAAAAGGAGAAACTTTTTTTTTTTCTAAATTGATCAGCACCATGAGAAGTGTTTGTTTAAAAATCTAGCACTAAAAGTTCTATGTCTGACTTTGCTGTCTTTTATGACATGGTGTAATTCCTCTGTGTTTTGGAAAAGTTGTAGGAAATAAACTTCACAAATGTAAGGTACAAAATTGTTAACGAGTGATGTTGATAAAAGTAGCTCTTTTACTCCAAGAATTTCTGAGCATTACTAATTCTAGATAGATAGTCATCATTTAAGAGATCATCAAGAGTTAAACAGTATCCAAATCTTGTGTTGAGAGATACATTCTACAAAGATGATTTCTGTCATATTTGGTCAAATTCAAGTTATTGGGAGACAATAACATTTTTTCTTTTTCTTTTTTTATTTCAGTTATTTATCGAGAAAGCTGATGCTGAGGAAAGATGGTTCAAGAGGTTAATTGCTCTCCGACAAGAAAGACTAATGGGCAGTCCTGTGGCCTAAGTTACACACACACACACACACACATATATATCTTGATTGGATTTAGCAGTAACATTGGAAATTTAGGTTTTTAAATCCCAATATTAACTTTTTACAGTTAAAAATAATTTTGCTGATTATATATAAAGGTAGTCTCATTTCATTTGTCTCTCATGCAGGCTTGAATATTTGTTGATTTGAATTAAATCAAACCGTGAAAATTAAAACATAAAATTTAAGATTGCATGAAAATGTTATACCGTTAATAAACTAATCATAAATAAGTCAGTGTTAAAATGAATGGTACATAGTAGTGTTTCTTAGTACAATTCAAAAAATGTCAAGATGTCATTTAAAGACACAATTTTGATTAATTATGCGTATATGAGAATTGAATTACATGCTATAAAAATGAGATTTAATCTTCCATCTGGTATTCAACCATTTTTAAATATTTTATTTCACCTTATTGCAGATTTTTAGGCACAATAAAAAGCACCCTAAACAATGTAAGCAGAATGTGTATGTTAACATGTTTATTAAAAAAAAAAAATTGAAACTTAAATAAACTGATGATTTTGCTTAGAGATCAGCTTCTACTAGATGCTCCTTTGCAACATGTTAGCAATCTCAACTCATTGTCTTAGAAATCACATGTTCATGCTAGACCTAACTAGTTGGCCAGTTACCCATGATTGAGAAATCATTTCTGAGAAAACTGATAAGAACTCTCACTTCAGTCTTACTTAACCCACTGCTATTCCCTGTGGAGAAAGCCAGCTAGTTGTTTTGATAAGGTTATCTGCCATTGTAGAATACCTTTCTCTAGTAGCCGAATGACAATCAACTATGCATTCCATACTGAACATGCCAGAGATAAGGACTTTTAGGCCTTGCTTTTACAAAACTGATTTTTAACAGCTGACATGAATATTTCCCATTTCTATTTTCTTCTCTTATCCAGTCACACTAATTTAGTTTCTGTGAAGACTGTAGCTCAGACAAAAAGATAAGCACAAAAGTCTTCAGGGTAGGACTTGCCAACACATAGGACATTTTAAAGCCATCTTCTTTATATTTCTGGGACTATTAAAATTCAGATCTCTCTTGAAAATGAAAAATATAAAACTTAGAGTCAATTGCAAATGGTATAGAAAATAAGTGATGGTTAAATATTTGTTTTAATACAAATATGCTTGCCCATTCTAAATAGATGCTAGTTTTCTTTTCCCTTAGATGTAAATAAAAGTGCCCCAAATGAACTGAGGTTTGTGTGGTTTTTAATATAGATGTATACAATTTTAGACTTAAAAAAGGTGTTACAGTTTATGAAATATTTTGTATTTCATACTTCGTATAACTTATAAACTATAGAAGTACTATCACCTTATTAGAAAGTATATTTTAGTTGTCTGGGCAAGAATATGGGTTGTCATTTGGGCCACTAAGGATTCTCCAGAGAAGCAGGGCTAGGCAGTTTTCTTAATATGCATGATCTTCCTTATCTATACAAGTTCGAAAATCTGGTCTCCTTCAATTATATTTAATATCGGTGTTCCTCTGTGGCAAGTACCCCAAATACAGAAGCTTGAACTGTGACAGAATTGTATTTTAAAGCTAAATTTTTCATGGAGGATAGAAAATCAAATTTTTAAAATGAACTGAACTATGGTCTCTATAGGAACTCAGTGACTACTTCCCTCCTCCCTGATTTGCAACATGATTCATTTTTATATATTATTAACTTCATTTACCTGCATTACTATCAGAGACCACAGTATTACCACACATGCCAAATCAAATGTAATGAAAAGGACTGCATAGAACATGATCAAACATATTGCCTAACTCAAGCTAGCCTTCTTCAATATCCTTATATAGTGAGTCTATAAAAGAGAATAATCCCTTTCATGTCACTTGATTAATGATAATAATTTAGACGTACATGAGACCTTAAGTATTTTTTGAAGCATTGATTTCTAACAAAATGATGGATACTGATAATACAAGTTGAGTTTTTAGTCTGACAACTGAGTGTATTCGCAAGGAAAATGAAATAAGAGCATTTTTCCTGGCACTCTCTGGCTATGAGGAGGCAAAGAGCTAAAGATATGTGTACAGAATACTTTGAGTCATTCACCTCCTTTGCTTCAGAGTCCTCACATGTGAAATGAGTATACCAACAGCAAACCTGTCCACTTTGATTTTTCAGTAAAACGACATAAAAGAAAGCCCTTCATAGAAACTTCTGCTATTTATACCAAGGGAACATTTGACGATAGACATCTTAGTGAAATATGGAACAAGTTGCTGCTGCACTCCAACTTCAATGTATTTATGTGTGTTCTTGAACTGCCATGGTCAATAGTTGCCATACCAGCTATTTCCTCAGCCTTCCCTAATCTTCTTCCCTGCCAAGGTTATAAGAAACCTTACTTGGTCTGCAATTAATGACCTACCATCTACTAATGGGTAAGTAGATTGAGAAATCTCAGATCTTATTCACAGTCAGATTTACCCATTTATTCATTAATATCATTTTGAGTACCTAGTTCATGCTGGTCACAGTAAGATGTTCTTGAGGAATGCACACCTGAATCCAGTAGGGATCCTGTCCTCAAGAGGCTTGGTTATAAAGCCCAGACATGTAAATGATGTCGGAGATATAGTACTTAGTGACAGAGGAGTTACGAAGAAGAAAGAAATTATTGTAAGTTAGAAAATTAAGGAAGCCTTCATGGAAGAAATCACAATTGAACTGAGTTTTGAAGGGCAAGAAAGCTGGAGCCCCAGGAACTCCTAGTCACCCACTTATATCTTCCTGATAGCTATTCTAGAAGGCTGGGAACTACTGCAGTTTTAACATAAGACAGACAGAGTCCCTCTCATGAAAGACTCAAGTGGACCTGCTCAGACAATCTTATCAAAAATCCAGGCAAAATTTCAGGTTCCTAGTAACCCTCTGACTCTCTCTTTCTTTTGGTAGAGAAGAAGCTGAATAAGATAAGTCTTCATTTGGCCACAAGTGTCAACAATCTTGCATAGTACCACTTGTCAGCCAAGATGACAGATTCTGCAATGGAGCTGAAAAGAGACTTTCAATGCTGATTAAAAAAAAAAAAAAAAAAAAAGAACTGCATCTGCCAGTAAGGGCTTGCACAAGGTGGACCACTGTGTGTTCCGTTACTCTCTGTTATTCTACTCTGTGTTGTTATAGAAAGCATCATTTTGGAACTAAAAGACATAATTCATTTGCTTGTGGTTAGGTCCCTCCCCATATTTTCCTTTGATTTGAGCATCAAGTGAAAATCTTTAAGTGAGCAAATAAGATAGTAACAAAAACTAGAAATGAAATAAGACATAGGACATTTATAGCCACTAAACTCTAGATGAGTTTATCTCAAATGCTTGAACCCATGTTACTCTTTCCTCCTTTCCCTACCCCAAAGTTCCTTGTATTACAAGAGATTTTAAATCAACTCTTCTTGGCCATTACTCAACTGATACAATGCTTGGATTATTTAGAAACTTTTTAATGCCATCCTGTAAGCCTTTCTCTTTGGAACACCTTTATAGCATAATGGAAAAGTTTTGATAAGAAAACATTTGAGTTGGTAAGCACAGCAGGAAAACAAATGGGTATAAGAAAGAACACTTACTAAATTCTGTAATCATCTTAACATTTTATCATAGGGATGGACATTGATTAATATATTCAACTCTATTTGGTTAATTTTTTCTAAATCAGAGAAAATACTGTCATGATATATTTCCAAGTTACTTTTGCTACCATTGTTTCCCCAGAATCTGGCCTAATGTCTGACATAGAGAAGGTCTCAATAAATGTGCTTTAATGAAGAATTAATTTGCCCATCTTAAGTAAGAACTCTATTTAGCAATCTGGTTATTTAAATTGCTCAAGCTATTTGGAGCCAGTGCAAAAATAAATAAATAAATGTTATTACCAAATTATTTCAGTTTCTTTGATTTATATCTCCAAATGGCTCTGAGCTGACAGAGGCTTTCAGATGTCATAGGGAGGTACATGTATGTGGTGCCTTCTTTATTCCATTAGGAACTAAACAGCGGGGCTAGAATTGAAGCAGGGATCTTATTAGTCCTGCTCTTGCACAGAATTTTTCTAGTCTGATTTTTTTTGTATAAATATTTCAAAATATGTTGATGTAATCATTCTGCATCCACCAACTAGCACCTATTATTGCTCTCCTTCCAAAGCTATCTGTCAGTTTTCAAGAAATAAAGACTACCTATGGAGTAAGACAACACTTTACACTCAACAATGTAATCGTTTTATTTTTAGGTCTTGAGAAGGAATGGCAAGATGATCCCAGTGCGGTCCCCAAAGAGTGATGAACTGAACTGACACTGTCTCCTTAGCATCTTGTATTTTTGTTCAGGCTTGTCATCTCACAGTGCAAAAAACAGTAAGTTCAGACTCTCTTTTATAATCATTTAAAATATGAACTCAGGTGTGGTGGCTTACACCTGTAATCTCAGCATTTTGGGAGGCCAAAGCGAGCAGATCACCTGAGGTCAGGAGTTCAAGACCAGCCTGACCCATATGGTGAAACCCCGTCTCTGCTAAAAATACAAAAATTAGCCAGGCATGGTGGCAGGTGCCTGTAGTCCCAGCTACTCAGGAGGCTGAGACAGGAGAATTGCTCAAAACGAGTCTGCAGTGAGTTGAGATCGTGCCATTGCATTCCAGCCTAAGATATAAGGTGAAACCCCATCTCAAAAAACTAAACTAAAAAGTCAGTTTGTAATTAGGATAAATTGCATGTATGCTAGTACTCTCCATCATCCCTTCACAGTCGTTCTGGATTCCTCTTTTCCCTGCAGTGTCCCAAGGGGATGACTTTCACAGAGTGCATCATCCAGTTTCCCTTGCCCTCTGGCTTCGGTTGCATTTGGCCAATAGTTGGGACCGTCAGGAAATTAAAAGGAAAAAGGAAAGAGAATTGGGTATCTACCCCTGGGGCCATGTTTCAGTATGGCTGCCTTTTTTTTTTTTTGAGATGGAATCTTGTTCTGTACCCTAGGCTGGAGTGCAGTGGCACAATTTCAGCTCACTGCAACCTCTGCCTCCTGGGTTTAAGTGATTCTTCTGCCTCAGCCTTGCAGAGTAGCTGGGACTACAGGCACATACCATCACTCCCAGCTAATATTTGTATTTTTAATAGAGACAGGCTTTCACCATATTGGCTAGGGTGGTCTCAACGTTCTAACCTCAAGTGATCCACCTGCCCCTAACCTTCTAACATCAAGTGATCCACCTGCCCCGGCCTCCCGGAGTGCTGGGATGAGCCACCGTGCTGGGCTGGTGTATCTGCTTTTCTAACCCTTGTAGGCTAGCCTTTCTCTCAAGGATACAGCTCTCACCATGTTAAAATCAACAGCTCCGTCCTTGTATCTCTTCAGACCCAGGTGCTGAAATAGTTTCCTATAGCTACTACTCCCAAATTGGTTCCTTTAACCCTGCCCATGTCCCTGTATATAATGACTTTATTAAAGTTTTGAGTATGTCATCTTTTCCTACTGGGACCAAAGCTGATAAAATTATATTCATACATGTTGTATCATTTTAGGATTAATTAAGTATATCAACTAGTTTTGATAGCACAACGGAAACAATGAACAGTGACTTACCTAAGAAAAATATTTATTTTTCCCTTAGCTGAAAGACACTTAAAGGTAGGTATGGTGGTTTCATATGTCAGGGACCTGGGCTCTTGTTTCACAGGTCTCAGTAAGTGGCTTCCACCATATGGTTCTAAGTAGCTGCTGAAGCTCACGCCATGAAGAATGCACTGCCTCCCTTTAAGGAGATTCTGAAATTAAAAGAGACTTGCAAATTTACACTTCATCGGCTAGACTGAGTCAATTGACTGCTATCCTGTTGCAAGAGAAGATTTGGAAAGGTAGTATTTCAGTTCATCCACAGCAGAAAATACCCTGATAATTATGAAACTTTAGAAAATATTTAAATCCTGGAAAAGAATCTGGCTACATAGCACATCTACCAATCCAAATTTCTATTAACTCGTAGAATACTACTAGATGGCATAATTCCTTTCCCAGCTCTCCTAAGGCTAGTAGACAAGCACTCTTTTCACAAAATTATACTGAATAGTAGCAAGAATAGCTTCATGTAGAAACATTTCAAATACGAAGTGAACGAGGGACATACAGTGCCTAAGAATTCCTAATTACTGTCACTCCTCAGCTTTCTATGCCAAGACAATGCCAGTCAGTTAACAGTAGCTCTCTGAAACTGATTGTATCCTATTTAGAGAGATCTGGCGTGAACATTTCAACTTGACTGTCATAATGATACGATCTCTTGAGGAGTGGGCTCAAGGGAAAGGAGGCACCAAATCATCAATTTAATTCTGGCGCCTGATCATTTCCTTGCCAATTTAAGTAGTTTTTATGTTTTTACTCAACGAAACATTTCCTTCCTTAAAGGAAAAAAATTTTAAAAAGAGCTTTTCACTCATCTTATATTCTAAGCATGTGGAAATGGCTAATTCCACTCTAATTCTATGTTTACCAATCATTCTTTGATCCCATGATTTCAGTCTCCACCAGCAGTGGCTTCCTATCAACAGATCTTTTTTTTTTTTTTGAGATGGAGTTTCACTCTTGTTACCCAGGCTGGAGTGCAATGGCACAATCTCGGCTCACTGCACCCTCCGCCTCCTGGGTTCAGGCAATTCTCCTGCCTCAGCCTCCTGAGTAGCTGGGATTACAGGCATGCGCCACCATGCCCAGCTAATTTTTTGTATTTTTAGTAGAGACGAGGTTTCACCATGTTGACCAGGATGGTCTTGATCTCTTGACCTCGTGATCCACCCGCCTCGGCCTCCCAAAGTGCTGGGATTATAGGCGTGAGCCACCGCACCCGGCCCAACAGATCTTTTAATTTACTAGGTATTAGATTAACCAGGTACATGAATTCCTGTGAGTGAAGCAATAAATATGGAATTTTTTTCAGCCTGCACTTGGTCCTGAAGAGCCAAGAGAAATGATCTATGGGGAAAAAAAGGTATAGTCTGGCCCTGTCTGACATTAGGAGACAAGGTTGAAAAGGGTCTGCTGCTGCTTCTGTTCTTACTTGGCTAACTTATCAAGGCAGCAGACCAGCTAGAAATTAAGTGTCAGAGCCGGGCACAGTGGCTTGTGTCTGTAATCCCAGCATTTTGGGAGGATGAGGCAGGGGCGTATCATGATGTCAAGAGATGGAGACCATCCTGGCCAACGTGATGAAACCCCGTCTCTACTAAAAATATAAAAATTAGCGGGGCATGGTGGTACATGCCTGTAGTCCCAGCTACTCGGGAGCCTGAGGCAGGAGAATCGCTTGAACCCTGGAGGTAGAGGTTGCAGTGAGCCGAGATCACACCACTGCACTACAGCCTGGCAACAGAGCAAGATTCTGTCTAAAAAAAAGAAAAAAAAAAGGAAGGGAGGGAGGGAAAGAAAGAGGGAGAGACAAAAGGAAGAAAAGAGAGAAAGAGAAAGAAAAGAAAGGAAAAAGAAAGAGAAGAAAGAAAAAAAAAGATGATTAGTGGCAGAAGCCCCAGCTGGTAATAGAGGTGCATTTGCCTGGAGCTTCCTCTTGCTTCTTATTTTCCTGGGAATCAAATAGGTCATCAGGAAGCAGCTGGACAGAAAGTGGATTAAAAAAAACGAAGGAGCTACTTAAGAACCCCACATCAAGAAGTAACAATATGTGGTAGAGTTGTTACTGTCTGTAATGGCATTATAAAACATGTCTGTAGACTTTTTGATGCTTCTCCCATTGAGAGGTAAAGGTATATGTCCCCTTACCTGACTCTGTGTCAATCTTAGTGACTTGCTTATAGCCAACAGAATACATCCAAAGTGACACAGCATAATTTCCAAAAGTAGTTCAGTAAAGGTTTTTGCCTAATTTTCTTAGGATGCTGATAAATTTTGGCTGTGTGAAAACAGACTCATATAGTAAATTGGTACCAGTAGAGTGGGGCAGTGCTGTAAAGATAACCAGAAATGTGGAAGTAACTTTGGAACTGGGTAACCGGCAGAAGTTGGAACAGTTTGGAGGGCTCAGAAGAAGAAAGGAAGATGTGGGAAAGTTTGAAACTTCCTGAGACTTGTTGAAGGGCTTTGACCAAAATGCTGATAATGATATGGACAATGAAATCCAGGCTCAGTTGGTCTCAGATGGAGATGAGGAACTTGTTGGAAATTGAAGTAAATGTGACACTTGATATGTTTTAGCACAGAGACTGGTGGCATTTTGCCCCTGCCCTAGAGATCTGTGGAACTTTGAACTTGAGGGAAATGATTTAGGGTATCTGGCAGAAGAAATTTCTAAGCACCAGAGTATTCAGGAAGTGTCTTGGGTGCTGTTAAAAGCACTCCATTTTAAAAGGGAAACAGCAAAAAAGTTCACAAACTGTTCAGCCTGATGATGCAGCCTGAAACCCATTTTTTGACAGGAAATTCAGGCCAGCTGCAGAAATCTGCATAACTAAAAGAAGCCAAATGTTAATCACCAAGACAATGGGGGAGATGTCTTAAGGGCATGTGAGAGACCTTTGTGGCAGCCCCTCCCCTTACAGGCCCAGAGGCCTAGGAGGAAAAAATGCTTTTGTGGGTGGGGCCCAGGGTCCCCCTGCTCTGTACATCCTAGGGGCTCAATGCCCTACATCCCAGTCACTCCATTTTTGGCTAAAATGGGCCAAGATACAGCTCAACCTGTGGCTTCGGTGGGTGCATTCTTCCACGTGGTGTTGGGCCTGTGGGTGCACAGAAGTCAAGAATTGAGGTTTGGGAACTTCCACCTAGATTTTAGAAAATGTATGGAAATGCCTTGATGCCCAGGCAAAAGTTTGCTGCAGGAGTGGGGCCCTCATGAAGGACCACTGCTAGGGCAGTGCAGAGGGAAAATGTGGAGTGTGAGCCCCCACACACAGTCCCCATGGGCACTGCCTAATGAAGCTGGGAGAAGAGGGCCACCATCTTCCAGACCCCAGATTGGTAGATACAATGACAGCTTGCACCATGCTCCTGGAAAAGCAGACACCCAATGTTCAGCCCATGAAAGCAGCCAGGAGGGGCTGTATCTTGCAGAGCCACAGGGGCAGAGCTGCCCAAGGCCATGGGAACCCACCTCTTGCATCAGTGTAACCTGGATGTGAGACATGGAATCAAAGGAGATTATTTAGGAGCTTAAAGATTTGACTGCCCTGCTAGATTTTGGACTTGCATGGAACATTTGTCCCTTTGTTTTGGCCAATTTTTTCCATTTGGAATGGCTGTACTTACCCAGCCATTGTATCTAGGAAGTAACTAACTTCCTTTTGATTTTACAGGCTGATAGGTGGAAGGAACTTGCCTTGTCTCAGATGAAACTTTGGACTGCGGACTTTTGAGTTAATGCTGAAATGAGTTAAGACTTTGGGGGACTGTTGGGAAAGCAAGATTGGGTTTGAAATGTAAGGACATGGGATTTAGGAGTGGCCAGAGCAGAATGATATGGTTTGGTTGTGTCCCCACCCAAATCTCATCTTGAATTATAACTTCCAGAATTTTCATGTGTCATGGGAGGGACCCAGTGGGAGGTAATTAAATCATGAAAGTGGGTCTTTCCTGTGCTGTTCTCATGATAGTGAATAAATCTCACAAGATCCAATGGCTTTAAAAAGGGTAGTTTCCCTACACATGCTCTCTTCCCTGCTACCATGTAAGATGTGACTTATTCCTCCTTGCTTTCTGCCATGATTGTGAGCCCCTCTCCCAAGACATGGAGGGAACTATGAGTCAATTAAATCTCTTTTTTTATAAATTACCCAGTCTTGGGTATGTCTTTGCTAGCAGTGTGAAAATGGACTAATACAGATGCTCATTGCTGGAGCCCTGTGCTTTCATATAAGATGACCCACTACTCTGAGGCTGCCATGTTCTGAGAAAACCCATGCACTAGTGTTATGGGATTTTAGTGTTCTAGCTAACAGTCCCAATTGAGTTTCTAACCAATAACCAGAATCAATCACCAGACATGAGAGTGAAAACCCCTCCAGCCATAGAGTCTTCCCAGCTGAGGCTCTAGAGATAAGCCATCTTTATTTTCCTGTCTAGATTTCTTACACACAGAATCTGTGAGGATAATAAAATGGCTCTTTTATACCACAGAGTTTTGAGGATAGTTTGTTACAAACAACAGTAACAAAAACACCAACTCCATTGAGTCCCTGAAAATATGGTTGAATCACATAGTTATAAACACTGATATTCATATTAAGGTCTTCTTAAAGCTGGGTGGTCACTACCATTAATAGAGAGGCTACATAGCATGATGCTATGAACATGAGCTATAGAGCTTAATTTTGGCAAGCTACCTCCTAAGCCTCCATGTCATGATCTGGTAAACAGGAATAGCAATTTCTGTCATGCAGAGTTCTCATGTGGATTAGAGTTGATAAAACACTTAGCACAATGACTAGCAAAGAAGCAGAACCAATTTTTAAAATACTTTAACAATACTATAATTTCCTGATTTTATGTTCCCTTTATTTTATGAAGCTTTATTTTGTTAGTGATTTCCTTATTTTATGAATTATAATCACTATATACTGCTATGGATGAACATACCTGTAAGAGTGTTGTGGTTCAGTGACCAATATAATTAGAAAATGAGAGTGCCAGGAAAAACAAATACCAGGGTTATTAGTGCTGTTGGCTAGAAATTGGCATGTCCTACCAAGCTGACTGCCATGAGTAAGATTGAATGAGCCAGGATCATCAGAGTGACTGAAAATTAAGAAAGAAAATTAATTCCCAAAGGAAATCACTGTAGATCTCATTATTTCAGGAATAACCTACCTTAGGACTTTAATTAAAAATAATATTTATTCAAAATAAATGAGTGCTGGCAGGTTTCTGCAGAAACTGTAATCTTGGTTATGCTAAATTTTCTTATATTAAGGCAAACATCATTAATCTCATTTGAGATGCCCCCCTGTCTGACAATCCTTACAGCACTAGGGCAGTTACTTGCAGAGGCCTTTTTATCTTCACAAAAGAGTTATAACTCATGCAGATATCTAATGTAAAAAGGTCTGGGTAATTACAGCCATCACATTAAGATCTACACTGGCATTTTATCATGTTAGCAAGCATATCACAGTAAATTTGCTCTCAAAAGGAGGCCAATATCTCAACATTACCATAAAATTAATAGTGGTTATTTTATTATTTTATTTATTTATTCCTACCAACCTTTGTTTCAGAAAAGTGCCGAGTGTTTTATTAAAATTCATAAGATATGACCAGATAAAACAGAAATTTCAGCAAGCCAATGGAGAAAATGGGACAAAAGAAAGAATGAAAGTAGAATAGTGATAGGGTTTGGCTGTGTCCCCACCCAAATCTCACCTTGGATTATAATCCAAGTTTTAATCCCCTCATGTCAAGGGAGCAACCTGGGAGAAGGCGGTTGGATCATGGGGGGAGATTCCCCCATGCTGTTCTCATGATAGTGAGTTCTCACATCTGGTTGTTTGATAAGTGTCTGGTGCTTCCCCCTTCTCTCTGTCTCTTACCCATCACCGAGTAAGACGTGTCTTGCTTCCCTTAGCCTTCTGCCATGATTGTAAGTTTCCTGAAATCTCAGGTAGTATCTTATAGCAGTGTGAAAACAAACTAATACAGAAAATTGGTACTGAGGTAATGGGGCATTCTTATAAAATATCCAAGAATGTGGAAACAACTTTGGAACTGGTAACAGGCAGAGGTTGGAGCAATTTGGAGGGCTCAGAAGAAGACACAAAGATGAGGGAAAGTTTGGAACTTCCTGGAGACTTGTCGAATGGCTTTGACCAAAATGCTGATAGTGATATGGACAATGAAGTCTAAGCTGAGGTGGTCTCAGATGAAGATGAAGAACTTGTTGGGAACTGGAGCAAAGGTCGTTCTTGCTATGCTTTAGCAAAGAAACTGGTGATACTTTGCCCCTGCCCTAAAGATCTGTGGAAATGATGATTGCATCATGAGGGCAGTTTCCCCCATGCTGTTCTCGTGTTAGCAAGTGAGTTCTCACAAGATCTGTTGTTTGATAAATCTCTGGCACTTTCCCCTTCTCTCTTTCTTGCCTGCCACCATGTAAGACATGCTTTGATTCCCCTTTGTCTTCTGCCATGATTCTAAGTTTCCCAAGACCTCCCCAGTCATGCAGAACTGTGAGTCAATTAAACTTCTTTGCTTTATAAATTACCCAGTCTCAGTAGGATCTTTATAGCAGTGTGAAAACAGACAAATACAAATAGGTAAGTAGTTAGAAGGAGTGAAGTTAATCTCCATAATGCATACCGTAAAATTTTGTAAAGTCATATACTTTCAAGTTTGCCAGCTGATTGTTTGGTCGTATTTCACATCTTATATCACAATTAACACTGAGAATTTTGTTCTGTAGCTATTCTGATTGTTTTTGTACAACTTACTAGTAGATATTCATAGTGAGTTAAATAGTATCCTCCCTTAAAATGCACATCCACATATAAAATGTGAATGTGAAATTATTTGGAAATAATATGTTTGCAGATGTAATCAACTTAAAGATGAGGTCATGGTGTATCAGTGTGGGTCCTAAATCCAGAGACTGGTGTCTTTATAAGGAGAAGGAGAACTGGACACAGACACACACAGGGTAGAAGGCCATATGATGATGGAGGAAGAGATTGGAGTGATGCAAGGCAAGACAAGTATCAGCAACCATGAAAAGCTGGGAAGAGGGAAGGAAGGATTCTTCCCTAGAGCTTTCAAAGGAAGCATAGCCCTGCAATGGCTTGATTTCAGACTTTTAACTTTCAAACCTGTGAAAGAATAAATTTGTATTTTTTAAGCCACACAGGCTGTGGTACTCTCTTAAGGCAGCCCTAAGAGACTAATAAAATGCTTAAACATTTTTTTTTTCCTGAGAACCTAGAGTGTATACTTAATATTAATGTAAAAGTTTGAAGGGGAGAAAATAAGGTAAAAGAAAGACTCTCCTACAAATATTGCCTAGTTTTTTGTTTAACACCCCTAACTCTAATATAGATGAGAAAACAGGTAACAAGTAAACTAATGACTAATAGTATGAGAAAAAAAAATTGGAAGCAGTCACCTTTAGTTTAATAAATTTTTTTTATATAAAAATATGGGCTTTTGATATTTTATTATATACATTATTAGAGTGTACTTTTGCCAAAGCTATACAGGGAGGACTGTTTTTATAAATAAGAAATTGAAAGGCAGGCACTTTAAAGCAGAGACCAAAATGATTTCAATCTGTTTTAAGACTAAGAGAATTAAAAGGGTAATATAATACCCAGAACCTGATAAAGTTGTGCTAACATTTTGTGGTCCAAATGAAAAATTAATCTGTAATCTAAATATCCTGCAGAAATAAAGCAACTGTCTCATGGCCCTGGAATTTTAAAATATGACCCTTCATTGATATGGTTGGTAACTGATGTTCACTCACAAAGGCCTACTGCTAGGAGTCAGGGCACTTTGCTTCTCAGCTCTTACAACACAAGACCTGCCATCAACATAGTTTTGAGTTACACTCAAAAGGCAGAATGTGGATGTTACTGGGATCATGTGTCTCTTTCATGCCATGAAAACTCACTCTAACTAGATCACAGGCTTGCAGCCCATGGGCCAGTCTCACCCAAAGATTTGTTTGGCCTGCTATTTTGTTTTAGTTAATTGCTAACTTTAAAAATGAGATTTTATATATAATTCCCTATCACCTATGGGCATGAATTTCTTTAGGGCAATCATCTAGAACTGAATAGCAGTATTCTTTCTGCTGGAGGCAAGCCTGACTGTGCCCACCATGCCAGGTCCCTGTGAATATATAGCACAGTGATAAGAGTTAAGGTCCTCTGACTGTGTGACCTTGAGCAAGTTATTTTTCTTCTTGGACCTGTATCATCCTCTTGTATATAATAGGCATACTTAGAGTGTTTATCTCATTAGATCGTTTGGAGGATTTAAGGGAGTTAAAATTTATAAAGCACTTAGAGCACTGCCGGCACACAGTAGAAACTCAACAAATGTTAGTTTTTAAATTCTTATTATTAATTCTTATTCGCCTTATCATCTTACCTAGTTCACTTCCCTCACATTTTTACTTGCCTGATCTCTATTGGTGTTTGTGTTTTTGACTCCAACTCTAGGTAAAGCCCTATCCTCAACCAGAGGTAAAGGAGACAGCTAGTCTCCTGTGTGTTAGGCAGTGAGTGGGGCCAGCTGAGGTTATACCCAGTGATTAAGAGCCCAGATTCTACACTTGGCCTAAGTTCCAAACCCACTTCTTCCACTTTCAGGCAATACAGGCTTTGGCAAGTTAGCTAATTCTCTAAAATCTGTGCTCACTTATGTAAAATAGTAATCAAACTTGTGAATTGCAGAAACTGAAAACCAGACACCCACATTTTCTCACTTATAAGTGGAAGCTAAGTAAGAACACATGGACACGTTGGGGGCAACAACACATGCTGGGGACTGTGGGAGGGGGCAAAAGGAGGGAGAGCATCAGGAAGGATAGTTAATGGATGCTGGGATTGATACCTAGGTGATGAGCTGATTTGTGCAGCAGACCACCATGGCAAACGTTTACCTAGGTAACAAACCTGCACATCCTGTACATGTGCCCCAGAAATTAAAATAGCAGTTGAAGGAAAAAAAAAAAAAAAACTGTTGCGAATCAATGTGCTTAGTACATAGGTTTTAGCTTTTATTATTGACAACCTATAGCAGACCCCAGCATTTTCCCACCCACCTACAACTTCTGGCCTCAGCTGTTTTATTTCTCCCAACAGGCTGCCAGTGCCATTCAGTGGTCTGCACCTTGCTGGAGGCCATTTCCCAAGGGAGTTTCTAGGTTTTTGGGAGATATAAATTGGGAGGAAATTAGGTATAGCTTAGGAGCCACTCATTCTCAATTCCCTAGCTCTGCTTTACCTTGTTACCCCAGAATATATATCACAAATGGCATTAAAACTTACATGACCTTATGACTGTTGCATCCTTTCTAGCTTCTTGAAATTAAAAACAATTATTTTGTAATTATTCCTACCTTTTCAAATAGTGTGGACATCTAAAATGTGACAAAGGGACGAAGGCATTCCAGGTTTTTAATGCTTTCCAAAATAATTTACTTGTCCTCTGGACAGACTTCAATTGATTGCCTTGGCAGTGGGGCCTCCAAACTACAGCATGAACGCTCTCCAAATCTTATCAAGGATTTAAAAATAACACTCTAGACAGCTACATTGAAGTGTTCCTGAGAACAGATGACCTCAACAGTATTTTCTAAAGAATGCTTTCTGCTATTCAACTTGTTTTAGGTTCTATAATTGTAAGATTTTTTATTTTTTAAAAGGAGTGTTTCTAAGACAGTAGCAACTATCAAAGTGTTGACTCAACAGAAATATCTTTCTTATAAAATTATTGTCTGTAGAAAAAAGGTTTCAGAATCTCAATGACAATAAAGATTCAAGAATAGCTGAATATTAAGTTGATTTTTAAAACTTAATCAGGAAAAACACAAACATGGCCATAATAGACTTATTTTTTAAGCCAAAAAAAAAAGCAATCCAAAAATCTATCAAAAGTAGATGGGTAAATTACTTGTGGTAAATTCAAATGCTAGAATACAGCAAAGGAAAAATAAGTAAACTCTTGCTACATGTAACAACAAGGATGAATTTTGCAGACATAATGTTAAGTGAAACAAACAAATCTCAGAATACTGGTTACCCTAGAGGGACCCTTCTGGTCCTTCTGATAAAAAATCTTAGAATTATAGAACCTAAACATGGATGGGAAAGGAACACAAGGAAATTTTCTTGAGTATTGGAAATGCTTTATATCTTCAACTGGGTGTTGTTTATATAGGTTTACACATCTCTAAAGAGTTATTGAGCTATACATTTAAGTGCAGTAGACTTTACCATGTTTAAGTTATACTTTAATTTAAAACATAAATTTTAAAGACTAAGAAACCTTTGGATGTGGACTTTCATTCTTATTCTTTTTTTTTTATTATTATTTTGAAACGGAGTCTCACTCTGTCACCCAGGCTGGAGTGCAGTGGCAGGATCTTGGCCCACTGCAACCTCCGACTCCCAGGTTCAAGCAGTTCTCTTGCCTCAGCTCCCGAGTAGCTGGGACTACAGGCACACACTGCCAAGCCCAGCCAATTTTTTTTTTTTTTTTTTTTAGAAGAAACATGGTTTCACTGTGTTTCCCAGGCTGGTCAAGGACTCCTGAGCTCAGACAATCTGCCTGCCTTAGCCTCACAAAGTGCTGGAATTACAGGTATGAGCCACCGTACCTGGCTGGATGTGGACTTTCATTGATTAACTGCACATGGTTCCATTATGGGCTGTGTGTAAAGTTAAAGTTTTTGTCACCAAAAAAATTTGGTATATTTGTATTTGACATTGCCATTCAAATTATTTGTCTTTAGAGTAATAGCATTTGTTTTGTTCATTGAATGACAGTTTCAGTGTTGTTTTGTTTTTCAGGAAAATTGAAAAACTTCTTTATGTACTTAAACCAAACAACCTAAGTTTGGATACTCCCAGCAGCTTTACATTTATGTAATTCCAGACCATCAAGTCCTTTTTCATTAACATGAGTCGGCTGTGGGTGAGAAGGAAATGGCCTTCAAAATGGCCAGTTCTGGATCAGAATTCACATTAAACCACTCACCAGCCAGAAGGCCACTTATAGTTGAGTCATGCCAGATAAAAATCACTTCCTCTACCTGAACCTGTATGTTTGCACCTGCAAAATGTAAATAATGCCTCCCTCGTAGCATTATTGAAATAATTAGTTGGAATAAAGTTTACAAAACTCTTGGTAGATACTTTTTAAATGGGAACTATTACTGAATAGAAATTAGCACTTATCTAGATCACTATTTTATTTATTCTTTTCAACTTTTATTTCATGTTCATGGGGTACATGTGCAGGTTTGTTACATGAATAAATTGTGTGTCATGGGGGTTTGTTGTGCAGATTATTTTATCTCCCTGATAACAAGCATAGTATCTGGTAGGTAGTTTCTCAATCCTCACCCTTCTCTCACCTTCCTCCCTCAAGTGGGCTCCAGTGTCTATTGTTCCCTTCTTTGTGTCCACGTGTAGTTAATATTTAGCTCCCATGTACAAATGAGAATATGCAGTATTTGATTTTCTGTTCCTGCATTAATTATCTTAGGGTAACAACCTCCAGCTGCGTTCATGTTGCTGCAAAGGATGTCATTTCCTTCTTTTTTATTATCATGAGTTGGCTGTGGGTGAGAAGGAAATGGCCTTCAAAATGGCCAGTTCTGGTTCAGAATCCACATTAAACCACTCACCAGCTAGAAGGCCACTTATAGTTGAGTCATGCCAGATAAAAATCACTTCCCCTACCTGAACCTGTGTATATGTACCACATTTTCTTCATCCATTTCACCATTTGTGGGTATTTAGGTTGAATCCATGTTTTTGCTACTGTCAATAGTGCTGCAATGAACATATGTGTGTATTTGTCTTTATGGTAGAAGGTAAAGGATTATTTTTAAAAGATTATAAATTACATCACTAAGTATCCAAGCCTCAAATATGTACAACAAAGGAATGAGGGAAAGGCCAAAACTTTTTATATGCTTATTAAACAACAGTATAATCTTTGGCTCAGCCCTGACCCAATAGTAGGTCTTGACTTCCTCTTCAGATTTTTCTGGCATCCTTACCCACTCTGGCTCACCCATCTATCACTGAAACAGAACATTCCCCTGCTTCTCTCTCACATTTTCCTTCACTACCACCTGAATTCTAGGACCCCACTCCAGGGCCCAGAGTCCCAGCTTCTTGCCTATAGCATCTTTTCACTAAAGCCAATCTCTTGTTACCAACCTCCCCCAAAGTGGTCTTTACTCAACGGTTTTCAAACTAAACTCAATTATAATTTGTGCAAAATAAACCACTAGTCATAGGCATACAAATATACAGGTAAAAGCTATAAAAGTAAATATGACCTTCAAAGTCTGCCGCTTTATTTCTTTGTTAACGCAAGTCTTCTTTAAATTTTTACTTCACTGGAGGAAATATTTGCTCTAGGGAGTGTATTTCTGAAGGGTAGAGGTATGCTATTGGCATTTAGGGAAAGACAATTCATTGTGCTAGACTGTGCCACACATAGTGAGATGTTTAGTGCCCTTGGCCCTCCCCAGTGAGGGCAATAAAGATGACTTCAGAAGTGTAGCATGGATAGCAAGCAACTTTCTGGGCATTGCCTTCCTGGAAGAGGAAACAGGGTGACTCCCAGTAGAATGTAAGCCCGGAAGATAAATTCAGGTTGATTGCAAGAAGTTAAAACTACATTTCTTGCACATGAGTTTGGGGATGAAGCTTGGCACTCAATTAACTCCTGTGTAGTGGAAAGAATTCAGAATTAGGAACAGCATTGCCATGGACATGAATACAACACCTAGAGGAGCACCAGTCAAATCATATACAGTACAGCCTTGTATGTTCATTAAGGGAAATTTTCCATTAATGGAAGTATCTTGAGAGGGAGGCACTTTTTCTAATTTGAGCAAAGATGCCATATGGACTAGAGGCAGCCCTTTTGGGAGTTTGAAGACCTTGGGATCTATGCTCTTTACGTCACTTAATTACTATGCACCATTTTCCCATCTTTCAAAAGGATATAAAGCAAAACTGTTAGAGGACTGGTAAGTCAGCTGACTGGAAAGAAGGTAAAAACAAAAAATAAAATGAAACGTATATTTTTGAGAAAATGACTGCATGATACTTTAGATTTCTTTTTAATTTGAAAGGAGGATCGTGTGGTTAGAGAGAGGTTCTGAAGCTATCTTAGTTCATGAACCCTTAGTTCCTCAGTAATTTTTTCATTGTGTTCCCTAGGTCTAAAGAAATACTGAATAGGTTCGTTACTGCATAATTAAGGTAGAAACAGCGTATTTCTGACCTAAAAACTCAGTAACTTTAAAAAATAATGCACATAAATGGAAAGAAACGTATTTTTGTATCATTCTTAAATAATTATACTAACAGATTGTGCCTGCCTAGCACAGTACTATTTTTCAGACCTTAGAAACAGACTGAATATTGTCACCAGTCTTTCCTGTTCCACATTGACAGGTACTTCATTTTCATCACAGCAACCTGCAAAAACCTACCTTTCCAATGATGTGACATCATCTAAAGCAATGTAGTGCAATCTAATATTGAAATATGAGAACTGCCCTAAACGAGTATGTTGCACAATGTCTAACACATGCCAAGTTTCTCTCAAAATTTGTCCCATAATCCCTTGTGAGTTCGCTATGGCATCTCACTCCCAGAGGATCTTTGTGCACTGTTTAAGACAAAGGGATTAGTACAAGGAAACCCTAGACACGTTGAAATTAACTGTAGTAAAGGTGTTTGTAATGGCCTAATACTCGTGACTTTGAAAAGCTATTATTAATTTAAAGGTTCAGCACTGAAGAGCCTGTTTATTTTCTTTTGAGCACTTGAGATAATGTCTTCAGAAATGTTTTGACAATTCTGAGGTGCTGTAATGACAGTATTTGTAAAATTAGCTGGTGAAAGAGCTGTCCATTAGAATGTAAGTTCCAAGAGGCCAGGGAGTTTTGAATCCTCAACATCTAGAATAATGTCTGGGATAGTACTAGTCCTTAGTAAGCATTTGATGAATTAATGAAAGAAATATGAAGTCATTTACATTTTGAAGTCTTGGTGTTTTTAATTAGAGTTGCAGAGTTGGCTTGGGTTTCATGCTTTTCTCTATATTTCCTTGGTCAGTGTCCTTCCAAATGAAACTTAAGCAATAGTGTAGTCATAGTTTTATATGTAAAAGTGTTTACCACACATATTTGCTCAATAAATAGTTATCTTTTTAAAAATGGAGGCAAAGTATGGATGGTCGTGAGAATATAGGCTTTGGTATAAGACAAATCTAGGTTTGAATTGAGTAATATCGAATTTCAGTTATCAAAATTTAATCAAATTATCAAATTTCAAATCAATTATCAAAATTCAAATATCAAATATCTCTGGGTCCCAGGTTTTTTATATGTAATATAGGAATAAACATAATATTATATATGGTTGTTGTAAGGGTTAAATGAGAAAATATATGTGAAGCACTTAGTGCAATGCTTGAAACATATGAAGTGTAAATGAGAGCTATTATACACTTAGGCAATTTTCAGTTTACTTGGCTCATCTCATTCCTCACCCAGGAGGTGAATTTTAAGGCAGATGAGTAGAACTGTACATTATACACACCAGGCAAATGCTACTTTAGGACTGCACTGGTCTGGAATGCTTTTCCGCTAAACATCCACTTCCTTCCTATGAGTCTTTGCTCAAGTCCACCTTCGTGAGGCATACATGAAACTTCCTATTTATAATTGTACCTCTCCATACTCCTTGCTCTGATCAGCTTTTCTCCCTAGCACTTATCACCATATAATATACTATTTTCTATTTTGTTTTAGTCTGTCCTTACAAGAACATAAACTCCAGGAAGGAGGAGATTTTTGTCTGTTTTGTTCAATGATGTCTAAGGTGCAGATCAGTCCCCAACACTGGGTAGTCACTCAATAAATATTTGTAGAATTGGATTTATGTGATTTGAATATATTTCCACTGAATTTTGTAGTTTTTAGTTTGGGTCCATTTAGCTTGTCAACATCATTCTTAAAAATGATTGTCTGCTTCCATCCTGCATCTTTAAGTACGACTCATCACTCACATACCATATAACCAGCAGTCACTGGGGAAAGCTCCAGGTTCCCAGCTCAGTTCAATTAGCTGTGTGAACCTTGGCAATTTATTCAGCTTCTCTGTGTCTTGAATGCATCATCTATACACGGGGATAAAAGCCATCTCCGTATAATTGTTAATAAGGATTCAATGAGGTAATGCATAGGGAATGCCTACAACAGTGCCTGGCACACATTCAATAAATATTAGCTATTATGATTGTATTTACAGCCAAGTCCAGGACCCTTTCCTCTCAGTCCTATTATGTATCTCTATTGCTCCCATGCTGGGGTATTCATTCTCTCCAGACCCACCCTTTCTTTCATTTCCACCTCTTATCCATCAGTTCTGAAAATGATGTCAAGGTCTCTTCAGTGCCAACTCTCCTCTGTTCTTTTTTTTTTTTTTTTTTTGCATTTGTCATTTGTCATTAGATCCAAACTGTATTCAGAAGCTTCAGCTAATTCCCTGACTAACCTGTGCCTGAACTGAAGCTTTTATGTTTTAACAATGTGATTCTAAGAAAAACTCCCATGGAAGCTAGAGGGTAACATTACAAATTTTCTTGGCCTTAATCCAGAACTATTTTAATTCTATCTTTTATCACATAACTTACTCCATTTCAAGTTTTTTTATTTAAGTGTGCTCTCCTTAACATCTCATGCTTGTACTATTTTAAAGAGAAAAACAATTTCAAGTCTTATAAAACAATTTTGTTTGCCTTTAAATTTATTTAGAAATTTTTATGTATAAGCTCTCTGAACTTTATGCTGAGTCTAGAGGAAAAGAAAATATGCTCTTCCTTGGACGGGCTGTGCCATCTCATCTTGGGCTGTGAAGTCTGCCCTACCCCATGCCACCAGTCTCAGGAGAAGGAAGCTGCCAGAGAACTTGGCTAAAAAAGGGGGGTGGGGAGTAAAAGGTTCAAAGGATTAAATTTCCGGCTCCCAAAATAACCCCTGACTACTCCTGTCACCTCCAAATCAGGCCCTGCACACTTCTTCACGCTGGCAGAGTGCCACCTCTCTGGCCTGATCCTAGAGGGCTGATGAGTTATGGGTGCCCCTTTTTCTCTGCAAGACAGTCCCGTAGAGAAGCTGGAGAGCCCACTGAATCAAGGGTGGACATGCAAGATGTATTTTCTCTTTTCTTATACTTTTATCATCTCCTTACTTAATCTCTCTTCTGTCTTCTCCATCTGTCTCCAGGCTCCTGAAAGATCCCGTGGTAATGTTTTCTAAAACTTAATAAATTTGAGTCCCACTATCATGATGTTCCCCTCCCCTGCTCTGCCTACCCACCCCCGCCCCGCCATATCCAAATCCCACATGTTCTATTTCATAGCTTACTTTTTCACTTAAAAATGTAAAAAATAGCTCTTAATGTATAGCACTGCTTTAAATTTAAAATCAGTTTCCTTGCCGTAAAAGGAAAGTTTTCATTCCCTGATAAATGTAATGAAAACAAAAACATACAGTAATGGAATTTTAGTTGGATATGGCTGCTTGCTGCAGGCCAGTACTTAACTTCTGCTGTTAGGTTAAGAAATGCTGAAGAAGTGTTAAAATCATATCAGCATCGAAGTGTGACTTGATCTTCGAAATAAAGACACAGAAAGAGAACCAAACTTTCTGTGAGTTTGTTGAAATCTGACAGGCTTCCTTCATCCCATTTCCTTCAAGAAGTAAATACACTACTTGCTAACGGTACTAAAAAACGTTTTGCACATTTTTTTCCCATTATTTGCTCGCAGCTTTTGACCAACTACCAGAGAATGTTTCGGAAACAGGACTAACTCCTGTGTATGACAGAATGCGACCGTTGAATGGGACACTGGGTGTCACCTGGTCCAAATCTTGACCCATTTTCATTTTCCCCGAAAAAAAAGACTTGCGGCTCGGAACCGAAGAAGACCTGACCAAGGTCACAGAAAGGGTGGTCTAATGTTTTGGTTCCTGCAGCCCCAGAGAACAAGCTATCCCATCCCGCGGGAGCCTTGGCGAAAACCTGCCCCGCGGCGCAAGGCCAAAGTTCTCGCCTCCACTGTGTTGATCGCGGTTGCCTGGGCAGCGGCGCATTGTTGCCCGCCTCTTCCTGGTGACGTCACGGAGCAATGTCCAATGGGAAAGGAAAGTGGCTCGGTGTCACGCACCTCCTTTCCCGGCGGGCAACGCCGGCGCCGCGGCGAGAGAGGCGTAGTCAGTGCAGGAGGCTGGCTCGGGTCGCGGCCGCGGCTGGTTAACATCGTTTTTCCAGTCTGTCCGCGGCTGCCGCCGCCCGAGACAGAACCAGAATGTTCAGGATGCTGAGTAGCAGCTTTGAGGAGGACCCGTTCTTCTCGTAAGTTGCGGGAGCCAGGAGCCCGGAGCCCGAGGTCGCGCGGGAATTTTGAGGGGAGCTTTTTTAAGAGAAAAGAGCAAGTTTTAGAGGGCGAAAGAGAATTCGGTGTAACTCAGGAGGCAGTTTGAGGGAGACTAGAATTTGGAGGCCTGGGAGGGAATGGAGAGGGGGACTTAGTGGTGTGTGAGAGAGGGAAGAGAAGGATTTGGGCACATGAGGTGGAGATAGGATAGTTTGGATGTGTGAGGTGGGCAGAAGTTTGGGGGCGTGAGGTGGCGGCAGGAGGGTTGAGGGCATGAGGTGGGGGGAGGGTTGAGGGCGTGAGGTGGGGGAAGGGGTTTAAGAGCTTGAAGTGAGGGGAGAAGGGTTGAAGGCGTGAGGTGGGGGAAGGGTTTGGGAGTTTGAGGTGGGGGGAGGGTTGAGGGAGTGACGTAGGGAAAGGGTTTGGGAGTATGAGTTGCTGGGGAGGAGGGTTGAGGGTGTGAAGTGGGAGGAGGAGGGTTGGGGGAGTGTGGTGGAGAGAGGAGGATTTGGGGGCATGAGGTGAGTCTGGGGATGTGAGGTGTAGGAGGAGAGTTGAGGTCATGAAGTTGGGGGAGGAGATTTAAGAGCATGAGGTAGGGAGGGGGGTTGAGGGTGTGATGTGGGGGGAGGGTTGAGGGCGTAAGGTGGAGGAGGGTTTGGGAGCGTGAGGTGCTGGGGAGGGTTGAAAGCCAGAGGTGCAGGGTGGAGGGGAGGAGGGTTTGAGGGTGTGAGTTGGTGGGGAGGGTTTGGTGTGAGGTGTGGGGAGGAGCATTGAGGGTGTGAGGTAGAGGAAGGAGGGTTGAGGATGTGAGTTGTTGGGGAGGGTTTGGGAGCGTGAGATGGGGAGAGGAGAGTTGAGGGCATGAGGTGGATGGGGGTAGATTTGAGGGCTGAGGAGGGTTTGAGGGTGTGAGGTGTGGGAAGAGGGTTGAGGGTGTGAGGAGGGGGAAGGGGGTTGTGGGTGTGAGGTGAGGGGAAGGATTGAGGGCGTAAGGTAGGGGGAGGAGGGTTGGGGGAGTGAGGTGTAGGAGCAGGAGGGTTGAAGGTGTGAGGTGGACTGAGGAGAGTTGATGGCGTGAGGTTGGGGGAGGAGGGTTGAGAAAGGGAGGTGGATAGAGAGCTGAGGGTATTAGGTGTGGGAGGAGGATTGGGGGCATCAGTTGTGGGGAGGAGGGTTTGGGGGCGTGAGGTGGAAAGAGGGCCCAGTAGCCTCCCTCCCTCACGCTGCCGGTGTGCCTGCAGCTCTCCACTTGGTCAGACTTTGGGTGCCCGCCATGGCTTCCCGTGTCCAGAGTCCGCCTTTGCAGCTGCAAGGGCTTTGCAAGCGACATAACTACCATCTCGGTGAAACTTCTGGTGAGAATTATGTTCACATAATTGCAAATGGGAGCAGGGAATATTTTATAGCTCTTCTTTAAACTGCAAATAGAAGCAGAGAGTATGTTATAGCATGGCAGTTCGTTAAAAAGGGAAAGTTTTTAAAACAGCATTTTCCCTGTGAGTGGGGAATGTATCTGTGAGAGCACAACAAAGTTGGAAAGTTGTGCTCTCTTTGAAGGTGTTGGAAGTTTCCAAGTGCACTGTTTCTTTTGCTTACTTTGTTACAGAGCTAACCTTGTTTGTGAAGGGACTCCTCTTTCTGTCAAAACTAGAAATAGGACAGGGAAGCTGATGGGGGATGGTGTATTTAACGCCTCTGGGAAGCAAGTGCCATTCATTGCCTTTTGAAGGTTCCCAGTGAAATAATGAGATACCCTAGGAAGAAGGCATCCAGAAATTAGTTTCACTATGATTTATTTTTCTCGGTTGTGAGTTTTTGTTTTAATTCTAACTTTGGCGATTATTATAGACATATTGACAGTCTAGTTGCATCCTTATGAGGAGAAATTTGTAATACTTTTTAGCCTAAGTGTGTTTTGCCAGTTCGAATTTTGAATTCGTGTCTAGTTTATTTTGATCCCTTAAATTTTCTAGGTTTGCAATTTGGAGAGCATTTTTTAAAAGGTTTTAAAATAACAGTTTATTGCACATATTTTTCAAACAATGTGTGTGTGGGGGGGTGTTGTGTGTGTTTGTTTGAGACAGGGTCTCACTCTGTTTCCCAGGCTGGAGTGCAGTGGCAGGATCTCAGCTCACTGCAGCCTGCACTTCTCAGGCTCAAGTAATCCTCTTGCCTCAGCCTCACAAGTAGTTGGGAACACAGGAGGGAGCCACCACATCTGGCTAATTTTTTTGTAGAGATGGGGTTTCGCCATGTTACCCAGACGGGTCTCAAACTCTTGAGCTCAAGCAATCTGCTTGCCTCGGCCTCCCAAAATGCTGGGATTACAGGCCTGAGGCACTACACCCCAGCCAATGTTTTTGTTTAAATAAATCATTAGACTTAAATGTGTTTGTACTAATTTAAAACAAAATAACATTAATAATTAAAAAGATAATGAACAGTGGGAAAAGGAAATGATTAATATAGAAAAAATGATTAACTTTTTTTCTCAAGGTTATTTATTAAGGCATACATTAACTCAGGCAAATTTATTATGCCATTTTATTTAACTTGTTTAGGAGCTGTTTGGGATACAGACAGTGTTATTTCAACAAGTTTAAATTTTTGTGTTACTGTGATTCTCTCTTTTGAAAGCTAGAGGCCAGGCACGGTGGCTCATGCTTGTAATCCCAGCACTTTGGGAGGCCAAGCAGGGTGGATCACCTGAGGTCAGAAGTTTGAGATCAGCCTGATCAACATGGTAAAACCCCTACTTAAAAAAAAAAAAAAAAAAAAAAATACAAAATTAGCCAGACATGGTGGCGCATGCCTGTGATTTCAGCTGCTTAGGAGGCTGAGGCAGGAGAATCGCTTGAATCTGGGAGACAGAGGTTGCAGTGAGCTGAGATCATGCTATTGCATTCCAGCCTGTACAACAAGAGTGAACTCCGTCTCAAAAAAAAAAAAAAAAGAAAGAATATTTGAGCCACAGAATGCTATTTTGTAAAATCCATAGATTTTATTATTTTGTGTTATATAAGCTCTGGCTTTCAAAAGAATTAGAGTAATACAGATTCATAGATTATTGAGCTGTTGAAGTTGTTCAGTCATTCGTATGTAAATATGACATCATACAATGGTTAACAGCTGAGAAGATTATGATAGACAATTTTTGAGTTGTATCATATCCTTGGTTATACCAAAAGTTGTTTTATGTCCTTCATTGTCACAGTTAAAGATTCCATCCTCAACTAAACTGTGAATGTGTAATGAGTATAATATCTTCTTTAAAATGTCTAGCAGAAGTGTAATTTAAACTCTTGAGTGGTTCTTTCTGAGCAAAGGCAGTGAATTCAAGAGTCAGGGTCAGAATTAATAACAGACTACAAATAGTAAGCATACGGAAGAACACTCTACCTCCATACTTAGGATGGAAAGGACTATCAGTTACTCTTCGGTTATCACTGTCTATAGCCTTTCTCAAATGTAGGGAGCCATATCATAAAAATTTAAGGTAAAATTGTTGCAGTTAACTTTTTTTAAAAAAGGCTAATCTCCTTTATTTATCACAAAACTTTTGCATAGACCTTTTAAATATACAAAGCACTGGCCAGAACTCTGCTTACAGACTATTATCTTTCATTGTCACCATATTACAGTTAACTTTATAAAATTGATTCATACTTAACAATTTCTTTTCTCCACAATGAGTTATACTTAAACACACTTTTGGGATATGGGAGAAAAAGAATGTGAGTTTATATTTATTTCAGGTGATCTATTTGACCCACCCCTTTGACCTCAACCCTTAAACAAAATGAGTATCCATTTCTTAAGTCAAACAACTCATAAAGGTGACAAACTCCTTATTGAATTGTTCCTCCTACTTTAGGAACATAGAGAAGTGAAACACATAGCCCATGCCCACTATCTTTTATGTAAATATTATTCCTGTTGCTAACATTGTGTCAGGTCATAGAAAAGAGTCAGTAACTATTGTTTAATGGTGAGTTGCTTTTCTTTATTCTCTTTTTTGTAGTCAGTTTAGTATTTTGTTGATTATTAAAAGTAATTATCATTTGCTTTTAACAAATAACATTGTTGATGTTGGCATTTTCTAATTAGAACACTACCATTTTCTACATAGTCCATTAGAATTGCTTATATTGTTCACAAGGTTAGTCAATATAAGCAAACTCTACTGATTTACTAATTATTTAAAAATGGACCAAAAAATATATGCTTCTTTGATATAAAAATAGAATTACTAAATAGTACGAGACTGATAAAATGCTGTGGTTAAATTGTTAGTTATTTCTTCAGAAAGTAAAAGGAAATGTTAAAAGTGAAATTTTAAAATGTGGTTTATATACGTGAGATTTTTAAATTTGGTATCTTATGTCTCAGGGCTGAAGTTATTTCATTGAAAATTTGCATCACAGTATATTCAGATATACTTTTTTAAAAAAATATCTGTTACTTGGTTAAAAACACGAAGGTTAAAAGCTAGTACTTCCTGGCATGCAGTTTCTGTCACATTTTTATTTGCTAAGAATATGCATATAGTTAAGTAGATACATATAGATGAGAGGATTTTGAGGTTAAATGGTTTTGGCATCCTATACCCTAAAAAACATTGATTATGTAGTATGAAAGTTTATAAATATCTAGTATGATAGACATGGGCAAGGACTTCATGACTAAAACACCAAAAGCAATGGCAACAAAAGCCGAAACAAACAAATGAGATCTAATTAAACTAAAGAGCTTCTGCACAGCAAAAAAAAAAAGCTATCATTAGACTGAACTGGCAACCAGCTGAAGGGGAAAAAATTTTTTTGCAATCTACCCATCTGACAAAGGGCTAATACCCAGAATTGACAAAGAACTTAAACAAATTTACAAGAAAAAAACAACCCCATCAAAAAGTGGGCAAAGTATATGAACAGACACTTCTCAAAAGAAGACATTTATGCGGCCAACAAACATATGAAAAAAAGCTCATCATCACTGGTCATTAGAGAATTGCAAATCAAAACCACATTGAGATACCATCACACACCAAGTTAGAATGGTGATCATTAAAAAATCAGGGCACAATAGATCCTGGAGAGGATGTGAAGAAATAGGAATGCTTTTACACTGTTGGTGGGAGTGTAAATTAGTTCAACCATTGTAGAAGACAATGTGGCGATTCTTTAAGGATCTAGAACTAGAAATACCATTTGACTTAGCAATTCCATTACTGGGTATATACCCAAAGGATTATAAATCAATTATTTCATAAAGACACACATGTATGCTTATTGAAATGCTATTCACAATAGAAAAGATTTGGAACCAACCCAAATGCCCATCAATGATAGACTGGATAAAGAAAATGTGACACATATATACCGGGAAATACAATGCAGCCATAAAAAAGGATGAGTTCATGTCCCTTGTAGGGACATGGATAAATCTGGAAACCATCATTCTCAGCAAGCTGACACAAGAACAAAAAAACAAACACTGCACGTTGTCACTCATAAGTGGGTGTTGAACCATGAAAACACATGAACACAGGGAGGGGAACATCAAACACTGGGACCTGTTGGGAGGTGGGGGGGCTAGGGGAGGGATAGCAGGGGGTGGGGGTGCTAGGGGAGGGACAGCAGTGGGTGGGGAGGATAGGGAAGGGATAGCCTTCGGAGAAATACCTAATGTAGATGATAGGGTGATGGATGCAGCAAACCCATTTGTTACAGGTATACCTGCGTAACAAACCTGCATATTCTGCACATGTATCTCAGTATAAAAGAGCTTAAAAGAATAAATTAACATTTAAAAAAATAATAAAAAGTTATTTCCCCCCCAAAAATTGATAATACAAATGTTTTGATCTCATTTAATTAGATACAGTTGATGTTGAATCTTGTTATAGAAAATAAATTCAAGCTACCAATAGTAATTTTTATAGGGTGTCTTTCTTCACTGCAATAGTCAATTTGTTTTTTTCTTTAAATGTCAAATGTGGGACTATTTGTATAAAATTAAAGAATCTAGATGCTAAAAAAAATCTAGTATGATCCAGAATTTTCTAATTGGTAGAGAAACAAGAACTTTGACTCTTCTGAGCTATGAAAATGTAATATGCAAGTCTACAAAAAATATGTTACCACTTATCAGCTATTAGAGATTAAAAGCTCAGAAGCAGGCTGGCAAACCTGTCAACCTTAATTTTTTTTTTCTTAGACAGTCTCACACTGTTGCCCAGGCTAGAGTGCAATGGAGTGATCTTGGCTCACTGTGACCTCCACCTACCAGGTTCATGAGATTCTCCTGCCTCAGCCTCCCAAGTAGCTGAGATTACACACACGTCACCACACCTGGCTAATTTTTTGTGTTTTTGGTAGAGACAAGGTTTCACTGTGTTGGCCACATGGTCTTGAACTCCTGACCTCATGATCTGCCCACCTCGGCCCCCCCCAAAGTGCTGGGATTACATGTGTGAGCCACCGTACTCAGCCAACCTTAATTTTTAATCATAAATTATTGTTGTCTCTTCTTTAAGCCTCTCAACTCTTCATATGAGCATCATATATCTGATGATCAGTATTTGGTCAAAGTACTGCATATATTCAAAGGATGTTACTTCTATCTCCTTATATATATAATTTCTATTTTAAAATTTTTTATAAATTTGTATTTATTTTATAATTTGGAAGTAGTTGGATTTATTAAAGAACATTGCTCTGTCCTATCACTGATGGAGTTGAAAGTGAATGTATTCTATGTAAAGGATGTGAATTAACTTTTTTCTTGATGGAAAGCATTCTCATTGTAGGAAGCAAAACTGTCACTTTAGATAAACTTTTGGAAACAGTGTTCAAGGTTATTAACATATTTGTTTCAGATAAACAGTCTGAGGTAGAATCTTCGCCTAATTGTGATAGCTTGGCTCTAGTTAATATTCTGCCATGTACATCTTTCATTCTAAACACTTAATAAAAGGAGCTTGAGAATACTCAGCTAAAATTTTATTGATTTTCAAGATCCCAGTTTATTCTAAGACCCTGAATATCTACTGTGAAGTTACCTACTATAATTGTTCTTAGGAATATTTTAATCTATAAATTTCCTGTAAATGAACTTTGCAAATTATATCATATTTGAAAGAATGAGACACTGTAAGCCTTGAGCTGAAAGGATTTCTAAGGTATACTATTCATTTGAGGCATTCTTTGGTTCATGAGGTAAAAAACATTGAGTTAGGAGCAAAGAAACACAACATGACTAGGAGATGGTTGCTAGGAGAATGCCATACAGTAGCATGTACCCACAAGATAATGCCTACTTGTGCCAATTAATATTGTAAATGTCTGTGAAAAAGGAGCGAACTATTTATAGAATATCAAGGGAACATAATCATTTCCACATTCCTTTTACTATCAACGGCTTCTGCCACACCAACACTTTGTACTTCAAGACAATGGAAAAATACAATTTCTTAATAGAAATGTAATTCATTCTTTAAACATTTCTTTAGTTTCTACTATGGGCCCAACCCTGCAGCTTCTCTTAAATTTTTAGGAGTCTTGCCCCTGCCCTCAAGATCCTTCTTTGAGTGTTACATGTATTATTTCTGGTATCAAAACTTAGATCTTGTCTATTTTCCTTATTGACCAGTCTCCCTCATTGAAACTAGGGAACATTTCTTTATGATCAAGAGACCTAAACAATCTGCTGGCTAAGCTTTTGCCACTAACACGTATAATGGAAGGAGGGAGTTTCCCTTAATGAATGGGTCTGCCATGTCAGTTATTTGAGAACCTTATGTAATAAGGTAATGCTTTTTTGCTTAGAAGCACAAGTATCTATATTCTTATATAGATTAAAGGGAAGTGTAACTTGGGCATAATAAGTGTGTGTGTGTACATATGTATTTGAGAGAGTTTTAAAAACAATAACTCATTCTAAAGGGAGATATTACCAGCCCTTAAACACACATGCATGCATGCATACATCCAAACATACTCACACACACACTATGTTGAAATCATTCGCAAGTGATCTGGAATCAATCTAAGAGTTAAGACATAAACACTTTTGAAGGGGAAGTAAGCAACAATTTATTTTTCCTACCTTGTGATATACTCTGAAAGTAAATAATATAGAATAGAAAAAGTATGTTCGAGACCAAAGTTCATTCAGTTTGGTTGTGGTTTGTGTCAGCAATTCTAAAAGAGGTAGTAAAGTCATTATTATAGTGAGTAAAAGTACATTTTTCTTAAGTGAAAATACATCCTCATGGAAAATTTGAGAAGTATAGAAAGTTTGGTAACAAAAATAACCCATTATTTTGATGTATTTTGTTTACAGTTTCCACACATAGATTTTTATTTTCCAAAATTCAGACCACACTTTATAGTTGAATATGCAATGCTTTTCTGCAACATCTACTGTGAACATCTTCCTAGTCTTTAGATATTCGTTAAAGCATGACTTTAGAGTCTGCAAAATACTGCGTCCTGTGAATGTACAAAGCATAGTTCTCGCATAAATTTTTAATGACATTTTCAGATTATTATCTTAGACTCTTTTGTACATGAAATGACTAGTTTGTACAGTATGAGCTTTTTTTTTTTTTTTTTTTTTTTTTTTTGAGACCGAGTCTTGCTCTGTTGCCCAGGCTGGAGTGCAGTGGTACAGTCTCGGCTCACTGCAGCCTCCACCTCCTGCGTTCAAGCACTTCTCCTGCCTCAGTCTCCCATGTGCCACCACACCCAGCTAATTTTGTATTTTTAGTAGAGACTGGGTTTCACTGTGTTTGCCAGGATGGTCTCGATCTTCTAACCTTGTGATTCACATTCCTCGACCTCCCAAAGTGCTAGGATTACAGGCCTGAGCCACCGTGCTTGGCATAGTATGAGCTTTTCGAAACCCATTTCCATTTGTTTTGCTAGAAGAATGAAATGTTTATTTTCAAAAGAGAACATTGTGAATGGGTTAAAATTACAAAAACTATTAATTTTTCATTTGAGAAAAAAGGCCTAGATTAGATTAACTTTTAAAAATATCAAAACAACTCTGTGCTACCATAGAGTTTTTTTTAGCTCTGATATAAGTGAATTCAAACTTGGACAAGAGAAACATTAAGTCCTACCTCCAAGCAGCTGCTGTTCTGGGTAGACAAGAAGTAAACTCACTAAAAGTTTAAGCCAGATTTCTTCCTGAATGGTTCAGACAGGTGCAAACACCAGATTGTAGGCTCAGTTTTGTTTAATGCTTCTTCCAACAGGCAGCCATTTGTTAATGTCACTCAAAAAATTAAAATTTTTAGCATTTGCTGCATATACATGTATTCAAATAAACATTAGAATATTCTTCTACCCCTATATAAAGAGAGAAAAACCTGTATAAATTTTAAATGAGCCATATTTAGTTGATTATTTTTTAGCATAATTATGCAATGAGAAAAATTAATTTTGCTAATTATTGTTTCTGTAGAAAAGTAATAGCTGTTTAGCACTCCCTTATTCAAAGAACGAAATTTAGTATTTCCTGAAGTATTTTTCTTTATTGTAGTCAAATCACATTTACATATCTAAAGGAAAAGTTGACTGGTTTTCCTAAATATGTATATATTAATAGGAACAAGTATTTTAGCCTCCATACTTTAACCATACTCTAAGCTGTAAATGTTCAGTGAGTTTGGAGCTCTAAACAAAAGGACCTCCTTTTGAAATGCCTATTTTCAAACATCAGATGGTATAAAATCCTTTAACCTCACGCAGTTACATTTGTTAAGAAATATTTCGTACATACTGCAAAGGTATAACAAATACTTTGGAATAATCTGGTTTTTAAAGTAAGAATTAGAAATCTATGTTCCATAGGTAACTCATTTATGCATCTTAGAACTACTTGAAACTCTGTACCTTCAAATAAAAAGTAGAGTAGGGGGAGAGGAAGAACATTAGGAAAAATGGCTAATACATACTGGACTTAATATCTAGGTTTTGGGTTGATAGGTTCAGCAAACTACCATGGCACATATTTACCTATGTAACAAACCTGCACATCCTGCACATGTACCCCAGAACTTAAATTTAAAAAAAGAAAAACGATTTTGTGAGGTGGAAAAGAAAGTAGAGTGATACATACACCAAATTTTGAATTGTTAATTTTAAAGTAACTTTTGTTTTTCATAATTTGATTTTGGAAAACACAAAGCGACTCCCTTTCTGCCTTCTAGTGTGCTAAAACATGAGCTGCTCATTGTACTATTAATCTATACACACTGAGATTATAAACTAAAATTAATTTATAAATTGTCACAACTTCTTCATAGTGGTCATTGCATATAGTTCTGCTAGAATAGGGTGATTCTCAAACTTTTAACAGGTAGGAAATCTAGGAATGGTAGTCTTAAATTTTCTTTGCCCCTCAAGACAAAAATTCAAACTTAAAAATCCTACAAGAATTTGGTATGTAGCTGCGTCCAGTTGCTAACACCTGCAATGTGAGCACTTTGGGAGGCTGAAACCAGACTTGAGCCCAGGAGTTCAAGACCAGCCTGAGCAACATGGCAAAATCCTGTCTCAACCAAAAAAAGAAAAGAAATCCAGGCATGATGGTGCATGCCTGTAGTCCCAGCTAAGGTGGCTTAGGTTGGGGGATTGATTGAGCTTGGGAGGGGTGGAGGCTGCAGTGAGCCATGAGCATGCCACTGCCCTCTAGCTGACAGTGACAGAATGAAACGCTGTCTCAAAATAATCATCTGGCATGTAAGAGTCTTAGAAGTTACCACTTAATGCTAATAACAAAAACTGAACAACCTGAAAAAACTTTTCTTTTATCTAGCAGAGAAGTAAGGTCACAGGGCAAATCTCTGCGCATGTAATTGGAGATGGGCGAATCACAGAATACAGAGAATCACAGAAAGGCAGATACAGAGAATCACAACTTAACTGGAGCAGAAGCCTCCTCAGGAACCAGTGCAAGGGTAGGAAAACCTGTAGTTGACAAATTACTGGAGACTCAGTGTGGGCAAGTGTCAGAGTTACAGACTCCATGGTCCCGCATAATTTTGTGAGTTTTAGTTGCAGGAGCTCTGCTAGGTTCTGACAGTGAATATTGGAGAAAATCATCCCATGCTTCCAGCAGAACAGAGGGAGGGGGAAAGTAACCATTAAATATGCCAGAGCATTCTGTTTTTCTTAGCAAGGCCTGCAGTCAGGAGAAACTTTTTACCAAAGCCTAGTATACTTGGGTGAAGGGAAATACCAACTCCAGTTCCTCCAGCCATCCTACCACACTGGAGGAGGACCAAACCACACTGGGGAAGTTTACAAAGCAAGGTGCAGTCTCAGCAAAAGACTGAGTTAATTTTATGACTGCAGAACTTTGCCTCAACACCTTACCACAACATTACTAAAGGTCTATTTACTGTAGTTTGCTTTACTCAGTAAATATGTACTACTTTCAACAAAAAATTATGAGGCATACAAAAAGGCAAAAAAAACAGTTTGAGGAAACTGAATAAGTATCCAAACCATGTTTCTGGCAATGACTATTGGAATTATCAGGCTAGGAATTTTTCTTTATTCTTCATGGAGTCTCGCACTCTGTCTTTCGCCCAAGCTGGAGTGCAGTGGTGCGATCATGGCTCACTGCAATGTCCTCCTGCCAGGTTCAAGCAGTTCTGCCTCAGCCTCCTAAGTAGCTGGGACTACAGGCGTGTGCCACCATGCCTGACCAATTTTTGTATTTTTAGTAGAGACAGGGTTTCGCCATATTGGCCAGGCTGGTCTATAACTCCTGACCTAGTGAGCCACTTGCCTAGCCTCCCAAAGTACTGGGATTACAGGTATGAGCCACTGCACCCAGCACAGACTAGGAATTTTTTAAAACTATGATTAATATGCTAAGGGTTTTAATGGGAAAAGCAAACAACATGCCAGAACAGATGTAGGCACAGAAATGAAAATTGTAAAAATATTAAAATGCTAGAGATTTGGGAGGCCGAGGTGGGTGGATCACGAGGTCAAGAGCTTGAGACCATCCTGGTCAACATGGTGAAACCCCGTCTCTACTAAAAAAAATACAAAAAATTAGCTGGGCATGGTGGCACGTGCCTGTAATCCCAGCTACTCAGGAGGCTGAGGCAAGAGAATTGCCTGAACCCAGGAGGCGGAGGTTGCGGTGAGCCGAGATTGCGCCATTGCACTCCAGCCTGGGTAAAAAGAGCGAAATTCCATCTCAAAAAAAAAATGCTAGAGATTAAAAACATTGTAACAGAAGGCTGCCGTGTGGTGGCTCTTGACTGTAATTCCAGCAATTTGGGAGGCCAAGGCAGGTGGATCACCTGAGGTCAAGAGTTCAAGACCAGCCTGGTCAACTTGGTGAAATCCCATCTCTACTAAAAACACAAAAATTAGCCAGGCATGGTGGTACATTCCTGTAATCCCAGTTTCTTGAGAGGCTGAGCCAGGAGAATTGCTTGAACCCAGGAGGCAGAGGTTGCAGTGAGCCAAGATCATGCCATTGCATTACAGCCTGGGCAACAGAGTGAGACTCCATGTCAAAAAAAAAAAATTGTCACAGAAATGAAGGATTCCTTTTATGGACTTAACTGTGAACCACAAACAGCTTAGGAGAGAATCTCTGAGCTTGAGGATATGACAGTAAAAACTTCCAAAAATGAAAATCGGAAAAGAAGACTGAAAAAAAAACGTTAATATCCAAGAACTGTGGCAACAACTTTAGGGCAACTACAAAAGGTATAACGTGTAATGGGAGTACCAGAGGACAAAGGAACAGGAGCAATATTTGAAGTGAGACTAACAATTATCCCCAAATTAATGTCATACACCAAACCACAGATCCCAGAAACTTAGAAAACACCAAGCAGAATAAATGCAGAAAAAAAAGAAAAACAAAAACACACACACAAAAAAACAAAAACTAAACCTAGGCATGTCATATTTAAACTGTAAAAAGGAAAAAAACTTGAAAGAAGCTGTGGGGGGCGGGAACCTACAGAAGAGCAAAGAAAAGAATTATTTCTGACTTCTTTTCAGAAACTATGCAAGCAAGAAGAGAATGACATGAAATATATAAAGTGTTGAAAGGAAAAAAAAAACCCACCAACCTAGAATTCTGTACCCTGCAAAATTATCCTTTAAAAGTCAAGAAGAAATAAACTTTCTCAGACAAACAAAAATTTGGTGAATTTGTTGACAGTAGACCTACCTTGCAAGAAATGTTAAAAGTTCTTCAGTGAGAAGGAAACTCATATAAGTCAGACTCTGATCTACATAAAGGAAGAACATCAGAGGATAAGTTAGGGTAAAATAAACACATTTGTGTTTCTTATTCTTAACTGATCTAATAACAGTTTGTTTAAATAGTAATAGGCACACACACATTTAAAAGATTGAATGCCAGTCTACCTCTTATATTCTTCTCCTTCCCTTTCCCCCAGATGTATCTTCTTTCTGGCCCCAAGTCTGCTCAGTAATTTCTGGCAGCAAAATGTTCTTTTCTCCTTTGTGTTGCTAGTTTAAAGCAGTAGTTGAAAATGACTGACTGTGGCAGGGGAAAAAACTTCATTTTGTAGTCACTCTACTCTTTCCCTCGCTTCGTTTTTGGATGATAGATTATTGCCCCAGGTGCTGTTTTGCTGTAGGGGAATCTCAGAAATGGAGGAACAAACAGAAAAGATAATGTGAGGACAAAGGGAGATGGTCGCCATCTGCAGGTCAAGGAGAGAAGAGGCCTCAAGAGAAACCAACTCTCCTGACACCTTGATCTCAGACTTCCAGCCTTCAGGACTGTTGTTTAAAAAAGAAATAAGGGGAAGCCAGGCATGGTGGGTCACACCTGTAATCCAAGCACTTTGGAGGCCAAGGCGGGTGGATCACCTGAGGTAGGGAGTTCAAGACCACCCTGACGAATATGGTGAAACCCCATCTTTAAAAAAAAAGAAGGGAAAAGAAAGGGAAGAACAAGAAAATTAGCCAGAGAAGCTAATTTAATAGAAAAAAAGATATAAGTCTATTCACCCTTATAGTGAAAGAGTTTGGGAAGCATGTAAAAACAGGAAAGAAACTTAAAAATAAAAGGGCAATGCAAGGTCTGAGAGACCGAGATGGAAAACAGAAGTCTCAGATATTGAACCAAACTGTAGGACCAAGTACACATACCGCTACTCCCCCCAATTCATATCTATGGATGTAACTTTAAATACTCTTATCCATTTCCTGACATTAATTTATCTTGTTCTAAATATGTTCTAATGTTTTTGATAAAAACTGATACCATGAAAGACAGAAGCTGCACTAACCAAACAGAAGAACCAACACTTAAGGAATCAAACTTAATGAAACAAAGAAGATTATAGAAAGTGTAATTAAAATCTTCAGGAGACTTTCATTTCTACTGTGACCAACAGAGCTCCAACTGGACCAACTCTCTTGCAGATAACTTTATAAGCCCAGGATGAAATACAAAAGCAACTTACTGGAGACCAGAGAATGACCAAAAGCTGGAAAAACCTCTCCATTTGCTGGAGAGGTCTCAACAGTTGAACAAAAGGAAAGGCAATTCTATCTTGAAAGCAGATCCCATCTCTTACATTTAGAGTGATTAAAACTGCTTTAAAACCTTTTAAAGTCTTTTTGACCTAACAACCAAGGACAGAGTGCAGAATAACCATAGTCACTAGAAAGGAAGGGAGAGAAGTCCCCAAAAAGAGAAAGCCAGAGAAGAGTGAGCACCAAAAACTGTGAATGAATTCTATACAAATCTCTGTCTAAGGCTTAACTATATATGCATGAGACAGACTCAGAACAGTTCAGCTAAGAGGAATAAGTGAACTAAATGGAGATTTGAGCTACCACTCAAGAGACAGAATTTGAACTTTAAGGACAACCAGATTAGTTACCTACCTAAAAAAAAATGCTCTGGAGGAATATATCAAAATCCAGACTCTCTACAACATAATATCCACAGTGTACAGATACAATCCAAAATAACAGGAAAATGTGACCATTCTCTAGATAAAAAATAAAGACACTGATCCTGAAAAGACACGTTAGAATTAACAGACAAGAATTTTAAAGAAGTTGTTATAATTTTGCCCAAGGAAGTAAAGGAAAATATGCTTGCAAGGAATGAAAGGATATTAATTCTCTATAGCAAAAGAGAAAGTGTGTATGTGTATACTTTTTTATATATACACACTCCCCAATAGAAAGTCTAATGGGTGTCCAGTCTTTTGGCTTCTCTGGACCACATTGGAAGAAGAATAAGGCACACATTGTTTCATAAAGGGATACATAAAATTCACAAATACTATAGCTAATGAGCTAGAAAACAAAATCTTAAGGTTTTAAGAAAGTTTATGAATTTGTGTTGGGCCACATTTAAAGCTGTTCTAGGCTGCATGTGGCCCACAGGCCACAGTTGGACAAGCTTGATCTAGAATGATACAATATTTGAAAGAGAAAATTCACTGCATAGCCTTAACAGCAAAATGGTGATGACAAATGAGTTATTAAAATTGAAGATAGATAAATGAAAGTTAATATGAAAACCAGAAAAAAAAAAACTGGGGAAAAAAACCTTTAGGAATCTTTAGGACAAAATCAAAATGTCTAACATTAGGTGTAATTGGAGAAGAGGATGAGAAAGGGCATAAAATTAGTTGAAAAATAATAATGGAATTACCCAACATGGTAAAAGATTAAAACTTTAGAGAATCAAGAAACTATAAGCAAACTATAAGCATAATTAATATGAAGAAAACCATGCTCAGGTTCATCATAGTCAAGCCTTTAAAAGCAAATGACAAAAAGAAACTTGAAAACAGCCAGAGAAAATGATACATTGACTGGATACAAGAGAAAAACATTTGAATTACCTTTGACTTATCAGCAAAAGCAAGAGGCCAGTAGAAAGGGCAATAACATCTGCAGAAAGGTCAACCCAGGTTTATTTTTTGAAAATTTCCTTTAAAAACTACAAATAAAATACTTTCAGGTAAAAAAACGAAGAGGATTTATTGCAATCATATCTACAGAACAAGAAATGTTAAGGTTCATTCTTAAGTGAAGGGAAATTATACTAGATAGCAACTTGGATACTAACGAAGGAAAGAACAGTCTTGAAAATGTTATATATGAAACATCTTGCCAAGTGTAGTGCCTCACTTCTGTAATCCCAGCTCTTTGGGAGGCCAAGTTGGGTGGCTTGCTGGAACCAACGAGTTCAAGACCAACCTGAGCAGCACAGTGTGACCCCATCCCTACAAAAAATACAAAAATTAGCCAGGTATGATGGTGCACATCTGCAGTTTCAGCTACTCGGGAGGCTGAGGTGGGAGGGTCAATTGAGCCTGGGTGTTTAAGGTTGCAGTGAGCTGAGATCATGCCACTGCTCTCCATCCTGGGTGACAGAGCAAAACCCTGTGTCAAAGAAAAAAAAAAAAAGAAAAATACCTTGCTATAGCTCAGATGTTTGACCCTCAGAATCTCATGTTGAAACCTGATCCCTCACCAGGGTATGGTGGCTAACGCTTGTAATTGTAGCACTTTGGGAAGCCAAGGTGGATGGATCACAAGCTCAGGAGTTCAAGACCAGCCTGGCCAACATAGTGAAACCCTGTCTCTACTAAAAATACAAAAAAAAATTAGCTGAGTGTGGTGGCGGGTACCTGTAATCCCAGCTACTCAGAAGGCTGAGGCAGGAGAATCGCTTGAACCTTGGAGGCGGGGGTTTCAGTATGCCAAGATCATACCATTGCATACCAGCACAGGTGACAGTGCAAGACTCCATCTCAAAAAAAAAAAAAAAAAAAAAAAAACTCTGACCTCTCATGTTGGTAGTGGGACCTATTGAGAGGTGTTTGGGTCATGGTGGGGTGGATCCTTCATTAATAGATTAATGCCCGCCCTTCCTAGGGGGTAAGGTGGGGTAGTAAGTGAGTTCTCATTTTATTGGTTCCCCAGAGAGCTGGTTGTTAAAAAGAGCCTCTCACCTCTCCACCCTTCTCTTGCTTCCACTCTCACCATGTGATCGCTGCACATGCTAGCTCCCCTTCACCTTCCTCCATAAGTAGAAGCATCCTGAAGCTCTCATAGAAGATAATGCTGGCTCCATGCTTCTTGTCTGCCAAACCATGACCCAAATAAACCTCTTTTCTTTGTAAGTTACCCAGCCTCAGGTATTCTTCTATAGCAACACAAAAATTGGCTAAGACAGATCTTCAGAGTTGGGAGAGGATATTATCTTTAGAAGTGTCAGAGGGTAGTACAGCCATTTAACAAAGAATGAGAGATACAGAAATTAATATTTTTTAAAAAACTGAGTTAAGCAGAATGTTTACAAGCAGAGAGTAAAATAGCAAGCTTGGAAATTGAGCCAAGGAGTTTCTTTCAACATTCAGCACAAAATCACAGAAGATGAGAAAAATATGCTTAAAAAAAGTTTGACAAGGAAGGAGAACAGATAAAAATAAGATAATAGTAAATACCCAAAGAATTAATTTAAGAACAATTTCTAGAATTAATGAAAGAGTGAAATGTTTTAGAACTCAGATTGAAAAGTGCAATTTGCACCAGGCATGGTGGCTCACACCTGTAATCCCAGGCTAAGGTGAGTGGATTACCTGAGGTCAGGAGTTCGAGACCAGCCTGGCCAACATGGTGAACCCCTGTCTCTACTAAAAGTACAAAAAATAAAAAAGTAGCTGAGAGTGGTGGTGGAAGCCTGTAATTCTAGCTACTAGTCAGCCTTAGGTAGGAGAATCACTTGAACCCAGGAGGCAGAGGTTGCAGTGAGCCAATGGATATTCTTGTTATCCATTGCACTCCAGCCTGGATAACAAGAATAAAGCTCCATCTCAAAAAAAGAAAAAGAAAAGGGCAATTTGGTGGTTTTCAGGATAATTTTTTTTATCTACACTTGGACCTATGAAAATGTAATTTTGATACATTAAAAATATACATAAAGACAATAATCATAAAGTATCCAGAGAGGAGATTTCTTAGAAAGAATGAGTACCAGATTGTCATCAGACTTCTGTTCAGCAACACTAGATATAAGAAAATGATGGAGCAATATTCTCAGAATAGAGGAAATAATGTAGCTTTATATGCCCAAGTAAGCCATTGCTTAAGTTTGAGTGTGAAATAAATTTAGACGTAATATACTAAGAGTTTACTGTGTTCTAGAAGTAAGAATCCAGGAAGGAAATAATACAAGAAGCAGTGGTAATTCAGAAGTAAACCATCCTCAACTTTTCTTGATGAAGAGAGACTGAACTAGAGCCCTATCTCTTCCCCATTCTTTCAGTGGAATTGTTTCTCACCATTTTTTCATTCCTTGGAGCTAGCACAGCACAGATTAAAAATCCACAACTAGACTAGAGGTACAAAGAGAAACTGGTACTATTCCTTCTGAAACTATTCCAAACAATACAAAAGGGAATCCTCCTGAACTCATTTTATGAGACCAACAGTGTCCTGATACTGAAACCTGATGGAGACACAACTAAAAAAGATTTCAGGCCAATATCCATGATGAACATTGATGCAAAAATCTTCAGTAAAATACTGGCAAACTGAATCCAACAGCACTCAAAAAGCTTGTCGATCACAATCAAGTTGGCTTCATCCCAGGGATGCAAGGCTGCAAATCTATAAACGTAATCCATCACGTAAACAGAACCAAAGACAAAAACCACATGATTATCTGAATAGATGCAGAGAAGGCCTTTGACAAAAATCCCACAGCCCTTTATGCTAAAAACTCTCAATAAACTAGATATCAATGGGTCATATCTCAAAATAATAAGAGCTATTTATGACAAACCCACAGCCAGTATCATACTGAATGGGCAAAAACTGAAAGCATTCCCTTTGAAAACTGACACAAGACAAGGATGCCCTCTGTTTCCACTCCTATTCAACATAGTATTAGAAGTTCTGGCTAGGGCCATCAGGCAAGAGAAAGAAATAAAGTGTATTTGAATAGGAAGAGAGGACGTCAAATTGTCCCTCTTTGCAGATAACATGATTGTATGTTTAGAAAACCCCATCGTCTTGGCCCAAAATCTCCTTAAGCTGATAAGCAACTTCAGCAAAGTCTCAGGATACAAAATCAATGAGCAAAAATCACAGCCTATACGCCAATAATAGACAAACAGAAAGCCAAATCATGACTGAACTCCCATTCACAATTGCTACAAAAATAAATAAAATATCTAGGCATACAACCAACAAGGGATGTGAAGGACCTCTTTAAGGAGAACTACAAACCACTGCTCAAGGAAATAAGAGAGGACACAAACAGATGGAAAAACATTCCATACTCATGGTTAGGAAGAATCAATATCATGAAAAATGGAAAAACATTCCATGTTCATGGTTAGGAAAATTAAGTATCATGAAAATGGCCATACTGCCCAAAGTGATACATAGATTCAGTGCTATCACCATTAAGCTACCAATAACTTTCTTCACAGAATCGGAAAAAAACAACTTAAACTTCATATGGAACCAAAACAGAGCCCACATAGCCAAGACCATCCTAAGCAAAAAAAAAAAAAAAAAAAAAGCACAAAGCTGGAGGCATCACACTACCTGACTTCAATCTATATTACAAGACCAGTGTAATCAAAACAGCATGGTACTGGTACCAAAACAGAGAATATAAACCAATGGAACAGAACAGAAGCCTCAGAACACCACACATCTACAACTACCTGATCTTTGACAAACCTGACAAAAACAAGCAATGGGAAAGTATTCCCTACTTAATAAATGGTGTTGGGAAAACGAGCTAGCCATATGCAGAAAGCTATAACTGGATCCCTTTCTTACACCTTAAACAAAAATTAACTCTAGATAGATTAAAGATTTAAACATTAGGCCTAATACCATAAAAACTCTAGAAGGAAACCTAGGCAATACCATTGAGAATATAGACATAAGCAAGGACTTCATGACTAAAACACCAAAAGCAATGGCAACAAAAGCCAAAATAGACAAATGGGATCCAGTTAAACTTAAGAGCTTCTGCACACAAAAGAAACCAATAGAGTGAACTGGCAACCAACAGAATGGGGAAAAATATTTGCAGTCTACACATCTGACAAAGGGATAATATCCAGAATCTACAAAGAACTCAAACAAATTTACAAGAAAAAAAAAACAACCTCATCAAAATGTAGGCAAAGGATATGAACAGATACTTTTCAAAAGAAAAGAAGACATTTGTGCAGCCAACAAACATGAAAAAAAAGCTCTTCATCACTGATTATTAGAGAAATGCAAATCAAACCACATTGAGATACCATCTCATGCCAGTTAGAATGGCAATCACCAAAAAATCAGTAGACAACAGATGCTGGAAAGGATGTAGAGAAAAAGGAACACTTTTACGTTGTTGGTGGGAGTGTAAATTAATTCAACCATTGTGGAATACGGTGTGGCAATTCCTCAAGGATCTAGAACTAGAAATACCATTTGACCCAGCAATCCCATTACTGGGTATATACCCAAAGGATTATAAATTGTTCTGTTATAAAGACACATGCATACAGATGTTTATTGCAGCACTGTTCACAATAGCAAAGACTTGGAACCAACCCAAATGTCCATCAATGATAGGCTGGATAGAGAAAATGTGGCACATATACACCATGGAATACTATGCAGCCAATAAAAAGGATGAGTTTATGTCCTTTACAGGGACATGGATGAAACTGGAAACCATCATTCCCAGAAAACTGATGCAAGAACAGAAAGCCAAACACCACATGTTCTCACCATAAGTGGGTGTTGAACAATGAGAACACATGGAAACAGGGAGGGTAACATCACACAGGGGTTTGGGCGGTGAGGGGCTAGGGGAGGAATCGTGGGGATTGGGGAGGGATAGAATTAGGAGAAATACCTAATGTAGATGACAGGATGATGGATGTAGCAAACCACCACCATAGCACTTGTATACCTATGTAACCTGCACAATTTGCACATGTACCCCAAAACTTAAAGCATAAAAATAATAAAAAAATAAAATTTCCTACTAGCTCATACCTGAAATTTTGAACCTGGATGACTTGGAGTATAATGGTTGTGCCTTTAATAGAAATCGAGACATAAAGAGGAAAAGCTGACTAAGGAAAAAATGTTGAAAATATAAGGTTTAGAGTTACTAAAATATAAAAAGGCAAATATTTAATCATAGCTTTATCATTATTTGTAATTTGTATTCTGAGTACTTTGGAAAGTATGCAAACTTCTTGGCCAATAGGTCATTGAAAATTAGCTTTAGACCTCCAAATTTCAGGTCTCTGTCCCCACTACCTGGAACCATGTCATGTACATATGTATTCATTAAATATTATTTTTTGAAAGAGAGAAAGAAAAAAGGAATGAAGAAGAGGAAAAAAAGAGGAAGAGGAGGAGGTAGAGAGAACGGGAGTGTTGTTTAGTTGCCCAGGCTAGAATGCAGTCTAAAAATGGGTATTGAAAACCCATTAAATATTTGTTAAGTAAATGAGACTATTGCATTAAAACAAGAAGAAATTTAATTGGGGATCCCTGATAATATTGTTGAATAGGTTGAATGCTTGCTAAAATGCAGATTAATGGGACATGTTTGGGATATACAAAATCCTAGGTGTATGTTTCAGGAATCTGTAATTTTAATAAGTACCTCTAATGACTCTTTAAAGCATGTTCAAGTTGAAGTAGTCCTTAGAGGACAGGGAAAAGAACAGATAATGGATTAAAACTGGAGAAAACATGTCGTTAGGGGGCAGTGCTTTTCAACATTTTAATGTCATTCATGTTTAAAAGATGTTTGCCTATGTACTTGGGGTACAAGGAGACAGAGAAAGACAGGAGCCTAGGTAACCAGCTCCAGGGCTTAAGCTTCACTGGCTGCCTCAAGACTGAGAGTATCAACATTTTGAGACACCAGAAACCTATTTGTTTCACTCAGAAATTCTATAAAGGGCAAGAAGGAAAAGGAACAATTAAGGAGAAGTTTATCAGTCGGAGTTCAAAACAGTGCATTGCCATCAAAGTTAGAGATACCTGCTGCAGAAATTTAAGGAATAATAGGAGTGGCCTTTGGGTTTCATTAATTGGAAGGTCAAGAGAATCTTTGCAGTTTTAATGGACAGGTGAAGGGAAGGAAAAAGGCATCATCACTTCTTTCTGACTTTTATGTCTACTTCTTCCAGATTTAAAGGATCTTCAGTTAAAGACGCCCTTCTGGGTAATCCAGGGTAGTCATATTTTAAAGTTACTTGAACAACAACCTTAATTACATCTGTAATCATAATTCCCCCTTACCATGTAATGTAACATATTCAGAAGTTCTGGGGATTCGGACATAGATATCTTTAGGGAAACCATTCTGCCTACCATAGATAGGTTCCTTAAAAATAACATTATATAAAGCAACTTCAAGAAAAACATCCAGCTCTTACTGCCCAATATAATAACATAGTTTGAGAGGTTTGAAGTGCTGTAAAATACAGCTTTTAATTAACCTGGCACTATTATGTTGAAGGGTATGTATATAAATGATGATTAAGAGAGTAATAGCTTGAAGAATACAAGTTTGAATTCGGACAAGTCAAAAAGATCTTGAAAGTAACAGCTCTTGAAGAAGTGTCCACCCCAATGGCAGCATTCTCTGTACTAATGGCCTGATTTGTAACTATTATTTCCTGTTATAATTCAAGGGAATTTTTGAGTTTTTTTTTTCTGAGACTATTGAAAGATTACAAAATTAAATCATCAGAATATATGTTATCTATGCCAATGAGAACTGTTTTAATCTAGCAATGAAAGACTTCCAATATACTTTCCCTCTCTCTTCCCAAAACTTTCCTGATATGCAAGCTATTATTTTTTTTCCTTTAGCACTGAAAAATCTTCAAAGAGTCATCTATATGTTTCCTTTACTTCCTTGTAGCTCATTCACTTATTTTGTCACAAATTTAAAAAAAGAGTAAATTGTGTTGATTATTCTAATGTACCTTCTGAATTTCCTCTTGGAAAGTTTGTTATCTTAATTTGAATATTTATTTGTGGCATGCTGCAAAATGTACTGATATTGTTGAACTTAAGAATATTATAAACTTGATGATATATGTTTCTGGTAAGCGAATGAACCCACTAATTTATGTATGATAGACAGCTATTAAAATGGCTTCCAGTGATCTCCACTTCCCGGTATTCATGCCTTTATGTAATCTCCCCTTGAACATGGGCTGGAACTTACTAATTTGTTTCTAATAAACAGAATACAAAATAACTGATAAGATGTCACTCCCAAAATTACATTTTTAAAAGACCATGGCTTCTGTCTTAGATGTTCTCTTACATGATGGCTAATGGTGGGGAAAGAGCTACTGTGATGTGAAACAGCACTGTGGAGAGGTCCACCTGAATGAGCTTAGAAGCAGACTTTTTTGAGACTAGCCAATAGCCATGTGAAGGAAATTGGAAGTGGGTTCTCCATGAGTCAAGACTTGAGATGACTACAGCCTCAACTGACAACTTCATTGCAACCTACAGATGCCCTGAGTCAGAACTACCCACCTAAACTGCTCTGGATTCCTAATCAACAGAAATTGTTACATAACAAATGTCGTTTTAAGCTACTAAGTTACAACAGCAATAGATAACTAATACATGTTAAATCACAAGCATAACACACTTAAAACTGCCCTCAGTCTAAGTCATCAGTATTGTTGGTTTCATCTAAAGACAGGAAAATGAACTATAAATCTACCAAAAGTTTATACATCTGTTTCTGCTTCAAGAAACAGATATTTATAGATACAAAATTTTGAGACCATGTTCAGGATGGCCTGAATTAAGATATAAGCTTCTATGGCATAAACAAGCCTCAGAGTGTAGTTTCTCAGACATACAGGTGGTCTTACTCTGGAGCAGCTGAAACTGAAGCACAAGAAGCCCTTGGAACTATTATCAAGACATGTAAGTCCCATGTATTAAAATACTTGGGCCAGAGAAAACCAAGTATAGTTTAGGAGTTTCCCATCACCTAAAATCAAAAGTCACTAAGGAAGAACTTCAGGACTGCAGATATTTGTTGCAGTAGAGATTTTTCTCTGTGTAGCAAGCACCAAGGTGAGCAGAGCCTTTAATTAAGAACAGTTAGTAATTTTGCCAAGAAATGGTTGGGGGGCCCACATGAGAAGCAAGGAAGCATCTAAAATTGAAACCCTATCATCAAAACTGAAAGAGCTAGAGGAGCAAGACCAAAAAAACTCAAAACCTAGCATAAGACGAGAAATAACTAAGATCAGAGCAGAACTGAAGGAGATAGAGACACAAAAAAACCTTCAAAAAATCAGTAAATCCAGGAGCTGGTTTTTTGAAAAGATCAACAAAATAGACCACTAGCCAGATTAATAAAAAATGATTAAGAGAGAAAAATCAAATAGATGCAATAAAAACGATAAAGGGGATATCAGCACAGATTCCACAGAAATACAAACCATCATCAGAGATTATTACAAACAACTCTATGCACATAAACTAGTAAACCTGGAAGAAATGGATGAATTCCTGGACACTTGCATCCTCCCAAACCTAAACCAGGAAGAAGCCGAAACCCTGAATAGTCCAATAACAAGGTCTGAAGCTGAGGCAGCAATTAAGAGCCTACCACCCCCAAAAAAGCCCAGGTCCAGACAGGTTCACATCCAAATTCTACTACACATACAAAGAGGATCTGGTACCATTCCTTCTGAAACTATTCCAAACAATCCAAAAAGAGGGAGTCCTTCCCAAATCATTTTATGAGACCAACATTATCCTGATCCCAAAACCCAGCAGAGACTCAACAAGAAAAGAAAACTTCAGGCCAATATCCATGATGAACATATGAAGAAAAATCTTCAATAAAATACTGGCAAACCGATTGCAACAGCTCATCAAAAAGCTTATCCACCATGATCAAGTAGGATTCATCCCGGGGATGGAAGGCTGGTTCGACATACCCAAGTCTATAAACGTAATTCACCACATAAACAGAACCAAAGACAAAAACCACATGATTACCTCAACTGATGCAGAGAAGGCCTTTGACAAAATTCAGCAGCCCTTTATGCTAAAAACCCTCAATAAACTAGGTTTTGATGGAACGTATCTCAAAATAATAAAAGCTACTTGTGACAGACCAACAGCCAATATCATACTTAATGGGCAAAAACTGGAAGCATTCCCTTTGAAACCTGGCACTAGACAAGGATGCCCTCTCTCACCACTCCTATTCAATATAGTATTGGAAGTTCTAGCCAGAGCAATCAGGCCAGAAAAAGAAATAAAGGGTATTCAAATAGGAAAGGGGGAAGTCAAATTGTCTCTATTTGCAGACGACATGATTATATATCTAGAAGACCCCATCATCTCAGCCCAAATCTCTTGAAACTGATAAGCAACTTCAGCAAAGTCTCAGGATACAAAATCAATGTGCAAAAATCACAAGTATTCCTTTTTTATTTTATTTATTTATTTTAAAGAAAAGAGTGAAGGAGAGGAAGAAAGAGGAAGAAAAAGAGGGAGAGAAAATGGGAATGTAGCTTTATTCTAAAAAATGGGTATTATTAATGGCCAATCAATATTTTATGTATTTAAGGTGGAGAATGTATATTTTATGTATTTAAAATGGAGAGCTCTATAAATATTTATTGAGTTTACTTGTTCTGGATCTGAGTTCAAGTCCTGGATATTCTTATTAATTTTCTGTCTAGTTGAGTGTAAATCTTTATGAGTCTTATGTATCTGGGTGTTAGGATCGTTAGCATTGATCCTTTTACCACTATATCTTTGTTGCTTTGAAATCTGTTTTATCAGATGCAAGAATTGCAACTCCTGCTTTTTATTTATTTATTTATTTTTGCTCTCCATTTGGTTGGTAAATCTTTCTCCATCCCTTTGTTTTAAGTCTTTGTGTATCTTTGGATGTGAAATGGGTCTGAATGTAGCATATCGTTAGGTTTTGACTGTATCTTTTGATTGGGGGATTTAGTCGACTTAAATTTAGGGTTACTGCCATTTCATGTTAACTGGCTATTTTATCCATTCGTTGATGTAAATTCTTCTTTATGTTGATGCTCTTTACTTTTTGGTATATTTTTAGAAAGGCTAATACTGGTTGTTCCTTTCTATGTATAATGCTTCTTTCAGAAGCTCTTGTAAAGCCAGCCTGGTGGTAATAAAATCTCTGAGTACTTGCTTGTTGATAAAAGATTTTATTTTTCCTTCAATTGTGAAGCTTAGTTTGGCAGGATATGAAATTCTGGGCTGAAAGTTCTGTTCTTTAAGGATATTGAATATTGGCCCCCACTCTCTTCAGGCTTGTAGGGTTTCTGCTGAGAGATCTGCTGTAAGTCTAATAGGCTTCCCCTTTGTGGGTAACCTGACCTTTCTCTCTGGCTGCCCTTAGTATTTTCTCCTTCATTTCAACCCTGGTGAATCTAACGATTATGTGTGTTGGAGTTGCTCTTCTTGAGGAATATCTTTATGGTGTTCTCTGTATTACCTGGGGTTGAATATTGTGCTGCTTTGTTAGATTCAGAAAGTTTTCCTGAATAATATCCTGAAGAGTATTTTCCAGCTTGGATTCATTATCTTCGTCGTATTCAGGTACACCTATCAAACCTAAATTAGGTATTTTCACCTAGTCCCATATTTCTTGGAGACTTTGCTCATTCCTTTTTATCCTTTTTTCTCTATTCTTGTCTTCTCATTTTATTTCATTAAGTAGGTCTTCGACCTCTGATATTCTTTCTTCTGCTTGATCAATTCAGCTATTCAAACTTGTGCATATTTTGCTAAGTTTTTGTGTTGTGTTTTTCAACTCTGTTAGTTCATTTATATTCCTCTCTATATTGTCTATTCTTGTTAGCATTTCATCAAAACTTTTTTCAAAGTTCTTAGTTTCTTTACATTGGGTTAGAACAAGTTCTTTTGACTCCCAGAAGTTTCTTATCATCCACCTTCTGAAGCCTACTTCTGATAATGGCACACAATCCTTTTCCATCAGGGCTTGTTCCGTTGCTCATGAGGAACTGCAATCCCCTGTAGAGGGAGAGGGGTTCTGATTTTGGGTATTCTCAGCCTTTTTAGGCTGGTTTCTTCCCTTTGTTATAAATTTATCCATCTGTCATCTTTACAATTACCACCTTTCTAGTTGGGTTTCTGAGTAGACGCCCAGTTTATTGATTCCCAGTACTGGAATCCGAGCAACCCAGTGCACCGGCCAAAACAACAGCGATAAGACTGATGGTGCTCTTCTGCCCGGGAATCTCCTCCCATTTACTCTGCACGAAGAGCTGCCGCGCCGAGGCACCATCAAAACCGCTGCGCCGGCCACAAGAGTCGCACTGGTGACCTGTGGGGCCCCTCCACTGGGAACCTTCTGGTCCGTGAGCGACGAAAATTCGTCTGAAAGTGTGGTGTCCTCCCGTTCTCTGCACTTTCACTGGGAGCTGCAATCCCGAACTGTTAGCGATCAGCCGTCTTGGATCTCTCTTCTCAATCACAAGCATTCCTATACACCAATAATAGACTTAAATAGAGCCACATCAAGAACAAACTGCCATTCACAATTGCTACAAAGAGAATAAAATACCTGGGAATACAACTAACAAAGGATGTAAAGGACCTACTCAAGGAGAACTACAAACCACTGCTCAACAAAATAAGAGAGGACACAAACAGATGGAGAAACATTCCATGTTCATGGTTAGGAAGAATCAATATCGTGAAAATGGCCATACTGCCCAAAATAATACAGATTCAACGCTATCCCCATCAAGCTACCAATGACCTTCACAGAACTGGAAAAAACTACCTTAAACTTCATATGGAACCAAAAGAGAGACCACATAGCCAAGTTAATTCTAAGCAAAAAAAAAAAAAAGCAGGAGGCATCACACTACTGGACTGCAAAGTATACTACAAGGATACAGTAATCAAAACAGCATGGTATTGGTACGAAAACAGAGATATAGACCAATGGAACAGAACAGAGGCCTTGGAGGCAACACTGCACGTCTACAACCATCCAATCTTTGACAAACCTGACAAAAACAAGCAGTGGGGAAAGGAGTCTCTGTTTAATAAATGGTGTTGAGAAAACTGGCTAGCCATGTGCAGAAAGCAGAAGCTGGACCCGTTCCTGACACCTTACACTAAAATTAACTCCAGATGGATTAAAGACTTAAACATAAGACCTAACACCATAAAAACCCTAGAAGAAAACCTAGGCAAAACCATTTAGGACATAGGCATGGGCAAGGACTTTGTGACCAAAACACCAAAAGCATTGGCAAGAAAGGCCAAAATAGACAAATGTGACCTAATCAAATTTCACAGCTTCTGCACAGCACAAGAAACAGTCATTAGAGTGAATCGGCAACCAACAGAATGGGAAAAAAGTTTTGCAATCTACCCATCTGACAAAGGGCTGATATCTAGAATCTACAAAGAACTAAAACAGATTTACAAGAAAAAAACAAACAAGCCCATTCAAAAGTGGGCAAAGGACATGAACAGACACTTTACAAAAGAAGACATACATGAGGCCAACAAACATGAAAAAATGCTCATCATCACTGGTCATTAGAGAAATGCAAATCGAAACTACATTGAGATACCACCTCATGCCAGTTAGAATGGCGGTCATTAAAAAATCTGGAGACAACAGATGCTGGAGAGGATGTGGAGAAATAGAAACACTTTTACACTGTTGGTGGGAGTGTAAACTAGTTCAACCATTGTGGAAGACAGTGTGGCGATTCCTCAAGGACCTAGAAATAGAAATTCCATTTGACCCAGCAATCCCATTACTGAGTGTATATCCAAAGGATTATAAATCATTCTACTATAAGGACACATGCACACAAATGTTCATTGCAGCACTGTTTACAATAGCAAAGACCTGGAACCAACCCAAATGCCCATTGATGATAGACTAGACAGGGAAAATGTGGCACATGTACACCATGGAATACTATGCAGCCATCAAAAACGATGAGTTCGTGTCCTTTGTAGGGACATGGATGAACCTGGAAACCATCATTCTCAGCAAACTGACACAAGAACAGAAAATAAAACACTGCATGTTCTCACTCATAGGTGAGTGTTGAACCATGAGAACACATGGACACAGGGAGGATAGCATCACACACTGGGTTCTGTAGGAGGGAAATGGAGGGACAGTGTGGGGTGGGGAGTTGGGGAGAGATAGCATGGGGAGAAATGCCAGATATAGGTGATAGGGAGGAAGGCAGCACATCACACTGCCATGTGTGTACTGATGCAACAATCTTGCATGTTCTTCACATGTACCCCAAAACCTAAAATGTAATTAAAAAATAAAGAAAAAGAAAAAGAAAGAAACGGTTGGGGGGACCATCTGATATATAGGATGGTTCAAATTCTATAAACATTTATAATGTATACTGTGTGAAGCACAGAGGTTTGTAGTATGAATGAATAAAGATAGAGTTCCTAGTCTTAAAGAACTTTAACTGAGGAGTGAGACCTTTGTGTATTTTAAAATTAAAATTATAAACTTATATTAGTTTCCTATTGCTACTATAACAAATTACCACATATTTAGAGACTTAAAACAACAGCAGTTGTCTTATGGTAGAGATCAGAAGTCCAAAATGGGTTTCCCTGGGCTAAATCAAGGTGTTGGCAGGGCTACATTCCTTCTGGAGTTCATAGGGATGAGTCTGTTTTCTTTTGTAGCTTCTGGAGACTGCTGTGTTCCTTGGCTTTTGGCCTCTACCTCCATTTTTAAACCCAGCAGTATAGCATCTTATGGTTATTACACTGCTGTCTCCTTCTCATAAGGACCCTTGTGATTACATTGGGATAATCCAGGATAATCTCCCCATCTCAAAATCCTTCATCACATTAGCAAAATGTGGTAAATATGGAAGACATAACAAAGATCATAGTTGTGTGGTTGAATACTTCACATTAAAGAACAAAAAAGGCAAGTCCAAGACTGGGGAAAAAATTTAAAACCTGTGTCTGAAAAAAGTCTGTGTCCAGAATATATAAAGAATTCTTATAACCTGATTTTTAAAAATGAGGAAAATATTTGAATAGACAGTTCTATCAAAGAAGGTATATGAATGACAATGCAAAATAAAATCACAATGAGATGTTATAACATTACCACTCAAATGGCTAAAATCTGACTATCCCACATTTTAGCAAGAATGTAGTGCAACTGGAACTCTGTGTTTACAGTTTTCTAATATTTACACACTCTTCTAATACAAGCCAGCAGTCCTGACTCTTAGGTGTTTACTTAAGACCAAGTATGTATTCACAAAGACTAGCATGTAAATATTCATAGCAGCTTTAGTAATAATAGCCAAAAACTATAAACAGTTTTGTGATTATGATATTGATATAATCATATGTATGAACTTTGCAATAAAACTGAATGGACTGAAATATGAAACAACATTGATGAATCACAGAAGCATTATGCTAAGGGAAAGAAACAAAAGATGATATAGTATGTGATTCCATTATATGAATTTTGGAAAAGACCAAACTATAATGACAGAAAGCCTGTTCATGGTAATTAGGGTTAGGAGCAGGTAATTATCTGCAAAAAAACGAGGAAACTTTTTGGGGTGATGGAAATGTTCTACATCTTAATTATGGTGGAGGTTATGACTGTGCACTTGTTAAAATCCAAACTGTACAACTAAAATTGGTAAATTTCATTGTATGTAAATTATGCCTAAACAAGGCTGAATTAAAACACCTGTCTATACACACAAGCACAAATCCAGTTAAGCAGTTTGCTAATCTTCAACTCACACTTGGAACAGTTATGCTTTCCTTGACCTCCAAGGTAATGTATGAATAAATTTGAGCTCTTTTGGAATAGGTTTATGTATGCAAATACTGTGAAATTCAGAGGAAATTTTCTTTCTACCTGGAATTACAGGCAGAAGACAGAATTTTTTAGCTTCCTCCTTTGAGCTGGAGCTGCAAGGAAAATTTTAGCTTCATGATGACATCAGAGGATTGGAATTAGAAGGGGAAAGGGTGACCTAAGAAAAATGTAACCGAAGTGGAGAAGTGTGAAAGGAGGCCAGACTATTGGGAGGAGGGGGGTTCCATTGGACTGCCAGAAATCATGGTGTACCTTAAGTTATAGAATGAGGAATAAGGAATTGACTAGTGGATCAGTAACTGTCCAACTGGAACAAAGTTGGGAAACCATTGTGATAAAGTAAAAAAAAAAAATTAGATTCTTCAATAAGACTTGTGATGAAAGGGTTAACATCAGATTATAGTGCTGATATTTATAAAGCACACAGAATAGAGCCTGAAATGTGATCATTGCTGTGGGTTTGTTGTTGTTGTTGTTGTTGTTGTTGTTGTTGTTGTTGTTTTTGTTGTTTTTGACAGAGTCTCACTCTGTTGCCCAGGCTGAAGTGCAATGGTGCAGTCTTGGCTGCAATCTCCGCCTCCCAGGTTGAAACGATTCTCCTGCTTCAGGCTCCTAAGTAGCTGGGAGTACAGGCATGCGCCAACATGCCTGGCTAATTTTTGTATTTTTAGTAGAGACAGAGTTTCACCATATTGGCCAGGCTGGTCTTTAACTCCTGATCTCGTGATCTGCCTGCCTCGGCATTGGGCTGGGTGAGGTGGCTCACGCCTGTAATTCCTGCTGTGTTTTTAAAATAAATCACTCTTTTTTTTCATGAGAGTATTAAATGATACAATAATAGAGTGACATCCAAACATGTTAGGAAGAGGAGGTAAGAGAAATTGACATTTATTCAACATATTTTCATTCAGATATTTTGTTTTGTGCTTTCAGATTCCACTATTTAATTTCAAGAACAGAGATATGCAATATTACCCTTATTCTACAACAGGAAATTTAGGCTCAGGAGGAGAGGCTCAGGTTCTAATTAATTCAGGAGGCAAAAACACAGAAAGGATACTGTTTCTCAAAGGTCATTGAGGGACTACTTGAATTAACATCATCAGGGAGGCTGGGTGCTGTGGCAACTGCCCGTAGTCCCTGCACTTTGGGAGGCCAAGGCGGGCAGATCACTTCAGCTCAGGAGTTTGAGAACAGCCTCGGCAACATGGCAAGACCATCTCTGCAAAAAATATAAAATTAGCCATGCACAGTGGCATATGTCTGTAGTACCAGTTACTTGGGGGGCTAAGCCAGGAGGACAGCTTGAGCCTAGGAGGTGGAGGCTGCAGTGAGCCAAGATCATACCACTGCACTCCAGCCTAGGTGACAGAATGATCCCCTATGTAAAAAAAAAAAAAAAAAAAAAAAAAAAAAATTGTCAGGGGTACATGTCTACAAATCATATTCAGAGCAAGTGAATTTGATTGGGGTAGGGAGGGTGGCAGTGGTAGATAGGAATCTGCATTGCTAACCATCTCACTGTTGGTTGGTACAGATATTTTGGTTATGTGGTGATTCCTAGTATTTAAGAGTTTTTAGAAAGTTAGCTTCATAAACATTATCTGTAGCTTTGACTTTGTTTAAAAATGTAGCTTTACAATGGTCATAACATAGCTATAGTTCTCAATGCTTATATTTCCTACATAAGAGTTAAAAATAAACCAGTCAGTATTTATTAATCCTCTCTAGAATTTATATTATTGACTGCCCAAAATGGACTCTACCTGAAAACAGTATTTTTCAGATTCCTTTATTTGCCATTTCTTTTAGCTTAAGCAACCTGAGACATGTTACTTTGTGTTTACCATTTTTATGCAATATGGGATAAAGATGTATTTTTTATTATGCATTAAATGAATTATAGTGTATAAAAATAACAGGTTTTCATTAATTTTATTTATCAATATAGATGCTTCTCAACTTACAATGAGATTGCATTCCAATGAAATCATAGCAAGTTGAAAATATTACACATCAAAATGCATTTAATACACAACCTACTGAGTATCATCAAAATATATACATTAGCCTATAGTTGGGCAACATCATGTAATATAAAGCCTACTTTATTATAAAGTGTTGAATATCTCATGTAATTTATTGACTACTGTACTGAAAGTGAAAACCAGCATGGCTGTATGGGTCCTTGAAGTACTGTTTCTACTGAATGCATAGTGCTTTCATACAACAGTAAAGTCAAAAAACTTTAATTTGAACCATTGTAATTAGGGAACCATCTAATAAATGGATCTTTGTGAGATAATTCTATCCTATTTCTGAATAAAATAGAATTCTATTCTACTCTTCTTTTATCTCTTTAACAAACATATTATCCCAAAATAATTCTTTGTGGCATTTAGCCGCCTACTTATTTAAATGCCAACACTGAATCTTTCTTGATTATGTATATTTTCAACAGTGAATCCATTCTTGCACACCGAGAAAATATGCGACAGATGATGAGAAGTTTTTCTGAACCCTTTGGAAGAGATGTGCTCAGTATCTCTGATGGTAGAGGGAGAGCTCATAATCGTAGAGGACGTAATGATGATGAAGATACTTTGACTGTAAGTTCTTTTTTTTTCAGACAGTTAATGAGAAAGACCTATAGGAATTTGAAGAAAAGTACTACAGAAGTATATATCTATAATGATATGATATAACTAATATTCTTGTTATAGAAATAAGTATTATTTAAAAGGGACCTTTGGAAAGCTGAATCCTTGAATAGTGACTTGTCAGCAATATAGAATTCCACTGTGCTACCCAAAACTTTGAGGACCATAGGGTTATATATTACAAGGCAAACTTAAAACCATTATTTTTTATATTTATGTATACATTTCTCACCTTATAATGTCCTCCCATATCTGAAACTAGAACAGGCAAGGAAATGTTTTTTCTCTCCCATACGAATTGTTTTAATACTTGAAAATAATATTGAAAGCTGCAGAGGATTATCTTTATTGGACCAGGAAACACTAATATTCCATATGGTTACCTATGGACTTTCAAAGCTTAGATTAACCTTTAATTGTATCTCAAAAGCCTTGCAACTGCAATATATTTTCATGTGTCTTGCCTTAGAGCAAAGCTAGAGGCTACAAACATACTCAACTAAACATTTAAAAAAAAATGATATTTATATATTGTAATCATTCTTTTTTGCCTCTTTTATTTCTGTCGCTTTTTCAGCCTCAGGAATGATATTTCTAAGATAACAAGTCCTCAGGGGTTTCTATAAAGGTGAATTTCTGCAATTGAAATGTAGATATTTGAAACTCAGTAAACGTTTAATTGGTAAATTGAGAAACTTCTGTATAATAAATGTCATAATCAAAATTAATTGGATATTTTTCTAGGCAATGAATTGTTCTCTTGTGCCTTTTGGCAGTTTTGGTGGTATGGTTCGTATCAGACACAAATCATTTTAGCAATATTTTCTGACAAATACTTATTTTTCATTAACTCAGACTAAATTGGCATGCAATCTCACTTTCATAATGGCTTTTTAATATTTGTACTGAAAACCTCTGTTTCATGTATCAAACTTACCTTAGAAAGTTTAGGCACATGTTTCCTGAAGTAAGTCATTTCAACATATATAAAATTCATCTTCAAAAAACGTAGATTTTAATAGATGAATATTTGCTTGATTTACAAAAGGGATTCTCATAGTTGTGTTTGAAAGCTGGAGACTTTCACATGCTTATGATGACTTTCCAGAAGTTTTTAAAAAAAGTTCTAAACTGTAGATAGATAAGCATAGCATTTGGAAAAGCACAGATTGGTTGACAACTTGCCATGCAGCTTTTTCTTGTCTATACTTAAGAATGGCTACTCTGCAACCAGCATTTCTACCACCTGTTTCTTAGGGTTTTTGTGTTGTGTCTGTGATGCTAGCTTCCAGCACACTAAACGCATTCTAGGGAGTAGCAGAAAATAACATGAATTTGGAACGTTTGTATCTACAGTTTCATGAAAAGAGTTTTAAAAAAAATTTTTTGTGCTACAGTTGCATTATTTGTTTCCTTGAAGTTTGACATACAGGCATAACATTTGTTCCTCCTGACCAGAGTATTCAGTAAGACAAATGACAAAAGCAGTTATAACACAGAGTTATGAGTAAAATGATCAGGAAGTTCAGCATGCTATGGGAGGGAGCACAGATCGGAAAAAGCACCTTTTGAGGTGGGGTGGGTCAATCCAAGTAGACTTCCTGAAACTTAAGGATTAGTAGCAGTTAGCAGAAAAGGAGAGAGAGGAAAGGAATACTGTTCAACATAGAGAAAACAACCTGTGCAAAGACCTGGAGGCTAGGTAGCTAAAGATGTTTAGAATCAATTAGCTCCAGAGTGTAAGTTGAACAGTAGACGCTGATGACGATGAAGAGGTAACCAGAGACTTCTTTAGGCCATAGGAAGGAAAGTAAACTTTATCTTAAGAGCAGAGGAAGCAGTGATGACTAATGTCAAAGTGGTAATAGAGTCAGATTTTTGAAAGATTAGAAGAGACTACAGTGGAAGCAGTGAAGTCAGAAGGCTGTTGAAGAATTCTGGATAAAGTATTAGTGATGACTTATTTCTACTAGTAATGACTGTGATGATAAAAATGAATTATTTCATTCGAGAGAGGGTTAAAAGGATGAATGGCTAGAACTTAGTGATTGGTGGGGTCGAAAGAGCAATAGAGAGGGAGAAGGGGAGTATCACACCCATTTTTCTGGCACGAAGAATGAGGTAGATAGGAATGCCACCGAGATATGGCATTGATTCAGTACAGATGTAAGAGTGGAATAGTCAAAACCATCATTTTAGTTTTGGGTGTTTTGCATTTGAGACATCTGGGGTTTTCCAGGGAGATTTATCTGGTAAACTATTGGATATATGGATTTGAGCTGAGCTAGAGATAATTTGTTCATTCATTCCACAAATATTTATTAAACCCTCTTGAATGCCAGAAATTGTTATGTATGTTTTGAGAATATTGTAAATAAGATTGACAAAATGGCCCTGTGTACAAAATTTTTGAAAGCCTTTAGGGCCCACTGAAGTCCCAACTCCGTTTTGTACCCCAACTTTTTGTCACTCTAGTGTGTTGGGTCACCCCAGAGCAAGGGGTGCAGACACATCTTTTGGTGGTTGATTTGAACATGAATTGAGAAGAGGGCAGACATACCCAAATATCTGATCTTTTCTTTTTCTCCTTTGGATTAACCTTTCCATATCTCATGAAATACGAACGGATTCTCAGTCTAGCGTTAAATTCTAATTCAGTCCTTTTTGTAGTCAAATATATATTAATACTTCCTAAATGTGCCTGTGTTGTTCCGAACTATATTAAGTGCAGGTTTCTAGGAGGAGTTTGGTTTTCCCACCTATTTTCCATTGTTAACATACGTAAAAATCCAATAGCAATAGAAGGCAGAGGCACAAACAAGCCTTAGAGATTCAGCGCTCCACTTGCTTGAACAGAGAAGTTCCTTAAACCAAGCAACTCCTTCTATTTTATAACAGATGATTTACTGGGTAACACATTGGAATGTTGTGCTTGACTTTTATTTGCTGGTGAGTCTTCCAGTGATGAAACCTAAAATCAGTGGTAGATTTTCCTAGAACAAAGTGTCTTAACCTCAGCACTACTGTCATTTTGGGCTGGTAATTCTTTGTTCTGGGACTGTCCTATCCATTGTAGGATGTTAAGCAGTATCCCTGACCTCCATCCACTAAATGCTAGTTACATGCTCTCCTCACCTGTGACAGCCAAAAATGAGTATAGTTATTGCCAAATGTCTCCTGAGAGTCAAAATCAATCTTGGTTGAGAAACTACTGTTTAGAGGAATTCTTAACGGTTTTTCTGAAGAAGCATACATCACACTTCAAGGGTGTAGCCTACTGACCCTTCAGTAGGCAGAAAATTGAAGGCCTATTTAGTAAAGTGAATTGACTTCTGTCACCTGGATCCTACTATGAAGAGAGGAAGCCTGCCTACTTAGTAGAGGGGCAGCTTCTTTCAGCCATGTAGTACTGGTGGGGGTAACATTGGCATCTTTTTTTTTTTTTTTTTTTTTTTTGAGACGGAGTTTCATTCTTATTACCCAGGCTGGAGTGCAATGGCACAATCTCAGCTCACAGCAACCTCTGCCCGCTGGGTTCAGACAATTCTCCTTCCTCAGCCTCCTGAGTAGCTGGGATTACAGGCACGCACTACCATGCCCAGCTAATTTTTGTATTTTTAGTAGAGACGGGGTTTCACCATGTTGACCAGGATGGTTTCGATCTCTTGACCTCATGATCCACCCGCCTCGGCCTCCCAAAGTGCTGGGGATTACAGGCTTGAGCCACCGCACCCAGCCGACATTGGCATCTTATACCCAAGTTTTATTTATTTGCATGGTGGAGCATTGAGAGATAAGGAAAATTATGAAAACTATTCTATGCTAGAAAATATATCACTTAATGTTTAACATATACCAAATTCTGTTTTGAAAAAGTGAACAATAAGTGATTAGGTGTATATGTGTATTTATATATATATATGCGCATGTATATGTGTATATATACACATGTGCATATATATATTTATAATGTTACAATTCCCTAATTATTTGTATGTTGGCTCTTTGGGATTTTGTCTATGCTTCAGTTTTCTCCTTAACTAATCACTGTTATTTTATGCTCTTTAAGTTATCTTTTTTCTGGTTGATTACTGCATGAGATTCTACTAAATGAATAAAAAAAAATTTTAGCTGTTTTGGAAGATGTATTTGCAACTTTTGTGTTGTACTTATAGTTAATAACAAATTTCCTGATATTCTGTAGCATACAGATGTCAGCCCTTTTCAGACAGTGGACCAAATGTTGTCAAATATGAGAAACTGTGTGCAGCAATTAGAAAGAAACTTTGTAAGTACTAAAAATAAAGCATTGAGAACATTGTGTATACTTTGGTATATTATATATCATAGTGGCTTTCAAACATTTTTTAACCATAGTGGTTAAAAAGATATTTTACATGATTAACCGAATAAGCAATATTTGTATACTTTATAAATGTATTTGAAGCAAAATTTTCATGAAAAAAATGACTATACTCTTTACAGTATATATATATATATACTCTTTACAGTATATATAGTTTTTTTCTAGTGTATTTCATGTTTTAAAAATCCTGGTTACAACCTACTAAATTGAGTTCATAACCTCCAAGTTTGAAAAATAATGTTGACTTTAAAAATTTTTTTAAAAATTGGAAAAAAGTTAACCTCAAAAACATTGAATCTACTGAAAGTCACTATTGTAAATGAACATTTTATATGAATTTGCATAATTTTATTGGTTATTAACAATAAAATTAACCTGTTTAGTTAAAAGGATAAGTATTGTTAATATTAATAATAATATTAACCTGTTTACTTAAAAGGATTTGTAACATCTAAAGAGTTACGTTTTAGGGTTTTATAAATAACTCTGAAAACAGAAATTTTGGGAATGTTGTTTAGATATAAAACCCTGATAGTTCAAATACTTATAAACTAGTACTATAGTAATACTCTTTCTTTTCTACTTAACATTAAAATCAGTCACTTGATGTGATCAGAAGAAGACCCAAATCATTCTAGTCATCCAGTTTGAATTCTATGGATCATTTCAGAATGCCCAAATAATCTAGGGCATTATTGGTTTTAGTAATGTAGCAATCTGGTATCTACAGGAAGAGGTATGAAACTTGATGTATAATTAATTGGCTTCATTGGCAAGATTACACACAAGGGTCAACCACTGACTATAGAAGTATCACAAGTTTGGGAGCATAGCATCTTTATTGAAATCTGAGCCACAAGCACCCAAAGACTTAAGGATCTCCGAGTGAGACATTTACCAGTCTTTGTAAGGCAAGTGGGATGGTACCCAAAATGGATGACCATTAGGATTCTAGGGATACCTTTTTTTTTTTTTTTTTTTTTTTTTTTTGGTAAGTTTTCAAGTTATTTCTCACTTGAGAATCTGGATGTGCCCTTTGGCTACACCATATTGGTAGCTTAGTATCCTTAGGCAGAACTTACAGCTAGTGTTGTTACTTATTTGAACTCTCTGGCAATAATTATTTATATTTGACCTAACTCTGAATTTACAATTTGTTTGCCTGTAGGGTCAACTTTCAGTGGATCCAAATGGACATTCATTTTGTTCTTCCTCAGTTATGACTTACTCCAAAGTAGGAGATGAACCGCCAAAGGTTTTTCAGGCCTCAACTCAAACCCGTCGAGCTCCAGGAGGAGTAAGTTTTCTATAAGCATTCCTAGAGCTTTATAAAGTTGTGGACCAATAGACTGTCTATAGAAGTATCACAGGTTTGGGGACATAGGTGTAGTTAACTATTAAAATTTGATCTGGTACAAGGTGGCTGGGGGACAGGAGGAAGGTGTGGGGGTTGGGGTTAAGGTTGTCCTCACTGTGGAAACCATTAAAGTTCAACTGTATTTATTTAGTTTGTGGCAATTTTCACCCCCTTGACAGTGCCTTTTTTCATGTAAATATCTATTGATGTGTATTACCTTTACATGTTGACAAGGAAAAACACTAAAGCCTTTGTTTTATGAAATAATGTCTACTTTTAAGTTTACATTTGAAGTGAATTAACTTTTTAACTCAAAATGTTTAAAGTGTACAAAAAGGATATAGAGAATAACATAATAAGTGCCCATATTCCTGCTGCCCAGTTTAGTCATATGATAACATTTTTCTCTTTGCTTCAAGTTGTCTCTTGCTTTGTTTTCTTTTTAAGCAAAACTGTACAGAGGCAGTTGAAGCTTCTAATACATTCCTCTGTGGTCTGCTTTCCCTTTCTCCCCTCCTCAGAGATTACCATTTTCCTATATTTGGAGTTTATCATTTTCATGCACATTTTTACAATTTTATTATTTATGTTTATATCATAAAAAATAATGGATTATTTTCGAGCTTTTCCAACATTATGTAAAAGGTATAATATTACATGTGTCCTCTGCAACTTGTCTTTGCTGAGTAATATGCTGCTGAGATTTGTTCAAGTTGATACATGTGGCTTTCGTTTAACTTCTATGTAATATCCAAAATATGAATGTACCATGATTTTTAAATCATTTTCTATTGATAGATATGTAGGTGAGTCTAATCTTTCACTAATGCATCTTTATACATGGCTCCTTATACAGAGTCTAGGAATGGTATTGCTGAGTTGTAGGGTATGTGTACCTTCATCTTTACCTAGCATTTCCAAACTACTGTCTCACAGTGATTGAAGTTGTTGGCTTCTGCAAACTGTGGTTTGTGAGTTTCCATTTCTCTACTTCCTTGTTAGTACTTATAGTAGAAATTTAGGTTTACCAGTCTAATGAGTGTGAAGTAGTTCATTTTTTAGTTCTTCCATGTAAAGATGAACCTTTTAATGATGCTCTTGCCATAATTCTGCTAATTGATCTCAAACATTTTAATTCTAAAAGTGATAGTCTTAAAGATAAACAATATAATTGTATTTGTCTCACAGTAAATCATGTTAGTAGCTATCATAAATATTCTGATAACACTTCCACAGAGTTGATAGGTGGGAATCATGAGATTCAAGCCAATCAACATGACTGACGAATAATTAGTTGCCCTTATTTGTAGGAATGCCATCATAAACTTTTATTACATTGTCCAAGGTAGTCTGGAGGGCATTAAATTATAATTGTTACTTTTGTTTTAATATTTGATTTTAATTTGGAAAAAGGTTGAATTGTATGGGTTCTGTTTATTGTAGACATTTTCATTTCAAGGAATTCAGGAAATATCAGAGACTTCCTACCACAGTTTTACCACAAGTTAATAGTGGAACAGAGTACACATTATTTTTAGAGCAGTAGATCTATGGCCATACCTCAGAAGGTAAGCTGGCCCTGAGAATTTTAGAATTATATACAGTATATATATGTTTAAATAATAGTGAAGTATCTTTTGTTTCTTTATTTTTATAGATAAAGGAAACCAGGAAAGCAATGAGAGATTCTGACAGTGGACTAGAAAAAATGGCTATTGGTCATCATATTCGTGACCGAGCTCATGTAATTAAAAAGTCAAAGAACAAGAAGACTGGAGATGAAGAGGTAAACCAGGAGTTCATCAATATGAATGAAAGTAAGTTATCACACACACACAAAAAATTCTTTCTCATAAGATTAAAATAACAACTGTACTTGACGAATATTTTTTGTAGAAACGTTATAAGATGTAGTTTTTGAATAATGTGTAATGAATACCTTGTGAAAGTAATAGGATTGTGGTTCCATCCTTTTATAGGAGAGCTCTTTTTTATAGTGATTTTTGGCATATGGTATATTATTTATTTTTATTCTATACTTGAAAAGTGGAATCTTTTAAATTGTTATTTAGTAATACTATCAGTAGGCAAAATGAGTCTTTAAATATTTTTTTCTGATTATCAAGAAAGTACATTTGAAAAGTATAAAGACATTAAATGAAAGTAAAAAGTATAAAGACATTAAATGAAAGTTGCTAGAAGTTTTTCTTATTAAAAAATAAGTATAAACAAAAAAGTCGTCCATAGTCCAAACTGAAAATACTATTAATGTTTTACTGTATTTCTTACTAATCATTTTATATAAAAAAAACTTTTTTCTCAAGTTAGTATTTTACTATTATATAGTTTATATTGTACTTATTTCAATTTACCATTATAATTGTAAAATCACCTATGATACCAGTTTTCAAAAATATTTTAAGAGGTCACCTAAAAGTTTTATTATAAATAAGCCATAATTTTTACTTAAATCATGCTGTATTTTTGAACACTTAGGCTTTTGTATAGATAAGATTTCAATTCCTGGTATATGTTAGATTGCATATGTGTCTCTGCCTCTCTCAAGTAAATCTTTTCTTTTTCTAGATTTTATATTTATTCTTCAATGCATTTAAGTCCTTCTAGTGTCCTAACCCTTCTCCCTGTAGTTTTTTTTTTCTTAATTGCATTTTAGGTTTTGGGGTACATGTGAAGAACGTGCAAGATAGTTAGTTGCATAGGTACACACATGGCAGTGTGTTTTGCTGCCTTCCTCCCCTTCACCCACATTTGGCATTTCTCCCCAGGCTATCCCTCCCCATCTCCCTGCCACGCTGTCCCTCCCCATTCCCCCCAATAGACCCCAGTGTGTAGTACCCCCTTCCCTGTATCCATGTGTTCTCATTTTTCCTCACCCGCCTATGAGTGAGAATATGTGGTATTTCCTTTTCTGTTCTTGTGTCAGTTTGCTGAGAATGATGTTCTCCAGATTCATCCATGTCCTTACAAAAGGACAAAAACTCATCATTTTTGATTGCTGCATAATATTCCATGGTGTATATGTGCCACATTTTCCCAGTCCAGTCTATCATTGATGGGCATTTGGGTTGGTTCCAGGTCTTTGCTATTGTAAACAGTGCTGCAATGAACATTCGTGTGCATGTGTCCTTATAGTAGAACGATTTATAGTCCTTTGGATATATACCCAGTACTGGGATTGCTGGGTCAAATGGAATTTCTATTTCTAGGTCCTTGAGGAATCGCCACACTGTCTTCCACAATGGTTGGACTAATTTACACTCCCACCAACAGTGTAAGAGTGTTCCTATTTCTCCACATCCTCTCCAGCATCTGCAGTCTCCAGATTTTTTAATGATCGCCATTCTAACTGGTGTGAGATGGTATCTCAATGTAGTTTTGATTTCCATCTCTCTAATGACCAGTGATGATGAGCATTTTTTCATGTGTTTGTTGGCCTCATGTATGTCTTCTTTTGTAAAGTGTCTGTTCATATCCTTTGCCCATTTTTGAATGGGCTTGTTTGTTTTTTTCCTGTAAATCTGTTTGCATTCTTTGTAAATTCTGGATATCAGCCCTTTGTCAGATGGGTAAACTGCAAAGATTTTTTCCCATTCTGTTGGTTGCTGATTGACTCTAGTGACTGTTTCTTTTGCCGTGCAAAAGCTGTGCAGTTTGATTAGGTCCCATTTGTCTATTTTGGCTTTTGTTGCCAATGCTTTTGGTGTTTTGGTCATGAAGTCCTTGCCTACTCCTATGTCCTGAATGGTTTTGCCTAGATTTTCTTCTAGTCTTTATGGTGCCAGGTCTTATGTTTAAGTCTTTAATCCATCTGGAATTAATTTTAGTGTAAGGTTTCAGGAAGGGGTCCAGTTTCTGCTTTCTGCACATAGCTAACCACTTTTCCCAACACCATATATTAAATAGGGAATCCTTTCCCCATTGCTTGTTTTTTTTCAGGTTTATCAAAGATTATATGGTTTTAGATATGTTGTGTTGCCTCCGATGCCTCTGTTCTGTTCCATTGGTCTATATCTCTGTTTTGGTACCAGTACCATGCTGTTTTGATTACTGTAGCCTTGTAGTATAGTTTGAAGTCTGGTAGTGTGATGCCTCCTGCTGTGTTCTTTTTGCTTAGAATTGTCTTGGCTATGCAGGCTCTCTTTTGGTTCCATATGAAGTTCATGGTGGTTTTTCCCAGTTCTGTGAAGAAATTCAATGGTAGTTTGATGGGAATAGCATTTATTCTGTAAATTACTTTGGGCAGTATAGCCATTTTCACAATATTGATTCTTCCTAACCATGAACATGGAATGTTTCTCCATCTGTTTGTGTCCTCCCTTATTTCGTTGAGCAGTGGTTTGTAGTAGTCCTTGAAGAGGTCCCTTATGTTCTTTGTAAGTTGTATTCCTAGGTATTTTATTCTCTTTGTAGCAATTGTGAATGGCAGTTCGTTCTTGATTTGGTTCTCTTTAAGTCTGTTATTGGTGTATAGGAATGCTTGTGATTTTTGCACATTGATTTTATATCCTGAGACGTTGCTGAAGTTGCTTATCAGTTTCAGGAGTTTTTGGGCTGAGGTGATGGGGTCTTCTAGGTATACTATCATGTCGTCTGCAAATAGAGACAATTTGGCTTCCACCTTTCCTAGTTGAATACCCTTTATTTCTTTTTCTTGCCTGATTGCTCTGGCTAGAACTTCCAGTACTATGTTGAATAGGAGTGGTGAGAGAGGGCATTCTTGTCTAGTGCCGGATTTCAAAGGGAATGCTTCCAGTTTTTGCCCATTCAGTATGATATTGGCTGTTGGTTTGTCGTAAATAGCTTTTATGACTTTGAGATATGTTCCATCAATACCAAGTTTATTGAGGGTTTTTAGCATAAAGGGCTGCTGAATTTTGTCAAATGCCTTCTCTGCGTCAATTGAGATAATCATGTGGTTTTTGTTTTTGGTTCTGTTTATGTGGTGAATTACGTTTATAGACTTGCATATGTTGAACCAGCCTTGCATCCCCGGGATGAATCCTACTTGATCATGATGGATAAGTTTTTTAATGTGCTGTTGCAATCGGTTTGCCAGCATTTTATTGAAGATTTTTGCATCTATGTTCATCATGGATATTGGCCTGAAGTTTTCTTTTCTTGTTGAGTCTCTGCCAGGTTTTGGTATCAGGATGATGTTGGTCTCATAAAATGATTTTGGAAGGGTTCCCTCTTTTGGGATTATTTGGAATAGTTTCAGAAGGAATGTTACCAGCTCCTCTTTGTGTGTCTGGTAGAATTCGGCTGTGAACCCATCTGGACCTGGGCTTTTTTTGTGTGGTAGGCTCTTAATTGCTGCCTCAACTTCAGACCTTGTTATTGGTCTATTCATAGTTTTGTCTTCCTTGTGGCTTAGTCTTGAGAGGACACAGGTGTCCAGGAATTTATTCATTTCTTCCTGGTTTACTAGTTTATGTGCATAGAGTTGTTTGTAGTATTCTCTGATGATGTTTTGAATTTCTGTGGAATCTGTGGTGATTTCCCCTTTATCATTTCATTTTTTATTGCATCTATTTGGTTGTTCTCTCTCTCTCTTTTTTTTTTTATCAGTCTGGCTAGTGGTCTGTCTATTTTGTTGATCTTTTCAAAAAACCAGCTCTTGGAGTTATTGATTTTTTGAAGGGTTTTTTGTGTCTCTGTCTCCTTCAGTTCTGCTCTGATCTTGGTTATTTCTTGTCTTCCGCTAGGTTTTGAGTTTTTTTGATCTTGTTCCTCTAGCTCTTTCAATTTTGATGATAGGGTGTCAATTTTGGATCTCTCCACTCTTCTCATGTGGGCACTTATTGCTATATATTTTCCTCTACAGACTGCTTTAAATGTGTCCCAGAGATTCTGGTATGTTGTGTCTTCGTTCTCGTTGGTTTTGAAGAACTTCTTTATTTCTGCCTTCATTTCGTTGTTTATCCAATCAACATTCAAGAGCCAGTTGTTCAGTTTCCATGAAGCTGTGCGGTTCTGAGTTAGTTTCTGAATTCTGAGTTCTAACTTGATTGCACTATGGTCTGAGAGACTGTTTGTTATGATTTTAGTTGTTTTGCATTTGCTGAGGAGTGCTTTGCTTCCAATTATGTGGTCAATTTTGGAGTATGTGTGATGTGGTGCTGAGAAGAATGTATATTCTGTGGATTTGGGGTGGAGAGTTCTGTAAATGTCTATCAGGTTTGCTTGTTCCAGGTCTGAGTTCAAGCCCTGGATATCCTTGTTTATTTTCTGTCTGGTTGATCTGTCTAATATTGATAGTGGAGTGTTAAAGACTCCCAGTATTATTGTGTGGGAGTCTAAGTCTCTTTGTAAGTCGTTAAGAACTTGCCTTATATATCTGGGTGCTACTGTATTGGGTCCATATATATTTAGGATCGTTAGCTCTTCTTGTTGTATCAATCCTTTTACCATTATGTAATGACCTTCTTTGTCTCTTTTGATCTTTGTTGCTTTAAAGTCTATTTTATCAGAGACGAGAATTGCAACTCCTGCTTTTTTTTGCTCTCCATTTGCTTGGTAAATCTTCCTCCATCCCTTTATTTTGAGCCTTTGTGTATCCTTGCGTGTGAGGTGGGTTTCCTGGATACAGCACACCGATGGGTTTTGGTTTTTTATCCAATTTGCCAGTCTGTGTCTTTTGATTGGTGCATTTAGCCCATTTACATTTAGGGTTAATATTGTTATGTGTGAATTTGATACCGCCATTTTGAAGCTAGCTGGCTGTTTTGCCCATTAGTTGATGCAGATTCTTCATTTTGTTGATGCTCTTTAGCATTTGGTATGTTTTTGGAGTGGCTGGTACTGGTTGTTTCTTTCTATGTGTAGTGCCTCTTTCAGGAGCTCTTGTAAAGCAGGCCTGGTGGTGACAAAATCTATGAGTATTTGCTTGTTCGGAAAGGATTTTATTTTTTCTTCACTTATGAAGCTCAATTTGGCTGGATATGAAATTCTGGGTTGAAACTTCTTTTCTTTAAGGATGTTGAATATTGGCCCCCACTCTCTTCTGACTTGTAGGGCTTCTGCCAAGAGATCTGCTGTGAGTCTGATGGGCTTCCCTTTGCGGGTGACCCAACCTTTCTCTCTGGCTGCCCTTAGTATTTTCTCCTTCATTTCAACTCTGGTGAATCTGACGACTATGTGCCTTGGGGTTGCTCTTCTTGCGGAATATCTTTGTGGTGTTCTCTGTATTTCCTGGACTTGAGTATTGGCCTGCCTTTCTATGTTGGGGAAATTTTTCTGGATAATATCGTGAAGAGTATTTTCCAGCTTGGATTCATTCTCTTCGTCACATTCTGGTACACCTATCAAACGTAGGTTAGGTCTCTTCACGTAGTCCCACATTTCTTGGAGATTTTGTTCATTCCTTTTTGCGCTTTTTTCTCTTATCTTCGTTTCTCATTTTATTTCATTGAGTTGATCTTCGACTTCTGATATTCTTTCTTCTGCTTGGTCGATTCGGCTGTTGAAACTTGTGCATGCTTCGCTAAGTTCTCGTGTTGTGTTTTCACCTCCTTCAATTCATTCATGTTTCTCTCTAAGTTGTCCATTCTTGTTATCATTTCCTCGAATCTTTTTTCAAGGTTCTTAGTTTCCTTGCATTGATTTAGAACATGTTCTTTTAGCTCACTGAAGTTTCTGATTATCTACCTTCTGAAGTCTGATTCCGTCATTTCGTCGCACTCATTCTCCATCCAGCTTTGTTCCCTTGCTGGTGAGGAGTTTTGGACCTTTGTAGGAGGTGAGGTGTTTTGGTTTCAGGTGTTTTCCTCCTTTTTGTGCTGGTTTCTTCCCATCTTTGTGGATTTATCCACCTCTCATCTTAGTAGTTGCTGACTTTTTGATTGGATCTCTGAGTGGACGCCCAGATTGTTGATGATGAAGTACTTCTGTTACTTAGTTTTCCTTTTAACAGTCTAGCCCCTCTGCTGTACGACTGCTGAGGTCCACTCCAGGCCCTGCTTGTCTGGGGCACACCTGTAGCAGCTGCGGAACAGTGAGGGATGCTACCAGTTTCTTCTTCTGCTATCTTTGTCCCAGAATGATGCCCGCCAGATGTCAGTCTGATTAGTCCTTGTTTGAGGTGACTCTTTGGCTATACAGGTGTCAGGGAGCTGCTTGAGGAGACGGTCTGTACTTTATAGGGGCTCAAGTGCTGAGCTGTGAGCTCCGTTGTTCATTCAGGGTTGTTGGGCGGTGTGTTCAGGTCTGCTGCAGCAGAACTTATAAAACCCCCTTTTTTTTCCCTCAGATGCTCTGTGTCAGGGATTTCGGGCTTTCTTTATGAGTATCCATTGCACTGTCCTGTCCAGCTAGGAGGCAGTCTAGTCACTATTTGCCTGCCGAGGTTCCGCCCTCCTACCACGGGGTCCGCTCTGCTGCCTCGGGGCTCCGCCCTACTGTGGTGGGCTCCACCCTGTTGACTGAGTCTTTCTGTTATGGCGGGTTGCCTCGGCAATGGCAGGCTGCTTCCACAATGGGTGTGTTCCTCAGTAGGGGCAGAATGCATCCGTAGTGGCGGACGCCCCTCCCCCACCGAGCTGCACCATCCTGGATTCAGCTGAGCCCACAGTAAAACTCTCAACCCCCAGTGTTTCAAATCGCCGTTTTGTTTGTCCCTGTGGGGGTGGGACCTGCCGAGCCTGACCACCTGGCTCCCTGCCTCAGAGTCCTTTCTTTCTTTCTCTCTCTCTCTCTTTTTTTTTTTTTTTTAAGTTGAACGGTTGACTCTCTCACAGGTGTTTCAGTCGCCTGCTGATAGGGCACAGGGATCTCTGTGATTTCCCGTGCTGCGACCCACTGCACTGGCTCGAATCACGCTTCCCAGGAATCTCCTGGTCTGGCTCACTGTCCAAGTCCCATTTAATCAGATGGATATGTTAATCTGCCCTCCCAAATCTCAGATTGCCGGTTTAACAGGGCACCCAGACCAGTGAGTTTTGTGCCAGGTGCCACTGCGCCGTGGCACCGGCCGAAACGGCCGCACAAGCCAAAAGGGCTGCACTGGTGTCCTGTGTCTCTCCTACACCTGGGAATTTCCCTGTTCTGTGGGCAACAAAGGTCTGTCTGAAAATGCGGCTACGACTCACCCTCTGCGCATTCACTGAGAGCTGCAATCCCGAGTTGTTCCTACTGTGCCATCTTCTTAACTGCTCGGTCTCTAATTTCTTTTTTCAGAGGCTGATGCAGTTATTTCCCAGTTTTTTTTTTTTTTTTTTTTTTGAGACGGAGTTTCACTCTTGTTGCCCAGGCTGGAGTGCAATGGCACAATCTCAGCTCACTGCAGCCTCTGCCTCCTGGGTTCAAGCAATTCTGTCTCACCCTCTTAAGTAGCTGGGGTTATAGGCATCCACCACCATGCCTGGCTAATTTTGTATTTTTTACTAGAGACGGGGGTTTCTCCATATTGGACAGGTTTGTCTCGAACTCCCGACCTCAGGTGATCCACCCACCTTGGCCTCCCAAAGTGCTGGGATTACAGGGGTGAGCCACTGCACCTGGCTGTAGTTTTTAATCATATTACAATGTATTAACAAATTTAATCAATAAATTTAAATTATTTTTATTAATTTTTAAATCAATATTAAGCTTTTATATTTTATTGTATTAATTTAATAATGAAATTACATTAAAATTTAGTTACATTCATCTCCCATTTTCAGAAAGTATTTTGAATAATGTTTTTCCATAATAAAGCGTTTAAAGTGTTGTACTAAAAAAGAAATTCTGGCTGGGTGCGGTGGCTCACACCTTTTATCTGAGCACTTTGGGAGGCTGAGGCAGGTGGATCACAAGGTCAGGAGTTTGAGACCAGCCTGGCCAACATGGTGAAACCTCATCTCCACTAAAAATACAAAAATTAGCCCAGCATGGTGGCATGCACCTATAGTCCCAGCTACTTGGGAGGCTGAGGCAGGAGAATCTCTTGAACCCAGGAGGTGAAGGTTGCAGTGAGCTTATTCACCCCATTGCACCCCAGCCTGGGCAACAGAGTAAGACTCTGTCTCTGGGGGGGAAGGGAGGAAGAAAAGAAATTCTATTAATGTTGGAGTTTGATAAGAATTATTCTTATGCAATAAGATAGAAGCCATGATAATGTGACCTGTGTTTAATTGTAACCTCTGTAATTTTATGACATTTAAATATATACTGAGTATTTCATAATAATCAACATTTTGATGAAATACACACAGTGAAGGAACACAGTATTTTAAAGCAGTCTGAAAGAAGTACTATCATCTGTCTATTGTTGCTATTGTGGAAGTTAGATTACATACTTCATAACAACATAAATTGACATTCTAGCTGAGTAACCTGTCTTAGGAAATTGACAACAGAAACTTGTAAGGTCAAGTTACATAGAAAGATAGTGCTAGCCACAGAAGTATACATGTATACAGGAAAAGCATATTCACTATGAGATGACCCAGGAAGAAAAAGAAAAAGAAAAAATTATGAGTCATAATTGGGTCAGCTGGTCCTTTGGGTAGAATATGATACCCAAGCAGGTGAAAAAAGTAGATCATTAGTAGGAATAGGAGAGGAACAGACAGTATTACTCAAGTCAAGTATTACTATAGTCAAAGACCCTTGTATTTGAAGCAGCTCCCTGCCTTTATAATGTGGTTACACTAATGAAAACACCAGGCTAGACTAAAATATGTGGAAGCAAGGCAGTAACTAACAGTTGATACCTTAATACTTATTCCCATTATCTTGGTATTTAACGTAGGTGATGCTTGTGCTTTTGATGATGAGTGGCAAAGTGAGGTTTTGAAGTACAAACTGGGACGCAAACTAGGAGACACTAGAATGAGAAGTGTTGGCCATGAGAATCCTGGATCCCGAGAACTTAAAAGAAGGTAAAAGTTGTTTATAAAATCATTTGTTTTTTAAGAAGTAAAGTTATGTAATTTTACTTCTGTTATCAGAAAGTTTTATGACCATCCAAGTTGTATCCACAGTATCCCTTGTGAAAGATATAACAATTTTACATTAAATTGTGAGTATTCCACACAAATTTAAATTTATATCTAAAAATCAATAGTAGTTTAGGATTGTATGGTTAGTAATTCACTAGTAAACTATGCCTCAGAAGATAGAGACCAAAATCCTTTTAAGGAAAACTAATTTACTATAATGTAGTTATTCTTGTAAAACAGGTTCTCATCTGGATATAGATAGAGTTATACATTTCACACTGGTAAAGATACCTAGAGATATGATAAGGGAAGAGGGGCTGTATTTGAAAGACTTAACAACTTTTTAACAAATCAAAATTTAGCATTTAATAGTAACTGAAATTTCAAACACTTGTATAATATGTAACAGTACATGCAATGTAATATTTGATGTGTATTAGATATTTTGGAAGAATTTTGCAAAAACATTAGCTTCTTTTAGAATTTCCTTTTAGAATAACTATGAAAAATAAATTTGCTAAAACCACATATTAAAGATTATAGAGATTTCTGGCTGTACGTGGTGGCTCATGCTTATAATCCCAGCACTTTGGAAGACTGAGGCAGGTGGATCACTTGAGGTCAGGAGTTCAAAACCAGCCTGGCCAACATGGTGAAACCCCATCTCTACTAAAATACAAAAATGAGCCAGGTGTGGTAACACACACCTGTAATCCCAGCTACTTGGGAGGCTAAGGCAGGAGAATCCCTTGAACTTGGGAGGCAGAGGTTGGTGAGCCAAAATTGTGCTACTGCACTACAGCCTGGGTGACAGAGGCAGACTCCATCTCAAAAATGAATAAATAAAGATTATAGAGATTTTTATACATTTTATACATACTTTAGAGCTACAGTTTAATGTGGTTCTCTGGGGGGAAAATGGAAAACTATCTAATTTCTATCAAATTACACTCAAGAGAAAGGCTTCACCAGACCTGAAACAGAAATCTGTTCTAAGCTATAAGAGAGTGGAGAATTGCTGTAGAAGGTGGAAGGCTTCACAGAACCGGCGGTGGACAAGTGGGTGTCAAGTAAATCAGAAGCCTTACGCAGAATTTCATATGCTAGGATCTTTTCTTTTAAAATACTTCTTTAGGAATTTAGAGCCCTAATATTTTCTATTGAATTGATTGAAAACTTGCTCCCATATTAATTATAGATATTTGTCTCATTTGAAAAATGTATTGATTAAAAACCTAGCAGTGCCAAGTTTGAATAGGAAATTCAGGTCCCACTTAGAAAAGGCATGCTCTCTATGGATGACCTATAAATTTCTGGCCCTAACAGTGGTATTTTCTCTTAACCAACAGTGTCCAATGGCATTTTCTGAAATGACTTCTGTAATGACAAAAATGCTATATATCTATTCTGTCCAATGTAGTAATCACTAGTCACATATGGCTATCGATCAACTCTCAAAACATTGCTGGTATAACCGAGGAACTGAATTATTTTATTTGATTTTAATCAATTCAAATATAAATGTGGCTAGTGGCTGCCATACTGGTAACATTAAACAGTGTTTAAACTGTAAACACTTAAATCTATCTCCAGTAAACAGCTGTCTTAAATTCACTGAAATAGTCTGCCTTGTTTTTCAAAGTTATTAAGGAACTTTTAAGATAAAACTTTTCTTATATTACAGTGGTTTTTAACATGTTGTTATTGATTTATAAACCACTGACCATTTTTTAAATGATACTAATATTCACATATATATTTCTCAGGGAGAAACCTCACCAAAGTCCAGCCATTGAATATGGAAGAGGATCCAATGTTTTGGGGGACAAGCTCCACATCAAAGGCTCATCTGTGAAAAGCAACAAAAAATAAAAAGCCATGCATTTGAATTGTTTATAGTTTTGGTTGTTTTAACAGTTAGTAATGGTGCTGGGTAATATGCATAAGACCAATCTCTTCTTGTTAAATTAGTTCTGTTCTTGGCAACTTTCTTCTGATATCTGAATATTCAAGAAAGTCCTAGCTTTATATCATCCCTCTTTTAGTAAAAAAATTTTGATTTTCAACAATGTGAGTAAATTGTGAAATACCTATTAATATAAAACTCTTTAATACATTAAATTTTTAAAGTTTAAATGCTGATTTTGCTTCCCCAGTTTTTGTGTTGGCTATTCTTTTATATTTATCAAGATTGATTGCACAGCATTTCTATCACTTACAATTAATATAAGAAGTTAGAATATTAAAAAAGTCTTAAGTTTTACTAACACTGTACTAGGGTGATATTGATAAAGGTTTAAATAATTTATCTCTAACTTTATAATGCGTTGTATAGCCAGCTAGCTTAAAGCTTTAAAAATAATAAAGCAAAACTACATTAGTACTCTTTTATGAGAATTTAGTTATTATTTTGATAAAGGGCAAGATAATTAAATAGTTTATTTTCAAAGAAAAATATTTTAAATTGCTAATGAACATAATTATTTTGGTTATAATTTCTTTATAGAATATATCTTTTCTATATTTACATTCTTAACATTCATTAGACATCATACTGACCATTCTCTTTAACTTCTTAATGTAGCATATTTCTGCTCTCCTTTCCCACAAACAGCTTCATCTATCTCCAAGGTTAACTCTAAAACTGAAGAGTCCTTGGAGAAACTCTGCTTAGCCTTTTTTGTGACATTTAGAAAAATACATTTGGTATTCTCCAAACCAGAATGAGAGATTGTCTCAAAATTTATAGATAGCTGATGTGTGTTTTTGAACAAGGTCTTAATAATTCAGTTGTTACTGTTTTTAATGATACCATTAAAATCAGCTTTAGCTTTTTTATTCTAGAATTTAACCATTAATCTGTTTTTATCAAAGTTAGGTTTGCAATTTAAAAGATATAAAAATCTTTTTTTTTTTTTTGAGTCGGAATTTCGCTCTTGTTACCCAGGCTGGAGTGCAATGGCGCGATCTCGGCTCACCGCAACCTCCGCCTCCTGGGTTCAGGCAATTTTCCTGCCTCAGCCTCCTGAGTAGCTGGGATTACAGGCACGCGCCACCATGCCCAGCTAATTTTTTGTATTTTTAGTAGAGACGGGGTTTCACCATGTTCACCAGGTTGGTCTCGATCCCCTGACCTCATGATCCACCTGCCTTGGCCTCCCAAAGTGCTGGGATTACAGGCATGAGCCACCACGCCTGGCAAGAATATAAAAACCTTAACTCATATCCGTTCTTTTAATATTTCTATCAAGGAAAAAATCCCAAAATATCTGCGATCATTCTATAATCCTAAGTATTTTTCTTTTCAATTTAATAAGTAAAATTATATGACTGTTCTCATACTTCTCTAACTTTTTATATCATATTTTTGTTAATTTTACTAGTTGTGTTTTATGCCTTTATTCATTAAAATAAAATAGAAATGTGTTAATTCATTGTTGAAATTGAGCATGTTTTAGTTAAAAATTTCCTCTTAGCCATGCTTTAGTATACTACTAACATACCATAATACATTGGGAAATTGTCATAAGGCACAAATTTCAAATAACACCTTTGTATATATTAACCTGATAGAGCAAAGTGATAAGTACATACTTTATTTTCCTTTTGCCTAAATCATCACACTGATGAGAACTTGAATCATTGTAGTAAAATCTAAAAACACACTTTAATAAATAATTGTGTTTAACAGTATAATTCCTGTACATCAGATCGCTATTAGTGATTGTGGTGAGGCAAGATTTGAGGTGGTAGTACTGAGGAAAGTTCTGTTTCTTTCTTAAAAATGAACTCTATCTTTGTACCATAAAAAAAAAACTATCAATATCTATACCCAGAATGTTTGTTTGCAACAAATTCTTATGATGGGTGTTTAATACTGTTAGTCTGTAAATTTAAATTACTTAAAAGTATATACAGGCTGGGTGCGGTGGCTCACATCTGTAATCTCAGCACTTTGGCAGGCCAAGGCGGGTGGATTGCTTGAGGTCAGGAGTTCAAGACCAGCCTTGACCAACATGGCGAAACTCCATCTACTAAATACACAAAAATTAGCCGGGCATCATGGTGGGCACCTGTAGTCCCAGCTACTCAGGAGGCTGAGGCAGGAGAATCACTGGGACCCGGGAGGCAGAGGTTGCAGTGAGCTGAGGTTGCTCTCCTGGACTCCAACCTAGGCAACAGAGCAAGACTCAAAAAACCTACATACACATACTAGGTAGGATGGTTTATTTTATGATTAATATTTTATATTCACTCCTTTTATGAGCCAATGAATTATTTTACATGATTTCATGATGTTTTTTAAATGAAATAAATAGAAGCTTGTTTTTCATGTGTATACACGTTATTGTTATTTTCATGAGAATGCTTTTTGTTTTTGTTCTTGGAAATCTACAGGGAGAACTATAATTTTTCTCTTCACTGTGGTCTATTGCAGGGTTTTTTAAAGTGATGTACGTTGTGCCTATTTAAAAGAGTCTGAAGGCCAGGTGCAATGCCTCACACCTGTTAATCTCAGCACTTTGGGAGGCTAAGGCAGGTGGATTGCCTGAGGTTAGGAGCTCGAGACCAGCCAGGATAATGTGGTGAAACCCGTCTCTACTAAAAATACACAAATTAGCTGAGCATAGTGGTGGGCACCTGTAATCCCAGCTACTAGGGAGACTGAGGCATGAGAATCACTTGAACTTGAGAGGAGGAGGTTGCAGTGAGCCGAGATCACACTATTCCACACCAGCCTGAGTGACAAGAGTGAAACTCCATCTCAAAAAAAGAGTCTGAAAAGTCAATGTGTTTAAATCTATGAAATTACTTTCCACATAATTTGCTAATTGTAAAAAAATTCAGACTTATAAAAACATTAATGGTTAATCTTATGGGAAATCAGCTAGAATTAAAATAGGGAACAATAGATATAAATTAGAAAAAGATAATCAGAATTAAAATTTTCTAAGGTCCTTATATTCTTAAAGTTCAAGGTAAAAATAAATGATTAACTTATGATTCTGTTAAGAATACATGTCAAAATAGGGTAACCACAAAACTGACAATAGAGTGTATACTTCTGAAGCAGATAAAAAGAAAATGAATTCAATCTCAAGGGACATTAAAAGGTTGACAGAGGATATAATGGCAAATATTAGCTGTAAGAAAGTTGGTATATCTATATTGTAATAAAACGTGTAAGGCAAAAGTGACTACTAGATTATAAAGGGGGACCCTGCTAAATAAAAGATTAGATTGATCAGGAATATACATCAGTTCTAAGTCTATGTATACCTAATAACATAGCATTAAAATATACGAAGCAGTATTTGAGAGATGAGACTTCTCATTCTAGATAAATAGAGCATATACATTTTTTCTTATTCCCACTAACAACTATAAACTCTGGAATTAATTCTTAAACATTAGAACAGAGAGAAAAAGACTAGCTATGGACTTTGGTATTTGAAGAATGATACGGCATGAAAGGAGTGGAAATAAAATAATTAATCTGAAAAATATACAACATGTTACATAGTGTATGTATATAATCTTAAAATAGTTTATGATTTATAGACGATCATAAACTGATACAAATATCATGGGATATAAACATTAATAATCCTCTTTCTATGGTGCATAGAGTTCACGTTTTTAAAAAATGACTTTTCATAATACTGCAGCCTAAAATTTGCCTCACTGGAATCAGTGTGTTTCCAAGAACTGGAACTCTCTCAGTTTGTTTTCATTTTTTAAAATAATCGACTTTACTATTTGATTATATCAATTATGGAAAATGTAAAGATGCAGAAGAATGCTAAAATGGAAAGTGCCCATTATCCCATGCCCCCAAACAATAAAAGATTTGTGTATTCATTTCTAGTTCTTTTATGTGGATATATAGAACCTTAAAAACAAAATTAATATTGTAAAATGTATGTTCTGATTTTTCACATTTTCGAGTAACTGTTTCTTCAGGACAATAAGTATTCTTTGAAAGCATGATCTTCAGTTTCATTGTTTACATCAAAGTCTGATTATAGCTGTACCATACTTTACCTCCAAATATTTGCTATTCAAATTGTTTTAAATTTTTGCTATTGTAAATGTTTATGAATGTCACTTTTATTCTTAACTGTATTGCTGATCATTTGTTTAAGATAAATTATGGGAACAGAGTTACCAATTCAGAGTATAGCTATTTTCAAATTTTTTATACATTTTACTAAATTGCTTTATAGAAAGGTAATATTTATAGTCATACCAATGAATGTCCCAGAAATGTCATTTTTTAAAATATCCTTTGTCCAAAGAGAGTAGTGGATGTTACCCCTCAAACTTTTATTATTACAAATTTTAATAGATGTAAAATATTATCTCCTTATTTTAATTTTTTACTTTTTCTCTGATAATTAATGAAGTATGATCATTTTCCATATGTTTACAGCTGATTTGCTTTGCTTTTCTGTATATTTTAAGCAGCGCAGGTCTTGTGGAAGGAGCTTCCAACATACGCAATTTCTTACATATCATTAGTTCTTCCTAAATGAGCAAGGCATGAAACTGCAGGTATTTATCACATTATTTCAAGTTAAGTATCCCAATGTGACTGAAATTATGGTCTTTTATCTTCAGCAGCCATGTTATTTTAATGTTTCTGTAATTTAACAAAATTAGCTCTTATTCTTCACATAACAAAGAGGTTTTGACTATTCCATGAACCATATATGTGATATGATAGTGGAGAGTAAACTTAAGATCTTACATAGCTACCTCCATTTTCTATCAAGGTCTTCAGAACTCTGTTAACTGCATACTCATGCTCCTTATAGCAATCACTATCTGTACCCATGGCAATGCTGTTATAGTAAATTCCAGCTTCCTTTTCACCTCTAGAATTCCACCTCTGGAATTGTAGTCATATAATATCTACCCTTCATTATAGAACAAGAATATTTCTGCTCAGGAGCTAAAACAACCCTGCATTTGTGTCCATTGTCCCCTTTGAATGACATCAGAGTCCTAGCTTCTTGGCAGTTGCAGAGAAACTCTTTAGTTTGGGGACAGCATGGTTTAGTCATTGGAATATGGCACAGGAATCACTCCAGTCTTAGAAGATCTAAGAACTTATGATGGTCCTGTCAATGAACTGATCAATAATTACATTACCACCAGGCTGAAATTTCTTTTACATGTGTATAGAACTCTCCTTCAAAGCCAGATATTTGCTTGGGTGGTGACCAGGAGACTACACCTGGCTGGCCAACTACAGGGGATTTAATTGATAGAGGGGTTGGCTGGCTGTGGTCTGATCCATTTCTGCGTTTTATGTGATAACCGCCTTCCCATGGGCTGCTCCAAGTCAATGACTAAGTCCTGCAGGAATAGGTCTGTTCCTGAGAGTCGTCAGACTCTGACGTCTGACTTTGGCTCAAGAACTTACCTAGCTGCCTTCATTTCATCTCTCAGGTGTTTCTCCTAATAAAATCTTTGATTGTTTAATCCCTTCTTGACATCTGCTTCTCAGAGAACCCAGAGAAATGCAAGTTAGTAGTTGACTTCAAAGAACAAAATGTTTTTTTGTCTTTCATACTTTGCAATAACGTAATCAACATTTTATATTTTCTCTAAAATTAAGGCACGGGATGGCTCACCATATGGAATGGCACATTTTTCAGTTCCTGCTCTAAAGTTAATGGATCATCAGGCCCATTCTACCTATTATTTTAATCCAGGGTCATAGTAACATGTGAGGTTATATGTACAGGAGACAGGAGAAGGTCTTTATCACGCACATGGAGGCTGTCAATGGGGATAAGGCCGTGGTCAGAACAGGGAAAACTTAGCAAAAAAGTAGACAGCAGTTCAAAATGCAGTGTGGAGGTGAGAAAGGCAGAGTCTAAAGAAGCAAGTTTATGTCCTGGAATAGTTGGAATGTTCAGTTGTGTTCTAATTCATTTTTAAATTTTGACTGTGATGTTTTGATACATGTATACATTATATAATGATCAAAAAAGGATAATTAGTATACTTATCTCATACTTATCAATTCTTTGTGGTGAGAACATTCAAAATCCTCCTGGGTTATTTTGAAATATACAATGTGTTATTGTTAGCTGTAATCACCATACTGTGTAATAATTAGAACTTCTAATTGTAACTTTTTACATTAATCAACCTCTTCCCATTTTCCCATCTTCCCTACTGTCCCTAGCTTCTGGTGACCACTATTCTGCTTTTTTTTTTTTTTAAGATGGAGTCTCACACTGTTGCCCAGGCAGGAATGCAGTGGTGCCATCCCGGCTCACTGCAACCTCCACCTCCCAGATTCAAGTGATTCTCCTACCTAACCTCCCTGTAATCTGGGATTACAGGGGCCCACCACCAGCACCCCGCTAATTTTGTATTTTAAGCAGAGATGGGGTTTCACCATGTTAGCCAAGCTGGTCTCAAACTCCCAACCTCAGGTGATCCATCCACCTTAGTCTCCCAAAGTGTTGAGATTACAGGCATGAGTCACCACACCTTGCCCACTATTCTACTCTATGAGATCAACTTTTTTAGATTGCATATATGAGTGAGATCATGTAGTATCAAATTCATCATTTTAGGTATTCTTTTATATCATCATTTAAAAAGTATTTTCCTATAATATTTTTGCTCACCATCTTTTTTTTGTACCCCAGACCTTCCAATGAGGTCTTTTTTTTTTTCCTGCCTGAACTATATTCTTTGTTTTTTGTTTTTGTGAAACAGGGTCTTGCCCTGTTGCCCAGACTGGAGTGCAGTAGCAGCATGCTTACGGCTCACTGCAGCCTGATCCTCCCAGGCTCAAGTGATCCTCCCCACCTCAGCCTCTGGAGTAGCTGGGACTACAGGCATGTGCCACCATGCCTGTCTAATTTTTTAGGCATTTTTATAGAGACAAGGTCTCACTATGTTGCCCAGGCTGGTCTCAAACTCCTGGACTCAAGCAACCTTCCTATCTCCTCTCCCCATAGTGCTGGGACTACAAGCATGAGCCATTGTGCCTGTCCTGAACTATATTCTTTGGAAGTTCATTTAAAAAGACTATTTTCATACATAGTTAAATTGAGCCAGGTTTGAAGTGGACTGAAATGGTTATTTAACCCAATAATTGAGCAATACTGTTGGTAATGGAATTGTAATTTGACAATTGTTTTCTCCCAAACAATATTAAATATAGTACTTCCTTGGTGGCTAGATTTCACTGTTGCTCATGAAAAGAATGTACAACCAGTATGATGGTGTTCCTCCTTAGATGATTTATCTTTTCTTTCTGGCTGCTTTGTTAATTTTTTAGCTTGACTTTGATTCTCTTCATCTTTTTTTAAACTGGGATATATTTAGTTGTGGATTTCTTTTTCTTTATCATACTTAGGAATCATTTAGATTACCAGGTTTGAGACTTGGTGTCTTACACCAATTTTGGAAAATTATCAACCATTATTGCTTTGAATAGGGCATCTTCCTCATTTTTAGTTGATTTTTAAGGTGAGAGGTGGGGGTCTAGTTTCATTCTTCTGCATATGGATATCTGGGTTCCCCAGTACCATTTATTGAAGAGACTGTTCTTTTCCCAATGAGTATTCTTAGCAGCTTTGTCAAAAATCGGTTGGCTGTGGGTATGTGAATTAATTTCTGGATTCTCTATTCTGTTTCACTCGTGTATGTGTCTGTTTTTATGTCAGTACTGTGCTGTTTTTGTTACTACAGTTTGTATATATTTTGAGGCCTGGTGGTTTGGGACCTCCAGCTTTATTTTTTTCCCTCAGAATTGCTTTGGCCATTCAGGGTCTTTTCTAGTTCCATAAAGAATTTTAGAATTTTTTTAGAAGAATGTCGTTGGTATTTTAATAAGAATTGCATTGAATCTGTAGGTTACTTTGGGTAATATTGCCATTTGAACAATATTCTTCCAATCCAATCCAAGTCTTCTCTCCCAAAGAATGAAGGTTTTTTTGCCTTTTTTTGAAATCCTTGTGGTATGGTTTGGCTGTGTCCCCACCCAAATTTTATCTCACAACAAACAGAACTTGAGGCAAAAAAGCAAAAGTATGGCCAGGTGCAGTAGGTCATGCCTGTAATCCCAACACTTTGGAAGGCCAAGGTGGGTGGATCACGAGTCAGGAGTTCAAGGCCAGCCTGGCCAAGATGGTGAAACCCCATCTCTACTAAAAGATGGAGGCAGTGGCAGGCACCTGTAATCCCAGCTACTCAAGAGGCTGAGGCAGGAGAATCACTGGAACAGAGGGGGACAGAGGTTACAGAGAGCTGAGATCACACCACTGCACTCCAGCCTGGGCAACAGAGTGAGACTGCATCTCAAAAAAAAAAAGAGTAAAACAATCCCTTAAGAGAATTTCATTGTTTTAACCAATTATTTTGTGTATAAGTGTTTTTTTTTTACATCAAGCCCAATCTCTAGAAGACCATTATAATTTCCCTTTAATTATAGACAACTTCATCATTAAATTTTTTTAAGTTGCAGATAATCTTATTGAATATATATATTTTTACTTAACCAGCTTCCTATAGATAAATTGTTTTCAATTTTTTTTTAATTACAAACCATATTACAATCAATAACCTTACACATGCAACATTTCAGATGCGTGCAGGTATACCTATAGGATCAATGTCCAGGATTGCTAGGTTAAGGAATAATGCATTTCTAAGAGTCAATAGTATAGGTGGTAGGTAAGTGAAAACAAGACTTTTTAATATATTTATGGTTTATTTTTTGTTGACATAAACAATAAAAACAATAAAAATAAATAGAATGAAGATTGCCAAATCACCCTTATACCATTGTTCACTCACAGTATGAAAAAGCTCATTCCTCACAGACTCACCAAAAAGTATGTTGTCCAGCATCTGAAGTTTTGCCTATCTGTAGGTAAGACAGGTCGTCAATATACTTTCAATTGGCAGTTTTCTTATTACGAATGTTGATCATCTTTTTACATGCTAAAAGACATACATGTCCTTGTCTATATATAATTTACTCATGTCCTTTGTCCATTTTTCTCTTACAGAGTATTATTCTTTTCTTGATTTCTAGGTGCTCTTTCTCTAGTAGAGCAATTTACCCTGTGTTTATATGAATTGCAAACTTTTTTTCCCAGTTTATCATTTATCTTTTGAGGTTTTTATAGTGAGTTCTCCCCTCTGCCCCCTGCCAACTGGATCACTCTTTTAGGAGGTACTACCTATCTTTAACTGCAGGTCCTGGCCTTCTCTGGTATGACAGATCCCAAATTTCTCCTGTATCTCCAGACTGCATTTTGCCACCAAGGTAATGATGTCACTCAGTTGGTTTTGTTCTACTCTCCAGAGTGCCAGAAGCACGTTCCCTGCAGAGATATAGAATCAGTTGATGGGGACCAAATATCTAGACTTACTTGGTCCAGGGTAAAGTCCTCAATAATGCAGAAGATCAACGTGACCCAGTGTGGGTATCGTGTAAGTTATCAGGCAAGGTTTCTTTGCTGTATATATTATGCTAGGTTAAAATACTGCTTCAGATCCTCGAAATCATTCAGTACATAAGTAGATGTTGAAATGATCCTAAGGATATTTTTGGTAATTTTCCTTCCACCAGTATACTAACAAGGGAGGAGAGGTACTAGCAAAGGGTTCATAAAAGGTGGGTTCAAGTTCGTATCTATTTTTTTCTTTTTCTTTTTTTTTCTTTCTTTTTTTTTTTTACATATGTCCTTTAAACCAATGCAGTAAGTTCGTATCTAATTTTATGGCTGGTTTTATTATGTTTAAATGAGAAGACAGGCCAACTATGGGGCACACAGCTGTTAGTGATCCTGAGTTCTCCAGATATGACATGCTTGACTCCTCCCCATCTCATGCTTAGGTTCTGCTATTAATGGCCAAGTTTCTCATTAGTTTTCTCAAGAATTCTTCATATACACTTATTTTCCTGTCCTTCAATCTAAACAAAAATGTAAAGCATGTGAGAGCTTAATTTGGGCAAAGCTTTTCCATTAGACTAGAGAATCCTTTGAGGCATAGACTATGTCTTCCTCATCTTTGTATCCCCAGGGTTTAGTACCTATTAATGAAGCAATGCTGAATAAACAAATACGCCAAATTCCACCTAAATACAGTCCTCCTCGCTCACAGTCTTTTAAGTATTCAGAAAAACTGAAAAATACCTGTGATATTTAGGATATCCCCTCCAAAACAGAGCACATCTGAAATCAAGCAAGGAAGAGAGAGGAAAATGAGTCAAAATCAGATATAAGTCATATCATGGCAGAATCATATATGGTCAAAAGAATGGCCTACTGAGTTTATCCTCATGTCTTTCTTGTCCATTTGTTTACTCCAAGACTCAGGCTCCTTCTTCCTACTTTTTATTTTCTCCCCTAAGTCCATCTGTACCTACATACATCTTTTTTTTATTGCATTTTACGTTTTGGGGTACATGTGAAGAACATGCAAGATAGTTGCATAGGTACACACGTGTTAGTGTGATTCGCTGCCTTCCTCCCTTTCACCTATATCTGGCATTTCTCCCCATGCTCTCTCTCCCCAACTCCCCACCCCCCACTGTCCCTCCCCTATATCCCCCAACTGACCTCAGTGTGTAGTGCTTCCCTCCCTGTGTCCATGTGTTCTCATTGTTCAACACCCGCCTATGAGTGAGAACATGTGGTATTTGATTTTCTGTTCTTGTGTCAGTTTGCTGAGAATGATGTTCTCCAGGTTCATCCAAGTCCCTACAGAGGACACGAACTCATCATTTTTGATTGCTGCACAATATTCCATGGTGTATATGTGCCACATTTTCCCTGTCCAGTCTATCATTGATGGGCATTTGGGTTGATTCCAGGTCTTTGCTATTGTAAACAGTGCTGCAATGAACATTCGTGTGCATGTGTCCCTATAGTAGAACGATTTATAGTCCTTTGGATATATACCCAGTAATGGGATTGCTGAGTCAAATGGAATTTTTGTTTCTAGGTCCTTGAGGAGTCGCCACACTGTTTTCCACAATGGTTGAACTAGTTTACACTCCTACCAGCAGTGTAAAAGTGCTCCTATTTCACCACATCCTCTCCAGCATCTGTTGTTTCCAGATTTTTTCATGATCACCATTCTAATTGGCATGAGATGGTATCTCAATGTAGTTTTGATTTGCATTTCTCTAATGACCAGTGATGATGAGCATTTTTTCATATGTTTGTTGGCCTCATGTATGTCTTCTTTTGTAAAGTGTATGTTAATATCCTTTGCCCACTTTTGAATGGACTTGTTTGTTTTTTTCTTGTAAATCTGTTTTAGTTCTTTGTAAATTCTGGATATCAGCCCTTTGTCAGATGGGTAAACTGCAAAAATTTTTTCCCATTCTGTTGGTTGCCGATTCACTCTAATGACTGTTTCTTGTGCTGTGCAGAAGCTGTGGAGTTTGATTAGGTCCCATTTGTCTATTTTGGCTTTTGTTGCCAATGCTTTTGGTGTTTTGTTCATGAAGTCCTTGCCTACTCCTATGTCCTGAATGGTTTTGCCTAGATTTTTTTCTAGGGTTTTTATGGTGTTAGATCTTATGTTTAAGTCTTTAATCCATCTGGAGTTAATTTTAGTGTAAGGTTTCAGGAAGGGGTCCAGTTTCTGCTTTCTGCACGTAGCTAGCCAGTTTTCCCAACACCATATATTAAACAGGGAATCCTTTCCCCATTGCTTGTTTTTATCAGGTTTATCAAAGGTTGTATGGTTGTAGATATGTTGTGTTGCCTCCGATGCCTCTGTTCTGTTCCATTGGTCTATATCTCTGTTTTGGTACCAGTACCATGCTGTTTTGATTACTGTAGACTTGTAGTATAGTTTGAAGTCTGGTAGTGTGATGCCTCCCGCTGTGTTCTTTTTACTTAGAATTGACTTGGCTATGTGGTCTCTCTTTTGGTTCCATATGAAGTTTAAGGTAGTTTTTTCCAGTTCTGTGAAGAAGGTCATTGGTAGCTTGATGGGGATAGCATTGTAAATTACTTTGGGCAGTATGGCCATTTTCAAATATTGATTCTTACTAACCATGAACATGGAATGTTTCTCCATCTGTTTGTGTCCTCTCTTATTTCGTTGAGCAGTGGTTTGTAGTTCTCCTTGAAGAGGTCCTTTACATTTCTTGTTAGTTGTATTCCTAGGTATTTTATTCTCTTTGTAGCAATTGTGAATGGCAGTTCATTCTTGATTTGGCTCTCTTTAAGTCTGTTATTGGTGTATAGAAATGCTTGTGATTTTTGCACATTGATTTTGTATCCTGAGACTTTGCTGAAGTTGCTTATCAGTTTCAGGAGTTTTTGGGCTGAGACAATGGGGTCTTCTAGATATATAATCATGTCGTCTGCAAATAGAGACAATTTGGCTTCCTCCTTTCCTATTTGAATACCCTTTATTTCTTTTTCTTGCCTGATTGCTCTGGCTAGAACTTCCAGTACTATATTGAATAGGAGTGGTGAGAGAGGGCATCCTTGTCTAGTGCCAGATTTCAAAGGGAATGCTTCCAGTTTTTGCCCATTAAGTATGATATTGGCTGTTGGTTTGTCATAAATAGCTTTTATTATTTTGAGATACGTTCTGTCAATACCGAGTTTATTGAGGGTTTTTAGCATAAAGGGCTGTTGAATTTTGTCAAAGGCCTTCTCTGCATCAATTGAGATAATCATGTGGTTTTTGTTTTTGGTTCTGTTTATGTGGTGAATTATGTTTATAGACTTGCATATGTTGAACCAGCCTTGCATTCCCGGGATGAATCCTACTTGATCATGGTGGATAAGCTTTTTGATGTGCTGTTGCAATCGGCTTGCCAATATTTTATTGAAGATTTTTGCATCTATGTTCATCATGGATATTGGCCTGAAGTTTTCTTTTCTTGTTGAGTCTCTGCCAGGTTTTGGTATCAGGATGATGTTGGTCTCATAAAATGATTCGGGAAGGATTTCCTCTTTTTGGATTATTTGGAATAGTTTCAGGAGGTACGGTAACAGTTCCTCTTTGTGTGTCTGGTTGAATTCAGCTATGAACCCATCTGGACCTGGGCTTTTTTTGTGTGGTAGGCTCTTAATTGCTGCCTCAACTTCAGATCTTGTTATTGGTGTATTCATGGTTTCGACTTCTTCCTGTTTTAGGCTTGGGAGGATGCAAGTGTCCAGGAATTTATCCATTTCTTCCAAGTTTACTAGTTTATGTGCATAGAGTTGTTTGTAATATTCTCTGATGATGGTTTGAATTTCTGTGGGATCTGTGGTGATTTCTCTCTCTTTTTTTAATTAATCTGGTTATTGGTCTATTTTGTTGATCTTTTTGAAAAACCAGCTCCTGGATTTATTGATTTTTTGAAGGGTTTTTCTTGTCTCTATCTCCTTCAGTTCTGCTCTGATCTTAGTTATTTCTTGTCTTCTTCTAGGTTTTGAGTTTTTTTTATCTTGTTCCTCTAGCTCTTTTAATTTTGATGATAGGGTGTCAATTTTGGATTTCTCAACTCTTCTCATGCGGGCACTTATTGTTATATATTTTCCTCTGGAGACTGCTTTAAATGTGTCCCTGAGAGTCTGGTATGTTGTGTCTTTGTTTTCATTGGTTTTGAAGAACTTCTTTCTTTCTGCCTTCATTTCATTGTTTATCCAGTCAACATTCAAGAGCCAGTTGTTCAGTTTCCATGAAGCTGTGCGGTTTTGAGTTAGTTTCTGAATTCTGAGTTCTAACTTGATTGCACTGTGGTCTGAGAGACTGTTTGTTATTATGTCAGTTGTTTTTCATTTGCTGAGGAGTGCTTTACTTCCAATTATGTGGTCAATTTTGGAGTAGGTGTGATGTGGTACTGAGAATAATGTATGTTCTGTGGATTTGGGGTGGAGAGTTTTCTAAATGTCTATCAGATTTGCTTGTCCCAGGTCTGAGTTCAGCTCCTGGATATCCTTGTTAATTTTCTGTCCAGTTGATCTGTCTGATATTGACAGTGGAGTGTTAAAGTCTCCCACTATTATTGTATGGGAGTCTAAGTCTCTTTGTAAGTCATTAAGAACTTTCCTTATATATCTGGGTGCTACTGTATTGGGTCCATATATATTTAGGATCGTTAGCTCTTCTTGTTGTATTGATCCTTTTACCGTTATGTAATGTATTTCTTTGTCTCTTTTGATCTTTGTTGCTTTAAAGTCTATTTTATCAGAGACGAGAATTGCAACTCCTGCTTTTTTTTGCTCTCCATTTGCTTGGTAAATCTTCCTCCATCCCCTTATTTTGAGCCTTTGTGTATTCTTGCATGTGAGGTGGGTTTCCTGGATATAGCACGCTGATGGGTTTTGTTTTTTTATCCAATTTGCCAGTCTGTGTCTTTTGATTGGTGCATTTAGCCCATTTACATTTAGGGTTAATATTGTTATGTGTGAATTTGATACCGCCATTTTGAAGCTAGCTGGCTGTTTTGCCCATTAGTTGATGCAGATTCTTCATTTTGTTGATGCTCTTTAGCATTTGGTATGTTTTTGGAGTGGCTGGTACTGGTTGTTTCTTTCTATGTGTAGTGCCTCTTTCAGGAGCTCTTGTAAAGCAGGCTTGGTGGTGACAAAATCTATGAGTATTTGCTTGTTCGGAAAGGATTTTATTTTTTCTTCACTTATGAAGCTCAATTTGGCTGGATATTAAATTCTGGGTTGAAACTTCTTTTCTTTAAGGATGTTGAATATTGGCCCCCACTCTCTTCTGACTTGTAAGGCTTCTGCCAAGAGATCTGCTGTGAGTCTGATGGGCTTCCCTTTGTGGGTAACCCGACCTTTCTCTCTGCCTGCCCTTAGCATTTTCTCCTTCATTTCAACTCTGGTGAATCTGACGACTATGTGCCTTGGGGTTGCTCTTCTTGCGGAAAATCTTTGTGGTGTTCTCTGTATTTCTTGGACTTGAGTATTGGCCTGCCTTTCTATGTTGGGGAAATTTTTCTGGATAATATCGTGAAGAGTATTTTCCAGCTTGGATTCATTCTCTTCGTCACATTCTGGTACACCTATCAAACGTAGATTACATCTCTTCACATAGTCCCACACTTCTTGGAGAGTTTGTTCATTCCTTTTTACACTTTTTTCTCTAATCTTGCCTTCTCGTTTTATTTCATTGAGTTGATCTTCAACCTCTGATATCCTTTCTTCTGCTTGGTCGATTTGGCTGTTGAAACTTGTGCATGCTTCGCGAAGTTCTCGTGTTGTGTTTTTCAGCTCCATCAATTCACTCATATTCCTAAGTTGTCCATTTTTATCATTTCCTCAAATCTTTTTTTCAAGGTTCTTAGTTTCTTTGCATTGAGTTAGAACGTGTTCTTTTAGCTCACTGAAGTTTCTCATTATCCATGTTCTGAATTCTGATTCTGTTATTTCATCATACTCATTCTCCATCCAGCTTTGTTCCCTTGCTGGTGAGGAGTTGTTATCCCTTGTAGGAGGAGAGGTGTTCTGGTTTCGGGTGTTTTCCTCCTTTTTGCGCTGGTTTCTTCCCATCTTTATGGATTTATCCACCTGTCATCTGTGTAGTTGGTGATTTCAGTTTGGGTCTCTGAGTGGACGTCCAAGTTGTTGTTGATGAAGTTATTTCTGTTTCTTAGTTTTCCTGCTAACAGTCTGATCCCTCTGCTGTACGAGTGCTGAGGTCCACTCCAGGCCCTGCTTGCCTGGGGATCACCTGCAGCAGCTGCAGAACAGTAAGGGTTGCTACCAGTTTCTTTGTCTGCTATCTTTGTTTCAGAATGATGCCCGCCAAATGTCAGTCTGATCAGTCTTTTGTGAGGTGACTCTTCAAATATACGGGGTTCAGGGAGCTTCTTGAGGAGACAGTCTGTTCTTTATAGGAGCTCAAGTCTTGAGCTGTGAGTTCCGTTGTTCTTTCAGAGCTGCTAGGCAGGTACATTTAAGTCTGCTGCAGCAGAACTCATAAACCACCTTTTTTTCCCCAGGTGCTCTGTCCTGAGGAGTTAGGGCTTTATTTATGAGGGTCCGTTGTGCTGCTGCCTTTTTTTTTCCAGGGCTGCCCTTCTCAGCAAGGAGGCAGCCTAGTCACTGCCTGCAGAGGCTTTGCTGAGCTCCGCCCTGCTGCCGTTGAGCTTCCCTGTAGTCCTGTATATATGGGTGTGGTTAGAGCTGCCTCTGCAATGGTGGCCTGCCTCTGCAATGGCAGACTCTCTCTGTTATGGAGGTTTGCCTCGGCAATGGCAAGCTGCCTCAGCAATGGCAGACTACCTCCATAAGGGTGGAGTGCCTCAGTAATGGCGGATGCCCCTCCTCCACTGAGTTGCACTGTCCTGGGTTTAGCTGTGCTTGCCATGAAACTGTCAACCGCGAGCATTTCCAATTGCTGGTTTTTTTGTCTGTTTTTGTGGGGGTGGGTCCGCTGAGCCTGATCACCTGGCTCCTTGCCTCCAAGCCTTTTTTTTTTAAGTTGAATGGTTGACTCTCTCTTAGGTGTTCAAGTCGCCTGCTGAAAGGGCGCTGGGATCTGTGTGATTTCCCGTGAGGCGACCCACTGCACCGGCTGAAACAACGGCGCTGCCTGTGAATCTCCTGTCCAGCTTAAAAGGGCAACCAGACCAGTGTATTTTGTATGGAGAGCCACCGCGCTGTGGCACTGGAAAACAGCCACGCCTGCTAAAACTGCTGCGCATTCCAAAACAGCCGTGCTGACGACCCATAGGGCTCCTCAGCCTAGGAATCTTCTGGTCTGTGGGCAGTAAAGATCCATCTGGAAATGCAGCATCCACTCACCCTGTGCGCTTTCACTGGGAGATGCAATCCTGAGCTCCTCCATTTGAATAAATATCGTGGACCCAAAGAGTTTAGCAGAGAGACAGAGAAGGAGAGAGAGTTTTCACACTGCCGTGGGAGGGGATCCAACGGCAGTCATCATTAAATTTAATTGTAGACATCTTTTTTTTAATCTTCCTATTGTGACTGATGCAGACCATTCATAACATGCTTGAACTTTCTGGTTTGTCCTGAACATCTCTCTTTCTTAAACCAGTCATTTTATTCAAGGACTAAATTTACCATATTAGATTCTTTCTCATATAAAATTATTTTTCTTTAAGCTTTCTTACAAGAAAAGAAACCTCTTTATTTTTATAACTTTCTTTATGTCTCTGTTATTTTCTGGTTCCTTTTACCTTCTTTTATACATAACAAAGTTATTTAAAAATAAACTTGGAATTAGACAAAAATTGTTCACCTTTTTATAAAGGACTTTTTTTGTTTTAGAAGGAGTTTTTCTACAGTATATATGTATGTGTGTATATATATACACATACATATATATATATATGATTTATTATACTTTAAATTCTGGGATACATGTGCAGAACGTGCGGGTTTGCATAGGTATACATGTGCCATGGCAGTTTGCTGCATCCATCACCCTGTTATCTACATTAGGTATTTTTCCTAATGCTATCCCTCCATCCCCTCCTATTCCTCCCTAGTCCCCCACCCCCTGACAGGCCCCTATGTGTGATATTCCCCTCCCTGTGTCCATGTGTTCTCACTGTTCAACACCCACTTATGAGTGAGAACATGTGGTGTTTTGTTTTCTGTTCTTGTGTCAGTTTGCTGAGAATGATGGTTTCCATCCTCATCCATGTCCCTGCAAAGGACATGAACTCATCCTTTTTTTATGGCTGCACACTATTCCATGGTGTATATGTACCACATTTTCTTTATCCAGTCTATCATTGATGGGCATTTGGGTTGGTTCCAGGTCTTTGCTATTGTGAACAGTGCCATGATAAACGTACATGTGCATGTGTCTTTATAATAGAATTGATTAATTACTCAGTAATGAGATTGCTGGGTCAAATGGTATTTCCATTTCTAGATTCTTGAGGAATCACCACACTATCTTCCACAATGGTAGAACTAATTTACACTCCCACCAACAGTGTAAAACTGTTCCTGTTTCTCCATGTCCTCTTCAGCATCTGATGTCTTCTGATTTTTTTCATGATTGCCATTCTAACTGGCGTGAGATGGTATCTCAATGTGGTTTTGATTTGTATTTCTCTAATGACCAGTGATGAGCTTTTTTTCATGTTTGTTGGCTGCATAAATGTCTTCTTTTGAAAAGTGTCTGTTCATATTCTTCACCCACTTTTTGATGGTTTTTTTTTTTTTTTTTTTTTTTTTGTAAATTTGTTTAAGTTCTTTGTAGATTCTGGATATTAGCCCTTTGTCAGATGGGTAGATTGCAAAAATTTTTAAAGGAGGAGCAGAGGTGAAACCTTGTTATTGCTCATTAGCTGGGCAGCTGACCTCACAGTCTTTTGCTTTCACTGATTTGCTAATTTACATTTGGCTCACTGAAGAAGGAACGAAGGGGAAGGGTTACAGGAGCTGAACAAAGGCAGTAAATTACTTGATGGCAGATGCAACTTTAAGGAGGGGTCTGGATTGTGCAAACATGGAGGACATGACCCAGTTCCAGGCTCTGGCCAGTTGTGTTAACATCTTTGCAACAATTTCGAGGCCTATAGCTAGCTTGAATGCTGGGAACTGAAAAGGGAGTTATTTTCCCAGTCCTTGGGCCCTATTATGACCTGGTCAGTGGCGTCAGCAAGCTGCTTGGCCATGGATTCCAGTTCTTTGGTATTTAATCTCTCTTTACCCTCTTTCTCATCCAAGGGAGGAGGTGGAGGCCTGTGAGGAGGGAGATGAGGAGCGGGTCTCCGCTCTCATCATAACTCAAAAACTCTGGAAAGTTGTTTTTTGAGTTATGATGAGATCCACCTTTGGAAAGCCATCTCACTTCTGTGTATAAGAGAAGGTATGTGTGCTCTGCATCCGTCTCCTTACAGAGCTGCATGAACAGACATGAGTTAAGGGCATGTACTTTAATGTGGTTGATAATTTTAATCACATCCTGCAAAATGTTAAGTTCAGGTGACACTTTTTGGTTAGCTAGCATTTCCCTGTGGAAGATTCAGTGTGTAGACTCAAATTCAGAAGCAACCTCTTTGACCCCAGAAGTGAAACCAGAAAGCCATCCAGTCATGGGAGCTGCTCTGTCTGTGCATTTACCCACACAAAATAACTAACTCAGTTTTGCTATGTAATCCTTCAAAGACTTGACTAATTCTGCAGCTGTGGTGTTGGTTGCAACAAAAACGCACATAATAGCCAGGTGCCGTGGCTCATGCCTGTGATACCAGCACTTTGGGAGGCTGATGCAGGCAGATCACGAGGTCAGGAGTTGGAAACCAGCCTGACTATCCTGGTGAAACCCTGTCTCTACTGAAAATGCAAAGTTAGCTGGGTGGGAATGGTGGTACACGCCTGTAGTCCTAGCTACTTGGGAGGCTGAGGCAGGAGAATTGCTTGAACCCAGGAGGCGGAGGTTTTAGTGAGCTGAGATCGTGCCACTGCACTCCAGCCTGGGCTACATAGTGAGACTCCATCTCAAAAAAAAAAGTGCACATAATATATCCTCATGCTTATGCTCCTGAAAAATCATACAAAAACAAGCATTATTGCCTTGCTGACAACCTTGGTAAACTCATCAACCTGGATTGTGCACCACAGTAACTCATTAATCCTTTTTAACAATTGTGCCTAAATATCCCCTGCTATTTCATCAATTCCTCTATGGTGCTGGTCAAAAGAGGCATCCATGCCACCTTTTGAACTGCAGCATCTCCTAGAAGTTCATGACAAATGTCCTTAGCAGCAGGCAGGTTCAACTATTCAGCAATAGTAAAAGGCTTCTTAACTTTAGCAATGCTGTTAGCCAGTATAAATGATGCTCTCAGTGCAGACACATTTGATGAAGTGGTGGCCTTCCATAATTGCTTCTGTTCTTAGTGTTCATGATTTTTCTTTTGAAAAACTCCAAAGGCTTCTCTTTTAATGCAGGGTGCTTGATCTCCATGTGGCAAAGCAGTTTTGAAAGTTTTCCTGGCTTTGTTGGATAGCTCCTTGCCACAAATTAAAGCAGGCTTGGAGAATGTGAATCACCTGTTGCAATGAACCTGCAATTTAAGCAGATATTTTCTTTTAAATGCAGCTTTCTTTTTATTGGTAGTCTTAGAGTCTTCTGTTGTCTCATCATTGGTTCTTTCCCCATTTTCAAAGAAGCTCTCCAGTGACATTTGTTTTTTACTCATTTTTGCTAGGGTTAGCTTGTGGCCTTACCAAAACTGTGTCTGGGACAAGTGCTCAGTGTGGGAAGGAAGTGAGAATGGAAGTGATAAATAAAATAATGGGTGGGCCACGCATGGACTAAAATAAGTGTTGGATTTTGACTTTAAAGCCTGCCAATAGATGCAGCTGTACAATTGAAGTACATCAACTCACTTGCCTCTGTAAAGCTTGCCACCAGGTGCAGTTTTTGTCAGTTGTCACTAACAGGATTTTAACATGACTCTCCAAGCAACTGATTTATTATGTTCTCTGTGCAGTTAAACCTCTCTGCTAACGTTAATATGTATTTGCAGCTGCTCCCCAGCACTAGCAGCCTTGCCTTAGCTCTACCTCAGATCATTAGGTAATCATTAGATTCTCATAAGGGGTGTGTAAACTAGATCCCTTTCATGCATAGTTCACAATAGGGTTCATGCTCCCATGAGAATCTAATGCCTCTGCTGATCTGACAGGAGGCGGAGCTCAGGTGGTAATACAGTTAAGGAGGAAGGCTGTAAATACAGATGAAGCCTCACTGGCTCATCCACTACTTACCTCCTACTGTGTGGCCTGGTTCCTAACAGGCCATGGACTGGTACTGGTCCCTGGCCCAGAGGTTGGGGACCCCTGCGTTAGAGCATGTAGATGCTGAGTACATGCACCAACCACAGGTCCACCTTTGTGTACTTGACCTTACCAGTATTTTATGAATATGTATGTACAGGTGCTGTGTTGCCAGTGAAGGGTCTTGACTACAAGTCATACAGGTTCTTGGCATTTTGAACAATGAATTGGACAAAAAAAAAACCACACACACACACACAAGTAAAGCAATGAAAGAATGGAGCAAATTAAGGCACAGATGTATTGAAATGAAAGTACACTCCACAGAGTGGAAGCAGGGTCTAGCAAGCAGCTAAAGAGCACCTGATACAGAATTTTAAATGCCAACTAGAGGTTTCCCATTGGTTACTTGGTTACACCTTATGTAAATGAAGGAGTGGCCCACAACCAGTCTGATTGGTCACAAGAGGCGACCAATCAGAGGCTGAAGTGAAGTTACAAAGTTACACATGAGGACTTGGCCTTCTACCAGATTGGTTACTGATTGGTTACACATGAGGACTTGGCCTCCTCCTGATTGGTTGCTGGAGGGGACCAGTCAGAGGTACTTTCCATTTTTTCATCTGCAATCCAGTGCATTGCCAGTAACCTCTGATCCTTTTGTTACTTGGGAGTGGAGAGGTGGAGTTTTCCTTTTGAGTCATTTCTAGGAAGTCAGCACCAACTGGCCTTAAGTTCCCTGCCTCCAGACCCTGTTCTCCTGCCTCACCCATTAAGGAAATTCCCTAGAGATACTAAGGGCTGTCTCTCTGTCTCTGAGCAGCCCACTCTGCCTCTCAGAGTATAATTTTACTTTTTTTTTTTTGTTTATGAGGCGGAGTCTCCCTCTGTTGCCCAGGCTGGAGTGCAATAGCACAATCTTAGCTCACTGCAACCTCTGCCTCCCAGGTTCAAGCGATTCTCCTGCCTCAGCTTCCTGAGTAGCTGGGATTACAGGCATGTGCCACCATGCCCAGCTAATTTTTGTATTTTTAGTAGAGAGGGGGTTTCATCATGTTGGTCAGGCTGTTTTCAAACTCCTGACCTCATGATCCACCCATCTCAGCCTCCCAAAGTGCTGGGATTACATGCATAAGCCACTGCGCCCAGCCAGCCGTGCTTTTACTTTACTATAAACTTTTCTGCCTAATCTTACTCTGTACTTGCTTTCAAATTATTTGCTGTGGCAAAGTCAAGCACCTGAACCAGCCCACTGACAACAGCAAGGATAGAAGTAGTGAGATTGGTTAGGAGGCTATTACAATACTTCCCTCCAGAAATGGCAGTACTGAGAGGTGGGGAGGAGCAAGTTCTGTATTTTTTTTTGAAAGTAGAGCTTACAGGATATGCTGACTGATTAGACCAGAGACATCGGAGCATGATGTCAAAGTGACTAACATTTTTGCTGGAGTAACTAAAGTTTATATTTATGAGATAGAGTAGATTGTAGAAAAAGAAGGTTTGTGGAAGATCCGAAGCTCTGTTTTGGACCTGTTAAGTTCACCCATGCCTCTAATATCCAAGCAGAATGGTCAAGGATGTAGTCTTCCACATGGACCAGACATGTCATGTCTGACTTTGAACAATAACAAAGAACATTTTGAAATGAGGAAGAGTATTTGTAATTGTAATTGGTAGTTCATTCACTATACATTTTCCACTTTCTCTTTCAGGCCATGTCCTACAGAAAATTAAAAAAATATATTTGTTATAGACAATTTTGCTTTTTTCTACTTAAATTCTGTTATAAACATTTCTTCACATTGCTTTATAGGCCTAACAACCATGTTTAAAGGCTGTATTTTCATATAGAGGTAATATTTAGAAACGAAGACCAAAGAAGGACTCCCCTTCCCCAATCCATACACCTGTGCGGTCTTACTGGGAGCAAACACTTGATTAGCTCCGCAAAGCGATTGCACTTTCTCTTCCAAGTCGGGAGAGGGCGCGCGGGCAGCGTAGGCACTGCTCCGCGCTCCAGTCCAGTTGCTCCTCTTTCTTTCCCTCACTATTATTACTCGCGTCCTTTGCCCCGGAAGCGCTCTTACAGCACTGGCTGCCGGAGTGACTTTGAGCGCTTTCCGGTGCTTTGCCGGCCTCTGAAACGACCCGGAGCCTCGGGACTTTGACGTGTGTTCTACGCTTGCCATGAGGCTGCTGGGAACCGCCGCCGTCTCGGCTCTGGGGCTTGGAAGGGCCCCCGCCTTTCTGGGCTGGCAAAGGAAGCAGGTACTGGAGCACAGAGAAGCTGAATCGGGACAATTCCCGGGACCTTCTGGTCCCTTCAGGGCCATAGAAGGCAGTGACACCCCAGGGTCCTCCTGACAGCTCCGATACTGACGGTTGCGTGTCAGTACTGAAAAACCCCTCCGTGCCTGCACGTTAACTGATTAACACGTTTGTTTGGTTCAATCAACTAAAAGTGCCTGTCGCTCAGATACTTTGATGTTTTATCTACCTTTTCTAAGTTTTTTTCTTTTCCCCCTTCTCTTTCCCTAGAACTAGTTGTGGTTCATTTTGGATGTGCAGTCCTGTAGGGAGTTATTTAAATTGTGTCTGAATTCTGTAAAATAGGGATCCCCACCCCCTTCCACCAGAGTAAAAACAAACTTCATGAATTGTTTTTGTTTAGAAGGAATTGGAAATCTCTGGGGGCTGTCTTGGAGCCATTAGTACCACTGCATAGAGCATGAAAGTTCTCGAACATATTTGTCGTCTGTAAACTACAGTAAAAGAGAAAGGGGAAAAAAATAAGTTAAATTTAAACTGGCACTTGTATATTTTCTATTTGTTTTTGGAGTTGTCTTAGTGATTTTGTCAGCCCCAGTGTGTATTTTCAAATCTGTAGCAAAAAGTATCTCCCATTTTATTTAATTTATTCATTCATTAATTTAAAAGAATACATCTTTCCGTCTTCTCTTGTAGTCTCTCCTCTGATTACAAGAGTTCCAAGCTCAACCATTTCCCCTGCCGCCTTTCTCAGGCTATCTTGTATCTACTGAGATTTCTTGGAGGAATAATGTCCACCATACTCCTTTTGATTGTCTGTTGTGCTCTCTTATTTTTTTCAGGTTAATTGGAAAGCCTGCCGATGGTCTTCATCAGGGGTGATTCCTAATGAAAAAATACGAAATATTGGAATCTCAGCTCACATTGATTCTGGGAAAACTACATTAACAGAACGAGTCCTTTACTATACTGGCAGAATTGAAAAGATGCATGAGGTATATATTCATGGTTGATTCCAGATTAAGTAGAGCCTAATTTTAATTGTTTTGTTGCTATTACTTAATAAAGCTTACAAAACTGAAAGATTAAAACAATGGTAACAGTGGACCTTTGACAGTTAGGCTTATCTGTCAAAGTTGCTTAAGTATCTGTTTTCTAGTTTTCTTTCTTTTTATTTTTTATGGATGGGGTCTCACTTTGTTGCCCAGGCTTGTCTCAAATAATAATCCTGGGGTCAGATTATCCTCCTGCCTCAGTCTCCCATAGTGCTTGGATTATAGGCATGAGCCACTGCACCTGGCACCTGTTTCCATTTCAGTTAAGATTTCTTTCCTTCTTGGAATGCAGAGGCAGAGACAATCTGAATTGCTGTGCTTGTGTTTAGGTGAAAGGTAAAGATGGAGTTGGTGCTGTCATGGATTCCATGGAACTAGAGAGACAAAGAGGAATTACTATTCAGTCAGCAGCCACTTATACCTTGTGGAAAGATGTCAATATTAACATTATAGATACTCCTGGTGAGTTGGATTCTTGATTTTATTGCAGCTTCTTATGGCAAAAGCACATTTGGTTCTTTCTCTTACTGTGATCCAGTTAATTTTTGAGTACCAAATACTCAAAAGTATAATGCTGAATTCCTATTAAAGAAGACTGACTTGGGACCTAGAGCACTTCATCCTTATGTCTTCTTTAAAATTTGTGCAAATAAATTGTGAGTAGGCAGAGTCTTGCCTTTTACATATTCTAGCTGATTCTAAAGGTACCTTTGCTCTAGTATCTTCTTTTTTTTTTTTTGAGACGGAGTTTCGCTTGTTACCCAGGCTGGAGTGCAATGGCGCGATCTCGGCTCACCACAACCACCGCCTCCTGGGTTCAGGCAATTCTCCTGCCTCAGCCTCCTGAGTAGCTGGGATTACAGGCACGTGCCACCATGCCCAGCTAATTTTTTGTATTTTTAGTAGAGACAGGTTTTCACTATGTTGACCAGGATGGTCTCGATCTCTTGATCTCGTGATCCACCCGCCTCGGCCTCCCAAAGTGCTGGGATTACAGGCGTGAGCCACCGCGCGTGGCACTCTAGTATCTTCTTAAAGTGACCTTGCCGGGCCCTGCACCTGAGGGTTGGTGAATAGTATTGGTGAGCTCAGGAATCTACATGCTAATTAGAAGACTTATGTGACGAGCAGAGATAGAAAAACTTTTAATAGTGCATATATTAAACATTCAGGTTGCTCTTTAAGACCCTCCCTTTCTTCATCTTATTCAGGGCATGTGGACTTCACAATAGAAGTTGAAAGGTCCCTGAGAGTGTTGGATGGTGCAGTCCTTGTTCTCTGTGCTGTTGGAGGGGTACAGTGCCAGACCATGACTGTCAGTCGTCAGATGAAGCGCTACAACGTTCCGTTTCTAACTTTTATTAACAAATTGGACCGAATGGGCTCCAGCCCAGCCAGGGCCCTGCAGCAAATGAGGTAATGAGCCTTAGAATGAACAAAGAGGATGTGATGGTCTAGACAGCAAACTTTATATCCAGAAGGACGATTAATTCACTGTCATTAAACTTTATTCTTAAATTTAGTGTTTTTTTTTAAATTTAAAAATGTGTTTATGTGAGTTCCTTAGTAAGTGGAACACTAATTTTAGTAAATTAGCTTGTGGTTTGATCTCATCAACTACGTTCTCTGTAAAATGGGGAAAATGTTACTTAAATTCTAAGGGGAATTGAAGATGAATTCAGAAAACAATCTGACTGTTTATATTGTTTCGCTATTTTTAGAGAAGTTATAATCTAGATTCAAAAAATACCTTGTGTTTTATTTAGATAAAAGATCATCTTTGCTTTTAATTTTTCCTTGAATCATTTTAACTAATGCCATTAAGTAGTTTTCTATAGAGATGAGATTTTCTTGTTTCCAGAGGGAAACATATTTTCTAGAACAACAGTAACACTTCCTTTCTGTACCAGATAGAACCAGTGGTATTTACAGCATTTAAAATTTTACACAATACTGTATATTTCACAAAGCCTTTAAAAAGAGTCAGAATTTCACTGTTCACCTTTTGTAGATGTGCAAATGTAGCTATAGAGTTCATATTTACATTTCACATGGTGTAGTTGACAGATGTATAGGTGTGAAGTTTATGGTAGTGGACAAGGTGAGAATGGCATGTCTGATTACAAAAAAGTCTGAGGGAAGTGATATATTTGTTATGAAAGTGAACATTTTCTTATTTGGGTGTTTATAACTTTTCTTTGGTAAAACGTTTTTACTTTTTGTCCTTATTTTACTCGTGCTTAGCAATAGATGGACTTTTTTCACCAAATCTTCTTCTGAATTCCAAGAAAACTCTTTTGGCATTTATTTGATTACTTTGGTTCATTCTTTTTTCCACTCCCATTTATTTGTTTTCTCATTTTGTAAGTTCTGTTAAACAGATAAAAATCTGGAACCTCTGGATCTGACCTTCATGTCTTATCTTTTCTATCATACTTAACATTTTCTCTCTCTTTATTTTGCATTAAGCTTATGAGAGAATTCTTGAGGTTAATCTTTCACTTCACTAATTTGATACTCATTTGTGTCTCATTAGTTACTTAGCCTGCCTTAAAACTTTTTTTTTTCCAGCAATTATGTACTTAATTTTCATAAACTTTATCTTTTATTGAAACATCTTTATCAGTAGAGGTAATTGTTTCTCAAATCTTTACATTTTATTTTTTTTCCTCTAGTAACTCTTCTTGGAGAATAGTGCTATTAACTTCACACTTCTCTTTCAAGCTTTTGGTTTCCTTCAGATGTTTGGTGATTCTTAGACCTTTAAGCATAGTTATAGATGGGAGTCTAGAGGCTAGACTAAACATTGGTAGCTAGAGTATATTCTTCTCCAGTGAGAATCCCTGCCAGTGAATGTAGTTTCTGTTGAGTTTTGAGCCTGGCTGGGGGTACAGGCTGATGAAGAGTGTTTGACTTCAACACTCACTCTGAGTTTTCCTATAAGAATAGGAAATATATTAAATATAAGACTAGGAAAACTCAGACTGGTGTTGAAGTCAAACACTCTTCAGATACCTGTACTCAGTTTTGCCAGGGTCAGTTGATGTAAGAAGGAGAGGTGGGCTCGGCTGTCCTATTTAATTTCCTGGCCAGACCCCGATTATCTGTTCTTCCCACTTCTGCTTTTGATCCAGTGTATCTGGGGATCTGATGGTAAAACAGTTATTTTGGAGTTCTTTTTGTGGTAAGTGGAATTGTGGCTTCCTGAGCTCCTTGAGTTATGTTGTCAGTCTGTTCCCAACTGCTGTATATTTTCTGTTCTGACCTGATGTTAACACCCTTCTCAGGTCTCCAATGTCTGCCATTGATGTTTTAAAATATTCATTTTGTCATTTCAAAGGGATTTGGGGAGAAAAAAAAAGTAAACCAGTGTATTTTTATTTTTCAGGTCTAAACTAAATCATAATGCAGCATTTATGCAGATACCCATTGGTTTGGAGGGTAATTTTAAGGGTATTATAGATCTTATTGAGGAACGAGCCATCTATTTTGATGGAGACTTTGGGTAAGTGCTAAAAATACATTATTAAAATTTTATATTTTAAAGTATTAAAAATAAGGAAAGGATAAATTCATCAAACCCATAGTATCTTTTTTGAAATGTGGCTGGAAGAATACTCTGAGATGGTTTTGTTTCAATACCTTTAATCCTAGTTGCTCCCCATTTTATTTAATATTTATTCTGAGAGAGACTATGTTACTTTTTGGTATTATACTCATATCACGTTATGGCATGCATGGTGTGGTAGAAGGAGGCCTTCAGTTTGGGTTAGGAAATTTTTGGTTTAATAAATATATCTTTTTCCACTTGTTCATTTATTCATTTATTCTGTGGACTTTTATAGAGCAGCTGCCAGGTCTGGGGTATTGTGATAAAAATTAGGAAGAAAATAGAGATCATAAGTATTTGTTCTACCTGCTTTATAATTACATGGACAAAAATGATTAATAAGTTAAAACAGCTAAAATTGTACAAATGTGGTTTGGGAAATACAAGAAATAAATTGGTAACTTTTTGACATGGTATCTGGTCCATCAGCTTTTGAGTGACTTTTACATACAAAGTACTGTGGTTATTAAACCTTAGCATTCATAGCAATCACCTGCAGACTTTGTTGAAAGACATAGTCCTGGCTCTACCTCCAGAGATTCTGATTGTAGATCTAGAGAGGGGCCCATCATTTGCATTTCTGGAAGATTCCCAGTTGATGCTGCTCTTACAGGTCTGCAGGCCACACTTCAGTTACACTGATCTAGACAATCTAGGGAGTCGTAAATGATCCTTTGTTTTGAGGAGTGACCTCTGTAACTTGGTAGTTTCTCCAAAGGCACTTCCTGAGAGATTTCCTTCCTCTGCTATGGAATTGCGATTGCAGGTCTGGCAGGTGGGTGAATGGCATTGTGATCAGTGAACTGTAGAATTTATCTTCATCAGCCATCTTGTAGGCAGGAAAAGGATGGAGTCTTTCCAGTGGATAAGGTGTTTCTTTCACTTTTTATGTGACAACTGATTAATGACAACAGAGTTTACTTAACCACTTCTTAGGATATAGGGCCCGATATGGCAAGGTGTTTCATTTTTTTTTTTCCTACTTTATTCACTGCTATGTCTCAGCCCCTACAACTGCCTAGTACATAATAGGGACTCAAAAATATTTGTAAATGAATAAATAAATCCACTTTCCCAGAATTACCAAGGTATATCTTGTATATCTTTCTTTCCTTCTTTTTGAGATGGAATCTTGCTCTATTGCCAGGCTGGAGTGCAGTGGCCCAATCTCGGCTCGCTGCAACCTCTGCCTCCTGGGTTCAAGCAATTGTCTTGCCTCAGCCTCCTAGTAGCTGGGACTACAGGCGTGCACCACCATGCCTGGCTAATTTTTTGTATTTTTAGTAGAGATGGGATTTCACCATGTTAGCCTGGACGGTCTTGACCTCCTGACCTCATGACCCACCTGCCTCAGCCTCCCAGAGTGCTGGGATTACAGGCGTAAGCCACTGCACCTGGCCAAGGCACATATTTCTGTTGTCAGAAGTAGAGGCTGTTAAACACTGTTGTACATCAGAACCACAGATGCAGCTTCTTCATGTACATGTACCCTTCCCCAGCCCTAGTTCACTTTATGTATATTTGGAAAGGAATCCACAAATGATTCTGACATGTGAAAGGCTAAGAAGCAGGGAGCTTGCCAGGAAGGATGAAATGAAGATTTGAAGGCTGTGAGGAGCCTTCTTTAGAATATTAAGGGTTACTTTTTGTTTCTTTGAAATGGCTTCTTTTCTATTTATTAAAGTTAGGAATATGTTTTCTGAAAAGCTTATTTTTTTGACATTAATTTCCATTTTTAAAGAAATACCTTGAAAAAATTTTGGACTGCTTTTAAATATCAAGTATATTTATTTTAGCCTTGAACATTTTTTTTGTGATTTTATCTGTTCGGCCTCTGAAGGAATGGAGAACTGATGTCACAGGTTGAAGAGACTGTCATATTTAGTCACCCTTTTTTTTTTAAACTGCAAACTGGGGTATTCTTTGTTAAAAACTGTATGATCAGGTCTGTTATTAATAGAAAGGAATAGAGTGAGGTCCCTCTAGAGCTGCTTCTAGAGATTTTTAGTTTGTGATTAATAAGAATATGATTAATAGAATTTTCAAGAGCTCAGATGGGCCTCAGACAGGTTGGCTTTGAATCTTACCTCTTCTGTTTACTAGTAGGACAGCCTTGGGCAAATTACTTTGCCTATGTAAGTTAGTTTCCTGATCTGAAAATGCAGATAATATAAACTATTTCGTATATGAAGATCAATAAATTACTTGTCAGATATTTATTTCTGTGCTTACTACATTATAAGCATTCAATAAATGGATGCTCTTATTACTTTGCATGCTTACCAGTTTTAAAGTAGTTAGAATACAGTAAAAACTACACTGAGGAGTTTAAACTTTGATTCAGTTGATACTTTGTCAAGTCATTGTTTTGAACTTGTATTTTACTGTGTATTCAATAAGGATAAACCAGGTTGCATTAAATTGGGAAAAAATTTGTATTACATCTTGTATCATTATCTTCTGTAAAACTTGATATGCTGGAAAGTAGAATGTGATGTCTGTTATAAAACTAGGGATGTTTTTCTCATTACAGTGGACTGTTTTAGCTTTTCCATTTACTAGTAGTACAGCCTTGACCTTAAACTTGCCTGTTTCAGTATTTTTGTCTACTATTCTGTCTACATTTTAAAGGTATATGTTAGTCTTATTTGCCATTTGAATGCAAATGTATTAGAGCTCTTTCTTACCTTAAAAAAAAAGTTTAACCCTTAAGCATATCTTTTTCATTAGTCCTTCATATATGAAGTTGAATATCCTTAAACCACCAAAATATTTGTTTTCTTAGTGAGATTGTTCGATATGATGAGATTCCCGCTGAGTTAAGGGCAGCGGCCGCTGACCACCGACAGGAGCTAATTGAATGTGTTGCCAATTCAGATGAACAGCTTGGTGAGATGTTTCTGGAAGAAAAAATCCCCTCAATTTCTGATTTAAAGGCAAGTGCTCTCAAAATAAGTCATATTAACAACAAAAAGAAGTTGTTTGTTTTCTTGTAGGGAGGGGACATGATGCTTTTGTGTATGGGCTTTATTAATGAAATCTCAGTACATTTATTTAAAATAATTGGATTCCTAAAAAATACTTGACATGGTATATAACTTTTTTTAGGTGAGTTATATAATAACTTCAAATGAGAAAAGTTGTTGGGTCCCCTGAAATTATTGGGGACCCGATTTTAGTCTCTGTTAGAGCCAGCCATCCAAAGAGTATCAGTTCATTTTATTTAGTTGTTGGTTGTGGCATTATTGTTGGCCTCTTCTAGCTGCTAGAGCTAAAGCTCCACTACATATTCTCTAAGGTCTTTTCAGCCAGCAGGACACATTGATGGTGTTTGGGGCAGGACCTGGAGCCTGCTACTGTCATGACTTATAATTTATGAGAGATTTGTACTGTTTAGTTTATTGTGTGTATGTTCTTTACAAAAAGAAAAGATAGTTAAATGTTTCTTAATAGAGAGTATGTTCATATAGCTTAAATATTTAAAAGGTATACAAAGGTAAATAGTAAACACCCTCTTATTTTTTCTTCCATCTGCCCAGTTCTCTGCCCTCTCCCTGAAACAGGTTACCAGTTATTAGCTTCTGGTGTACCTTTCCAAAGGCTTTTACACACATATTACTTTTTCCTCTATTTTATACAATCGGATAGCATGCTGTTTGCAGTGTTCTGTAAGTGTATCTATTTTCTATGCGTGTGTGTGTGTGTGTGTGTGTATTTAGCAAATTGAAAGTTAGTGAGAATTAGTGATCCCAAGAGTGTTGAAAGCAGCTGTGTATTAAATCACTTCCCAGCCCTTAAGAAGGAAGTGATTCTTTTCTTTGTATTTTGACTTTAAGTTCATTGGGGACCTGATTTTAGTCTCTATAAGAGTCAACACTCCAAAGAGTAGAGTATCAGTTTATTTTATTTGTTTGTTTGTAATTGACTTGAAGCACAACATGTAATTTTAACATTAACTATCATTAAATTGTTTTCTTTTGTAGCTAGCAATTCGAAGAGCTACTCTGAATAGATCATTTACTCCTGTATTTTTGGGAAGCGCCTTGAAGAACAAAGGAGTTCAGCCTCTTTTAGATGCTGTTTTAGAATACCTTCCAAATCCATCTGAAGTCCAGAACTATGCTCTTCTCAATCAGGAGGAGTAAGTCTTAAAAATTGAGTTTTAGTTTATGCAGAAATACTTTTATATTTATGGACTGTGGAGGAATTTAAGGATGGTCCTTATAGTTATGTCTGTGACTTTTTTTTCATAATTTGCAAAAATCATGGTTTTTATTTGGGTAACAATTTTGGCATATAGAAAAATGTTTATTATTCGTTCCCATAGCATATTCTGTTTCAGTTAAAAGCGATGATTCGTTTTGCTACCTCTCAAGGTTTATATCATTAGAAATTTTTTCTCATTTGGGACTAGCTGTTTTCAGACATACTGTTTAAAAAAAGGCTTTAAAAAACAAACGTCAAAAAAAAACTTTATTTTTCTTTCTTTCCCTGTGAGACCATTTCTGTGTTTTTTAGTCTACTCTTGTCCTATTACTATGTAGTAACTAATAGAGTTTTTTTCTTTTTTTTTTTTGAGACAAAGTCTTGCTTAGTTGCCTAGGCTGGAGTGCAATGGCACATTAATAGCTCACCCCAGCCTTGAACTCCTGAGCTCAAGTGATCCTCTCACTTCGGTTTCCGAAAGTGTGGGGATTACGGGCATGAGCCACTATGCCCAATTGAGAACTTATTTATCTCTTTCAGCGAATTTTACTTATGAGTGACACCAGTAATATCCCACACATGTGCTTTTTCTCAGATAATGCTTCTTGATGAAATAAATTGATAGAAATATTAAGTAATTACATCTCATACATTTGTATTTCTTTTAAGTGACTCAAAAGAGAAGACCAAAATCTTAATGAGCTCCAACAGAGACAATTCCCACCCATTTGTTGGCCTGGCTTTTAAATTGGAGGTAAGTTGCTTTCTAATGTATTTAACTGCTGTCTGTAGAATTTTTTTCCCTCTAGGCTTTATTCCCATTGCAAAATGACTCTGACCTTTATGAAAGATTTGAAAAATAGGACAAATAGAAAGAAGAGGTAGAGAATTTCCACAGCTCTGACACTCAGATGATGATGGTTCTTTGTTATTAGATGCATTTCTTTCTAGTCTCTTCTCTTTGCCTAAAGAGTGTAAATTTTTACCTAAATCATACTACCTGTATAATTTTGTCTTGCTCTTTTTATTTAATGTCACATTAGATAATGGTACATGTTTCTATAAGTAGTTTAAACATTTTAAGTAGTAGCATAATAGTCCATCAAGCAAATAAACCAAAATTTCCTTACAATTTCTTAATTGTTAAGATGTTTATATTGTTTCCAGGTTTCTACTGTTATAAATAACATTGGGTCCATTTGTAGAAATGTGTCCTAAGGAACTATTGAAGGGTAGCAAATTGATGTTAACTTCAGCTTACCTTATAAAACCGAACTCTCACAAACAATTGAAAATTCTCAGGAATTACAATTTGATAAATAAACTGAGGTACATTCTTACAGTGTAACATTATTCAGACTTTTTCATCTTGATGAAATAAGTTTTGATTTTTAAAAACAATCAATGCTTTAAAGTTTATATAGTCAAATATGTCAGTCTTTTTGTTTAGTCATTCTTTAATTTCTAACCTTAGAAACCTTCTATTTGTATATATTTAGTTAATATTTGCTTTTGTTTTTTCTACTTTTTTATGGGTTTTTTTTTCCTCATCATTAATTCAACTGGAATTTATTTTGGTGTGTAGGATCTAAATGTATCTCCTCTGACTCCAAATAGAATATCAATTGTCCAGTTGTGTATAAACAATCCTTGCTACCTTTTCCATTGATTTGTCATGTTTCTTTATCATCTATTGACAAATATATTTTACACTTTAGATTTTTATACTATATGGGCTGTATAGTCTAATATGGGTTAGTTCTGTATTTTCTGAGTTTCAAGCATTTTTATATGTTTTTATAACAGTCAAGGTTAGTTTTATCTTATTACCATAGTTTTTGAAAAATTTCTGTTTTTACCTATTTATTCCTCCAAATGAATTTTTTTTTTTTTTTTTAAGACGGAGAATCTTTCACCTACTCTGTTGCCCAGGTTGGAGTGTAGTGGTGCCATCTCGGCTCACTGCAACTTCTGCCTCCCGGGTGTAAGCAATTCTTCTGCCTCAGCCTCCCAAGTAGCTGGGATTACAGGCACACCACGCCTGACTAATTTTTGTATTTTTAGTAGAGACGGGGTTTGCTATGTTGGCCAGGCTGGTCTTGAACTACTGAACTCAGGTGATCCACCCTCTTTGGCCTCCCATAGTGCTGGGATTACAGGCGTGAGCCACCAGCCCATCCACAGAACTCTTACTTGCATAGTTTTCCACGTGATTATCAGAGATTGTGTTTTAGATGTATAGCACACTACTATTTCTAGTGGTATCTTCGTTGTTTTTCCAATTATACCTTGTTTTTGTTTTATATTTTATTTTATTACATTCAACTTATGAAATAATGTTAGAAGGAAAAAGATACTTTCTTATGTAAATTAAAAAATTTTGTTCTAATATTAATAGCTTATTTCAAAGGAAACAACTGTCTTAGATTGTCATACCAAAAATATTGATGAATAACAACCATTTAATTTATCTGCATTCAAAGCTAGTATTAGTTTATGACAGTAAGCTGAAATATGTAAGATAGATTACTAAAATTGGGAGGGAATACTTGGAGGGAGTCACAAAGCTTTCCTCAATAACTTTGATTCTTATGGTTCTTTTTGTTCTTCCTGCCCCTTCCCAATCTTGACTTCTAGGCAGGTCGATTTGGACAATTAACTTACATTCGAATTTACCAGGGAGAGCTAAAGAAGGGTGACACCATCTACAACACAAGGACAAGAAAGAGAGTACGGTTGCAACGGCTGGCTCGCATGCATGCTGACATGATGGAGGCAAGTACAGGGTCATTGTGAGATCAGAAATTCCTCCAATATGAGTGAAGTGGACCCTTCTTGGTATCCTGAGCTCCACTAGAAAATTAATTCTGGTTAAATGTATGTTTCTAGTTTCTTCCTTTTTACTTAAGTGTCTTACAGTTCTGATCTAGCACTTTGCTATAGATTAAATTATAAGATGTTAACAACTCATTTTTTTAATACCACTGGTTGTGAATTAGCTATATTTTCTGAAGGGTCAAGTTTAAGGAAAATAGGCAGGTCCCTAAAACCCAGAATACAAGACTCAGCACTACAAATAATAGGCATTTAAGACTGTGGAACTGTGATTCTTAAAGATGAGAGTAATAAATTTACACAGTTTTCCACATTGTTTTGATTTATTTACTTTCTGAAAAACAGCAGGCACAAAAGCCCTGATTAACCCTAGAGGTTTTATTCCTATTGTAGAACCCACTGCAGGACCATATTGGTGCCAGAATCCACCTGAAGATTTAAAAACTTCAAGGGCTGATCTGGGAGATAAACTTTGACTTATGCCTTGAATTCTTGAACTGGCTAGGAATCTAGCCAGTTCTTCTATAGTCCTTATGGTTAGGCTTTGGAAGGAACACTGAGTACATGAGTTTGTTCACTATACCCACCCTTTGCCAATCCAGCTGTAGATTCCTGGAGAAATTTATCAGTCTAAGAAAAATCTTATAAATTTTTTGGTATCAATAACTTTTGTTTCTTCTAGAAGAAGAATTGTCAGTCTCAGAATCCGACAGCATTGCTGTTTTGTGAGATAGTCAGCAGGGGGCAGGCTAAGTGATTGTCATAGCTGTTTCATGGACCAAGAGCTGGAAGATTTGTACAGTTGTGTAACCGTTAAAGAAAGACACGTCTACTCACAGCCACAGCTGTTGTGAATGAACTGTCAATGTAAAAGGACAAAAACTAGGAAGGTTGGAGGCACCAATGCTTTGTTTTCAGATTTCCTGTGTTTTCTTGACTGCTTGCATCTGTGAGAAATTAGAATTATTATTAGTACACTGGGCTCCATTCTTTCACCTTTGTTTTCAAAACTTCCTTTACAGTTTTCTTAGTATGTCTGTCATACACAATCTCATTGTCTAACTGTGGCAACGTGTATAGTACATGCCGTTTAACTCCATAGATATAACTTTAGAACTTTGAGGGACTGTGTTGTTAGTACTGCAGATCCTTCAAGTAATGACTTTTCTATTTAATTAAAGTAAAATCTTGTCTACTGATATGTGATTTAAATAAGGGCCTTTTAAAAATGTGTCTTAGCATTGTTGATTGTTATTGTATTGGTTCTAGCTAATTGATTCTCTATAGAATTCAAGCTGAGAGATTCTGCTATGCTTATTTGTATATAATGTTTATACTGTACAGTTACTTTTTAGTTACCATATCTTTATTTGTATTACTTGCAAATATCATTTTGTGTTATTTCTTGTTTTAGGATGTTGAGGAAGTATATGCTGGGGACATCTGTGCATTGTTTGGCATTGACTGTGCTAGTGGAGACACATTCACAAACAAAGACAACAGTGGCCTTTCTATGGTAAGCCACTTAATTTCAAAGCTACTTACCACTAGAATTTTAAAAGTCTGTGTTTTTATGTAGTGCATTTAATACTTCAGAGAAACAACCACAGACATTTTCATTGAGTACCACGGGTATCAAGTTAGTTGTGTCTCTTTGAATGTTGGTTATAGCTCTTTGAATGTCAATTAGACGAGTGCTCTATAAGCTAACTTACGTGGTTTTTCATAGTAAAAACTAGGAAAAGTTTTTACCATAGTAAAAAGGAAAACTTAGAGGATCCACAATCCTCCCAAGTTTAGCAAGAAGGAAAAATCTCCACCAGATCGTAACTGGACAGTGTGGCTCTGAGTCCTCCACCCTGAGACCTGCTTCCACAATCAAGGTACATTTCTAAGTGTAACCACTAGCAACAAGCTAGTTTCAGTGGAGTGCTACTTCCTTATTAGCTCAGTAGCCAGCAACTATACTGTTCCCTCAGTCCCCTGTGAGACCAGACTGTATCATTTAGACTAGACTGGGATAACAGCACATAACCAGGCTCAGAAGGCAATATGCAGCTATACAGTTTGACTTATATAAACAGCCTGCCCTTTGGAACTCAGAAGTCCCTTTTTATCATTGAGGGATTCTGAGAGAAGAGCATGCACAGGTAGTTCCTGCCTTTGAATTCTCTTCACTCACTCACCTTTTTTGCCTCTATAGGAGAGCAAACTCTCCTACATTATGACCATTTGTTCATGAGAATATCTTTTTTTTTTTTTAATTTTCACTGAAGCCCTGGGTAGAGAGTGATATCTTTCATGAATTCAATAAAGAAAGAGTATGATGAGTACGTAGGGTGACAGGTAATTTGCAGTGGGTCATTTACATAAATACGGACCCAACTCTAGCCGATGAGCACTGTAATACTTCCTGCTATCTAGTGATGAATTCATGATTTTATAGTTTAGTTCTTTTGTCTGTAATATCCTCTAATGTGTATAGTGTTACATGCTGATTTAAGACACCACAAAAAAAATAAAACTATATAATTTTTGTTTGAGATCTAGAAAAAAGGAATGTTTTCTAAGTATTATTGATAAGGCCTTCTCTAAGTACTTGTCATTAGCAACATGAAGTGATTGGTGGTTTTGGGCAGTGCTTACCAAGGCTTTGAAACAAATAGGCCTTGCCTAGAGTCTCACGTTGCCCTATGCTGCCTAATGGCCTAGACAATTTACCTTATTTCCAAGACTTTAATGACTTTATTCATAAAATGGGGTAATACCTGCTTTTCAGAGTTGTGATTGATTAAATGAGGTGTCATGGGTATCAAGAATTTGGTGCCTTTTCAGTGTTTCCCTTATCAGTAATTGTCTGTTTTGATTAAATAAAATATCTTAGAAGATTGTAACAGCCACCAAGCAATAAGAATTTCACCTCTCAGCATTTGGATTAATTGTAGTGATTATGTTAAACAGGTAAATAAACACATTCAATTATTTTATTTTGGGAAGGAGGAACTTATTTAAGTAGGTAGCTTTATTTATTAGTATGTTGTATTAATATATACTTATTTATTTAATGTAAAACAGACCAAGATATATACTGTCTAGCCTAAAGACATTGGCTAGTATTTATCCTTTGTTCTTAGTTCTATTGTAAAGTGACACATTAAAATTAATCTATCCCTGACCCATAAGGGTCTGTTTTTGAATTCTTCTGTTTTCTTTTAAAAAATATTTTAGGAGTCAATTCATGTTCCTGATCCTGTCATTTCAATAGCAATGAGGCCTTCCAGCAAGGTAGGAGTTTGATTTAAAGCTCAGTATATCACAATTAAAACTTGAGCTTTTTCCTCTAGCTCTGCAATGCACTTGATATCTTGTAACAACCAGCAGTCTTATGGTCTCTATTTCCTCTGTTGAGACTGAGAACTTTTTAAATTTACCAATGTGTTCCTAATGATAACTCCTCAGTATATTTGAATAAATTGAGGGTACTAAAATATTCACCTGACTGTACTTTATAACTCTTTATTATATTATTGGCTTCAGAGTGGTAAGTGTAACTTCTGGATTCACATCATAAACAACTGGAAAAGGAGAATCAGGGGCATTTCTCCTAAGTTGTAGTAAAACCCCACTATAAAGTACTTTAGAATGTTGAACTGATTGATTGACTCATGGGTTATAATATAGCTCTAGATTTTGTGCTAGTTATGAGATAAATGTCTCAGTATTGCATGGAAAGCTTGTAAACAAGACTCTTTTTTCACTTTGAAATACAATTTTTTTAAAAGATAATTTTATACTTCATAGTTTTATATTTGGCTTTGATGTAATTCAGCTCTTAATAAAGCCAAAATTGCATGATTAGGTTTTGCATTTTCATTCTTTGCCATGAGATTTAGTCTGATCTCAAACCATAATTTTTTAGTTTCTAAGTTGCCTTTGCATTCATAACAATCATGTTAATGTGGTATAGTGAAATTCACTTATTCGTACATTGAATGAACATTTTATGATTTGTCATTCAGAACTTGTCATTACAAAACATACTCTGATAAATTGTCATGTGTGATATGTCACTAACAGCTACTACTACATCTGTTTCTAGGAACCTTGAGATTTTCCAGATCTTTTCTTAATATAGAAAAGAGAAGATTGAGAAATATTAAATTACTCTGTTTTCTCAGAAACTTGAGGAAAGGTGAACCTTGCATGTTAACCTCAGTAGGATGCCATAGTTTGTTAGAAGTACATTGTTAAAATTGCTTGCTTTTCTCTTTGAAAGTATACAAGGTTAAAACTTAGGCTTATGAATTATGCTTCTTCATTTCTAAATTCAGAGTTTATTTATTTATTTATTTATTTATTTATTTGAGACGGAGTTTCACTGTTGTTACCCAGACTGGAGTGCAGTGGCACGATCTCGGCTCACCACAAACTCCGCCTTCTGGGTTCAAGCAATTCTCCTGCCTCAGCCTCCCGAGTAGCTGGGACTACAGGCCCGCACCACCATGCCCAGCTAATTTTTGTATTTTTAATAGAGACGGGGTTTCACCTTGTTGACCAGGATGGTCTCGATCTCTTGACCTCATGATCCACCCGCCTCGGCCTCCCAAATTGCTGGGATTACAGGCTTGAGCCACCGCACCTGGCCCCAGAGTTTATTTAAGACATTTAACTGTTGATAATTTACAGTAATGGAGCAAAATCAGTGCTTCAGTAGCCAGAAGGTTTTTTGGTGTTTTTGGGTTGTGTATGCATTAAAAAGTTTACAGATGGCTGCTTGCTGAAGTAAGTTAATTTAAATCAAATAATGAAGTCCCCATGATTCTCAATAGTGGGGGCAGGGATGTTGTTTCTGCTAAGCTGAGAATATTTGGCTTCTGCAGGAAAAAGGCAAAACATCTAAAAAGGCTAACCTGGGATTCAGTCCCTGTTTTGCCATGCAATAGCTATGTGGCCTTGAACAAGTCACTTAACCTCTCTGCACCTTATTTCCTCACCTATAAAATGTGGATACTTCTGCCTTTTAGCATTGTGGTTGGGATTTGAGAAAACAAATGGCTTGGCTTGTGGCACCCTTCCTCCATCTTCAGTGCTGACAACAGCTGGTTAAGTCTCTTTCATGTTTCAGATGTCTCCTGCCACTTCTTCCTTTGTGGAATTCCTCTGACCCACCCTCTGGCTTCCCCCTCCATTTTTAAAAGGCATACCTGATTATGTTGTACCCACCTAGATATTTGATAGCAATCTCCCCATCTCAAGGTCTGTAACCTTAATTACATTTGCAAAGTCCCCTTTACTATGAAAGGCAGCATATTGACAGATTTGGGAGGACTAGGGTATCTTTGGAGGGCCATTACTCTGCTCACCATGTGGGATCACGTGGGAACTAAGGAGAATAAAGGCGCATCATACCACATCCAAGCAGATTGTTTTGAAAGGGACAGGTCTCATTGTGGTATTTTCCTATTCGTTGGTCTTAACTATCTTGCTTGGATCTATAGTAGTGTCTTGATAAACATGCTGATTCCTTTGATTATGTATAGGATTTCTAAAATGTAACACAGATTTCAGTTTCTGCTTTATGGGCAATTTTCACAGAAGGACAGTTTGTCAGTGTAATAGGAAAGGGCATAGACTTAAGTCTTGGACTCTTGTTTTCTATCTTGGTATGGAAAGAAAATTCTGTGCAGTAGAACTAGATGTGTATCATTTTTATTTCTTAACTGCTAATGTATTTTATTTCATTCAGTCAAGTTCTTTCTAAAATCCCATTGCTTATCATGCTTAGCAAAACAAATAGTGACTTTCTTCTTCTTTTAAAGAACGATCTGGAAAAATTTTCAAAAGGTATTGGCAGGTTTACAAGAGAAGATCCCACATTTAAAGTACACTTTGACACTGAGAACAAAGAGACAATTGTATCTGGAATGGGAGAATTACACCTGGAAATCTATGCTCAGGTAATGAATAATAAGGAAATTAAATTGAAATCAGTTTATTACTGTCTGTTTTGTTAAAAGTCAATAATTCTCAATCTAATGTCTGTAACTGTGGTTCTTCATGCTTCAACTCTGGATTGTATCCAGATGTGGTCAACTGCTTCCTTTACTATGTGTTACAAAATAATTATTTTTGATCTCTAAATAATTAAAAGATTTTTTTGATCTCTAAAAAAATCTCCAAATAAAAACATTTGGAAACGTTCTGGACTGCTAGAATCAAGGCTTGGAATTTGCAACAAGAATATCAGTCTATCTCCAGATCATGTTTAATTGGGTCTAGTAAATCCTGTTTCAAGCCTTAGGGAGAAAGCCTGCAGTTGTACCAACTCTTCAGGCCATTTCTTCTCAAGTCAGTACTTGAAGATTATTATAATATGGATAAAAGAAAGGGAAGGTGGGGCCTATACCTTCCCAGGAAAAGTCTTGTATGTATTGATATATAAGTAATATGTGATTAGAAATTTTGGTGAGCTCATATCTTTGAAGTTGAGATAGAAAATCCTCACAACAGATTTATATATTTTTCCAGTGAATATGTAATAATATGGAACAATGGTGAAGTTTTAGTGGGGAGATTAATTGGAGGTAAATATAAATTTACCATTGTAACTTGGAATTCATTTATATAAAATCTGTAAAAGCAATTTGTATTAAGCATTACATACCTAATCCTTGTAAGATACTAAAATGATTTGAAATTTATTTATCTAGTGTATTTAAATGAATGCTACTAAGATATACAAGATGCTTGGGGGTTTTTGTTTCAGTTTATTTTTTAAAATTTAAATAATAATTTCCCCACTCTTTTTAGAGAATGGAAAGAGAATATGGCTGTCCTTGTATCACAGGAAAGCCAAAAGTTGCCTTTCGAGAGACCATTACTGCCCCTGTCCCGTAAGTATGCATCGTAATTAAACATTATGTGGCTGAAATTGAAGGCTTTTTATTATTGGAGATACATACCACTATTACTGTTATAAAGACATTTTTATATAGTGATACTTTATATTATGGAATCTATGAAGTTCTATACTGTAATCAAGACATTTATATAAAGTGACACTTTGGGATTATTTGGCTTTATAAGCTACATGCCAATGAAATTGGCATACACATCATTAATAGGCATGCTTACACTTCCTCCCAGTGTTAGAGATTTTGTTTATTCCAGTTGTACTTCCTTTGGCAGACGGCTATTATGTTTTACTTTAGTGCCATATTGTGGATGCCAGAGAACTTGCATTTGCCAGGGAATAATCTCCTGCAAGTGAAGAAAATTAATGCTATGATAAAATTCAGAAAACACTGAGGAAAACGTATTTGAGTTGATATTTTGTTAGAGACAAAACAGTCTTCACAAAGAGTAGTACTTTTGTTAAATTGCTGCAACTATAATATACTTAAATATGGTGCCTATCTAGATTTATGTGAATTGTGATTTAGAGTTAAAATTAATAAAGCATACTGTGACTATACGAGGAAGTCTCAGTTTTCAGAATGACATCAAATAAAGGTAAATTATACTTTACCTGAGATGCTATATCATGAAGTAGAATGGTGTAATCTAATTCAATAAAGTCATCGTTTCTTTGCTGTGACAAAAAATAAAAACGCCTTGTTTAAAAGTTAATATCGTCAAAAATTACATTTAATTTTGAAAATCATCTTTGATTAGTAGATGAATATTTTATTTCCATTTAGGTAAAAATAAAAATTGAACATTGTAATTTATTCAATTTAATGTGACAGAAAATCTGTTTTCTTACACTAAATAAAGTGGTCTTTCAGATGCATTTTAAAATCATGATTTTTATGTTTGTTCCCCCAAAACATGTTTACCTGTTTTTAGTTTCCAAATTGTGGTAGCTACTTAAAGAGAATTATCATGTGTAGCTTATTATTTAAGAACACCTTGTGTTTCTATTGTATAGAAAAGCATAATTTAAGGGATAAACTATAGTTTACATTGAAAGAATCCAATTTTATAATAGAAATTATTTTTTGAAAACCAAAATAACACGAGGCACAGTGGCTCACACCTGTAATCTCAGCACTTTGTGGGACTGAGTTGGGCAAATTGGCTGAGCCTAGGAGTCTAAGACTAGCCTGGGCCAGGCATGGCTATGTGTGCCTGTAGTCCCAGCCACATAAGAGGCTGAGGTGGAAGGACCATCTGAGCTTGGGAGGTTGAGGCTGCAGTGAGCCATGATTACACTACTGCACTCCAGCCTGGGTGACAGAGTGAGACCCTGTCTCAAAAACAAACCAACCAACGCACAAACAACCAAAACGCCTGAAAATAGTAAAATGTACTCAGTGTAATTAGTGATTGTGTAATTAAAGCTTTTTTCTGAACTACACAGTAGAGAAAAAACAGTTTCAGTATGGCATGACTATAGTAATTTGAACACAAAATTAAGATTGCTAAAGGAAATACTATATATTAAGCTGAGCGCAAAAGCTAAATGTCAGATTATAACTCAAGATTTTACTCTTCTGAAAGCACAGCTTTGCTTGTGATTGCCATAAAAAGTGGCCCTGAGGATCTCTATAGGGCAGATTAAAGGTGAGGAGAGTTATTACAATTGGCCCTTAGTATCCATGGGGGATTGGTTCCAGGATTCTCCTCAGATACCAACATCCATGGATGCTCAAGTCCCTGACATTAAACAGTATACTATTTGCGTATAACCTATGCATACACTCTCATATGCTTTAAATCATCTCTAGATTACTTATAATACCTGATCTAATCTAAATGTTATGTAAATAGTTATATTACTTAGGAAATCATTGGAAAAAAAATCTGTGCATTTTCAGTACAGATGCTACCATCCATTTCTCCCCCCACCAAATATTTTTGATTCTCAGTTGTTTATATCCATGGATACAGAACCCGTGGAGAGGCCTGACTGTATATTGAACACTTGGGATTTTATCTTGCTGCTACTAATAAAACTCTCTAAACCTTTTTGTTCTAGAAGAGGGTTTCAGTAAAGTATCATGGTTAAATCTATGTTGACTAACATGAAGGATTAAGAGCTATGATTACCATGATGCTTTTTGAAAATGCAGTCTAGATACTACATATTAATAGTAAGTGTTTCATTGAAATCCTTGGCTTTGCCTTGCTATTGTTATGCTTCCTTGTCAGTATGTTCCCAGAGAATGCAACTAACCAAGCACTGTTATTAGGCAAGTTTGAGGCAAAGGAGGTCTGTGGTTTGTATCTCTTAGTCAAATCAAACAACTTTTTACACCAGTTACTGTTGCTTTGAACTCTTCCTACAATTCTTCACCTTCTCTGATCTTGATTGTAACTGACCTCTCCTTTAAAATTCCAGGTTTGCTATTAATTACAAAATGACTATAGGGACACTGTTTATTCAATTATGAATTATAATACTTTTGATAAATGTTAACCCCATTAATAGTGTATTTTATAGAGACAACTTACCACTTGCTTGACAGTTTGAATTTTTACCATTTTATACCATGTGTCTTCAGTAGAATTTTGCCATATTACATAACCACAGGCAACCCAGGCTAAATGTAGAACGAGCATCATTTCTGGAGGTACATTGCCAAAATTGTCTGGTGGGGAAAAAGTTTATATGATAATTATGTATATAGTATTAACCGCTTAAAACAATCTAAATTCTAAATCATGTCTTAGTTTCCTTCAGTTGTGTTCAGAAAATAATTAAGCTACGGATCTTTAAAATTTCTGAGGCCTCTTTTTTGTTGGATTAGATTAGAAATTAATATTTTTGCAAAAGCCTGTGTGTTTCTGACATAGCAGCTAACTATTTTAGACAATTGAGATTGGTTTTAAGGTTGGAACAAATGGTTTTCAACATATTTATATACCTGGAATATTTTGTGCTTCTAGTGGTTCCTTCATGGACTTGAGTCTTTGATAAAATGTGTTGTCTTCTTCATCTGGGTTCTTTCCAGTTTCTCCTTCAAAGGTGAAGTTGACTTCTGGTACAGTTTCTTGTCCCATTGAAGGGTAAAGTACTTCAGCTATGCAGTTCACCGTAACTTGCTATTGAAATTTAGTGCAAGATTATATATAGAAGACTATTCATTATTATCATCTTTGAGATATGATTTAAAGCATAGGGCCCTAATGGTGTTGTTTAGACTAAACTTCAAGTTGCTTGTTTTCAGAGATATCTAATTGGGCCTGGCCAATTAATATTCTAGAGTTATGTGAATACCCTAAAATAGATAGATAACTTACCTTATAAATGATAAGGTGTCATAATCTTGTAAATTCTAGTCTTAAAACTGTTAATATATTTCAGTATTAATGAGGTATCCATTTGCAAGGCCAGATTTTTGTCTAACTTTATAATACCAATTCAAGACTCTGGTTACTTTTAAAGTTTTTTCATTAGTCTTAACTCCTTGATCCAGAAATAACAAATTTTTTTCAAGTGCAGATGCAGCAGTCTGTATCTGGATGTAAAATCAGAAGATTATAGTATTGGGTTATGCTTTGTAAAGCTGGCTGCCTAGCAGCTTAGATGTCCTTTAGTGAATCTTATGAATTATGTTCAACAGAAAGGCAAGCTTTTTAAAATTTCAGGATGGCTGTGGTACAGATTGCAGTTTCTTTCTTTAAAGTTTGTCTCGTTAATAATTTGACAGTTGTATAATCTTTAAAAATTTCCCTTCCTTATTACTGAAAGATCTTTATCTGAATGCTGGTATCAGCTGGCATTCTGTTGCTTGTGAATATCTAAGAGCACTTTCTTTCTCTAAAAACCCAATGAAAAGTAGAATGAGAAAAGCAGACATAAGAAAGTGATTGATCTTTGGGAGGCCGAGGACGGCGGATCACGAGGTCAAGAGATCGAGACCATCCTGGCCTTGGTGAAACCCCATCTCTACTAAAAATACAAAAATTAGCTGGGCATGGTAGCACACGCCTGTGGTCCCAGCTACTTGGGAGACTGAGGCAGAAGAATCGCTTGAACCCAGGCGGAGGTTGCAGTGAGCCGAGATTGTGCCACTGCACTCCAGCCTGGCGACAGACTAAGACTCCGTCTCAAAAAAAAAAAAAAAAAAAAAAGAAAGTGATTGATTGGGGAATAAATTACTTCACTTATTTATGTTAGGCATAAGTTCAGACTGCCCTAAGAGTATGTAACTTCTTAAGGAAATTCATTTGAACTTAAGTATATAGTCTTTTTCCATATAGTTTGATAGAAATAATTCATATATTCAGGAATACCCAAAGATAGTAAAGAACTGATCCTTGTAAACTTTGCCCATATGGTCAATATTTTTTAGAGGCAGGGATTTCACAGTAACTTTTTAAAAAGAGGTACAACTAATCAGTCTTACGGGTATGATCAGCAAAGATGATCTGGCATATTTAGAATCAAATTTGATTTAATAAGAACATTTGGGTGAACATGGTAGCTCATGCCTGTAATCCTAGCACTTTGAGAGGCAGAGGCAGGATGATCACAAAGATAAGCCAGGTGTGGTGGCATGCACCTGTGGTCCCAGCTACTTGGGGAGGCTGAGGTGGGAGGATGACCTGAGCCTGGGAAGTTGAGGCTCCAGTGAGCCATGTTCCCACCACCGTAGTTCAGCCTCAATGACAGAGTGAGACCCTGTTTCAAAAAGAAAAAACAAAAACAACAAATATTTTACTTACTTTTTGTATAATTTCTTCAATAGCAAATTTAAGGTAATACTTATGTCCTCTTCCCGGAATATCCTAAAATTAAGAAAATGTAATGGAGACAAGAAAATATTATAACAACAAGTCATATACTTGCATTATTAGAAGCATCCATCTCATTTGGTTGGAGGGGCTGGCTGATAGGTAATGGTGAAAGCCTTAGGTTTTGTAAAAGGCATGTCACCATGAATGTAACGTCTAATTTAGCAAGTCCCCTATCAAGTTTATTTTGCATGAAAACAAAAGGGTAGGATAAAAGCATACATATCAGTTGGGCACAACTTATTTTCAATCATCAAAAGACTTTAACGTCTGGATCTGTGATTCTAAAGTCTCTACATAAGAAATTTTGAAACAGCTTTTTAATTCTAAAGATGACAAATAATATCACCTTTGAGAAGATTTTTCATAAAGCTCAGTGTACCCTCCAAATAGTGTTCAGTGAATGTGAATTTCATTTTGAGGTAGATTACTGCAAAGCAATTGGAGACTTAATACACTCAAGTATTGTTTTTACTTGTATATTAGCAGAACTGAAAAATGATTAACAAATTTTATAAGACTAAGAAATGAGTATTTCATTTTTAAATCAAGATACAGATTGAAAATTTATACCTAATTATGTTATCTGGTACAGTTTTAAAATAAGATCTACCCTCCGTCACCTCTTAAAGACTGTTAGCAGTTAAAATTCTGTTAGATAAATAAGGGATAATCTCAAATCCAGCAGATTTTATTAAAATGAAAACAAACTTCTTTAGTGATTGCTGAGGACTTAAGCATTTAATTCAAGCCTTTAGCAGAGGGTGAACATCATTTACGGCAGTCATGTGGTAGTGGCGTTTGGGTGGCTAAAGGCCAGCATCAGCGCACAGTGCCTTTATTCTTTGACTTTCATTGTCACTTTCTCTTGCTGTTTGTTTCCCCCTTCATTTTGGTCAAAGGGTCTAATAGGGATTTGTCTTAAAACTTAGGCAATAGTCGTTTGGAAGATGGGAGCTTTTGTTGGTCCAGATCAGATTAGCAGATGAGAAACGCGGCAGCCTTAGGATTCTTTTGAGTGTTTTCCCATTTTGTAATTGTGTGCGTAAAAACTTTGTCTCTGCCTCAAGATGAAAACAGTACCGGGCTGTCTCCAGAGACTGGAGTATTGACAGTCCCCCAGAAACATTAATATCTCAAAACCAGATGCCAGCAGTGTGTTCTAAAACAGAAGATGGGTAGGGGGTGGCACGGCGTGTCTGCACCCAGAGGCTGAGACCTTGGGTGAGTGGAGGGAGCGCAATCCTGGAGTCCCCGCTGCCCACCCCTCCCTGATAAACTTACCTCCATCCTGGCTTGTTTGACCTTCTGCACCTGAAACACCCTGTGGGGGGTCCCCTGCTGGTAGTTGATGTAGTTCTGCACCACCAAGGCCGCCCTGGAGGCTGGGTAGTTGGTCGGCGGGATTTCCATTCTTGATGAGCAGTGACTACGGGGGCTTGGGCTGTTCAGGGTTAACGGTGCCAGAGTACCGCCCGTCCTGCTTGCTGCTGGGTACAGTTGCCCAGGCAGAAAAGTCGCGAGCTTCTTCAGTCCCTGTTTTCCTCCTTACCGCTCTCCGACTCCGGAAGCTGCTGTTTGGGCTCAAGCTCCCAGCGTCCCAGCGCCCTGGGCTGGCTGCTACTGTGGCCCCGCCCTGCCACTGGCAGCAGCCGCCTTCCTTTCACGGCCAGCTGCTTCCTACTGGAGCAGGGGCCAGCCTGCCTTGTGGCACCTGCCGGTGGAGGTGTGGAGAGGCAGTCAGTGGGCTAGGTTCTCTGGGATTGCATCTTTTGTTTCAGTGACCTTTATAGAAGTGCAGGGTGGGGCTTTCTGGCCTTCGCTTATATAGGACATCTCTGAGCCCTCCAATTTCCTGTCCATGGAGAAAAAGCCCGGTTGCTTCCCTTGCATACTGGAGCACAACTTCCTTATACACTGCACGCAGTGTCCCTGACAGGGCAAGGTGCACAGGTACTCCAGGTGGTGATTTGATTCCTTCATTTCCCTTTCCCTTATGAGAGTTCAGAAAGAGGCTTGCTTATTCTCAGCTTTTTGTGGGTTTGGACCAGTTCTGCCCAAATCAAAGTATGAGAATCTGCAAACTATAATATTAAATTGGGGGATTATGTAATATGGATCAGGAGAAATGAAAAAATGCACCTGTACCCCTCTCCTTTGCTGATCTTAAAAGGATGAAGTTTTGGTGTAACACTCTGCTTCCAACTTGAGTCATTTTGAATATTTTACTTAAAGGGCTAAGATGTACTTAAAAACTGAACTTATACAAAACACTGTCCCTGGTATGTGGTCTCCCTCATTGAAATGAGCCTGTAAACCTGACTTTGTAGAAGTACAGGTTTATCCTCGGTGGTCTTAGGTTAACTGGGCTCGGACACCTTTGAGATTCTACCAAGGTTTGACCAAGGTCTTCGCTGCCTGGATGGGGACCGTTAACTTGGTAGTAATGCACACACCCGAGACTCTTAAGGTTTCTCTCTTTCTGATTATGTAGATCTTGCAGCAAATCTGGATTTTGGACTTTGGCTCCAGTTTCATGCTTATTGTCTCGTGGGATTTGGGGGTTCTGATTGACTTTGCTTTTAAATACCATCTTCTGTCTGCTTGCCTACAATGTTTGTATCATTTTTCAGTGAAACTTTTCTCAGTCTTGTCTGTGTGTGAGAAATTTGCTTTGGGAGATACAGTCTATCTCTTACACAAGTCCCTGTCTCTCCACATTTCTTAGGTCAGCAAACCCTGACCCAGCCATAGCAATATTTTTGCAAATATAAAATAGCAACCAATTTTTCATGGGATTATCAGATATGAACTTACACTGTTTCCTGAGATAAATTTACCAAAGAATTGGTGAAATGTGGGGAACTTTGGCATAAAGAAGACTGTTCATTTGAAATGTGCTTTAGAAGAACAACACCAGAAATTAAAAAACAAGACTTTTGGAGAGTAGTATTTGTCTTATTAGTCTAAGATCATTTTAAGCAGATGACTGCCCCTATTTTATTTCCATATTTCAAGGCTTTTTATTAATCACATGGCTTATGTTTAAGCTTTTTCCTCTCTCCTTGAAGAGGAAAGATAATTAGCATTTTACAGTGATGATATATTTGTCTAAAACTGGCTTTAGCTCACCTTTTTCCTGTTTCTTTTTTTCTTCCATTAAAAATTTGAAAGATGATTCATAAGACTAAGTCATTCTGTCATTGTATGTGCAATCCAGAAATATCTAGTCCAAATAAACAGCCAAAAATGTCTAAGAAAAAAATCACTATGTAGCTGGACATTTCTTGGTTTTCTGTCTTCTGGCTTTCCCTTTGGGAAAGTAGAAGTTGATTACTTGGGTTAAAAGTGATGATTAATAAGAATAAGAATATACTTGGTATAATAACTATAGAAAAACATGAAAAATATATATACACACACACAAGATAATGAATGTGAATTTTTACTTAATCTATTAGTTTGTTAGAATGGTAATTTCTGTGTAATATATGTGCTGTTTTATTTAATATGCTGATAAAGTGAATTGTCAGAATATTGCATTAAATATAAAATTTAAAATAAAAACTTTAATTATATTTTCATTTTACGTAATTATGTATTATGTATTTTTAAACAGATGTACCTCATTTTCTTCCACTTTATTGTGTTTCATAGATACTTTTTTTTTTTTTTTTTTTTTACAAATTGAGGATTTGTGATAACCCCATGTGGAACAAGTCTATCAGCTCCGTTTTTCTTTTTCTTTTTTCTTTTTTTTGAGATGGAGTCTCACTCTTGTCACCCAGGCTGGAGTGCAGTGGCACAATCTCAGCTCACTGCAACCTCCACCTTCCAGGTTCAAACAATTCTCCTGCCTCAGGCTCCTGAGTAGCTGGGATTACAGACACCCGCCACCATGCCCAACTAATATTTGTATTTTTAGTAGAGACAAGGTTTCACCATGTTGCCCAGACTGGTCTTGAACTCCTGACCTCAGGTGATCTGCCTGTCTTGGCCTTCTAAAGTGCTGGGATTACAGGCATGAGCCATCACTCCTGGCCTCAGCTCCATTTTTCTAATAGCATATTCTCATTTCACAACTCTATGTCACATTTTGGTGATTCTTGAAATATTTCATACCTTTTTCATTATTCTTATATCTTTTGTGGTGATCTGTAATTGGTGATCTCTGATGTTATTGTAATTTTTTTGAGGTGCCTCGAAGTCTGCCTATATAAAATTACAAGCTTCATCCATAAAATTGTATGTGTTCTGACAGCTCTACCTGCTGGTTGTGCTTGCACATTCTCTCTCTCTCTTTGTCAAAACTTAATCCAGAGCAAGTGTCTAACTCTTCAATTTTATGAAGGCTGAGAGAGGTGAGAAAGTTACAGAAGAAAAGTTTGAAGCTAGTGGATGTTGGTTCATGAGGTTTAAGGAAAGAAACCGTCTTGGTAGCATACAAGTGAAAGGTGAAGGAGCAAGTGCTGATGTGGAAGCTGCAGCAGGTGATTCAATAGATCTCCTAAGATCATTGCTGATGTTGGCTACACAAAACAACAGATTTCTTTTTTCTTTCTTTTTTTTTTTTTTTTTTTTTTTTGAGATGGAGCCTCAGTCACTAAGGCTGGAGTGCAGTGGCATGATCTCAGCTCACTGCATCTTTCACCTCCTGGGTTCAAGCAATTTTCCTGCCTCAGCCTCCCAAGTAGCTGGGATTACAGGCGCCCACCACCATGCCTGGCTAATCTTTGTATTTTTAGAAGAGAGAGGGTTTTACTATGTTGGTCAGGCTTATCTCGAGCTCCTGACCTCATGATCCACCTGCCTTGGCCTCCCAAAGTGCTGGGATTACAGGTGTGAGCCACTGCACCTGGCCAAACGAGATTATCAGTGTAGACGAGACATCCTTCTGTTGGAAGAAGATGCCATCTATGACTTTCATAGCTGGAGAGAAATCAGTGCCTGGCTTCAAATCTTCACAGGAAAGGCTGTGACTCTCTTGTTAGGAGCTAATGCAACTGGTGACTGAGTTTGAAGACAGTGCTCCTTTCCCATTGTCAGAATCCTAGGGCCCATAATAATTATGCTGAATCTACTCTGTCTGTGTTTTGTAAATGGAATAACAAAGCGTGGATTACAGCACATCTTTTTACAGCATGGCTTATTGGAATATTTAAATCCCAGTGTTGAAACCCATTGCTCAGAAAAAAAAAAAGATTCTTTCAAAAGATTACTGCTCATTGACAATTCACCTATCACGAAAGAGCTCTGATGGAGATGTACAAAGAAATTAATGTTGTTTCCATGCCTACTAATACAACATTCATCCTGTAGCACCTGGATCAAAGAGTAATTTTGACTTTCAAGTCTTATTATTTAAGAAACATTTTTAAAGACCGTGGCTGCCATAGGTTGATTCCTCTATTGGATCTGGGCAAAGTAAATTGAAAACCTTCTGGAATGAGTTCACCATTCTAGATGCCATTAAGAACATTTATGCTTGATGGGAGGAAGTCAAAATAACAACATTACCAGGAGTTTGGAGGAAGTTGATTTCAACCCTCATGGATGACTTTGGGTGGTTTAAGACTTCAGTGGACGAAGGAACAGTGAATGTATTAGAAATAGCCGGAGAACTAGAATTAGAAGTAGAGCCTGAAGATGTGACTGAAGTCCTACAATTTCATGTTCAAACTTGAACAGATGAGGAGTTGCTCTCTTCTATGGATGAACAAAGAAAGTAGTTTCTTGAGATGGGATCTATTCCTGTTGAGACACTGTGAACATTGTTAAAATGACAACAAAGGGTAAACCTGGTTGATAAAGCAGTGGCAGGGTTTGAGAGAATTGACTCCAGTTTTGAAAGAAGTTCTACTATAGGTGTAATGATATCAAACAGTATCACATGCTACAGAGAAGTCTTATGAAAAGGAAATTTAATCGATGTGGCAGACTTCATTGTTATCTTAAGAAATTGTCACAAATTGTCATGTGACTAAGTGAAGTGGTTCACACCTTTAATTCCAGCTACCTGGGAGACTGAGGCAGGAAGATCACTTGAGGCCAGGAGTTTGAGACCAGCCCTGGGCAACATAAGTGAGACCCATCTCTAAAAAACATTTTAAAAGAAATGGCTACAGCCACGTCAACCTTCAGCAGCCCCCACCCTGCTCAGTCAGTAACCCTCAGCATCAAGGTAAGAGCCTCCAGGCTCCTAGACTTTCAGTCTCCACTTCAAATTCTGATACCTAGCTCAGATGATTGTTAGCATTTTTTAGCAATAAAGTATTTTTTAACTAAGGTGTGAATGGTGGGTTTTTTTTTTCCAGACATAATGCTATTGCATATTTACTATACTATAGTATTTTATAAACATATAGTTTTTATGAGCACTCGGAAAACAATTTGTGTGATTTGCTTTATTGCAGTAATTAGCTTCATTGCAGTGGTCTGTTACTGAACCCACCGTGCCTCTGAGATATGCCTGTATGTTGTGATGCTTTGAAAAAGAAAATGAAGCCGGGCGTGGTGGCTCACGCCTGTAATACCAGCACTTTGGGAGGCTGAGGCGGGCAGATCACGAGGTCAAGAGATCGAGACAATCCTGGCCAACATGGTGAAACCACATCGCTACTAAAAATACAAAAATTAGTGCCTGTAGTCCAGCTACTCAGGATGCTGAGGCAGGAGAATTGCTTGAAACCGGGAGGCAGAGGCTGCAGTGAGCCAAGATCGCGCCACTGCACTCTAGCCTGGCACCTGGCGACAGAGCGAGACTCTCTCAAAAAAAAAAGAAAAAGAAAATGAACAAAAAGTGTATTTGTAGTGTACTGTCTTCCTCATAAACTGTTTTAATTTATTTATAAATACAGTGTTTCTTTAGACTAAGTAGCTTTAAAAAAATTAATAGTAAGCAATATAGCATTTCTCATCTTTTCTAGTTACATTAGCTAGCCAACTATAAAGTAACTAAAGGAAGAAATGGTTAGTTCTCCTCTTAAGGCTTTTTCTAAGAAGTTAGAGGAATTTTTTTCTCTTATTTTTTTTTCTTTTTGATGAGTCATTTATGTGTGAGCCAGCCTCTTAATTTGTCATTGTGTGTGTGAGTTTTTTTGGATAGGTCCTCCTTTGGTAGTGTCCAGGAAAGTAGCTGAGTACATTCTGATAACTCAGAAAGAACTTTTTGCTGATGATGAAATTTTAAGTTTCACAAATTGCTAGTTAACATCTCCTGTGTTACTACCAGTAGTGAGAAATAAAAAATGTGACCTTCCTAAAGTCACCATTTTGAAGTTTTATGAATGCAGTCACCATCTCTGTGTATCAAAGGTAGTCACATAGGTTGTGACATCATAGGCATTTAAAAGTACATATACCAATTTAGGCTCTCTTTAAAACAGAATTAGAGATATGATTTGCTGAGGAAAGCAAAGTATAATCATTACATTTTAAAAAACTTAACTGCCTATTTAGATATTAAATAAACCACCTTAAGAGAATCTCATTCCTATATTTGGGTCCTTGAAGTCTTTGTTACTTACTAAGGCTTCATGAATGATTAATCGTCAGTCCATTATCCTCAAGTTTGAATAATGTGTGGATTACCTTCAAAGTGACAATTATTATGGATCTCTAGGATCAAGTAAATTGTAATTTTTGCAACTGTATGAACATAAAACTAAGTAGAAATACCTATTGCTTACAATTTTGGTATGACTCTAAAGTCAAAACAAATCTACAAATTTGAGGTAAACAACAAAACCAACACAATTCATGCATACATATAGTTGTTGAAGACAGTGTGACCCTGACATAATTTTTTTTCAATTAAAAAAATAGATATAGTGGGTGCAAGTGTAGTTTTGTTACATGGATATATTGGGTAGTGGTAAAGTCTGGGCTTTTAGTGTAACCATCTGCCAAATAGTATTCACTGTACCCAATAGGTAATTTCTCATCCCTCACCCCCTCCCCACCCCACAATTCTTATCAACATTAATTTTAATGTGACAGACGATGTTTTGCCAAAGTGAAATTGTCTTTCATAGAGTGACGTTTCTTTCACCTTCAGCATTTCTATTTAGCTGTCAAGCAGTCTTAGTTCTACCTCTTCTTTTTCTAAACTACTGCAAAAATCTGTCTTCTTGTAGCACCTTCTGAAAGCTTTTGAAGTGAATAAACTAACCCAGCATTCGTGAGTTAGTTATCTTTTTCGTATCAGACTTCTAGAAGAATGTTTAAGGCCCTTGATTTTAGAGCAAATCCTGACTCTGCCACTTAGTGTTCTATTGCATTGGGTAAGTTCCTTACTCTCTCTGTCCCTCAGGTTTCTCCTTTGTAAAATGGTGATAAAAGTAATGCCTACTTCTTGGGTTTGTGGTAAAGAACAAGTAAGACAATCCATATAAGGTGCTTAACATAAGCCTAGCACATAAGTATTCTGTTATTTAGCAGCCTCTCAATTATAAAGTCAGATGTGGTCCCTGAAAGTGTATGGAATTACTTGATTGTGGTTTAGTCCTTTAGAGCAGTGCTGCCCAATAAAACTTTATGCAGTGATGGAAATGTTTTAATTTAAATGTAAATAGCCATGGTTAGTTATTACCATATAGACATCACAGAGTACATTTGTGTAGATGCTATATAATTGACAAAGATACGATTTACAATATCTCACAGAGAACTTTGTGTATACCTTAGAATATGTCAGCACACCAGTTTTGGAAATTTGCTTGTTGTAAACTGGCCTCTCCTACCAGCTTAGAATAGGCAAATACTGATATTTGCTTCTTCCAAATCACTCTCAGGTTTGTATGCAGGAATACACACTCATTAATGTCCATTTTCTTATCTGGTAATAATTTTGAAAGCAGCTGGCCTCTTCCATCTTGTGGTCTTGAGGAAGATTTCAATTTAAAAGAAGAAATGCCTTGCAAATAGTAGATAATCATAAAATGATTTTCCAGTGAAACAGTAGCCTGTGTTTACATATAATATTTCAACATTAATATGATTGAATAAGCACTTTACATACATACTCTTAGTATATTAATGTTTCCATTAGTGGTTTGAAGTAACCACTGACTTGTGTATATATGTGTCTTTGTGAATGACTTACTTATGTTGGTCTTTACCATTTTACCAGTGATCATTTTCAATTGTCAATTATTTCACTTGGAAATTCCTTTTCTTTTATTGCCTGAGTCTATAATGCCCAAGGAATAAAATCAAATAGGAACTATCTGAATAAATTAACGTTAGCCATGAAAGGTCCTATTTTCAAGTAGCTGTCTTTGGTTACAGAGATTTAAGGAAAGAATACTCTGTTTCAGGGAAATGGGCAAGGTCTTTGGAATGTAGGTTATTAGAACAAGAACTGCAGACTGACCCATTTAATTACTTGACTTTTATTTTTTTGTGTGTGAAATTCATTTTATTACCTTGGGTAGCGTATCCCACCATCACCTCAAGTAAGAACAGAAAAGAGAGGGCTCTTTTTAAAATAAATTCTATAATAAACTTTTACAGCAAGATCATCACATTCAAATGAAAAAGTAAAATAATCAAATGTGTCCTTTTAAATTAATAGGAGTTATTTTATTTTGTAATTACATAATGCCACTTTTTTTTTTTCTAAATAACTTTCAGGTTTGACTTTACACATAAACGACAATCAGGTGGTGCAGGCCAGTATGGAAAAGTAATAGGTGTCCTGCAGCCTCTGGACCCGGAGGACTACACTAAATTGGAGTTTTCAGATGAAACATTTGGAGCAAATGTCCCAAAGCAGTTTGTGCCTGCTGTCAAAAAGGTAAATTTTTTTAAAAAGTCTTTTTGCATTTTTTACTTCTAAAAACAGTTTATCCGATATTAAATCAAACTTTATCTTCCATCATGTTGTCTATCACGGTTCATTTTAGTTACAGTCCTGTTTCTCTGATTGTTAAGTTTTCCATCTGATTTAGAGTCTCTATTTCATTAAATACAAGAGCTATAAATCCATGCTGTGACAATGATGGGAAATTATGTTTTTGAATCATCGTTATATTTTTCTTAATAAATTGAAATTACTACACTGATTGTAATCAGCAATTAAAATTTGTAGTAGTCCTTAGAGATTTATAAGACTTTTATGTGTACTATTATAGCAGAATAATCATTCTTTAGATTCCCAACACCTGGGTGCTACTGTCTCATCTCTGCTACTGATTAATGTGCTTTGGTAAATCAGTGTTCAGAATAGTTTCTTCGTTTGTAAACTGAGAGAAAATACTTAAACCTGTACCTCTTACAAAATTAAGGATCAGATAAGACTATGTGACATTTCCTTGGAGAAGTGCTTTGCATATATGAAGCGCTAGTGTTTCGTTCACTTCCCAGGTCATTTGCTTTACAATGTTGTAGGCTGGGCACGATGGCTCCTGCCTGTAATCCTAACATTTTGGGAAGCCGAGGTGGGAAGATTGCTTGAGTCCGGGAGTTTGAGACCAGCCTGGGCAACATGCTGAAACCCCGTCACTACAGAAAAATAAAAGTAAAAATAAAATTAGCCTGGTGTAGTGGCACACACCTATAGTCCCAGCTGCTTTGGAGGCTGAGGTGAGAGGATGCTTGACTGTGGGTTTTTGTTTTTAACCTTTTAACTTAGAAAGATCTTATTAACAGGTTATAATTTTGGTTTCAGTGGTGGAACTTTTTTTTGCGATTAATATATTCTATTTCAAGACAATATTTTGTCATTCACACATTTTTAAAGGTCTTATGTCCCCCAAGATTAATGTAGATGAAGGAGAACTTAGTTTCAGGTATATCACTTATAATTTCAAAATATCAACAAGGATTTTGTGCTATCTGTGCAGCCATGATACAATGTTGCCAAGAAAAACTTACTTAAGTGGTAGGAGCTCTACAAGTATTTAAGTGACTGATTTAGTAAAATTGCAAGCTCATCAAATTGTACACTCTAAATATGTACAGTTTATTGTATATCGGTTATACCTCAGCAAAGCTATTTTTTTAAAAAAGAATTGGATTTGAAGAAAATGATCAGTTACTTTTTAATTCTAGTTCTTACTGACAATGTGTAACACCAGAGCTGTAATGTAGTGATCTGCCAATGAGGCAAAGCAGTTAGAGGTATGTATCAGGGCTCAAGACAAAGCTAGTGAGTAAACACCAATTTTGGTGGGGTTTTCTTTTAGGGAGTTTCTTAATTTTGCCTTTCCACTGTTTCCTCATTGTAAAATTAAAATCATGCTGTCTCTATGATGAGTTATGAGTAATTGAGTTGAGTTGAGTAATTCCTGAAGATGAGGTTATGAGAAAGTGATCGTTAGTACTCTAAGCATTGCTTTCAAACTAGCTTACTCCCTTAAGTAATATGCTTTTCCAAGGAATTGCTCATCTAAATGCCATAATAATAAAACTTGAAATAGTAAAGTTGTACTATTTACAATAGCAAATGTAAATGGAATCAACCTGAATGCTCATCAGTGATAGACTAGATAAAGAAAATTTGGTGCATACATACCATAGAATATTATGCATCCATAAAAAAGATCATGTCCTTTGCAGGGAGGGACATGGATGGAGCTAGAGGCCATTATCTTTAGCAAACTAACACAGGAGTAAAAAAACAAATACCACATGTTCTTTCTTAAATGAAGAGAACACATGGGCACATAGAGGGAAACAACACACACTGGGGCCTATTAGAGGGTGAAAAGTGAGAGGAGAGAGAGGATCAGGAAAAATAACTAATGGGTACTAGGCTTAATACCTGAGACATGAAATAATCTGTGTAACAAACCCCATGACACAGGTTTACCTGTGTAACAAACCTACACATGTACCCAGAACTTAAAAGTTAAAAATAAGATAGTAAATTTGTTAAACATTTTGAAAAAATTCTTTTTGAGGGGTGAAATATAGCACACATAAAAATGTACACTTCTGAACACAAATATTTTGGGGTTCTCGTTAATATATCTGCAAGTAAAATCCACTCCAGAAGTTGTGTTCATTCATTAACAGGGGTTTTTGGATGCCTGCGAGAAGGGCCCTCTTTCTGGTCACAAGCTCTCTGGGCTCCGGTTTGTCCTGCAAGATGGAGCGCACCACATGGTTGACTCTAATGAAATCTCCTTCATCCGAGCAGGAGAAGGTGCTCTTAAACAAGGTATGCTGTGTCCAGGCACCTTAGCATGTCCGTTTTCCTGATAGATCATGATAGCCTCAGATGGCAACACTATTTTCAGTCTTGTTCATCTAGAGAACGAGGCACCACACCAGGGAATATTGTAGGTAGTGGGCAAACCTTTATGGGATTGAGATCGAGGTAAATTATTGTGTTCTCTTTCTTGCAAAACTAAAAGGCTATCATGTTCTCCTAAATTCTCTGGGGTTTTTTTTTCATGTTTGAATTCATAGATAATTTATAAGTTCTGTTTTTAATAGAGAAGACTGAAATGTTCAGAAATCTAAGAAATATTTTAAAGAGATCTTACCAGTAGTCTTGTTATTTCTAGTGACTTATTCAAATATCAAGAAATCCATAAATTTGTAAGTAATCTCTTCAGTATTAAATTGTATGTTTTTAGGCATTTTGAGTATGGCACAGTATTTTGAAAGAATTTGGTAAACCTTATTCACAATGCCGATTTCTTGCAAAACTGCTAAAATTGTCAACATTTCTCACAGAATAATACTTGTATTTAAATGCTGATAAACTAGAACTTTATGCAGTTGCAAACATATCTGATTCTTTGCTTTTGAGAGAAAAATGTTAGTGACAACATAGCAGTTTCACATCAGGGTTATTCAAGAAAGCAACTTCAAAGTCGTATCCTGAAGCAAGAAAATTCCATTCTCTTTGTCATCTTTTCATGTCTTTTATGTGAAAATACATTAGTAATGTCCACAAGTGTCTTTACACAGTAGAATAATGATTCACAAAACATTTCAGAAATATCTTCATCAAAGAGGATTAAAGTGGACAGTAGAAACTTTCTTCATCATATTTCCTAAGCATTCTGTAGATCAGGATTTTTTTGATTCTGTATGAATTTTGAACTTTGTGGTATTTTTGGTCACACTTTGCATCTGGGATCAGATGTGGGGCAGTGGTTGGGGAGGGTTGCCGATTCCTTATTTTACTTCAACTAATTGGCGTTTTTCATAATGTATGTTTCAGTTTCTTAAGTTATGAAAGGGAGATTTCCTTTATATCAAGTCTCTATTAAAAATGCAGTTGAAATTTGTGATGTAGAAATCTTGTCACAATCTGAAGATTGTGTTAATAGGAAACAGGTAAATAAAATGACAAAGAAGATGAGACTTTATTAGGCATGACTCACATTAAAATACTTGTCTTCTTACCTCTGTGTGTTTACCACTCTAGTATGTCTTGAACTGACAAATTAGTATAATCACTTTATATACTTTTTAGAAGTACAGTTTAAACAAATTAGAAAGTACTGATTGTCCTGGTTCTTTCCTGAAATTGATAGCTTTCCTGGAAATAGAAGTTATATAAATCCAGATCATTGATATGGTTATCAATTAACAAGGAGCCTCATTCTTTTTAACTGCTCCTACATTTTAATATAAGTAAATACAGATGTATATTTAATATAAATAGATATATATTTCATATATAGCTACACAGATCTGCTTGAGGAAAAAAATTTCTTTTAGGACTTGGATGAAATGTGTCATCCAAAAATGGCAGGGTGAGTTAGCCTTGGAGTTAGCTTTGGTGAGTTAGCTCTAACCTCATGGTCTAGGGTTAGAGGAAGGCATGTTGTGTAAGGGTAAGATTCATTTGGAGCTAATATAAACATATATATCCTGTGAAAAAATATATATGAATATTAACTAAACAGTTGAATATGTACCATTTAGTTTTTTTATTTATAGTATAAATATTAAATATGATTAATTGCCTATTAGATGTACAGGGGAAAAACACTAGATTATAATTGAATTGCAAAGGTATTGTTTTAAATTTTTATTTTTATTTTTTTGAGACAAAGTCTTGCTCTGTTGCCCAGGCTGGAGTGTAAAGGCGCGATCTTGGCTCACTACAGCCCTTGCCTCCCAGGTTCAAGCAATTCTCATGCCTCAGCCTCCTAAGGAGCTGGGATTATAGGCATGCACCACCACACCCAGCTAATTTTTGTATTTTTAATAGAAACAGCGTTTCGCCATGTTGGCCACGCTGGTCTTGAACTCCTGACCTCAAGTAATTTGCCCATCTCGGCCTTCCAAAGTGCTGGGATTACTTTTTTATTTTTGAGACAGTGTCTTGCTCTGTCACCCAGGCTGGAGTGCAGTGGTACAGTCTTGACTTACTGCAACCTCGAACTCCTGGGCTCAAGTGATCCTCTGTCTCAGCTCCCTGAGTAGCTGGGAGTACAGGGGCATGCCACCATGCCTGGCTAATTTTTTTTATTATTATTATTTTTTGTAGAGATGGGGTATTGCTTGGTTGCCCAGGCTGGTCTCAAACTCCTGGGCTCAGGTGATCCTCCTGCCTCACCTTCCCAAAATGTTGGGATTATAGGTAGGAGCCACTGTACCTGGCTGAGTAATTTTATTTTTTTACAAGATATACTATGCAAACAAGCAGGATACTAGCATGAGAAATAAGTTACCTTGCTGTTTCTTCATCTGATTCTCATTTCTCCATGATTGAAAGATAAAAATCTTCAAAACATCACACTGTATTCCCCAAGTATATACGTTATTTTTATTACTGTTATAAGTCTCTGTCACCCAGGCTGGAGTGCAGTGGTGCGATCTCGGCTCACTACAACCTCCACCTCCTGGGTTCAAGCCATTCTCCTGCTTCAGCCTCCCAAGTAGCTGGGATTACAGGCGAGTGCCACCACACCCAGCTAATTTTTTCATTTTTAATAGAGACTGGGTCTCATTATGTTGGCCAAACTGGTCTCAAACTCCTAACCTCAAATGACCCACCTGCCTTGGCCTCCCAAAGTGTTGGGATTACAGGCTTGAGCCAGCGCCCCCTGCCTATACAATTATTATTTGTCAATTAAAAATTAAAACTTTTTTAAAAAATATTAGATTTGAAGTAAAACTAAAAAATAGCTTTTTCCATTCTAATAAAAAAAGACAAAAATGTAGTAAAAGTCAGGTAAAAAGTTCTTGCCACACTCAGCAAGAAAATCAACTTTTTACATACATCTCTGTTGAATGTCATATTAGAGTTTCACAGTGAAAATGTTGGTAAATGAGCTTAGAATAATAGCTTATAAGGTATTATAGTTATAATAGTATATAATCCTATTATTATATATTATATCTTATTAAAACTGGAAGAACAATAGTTCAAATTCTCCTCTATTCTTCATTTAAAAAATGAACACTGGAATTCATTTGAGCCTAATTTTAAATGTTGTTCATGAGATTGATCAGTGATGTAACCTAAAACTGAAAGGTGCAATTGACTTGACCACAGATCTGCTTGAGGAAAAATTTCTTTTAGGACTTGGATGCAATATGGCTGTAGAAAAATGGCAGGGGAATTAGCTTTGGAGTCTTATCTCATTGTATAGGGTTAGAGGAAGGCATGTGTAAGGGTAAGATTCGTTTGGAAGTAAATCAGGAGAGATTTATAGAGTTAGAAGGAAGAGAGCACCCCAGCAGGGTGAGGGGATGTGAAGCAGAACCAGAAAGGCTGTCCTCCATAATTGAGTGATGGCCATTGTATATTTGCCTTTTTTCTTTCCTTTAAAATAGAACCCTTTCATAATCTAGATGTTTTACATTACTGTCCTGTTGAGAACATTAGATAATGTATAACTAAATCTAGATATGTCTGCTCACATCTGTCCTTCTGGGTGCTTTTCTTCATATTAATTACATTTATTTAGAGCCAAGGAAGCTCTGCTGTTGTACAGAAGTTATGCAAGCAATAGAACTGTCTCTACACTCTAAAGTTGTTAGTTTGATTTAGATGTTCATGTAGGTTTCTGCAGAGTTTAGCCAATCAAGCATAGGAGCCTGCAGTATGTCTATGAGTTCAATTATTTGTCTTTCAGAACAAAATTCATTCATTAGAACTAATTAGTCAAGAGTAGGTGTGAGCTAAGATGTGATTTAAATTTAAAAATGTTTATAATTACATTCCTGTTGTAATAATGATTGCACTTAAGCTCTACTGTTTCTAGTAAGAGGTGCTGAGTGAATATATAAGAACACTTGTTAGTTTTAGTTTATTATAAACAAATTGATGCTTCTGAAAAAACTATGATTATATTTAAACAAAATGTTACCCCGTCATCATTTCTGTGTTTTGCTGAAAGCCTTTATTTGGAAATAATTTAACAAACCTGAGGCTGAAGTATTTGTCACTATTACATCTTCTAAATTAAGTATAAATGTTTGAGGTTTTATTGTATTTTATTCATATTGTTACATTTAAACATTAGTCAGTGCTTTAACAGAAAAAAAGTGTTTTGTCGGTTATGTATTAAGTGGGATAAAAATAAATACAAACATACTGACTTTTAATGTTTAAATTGTCCAATCTAGTCCAGAATCCTTATTTTGTAGATGAAAAAATTTGAGACTTGGACAAACTGTGTTTTTTCCAAAAGGCATATAACTTCTTTGAGGTAGAGCAAAAACTAGAAACTTGGTCTTCTCATTCTCTATTAGGTGTTGAAATTGTTCAGTCTAGAAAAGGAAAGACAAATTGTAGGTGTGGCTTGATTCTTGCTTCTGAGTATAGGAAGGGTACCCTCCACGTCCCCTACTGCCCTGTGACAAAAGTTATTTTCTTATAATTAAAAATAACTGTCTTCCAGGGACCACAAGAAAGAATGGGTTTATCCAGCCTGGCCAACATGGCAAAACCCCATCTCTACTAAAAATACAAAAATTAGCTGACTGTGGTGGCAGACCCCTGTAATCCTAGCTACTCGGAAGGCTGAGGCAGAAGAATTGCTTGAACCTGGGGGATGGATGTTGCAGTGAGCTGAAATCGCCCCGTTGCACTCTAGGTTGGGTGACAAAGCAAGACTCAAAAAAAAAAAAAAAAAAAGAAAAAGAAAGAAAGTGGGTATACCTTGGTCAAAGACATAACAGTTATTATCTTTACCCCTGAAGATTTTCAGAGAGAATAAATAACTCAGCTGGATAATTTAGATGGTAAAGGACTTGATCAGATGTTGTTTTAAGACCCTTTTGTATTATTCTCTGCTATTTGATGAGTTTTAAGGATAAAAATATGATAATGGAAATATTAAATGTTGGAATTTTCATTTAGAAGAGTGACTGTTACTACTACAGGAAAAATGAGTCTAGGTCAAATATTTTAACCTTGACATTTGTGTTTGTACCTTTGGGAAAGCATCATCTATCTCCCTTTTGTATATCTGGACAGAAGAGTTGTCGTTTGTATGAAGACTAATGAACTTGTTTTTCTTTTAAACCAGCCTTGGCAAATGCAACATTATGTATTCTTGAGCCTATTATGTCTGTGGAAGTTGTAGCTCCAAATGAATTTCAGGGACAAGTAATTGCAGGAATTAACCGTCGCCATGGGGTAATCACTGGGCAAGATGGAGTTGAGGACTATTTTACACTGTATGCAGATGTAAGTACGCTTGGTCATTGACAGTCTTGCTTCTGTTAACCACAGGATATCCAAATTAGCTTTTGTTTTTTTAAATGGACACATTTGCTTGCTGAATTTGTGGCTTTATACATGTGGCATTTTCTGTAATTTGCTATTAGAGCAACTCAAGTGCAGAAGTTAAAAATAAGATTTACTTTATCTTGACCTTTTGTGAATATGTCATTTTCTTATATGTATATTATCTCTCTTTCTTGGATAAGCACAGACTGACAAAAAGAAAAGGAAAAATAAGATGTGTATTATCTCTCGTTTTAGCTTTATTTGCATAGCTACTTTATTGCTATCTTTAATTTATTGGAATATTTTAATTCCCTTGCCTATACCTTTCTTGACTTAAGTCTCAAGGGAAAAAGTGTTCATTACATTTCTTTTTTTTTTTTTTGAGATGGAGTTTCGCTCTTGTTACCCAGGCTGGAGTGCAATGGCGCGACCTCGGCTCACCGCAACCTCCGCCTCCTGAGTTCAGGCAATTCTCCTACCTCAGCCTCCAGATTAGCTGGGATTACAGGCACACGCCACCGTGCCCAGCTAATTTTTTGTATTTTTAGTAGAGACGGGGTTTCACCATGTTGACCAGGATGGTCTCGATCTCTGGACCTCGTGATCCACCCGCCTCGGCCTCCCAAAGTGCTGGGATTACAGGCTTGAGCCACCGCACCCGGCCCTATTACATTTCTTAAGGCCTCCTGGAAAACACTAGTCTCAGCATGTCATTAAAGTGTCCAAAGGAAAGTTGTATTCTCATTTTCGCAGAAGAAACACTTGTGAGTCGTGAGCTGTAGCTACAGAGCAGAGTGGGGATAAGAGGGAAGAGCTGTCAATGGTGTTCACTCCATGAAATGGAAAGATTTGGTTTGTGGTTCGACTGGCAAATGAAATAGTTTTCAGATAGGGTTTCCACTTGGAATAAAACAAAAATGTTTCCCTTTGGCTTTTAATTATTCTAAACTAAGAGTAGTAAGTAGAAATCTTAATCTAAAGGAATTAAATGGCTAAAGTGCATCTGTGTTTTTCTCAAATATTTTTCAATAAGCAGTGCTAAAATATCTACTGTGTTTGTTTTCAGGTCCCTCTAAATGATATGTTTGGTTATTCCACTGAACTTAGGTCATGCACAGAGGTAGGCAAATTTAAACTTTACTGTAGTGCCCTTCAAAAGACCACCATACAAGATGATCAGATTTATAAAATCTTGTCTTTGCATGACTTTGCTTTATAGTTAAAAACAAAACAAAACAACAACAACAAAAAACTATCTTTTTTAAACCCCTAGGGAAAGGGAGAATACACAATGGAGTACTGTAGGTATCAGCCATGTTTACCAGCCACACAAGAAGAACTCATTAATAAGTATTTGGAGGCTACCGGCCAACTGCCTGCTAAAAAAGGAAAAGCCAAGAACTAACTTTTCCTACTTTGAGTTTACTAACTTTAATTGAATCTGCATGGTTTCAATACTTTGATGGATTCCAATGGAATAAATTCAGGCTGCTGAAACAAGAAATTTTGAGCCTGGGAAGCAGGCTCTTCTTTCTTCAAAAGAAACCCTTCTTACTCATATCCAGGAGCTTCTGTTCTATTCAAAGGTAATTCTATGTCTATCTCAACTCTATTGACTGGTTTTATAGTTTATTGAAAATCCTCAAATAAAATATAATAATCACTGAAATATGTTTAATATTTATTTAAGGGAAGAAGAGTTATGCTTTTAAGCTTAGAATGTATGTACATTTCCCTTCCAAGTTTTGTATTATAAGAGTTTTCAACAAAGAGAAAAACTGAAAAAGTGCAAAGAACAACCACATGCTCTCCATCTACCTTCCTTTCTACCTTCCTTTGTTAACAGGTTGTTTACCATATAGTAATTTGTTTTGTCATATTTGCTTTAACTGTCTGTTGTCTCTTTAAGTCGCATACCTCTGTATTTTTAAACTATTAGTTTGCTGAAGACTTGAAAGTGAATCACATACATCATGACACTTCTTGGGTCATTAATGGGCAGGCTTTTCTGTTGAAGAGTAGATTCCATATGATCTTCATAGAGAGTGCTTTTCAGATTCTTCATTGGGATATTAAAATATTAGCCAAATTTCTCTCTATTTTATATATGGCTGATTATTTTAATTTGTAGTTTCTGCAAATTTGTAACTGCCTCTGTTTTAGGAGTATAAGTATTACTTCTTTGTGGTCTATTGTGAAGTAAAAAGTGGACCCTTGCATATGCTATTCTCTTTTTTTGTTCATCTTAATGTTTCTGTACACCTAAATCAAATGTAATTTACAAAGTTAGTTTCATCAACCTAATGAATGCTAGCTGAATTTGAATTTACTTGAATTTGTCTTACACTGTATTCACTGAGGTTGTAGAAGAACAAATGTTAATCTTTTGTTTCCAGAATAAGTTGGGCTTTCCCAAGGGTTCAGAATTGCTTCATTCAAAAATCATCTGATGGCATAGATGGATCCTAGTCCTTTCCGTTACCTGATGATAGAAATAAAAAAATTGATTTTAAATTCCTTTCCTTTTCTTGACTTACAGACGTGGGTTTATACTTTAAGGTTTCTAGGGAAAAATATTTTTAAACAGTATTGAGCACATATTTTCAAGGAATTTGCTAAATACTTTTATTTTTATTTTTATTTTTTTGTGACCGAGTCTTCCTCTATCACCCAAGCTGGAATGCAGAGGCACCATCTCTGTTCACTGCAACCTCTGCTTCCTGGGCTCAAGCAATTCTCCCATCTCAGCTGCCTGAGTAGCAGGGACTACAAGTGTGTGCCACCACTCCCTGCTAATTTTTTTTTTACATTTTTTGAAGAGATGGCGTTTTGCCATGTTGCCCAGGCTGGTCTCAAACTCTTGGGCTCAAGCTCTCTGCCTGCCCTGGCCTCTCAAAGTGCTGGGATTATGGGTGTGAACCACCATGCCGGGCTGCTAAATACATTAAATGCATTATATAATTTCATTCTCACAACCCTGAGAATAAATACTGTTACTATGTCCATTTTTTTATAGAGGAAGTACAGATAAGGTAAATAACTTTAATGAGACCACAAAACCTAAGGTTTTAAATTGATACTTTAATTATGATAATTCACCAAGTACATGTCTCCCATGAATGTCTGTTGCTACGATAGCATCAGTTCTGAAAAAATGTGGTTGCTTTGACATTTTGTCAGCATCTTGTGCCATTCACAATAACTTTGAATATTGTTCCTAATGAGGATATACATTCTCTGTACCTTCATGGAATTTAGCATGATTCCTCTGGCCGTTGAGAATAGTCACAACTACTGAAACTAAACTGGATAAACTTGGATAAGTAAGTAAAAGTTTTACTTATTTTTAATTTGTAAAACATCCTGGCAATGTCAGAAAAGGTCCTAGATGGCCGGGCGTAGTGGCTCATACCTGTAATCCCAGCACTTTGGAAGGCCAAAGTGGGTGGATCATGAGGTCAGGAGATTGAGACCATCCTGGGTAATACAGTGAAACCCCGTCTCCATTAAAAATACAAAAAGTTAGCGGGTCATGGTGGCATGCACCTGTAGTCCTAGCTACTTGAGAGGCTGGCTGAGGCAGGAGAATCACTTGAACCCAGGAGGCAGAGGTTGCAATGAGCCGAGATTACGTCACTGCACTCCAGCCTGGGCTACAGAGTGAGACTCCATCTCAAAAAAAAAAAAGAAAAAGAAATGAAAGAAAGAAAAGGTCATAGATATTTAATCCAACACCAGCATTTCATAGGTAATGACTTAGGCCTAGCTGGTGGGAGTAATTAGAATAGGATCACAAATGGACAGATCAAGACCAGAACCCATATCTCTTTCGAACTCATTAGTTTATTGAATCCAACACCAGCATCTCATATGCAATGACTCAGGCACAGCTGAGAGTAACTAGAATGGGATCACATAAGGACAGATCAGGATCAGAACCCACATCTCTTTCTAACTCATTAGTTATAGTTGGTAAAGATCACATACTAACCAAAGTCTGTAGCATGGAAAAAAATTAATCAGAATATTCATAAGTGAGGGTTGTTTATACTGCTATTGAGAAGGATAATTGTTGGCTAATTTGAATATTACATACTTGTATTGGAGAATAGTAGCAGCACTAGGCAGTATTGTACTGATTCCTGACCCTCACTGCACTTTAAAAATCACTGGGGGAGACTTAAAAAGAAATACCTCGGCTCACACCCAGGAATTTAGATTATTTGGCTGGATCAAGATAAAAGTTTTTTGGGTGATTCTAATAAAAAAAGACTACTGAAAAAGTTAAAAAACTACTGAAATATTACTGAATATACTGAAATCAAAGTTAAAGACTACTGAAATATTGCCTGCACTACACTTAAGCCCAAGATATGAAATGAAAAATTTGTGAAATTCAGAAGTGTCATATTGTATTCTTTTGTGCCATTATCCTCATCAAATTAACATAGGAAAAGAAAGCCAAATACTGCCTGTTCTCACAAGTGGGAGTTAAATGATGAGAATACATGGACACATAGAGAGTATTAGAATTTGTGGTTTTTTTTTGTTTGACAACTTCTTTTTTTTTAAGAGATGGGGTCTTCTAATATAAAAAACATCTGATTCAACAATATCATTACTGGGTATATACTCAAAGGAATGTAAATCATTCTGTTATAAAGACACCTGCACACATTCATTACAGAATTATTCACAATAGCAGAGAAATGGAATCAACCTAAATGCCCATCAGCGATAGACTGGATAAAGAAATGTGGTACATACACATTGTGGAATACTATGTAGCCATAAAAAAAAAGAATGAGATCAAGTCCTTTGCAGGGACATAGATGGAACTAGAAGCCATTATCCTCATCAAATTAACATAGGAAAAGAAAGCCAAATACTGCCTGTTCTCACAAGTGGGAGTTAAATGATGAGAATACATGGACACATAGAGAGGATCAACACACACTGGGGCTGGGGCCTATTGGAGGGTGCAGGGTGGGTGGGGGGAGAGGATCAGGAAAAATAACTAATGGGTACTAGGCTTTTACCTCATTGAAGAAATAATCTGTACAGCAAACCCTACCACATATTGTTGTGGGGCATTGTTACCTATGTAAGAAGCCTGCACATGTACCCCTGAACTTAAAGAGATGGGGTCTCACTATGTTGCCCAGGCTGCTCACAAACTCATGGGCTCAAACAATCCTCTGGCCTCAGCCTCTAGAGTAGCTGGGACAGTAGGCACACATCACCATACCTGACTTGATAATTTTACCTTAAAAAACAAAAAAGTCAGTGTTTCTGTTTTTTGTTATTTCTTTCCTCTGTTCACTCTTAGATTGTGTAGTTGTAAAATCACTAACATTTAGTCAGCTCTAAAGTTTAGGATTTTTGATATCTTAATATTTTTGAAATCTGGGTAAGTCTCAAAATTGACAGCCAACCCCACAGGAGTAAGTTGTGACATGTTGGAATGTGTCCCTTTGTACAAGATAGCTATTTGCAGTGCTAAAACTGTAAATTGTTGAACTGGAGTTCTAATTGCCACTGAAAGTATCTTCAAATAACATTGTAGTGCATCATTGAAATAAGTTAATTGTATTCAAGGAAAATTTATTGTGAGCATTCATTCATTTATCGATTCCAATAAGTCCTAGGCAGCAAGTTAGGTGACTATAGTACTTTGAAAACTAGGAAAAATCACAAAACAGGTCAGAATTTTCTAATTTGAGAGAAATTGATGTAGTAAACTAATATGTCATGAATGACTTAACATTCAAGTACAAATATATAAGCTTCCAACTGACTTTCAAAAGAACGTATTTAACTTCTAAAAATTCATAATTTAGGTAAGAAAATGAAACTATGAATAAAATAAAATGGAATGTAGACAAATCCCTGGTATTATTTTACATGTCTTAAAATTCTGGAAGTTCTAGAGATTAAGAAAATGAATGTGATGCTGTTTGTGATTGTCATTAGCTAACAGTGATGCAGAATAACTTAGACTCTTAATGAAAAGAGGACTTAGGGAATTTAATTTTTTATTTTATGCCAAGTGATTTTTTGGTTGTTAGCTAGTGGAACCACTATTAGTAATATTAAGTTAACAATTTTAGAGTTTGAACTAGAAAAGATGTTCTGAGGCTGGGCGTGGTGGCTCACACCTGTAATCCCAGTACTTTGGGAGGCTGTGGTGGGTGGATCACCTGAGGTCAGGAGTCGAGACCACCCTGGCCCACACAGTGAAACCCAGTCTCTACTAATAATACAAAAATCATCTGAGCTCGGTGACACGCATCCGTAGTCCCAGCTACTCGGGAGGCTGAGGCAGGAGAATTGCTTGAACCCGGGAGGCAGAAGCTGCACTGAACTGAGATGGCACTGCCACTGCACTCCATTACTCTAGCTTGGGCAACAGAGTGAGACTCTGTGTCAAAAAAAAAAAAAAAAAAGATAAGATGTTCTAATGGTGGTACTGATAAATTTTTAGTTGGTTTAACTTTTGGGGGTTTTGTAAATTTATAAATTAGGTAATTGTGTTTGTATATTATTTGTATGTATAGAATTCTCCTTCATACTCTATTATACTGTAATAAATCTGCTAATGGGTTACATTATAATCATTACCTGGTTGGATTACGGTCACATTTGTGAGCCTAAGCTCACTAATGAAAAATGCGTTTTAGTGGCTCACATCTGTAATTCCAACACTTTGGGAGGCCAAGGTGGGAGGATCCCTTGAGCCTAGAAGTTTGAAACTAGCCTGGGCAACATAGGGAGACAAATAACCAGCTGGTGTGGGACATCCTGGGATAGATAATCATTTGCTTCCAATGTGAAGACAGCCACTCAGTGAAGGTCAAACAGAAAAAAAGGAGAAAAGAAAAACGCCTTTATGGGGATGAGGACTTTGAGAAAGCTGCAACTCTAGAAAGCTGAAACACCAAGTAAATGCCCTTTTCTAGTCCTTAACATGACACTAAAACATTTATTAAATATCACAGGACATTGAGTGTACTATTATAATGCTCTTAGGACTTTTTTTGAAGATAATTTGGGGAACTTCAGTTATAGAAAGTTATCACTTGATTTTGGCACAATTTAATCATTGTGGATTCTGATAATTTGTAAAAAGTATCTCTTCATTATCTCATAGATGGGAGAGCTGATGTGTCCTTTAAATGATTCTTTGCAATGCTTCCAAATACTACAACTCTTTATTTTTTATATGTATTTTTAAAAATTAAGACTGGATTTCACTGTGCTACCCAGGCTGATCTTGAACTCCTGGGCTTAAGTGATATTCCTGGCTTTGGCCTCCTAAAATGCTGGGATTATAGGAATGAGCCCAGCCACAAGTCTTTAAATCAGTAAACGTTTTTTAACGAGATGGGGTCTCACTGTGTTGTCCAGGCTAGTCATGAACTCCTGGGCTCAAGTGATTCTCCAGCCCCCCAAAGTGCTGAGATTACAGGCATGAGCCATCAGCCTTGTTTTTTTTTTTTGATTATTTTTTTTTTTAATTTAAATCAAGTGGATTTGGGGAAGATAAATGCAAAGCAAAGGGCTTTAAGTAGAAAAAAAAGTAAACTAGATCAGCTTATTTTATATGGTTCATGCCTTTAAAATTTTCTCTTTAGTATAAACTTTTCTGATTATCTAACAGTGGACACCTAAAAGTAATGTTTTGATATATTTTAAGGTTGATGTTTTCTAATCAATTCTTGACTAGCAAACCTGGCTCAAGGTTTTTAGACACAAACATAAGCATTCCATTAAATGATACTAATTTTGAGAGGCAAATGATGGCAACATTTCCTGGATCAATTCCTCCTGCCTTCAGGAGATACTCCACTGAATTGGATTATGGTACATACTATGTTTGCTTTTATAAATTACTTAGGCCAACACTTGGTCCAAGTTGTCTTTGTAAATGAAAATTGTAAATATTTAATATGCTTTCAGTTACATCCGTATTTCTTCTGATGGATGTTTGCAGACAGCTTTATCTGGTGAGACATTCTATTATTTGTAAAATTTAAGTTAAGCAATATTACTATTTCATTTAATTCCAGTTTAGCACAAGTTTTTCCTTTGTATACAGATCTCCACAAGAGCATTTAACACAGTTCAGTATTTAGAAATGTAAATATGTATTTAAAAGTAGATAGCAAGTTAAAAAGGAATACTTGCCTGAAATCATAAAATATAATACAGTTTCATTTAAACAGTTTTTTTTCCTATAATTTACTTTCATTGAAAATGTTATCTTTGTTTACATACTAGATAGAAGCAATTTAGCAACATAAAATATATTAGCTATAGTATGTTAAAAAGAATAAGAAATGCAGATTCAGAGATTCTGAATTTTGCATTAAAAAATGCAAAATCATTTTTTGCAGTTTTTAAAAAATGCTGATCCCGTTGCAGCATACACTAATTATCCAGGCTTTACATTTTAGGGCTGAAACCCTGAGGAACCTGCTGGTGACTGTTTAGCATGGAGCGGAGTTCAGGTCCATGTGCTTCCAGAATTAAAAATGAAAGCAGACCAATTGAGAAACAAAAAACCAGCATCTTTGAATTTTTGAGTTTTTACTTGTAATCATAGGCTTTCCCAAATTATTAGAATATCTATACCTTAGCTATTTTACCAGAAAAATGCTAGTACAGTCACTTGTTTAGAAGCCAGAAAAATATCATTTTTTCTTTTTAGAAATTACTAAGTTCTGTTGGTGCTACAGCTGATCCTTCTTCAGTTCCAGAGGCTTCTGGTGTCTGTAGCTCTTGACAGTGGTACTTCACTTTAAGTGGTTTGCCAGGGTACCAGACCAAGTGAATACGACAGGGAATTATTTCCTAGGAAATAAGAGTTATAAAATATTATGATCTGCAAAAACTTATGGTAAAAACAATTCTACATACAATTCTATGTTTTACCTGCGTTGATAATTCATGAAGTAGAACAGTATAATCAAAATCAATTGTATCATCGTTAGTTTTCTAGAGGGAGAAAAAAAAAAAGTTAGTATAATAAATATGGTGGTATTTAGTGTAATAAATCTGCAATACATTCTTGTTTTGAATGGGTGCCTTGACTCTCCTACTGCCTTTTAAATTTCAGCCTCATGGTTTTTGGTAGTATTTTGCTTCAAGATATGGAAGTCATTGATCCTCATTTTTGTCTTGTCACTGAGTTACATGAAAGTCTGGCTGAATGTCTATCACTTTTTCTCTTTAATATTCATAGTTTCGGATGGAGACTGAGTCTGTGGAGATAGGGAGATTCTTTTAACAACCTTAAGGATCTGGATACTGTATATGCACCTCAAGCTGATATATTAGCCTTGATATGACAAACAATAAGACAAGGGGAAGGACAACTAGTAATTCTAGAATGCCTACCATGGGGTAGGTTCTGTGCTAGGCACCTTCTACCTGTTCTCATGTAATTCTCCTTTACAATCTATGTATTATGAGCCTAGTTTTACAGGAGAGGTAATTTGAGGTTACAGCTAGGAAGTGACAAATGGGAATTCCAACTCAGATCTACTGACTCCAGCACCCATATTCTTCATAAATACTACATGAAGTTATACCACACTGTTGCTAAAACCAGTGCCTTAGATATTTTTCAGTAGGCAGGCAGTCTTTACCTCTTTTATTCACAGTGTTTCTAAACATTTTACTAGTGACTAAACCAACTCCATATTTTCTTTTTGACATTTCCTTTAGATTGCTTATCTGTTCACAAGTAAAAGTGGAAGAAAGAACATTTAAAAAAAAAAAAACACCTCAATTTGGATTACAATTTTAGTCTTCCTACAATGAAGTACTCCATTTTTCTGAGAAAAAGAGAATGAGTTACTTAAACTTTTTTTTCTTTTCTCTTTCCTCCTTTTCCCCGTTCTCCGCTTCCTACTCAGCTCTTTAGAAATGGAATCATAACCTTTACTTTCCCTTTTACCAGGTACTCCCTGCATGGCAAGCTTATGTATGTGCTCACTCTAAAGCTCGAGAGCTGGAACTCTCTCCGACTGGGAGAAGGCATTGAGAGACAACAGTCTGTTTACAACCTCAGTTAGGACCATGAAGGAACTCTGTCCAAGAATCTTGAGACAATGGCCAGTTTACAGTCTAGCTCTGCCCACATGGCACCAGCTCAATCGCCCAGTAGATAAGGTATTCAAGCAAGTCACATAGACCCTGCACCTGCTTGCTTCCTCCCCTGCATGCCGTTCATGCCAAATCCCCCTTTAAAAGCCCTTGCTTTTTGTCCCAAAAGGGAAACAGTACCTTAAAGCAGGAGCCTATACTTATTCCCCTAAGCTAGCTTTGAAATAAAGTCACTTTATTTATACCAGACCTCACTTTTGTGAATTGGACTCTGCAAGCAGCAAACGACTAAACTTGCATTTTGGATATATTACCAGGTTTGTGTTAAGACTACTAAAGAATACAGAAAAGCAACCCCCCCCAAAAAAAAAAAGTTTTGTCTCCCCTTTGCCTACATTGATGAGGATTTTTACAAGCCATGAAATTTCTAGTAGGTGAGGAAGTCTGGAGGGAGAAGATACAGGAGAGGGCCTGGATAAATCAGAAAGCAACTGCATTTTCTATGGTGTCTTCTTGGCAATACTGGGTAAGTTTCCCTCCTGTCTCACAGTGCACCCACGAATGTTCAGAGCAAACATCTGAAGCACAAGCAGCAAAGTCAGAGAATTCATGAGAGAAAATTCAGTGTCTCTTTCATAAGGGAACAGTTACTGGAGGTTCCAGTGATTAGTTTGGCATTGTTGCTTTGAGGATATGTTTAGCCTTGTTTGACCTCCATTTGGTGGCTGTCTTGAACTTGGAAGGAAGCAGTCATCAATCCCAAGATGTCCCACACCAGCTAGATATTTGTCTCAGACTTCTGTGCTGTCTGTACTATTTTTCAAGTCTTGACTGTTTATCATGTATTTTTATAATTTAAGAATTGGTTTTAGGCTGGACATGGTGGCTCACACCTGTAATCCCAGCACTTTGAGAGGCCAAGGTAGGAGGATCATTTGAGCCCAGGAGTTTGAGACCAGCCTGGGCAACATAGTGAGACCTCATCTCTATTAAAAAATAATTGTATATATATGTATGCATATATATGTATATATATATTGGTTTTACTTATACACTTAAAATGTTTTTTTGAGAACAATGTCTTATTCTGCTTTTGAAAACAACATTTCTGAAGGAAATCATGGCAGTCTCCAGTGAGGCAAAAAAGGGGCTGGAGCTTAAAACAAATGTTAGCATTCCAGCCCCATTTGACAGGCTATTTTGCTAAAGGCGCAAAAAGAGTGTTACCCATTTTTAAATACAAAAATGTGAGTCATGATAATGCTTGGAAAACCCTGTATCATTTGATTGAGAACTTCCTCGGTAAAGTTATTGAAACATCCCCTTACATTTGTGTTTTTATAGATTCCTCCTCCTTTAAGAGGAACCCCCACTAAACCAAACCAAAAAGCACAGCTTATTAAAAAACTGCAGAAGAGGTCCTTGCACATTGCAGGCTGGCAAAGTATGCCAGGATTGGAGTGAAGCTCTGCCAAGAAGTCATTTTTAATATTCTTCAGAAATTATCTTTTTGGCTTCAATTCAGATCATCATAAATGTCAAATCTTGTAGCCCAAATTGATGATGATTTGTTGTTACATTTCCTGGAAACTCAGCACTTAATCTTGTTGGAGACAGACTGGAAGTGTTTTGTTTGTTCCCTTTTGCTTGCTCATGACCCAGCACACCCCATGCCTCTCCACCCTACTTACCCTAAAAGAGAGAGAGAGAAGACTAACAGAACCAGGGTGGTTTTAGTAGTGAGAAAGTAGGCTTAAGTTAGTAATAGAAGTTATAAAGTAGATTTCAGTATAATAGATAAAGTAGATAAGATGGCTTCTTATTTAGCTTTGGCTAGTGGAGACTTATACTTAGGGTGAAGATGAGCTGACTGATAGTGATGTGCTACAGGTTAGATAGTTTGGGGTGCTTACAAATCTGATACTGATTGATAGGAGTTAGAACAATACTCAGCTTGACTTTTCTCAATTCATATTAAAGGCTAAAGGTATGGTCTTATCATATATCCCTTGTTCTTGGCACAGTCTTCATAGTATTGGGAATGACATCTATTCTTCAGTTCTAAGGAAAGAGTTGTGCCAGTAAGGTGGGTCTTATTTTACAGTTGCATTTCAAACCTTTTTTTGCATACTCTTCCCTCAGGCCTTGTTCATTTGGGCCTGTGAGTTTATAAGCTTGTACTTCATCACACAATTGCATTGAAAGGTGAAATTACCCTGAGTATCAAGACAGTAATTCCCACCCAGAAAGTTTTTGGAAAAATTATAATCTTTAGACTTTTCTTTGAGCTACCTTGGGCTAAGAGCACTGTTAAATACAGTAAGAAGTTATTCTTCAAAGGTGTAGCTTTTGTAAGTTTCCTTATTCTTTATTCCCTGCTTTCAAGGCCAGACTTCCTTACTCTCTCTGTCTCCCTGCTTTGGTCACAGCAAGCAACTTCCCAGCCAGTCCTTATCTATAGGGCCCACATTCTACTCACTCTGCAAATTACCCTTCCTGCCAGAACAGTTTCTCCCACCGAAACTGTCCTTCCCCCAAGTGTAACCCCCTCTCTGCACCCTTCAAATTAGCTAACCAGGACCACTTTAGATTGTGCAGTCCAGTTGCAGCCAATGGAGACAGGACACAGTAGTAGAAGCCCATTGTGTTAGAAATAAAAACCTCTTGCTTTCCTTTGTTCATGGTGCTCTTGCCATTGCTCCATCTGTGAGATGCACCCTTCTATGGAAGTAAATTTGCCTTGCTGAGAAAATTTATGTTTGAGTGCTATTTATTTTGTAGCACCAAAATTTGTTTCTAACAAATACCTCCAGTCATTCCTGCCTCTGTGCTGTATGGGCTTTCTCAGCCCTAATGTCCTGTTGCTAGTTTCTCAGAACAGTATTTAGAACTTCTGCTCATAGGGTATTGTTTTTAAATCATTGATTGTTTTGTCTGTTGCTTGTGTTGCTTCTTTTGATCAGGGTCACAGGAGACCTTAGTGGCCACTGAGTAGCAGAATTTGAAAAATCTTTGTGGATATGTGCATACTTAAAAAGAACTCTAAGCTGAAATGCATATCAACCTTGAAACCAAATTTCCTAATTGCTCTGGTAATTTAAATTTGTATTAGTTTCACTTCAGTCTGTTTGTGAGTCCTCATTTAATAGGCCCTAAGAGATGAAGTGATTTGCCTTGGGTGACCCAGCAAGTCAGCTGCATATTCAACTATTATTTATCTAACACCCAGATACCACAGGAGAAAAGTAAAATCTAAAACTCTTACTCAATGACCATTCTCCCTTTGCATTTCTGTTTTTTAACTGTCTAGTTACATATATGTTCTTGCTTTCCCACTTGCAGTTTGGTTGAGTGGACAGATAATGGACATGAAAGACTGGTTAGAATGGGAGAGAAATGCAGCTGCTATTTTTTTGTACCCTAGTATGTCCTAGTGCTAAAAATATGTCATATGCAACTGTAAAAGAAAGGGAAACATGTTAAAAGTCCTAGTTTTTCTCTGTTATCTCAATGTGTTGCTCTATTCCTATTAAGTTTTCCTCTCACATTCACTGCAATCAGTTTCTACATTATCCTGATGCCATTTTCTACACTTAAAACAACCTCTTCCCCCTAACTTTTCAGGTAAAGTAAAAGCCGCTTGTTGAGGATGCGGTCATCTTGGTAGATGAGAGTGTGTCAGAAACAGAGATAGAAACTTATCCATCAAAAGAACTAGTACTGTATCTTGTCTTGTTATATAGCAACAATTAATTAGATGGTAATTTCTATTTACAAGCACTCTGTAAGGGGGAAAGACATGTTCGTTTCCAGTTATGCACACCAAAATTCTAAAAACCGTCTTTAACTCCTCTCATGTCTGATATCCATATCCAACCCATGAGCCAATATTGTCACCCTACCAGAATCCAAGTGTCTTTCCAGCTCCATTGCTACCACCTTGGTCCAAACTACCATTAGGTCTTGCCTAGAATATTGCAATACTTTTTTTTTTTTTTTTGAGACAGAGTCTTGCTCTGTAGCCCAGGCTGGAATGCAGTGGTGCGATCTGAGCTCACTGCGACCTCTACCTCCCTGGATCAAGCGATTCTCCTGCCTCAGCCTCCCGAGTAGCTGGGCTTACAGGCATCTGCCACCAAGTCCAGTTAATTTTTCTATTTTGAGTAGAGACAGGGTTTCACCATGTTGGCCAGGCTGGTCTCAAACTCCTGACCTCAAGTAATCCACCCACCTTGGCCTCCCAAACTGCTGGGATTACAGGTGTGAGCCATTGCGCCCGCCCAATATTGCAATACTTTACTGGTCTGTTCTTAACATAGCAGCCATAATGATCCACTGTAAGACAGGTCATGTCATTCCTCTGGTAAAAACCCTCTAATGGGTAAATGAGTGAAAGATAAGAAAGACCCTTTGAGTGGCCTGCAAGGTCTTACAGGAGCTGATGCTTTCTACTTGCCCCACTCCATTTGATCTGTCTCCCAGCATGCTCCTTTTGTCACTCAGTTCTAGCCACAGCAGCCTCACTGCTATTTCTCCTGCTCTCAGCTGATGACTTTGTCCCATTTCACTGAGAAGACCGAGCAGTTAGAATACAACTTCCACAGACTCCCACCTTGATATCTGTCTGTCCTTTTACCAACATCTGCGCCACTGTTTCCCTCTAGGTGAACCCTCTGTGTTCCTAAGATCTTCTGGATTGATCATATACTTCCTGACTACTCAAAGACATTAACCTTGCAGCCTCAGTTCCCTCTGTCTGACATTTTCTTTCCTTATGGGAGCAGGGCTCAGCTCACTCTAATTTCCCTTTGGTCTCTACTCCAAAGTCACCTTTGCTCAAATTAGCCTTACTTCAGACTAAGTAGTAATTCTATCAGTACCCTACATTTCCTTTTCTCTACCTCATTTTTTTGTTTTTCTTTTCTTTTTTAAGAGACGGCATTTCTGTTGCCTAGGATGTAGCTCAATCATAGCTTATTAAAACCTCTAACTCCTGGATCAAGCAAGAATCCTCCCACCTCAGTGTCCTGAGTAGCAGGGACTACAGGCATGTGCCACCATATCTGGCTAATTTTTAATTTTTTTATAGAGATGGGATCTTGCTATGCTGCCCAGGCTGGTCTCAAAATTCCTGACCTTAAATGATCCTTACACCTTGGCTAGTTAAATTTGTTTCATAGCATTTACCATCGTGTGATACATATTTATTTATTAGTTCACTGTCTCTTTTTATCTTCTCTCCCTAGAATTAATGAGGGTAGCAACATTGTGTTCACAGTGTATCCCCAGCCCCCAAAACAATACTTAGCCCATTGCAGGAACATAAATATTTGTTAAATAAATGAAATGCAATTAAAACTCTCGATATGAAATTAGAAGTTCACATAAAATTCAGTCTAAGGAGACTGCATTGATTCTTGTGGCACAAGCTAATTTTCAAGTTTTTCTTACCCACTGCCTCACACTAGTGAGCTGTGCCAAGTAGTAGCGTGAAAACTGGGTTGTCATTTCCCACATTACATAAGAGCTTCCAAGGAAAGCCAAATCCCAGATGGGTCTCAGAGAGGGATCAATATGTCCATGATTATCTGAGAGAGACAAAAAAGCACATTTCTATTAATGCAGTTTCGAGACAAAATCTCAGAAGCTTCAGAAATGAAATAGGGTCTAAACTTAGTCATATCAGTCATTCCCCTCACAGTAAGACCGTGAGCCACACATGTGATTTATTTGTATCTCTTTCTATGTGACTTTGTGGATTTATATTCTTCAACTTGCCAAACTGAATAAATCTATTCTAAATCAATTTAACAGCCATTTGCTATACTGTATACCTGCAAGATAAGAGCTACAAAGCCTATGTCCTATCAAGCCTATGTCCACAAAGTATCTTGGAGCCATCCTGTCTTCTCCAAACTCACTGCCACCGCCCTTCATGCCTGGGCTGCTTCTCCGAGACCATGGCCACTGTCTGCTACCAAATCTCTCAGATTTCAATCTCCTCCTTCCAGCTGTCTCACACCCAGCAGCTAAAGTGACTTTTCCACACTCATTACTGAATACTCAAAGTTGACATTGAATTTAACCTAGTCTTGTTAGTTAAGAAGCATTTTTTTAAGAGACAGGGTCTTGCTCTGTTGCCCAGGCTAGAATGCAGTGCCACAATTATACTTCACAGTAGCCTTGAATTCCTGGGCTCAAGCGATCCTCCTGCCGTGGCCTCCCAAAGTGCTGCTGAGATTACAGGTGAGGGCCACTGTGTTGGCTAAGAAGCATTTTTAATTAGGTTGAAAAGTCTATCACTGTTATTCTCCACCTTACCTTCTGGTTTAGGTCTACAGTCAGTGTGATGGGTGGTCTTTGCTTCCCAGTCTGCCAGAATATCTTTGTGCTTCTCTGATCATTGGCTTTAAAGCTAATCAGTGTATTGGCAGCATCTCTGTCACTTTTGTTTAACACATGAAGAAATCAGGTAGATTTGTTCTATGGCGTTATTTTTGGATCTAAAATCTTTTAAATTTGGCAAACATCTTTCTTAAAACTTACACAGTATCAGACACTGTGAGAAGTAGGGATACAATGACTAACAAATTACTGTTTGTGACTTTTAGGAGCTCAGATTTAATGAGATGACTGTTCATGAACAATCATTTTATGCAGTTTTGCAGGGATACTATATTAAGGCCTAATAACAGCACAATACATGAGGAATACTAACAAGCTTATTAGGAAACTAATCCAAATGAATGCTCAATTCATTGAGGTAGGGAAAAGGGAATGTAGGATATTGATTATAATTCAAGCAGCATTCATTGATTTCTTGGGATCTGTGCAGGATACCAAGATGAGTCCCCACCCTCCACATGTTGACAGGGTGGGGTTATAGTTGATAGATCCCTGAAGAAAGGGAGGATCAGAAAGCTGAGGGACAGCAGGGAAAGGACAGGTTTCTTTGGGCTGGAGAGGGTTGGAGGAAGCTTCACAGAGATGAGATTTTTGCTGTACCTTAAATTGCTGTCATGTCTGTGGGGGGTGGGGATGGGAGTGGGGGTCTGAGTTAGAGAACGAGCTCATGAAGGTAGGAAGGCACGGGGCACAGGCAGCCTCAGTGACTGGTCTTGATACAGTATACAGTATACTGGCACCAGATATCGAAAGGCCTTGTTTGCTGACGTGCCAAAGCGGGTATGAAGTGTGACTGAGTAGTGAGTGTGGGAAGGTGACTTTGACTGCTGGGTGCAGTGGTCTCAGGGAGAAGTAGTCCAGGTATGAAGGATGGTGACAGTAGGTTTGGAGAAGACAAGATGAGTCCAGAACACTTTGTGAATGCAGGCTTGATAGGAAATGGCAAGTTATTAAATGTTAGGAGATTAGGTGAAAATGACCGAAGTTTCTAGCCAAATCTAGGAGAACAGTATACTGTTATATAAATGTAGGACAGAACGTGGGAACGTTTTGGGTGAAAACAAGTTAGTTTATTAGGTGTATTAAATACAGTGTCAAGAAAGCCATGAAGGTAGATGATATAAAGTGCTGCAGATAGGCTGGGCACAGTGGCTCAAGCCTATATAATCCCAGCATTTTCGGAGGCCAAGGCGGGTTAATCACCTGACGTCAGGAGTTCGAGACCATCCTGACCAACATGGTGAAAGCCCATCTTCTATTAAAAATACAAACATTAGCTGGGCATGGTGGCCTATAATCTTAGCTACTTAGTAGGCTGAGGCAGGAGAATCGCTTGAACCTGGGAGACGGAGGTTGCAGTGAGCTGAGATCGCACCACCACACTCCAGCCTGGGTGACAGAGGGAGACTCTGTCTCAAAAAAAAAAAAAAAAAAACAAGTGCTACAGATAAATGAGGAAGGCTAAGAAGTAAGATCTGGTTGGGGTTCTTGATGATCTTGGTGGTCTCTTTATGTACATAGAGAAGAAGCCAAATAGGAAGAGGTTGAGGATGCAGCAGTGTGTATAGAATCTACTTTTGAAAAGTAGACAGAATAAGGAAAAAGGGGGTGATGGGTCTATGCAGAAATTGATCAACACAACTCTGATTGATGATCTCTATAGGACAAGAGAAGGAACTGATTGATGAAGATTTTAAAGATGGGAAGGATACTGATGGGACAAAATTATGAAACAACCAGAGAACTAGAGCCAAAGGTATAAATAAAGGAGGTCTTAGAATTAAAGAGAGCGTTGAGGAAGATGTAGCGACTTTGTGAGGTAGGAAGAAATGACAGAATCAAATGTCTCAATCTCAGTAAAGCAGGAGGCAAGACTATCTCCTGAAAGTGTATGAGGCCGGGGTGTGGGCCTTGAAGAAATGGAAAAGCTTTGACACGGCTGTCATGTGGAGGACAATAAGATGTTAGAAATGAATAGGGAGCAGCAGTGAGGGCTCAGCACTTGGAGAAATCTTTTAGAACAAAATACCTGTTGAGAATCAAGCAAAAAGGTATTTGTTACCTTTCATTGTCATCATTCACCCTTACGTGGCTTATTGAAGGTTTTTGGTTCCATAATGCTTTCCTGTTAATATCCAAGTGCCTTCAAACTTGGAACTGAGGATTTTCAGTACTATTCACTGGCTTTTCTGTGTAATTTCTTTAACCTGGTAATGTCATTTTTCCTGTCAGCATATGATAAGTAATCAACAGGGAGCTGTGACTATTTTTACAGATGTTATTGTAGAAAGCGTGTTTCAGACTTGTACTTCCTGACTAGAATATCAGTATTTCACGAATGAATTTGTTGTTCCTCATTGGTATGAGCAGTTGAACCATATGAACTTCAGAACATTATATAATACAACATCTTTGAATATAAACTTTATTGCTTATTTTACTATTAAGAGGTTTCCCATCATTCTTGTCTTCACTAACTGAAAACTTCCTTGATCCAACTCAGCATCAAAAGGTATTCTACGTTTTGGTGCTGCTGTGAGTTCAGATTTGTGAGATGAAACCCATCACCCTAGAAGATATGAGTTATACTAAATACTGTGAATAGTGAGAACATTTGAAAGGATAAGTGCTGGCAGCACTGCTATAGAATCACTTGGGCAGACACAACTTCAGCTGGTTTTCTCAGGTCTTCAGTCTTTGTATGCAGTATACTTGGTTTCATCAATAGGAAGTTTACGAATTCATTAGAAGTAAAATTTTTGCTCATAAAAAACAGACAACTTAAGGGGAAAAAACCAATGTGAAGCAAGGATATTCCAAAATGGATTAGATCTTCTCATTTCTCCATTATACTACAACAGCCCAATGCCTTGTATCAATTAAATACTGAGTAGGAATCTGCTGAGGTTTGAACTGGGTAAAATTTGTTATCTAAAACCAAACCTTTTTGGTTTTAAGTAAATAATTTTACATACACAGACAAGCTATAGATAGCACCATTAAATGTCTCTGCTGAATTTCATATGACAGCAAAACTCACAAGTTTTTTGATGAAAGGTGCCCTCTATTAAAAAGATTTTTTTTGAAGTTTCACAGTAGCTACGTTAAGTTAGATTATTGTAGAATGGCCCCTATGGATATGCAGGACTTATTAACTAAACATAATTCAGTTAACCTGCACTATTAAAGAGTGTCTAAAATCCGTGATCCTGTGGCAAATATTCAAAGAAAAGATCCAATACAGTTTCTAAAATTTGTGCTTTAAAGAGTACAGATAAGCCCTATTTTCCCAACTAAAGGAGAACAATCCCTGAGTAAGTATAGATTTAAAAGTATCGGTCATTAGCTCATTTATTTCAAGCAATACTAAATATAAACCAATTCTGCTACAACATGAGATCTTAATTGCTCCATTGATTCTTTGGCACAGGACTTGATCCCAGTTGTCAGAGAACTATATGAGAATCATTCAGGGTTCAGAATTTTAGAAATGCAAGAAGCAGTATTCCACTTACAGATTTTTAAGGACACAGTCTCAGTAAATCAATGGGGAGCAGAGACACTCAGGAATGGAGACTACAGAGCCTCCAGTGTTGACATGGGTTTGCCACAGAATCTGGGCAAGTGAGCAAACTGGGAGAGGGTGGAATGATGAGTGCTGTATGGGTTAGACATAAAGCTTAATGCCCAGGAGCAAGTCCAGATATGACTTTCGTGGTTTTGAAAATTGGGTTTGCCAGTAAATGTGCTGAGTCTCAACTGCTGCCCACACATTCTGGTGAGTACCAAGAACAAATGAGCTCAGCTTCACTTTAGCTGAGTCACTTCAGAGGGCAGGGCTCCTTTGTTAGAGACAGCACCACTGCCCATTAACCAATGACCTGAAATGAGATAAACATGACTCCCCTGCAGCATCCCAGAAAAGGTCTCACCCGGCCCTGGGACATAAGGCTGTGATGAGCAGGGCTCTGGAGGCTGTCATATGAAGTTTCAAAAGCCACTGCCAGAAATAAGAGATGTCACCTCAGCTCCTGGACTCAACCCTTATGGGGTTCAGTTCTTACCGTGCGCCTCATTCTGGGATGGAAAATGAGGAGATTAAAGGGATACTTAACTGTTGGTGGAGTTACTGCATTGGACTCGAGATGAACAGAAAGATAATACCTCTGAGTTTTGTTTAAATTATGAGGCATACCACAATCTTTAGTTGAATGAATGCACCACTTTAGGGATAAAAACTTAAGTGATCTTTTTTTTTTTTTTGAAGATTTACTTATTACATACATTCCTGAATATAGAAATTCCAAATGCTGATTCATACCAGGTATGCTGACTATCTCCAAGGGGTTTTGCAGTTGCTTCATTTGCTTGTAAAGCAGGTAATCCTCTTGTTGTCTTTTCTTTTTCTCGATGAACCGTGTACAAGTTACATTAACGGCTGGTCGGGGTTTCTGATTCTTGAAAAACACTCGAGCAGAACATTTCCCCAAATGTCCCTCACCTTCCTGAAGTAAAGATTTTGGAATTAAACAGGATACTTTCTCATCACCTCCCACTCACCCCGGTGCACATAGGCACACAAAAGATTGAGAAGAGTTCATTGTACATGGCAGGCAGGCTCTGGCATCAATAGATGTAGTGGGTTTTGCTTTATAGAAAGTGGTTTTTGTTGTCATAGCTGAATACAACAGTCCTCTCTTTGCTATCATTTAAACTCTTCTGATTGTGACTTTATAAAATGATGATGGGCATATTTCCAAAGAAATATCATTGAGATCCATTGAACACTGCTAGGCTCAAACCTCTAGGATAGTGGACACTTTCCTCTCTATTGTGGACTAACATAATCCTTAGGTGGACCTCAGAGTTACTAACTTGAACTAAAAGATGAAGCTGGCTCCTAATTTTTTTTGAGACGGAGTTTTGCTCTTGTTGCCCAGGCTGGAGTGCAATGGCGCGATCTCGGCTCACTGCAAACTCCACCTCCTGGGTTCAAGCAATTCTCCTGCCTCAGACTCCTGAGTACCTGGGATTTCAGGCATGCACCACCATGCCTGGCTAATTTTATATGTTTAGTAGAGACGGGGGTTTCTCCATGTTGGTCAGGCTGGTCTCGAACTCCCGACCTCAGGCGATCCGCTCATCTCCGCCTCCTAAAGTGCTGGGATTATACACATGAGCCACTGCACCCGGCTGAAGCTGGCTCCTATTTACAAAAATAACAACATCATCTTCATGCTGCCTTATGAATTAGGTCCTCTTATTCCAGTTTGAAAGATTAAGATACTGAGGTTTAAGGAGGAACCTGCTCTGTGTCTCACAGCTGATAAGCAGTAAGCCAGGGCTTGACCTCACTTCTGTCTAACACCAAGGCTCAGACTCTGTACTAACCTCATCTCTCTATGCCAAGATCTAATCCAGAAGAAATGGAGGCACTGATCATCCACATGGGATTCATTCAACTACTTGAGTGATGTTTATTTGCATTCATGTTTAAATATAGATGTTCTGGCTTTCTGGGATCTCCCTCAGTTTACAATCCAGAAACATCTGGAGCTTCAACCAGACATCATACGTATGACTCATTTCTAGGATAGTGGTTCTTCTCCCTTTTAAGAAATTCCATAGATTTCTTAACCAGATAATAAAAGCCAGGGTATCTATTCCCTGAAAAATGCACATATCAACCCTGGGCCTCAAATTTGAGGAAGTTCATGGGCCTCTTCTTGGCCCTACCCAAATCCAACTATTGTTGGCTGGTTGTGAAGTTGAGGCTGTAATCTTCTTTTTACTTTGGTGATTGTTTAAACTGGGTGAAGTCCCAGTGAAAAGAACAACCAAAAAGAAAAAGAAAAAAGTCCATGAGGAAACAAATTGTAATCAAAATTCTATCTGTGCTTGAGCCCAGGAAGTCAAGTTTGCAGTGAGCCATGATTGTGCCAATTCACTCCTGCCAGGGAGACAGAGCAAGACCCTGTCTCAAAAAGAATAATAAATAAATGAAGGATCTGCTTAACAAGCCTGTTTCTAAAACTAACTCAAAAAACTGAGAAACACTGTCCAGTGGGCAACTTCTACTGTGAGTGCTGGTTTTGAGTGAAAGAGAACTTCCATACTGCTTTAAGATGTTAATTACTGTGTAACATAGAAAAATGGTGAAGGAAGCATTCAGGAAGAGGCTTATGAAAGGGCAGAAGGAGGCTAGTACATGCCTCCTTTGATGTCTAAGCCATTTCCGAGAAGAGAAAAAGAACCAGGTACTGTCCCCTTTTTCCCCTCAAAACATCTCCATGGAATCAAAGCTGTTGCCTGAGGATAAAGTAACTGCCCTTCACCCTCTGAAATGGAGCATTTCAGTTAGCTAGCTGTGCTCTTAATGCATCTGCGGGATCAAATCCAAGGAAGCATATTGTTGGTGAAAAGAATCTAGTAATTGTATTCCCTCTAGCTTTAGTCTAACTTTCAGTTTGCAACACTAACAATCAAAAGCATCTTTCTTATGCTTTAAGGAAATTTTAATTTGTGGGTTAATAAACAAAGTCAGAGCATACTGCTGTCATGTTGGAACTTGTTTCTGAATACTGGTGAGCATTCTTCCAGGAGCATGGGGTTGAGGGAGTAATGCCTTCGCTCTCCAAACTCTGCCACCCTGGAACACTTTGATCCTGGATGCTGCCTGCTCTGGGCTGCTTCTCAGCACAAGACAAAGAGCATTTGGGCCGGTCTCCACTCTGCCCATGCTCCGATTGCCGCCTTTCAGCTTCACCCAGCACAAGGAAGTTCATCTGGCTCTAATTTCTGTATGAGTTTTTCTCTTTAATTTCTTCTTGAAAACAGGGAAGAGGAAACTTGGCAAAACATGGTCTGCTTCATCAAAACTCTAGTAAGGCTGATAAGGGCTGGAGCATGTGCTGGTGTTTTACAGAGCGCCTCTGTGTACGTTAGCTCGTGGGGATGGTCTCATGCTATGCTGGTCTGCTAACCAGAAATGTCAGCAGCTGACAGGAAAAGAATAAGTTGGCATTTGAGAGTGAGTCATTCTGGGGACTCTGAGGAGCTGGGAGGGACACCAGAGGGAGTTGTGAAATTCTCTTAGGGGTCCCAAGGAAGAGGGAGGTGATGGCTTATATGGATTGTTTTAAATGCAGTCTTGGATAAGATCATGAAGTAGTTAAATATTGAGCTCTTGCCTAATTCTGTTCTTTAATTCTTGATAACAAATAGGAAACAAATCAGGAAAAAACAAAACCAAACCTCCAGGTCAGTATATGTTAAGATTCTCACTTTTTTACAAAGCCATATTTACGGCAGTTGCTAATAGGATACTTTACCAACATGGCTGCTTACCTCTGGGTTGTAGCGCTCTGTGCTGAAGACCACGTCAACTTTGCACCCCTCTTTTGGATTAATCTGAAATACAGAAACTGAATCTTAGTATAGTGGTAGCTCCCTTAAACATCATCATAGCCAGGAATCACACTCTGAGGATAACATGGCATGCAAATGGTAGCTGTAGCATTTAACCTGAATCAAATTGGTGATTGCTTGGAAGAAAGATTTTAAATTTTGTTCTGATCATGCCATTCTGCTTGCTAGTTTGACACCTACTCACAAAGAGGGAGATTGAGAAAGAGAAATGGTTGTTTTCTGCCTGGACTGACTTTGTGAGAGCATTGAAAGGAGAAATGAACAGGGGTGTGCAGGGAGCTGGAGGGAATTCCTTCATCCCCAGCTCCTCAGTGCCTGCTCCACGCCCTGTCCTGGGTGTTGGGGCTACATCAGTGAGCAGGACAGACGAAGACTTGCCATCCTGCTACCCACAGCCCAATGGGGATGCTGGTGACAAATGCAGAACAAGTAATAATTATGTTTTCAGGGGCTGATGAGTGAAGAAAGAGTGGTTGTGTAGAAAGGTGCTTGGGAAGAGGCAATCCCAAAGCCCAAAGATGAGACCGGCAGGACAGGAATCAGCCATCCCAGATCTGGGTGGGGGATGCACATTGCAGGCAGAGGGGACCCGCCAGTGCAGGCAGGAGGTGGAACTTGAGCCTGTGACAGGATGAATCACCAACACTGAAGAAGTTTTCCAATGCTATGCTCTTTCTTTCCTGCATTTTTACAGGCAAGCATACTTTTAAACTTCTGAAGTGTTCATGTCTAGCCTTTTAAAACTGTTGAATTGATTCCAGTGCATATTTTGGAATATACATATCTATGGTCATTGTGGCAATTTAAACTGTTTAGAAGAAGTTCATATTATTTGCCATCATTTTTTTAAGAAAGCAAAATGATAATTCAGTAAAAGAAATATTTCCTAGAGAGGAAAGGGAATTTTCTGTTGTATGGAGTCGAAGTTATTTCACGTACCATCGATTGAGGTTAGACTCTGGAAACACTAGTTTCCTTGGAATCTTAGTGTAGGAATGCAATAACCAAACAGCATTATTTTATTTTAAATAGACTGGATTTCATCCATTTCTATTACAGATTCTTTAAAAATGCTGGGAAACTGGAGAAGAGAAGGAAAGGATTCCATGGCAGTTATTTATGTAGAGAATATTTAAACTTTTACATGCATAGATGTTGCTGGGGAAGAAGCGGAATTCCCAGGAGTACTAACTGCACACAGAACAGTTTGCTGAGGGCTCATTGTCAAGCTTCAAATGAATTCTGTTGTAAGCTGAAGCACTGATTTTGGTTGACACAGTGCACACACACAAGTCTGTCTTTTCACTTACTAACTGTTCACCACCTGCTATGCCAGAGCTTAGGGAGAAATAAAGAAATGTGACATCCAGCCCAGCCTTTCCAGAAACCTACTTCTATCACAGAAACAGGTTTGCAGTGCAGCTGATCAGTGTGGCTGAGCACAGCCTGCATGAGGGTGCTAAGTTTAGGAGGCCTTCTAGAGCAGGTGAGGCCTAAACTAATGTGAGGAGCCAGTGTTAGTCAGGCAAAGGTGTGGGAGTGGGATGTAGGGGTTGGAATTCCAGGGGGACAGTGAGGCTGGAGAAAAGGTGTCTGGGGAGGCGGGTGCATCTTACGTTTTGGAAGATGACTTGGAACTTGATCCCAAAGTCTGGAATAGTAACATTAAACATATCCACAGTACACCTGGTGTTGTGAACAGCAGCTTGAAGCATAAACAGGGCTTAGGACAGTGCCTGGGTCAGGGTAAAATTCAGTCTGTTCACTATTTTTATTATTATTAAAATCTATAAGCATGAGAGAGTAGAAGAACTGGGCTAAATGCAAGAGGCTGACCCAAGTTCAAGGATAGGGAGGTTATATAACATGGTCTCTCATCAAGATTGCTCCTGAAACACCCAATGAGTAGTAAAAGGATATATATGAGACGTGCCTGACAGTGGCTGGACAAGGCTCTCATGACCTCTATCATAAAGATTCCTGAAGTTCAGCATCTTTAGTACCTCCCAATATGGCCTGTGGCTTGCTGCCTCTCATACTCCCAGCCACATGGGCACCCGCAAACAACTAACACTCAAAAGGCAACATTTCTGCTTGCCAGCGGGTTCTAAGCCTTGAAAGGCTCGATGCACCAGCCCTGCCCCTGCTGTGTGCACTGCAGCACTGCAGTCTGCCTGTCCTATTGAGTAGGGACTTCTTGGGTTTGGCCTCCTGCAGAGGAGTCAGTGACACCCTTAGGTTTCTAGCCGGGGGGTGGGTAAGGGTGGGCACGGAGGCCATTCATAAAATGAGGAAGAAGCCGAGTTGGGTGAGTTCAATCTCTGTCACATGGGGAAATTTGAGATGTCTTGGGAAATGCTGAGGGTTATAGAAGTAGGATCAGCAGAGGTAGTGGTGAAAGCCATAGGATTTGATGCAGTCCCCCAGGGAAGATGTGTAGACATCAGCCTTCACAGCAGTGATACACTGGGGCATGCTTATACACTATACAAAGAGATTCACTAAAGTCTTCCTTATTCTTTTCCTTTTCTTTTCTTTTTTTATATGGAGTTTCGCTCTTGTTGCCCAGGCTAGAGTGCAATGGCACGATCTCGGCCCACAACAGCATCCGCCTCCCAGGTTCAAGCAATTCTCCTGCCTCAGCCTCCGAGTAGCTGGGATTACAAGTGTACACCACCGCAGCCAGCTAATTTTGTATTTTTAGTAGAGACGGGGTTTCTCCACGTTGATCAGGCTGGTCTTGAACTTCCGACCTCGGCCTCCCAGAGTGTTGAGATTACTGGCATGAGCCACTGTGTCTGGCCGAAGTCTTCCTTATTCTTGATATAATTATGCATATTTTAAAGACACAACAGTTTTCTGGAAACATGGAGGCAAAGTGAGAAAGGCTTTAAGCTGGTGTGGAGTCTCTGTCCTTTTAAAGAGTTATTTTTTCTGCTGTTTTGATTTATTTTGTTTTAATAATGAGGCACTCTTAAAAGTGTCCACATTTCATCCAAAATGAGAGTTTTATATTTTTGGTTGTTCTTTATCATGTATCAAGACACAGAGGTTTTATCTCTCACAAAGGCCTCTCCCTTCTCCCTTCCTCTGAGTCACAAGTGCCCCGTGCTGCTTTGCTGGCTCTGGTGAGATGAGCCGCACAGCCACATCTGGGCGGGGTCAGTGGCAGCTAGGGCCACCTTCCTCTGGACACAGTGTCTTGCACTCCAGGAGTTGTGTGGAACTCTGTCTGTCCTTGATTTAAAATGTTCTGTGGTAAAGGAGTCCTTGGTCAACATCATCGCTCCATGATTTCAGTTCTACCTTATTCAGAGTCCTGTGCTGGGTGCAGGAAAGATAGAGCAAAACAGCAGCCGCCGCCCTCAGGGCAGCCTGGGGGAGAGGACTTTAAATAGAGCATTGTAGGATTGACTATTTGATTATGGCTGACTGAAGAGCTATGAAATGGTAGCTGGAGAGTTGATCTAGTCTGGGGATCAGGGAAATGACATTTGAGCTGAACTCTGAAGATGAAGAAGGAATTGATCTTGGTTGGGGGAGGAGAGCTGGCAAGGGCCTGAGGAGCAGCCATGGGGCCCCAGGGCAGAAAGACTGGAGCCGGAGCCAGTACAGGGAAGGGGCTGACTGGGTGGCAAGGGCTGCACCTGCAGGCCACAGACAGGATTTTGTCCTGAGAGAAATGGAAAGCCAGGAACTAGAAGGAGGGTTGGAGGGGTTTTGAAAAGATCCTTCTAGCTGGAGTGTGGAGAATGATGCTGGAGTGAGGAGGTGTGCAGAGTGAATGTGGAGAGAACAGGAGGCTGGCCAAGGGGGCAGGGGAGAGGGAGCAGGGCTTTGAGCCAAGGTGAGGACAGTGGAAATGGAGAGGAGCATATGGTGGACCCAGTATGCCAGGTTGTCCCGAGCCAGGCTGCAGCAGGCCACCCTCCCACCAGCCACATGACAGCAGTCATAAACTACCAAACCCTTACTTTCTGAGTCCTATCAGAAAGTAAAGAATAAACAGGTAATTGAACATTGGAAATCATCACTGGAATATAACATTTTATGTTAAGACAACATTTTTAACATCGTGTCATTTAAAAGATGCTTGTGTGTACAGAATAAAGCAATCTGCCCAATAATTGGGCCAATTGCCTGGAACTGTTCTAAGTACTCTGCATGTATTAAGTGTGCTAACAAAGCTTTGAAGGTCTACTCAAACTCAGTAGTAATTACAGAAATGCAAACTAAATAAGCAGTAAGTTAGCACAGTACCACTAGTAGACTGGCAATCAGTTAGGAAGTGACAGGGCCCATTGCTGGGCAGGGTTTGGGGCTTTGTGACAGCAGTTGGGCATATGCACTCTGGCATATGCACTCTGGCATATGTGGTCAAATCAAGCTTATGTATGAATGCCCTATGACCTAGAAATACCACACTGGGCATGTATCCCAGAGAAACTGTGAAGCAGATCTGTGAAGGAACTGATTCACATAAGGATGTTCACTGAGGCACCGTGTGGGGAGGTGGGGTTTTGGAGGCACCCACCTTATAAAGACCTCTGGTCTTGCCCAGGGATGCTCCTTCTGTGACTTACACAACAGGTTGCTACAGCCATGTGGTGCAAAGCTAATCCATTCAATTCAAAGCCATAAAAAAAGTAAGTAGACATTTTTGAAAGAGCGAAATCTGACAGGGGCCAAAGGTGACCAACAATTCTAGCTTTCCTGAGGAAAGGAGGATTCCTGTAATGCAGATCACGGTGATTTCATTTCTTTCCCCGACACACTGCCAGAACTGCCCATCTGTGAAACAGATCAGGAAACTTTACATCCCTTTCTTTAAACATAGCCAAACACAGAGCACATTGTTCCAGTAATTTTCAGAAAAGGGCTATTTGATAACAAAAAGTCAGCAAGCAAAGCAAATGACCATATGACTGTATAACCTGAATAAATAAATTAGTAGCTCTTTGCTGCAGATTTTTTAAAAATTATGTATAAAAGAGGATGTGTATACTACAGCCTGGAACTAAATTCTTTATAATCATGGGCCACTAATAACATAGTTTATGCTCTAATCTTATTTTTTGTTTGTTTATTTTATAGGTGATTTTTGGCCCCACAGGGGCCAATACCATCCCCCTTCCCATATACCTTCCACCTCCCCTTCCTCATACACCATACCATCATTCACTCTTTAGGGACTGATTTTTGGTTTGATTTGCAATCAGTTTGGAGGGAAACAGGCCACTTTCAAAGCCCTGTTTGAGAGCGTGTACAGTGGAATGCATTCAAAGACCTAAACTCATCACACTATATTTTAGTTATTTATTTTTTGGTAAATGTTCCTCAAATCCTTAACAAATCAATGTTAAGCATTCATTCAGTGCTTACATATAAAGCATCCTGCCACCATCGGAGGAAATCATGATAAAAGCGATTACGTATTATACTCTTACTATGTGCCTCACCCGACCCAACATGGTACCCATGTGCTACCTTATTATATCTCTAAAGCCCTTTAATAGACATAATTGTTATCCCCATTTTAAGGATGAAGAAATGGAGGCACTTGACTAAAGTTCAGGAATTGGCCAAAGTCACAGCACAGGAAGCAGGGAAACCAGCCTGCAGAGCCCCTGCTCTTCCCGAATACTGCACAGAACTGCATGGAAAAATAGAGCCCAGTAACCTCTCTAAGAAAAGGAAGAATAAAAGCTGGCTGCTGGTGTGTGTGTGTGTGTGTGTGTGTGTGTGTGAGTGTGTGTGTGTGTGTGTGTGTGTGTGTGAGAGAGAGAGAGAGAGAGCGTGCTGGGATGCTCTTGCACTGTGCTTATAACTAAGCTCCCTGTGGACAAGAACCACTCCTTGAACCAAATCTTCTTCTGGAAGGGAGACTGCCAGGTATGGTGTGTGTTAAAGTGCTAGGGCTGCTATAATAAAGTACCACAAACTAGGTGGCTTAAAACAACAGATAATTATTCTCATACAGTTCTGGAGGCCAATATCAAGGTGTCAGCAGGGCTGTGCTTCCTCTGAGACTCTGGGTAGAATCCCTCCTTGCCTCTTCCTAGTTTCAGGTGGTGGCTGTCAATCTTGGCATTCTTTGGCTTGCAACTGGATCACTCCAATCTCTGCCTCTATTTTTGTTTGTGTTTGAGATGGATCTTGCTCTGTTCACCCAGACTGGAGTGCAGTGGTGCGATCATAGCTTACTGCAGCCTCAAACTCGTGGGCTCAAGGGATCCTCCAGGTCACGTTTATCTTTAAATGGTGGCCTTCCTCTGAGTCTGTTTGCATATTCACATGGCTTTAATATTATATAAGGACAGCAGCCATTGGATTTAGGGCCCATTCTAATCCAGTATGACCTCATCTTAACTTGATTACATCTGCAAAGACTCTGTTTACAGTTAAAACACTGAGGGTTAGATGCAGGTCTGTGAAGGAACTGCTCATATAAGGATGTTCACTGAGGCACCATGATATAACGTTTCTTTTTAGGAAACACACCTCAACACATAACAGATGGAAGTAAAAGTGATCTGAGAGTTTAGAAGGAGCCCCTGGATGCAGACCCTTTCAGACAAGGTATAAATGAAAGCACGATCCAGTGCAGGTGGGGACGTCTCCACGGAGGACTAGGATTAGACAAGCCAAGAGAGACAAAGAGGGTGCTCTGGAAAGGTAGAGTGTGCGCCAGGGCATGGAAGTGAGCAGTTCAGCCTGGGGCAGCTAGCAAATTAAGTCAGGGTAGACTTGGGGTTGAGGTTACAGTTGTGGGGGGGGGGGCAGATTAGAGATGGTCTCTTACAGGGATCTCATTCTAAAGCAGTGTCTCAAACCTGAGTGTGCCACACAATCCCTTAGAGGGCTTCTGGGCCCACACCCAGAGTTTTGATTCAGGAACTCTAGGGTGGGGCCTGAGAACTTGCATTTTAACAGGTGCCACATGGTGCTGATCCTGTCGGTCCAGGGACCACACTTCGAGAACTTCTCTCTAGCTGCTGAGTGGAACCACTCAAGTTCTAAGGGGTGCAGGTAGGAAGTGACATGTAGCTCAGATGACAGTCACTAGGATACAGCTGACTGCTAAATAGGAGACTGATGCTGGGACCATTAATTCTTTCCAGAAACCCGAGAGTATCATCAGGACCAAATGAAATGGAGGAGTGTTCTTTCAAAGTGTGGTGACTTCAGGAGCCTGGAGTTTCTGGTGAATCAGGTTATACCTTAGAAAGTGCAGGTGGCAGGTCTACCCTCAGCTTCAGCAGGAGCAAATAACCTCCATGGTGACACAGTATGTGCTGTTTTTCAAGAAGGAACACTTGGGCTAGGTGGCTCACACCTAAAATCCCAGCACTTTGGGAGGCTGAGGTGGGCGGATCACCTGAGGTTGAGAGTTTGAGACCAGCCTGACCAACATGGAAAGCTGTCTCTACTAAAAATACAAAATTAGCTAGGTTTGTTGGTGCACATCTGTAATCCCAGCTACTCAGGAGGCTGAGGCAGGAGAATCGCTTGAAGCCGGGAGGCGGAAGTTGCAATGAGCTGAGATCACACCATTGCACTTCAGCTTGGGCAACAAGAGTGAAACTAAAAAAAAAAAAAAGTATCAAGAAGGAACACTTGGAGAAGGCAGTTTGGACTAAAATAATTTTTAAAGAAAATTCCCTCCTTGCTGTTACATTGATAACAATTTTGCTTTATAATGACATATGTATATGCACCAAAAAGTTAAAACTGCTCATTGTAATAGCAACTCTACAAAGACATGTCCTGTTTTCAGTAAAAGCTGTTTATAGTAAACCACAAAGCTTTGTTTTCATGTTAATGGATCAAAGATTTTTCTTCCAGTAGGTGTCTGTACTACATTAGGCACTACCCACTTTTTTTTTTTGAAATATTGCACAATATCAGCAAAATGTTACATTGTCAATTTGAAATATTAAAATATTTAAATATTTTTCAATATTTGAAAGATTGGGTAAAGTCACTGAAATATTGGATTTGTTAGAAATGAACCCGAGGAAGTTGATGAGGGATAGAGAAGAGGTGTGTATTCTAAGAGCACATCTAACACATCTAACATCCCCTTTAAACTCTCTCAAAACACCAGAAATCATGGAGCAAATAAAAGAGCAGGAAAGGTGTCCTGGAGAAACCTCCTCGCTGTGCACCACCACAGGGAGAAGTCTCCAAAGACTTGATTCAGCCCAAAGCTCCTCTACAGAAAACACTTCCCGTTTCCCCCCTCTTCGGTGTCATTGGTTGCTAAGCGCTGATCCTTCCTGTTGCACTAGTGCCATTAGTGCCAGTGTAACAACATTAAACTTCCTGTTCTCAGGCTGGTGGTGGGTGGGTGGGGACAAACCTCTTTTGTCTAGAGCTCACGGGTAATTTTTTTTAAAAAATATTACGTTTTAGGTTTTGGGGTACATGTGAAGAACATGCAGGATTGTTGCATAGGTACATTCATGGCGGTGTGGTTTGCTGCCTTCCTCCCTACCACCTATATCTGGCATTTCTCCCCATGTTATCCCTCCCCAACTCCCACCCCGCACTGTCCCTCCCCTAGATCTACCCCACAGACCTCAGTGTGTGATGCTGCCCTCCCGGTGTCCATGTGTTCTCATTGTTCAACACCCGCCTATGAGTGAGAACATGCAGTGTTTGATTTTCTATTCTTGTGTCAGTTTCTTGAGAATGATGGTTTCCAGGTTCATCCGTGTCCCTACAAAGGACACAAACTCATCATTTTTTATGAATGCATAGTATTCTGTGGTGTATATGTGCCACATTTTCCTTGTCCAGTCTATCATTAATGAGCATTTGGGTTGGTTCCAAGTCTTTACTATTGTAAACAGTGCTGCAATGAACATTCGTGTGCATGTGTCCTTATAGTAGAACGATTTATAGTCCTTTGGATCTATACCCAGTAATGGGATTGCTGGGCCAAATGGAATTTCTGTTTTTAGGGCTCACAGGTAATTCTAATCTTCCTCCACGCATCTTGGGACTCACTGGTCTAACAGACTCAGCTTCTAAATGTTGCCTCCAGCATTCACATTTGGTAAGAAACATAAATGTCAGGCTATTCCAGTAAAATCGAACTTCTTCATTTTATAAGGTTACTTTTATGAGTCCGGCTTAGTTGGAGATAAGTAAACAACTCATTTGTGAATAAAAATTGCTGTGCTATCCTTATGTTCCAGACGGAGAGAGCATCAGTATATTATATTATACCCAGGAATCATTTTATTGCATTTTCCTTCTCTCGGGCAAGGCCAGATAAAATAAATACAATTTATGGAACAGAAGTCAGTTACCTTCTGATCAGGCCAAGGCAGTGGGGCCCAAGGGAGCCCTTTGCATGTGGATGCTTTGCTTTATCAGGGTAGGTAGCAGTGGAGAGGAGAGCCAGAATGTGTGTCTTCTCTTTGAGCCAACCCTGGGTCCCACATTCTTGATCTGGGGTAGGAAGTGAGTGGAAGCTGCCTGCTCCAGGTCCTCTCTGGCCTTGGGTGAGGATAATCAGAAAAGGCTGGTTGAGAGAGGGACATGAGGCTTCAGGTCTGCTTTTTCCTGCTGGGAGCATTGGGAATGGGCTGCGTCCTGGCTTGTCTCCCTGTTCCAGGTGCCTCAGTGGTTCCAGCACCCTTCCAGTGACCTTCATTTAATTTAACAAATGTCTAATATTTGTCTCTAGCAGGCCCTGTGCTAGTACAATGAAGGAGATAAAGACATGTTATAATACCTTGCGCCCTGTAGAAGCCGACCATCTCATTTAAGATAGGCAACCGCAATGTGCAGAATGGAAAGAAAAGTGGCTGTTCAAGAGCTTGGACAAAGCAGCCTATGGTTGAGTACCAAGATATAGTAGAGAGGGCAGGTGGGTTCACATGTGAGATTAGCGAGGCTGCAGACATCAGCAAGACAGGAGGTGGGAGCAAGAGCTGCTTCTTTCTGCGTACTCACATATGTCGGGCAGATTAGTAAATACTTGCAGGAGCTCACAGCCAGCATGAACACTGGGTGTGGTAGGCTGAATAATGTCCCCCCCACTGCCCTGCCCAACGCTGTCCACTTCCTAATTTCTTGCATCTGTGAATATGTTATTTTACATGGCAAAAAGGATTTTACCAATGTGACTAAGGATCTTGAGATGAGGGGATTATCCTGGATTATTCCTGTGGGCACAACATAATCACAAGGGTCCTATGAGGAGCAGACAGTGGTATTGTAATCGAAGATGCTGTGCTGCTTGCTTTGATGGAGGATGGAGTTATGAGCCAAGGAGCCCAGGTGATCTCTAGAAGCTAGAAATGGATTCTCCCCTAGAGCCTCCAGGAGGACCAAAGCCCTGTGACACCTTAATTTTAGCCCAGGGAGACCTATTTCAGGCCTCTACCCTCCAGAACACTAAGTGAATAAGTTTGTGTTGTTTTAACTTACTAAGTCTGGGGTCATTTGTTATAGCAGCAATAGGACACAACACTGATACAGAATTACTATGATCCTTAATATCACATTCTGTGTGGGATGTGCTCTTGGGATGACCATGGATCACATATATCCCATACACTGCCATGGTGCAAGACTCTTTCTTTCTTTCTTTTCTATCACACAGGGTCTCACTCTGTTGCCCAGCCTGGAAGGCAGTGGCGCAGTCAGGGCTCACTGCAGCCTCAGCTCTCCTGGGGTCAGGTGATCCTCCCACCTCAGCCTCCCAAGTAGCTGGGACTACAAGTATGCGTCACCACACGTGGCTAATTTATTTTTTGTAGAGATGGGGTCTCATCACATTGCTTAGGCAGGTCTTGAACTCGTGGGCTCAAGCAGTCCTCCAACCTCAGCCTCCCAAAGTGCTGGGATTCCAGGCATGAGCCAACATGCCCGGCCAATATTTCCTTTCGTAATTTGACTTTTCTGGCTGGAGATATCCTAAACAACCATAGCAAGCCAGCCAGAGTGGACTTGTTATGGCTACTGTCCCCAACCACTGTGGGCCTATTTCTGTGAAACATTCTTCAACTGAGGCACCATCCAGAAAGGCAAATGAATGCCAAGGTCGCGTTAGTGTCATACATCTCTGAGGTGAGATATTGCTTTATAGCAAGTGTGATCAAGGGTCAGGTTGGATTTGGGTGAGTGTGTGTGCGTGCATGTGTAACATTCCATGCCTCACGCAGTCGTTGTGGGCTGATTATTGATATGCAGTCTCCAGCAGAACAACCTGGTCCTTAAAGGATGAGTCTGCAGCCAAGCCAGACTTCTGGTAGTCAACAGTAATGACCCGCCTCTGGTGGTCTTGATGTGGGACGTTACTAATGCTCTGTGATTATACGCATCCCTGGCTGTGACTCCACATGTGGAAAGCTAAGTGGAAAATGTCATGGGCTGGCAAAAAAAAAAATTGTGGTTTAAAAACAATTTATTACAAAATGGTAGAAAACCAAAAAAAAAATTCCTATTGGCTTGCTCATCTGGGCGCAGTTAGCTTAGGAGACTGAGGCTAAGTGCCAAGGAGATCAAAGTCAAAGCTTTACCCCCAAGACCTACTGGCCTTTCCCACCCCATGCTAGATCCAGATTCTGTGATGAGAGCCTGCAGACCAGGTGGGTAATGGGGTGGAGACCGTAGGCACACCTGTGCTACTTCAGCACGAGCATTGCGTGGAAGGAGAGATTCCTGCCTGTCTATTCTGTGCTTTCAGGATTGTTACCTTTCATCCTTAGGACAGTATGAGGGCACTGAAGAGATCCTAGTTTCTCTTGCAAATATCCCCCTCCCTGCCGTTCTTTCCTAATACCTATAAAAAGTACTTGGGAGCTTTCCTTACATGAAAATGAAGACTATTTCACTTGAGTATTTTATTACTTATCTTCTCCTTCTATGTTCATTGCAGTCTTTTGATTTCTGCAGTTTTTGTTTCTATGGACTATTTAATATTTTGCTTTCCTCATCTCCTGAATGATCACCTCTGAATTACTGACATTAATGGAGAGGAGACCTCAAGAGCGGTAATTAGATAAATTATATTGTATTAACGTGCTTTATAGGTTGAAAGTCACAAAGGAATAAAGTTTTTCATAGTGGAGTAAGTGCTCTCCTAACTGCCCTGTGGCCTAGTGCACAGGCTCCATGTTTGCTGTCAGACCCATGGTGGCCTGAACCCCAGAGCATGGGCTCCTGCCCAGTGGCCTGCATGGGGCTGACCTGATGCTTACCCAGCCAGCTGCTTTGCTTTCAAATTTGCTTATATCAGATATACTTAGTACCTGATTACATAAATAAATGTTATGTAAAGTGGTGAAGACCGGGTATAAACAAAGATGTCATGTCCATGAAATCCAAGATAAATGCTTTAGAAATTTAGCTGTTGGTGTCAGTAAGCCAAGAAAAAGTAAAAGCAGAGGATTATTCAGCATATTCTTTGGGAACTCATTCCACCATAAGTAAAACAAAATGGAAACCACAAACGATTCCCTATGGGTGTGTTTTCTTTCTAGAAAAACTGTGATATGGTTTGTATGTTTGTCCTCTCCAAATCTCATGTTGAAATGTGATTCCCAGTTTGGAGATGAGGGGGCCCGATGGGGGGTGACTGGATTGTGGAGGTGGGTCCCTCATGAATGGTTTAGCACCATCCCCTTGGTGATACATGAATTTTTGCTCTGAGATCTGTCTGTTTAAGTGTGTGGCAGTGCCCTGCTTGCTCTTTTGCTCCCATTCTTGCCATGTGACATGCTGGCTCCCTACACCATGATTGTAAGCTCCTTGAGGCCTCACCAGAAGCAGATGCCAGCACCACACTTCCTCTGGAGCCTGCAATACCATAAGCCAATCAAAGCTCTTTTCTTTATAAATTAACCAGCCTCAGATATTCCTTTATAACAATGTAAGAAATGACTAACACAGACTTCTGGGAGCTCCAATTAAATGGCCTTGGCCCTATATCAAAAGATAGATGATAAATGTACACTTACAGATTTTATTTTAAATTGAAGCAATTAAAGTATGGGCCTAATTCCCCTCTCCTGAGACACTTTGTATGTTTCCAACCACTGGTCTTGACCTGGTCAGAGGGCGTGTTGTTTTTGTTTTTGTTTGTTTAAGTGGCCAATTCCCAAACAACAGCTGATTCCTTGGTCTGTCACCTGGGCTGGACTGCAGTGGTGCTATCTCGGCTCACTGCAACCTCCGCCTCCCCAGTTCAAGCAGTTCTCTGCCTCAGCCTCCAGAGTAGCTGGGATTACAGGCACCCACCACCATGCCCAGCTAATTTTTGTATTTTAGTAGAGATGGGATTTCGCCATCTTGGCCAGGCCAGTTTTGAACTCCTGACCTTGTGATCTATCCGCCTCAGGCTCTCAAAAGTGTTGGGATTACAGGCTTGAGCCACCGTGCCTGACCCAGATACGTTGACTTTCTTCTGGAGTGTGTGCCCTTGAGGATTTCAGCCAGTCTCTCAAAATGTTAGTAAAAGGCTGGCCTCTCACCAAATGCACCATGCAGAGGCAGTGGCCCCAGAAGTTGCTCAGTGGCAAGTGGAGATTTGTCTCCGAGTAAGAGACAGCCTTTAATAGTCAGGAGCAGGGCAAACATTGTGGGGCTGATCCAGGAAACCCTGGGTAGCACAAGAATGCTCAGCACCATCCAAAATCTCCCACCACTCCAACTGTGGGTCCTGAGCCTAAGCCATGTAATATTAAAAAAGTAAAAGCCTTGTTGGTTATGGAAAGGTAGTGTAAGGCCAGATAAGAGAGGCATCAGGTGGGGGCAGTGAGGGAACGCAAATCGAAGTCTGTGATCTCGCCTACAATGAGGAACAAAACACAAAACAATACTTCCTCTACTCCACGCCACCCGACTCCAGCTAGCACTTCTTCCTTGCATTTACCAGCGCAAATACTGCTGCATTTTACCGCCAGAGGGCAACAGTGTTTTTAAAATGAAAGATAACTTGACGCGCCAAGATCTCACTGAAAGAATTTCAGAGGGAGAAGAGGTCTTAAACATCATTTAGTCCAAAGGCTTTCAGCTTTTTAAAGCTGCAACCCACAGCAAGAACTGCCTTTCTCCTTATGACCTAGGTCATACATATATATCTGAAACACATCTGGAGACACTACTTACCCTTACTTTTGCAATGCACTCTAATCTTTTCTAGCCTATACTATTTCCTAGTCAACAGGATCCCACACTAAATTGACTTTATAACCCTGGTGAGCCCTTAGTTTGAAAAACTGACTTCATCTCAGCCTCTCATCGTACAAAGGAGTGCAGTGACCCCTAGAATGGGGAGGGATCCCCACTAGCTATACTTCTCTCCCCTACCTGGCTACCTGCTCGCTTCTCAGGGTCAGTTCTGGATGGATGATAGACGTGCAGCAGCTGAGCACTCAGTCCAACAATGCACTGATTGGGTAGAATGCAACCTGAATTTGGAGACCAATCATGTTCTACTTCTTATTCTTTTTTTTTTTTTTGAGACAGAGTCTCACTCTGTTGCCAGCCTGGAGTGTAGCGGCATGATCTCTGCTCACTGCAACCCCTGCCTCCAGGTTCAAGTGATTCTCCTGCCTCAGCCTCCCATTGTAGCTGGGATTACAAACATGCACCACCACACCTGGCTAATTTTTTTATTTTTAATGGAGATGGGGTTTCACCATTTTGGCAAGGCTGGTCTCCAACTCCTGACCTCAAGTGATCTGCCTGCCTCAACTTCCCAAAGTGCTGAGATTACAGGCATGAGCCACCACGCCTGGCCCATGTTTTACTTCTCCCCAGTGCTATGACTGCTCTTGTAATGGAGGCAGGAGTTTCTTATGACCACACTGAAAGCTCTATGTAGATGTGTCTGCGCTCTTCACCCAGGCAGCCAAGTGCTTCAAAACAGAGAATCTCAAAGAGGCCTTCCCTAATGACCCTATGTTAAATGTGAATCAGGCCACACTATCTAGTCCAGTTCCTGGCACAGAGTAAGCATTCAATACAGAGCTAATGGATGAACAGACTGACCCTGAACTCACATTTTTATACTTTTCAACTGGCACTCCTATCTTAATGACTCCTAAGACCACCTGACATTGTTGGCAGAACAGGAATTATTTCCATTCCAAACAGGGAAATAGCCAGAGAAGACTTAAATAAACTTCCCCAAAACTAATGGACTAAATGATGTTTAAGACCTCTTTAGGATTTATATTACATATATAAAATACCCAGCCCCTGCATCCTCATTGGAGCAATGCAGGGGCTGGGAATTTTTACTTTATTCACTCAGGTCTTGAAAGCTAGTTTGATTATTTTATGAAGGATGTTAAGTATCTTATTTTATTTTCAAGGGGGTGACTAAATGCATGAGAATGCAAGCTATTTTATTATTCCTTTTTAAAATGGGTTTGGAAGGGGGAAAAAAATCCCTGGGATTGAAAACTGGTGTACCTTAGAAATCTGAGTGAGCTTGGTTTTCTGCAGGGAATCCTGCCCCCAGTAACCAGGAAGCAAATCCAAAAAGTCCTCAAGGTCCATTACCTCACTGCTCTATTGTACTAGAAAAACTGAACTTTTTTGTACCTCAGATAACAAGGATTAAGACAGGTGACAAGAATAACTTGCTCCTTCCTTCCCTCCCTCCCTTCTTCCTTCCTTCCTTCTTTTCCTTCCCTCCTTCCTTCCTTCCTTCCTCCCTCCCTCCCTCCCTTTCTTTTCACGGGGTCTCACTCTGTTGCCTAGGCTGGAGTACAGTGGTGCATTCTCTGTTCACTGCAACCTCCGGGTCCTGGGGTCTTGGGCTCAAGCAATCCTCCCATCTCAGTTTCCTGAGTAGCTGGGACCACAGCCTTGCACACCACCACACCCAGCTATTTTTTTTTCCCCTGTATTTTTGACAGAGATGGTGTTTTGCCATGTTACCCAGACTGGTCTCCAACTCCTGAGCTCAAGTAATTCACCCTCTTGGCCTCCCAAAGTGCTGGGATTAGAGGTGTGAGCCACCATGCCCGGCCAGGTTGCTTTTTTCTTTTATCTGTTTTTTTAAGATGGAGTTTTGCTTTTGTTGTCCAGGCTGGAGTGTAATGGCACGATCTCAACTCACTGCAACCTCCACCTCTCAGGTTCAAGCTATTCTCCTGCCTCAGCCTCCAGAGTAGCTAGGACTATAGGCAAGTGCCACCACACTCATCTAATTTTACACTTTTAGTAGAGACAGGGTTTCTCCATGTTGGTCAGGCTGGTCTCAAACTCTTGACCTCAGGTGATACACCCATCTTGGTCTCCCAAAGTGCTGGGATTACAGGCGTGAGCCACTGTGCCCTGCCAGATTGCCATTTTCCAAGAACACTTTGATTTAATCATTCAATAAATGTAGCCATGCCAGGTGCAGGAATAAATTTTGAAGAACGGAGGCTGAACTTCTTACTTTCCAATGGTGTCTGCTACCAGGCATTCAGCACTGTTAAATGAAAATTCTGCTGCCACCCTTTAAAACTCCACCTATTTATTAAATACATGCAATACTCAATTCCAGATTCTTTGAGGCTGTGTGTCTGTAGGGTTTTTGGAATATCTGGGGGTTGTTGTAGAAGGAGCAACTTTGCTTTTGGGACAGACTTGGTGTAGTTCTGTAACTTTTCTATCTATGTAATGAAGAACGCAATATAGCTGCACACACACAAGACAATACATACTACAGCCAATGCCATGAAATCAGCAACCAATGGGTTGCAAAGTTCTCATTCACCCAGTTCATATAGAACTCTGAGCCCCGGTTCACTCACTTCTATCGGATAAAAGCAGACGCCAGCATTAGATTTCTGCCCAGGCCTGCGTGTAAATTCCAACCACATTACTCTGAAGCCCTAGCTTGGCGGCCTGCAATTAACAAGAGACTAGTCCGCGGTATGGTATCGCTACTGGCTTAGATTTTGGAAATCCTGCCCAAGACTTTGGCTGCAGTCACTAGTAGGGCGCAGGCACCCCCTTAGCAACCAACTCTGGGTATCTCCAGATAAAATTAAATGTTGCTCTTTCAGCCTGTTCCTCAATTTCCCAAAGCATCTCGCTCCCAGGTATGGGAGCTGTCAAGAGCGCTGCCCTGTGAAAAATTTATGGCCTCATAAATGCTGGAAGAAGTGAGCCAGCTTTCTGCGGTGCACCGATGGGGCCCTTACACGTCCTGGGACACTTAGGGGGCGCCAGGCCCAGCAGGGATGTCCCCTGGCGTCGCGTCCATCGCACCTTCCCTCGCGCATCCGCCGTTGGGCGGGCGGGCGCGCGCACCCAGGTGTCACCGCCCAGAGCCGTGCGCGGACAGCCCAGGCGCGCGCTCCGGCACGTAGCTCCGCACTCACCCACGCTCGGCCGTTCTGCACCTGGGCCAGCACTCGCAGCGCGCTGGGTGAGCCTGCCCGGAAGTTGAAGAAGTGCAGCGCCGCGCGCGCCGCCTGCTGCAGGAGCCTGCGCTGGAGCCCCGCGTCCTGGGGCTGCCCGGGGTCCTCCGCGCTCTCGGACTCCGCGGCCGCCACCACCGGGGCGAGCAACAGCAGCAGCGCGATCAGCGGGACGGCGGGGCGCGGGCCCCAGGGCCCGGACCCGGGAGCGGGCGGCGGTGGCCGGCGGGGCTTCATGGACGCGGGAAAGTTGGTTCGGCACCCGACAGACCCGGGCTCGGAGCCGGCAGTGCGGGCGCTCGCGGAAATAAGGCCGCGGTGGGCCCCTCCCCTCCGCCCCCGGGGCGAACGTCTGGAGCGAGCCCGGATCTCCGTGGGGCCGCGCCCTTTCCACGCTTCCCTCAGCCCTTGGGCTTTCTCTGCTCCTCCCCGCTGCCCCGGCTTGGTGCCAGGATGCGGCTGCGCCTTCGCGGCGCGGGGTCGGGTGTTTGCGGCCCAAGCAGCGCGGGAAGAGGGAAGGGGTGGGGGTGGGGGGACAGTGGGGACGCCTCCCCTGAGGGATCGCGGCCCGCCCGTGCTAACTCGCGTCGCGCCCCTAGCCCACCTCAGGGACTCGGCGTTTCCCCTGCGGTTTCGCAACCCTGGGGTTTTAGAGGGAAACTGCTTGGGTTCTCCAAGCCTAGGGCTGTGATTTCCCAACAGGTGAAAGGGAACAGGCAGAGAAAGGGGCAGGCCGCACTGGACACTGATGGGGCTCCTCGTTGCACAGTCACTATGGAAGTGGGAGAAGTCAGTCGCCAGAGGGCTGGGGCTGGAGCGGAGGGTGAAGGACTCCGGTAGGGAGCCCAGGACTCCGGAGCCTGGTGGCTGGGGACGTGCCTGCCCAGGAGGAGAGGCGCTGAGGAGGGAGAAGTGGGCAGCAGGGCAGGGTAAGATAAGGCCTCAGAGTCCCATTGGTCTCAGAAGCAAGTAGGTCAATGATAACCCGGGTGCGAGGTAGATTTAAAGGACGGGGGTGGAAGCCGGATTCCAGCGGCGTGAGGCATGGATGGGACTTCAGGGAATGGAAATGGAGGAATGGAGGCAGCAAGTATTGGCAAGTGTTTTTTTCTTTGAGACAGAATCTTCCTCTGTCGCCCAGGCTGGAGTGCAGTGGCGCACTGCAACCTCCTCCTCCCGGGTTCCAGCGATTCTCCTGCCTCAGCCTCCCGAGTAGCTGGGATTACAGGCGCCCGCCACCATGCCTGGCTAATTTTTGTACTTTTGGTAGAGAAGGGGTTTCACCATGTTGGTCAGGCTGGTCTCACACTCCTGACCTCGTGATCCACCCGTCTCGGCCTCCCAAACTGCTGGGATTACAGGCGTGAGCCACCGCACCTGGTGGCAACTCTTTAGACAGGTGACAGTGAAGGGCTGAGATAGCTATTGTTTTTAAACCACAGACAAGAGAAAAAGTCCTGGAGAACCAGGGCTCAGAGGGGAGAACTGGTACTGCTAGGCACTCCCGACATCCATTTCTCCATCCTGCATTTTGTTCAGGGGTCTACCGCTGCTCCAAACCTGGACCACAGTGCTGTTATGGGGCTAAAGGAAAATCCCTTCTCCTTGTCAGTGAGTGGTTGAGGCTGGGCATGTCCCAGTTCTGCATGAGATGTGAGTAAAGCCTGCAGGCTGATGGACGTGGTGCCATCTCTGGAAAGATCCTCTCTCACTGCACTTCTTCCTCTGGCTGTTGTCTGTCCCTGTCTATCTTTCCTTCCCTCTGCAGATAATTGCGAAACCCCTACTCTGCCAGGCCCTGGGGAAATGAGGCTAAACAATCACAAACATCTCTGCCTTCCTGGAGCACACCTTCTAGCCAGGTGGGGCCCAGACACTCAATGAGGCCAAGGGAATGTGCCCTATGTTGGATGCAGTTACATGCCAGGGAAAAAAATGAAGCCAGAAAAAAAGTGGGGAGTCAGGAGGTGGTTAATCTTAAAAGGTGGTTAGGGCAGGCCTGTGTAGGGACCTGAAAGAGGCACAGGAGCCAGGTGGACATGTAGGTAGAAGCACTGTAGGCAGAGGAGACACAAGTGCAGAGGCGGGGGCAGGGGACCACCTGGCATGTTTGAAGTTGCAGCCAAAGGCAGGTAGCAGGGAATAGGTTGCCAGAGTGGAAAGAGAGATGACATGAAAGTCTATCTGGACGGAGAATCCAAGGGGGAGAGTGCAGGTCCTTGACAGGTCTTGGTTAAGTCTGGCCATGCTGCCCAGAAGGGTGCCCTGGTCTTGCTGGCTGCCTGAGAATGAAGCCCATTTCAAGAGTGGCAGAGCAGAGAGAGGGGAGGGCCCTGGGTTCCTGATGGCATTGTTGAACACAGGAATCAGCTGATCCTGGAGCTTATTTCTTATTATTTCACTTATTTGAAGCTGGAGTTGCTGTTTCTTGCCCTCAGAGGCTGCCTAGCACAGATAATCACCTCCCAGAAACTAGTCATCCCCACATAGTGTGTTTTGTACTGAAATAATAGTATACGTGAGACTGGGTAATTTATAAAGAACAGATATTTATTTCTCACAGTTCTGGAGGTTGGAAGTCCAAGATCCAGGCACCAGCAGGTTTGGTGTCTGGTGAGTGTTTAGTGTTTGGTGTCTGTCTCTGCTTCCAAAATGGGGCTTTGCATGTTTCATCCTCTGAAGGGGAGGAACGCTGTGTCCTCACATGCTGGAAGAGTGGGAGAGAACCCACTCTTATGACCTAAACACCTCACACTAGGCCCCACCTCCCAATACTCTTGCATTTGGAATTGAGTTTCAACATGAATTTTGGAGGGGACAAAAACGCCCAAACGAGAGCACCCTCCAAGAGGTTGTAGTAGCAGACTTTTTGAGAACTGATCACCTCCAGGTTTTATAAATTTTCCTCATTTTACTCGGCACTTTGTCCCCTATGAGTATGTTAGACTGCTTTCAGCTGTATGTCATAGAAAACCTGATTAACAATGTGGACTGTTTACTGGTCTGGAGTGGGAGATCTCAGTGTTTTTGAAAGACTAGGCTCTCTCCATTTTTCTGCACAGCCATCCTCAGCTGGTTGGCTTTTTGTCCATGGACTCGTAGCTTCATGGTATAGAATGGCTGCCACAGCTCCAGACATCACATCTTCACGTGCTGGAGTTGCAGCCAAAGACAGGTAGCAGGGAATAGGTTGCCAGAGTGGAAAGAGAGCTTGACATGATGCACCCGTTTGTTTTTTGCATCAGGAAGAAATATCTAGAACCTCTTCCTATACCTTACTTGCCCCCAGACCTTCCCTTATACATCATCAGCCAGATCTGGGTTGCACTGGCAAAGCCTAGGCACAAGGGAGGCTGGCAAAGTGAGTATCTGTCGTTTATCAGAGTCAGTGGTCTGGTCTGTAAAATATTATTAAATTTAACTGCATGGAACAAACACCTGAATGACATTAGCTTAAACAGGAGAGGAAATTATTTCTCACATAAAAGAAGTTGTGCGGTAAAGGTGGGGTGGTAGACAGTCTGTGGTTAGAACTGCAGATCCATGAGGTTGTTAGAGGTCCAGGCCTTTTCCACATCTCTGCTCCCACATCCTGAAAGTGTGTCCTTGCCCTCAGGGTCCAAGACGGGCACTAGCCATCAGCAGGGCTCCCTTTATGGATTTCCTGGAAGTCCTACAGGGCACTTCTGCCCTGTATCTTATTGGCAAGAACTTAGTTGCAAAGGAAGCTGGGAAATGTAGTGTTTACTCAGGGTAGCCATATGCCAAAATAAAACTCAGGATTTTGTTACTAAGGAAGAAGACTGCGTTTTACATTAGGTATCCTAGAAGCAGGTCCTGAAACAAAGATTGTTCCCAGAAGAAATCAGTAAGGAGCTGGAAGGAGGATAGCCACGCAAGGATCCCAGGCAGTTATATGACAGGTAGGTTCAGCCTGACCCGAAGGGGAGCTCTCATCTAAAGGATGCCTCTGAGATGTCCCTGCCCCAGGCAGGGTATCTGGGCTCCATTCTTCTATGCCTGTTAGCCACTGGCTAAGGGCTACCCTCAGTGATAATCCAGGTACTTCAGTCTTTCTATAGATGGGCACAAAAGGGCAGTAGCACAAGAACGGCCCTCCCGGAAGAGCTGCAGGAGCCTCAGGTCAAAAGCAAAAACATGCTAAGTGAAAGGGCAGACTCAGAAAAAGGGATCCAGGAATCTCTGCAGAGCCCCAGTGGGGTCCCTGCAGGGGTAATGCCTAGTGGGAAGGAAGTAGCCACCTCTGTTACTGAGGCAAGGAAGGGAAGGGCAGGAATGGCTGATAGTGGCCAGCAGGCAGCCTGTGCAGCACGTGTGCAGTTCCTGCCTGTGTGATGGTGAGAATCATGGAAAGTCAAAAGCAAGAGGGAAGACAAAAAAGACCAGGAGACCAAGTGCTGCTGTGTGAGTTCAGGGCACTCTTCTGAGGTTAGCTATTTTAAATAGTGATAGCAGTTACAATGGGGGCAACTTGCTGCTGATCAGGAACACATATGTAGACATTTAATTATGGTATTTATTTTATAAACAGGAATTTTCTAGAACACAGAATATTTCCTTTGCTGAGAAATGTCCATATTCTTTGTCCGCTTGACTTGTAGAAGGTCTTTCAATATGAGGGAAATCAGGCCTTGATCTGTCATGGGTATCTGTATATTTTTTCTCAGTTCATAGACAGATTGTGTGTGTACACGGATTGTTCTTCCTTGCCACATACTGTGTGTGGGGATTACATTGCTAACTGTCCAACACGTTCTCCAAAAGACCTGTCATCATATCCCACCCCCGCCCAGGGATGCTGGAAGACTGTGCCACATGGGAGGGGAGGAAAGTATCAGGCAGCAGGTTCTGCCCTAGCCTCTGCACAGGAGCAGATGTGTCCCCACAAGGGGGTCCTGATATGTGCTGTTCCCTAGTTCCTTAGTGATTGCTCATGTTATCATGAGCATGTTAATTTAGAGAACTTCCTTTGTGTTTAAGAAACCAATCCATGTTTATTTCCACATGTGGATTGTAAACTCCTCCACGGCAGTGACACTGAATGTCTCACTTTCTACTCTGCATTCCCTGGAACAGTGCCTGGCACACAATATGCACCAACATAAATTTTTTTTTTTAAAGAATGAAGAGTAAAGGGCTATATAGCATATACAACTATAATGACTTTTAATCATATGAAAAGATAATACAGAAGGTGAGAGGGGAAATTGATATTTCCCCTGTTTGGTGGGCTGTTTGCAGTATCTGTTGAAGTTGGAAATGCATACGGCCTTTGACCCAGCAATTCCACCTTTAGAGTTTATAAGAATAATAAATCCATGCCTGTACATGAAGTATGTGCAAGGACGTTTACTTCCACATATGGATCGTAAACTCCTCCACAGCAGTGACACTCTCGTTTTCTCTCTACATTCCCTACAACAGTGCCTGGCACACAATAGGCACCAATACAGATTTTTTTTTTAAATGAAGAGTAAAGGGCTGGGAAAACACCTGTGTTTCACAGTTGAATAATTATGGTACCTCCATAGAATGGGATATTGTACAGTCATGAAGAAGATTACATATATATAATATTTGAGACGGAGTCTGGCTCTGTTGCCCAGCAGACTGGAGTGCAGTGGTGCAATCTTGGCTCACTGCACCCTTCACCTCTCAGGTTTAAGCAATTCTGCCTCAGCCTCCCAAGTACCTGGGACTACAGGTGTGTGGCACCACACCTGGCTAATTTTTGTGTTTTTAGCAGAGATGGGGTTTCACAGTGTTAGCCAGGATGGTCTTGATCTCCTGACCTTGTGATTTGCCTGCCTTAGCCTCCCAAAGTGCTGGGATTACAGGTGTGAGCCACCAAGCCCAGCGAAGAAGAGATATATTGAGGCGTGTGTGATACTGAACCATCTCTAAGGTATAATGTTAACAGCAAGGTGTAGAGCAGGTCAAGTAGTAAGCTGCTGTTTGTTTAGAAAGAAAATAACAACATACATAAATGGGGAAATGTGCAAAAACTGCCTCTGCAAAGGTTTACTAGAAATTGCCAATATAGAATGACAGAAAAACTCTTACTGTAGGCTCTCTTTTGTGGTGGTGGGTTTTTTTAATGTGTGTGTAACGTATGTTACCTATTCTAAAAAAGTAAGTAAATGAGGTGCTGTTTCCCAGTGCACTTCAATCAGTTTCTCCCGTGGTAGGGAGGACCACCACAGGGGATTTACAGTTCTGTCTGCCCGCGGAGCCAGAGGAAGCCGGCCTTGCTTGCTTGTCGTGTAGTTCCAGCTTGTCCTCCTTTCTCTGAGTCTTGCCTCGCCACACTCTTTCTTCCCTCGGACCTAGTCATGTTTCCCCACGTTGAAACTTCCAGGGAAGGAGCTGCTGAGCAAATTCATAGTGTAGTGTCAGTGGCTGCCATGGCTCACTGCGTTGCTCCTCTCAGGAGTATTGTCATTTAAATAGGGACAAGGTCTTGAGCCAAGAGACCTAAGATCCGACTGAACAGACTTGCAGCATTGACTCCTGTGCCCTGTGCTAGGTAGAGGCATCCAGCATCCCCTAAACAGCCATGCTTGCCCCCTTCTATCCCCTTGACTACATGAAGAGGCCAGAGAGCAGGGAGAGGGCTCTGAGAGGCATTGGCTGTTTATTTTCCTTGTCTTAACCAACTCTGGCTGCCTTAACAAAATACCACAGACTGGGTGGCTTAAACTGGAGGAATGTTTTTTCTTATGGATTGGAAGCTGGGAATTCCAAGATCAAGATGCTGGCTGATTCATTTTCTGGTAAGTCCCCCCTTCCTGGCATAGCCTGGAACTGTGTGCTCACAGCAAAGATGGAAGCAGCAAGCCTCCTGTGTCTCTCTTTTTTTTTTTTTTTTTTTTTTTTTGAGATGGAGTCTTGCTCCTTCACCAGGCTGTAGCACAGTAGCACAGTCTCAGCGCACTGCAACCTCCACCTCCCGGGTTCGAGCAATTCTCCTGCCTCAACCTCCGAAGTAGCTGGGACTACAGGCGCGGACCACCACACCCAGCTAGTTTTTGTATTTTTAGTAGAGACATGGTTTCACCATGTTGACCAGGATGGTCTGGATCTCGAGCTCGTGACTTGCCCACCTTTGCCTTCCAGAGTGCTGGGATTACAGGCTTAAGCCACCTCACCCAGCCTGGTGTCTCTTCTTAAAAGGACACTAATCCCATTATGGGGTTAGTAATTCCAGTTAGACTTCAACTAACCCTAATCGCCTCCCAAAGGCCCCACCTCCAAACATCACCACAGTGGAGGTTAGGGCTGCAACACATGAACTGCGGGGAACACAACTCAGTCTACAGCAAACCCCTCGCAGAGGGCCTGGGACATGTCTTCCCGGCAGATGAGAGTACTGGGCGTGACGAGACGAAGTGGTTGCCTGCAGAGAAAGAAGGGTATGGCGACACTGCCATCCTGGCTACCCTTGGCCACTCCAGCCTGTGGAATGTAAGAGGGACCAGGAGCCAGTTCCCATGCACCTCAGGCCCCATATTCTCTTAGCCAAGCCCTGAGAATACATCAAGAACAGGTGAGGGCATGTGGACGCAGGTGTGGGGAACTCCCAGCAGCTGGCCCCTCTTCCTGCTAATTCTGCTCTGATTTTCACCTTTGCCGGCCTCTCTCCAGTGCTGCTGAACACACCTCATTCTGGCGGCCTGCCTGGAGGGAGACAGTGTGACGTGGTGGGCTCAGGGACAGGCTCAGGACCCTATTTGGACAAGTAAGTGAGGAGAAGCGGTTAGTGGAGTCGGAGGGAAGCTCTTGCTCTTCTGAGAGTGTGTGCTCTCCCCTCCCCCGTGCGCTATGAGAGGAAGCCTGTGCCGTAGAAGTTGCTGGTGCCGTCTTGCCTTTCCCAGGAAAGAATGATCAGGTGGTGTCGACTCAGTGGAAGGCAGAGATGAGGCCTGGAAAGAAGCCAGGCCCCTGGGGGGTGTTAGTAACGCACTGGACCATGACCCATCTGAGGCCTGCCCTGTCTCTAGACGTTTTGTTATAAGAACCAGTAAGTCAATCTTACGGTTAAAGCCAGCCTGAGTGTGGTTTGGTAACACTGGTTGAAAATTCCTAATGGGTTGCTGAGGCAGTATTGGCAGGAACCAGAGATCTAGGGCTGCCTTGTACTGAGGGTGGGAGGTGGGAGGCGATGGAGAGACTGCTGGGGGTGGTGGAAGCCAAACACAGTCTGTGGACACCACAGCTGCTACTTGCCTTAGGACCACCATTATCTTCAGAGTCCACCAATTTTGGGATTACCCAGGTAGAGAAGGGATATTTCCCTTCACCAAAAACTCCCAGCCATGGCAGAAGCGCCTTGTCAGCCACAGGAGCCAGGCCAAGCCATGACCCCTGGTCAGAAGTGACTGCTCCCAGGCTGGACAAGCATTTGTTTCCATTTGAGCACAATCTCTCAGCTCCACAAGCTCTGCTGCCCTCTCTAAGGCTGTGAGGGAGAGCAGGATTGGGGGGAGACAGGAAAAAAGACCACGGGGAAGGAGAAGGAATCCCTAAGATAGAGGCTTTAACCTACATCATGGATGAGAGTCACACCAGAGAAGACAACAGAATCACTGGGGTGGATGTTGTATTTTGCAAAGGAATCCTTGAGACTCTTCTCTCTCCCTGCCCCTGCACTCACCAGTGTAAGCACCCACATAGGGGCTTGGAAAGCAAAGCTGATATCAGTTATTAGAAAAGATGAAACCATCTCCTCTTTGTGCATGAGTGTGACTGCACAAGGTACTACCAGAAGCTTCTTCCTTCTAGATGTGCATGTAGAAGGATGTGCACACAGACCATCTCTGGAGGGACAAGTCAGAACCGACTAACAATGGTTAGGGAAACCGGGGATGCTTGGGGTCAGAGGGGCTTTCTCTAACTGTTAATTAAGTCTTTGGTTCTTTTCTGTTATCATTTGTAGGTAGCACAGTAGCTCAGAGAGTAGGCTTGGAGCCAGGCTGCCCCGTTTGTAGCCCAGCTTGCCCTGTGTGATCTGAGGTGAGTTATTTCACCTGTCTGCTTCTGCGGTACCTCCTACCTCACTGAGTTGTTTGTGAGGAGCAGACAGCTTACTATCTGTGTATACGTAAAGCATGTAGGACAATGCCTGGCACAAAGTAATGGCTACGTGATTGCTGTTATTATTATTGCCATTAACTTAAAAATTAGATATGATCTTGAAAAAATGCAGTCACCTGTGGATTTTTTTTTTTTTTTCCCACAAAGGATGAGAAGGGATGGCAGGGACTGAAAAACCTGCTGGGCCATTAAATAAAATCTCAGCTATTACTTGTAGCTCCTGTAATCTAATCTTTCATTAGAACTATTTGCAGTTAAGAAAATAGGAATCTTTAACCATTTTAGGTCTTCCCCTTGGCAGAGGTGAGGTTGGGTAAGGTTGGCAAGAAGAATATGGATAATCCAGCCTTAACTATTGAAATCTGATTAACCAAAGCTAGGGTGTGACTGAGATGATTCTTATCTCAGAGCTTTGGAACCAGAATGCTGGTGGAGAAAAGGCAGCTCTCCTGGTTCCTTGGGCCTGCATCTTGCATGCTCTGAGAGGGCCTCAGCTTTTGTTTGGTAAAGCCCTGTAAAGCTACACATTTACCATGCTGTGTTCCTGAAGCCCTTGTAGGAAGGCACTTAACTGTCCGCAGAAAGAACAGAACCCCTGATCAATGGAGCGAGCTGCGTTCCCAGAGCGTTTGGCTTACTGGTCTCTCATGTGAAGGTGCTTGGGACTCATAGGGGGAATTCACGGTGTCCTAAATATTGTGCCTGTAAGCTGCCTGGGGTTTATGTGGCTGTGTTGAGTCCCCAGCGATGGTATTTTGCTTTAGGAGCAAGACCCAAGGCTTGGAGCCTTCAGCATTATGCTCACATTCCACCAGACTCTCAGCAGGAAGGCAAAGGCGGCAGTGCAGAGGATCCTAGAACCTGGATCTGGGCTGCAATGGAACAGCTTACTAGAGTTTTCTGAATCCATGAGATTAAAGAAGAAGCCTTTCCAGCTTGAATCTAGTGAGACTGAATTCTTTGGGGATGCAGAACTGGAGATGAGATTCTTTCTAAAAGAAATGCCACAGAAAACAGGGTGGTTGCATTTATTCCTGTCACCAAGGAAAGATTTCATGACATAGTTTAGGTAGAGACTGACAAGGATGTGTTTGGAAGTGCCAGCACCCAAGGGAATAAGGGAATCAGCCCTGTCCAGGAGAGCTTTCTGATGGCCATGATCCATACCTGCACTAGCTACATGTGGCTACCAAGTGCTTGAATTATGGCCAGTGCAGCCTAAGGACAGAATTTTTAATTGCATTTAATTTAAATTGACTTTATGTAGCCATGCATATTTCCATGGTGGCTGATGATTACTGTAGCCTACAGCACAGTTACAGACAACTAACTTTTCCCTACAACACTTTGTTTGGGAAGAGAAGGGGCAAGTAATATTTTGGAGAGCTGTTTCAGACATGATGCTATATGCTTTCTCTTACAGAAAAGTCTTGTTTAATCTCCACAAGTTTGAGAACTAAACTGGGTGCCAGAGAGAAGTGAGTTGCCGAGGTTGCATCAGTAATAAGGGAGCAGGGGGGATTCAAGCTCAGGTATGGCCCACCCAAGTACTGCTTGTACATTCCACAACTAGGGAGACTCTAATGTACTTAAGGGTTTAGATTACGGCAGCAAAGTGAATTAAGGGCCAGGAAATGTGGCTTTGTTGTTAGGGAAGTTGAGCTTATTTCACTTCAAGAGAAGAATACTGAGGAAGTCAGTTAATCTTTAGAACTACATTAAAAGATCATTTCCTTTTTTTTTTTTTTTTCTTGATATGGAGCCTCATACTGTCACCTGGGCTTGAGTACAGTGGCATGATCTCAGCCCACTATAATTTCCACCTCTTGGGTTCAAGTGATTCTCCTCCCTCGGCCTCCCGAGTAGCTGGGATTTCAGGCACCCACCACCACACCTGGCTAATTTTTTGTGTTTTTAGTAGAGATGGGGTTTCACTGGCCAGGCTGGTCTTGAACTGTTGACTTCAGGTGATCTACCTGCCTCAGCCTCCCAAAGGAATTACAGGCATGAGCCATTGCGCCCAGCCTCAAATATCATTTCTTAGAGAAGAACAGCAGCTGGCTGTCTCTGTCACCATTAAAGAATATTACATTCTATTCTGGTTTACATGGGGGCTCTGGAAGGATGTGGTAAAGCTTTGTTTCTGACACTGGCACATTTCTCTTTACATCCCAGGGAGCCGGGTTGGACTTCAGGCCCTGTGAGGCTGACTCTGTGGTCCTGGAGGAACTCAACAGCCAGGGACTTAGGACCATTTATGTGTGGCATTTGGGCTAACCAGACTGGTGGCTTTTAAAGAAGATGGAAAGCATCAGGTTTCCTGTATTTAAATTAATTGGTGATCTCAATACTTGTTAGCAGAAGTTCACAATGGAGACCGCCTATTTGCTCTACTAGTCTTGATGTAGTGATATTACTAAGCTTGAGCTGATTAACAGAACTGTTACACAATTCTGTGCTCCCCTCATGGCATGGAACGATTCTTTTAAAACCTGCCATGTGTTCACATTTAAAGCTAAAAGTAATTTAGATTACATGGTTTTGAGAAGCCGATGTTGACACATAAGTGCCAACAGATGGGTTTTCAAATGTAATGAAGTGAAAATGGTCAGTACCCCATGTGGTGATTTTTGCAATTTTCCAAAGTAAGCCCTGATTTTTGGCGTGTCATGCTAGTTAAGAACACAATGTCTTTATAGCTCAATTATACATTTTTCTGACAAATTTGGCATGGCATTTTGTTTTTCCATCAGTCACTTAAGACAGGACATTTACCATTCCAAGAATGAATTAACACTCTTCTAAGTGATCTATAAACTGAGATGTAAAATAAATTACAAATTGGGACTGTTTTAGTTTTTCAAGGAAAGGGTATTTAAATAAAGCTTGAAATCATAAACCTTATTTCCTGTTTGAGTAGATGCTATATTCAATACAGAGTGAAATAAAGGTTTTAAAGTTTTTTTTCTGGCAAGAGTTAAAATCTTATGTTCTTCATTAAGATTTAATTAATTTTTTATTTAATTTGCCTAAATTAAATAAAATTTCAAGGCAAATTGATAACACTTGTTAATATTTGTATGCCATGAACTTTCTGGAGTGATTGATTTATGCAGTTCTGTTTATGACACTGGCATTAATCAGTCAAATTTTTGCAGAGAGTGTTATCAAGGCAAACAAAAACCAACTCCTCATACCATAGAGGAAGGCATCTGCCCACACGTGGCAGCCTAGATAACAGGACAGTGTGTTAGAAAGCCCTCATTCTCTTTTCCCCTCTTCACCAGTATTTCCACAGGGTACAGAGCAGGGCATATGTATGATAGTGAGAACAGAAGTACTGACAAATAAATCACCCAATAGACAACACAATCACCTGGATGACTTAGAATACATGAATATGTACACACAGAGGTTGGTTGAATCCTTGCAATGTTCTTCTGATGGTGCTGATTTGTGTGTGGTTAGCTGTTAAAATCTGGAGCTCCTGCAGGGAGGATGATTGGTGCAGGCTTCTACTCAGCCATCCTGCCCCTCATTCCTTGGAACGTAACATGCAGTGGATGGATCTTCAAGTCCAGAAGCAGAAAAGCTGGATTTGTGGGTGTTCAGAAGAGTCAGCAAGTTGTGAGAATAGTAAGGGGCAGACTGGTCTAGGCGGAAGATGTGGCTGAGTGAATGAATTGTAGGGAAGACCAAGCAGAGCAGCAGTGAAACTGGCTGGAATCGCACCAGTGGCTGCTTGGCAGTAAAAGGAAAAGGTGGAAGACCTTAAAGCCCAGCAACGGGCCTTTGCTCTTAGAGCCTTCTCTAAAGTTCCTGCACACCTGGCCTGAAAAGCGCCTTCTGTGCACAGGATGACTTGGCTTGGATTATTTTTTTGAAACAAATGCTAGCGTAAAAGTGTTTTTCTCTTCACTGGTAAATATCAGAATTATGATCAGGCTTTAGGATAAGGGGGTACTGTTGCTGGCTAAAATGAAATTCTGTCTTTTGACTCTTAAAGGACTATGAAGGATGGTACAGGGCAAAGAGCTCTGGTCTGAGACTCAGAAGACATGGGGTCTAGTCCCAGCTCAACCACTCAAACTGGCTCAGTCTCTTTAGTATAAAATGCTGGGTGTGGGATGAATTACATGGTAATCACAGGGAGTAGCCAGTCTGAAACACTGTATTTTTATTCTCTTTTACCTATGCCTACCCAGTGGAGAGAACTTCGCTAAGTTGTCCTTTTCTTTGCACTAATCTCAGTTGCATCTTCCCACCTCCTGAAAGGATGCTTGTGCCCTCTTACTGTCATGCAGGTATCATGCATGGCCTTATTACCAGATATTTTAAGTTAAAAAAATCCAAACCCCCAAAAGATCAGTAGTTTAATTGATATGCTTATTGTCTGAACTAAATGAAACGAATGTCTGGAATTTGGCAAGTGAGATGACTCCTATTTTAAATTGTAAGTAAACTGATGTGGCAGTCAGAGTAATCTAGGATACGCTGCAGTAACAAACAATGTCTACATCTCAGGACCTAAGATAGAAAGGGTTGTTTGTTGCTCTCAGCACAAGTCCATTATGGGTTGGCTGGGGTTTTACTATAGCATCGTCAGTGTCCTTATTCCACAGGGCAGGCCAGTGGAGCAGCTGTGTCTGGAGCATTTCTTGTTGCTATGACTGAGGAAAAAGAGAACAGGGTGAATTATGCTTAGGCTCTTAAGAGTTCCTGTTCAGGAGTGATACATGTTACTTCTGCTCACCTTTTATTGACCAAAGCATGTCATAGGCTACTCCTGACTTCTTCAGGGGGTGGGAAGGTACAATACCGTCATGTTCTCCAGGAGGCGGAGAGCTGGAAGTATGTGGAACAGCACAAATGCTTACCCCAACAGTGACTGCTGTGCTAGACCCAACCTCATCGGAGCAGTCTTTCATATATCGTATTAGTTTGCTGAGCTGCCATAACCGAGTACCACAGACTGGGCAGATCAGACAGCATTTATTTTCTCCCACTTCTGGAGGCTGGGCGTCTACTGTCATGGTGTAGGCAGGGTTGGTTTCTCCTGAGACCTCTCTCCTTGGCTTGCAGATAGCGGCCCTCTCTGTGTCTTCACATCATCTTCCCTCTTCATGCGCCTGTGTCCTTGTGTCCTTATAAGGACACCAGTCGCATTGGACTACAGCCCACTCCAGTGACCTTATTTTAATGAATCACCTCTTTAAAGAGTCTCTTTCCAAATGCTGTGATATTCTGAGGTGTGGGGGGTTAGGGTTTCAACATGTGTATGAATTCTGGGGAGACACAATTGAGCCCATAATGGAGATGATGTTAACATTAGAACCTTGTCTTATTAATTGGGCCTGTAACAAGGGTATTTGTTAATAGCAATTAGTAATTAGCAAAACTTTTTGATACATATTATCCCTATCCCTATACTTGGTATAAAAAACTAAAAAAATACATATATTTTTTCTTTTCTTTTTTTTTGGGGATAGGGTCTTTTTCTGTCACCCAGACTGGAGTGCAGTGGCACAGTCTTGGCTCACTGCAACCTCCACCTCCTAGGCTCAGGTGATCTGCCCCCATCAGCCTTCTGAGTAGCTGGGACTACATGTGCCACCATGTCTGGCTAATTTTTGTGTTTTTAGTAGAGATGGGGTTTCACCATGTTGCCCAGGCTGATCTTGAACTCCTGGCTCAAGCAATCCACCTCCCTTAGCCTCCCAAAGTGCTGGGATTTCACATGTGAGCCAGTACACCAGGCCACAAGATGTATTTGTGCAAAGAAATGATTTCTTGCTATAACATTCATGAAAGCTCTAAGATGCTGGGACTGGAGTTTAAAAATTGTAGATTTAATTGCAGGCCCATAGAAGGCTTTCCTAATACACCTCATACCTTAAACTCTCTTTAAACACATTGGATACTACAGAATCCAGAAGACTGACTTAACTTTTTACCGGTTTTAATATTTCTCCTGTGATATGTGTTAGGAAACCATAGACTTGTTACTTTTACTGAGTATTTTCCTGCTATTAGATATGATTGACTGGGCATGGTGGTTCGCACCTGTAATTCCAGCACTTTGGGAGGCTGAGGTGGGTAGATCACCTTGAATTCTTGGGCATGAGTTCAAGACCAGCATGGCCAACATGGTGAAACCCCATCTCTACTAAAAATACAAAAGTTAGCCAGGGGTGTTGGCATATGCCTGTAATTTCAGCTACTTGGGAGGCTGAGGCAGCAGAATCACTTGAACCCAGGAGGTGGAGGTTGCAGTGAGCCAAGATCACACCAGTACACTCCAGCCTGGGTGACAGAGTGAGACTCTGCCAAAATACATATATATATATATATATATATATATATATATATATATATACACACACACACACACATATATATATATATTTTCATATATATATGAAATTATATATTTTTTCATATATATATTATTTCTGACATGTACTCAGCTGGTGCTGTTGTTACCAGTCAGACCAGACTACAAGAAGCACTGGTTTAGGAAGTTTCAGGTGAGGTGATGGAAAACCATCTTTCTGTGTTTCCTCATCTTTGGGGCTTGAGGTGCTGGGAGGCAGCCAGCCTAATGTGGGTACATCACTGACACCTTCCAGTCACAGGGAGACAGGGAGTCAGAATTGTCAGAATAGTGAATGATACACTGTGTCACCGGGACCAGCTCTTTAGTATTTCTTAATCCTTACACGAACCATGTAGTATTACTCACTCTGTGTAAGGCCTGCTTCCTCTTGACCTATTCTTCAGTCATTTTGTTTCTGTTTTAGAACAGAGGGGCTGGTACAACATACTTTTTAACAGTTATGCCAATTGCACCTAAGTCTTGAGAGAAAAAAACACTGACCCAGTCCTTTTCTGTTTAATTGCAGGCCTATCGAGGTTCCCCTAATGCATCTCATACCTTAAGCTCTGTGCTGATTTTCATACACATACATTTCTGGGGCCCAGTGCTACCTATGACCACTTCTGCTTTGGGGTCCCAGAGTTCCTTGCCAAAGGTCAGCCCTGTGGCCTGCACTCACCTCTCTTCCTGATGGCCTTAGCCTCCTGTTTGGGCTGTACACTCAGACCATGCTGTTAGGACTGATGGATTTTTAGTCCCCCAAGTAACAGAGAGTGCTGAATTGACAAGTGGACATGTGCAGAGAAGGAGGCCAAGGCAGAGCAAGCTCTCTGCTTCCCCAGTATCCCTTCTCCGTTTCTTCCTTACTGTGATGATCTGAGTTTTCGTGTTCCTCCCAAATTAACATGCTTAAGTCCTAACACTCAAGGTGATGGATTAGGAGGGAGGGCCTTTGAAAGGTGATTAGTGCCCATATGAAACAGGCCTGAGAGTGACACCTCATCTTTTCCATCATGTGAGGACACAGCAAAAAGGCACTGTGAACTCCTCACCAGAACCTGAATCTGCTGGCACCTTGATCTTGGACTTCCAGGCTCCAGAACTGTGAGCGATACATTTCTATCATATAAGCCACCCAAATCCATGGTATTCGGTTATGATAGCCCAGATGGACTAAGACACTTACTGAGCAGACCCAAGGGTCATGTAGGGTGGTGATGTGAGCAGCTAAACACTGTGCCAGTGCTACTGTAGCTAGGGGCAGTGGTGTGACCTGATACTGGCTCATGATACACAAGAGTTCTGTGTGGGGGTTTTGAGCAAACCTTTAAAAGGAGGTCTGGCTCAGCTGGGTGCTTTTATTGCCCTCTGCCCTTCACCCTTTCCCCTTCTTCCTTCCTGGAAGGGAGGTGCTAAGCTTGGAGGTGTAGCAGCCGCTGTGCTACAAGAAAGGCTCCACGCTGAGCAAGTTGGAGCAGGAGCCTGTCTCTCCAGTGGCAACCCCAGTAGCTGCTGAACTACAGACTTCCTGTCATGTGAAGGAAAAAAAAACCTACTAGACTCTGCCTGTGTTTGTCAGATTTTCTTGCTGCCTCCATCAGCACAAAGTCTGAGAAAGAAGAGAAGTGACTGGGAGGTGACATGTGAGTGTCCCACCACTGATGGCAGTAATGAGAATCAGCAGAACAGCAGCCATGCGAGCAAACATTTCCTGAGCACTGACTCCAGGTCAGGCATGATGCCAGGCTCTTGACATGCATTTTACAGATGAGGCATCTAAGGTTCAGAGGGTCTTAGTAACATGCCCATCACAGCCAGGAAGGGTAGAGCTGGGATTTACACCCAGGCCAGTACAGCCTCCCTGGCCCTCATCAGGACTCTTGATCTCTCTAACTTGGTCCCCAGGCCTCTGGCTTTGGTGTCTGGAGTCAGGCTTTAGGCACCTGCCCACTTTTAAGGCCCTGGCTCTCATGGCTTGTATCCCCTCCAACCTCCCCCATCCCTTCCCTGCAAACACAGCTGCCCCTCCAGAGTTGGGCTGGAGTTGGAGCCCCCTCTTCCCCTGCTATGCCCACCTTCTCCTGTCTGGTGACTCCTGCAGGACAGGACTTCACCTACTATTCCGTGTTCTCCTCCTCCGTCTTCCTTATCAGAATAACAGGCATGGCTCTTCTTAGAGTTTTGATTTTTCAGAGTTGCAAATGCATCTGCTCTTCACATTGTATCTGTATCATTTTGATTGATGTCAGTTTCTAGAATGCCTTAGGCACTGGAAACAAGTACCAGAGGAAAACAACATATAGCAAGAAAAATATGTGCATTATTATATACTGGCTATTATAAATTATAAACAACATTATAAATAAAAATGTATACTGTATTGATAAATGATAGAATCTTCGAGTTGAAAAGAATCTTGGGGCACCATGCAGCCTCACCCTTTCCCTTGAGGCTGAAAACCCAAAAGGTGAGCCAGGCAGGTAGGGGATCAGAGTGCTTGCAAGAGAACTGAGGCCTGAGCATTCTGTACAGAAAGAATAAATCCTGCATCTTCTACGCACGTGTTCAAGAACTTTTGAATGTATCAAGACACTGTTGTGATTGATAGAATATGGATTCCTTTAAAAGCATCCCTGAATGTAGAGGTTTTGACCATGATGCACTTTCTGGTGTATGTATGTGTTTAAGGGGTCTTCATATCCAGGGAGTTATGCCTCCTTCTCAGGCAGACCTGCTGCGTGCTGCTCACTCATCCATAAAAACTCCTTGGGAGCCTCAGAGCTAGCCTTATCTTGCATCCAACTCTGCCTCTGGGTCACTTCTGCCGTTGCCATGGTCCTGTGTAGTGTGACTGAGAAACCAGCCTTTGGAAATCAGAGTCTGTGTCCTCGTCCAAATGTGTCCTGGCACCCTCTTACTCATTCTCATCTTGACCTAGGGTGACAGCTTGTCCTGGTGTGCCAGAGAGTATCCTGGATTTAAAACTAAAAGATCTGGGTCTGGAAACTGAACAGGAAAGTTCACTCCCAGGAAAACTGGAATGGTTGATCACCACTGTCTACTTTCTTTCAGGCTGAACAATGCCATTTCCTAAAATGTTTATAGCATACAAGGTGTCTACATCCTGCCACCCTGGTGGCTCATGCTCCAGTTCAACAATGTCACTCTGACATGCTGCATCTTGAGCTGAAAGAGATCCTCTGTGTTGAGGTTGTGGGTCTGTCCATCAAGGCGTTCAACTTTTAACCAACTGTTCCACAACACTGGCTTATAATGCATGTGTGACCAGTTAAAGCCACAGGATGTTCTCCATAAACTTCTATCAGGTCACGTTTCCCACCTCCACCCTGTACTTGGCAGTCTTCTGATCTAATGGCAGTTTATTTTAAATTTAATTTAACTTATTGGCTTGAGACTAGCCAATGTCCCTTTTCAGGCGATGTTAGAAGTGAGTCCGTGGCCCATCTTATTGGTAGTCTTGCCCAGGTGTGTGGCTTCTGCTGTGGCCTCATCCAAATTGTTGATACAAATGTTTGGCGCAGACCCCTGGGGCACATCATCTGAGACATCCATTGAGATTCACATCAAGCTGTCAGTTGATAATCTATATTTTCTTGTTCAGCTACCAGGGAATAGATCTAATTGTATTTTGTCCCTTAGGGGTGACCCCAGAGGATTCGGGCACCTGCTGATGAAAATCAAAATCTCTTAGTGGCTGAAGCATATTCCAGAAAGGCTAGGATGCCACCAAGTCAACACCACTCTGAATAAGCACAGGTAATTGAGACATTGACCCTATAATTATGTGGGTGGTTTACTCCCAGCAAAGGCCTAATCCTCAATTGGCTCCTCTTTGCCACTCATAGGTCTCTGAGTCACTTCCTTTCACCAGCCATCTTTAGTAAACTCCTGGGGCATTACAATCAATTTGCTGAATATTTCAAGATTTTATTCCATCATGTGAGGAAATAGAGTAGTGGGATGTACCTTCAAGTATAACCTCTTAGAATTTGTGTTTTACCTTTTTTGTCCCTGTACCTGTGACCTTTTTAAAAAATTGAATTAATACCTACAGATAAATGCCCAGATCCTAAGTATGCAGTTTCTTGTATAATCCTTGCCCCCGGCACCCCAGTCAAGATACAGATCCCACCTGTCACCCCAGAAATGCTTCAGTGCCCCCTTCCAGTCAGTTTCCCCCTCACCCTCATATGGCCTAAGACTCTACCAATCTAACTGGTTTTAGATACCATGCAAATATAACCAAAGGTGATTAGAAAGAAATGCCTATAAAAATAAAATAAGACCTATATACATGTTTTGAAAGTACCAACAGTTTAGCATTTTTCATCTCCATTTATGGCACAGGTAACCAAGTGTTTACTGCATTGTTTTCTTTTTTTCTTTTTTTTGAGACGGAGTTTCACTCTTGTTACCCAGGCTGGAGTGCAATGGCGCGGTCTCGGCTCACCGCAACCTCCGCCTCCTGGGTTCAGGCAATTCTGCTGCCTCAGCCTCCTGAGTAGCTGGGATTACAGGCACGCGCCACCATGCCCAGCTAATTTTTTGTATCTTTAGTAGAGACAGGGTTTCACCATGTTGACCAGCATGGTCTCGATATCTTGACCTCGTGATCCACCCACCTCGGCCTCCCAAAGTGCTGGGATTACAGGCTTGAGCCACCGCGCCCGGCCTACTGCATTGTTTCCTCATATTTTCTATTGCATAATTTTCTTTGAATAGTTCAGTGTCATACCAATTAAAATGTTTACTCTGTGTTGCAACTTGTAGTATCTTAAAATAACATATATGTAAAATTGAACCTAAAACGGGGGGATAATCTGCTGGAACATAAGAGTCTGTAGGTGTACAACGAGTGTCATCATTCCTGGCTGGGAACTGTCTCACGGGGCCTACAGCCAGCAGAGGTGCGCAGGTGCAGGGGTGGATATTGGCTGGCCTCCACCTGGTGGTTTGTGTTGGCTGCTGTTTGTGGAGACCTACATTTGTAAGAGCTTCCCTAACTGCTGTGGCTGACATGCCTGCAGGCATCTGTGGAATGTAATTAGTGCAGCCCAGCCTTGCAAATAGTGAAGGCTTCTCTTGTTGCAGGAGATGAACTGGACTGACCCATTCATAATATGTGGATAGAAGATATCTACCTATATTTTTGTACTTTGCAAAGAGTGTTCAATGTTCATTAATAGGATGGTGACCTTAGGAAAATTCTGGGAAGTTCTCTAAATCTGATAGCAAATTATGTTTTGGCTATCCTGTCTTAAGTTCGGCTTTAGTGTTTGTGATGATTAATTTTATGTGTAAACTTGATGGAGCTAAGGGATGCTCAGCTCACTGGTAAAATAGTACTTCTGGGTATGCCTGTGAGGCTGTTTCTGAGAGAAATTAGCATTCAGGTTGGTGGACTGAGTGAAGAAGAGTGCCCTCTACAATGTGGGTGGGCATCATCCTATCTATTGGGGGCCCAAAGAAAACAGAAAGACAGAGGAAGGGCAAGTTTGCTCTCTGCTTGAGCTGGGACATCCACCTTCTGCCGTCAAACACCAGCTCTCCTGGTTCTTAGGGAACTTGGACTGGAAGAAACCACTGGGTTGTCTGGATTTCTAGCTTGCAGATGGCAGATCTGGAGACTTCTCAGCCTCTGTAATCCATGAGCCAATCCCTCATAATACATCTCTTTCTATGTATCTCTATATATCCTCTTGGCCTGTTTCTCTGGAGAACCCTAACCAATACGGCATTTTGCCCAACTATGGTAAGGTGCTACTTAGATCCCTGCATAGCAATGAAGAAATAGTAGTAGTAACAGCAGTAATAAAACCCGCCATGACAATATTAGCAACCACTTACTGCTGCTCACCATGCTGGCAGCTGTGCTGAGCAGCTAGTATAGATCTTCACAATTAATTCCCACAGCAGTATCATTTATAGATCAAGTAACTGAAGTAAAACAGGTGAAGTAACTTTCCTAAAAGGATAAACCACAATTAAAAGCAGAATTTGTATGAGGTGTACCTTTCAGTGTTCCAGGAGAAGATGGCTGGTGTATTTAAATGGAGAGATTGGAGCCAAGTATGATAAATAAATAATGGAGTTTTCACATGTATGAGGAACTGCATCTAGATGTGTTCCTGAGTCCATCTGTCTGTCTGGACTGTTCTGTGCTATCATGTCCTTCTAATATCTCTAGCTCTCATAATAAGTCATATTATCTTGAAGAGTGAGTCTCTGGCTCCCCTGCTCCTCCTCCTCCTTTTTCTTTCTTCAATTTTTTTCCTAGCTATTCTTTTCTGTTTATTCCTTGCATTAATTTGAAGATGTACTTGAAAAGTTCTATGAAAAAAAAATCTGGATGGGGTGCATTGGCTCACACATGTCATCCCAGCACTTTGGGAGGCTGAGGCTGGCAGATCACTTGAGTCCAGGACTTTGAGACCAGCTTGGGCAACATAAGTACTACCCTATCTCTACAAAAATGAAAAAGAAAATTAGCCAGGCATGGTGGCTTGTGCCTGTAGTCCCAGCTGCTTGGGAGGCTGAGATGGGAGAATTGCTTGAGCGTGAGGAGATTGAGTCTGCAGTGAGCTGTGATTGCACCACTGCACGCCAGCTTCAGGGTCTAGAAAAAAAGATATATATCTCTAATTTTTTTTTGAGGCAAGGGTTTATTCTGTCACACAGGCTGGAGTGCAGTGACATGATCACAGCTCACTGTAGCCTTGACCTTCCAGGCTCAAGCAGTCCTCCTACCTCAGCCTCCCAAGTAGCTGGGACTACAGGCATGAGCCACCACACTCAGCTAATTTTTTACTTTTTGTAGAGTTGGGGGTCTCACTATATTGCTCAGGCTGATCTCAAACTTCTGGGTTAAACGAGTTCTCCCACCTTGGCTTTCAAAAGTGCTGGGATTACAGGCATGAGCCTCTGCACCTGGCCAAACTATCATCTTACTTATAATAGTTTTTAAAACTCTGTTGGATTTTCTATACTAAGGTAGTAAAAATTCTAAGAAGGCCCCCAAGATTTTCACCTCTTGTACATAACCCATATAATCCCCTTCCCTTGAGTGTGGGTAGAACCTGTGAATATGATGGGATAGTCACTCCCATTATTACATTGTACCATTTAAGACAGTTCTAGGTAACCAAAGGGAGAGATTCTCCTGGTGGCTTTGAATATAAATAAGTAAGCTGTCACAGTGTAGGCCAAGTGACAGGGGACTGCAGGTGGCTTCCAGGGGCTGAGAGCCCACCCTAGGCCACAACCATCAGAAAATGGAAGCCTCAGTGCTACGATCCCAGGGAACTGAATTCTGCCAACCACATCAGTTTGGAAGAGGATCGTAAGCTCCAGCTGAGAGCAGAAGTAGGGCCCCACCTTGATTTCAGCCCCACCTTGATTTCAGCCTGCTGACACCCTGAGTAGAGATACAGACGTCTGACCTACAGAACTGTAACATAATAAATGTGGGTTTTTAAACTGCTGACTTTGTGGTTATTTGTTACCCAGCAACAGAAAGCACTGCAAACATTCATAGTGTTAGCAATTAATGGCAAGGTTGTTTCTTCCTTTCCAAACCATATACATTTTCTATTTATTTCTGGGCTTATTTTGCTGGGCGAAAGCTTAGGTTAAATAGAAGGGATGATATTGAAAATCCTTAAACTTTTCTTGATTGTAAGGTAATTCTTCTAATGTGTCTTCATTAACTATAATGTTTTGTAATCTTTTAGAGGACATCTTTGAGAAAATCATGAGCTTTACCTTGTCTTCTTACTTTGTTAAGAGTTTATTTTCCAATTACAAATAAGCTTTTAAGTTGTTAAGTGTGTTTTCTAGAGCTATTGAAAGAAATACACTTTTTTTCTTTTTTAACATGTTAAGTTAGTTTCTACATTGATAGATTTTCTGAAGTTAAGTCATCATTTCATTCTGGAAATAAATCCTAAATTTAAAAATGTAGTACAATGCCAGATTTAAATTGCTAATGTTTTATTTAAGATCTTTGTTTTCTTCAAAGGATTGGTAAAACAATTGTGAAGCCATCAAGGACTGTTGCTCTTTTTTCTTCTTACATAGACATTATTATTTAGATCAGGTTTAGGTTCATAGAAAAACTGAGCAAAAGGTACAGAAAGTTCCCATATTTCCTCAGCCTCTTCCACTACCAACATCCTGCACCAGAGTGATACACATTACAACTGGTGAGCCCACATTGGCACGTCATTATCAACCAAAGTACATAGTTTACATTAGAGTTCACGCTTGGTGTTGTATATTCTATACAAATGTGTAATGACATATATTCACCATTGTGGTATCATGTTACTACAATGTGAATACTACAATGTATGATACTACAATGGGTTTGGACAAATGTGTAAGGACATATGTTCACCATTGTAGTGTCATACATAATAGTTTCCCTATCACAAAAAGCCTTTGTGCTCTGTTGAACATGGCTTCAACATCTTTCATTCCTCCCTACCAATCCCTGGCAGCCACTGATCTGGAAAAGGCATCAAATGCCTTTTCCAGGATGTTGCATAGTTGGAATGGTATAGTATGTAGTGTTTTAAGATTGGCTTCTTTGACTGAGGAATATGCATTTGTTTTCTCCATGTCTTTTCATGGCTTGGTAGCTCATTTCTTTTTGGCACTGAATAACATTTCATTGTCTGAATGTGCCACAATTTCTTTATTCATTGACCTACTGAAGGTCATCTTGGTTACTTCCAAGTTTTGCCAATTATGATAAATAAAGCTGCTATGAACATTCATGTATGGGTTTTTGTGTGGCCATAAGTTTTCAGCTCATTTGGGTGAATACCAAGAAGCACAATTGCTGAATCATATGGTAAGAATATTTTTAGTTTTGTAAGAAACTGCCAAACTGTCTTCTAAAGTGGTATATCATTTTGAAAGGGTGTTGTTTTAGTTGTTGATTTTTTTATACCTTTTATTCAGCTGAATGGACTAGTCTATTTTCATTGTGGAAGAACATATTTTAGTCACTTATAATAATTATAGTGTAGATTTAATATACTTACCATGTGGGTTCACACCTGCCAGTGCAAGCCCATCTCTTATCCCATTTTCTTTTTTCAAAATTTGTGATGCTTGACTGTTATTCTATAAATCCCTCCCACCCCTTCACCCTTGAGTTGTTGATTTTTTTAAACCATTGATTAAATTTTAAATTATTGATTGTTTCTAATTGCTTACAGATCTTTTCAGATTTTTTATTCTTCTTGAGTTTTTAAAATATTTTCCTAGAAAATTGTGTACTTCATCTATGGTTTTATTATAATATTGTTGTTCACAGTATTTTTTCATGAGGTTCTAAAATTCCCTTTATATTTAATTTTTATTTTTAGTGTTGTTGATATGTACCTTTTTAAATTTATTATTTACTAGGTTTGTGAAGGTTTTATTTATTTTACAAGTCTTTGTTAAGAGTCAGCATTTGGTTTCATTAAATCTATTTAGTTATCTTTGTTTTCTTATTCATTTCTGTTTCTGTATTTATTAGCTCTTTTCTTCTACTTTATTTTGCTTATTAGTTATCTAACTTCCTTTTTTTAAAAAAACTGGGTCTCACTCTGTTGCTCAGCCTGGAGTACAGTGGCATGATCATGGCTTACTGCATGCAGCCTTGGCTTCCCAGGCTCAACCAATCCTCCAACCTCTCAGCCTCCTGACTAGCTGGGACCACAGACGATGTAGCCAGCATGCCCAGCTAACTTCTGTATTTTTGGTAAAGATGGGGTTTTGCCATGTTGCCCAGTCTGGTATCAAATGATCCTCCTGCCTTGGCCTCCCAAAGTGCTGGGATTACAGGCATGAGATACTATGTCTGTCTATTAAATCTATTTAGTTACCTTTGTTTTTTATTTCATTCATTTCTGTTCTTACATTTGTTAGTTTTTTCCTTCTATTTTATTTCATTTATTATATAACTTCTTGAACTGACTGTTAAATCATTAGTTTTAAAATTTTTCTTTTTTTGAATATATCTGATTTTTTTCTCTCTAGGTTCTGCATTACTTGCATTCCGTATGATATGTAGGGTTTTCTTTGGTATCCATTTCTAAATACAGTATTTTGTAATTTTTAAAATGATTTATTCTTTAACTCATTAGATAATTAGAAAAGTATTTCTGGCTGGGTGTGGTGGCTATGCCTGTAATCCAGCACTTTGGGAGGCTGAGGTGGGTGGATCACTTGAGGTTAAGAGTTCAAGACCAGCCTGACCGACATGGTGAAACTCCATCTCTACTAAAAATACAAAAAATTAGATAGGCATGGTGGCAGGTGCCTTTAATCCCAGCTACTCAGGAGGCTGAGGCAGGAGAATTGCTTGAACCCAGGAGGCGGAGGTTGCAGTGAGTCAAGATTGCACCACTGCACTCCAGTCTGGGCCAAAAGAGCAAAACTCTGTCTCAAAAAAAAAAAAATATGAAAAGTATTTCTTATTTAGCAAACATGTTGGTTCATTTTTTATTTGTTTTGGATTTTTCATTGTATTTTATTATGGTTTGGGAACTTAATCTGAATGATATTGAGCTTTTATTTACTGAGATTCCTTTTGATGTTCATTCAGTGATCAAGTTTTATGAATGTTCAGTTTTTTCCAAAATGCTTCAAATGTGACAAAAAAAATATATCTCTAATGTTGGGTACATGAGTCCATGGTCTCACATTTTTGAGGTCTCACTTCCTTTACTGTGTTCTTACAAGGCTGGTTGTCTTTGTTAGATCACAGGGCTTGTGGGTCCCAGACTAGCTCTCAGTTAAATTTTTTGAGTAAGGATTCCTATAATCTGGGGAAAAGGTAAATGTGAATCCCATTCCCTTAAGTGAAATAGGGTTGGGGTTTGATTTTACATGAAAAACTTACTCTTTTTTATCCACAGAAGCAGGCAGATTACAAACTCCCTTGACATCCACATTGTTGATGGAAAATATATATTTATGTGTATAATTTTTCTATCCTCCTTTTCATAGAGGGGATTCACAGGGAGTTCCAAAACTTGTGTTGGATTTATTAGAAATTTGAGAGGCTAATCCCTACATGAACACTTGGATGGATGATAGAGATGTACCAATTATGATTACATATACATATAATTATATGTATATATTTCTTATATATCCAAACAGTTATATATGCAACAGTATAACTTAAATTTTCACTGTAATGTATGAACTAGCACCTATTTCAAACACTGCTTTTGAACTTGATAGACATTATATATATATTTTTAATTATATTTAAAAAATTCTATCCGATTGTCTGCAGTCATTAATTAGGGCATTCAGAGCTGTCTCAGCAAACTTATTCTGTACTTGAGAAAACAGGAACTGAATTGTTTATCATCAATTTGTGTAACTCTCTACAGAAACTGAGAACAGCTTTGACTAGCTTTTTCCTTCTGCTTTATTTCAAAGAAGATTTTTAAATTATGTGGGACAGGGACTGTTAATTTTCTCCACTGCAACATTACCACACTCTCCTGAGCTGGTTGCACTTTTATTTACTCTTCCATCTTGAGAGATGGAAGGCCGCCAAAGGCTTTAGTAGGCCCCAATTTGGGAATATAATCACTCTGAATGAAGAAACCAAAGTAAGTAAACTGTGCTGTACTGGGGGGAATTAGGATTGGGGTGAGGTAAAGTCTTTTTTAAAAATGTACTAAAAATAAGATCTCCCTTGATTTTTGATGAAGGCAAATTATCCTAAATGCTTAAACCATTTGACTTAATGCTTGGAAAGGATGTCCATTAAATTTACTTTTATCCACTATAGTTCTGAGTGCAGTTACCTTTTGACACATTTATTTTTCTTAGGCCCAGAGAGAGGATGAGTAGGAGCTCTCCTCGAAGGAGGCCCACAGTGGTCCATTCCTCCACTGTGGCTCACTCCTCACTAGGCCAGCTCATCTTCCTCTAACTCAAAATGACACATTGTTTCTCTCAAGAAAAGTGATTTTTGAAACCATTATTTTTGCTATTCGACAGGCAGGATTGTTTGTTTACAGTAATCCCAACTTCAATCATAATACTGTGCACATGGGGCCCAAGAAGCTGGTGGTTCAGGAAGATGTAATGCTTCCAACGTTGGTGGGCATTTTCCAAGTATTTGATCTGTGCCGGGTGCTGGGCTAAGAGCTCTTGGGCTCTTATTTGAGCCTCAGGTCAATTCTGTGGGGAAGGAGCAGGTCATTTATTCTGAAATTCAGAGCTTGGCAGGGTTTAGATCCTCATTTACTGTTGCTCTGCTGGCGTACACTGCCCAGATGATATCTATTGTTATTATCCTCTGCTCCTCATCCCGATCTTGACCTTTGTTGGAAATAGATGCTCAGTGCCACAAAGAAAAATTAGCACTAAGACAAAGGATCTTTCAGCAACACAATTTTTACTTCCTGGACTGCAGAAAGGGTACTCTCACTAGCCATTTTGACACAAGAATACAACGAACAAAGGAAAACAGACATATCATTCCTTACGCATTTGGGGTTGTCCTTACTTCTGTGTTTGATCTCTGTTGGCTGGAGCCAGACCTCACAATCTAAACTAAAACCCAACTGACTAACAACTTAAAACTTTTCTAAACAGGTAAAAGCAATGGAGAGCTGGGACATGCCTGGGAGCACATCCAGCACAGATATTTTGTGTTAAAGTACAAGGAAGTAGAATATACTACCTGTCTGTAAGCATGGCATGTTTAACAGCTACAGAGGATAGGGCTTAACAAAGAGTTATTAGGACGCTTATTCTTTAACAAGAAAGGAAACTTTAAAAAGGAACTTTTCTACTTCCCACAACTTTGAAATGTGAACCATTGTGATTGCCTGAGAGAATCATTCTTTAATGCATAAAAATAATTTATAAAAGTGCTGTTTCTTAAAAACATTCCTTGTATGCCATTCTAGGAACATTTTATTTTTTTCTTTTTGAGATGGAATCTCGCTCTGTTGGCCAGGCTGGAGTGCAATGGCACAATCTTGGCTCACTGCAACCTCTGTATCCCAAGTTCAAGTGATTCTCCTGCCCCAGCCTCCCAAGTAGCTGGGATTACAGGTGTGTACCACCATGCCTGGCTAATTTTTGTATTTTTAGTAGAGACAGGGTTTCACCATGTTGGTCAGGCTGGTCTTGAATTCTTGACCTCGTGATCTGCCCATCTTGGCCTCCCAAAGTGCTGGGATTACAGGCATGAGCCACTGTGCCCGGCCTCTAGGAACATTTTCTTCTCATCATTGGCAGTGTGGGCTGGGGATGGTGGCTCATGCCTGTAATACTAACATTTTGGGAGGCAGAGGCAGGAGGATTTCTTGATACCAGGAGTTTGAGACCAGCCTGGCCAACATAGCGAGACCCTGTCTCTATTCAAGTATTTAAAATTTAAAAGAAATTTGGCAGCACGTTAGGAAGGACAGGACCCACTTAGATAATCTTATGACTGTGTGACAGGATGGAGAAGGAAAGAAGGTGAGTTGTAAGCTATAAAAGAAGATTAATATATGGGATAAATTAATGAATGACCAGAACTGTAGTTTCTGTTTCACAAAATGCGATGTAATAGAATACAAGCTTTGTGATTAGATCAGGTTTGAAATAGCATCCCACTGCTTGCTGATGGTATCCTGGACATGTCATATAAGCTCTATCAGCCTCAGTTTCCCTGAGGAAAGCAGAAAACAAATGTTATGGTAATGAAGTGTCATCCTATCAGAAAAGTAGGTTACAACAACATGATCTGTTAATCAGAGCATTATTGAGAATGCAAGTCCTCAAAGACACACCTTTATTCTAGCACCACAAAGGATGCAGGAGAGTAGTGGGGATGCTAGGGTGTTCCTCACTCTCTTGTGCACCCCTTCTGCTTAGAATTTGGTCTCTATAAGGAGCCAGGGCCCCTTGCGGGGAAGCTGATTTTCTGTCTTAAGAGAAAACCTGAGGATTGATCTGGAGCAAAATAATTATTTCAAGTGGTTGAGGAGCCATGACAAAAGGACATAGGCATTGACCTGGAGAGCTCCCGCCTGCCTTTGGCAATGTGAACATGGCCCCGAAAATGATAATTCTAGTTCATTGAAAGAGTTGGATTTGTAAAAAGTTCATAATATTTAAAACAAAAAAGCTAATAAAATTAAAAAGGAAGTCATAATAAGAGTGTGGATACACTGCTCTGTTTAGTTTCGGGTTGATTTTGGTAAGTAGGAGAAGAGTAATCCATGTGGAGATTTTCCTTCTTCTGTTGGGCTATGTCTTCTTGCAAACGTTGGGTGTGGATGCATACTCGTTTCTATGTGAGGAGAGAAGGAGAGCGCGGCTTGTTTGGCTCTGGCAATGTGGGGTGGGCTCCGTATGTTGGTAGGAGGGTAGGCTTTGGGCTTCCTACAAGGCAGTGGTGACGCTGGCTGGCCCCCTTGCCTTGTTTCACACTGCTGCTTCAGATCTCAGCTTAAAGGTCTGTTTCTCAGTAAGCTTCCCACCCCCACTAGTTTACCCCTCTTAGAACCTTTCCCTTGAGTATTTAACACAATATGCAGTTGTGCAGTTATGTGTATGATTATTTGATTAACTTCTTCCTTGCCCACTGAGCTGTGATCTCTGAAAGGGCAAGGCCCATGTCTGTTTTGCTCACTATGTTATTTCCTAATACCTGGCACAAGTACATCACAGGTTTTCAATAAACACTTGACACATGAATAAATGGCATAGTGCTATACCATCCTTTATAAATGTAACATTTGTGTTCATTCCCACCACTCCCATACAGGGTGTAATTAACATGCAGATTTCTACCCCTAATACAGTAAAGGTTTACTCTTCAATTTTATTCTCTACAACTTAACAGTAGTTTGATTAGTTTAACTTTTGCATCTCTGTCCTCCAAAAAAAGAAAATTATCATAGACTCATGGCACTAAAGGGGACCCTGTTATCTCAGCTGAAGAATTTACATATTAGACTAACATTAAGCAATCCAGTCAAGATAACTGAGCTTCCTAAAGTTTTGGCAGGGCAAGGAGATGGGGAAGGGAGAGTGCCCCCCGGTCAGGGGGCAGCATGTACAGAGCTCTGCGGTGGGAAAATGCCCATCTGGAATACTTGAGGAGCTCACAGAAGGCCAGAGTGGCAGGAGCAGGATGGGGAAGGTGAAGTGAAGTGAGCAGGTGGGCAGAAGTGAGATACCCCTCTGATGGGAATGTTCCCCTGCCCCCAGTCATATGTGGAAACCTAATCCCCAATGCAATTATTAAGAGAAGCTCACATGAATGGAATTATGCCTTATAAAAGGCACCAAGAGAGCTAATTTTTTTCCCTACTGCCATGTGAGCGTACAGTGAAAAGACTACGTATGGGGAAGTGGCCCTCACCGGACACCAAATCGGCCAGTGCCTTGATCTTGGACTTCTCAGCTTCCAGAACTGTCAGCAATAATTTTTTTTTTTTGTAGTTATCCAGTCTAAGAGATTTTGTTACTGCAGCTCAAGTGGACTAAGACAAATACCAAGTTCCAAAGACCGTATTAGGATTTGGCCTTTGTTCTGAGAGTGATGTAAGGCCATTCAAATGTTAAGGCAGAGGTGTGATGTGTTCAGACTGTGTCTTCAAAGGCTCATGGACTGCCCTCCTATCAAATGTGGAAAGGCAGAGTAGATGCAGGAATCTCAGTGAGGAGGGTGTGACTGCAACACACGGCAGTCAGCATGTGTCTCCTCCTCCCCCATGCTGTCTACCACTTTAGAGGACATCAGGTTACATGATATTTGTAAAAATGACCTTTCTCAGCAACCAGGTGCTCTGGACCCATGGTGGGGCTTTGAGGGAACTCTAAGGTTTCAAAAGTACCCCAGGAGGGTTCAATATTGTAATGATTACTGACTCAAGGGGAATAAGGCCTCCTAAATTGCAATGACCATATCCTGCTACACCCCTCATGCGTTTTGGCAGCGTCCTTTTTGAGTTCTCTCCAACCCTAACTCTACTTTGCCTGAGAACACTATGCTCCAGAGCCCAAGGGAGCATGGCCTTAGGCTGTATCTTGAGCAATCTTAATGCTTTATAAAATTCAATTCCATTTCCTCCTACTGACATGTAGAACTTTTACTTGCATCATTTGAGGATTAATTATGAAATTTAGGAAGATATCGAGGTAAACAGATATGCTGTCTTCCAAAACCTCAATAGTGAGAAGTTAAGGAATTTTTCTCTGGTGGAATTACTAGTGGAGCGATTTTTTTTAATAGTGTTAATTTTCCATAACAAATAGTAGGTCACTCACCAACCGTCTCGAAATTCAAACTAGTTTTAAGGAATTGGAGTAAGATTTAGGACTACACGTATCACTACATCTTAGATTCAGCAATTAAAACAGTTTATTTTAGGATACATTGTATAAGACAGTACTTTGTTCTTCTGTAATGAAAGAGAGATTCTTTATCAAAAGATACCAGATTCATTCTTCTGCCCTCTTGGCGCCTGTGGAAGCCTGCAAGAATAGGGCTCCTGAAATGGCAAACATGTCTGGAAGGCTGTGCTCTGAGGCCACTTTTGCTCGCTCTCAGTGGCATCTCTGGAACCAGGGGGAGCACACAACTGTTGTTGAAATTGAAGGTGTTTTATATCCTAGATGAAACAACTTTATTTGGGATGTACTTATGTGTGCAAAGAATAACACAGTGATCCCTGGCAGCAAATAAAACAAAACCAGAGTCATCTGGGGAAAGTAACTTGTGCCTAAGGAAAGAGCAGCTTGGTTTGTGCCAAGTTCCAAAGCCACCCTCCTGCTAAGGCCATTGGGCACAGAATCCATGTGATGCTGTACCACTGGAGGATTTAAATTCATTGAAAAGTAAACAAATAAAATTTTAGGCTTGTTCATTTGAAAAAAAAAAAAGGAGGTATCTAATTTCCATGTGTTGGCAGGGCCAGACAGTGAAGCATGGAGCTTCAAGGCGAAAGCAGCATGTTAGGGTCCCTCCTGAGACTTGCCCTTGGCAGCACATAAGCAGCCTATCTACGAGGTCCTTCCACTTGCTGCCTGCTCCTCTGTCCCAGGGGGTCATTGATGGATGCTTTTTAAATTTTATTTTATTTTTTTGAGACAGGATCTTGCTCTGTAGCCCAGGTTGGAGTGCAGTGGCGTGATGAGGGTTAGTATGGGATGAACTGATGGGGAGAGAGGACTTGACTAAGGGATCTCAAGTGTCCTTAGCAGGAATATAGGCTCCAGCAGACATCTGTTGTGCACCTCAACACGAAGCAAGTACCTTAGCTCTCTGAGGTGAATTTTCAGGAGTGATGGGGAAGATGTTTTGAGGACATCCTGAAACCACACATAGGTGCCTCTATTACCAAGTGGAGAGGGACCCTTGATTATAGAGCTGGGAGAACTTGGATGCCTCTGGTACATGAAGAACCCTGCAGTGGGGAGTTAACTTTCAGCCTTGGGAAGGTCCCCACCTGCCTTCTCGATTGTGAGGGATTCTCAGTTGGTGGCCTGCCTGTAAGCAGTTCCTCCATTGTGCTGTTAGGAGGGAGGGATGTATTGATGGAGACTGAGTGGAAATGTTGTTGAAAAGTTGAATGCTGGAAATTCAAGCTAGTTTTAAGGAATTGGAGTAAGATTTAGGACTATCATTCTTTGTTGGAAATCATTCTTTGTTTTACCAGTCAACTTTCCCTCCTATTCTTCATGGTGGTCACCTTAATACTCATTCTGCACCAACCTCACAGCCTAATTCCTCCATTGTCACTTTAAGCAACCACTCATTCCTTCTGCCTTTCAGAAGAAATAAAAACCTCTGCCTGCCACCACACTTAACAAACTGATGACCTCCACCCCATTCTCCTGTTTTCGTTGTGATGGAGGGAGTGTCCCTCTTCCTTCCCACGGTCAATCCCTGCACCGACACTGTGTTCTTTCTCCTCTAGCTTCTCCCTTTCTATAACCTTCTCTTTCTCTGTTTCTCCTGCCTCTTTCATTTTATCATTTTAAGCATGCTTAAGTGTTGCCCATCTTCAACCAACAAACTAAGCAACCAACCAACCACTTCTTATATGGAAAACTGGACATTCTTATTCCTCTAGTAGCATGTAAATTGGTACAACTTTTTGGAAAGCAAATTGGCAGCACCTAACAAGATTTAAATGCCTGTGCCCCTTGATCCAGCAACTCCACCTCTATGAATGTATTTTAGAAGTGTGTTTGCACACACACAGACATGGCTGGGAACGTTCATTGTGGCATGTAACAAACAGCAAAAATATCCCTTAATATGGGTTTGGATTGCCATGTAGCTATTACATGGAATGTAGTTGAGCTGGATATTATCTGTGTGTATTATTCGATGTTCTTCAGAGGAACAGAACTGATAAAAGATTCTCTCTTTCTCTCTGACACACACACACACACACACACACACACCCCTATCAAAATTATAAAACCTCCACTGGGGAGGTTACTGGAGGCCCATTAGCAGAGGAAAGATCATCTCTCCCAGCTGCATCAGGAGAAAACCAGATGACTTCCAATGTCCTGTGAGTCTAACTTTTTATATCATTAATATAACATTGTCAATAAAGGTTTAAAGCTTAATCTAGAAAAGAAGCATAGAATGGGCATTATCATTGAGGAGGCCCTGGTAGTACTGTACCCCAGATGACTTGAATCTCTCCGGGTTCCCAGCAAGAAGCCCAGGGCTTCTGCCCTGCCTAAGGAATTTGCATGGCTCACTTTCTCTAGAACCCTGGAAGGAGGGACCCCAGATCAGCTGGCAGGAGAATCATCTCCACTAAGAGGCTTTCTTACCACAAAAGCCTCCAGTTACATCCTTGGTTGGGTTTTACCACCTGTTCTCAATCTCAAAGTCTATAGCAAAAGGGAGAGCTGCAGAGGCTCCTTCTCCAGAGCATAAGACAGGCTGCGTCCAGGGGTGCCTGGTTTAAGCATATTTTTCTTGGGTGATGAGTGGCTTGGGAAGGATATGCATTATCTTGCTGCCCTCCTCTGCTAATTTAAGCTGCACCATGCTTGTGGTGTTTGCATCAGCCCTTTATTTTGACAATGCAAATAACTCTAGAGCAATACTGTCCGGTGGACCTATCTGTGATGATGGAAATGTTCTATAATATCTGTGCTGCCAAATATGGTAGTCACTAACTATATGAGTCTATCAAGCCTGGGAAAAGTAGCAAGTATGACTGAGGAAGTGAATCTTAAATTAAATTCATTTAAATTTAAGGAAGCACATACAGCTAGTGGCTGCTGTATTGGGCAGTGTACCTCTAGGCCCTTGAACAGAATTGGTGTGGTCTTGATTAAGCTCTAGTCTTGGAATATTAAACTGATCTTCTTAAAATATGCTTTGATTCTTCAGCTGGAGAGCTAGTATAAATTATCTGTATTACCTTTAAACCAACCAATGAACCCATCAACTAACCAGTCAACACACCCTGCCCACCTACTGACTTTCTTGGCTTTCACAGCTGTCTCTATGCTAATGCCTTCCAAATCCCAGATTCTTAGCTAAGCTCCAGACCCAAATGCACAACCATCTAATGGACATCTGTCTATACTTGGATTTCCTACAGATGACTCAGATTCAACCACTTCAAACAAAATCGATTGTCTTCCTACTTTCTCCAAACCTGCTTTTCTTCTATGAGCTCTAGCTCAGGAATGGCACCTCCACTCTCCCACTTGCTTGTACCGGAAACATGCAGCTTGGTCTTGACTTCCCCCCCCCCCCCGCCCTCATCCATCACATTCATTCAGTTTCCATGATCTGTAAATTCTGCTGCTTCTCATCATCTCCACTGCCACTGCACTGGTTCAAATCACTACTTGATATTTCTTTTCTTTCTTTTTTTTTTTTGAGATGGGACCTTGCTCTGTTGCCAGGCAGAGTACAGTGGCACAATCTTGACTCACTGCAACCTTCATCTCCTGGTTCAAGCAATTCTACCTCAGCCTCCCGAGTAGCTGGGACTACAGGCATATGCTGCCACTCCCAGCTAATTTTTGTATTTTTAGTAGAGATGGGGTTTCACCATGTTGGCCAGCATGGTCTTGATCTCTTGACCTTGTGATTTGCCTGCCTTGGCCTCCCAAAGTACTGGGTTTACAGGCATGTACCATCGTACCCGGCCACTATTTGATATTTCTAAAATGCAAATCTGATCACCTCCCTTCCTTGCTTAAAGTACTTCAGTGACTCCCAATTTCTCTCAGGACAGAGCACCTTCTAACATCCCTCTGTGGTCTTTCCCTGGCCTCCCTTACCTCCTCTTATTTTGGCTGCTTCTTCCCCTTGCATTCTCTGTTCTAAGTTTACCCCAAATACATCACAGCAACCCTCACCTACAGGCTTTGACAGCTGCTGCTTCCCTGCTGAGAACCCTCTCCTTGCCCACCTGCTTTGGCTTAATGATTGCTACTCATCTTTTAGGTGTTAGCATTTAGACATTACTTTCTCTGTGGCCATCTGGGCCACATGCTCCTCTCTGCGACCTCCTAGGACCCTGCAATTTCCAGCTGCTCCACATGACTTTAGGTTCCTTGAAAGCAGAGCTTAACACTGACACATAGCTGGTACTAAGCCTCCATAACAGAATCCTTAAATGGAGCATGTCTGGGGCAAGGCTTATGGGGAACTTCTTCCTGTGACTTCTTCAGCTGCTTTCTGCCCTCATGGAGATTTTCCTACATGCCAAATCCATGCTAGAAAGCCTGCATGGTTCATGGAAAATGGCAGCTGGAGCCCTGTCCTCCTGGTGCTGATCTCAAGAAGTAGTTCATTTGGAAAGAGCAAGAAGGCCGGGCGCAGTGGCTCAAGCCTGTAATCCCAGCACTTTGGGAGGCCGAGGCGGGTGGATCACAAGGTCAAGAGATTGAGACCATCCTGGTCAACATGGTGAAACCCCGTCTCTACTAAAGATACAAAAAATTAGCTGGGCATGGTGGCGCGTGCCTGTAATCCCAGCTACTCAGGAGGCTGAGGCAGGAGAATTGCCTGAACCCAGGAGGCGGAGGTTGCGGTGAGCCGAGATCGCGCCATTGCACTCCAGCCTGGGTAACAAAAGCGAAATTCCGTCTCAAAAAAAAAAAAAAAAAAGAGCAAGAAGAGAGGCCTTTCTCCCTACGCCTGAACATAGAGCCAATAGGTTAAACAGCATAAGTTCCCAGGGCAGCCTCAAGCAAAACAGGTGGAGTCTATGTAAGTTCACAGATGGACAACTGCATGAGCATAGAACACAAAATAGAAATTGCCAACACTCTCTCATATTGTGGTAGGGTAAGCTTCTGGCCATCAGACGCAAGGTTTTACTTTTTTATTCTTTTTGTTTTTCTTTATTTATTTTTGAGACAGTCTTACTCTGTTGCCCAGGCTGGAGTGCAGCGGCACCATCTCAGCTCATTGCAACCTCCACCTCCTGGGTTCAAGTGATTCTTCTGCCTCAGCCTCCTGGGACTACAGGCGTGTGCCACCATGCCTGGATAATTTTTGTATTTTTAGTAGAGACAGGGTTTCACCATGTTGGCCAGGCTGGTCTCAACTTCTGACCTTGTGATCTGCCCACCTTGGCCTCTCAAAGTGCTGGGATTATAGGTGTGAGCCACCGCACCTGGCCCAATTTTTATCTTTTAAAAATATTTTTTGAGGGTCTCCTGTGTGTGTCTGTTCTAGATGCATGTAGTTAGAGCTGAACTAACTCCAAAATGCACACAGCAGCCAAGTCTCTGGAAGTAACTGTACCACAGAGTGCAAGAGCCTTTTAAAAGACTGCGCTCCTCTTATAGTTATCTTATTTTCCAAAGTCAGGGAGGTTGAAATGCCAAGAGTATGCATTTTGCTAAAAAGGAATATTTACAAAACTGCATGTGTATTGCACCTCATGATATTTTTATGAGTAAATAAAAGCAAAGTAGCAAAGAGCTAAAGAAATGCCTTTAGTGAAGACTGTACTCTTGGAAGTCTCAGCAATTGCAGAGTGAGACCAAGAGTTCTCCGCCATCAGGATACTGCTCCTACAACTAAGAAGGGGCTGCTCTGATATAAACTAATGGGGCCGACATTGAGCCTGGTGGTTTCCTGAGGATACAGGAGAGGAGACACAGAATTCCAGCACTAGAAAACACCCCCCAAAAAGGAGTCCAGATCAGGAAATGATTTCTCAGCTACTGATGGACAATGGTTTAATCATTGTTTCAGTGGGAAGAAATACCCAAGGTTGGTGGTGGGGGTGGAAGTAGGGAATCAATTGACTTCTGCAGTCACGGTGAGTGAGCAGGACAGGCAGCTGGCCAGTGCCCCTCCCACTGCCCTCCCGGCAGAGAAGGAAAGAGAATGGCTATTTCTCTGCCTTAGAGTTAAAGCACTGAGGGGAACATGAGAATGCTTGTGGGAAGCCAACCACCTTTGCTCTTTGTTGACTTTTGTTAACAAGCATCACTTGGTGTGACGCTGTCTTCCCCATATTCCCATCCTCAGCATGAACACATACATGGGAAATACTGTAGAATTTGCAGCCAGTGTTGGGAAAGCCTTTCCACTCCACACCAGGCCCACATTCTGGGGGTGGGTTCCAGACGCAAAACAGCTCCTTCCGCTATACCCACAACTCAACTGTCTGTGGTCACTGGTTTGAATTTTCCTTTATTCATATTTTGCCTCCCCAAATGGATCGTAATACCTTTGAAGATGGGGAGTATCCCTTGCACATCAATGGTGCCCACTTCATATATAACAACACAAAACAGGTCATTAAAACACCGAGTGAATCAGATAGAGGTGCTGGTGCCAAGCAGTGTAGTTCCTAGTGTGTGTTAAGCACTCTTGATGTGTGAAGAATAATGGGCTTCTCTGTTTGTTCATTCACTCTTTCATTCATTCAAACATGTGGGAAATGCCCAGTACACTGGGTCAGTAGAGAAGCCACTCGCAGTTCTTCATGTTGGTAAGAAAGGTTCAACGGATAGACCCTGTGCACTAACACCCCTACATATCTGCATCTGCTCTGTCTCTTATTTGTTATGCCATTTTTGGCTTAAAAAAAGAAAAGATGAAACAAAGTTCAAATGAAGTTCATTGTGTGTTTCCTTACAGCTTACACTTGGCAATGCTCTAGGGAGGACTTTGGCTGAACCCAGTAAACCAGGAGGAAAAGAATCACAAATGTCTGGAGTTTGTTGACTAGAGAAATTCCCTGTGGTCTGACAGATTACCATTTCCCACCAAGCTGTTCTCATCAGAGAAACCAAAGTTTCACTTTCAACTGGTACAGCTAGTTGAAAGTTCTGCACATTTCCCCAGGCATCTAAATAACATGCTTCCGTATTGATTTTTCAGATTAGGCAGAAACTTTGACTTCCTCCTATGAAAGATGAAAATTTAGGACTTTTGTTCCCCTGTTCCTCCGATGTAATTACATTGTGTTTTTTATTAAGTTGCTACTCAGAGTTAACACTGTTGTGATTATTATAAATGTTTTCCCCAGTAAGGCACATGGTATACACTGATAATATGTTCTTTGTTACACAACTTCCTCTCACTGGAGTTCACAATTATCTTGTTTTGATATTTTTCTGTCCCCAATTCTCCTTCAATTCATTGCCAGAAGTATTAATAGTTCAAACACATCAGGTAATCAACTGATTTTTTAATTTGTAATGTATCCCCTCTGGAGCCCACTGGCCTCCTTCTCTGATGTGTCACTCAGCTCTCCTTAGTTGGATTCCTCTCTCTTGAGCCCTTTGTAGGCCCTTTTTCTGGTTTGCCCCTTCACTTTGTGGAGTATATCATCCAGTACCTTCCCAGTAAAGCATGTTTGGATTCTATTGGATTTTTTTCCTGTTTTTATATTTCTTTAGAACTGACAGCTCATTTTTGTTTTACAAATAGTTCGTTGTTTTTCGTAGATGCAGTTATATTCTCTGAGGATATTAGTTATAGTTTTCCTGAAAGTTTCTTCTGCTTTTTGTGCTGTCTTGGCTTTCTCTGAATATGTATGTTTGATTATAATCTCAGTAGTCGTTGTCTGTAAGTCTTTTCTTTGAGGACCTTGGTTTCTCTAGAGAAGAAATTTCTAGCCTGCTGTCTCACATGTCTAAGATGGGCCACCAGGATTCTCAGATGCTGTGGCAAAAGGCTGCTGGCTGTTCCCACCATTCAGCCTGCTGACTTGTCCCCCATCCCATTCTCTGGTATGTCTTCTATAGGATGAAAGGGATGTTTGTCTGATGGAGTGGAGAAGCAATCAAAGGATCAAACTGTATTTAGTACAGCCTCTTAACCAACACTCCACAACCGGAGAGGTTCCTGGGGCCTCCAATTCTATCCCTACCAGGTGCTCTGGGGCCAGTCTGTTATCCACCTGCCTCCTCTCTGCAACCTGTGCTTGGTCTCCAAGTTATTCACCATTTCCCACCTGCTTTCCAGTTTCCAACATCGTGTTTACCTCTCTCTCTCTCCACACTTGTTGCTTTCTCTTTTAGCTTTGCCCTTGAGAGGGTTTATTTGTTTTTTTTTGTTGTTTTTTTGTTTTTTTTTTTCATTTAATGAAATTTCTATACTGTAGTGAATTTTGGGGGTGGGAATAGAGGCAAAAGAGGCTGTTCAACCCATCATTGTTATGGTTTAAATTTGTCCAAGTTTTATGTGTTGGAAACTTCATCCTGATGCAGCAATGTTGAGAGGTGGGATCTTTAAGAGGTAATGAGGCCATCTGGACAGTCTTAATGCCATTATCTTGGGAGTGGGTTGGTTATTGTGGGTGTGGGTTCCTGATAGAAGGATGATTTTGGCCCTGTTTTCTCTCTCTTTCCCTTCTACCTTCCACCAGACGATGGCATAGACAGAAAGCCCTCACCAGATTCCAGCACCAGCCTCCAAGATGTGAGCCAAATAAATCATTGTTTATAAGTTACCTAGTCTCAGGAATTCTGCTTTAGCAACACAAAACAGACTGAAACAACCATGTTAACTTGGCTGGTTAACCCGTCTTTCTTGAATGGAAAAAAAGCACTTGAAATACAGTCTGTGGAAACTCTACCCAGTTTGAAAATGTTGCTGAATTCTCATATCTCTAGGCACAGTTCATAATCTTCAAGGAGCTGATGCTCCCAGGTAAAAGGTGAGCTATAACAGTCTGCTGACCATTTGAGTGAATACATGAGTCAGGTCTTCACTTGTAGCACTGTTGACCCCTCTGAAAACTCAGAAGAGGGGAGAGGACAGCAGCCTTAGTAAACTTAGGGGGAAAAGTGGCTTCCATATTTGACTACAAATTAGAATCCCCTAGGAAGTGTTCAGAATTATAGATTCCTTGAGATGATTCCAGAACTAGTTGAATCCTAATCTCATGAACTAGGTCCTGGATAAACTGCATTTTTGCCAACAAAGTACCCACATATAACCTTCCTGTTATGTGAAAAAATACACCTGTAGTGTTTAAGGCACTGTTAATCATATCTTTTGTTGCTTACAGCTGAAAGTGTTCCTAATAGATCTACAGGGCTCATGAGAGTCCTTAGACACTGGAGTGGGGAGGGTGTGTCCATTTAGAGGAGTGTGGATGTGTAGACAGGGCTTGGCAAACATCTCTGGGAATATGCAGCCAGCTGAAGGGCTGCTGGGGATGATGGGGAAGACTCCAGGTGCTCCCCAGACTTCCAGTGTGGACCTGCTCCTCACCTTGTGTTCCTCCCCTGCCTCGGCCCAGCATACCTTACTCTGGTCTCCCCAGAGGCATTGGGATGGGGCTGTCTGTCTATCCCTATTCCTGGTCCACATGTCTCTGTGCTTTATGCCCGAAGCCTCACTTTTTGATTCTAAGGTGCTGTTTTAGAGTCACAAATCTGAATGTTGACATTTTTGGCTTTTTTCAGTCCCTCTTTATCAACTGTACTCTTGCATGAGGCTGTTTGGTCACTGTTCAAGGAAATGAGCAAAGAAAAACCCACAGATTAATATCTCAAGATAACATCTTGCCACCCTTTTTAATAACAATCAGCCCATTGTTGCATCCACCCCCTACCTTACCCTCAGCAAGATAGCTGTGTTGACTCCCAGAAACCACTGGAGGCAGATTACACGGATCCCACAGAGGTGGCAGAACACAGGGAAGGCTGGGGAGGGGGCAGTGGCTGGAGCCCAGGGACTAAAGAGTGCAGTGGGGATTTATGTCCTCAGAGGGAGTGAACTCCAGTGTCAAAGTCCCAAGTCAGGAAGGCAATGGGAGAGAACATAACCCCAGAGGGGTGTGCTCATGGATCAGGGGAGGTAAGAGCTGTGGGTGGGGGTTCCAAGCAGCTTTTTTTTATTGAAGTCACTAAAGCAGCCCAATTTCAAGGGTAAGGGAAATAGATTCTATCTCTTAATGAGGGAGTAGAAAGTTTCTGGATGAGCATGTGGAATCGGAACCATTTTGTGGCCATTTTTGGAAAATACAATCTACTGCAGCAAGCATCCCACTCAAAGGCTGGTGCCGTGGGAACAGTAGGATAATTAGACTTTCACATGGTGGTGGGAATTCGTTTCAATTCTAATGGCTAGCTGAAGGGAAGGGGGTCATTTTTGACTAGTGTTAGAAGATACTGAATTGGGAGCGTTCAGGGTACAGGCCAGGCCACTGGGAAGGCAACCTAGTGTAAGAATTGGGGTCTGGGGTGCAGGAAAGAGTAAAGAGGAGGGGATGGTTGTAGCACTCTGACATGAGCCTGCTCGTCCCTCGGGGTCAGCATTTCTCACCTGCCCCTGTTGGTTTCTGCACAGCAAGCCTCGCACCTGCTGTGAACACTCTGCAGAGACTCCCACAGTGCTTCCCTCTTTTCCTGTTATCCACCACCCCTCATTCATTCCCATCCTTCTACCTCTGCACAAGGTGCTCCCTTTAGGGGGGTCCCACAATGTCCTGTATGTCCCTCTCTTGTTGGGTTTATTAGTCTTAACTGTCACATACTGGTTCCTGTTCATCTCTAGTATAGGGCTGTGAGCTCGTTTAGAGTAAGAACTGTCATTTTTACCTCTGTCTCCCAAAATATCTAACTCAGAGGCCTCTGTCATGTTCACTGAAAGGATGGATGAATTGTTTAGCATTCATAAGGCCCTGAGACCATCTATAAAAGTCTCTTCCATCAGAGGTCAGTGGTGTTTCTGAGGCTGAAGATCTCCTCTACTCTTCCAGCAGCCAGCAACCTTGAGCTCACCAAGAACCATGTCAACAGCCAGACTTCCTGCACTGCTGATAAATGCAGCTCTCTTATCACAGCCTCTCAGTTCTCGTCCTCCCTTTCTTCTGTTGTATGCTTGTTCTTCACCATCAGGGTGACAAGGTCCCTCTGCTAGAAAGTGGCAAGACCAAAATTTGCACCTGGGTCCAAAAACCCCAGGTCCCTGACTTTTATTAGCAGTGTGACTCCCACAGCGGACTCTTCCCAGCCAGCGTTCTAGACATGCACCCTCACCGACATCAGTTCTTCCCTCTCTTCCTTACATTTTTAACTGCTCTCTCTTTCTATTGCTTCCTTCCCCTTAGAATATAAGGTGCAAACAGCTCCTAATTTAACCCACTTCCATCCATTGACCCAAAGTTCCTTTCTAAATATTGCCTGTTTTGCTTTCAAATCCAAGTTTCTGAAAAAGCGTCCTGCATCTCTTTCTTATGAACACTGTCCTCTGTTGTCTTCCTTTCCTTTTCCATGCTTCTGTGACTGGCCAGTTATTCCCTGGGTGACACATTCTTTCTAAGGGGTTTCATACATTCAAGTTTTCTTGGCTGGAAAACCACTGATCTCTTCAAGGTGACTTTATAGCATTCTGTTCCAATCTGGCAGGTGTTATTTTTATGAATTGGCAGTGGGGGTGGGGGGGATAATTTTGCTTACATAGATGTGGGTTTTTGGCCTCTCATACTATATACTTATATACTACCTAAATGGAGTTGACCTGTACAAGGAAAGAATATGAAGCTGAGTTACCTGCAAGCTCGAGAAACAGAACATTTCTATCGAACACTTGGTTACTATTGTGCCAATAACTTTTCTCTTTTCTGCTCTCCTGAGCAGCAGTACCACAGGCTTGAACTCTGCGTCATGCTTTTTGCATCAATGCTGGGCAAAGTCAACTTGCTTTCCCATAAGTGGTAGAATTATGGGAAAGTAAAATGACTTCTTTCCACCTCATGAGGGAGTGGCTGAAGGCCAGCTTTAATAGAAATAATGCTTGTTACTCAATATGAGCATTTGTAAGCATTAGGAAATGCTATTTGAGTGTCTTTGAACTCTATTATCCTTTCTTTATTGTCATGTTCTTCCTTAAAAGAAGGTGGGGCATCTGCTTGTTGGATTCAGGCAGAGCATGATTTTTAATATGTATATTCCTGCTCTTAAGCCAGAGTGTTGTAAATCACCAGCAGACAGTACTAAGTATTATCATCCTGTAGGCACTGAAAACTTGAAATGAGCCGCTGACCCAGATTTTTTGAAGATAATAGTCATAAAATGTTATTTCCCATATTAAAAAATTATGTTTTTCAGTTCAATGAAAATGAAGTGAAAAAAATTCCATCAAAGAAAATTACCTGGTATTTGTTACCCAGTTATATATTTTGGTTGAAAATTCTTCTAATTAACTGTGAAGGCGTAATGTGATCCTCCTCCACTTTCCTTTCTTCTAGTGTATTTTCTTCCCCTTTTCATTTTCTAGGTCATGTAAGAAATCTTTAATTGTATAATTTGTTTTTTTCCCAGAAAAGAAATGCTCAAAAACTTCTGGTTTTTATCATCTGAGTTCAGACATCCATGCATATGCCAGCAAATAATATTGTTATAATAAAGCTTCCTCCCGTGATCATCAAAGAGATAAGTCAGATTTCAAATCCCAACATCAATGCATTCATTTCTCAGAACTCCATGCTCATAAACAACTTCCACTTCTGACCACCCACGTGCATCTCTCCTGTGGCTATGAAACTGCATGGGTGAGGAGTAACCAGGGTCCCTCATACATGGTGCTGGAAATTTTGAGTGAAATGAGTTAAGGAGCACAATAGTGTGACAAGAACCAGATGGTACACTTTTCCAGAAGGAAGTCTTTACTCTCCCTGATGTAGTTAGTACAAGAGAAAAGTGCTATTTAAATTAAAAATTACTGCTTTTGTCTTCTAGGAGTTGAGCATCATTTTTCTGGGGTCTTATAGCATTAAAATTGTTTTCTTACGTTTTTGGAGTATCTTGAAGGGCCTCTATTGGTTTTTGTTTTTGGTTCTTTTTGGAGACAGGTGAGGATGAGTGGGAGACAGTAACACTCAGATTGCTGAACCACGCAGTATAATAAAAGAAGATGAAACTGAAATGTCAGGGTAGCTCTGGAGACGGGTAACGAGCCTGGGAAAGGAGAAGCAGTGGAGATAGGAGCAGAGGGATGGGGAGGACCCAAGGAGTGGTAGTGGGATGAGTCTGAGGTCAGGACTGACAGCAGAAAACCCCCAGGGCTGGGATGGCCAAGGACCTTTTAAGAACAATGATTACTAGTTTTCAGTTTCAGGTTGTTACTGGTGGAGGGTGTCCAGGTTCTTGGCATCTTGAACAAAGAATTAAGAATTGGGCAAAACACACAAAACAAGGAAAGAATGAAGCAACAAAAGCAGAGATTTATTGAAAATGAAAGTACACTCCATAATATGGGGACAGCCTGAGCATAGGGACTCAAGGGCCCTGATACAGAATCTTCTGAAGTCCAAATACCTCCTAGAGGTTTCCCACTGGCCACCTGGTGTTCACCCCATGTAAATGAAGTGGTGGCCTACAATCAGTCTGACTGGTGGCTTTCCACTCAGAGGCTGAACTGAAGTTACAAAGGTCACACTCCTATGCAAACTCCTAAGATTCACTTTAGCATCAGATGCTAAAATGAAGTTACAAAGTTGCTCTTCTATGCAAACGAAGACTTGGCCCACAATCAGTCTGGCTGTGGACAGCAACCAATCAGAGGCTGAAGTGAAGTTACCAAGTTGCACTCCTATGCAAACATCTGATTGGTTGCTTGGCACCAATCAGAGGTACTTTCAATTTCCCATCTGCCCTGCAGAAAAGGTGGGGTTTGCAAAGGGAGTATAGCCTCTGGTTCTTTTGTTACTTAATGTGTGGAAAGTTAGGGTTTTCCTTTCAATTCTCTGAAGTCAGTGTGAAACAGCCTTAGGTTCCCTGCCTCCAGACCCTATTCTACCTCAAGGTTGTTCTCTGGTGGGTTGGCTCTGCTTCCTCTGTGAACCTGAAAACTTCATGGACAGCCCGCCATATCTGGCGAATTTGTACAGGTGGCTTTGGGGACTAAAGGGAAAAAAGGACCATGTTCACCAGGGAAAGAAGTGACATAAGGAACAAGAGGCAGGGGTCTGACCACCCCCATGCATCCCAGTACCCTCCAGGGTGGCATCAGGAAGGGTCTTGGGATCTTCCCACACAACTCTGGTTGGATTTGTGTCTGGGTCTGAGAGAAGTGGCACAAGAGGAACCCAGGAAGTGGAAGGAGGCCAGGGCGGGGGAGAGGGGCCTGGGGAAGGGTGGGAAGACTGCAGGGCAGGCTCGGGGGCAGTTGTTGCTGTCATGAGGGCATGTGGATTGTGAACATTCTGGTTTCCCTGGAGATATTTGGCAGGGCGGGTGGGAGGGGGAAGAACCTGATAAAATGCTCAGTTCTTTTGACCAACTAAGTTGAAGCATTGCAGGCTGGGGCTGTGTTATAGACTGGAAGTGGGGCTTGATTTGTGTGTCTAGAGCTTCTGAGTTCTGGGACATTTGGTTTGCACAAGCCACTCAATCCACTTTTGTGAGAGACAGAAGCTGGATTAAATGATAGCTATATTTCTTTAATTCCTCCTATTCAAGAATTGAAGGATATGAATTTCTAGGTTCTCTGTCTCTTCCAATTTGGCCAACACCAGTAGAGAAACCACTAACTATTTTATTAGTTTAACTTTTAGACTTCTAAAAGTAGCTGGCTATTCACATTTAAGGGAACCCATCAAGTGCTAAATTTGTTGACTTTTTCTTTTTAATAAAAGAAAATGTTAAGAAAAAGAAAGTGATATATTTCACAACTGGTAACTTACAGTAAGCTATGACATGTATGAATGTCCCATGACATTCCAGAGTCCCTCAATCACCTACAGCACTCTTAGAGATAATTAGAAAATTTCAGAGTAACCAAACTTGTCCTGTCTACTTTCTTCCTGTGGTACAGATTAGATGACAAAGCTTGCAGTAGAAGAAAAGACAGTCACTGCATATTGCTGGGTTGTGGGTTCTGAAGCAAACTCGAAATTGAAGGTTAAAGCTGAGCAAACATAGCAGAGTGATCTGTTTCTTTCTTTCTGTGTGATGGAGTCTCATTCTGTCACCCAGGCTGGAGTGCAGTGGCGCTATTTCGGCTCACCGCCACCTCCATTCCCGGGTTTTCAAGAGATTCTCCTGCCTCAGCCTCCTGAGTAGCTGGGATTACAGGTGCATGCCACCATGCTCAGCTGATGTTTTTGTATTTTTTTTTCCTTTAGTAGAGATGGGGTTTCACCATGTCAACCAGGCTGGTCTCAAACGCCTGACCTTGTGATCTGCCCATCTCGGCCTCCCAAAGTTCTGGGATTATAGGTGTGAACCACTGCACCCAGCCTAGAGTGATCTGTTTCTAAAGAAAGTGATTCTAATGCAGAGATTATGGCCTGAGATTTGAGAGTGGGCAGTGAGTGTTGTGGGGGCAGGCACTGGCCTGCTGTGCAGACAGAAGAGAGAAAGAGAAATAGTCCTCTTGAAACAGTAGTCCTTGGGGTAGACATTACTGATGACACAGCAGAACTGAGTGATGTGCTGCTTGCTGGGGAGGAAACCAGTGTTTTAAAATTTTCTACATGTTTATGACCCTTTGGACCATAATCCTGGAGCACTTTGCTGTTCTAAGTTTCTGATGAGGACTACTGAGCTGCCAGGTTCCAAGATGCAACTGCCAGATATGTTTATTTTTTGACAAGGACAGGAGCTGGTAGATCCCAAGTCTGGGACAGGGCCCTGGTGTCCTGCTGACCCTGATTGGAATTCATTTAGAAAAATGCACATGGGCTGCATCATTTCTTACTTAAGGATATAATATACACATAAGGCTTTAAATGAAGTGATGGAGATGTTTTCTAGAGATCTCACTGAGCAAGAGATCTAGTGGGCCAGACAAGGCTAACCATCAAACTGGTGCCCCCGTTTGAGTCCCTGAGACAGCTTAACACCGATCAGGATTCACACTTCAGGAGCAGTGTGATAATGAGTTCAGAATTAATAGGGTTTCACTCTTCACACTTGTCTTGAATTCCATTAGTGACTTCTCTCAGTGGAATTTATTTATTTATTTTTGAGATGGAGTGTTGCTCTGTTGCCCAGGCTGGAGTGCAATGGTACCATCTCAGCTCACTGCAACCTCTGCCTCCCAGGTTCAAGTGATTCTGCTGCTTCAGCCTCTTGACAAGCTGGGATTACAGGCATGCGCCACCAAGCCCAGTTAATTTTTTTTTTTTTGTAATTTTAGTAGAGATGGATTTCACCATGTTGGCCAGGCTGGTCTCAAACTCCTGACCTCAAGTGATCCACCCGCATTGGCTTCCCAACCTCAGTGGAATTTAGATCTGTCAATTTCTTACTTTTTGAATTTTGAAGCTATGTTATTGAGTGTGTTAGGATTTAGGACTGTGATATCTTTCTGTTGGATTGAGTCCTGATCATAATAAAGTACCCCTCTTTATGTTTGGGAACACTTCTTGCCTTACAATCCCCTGTCTGATACTAGGATAGCTACCTCAGCTCCCTTGTAGTGAACATTTACATGCTGACTATATTTCTGTCGTCCATATTCAATCTATTTCTTATGTTTAAAATGTGGTTGTTGTAAGCAACGTATATTTTTATCCAGTATTACAGTCTTGGTTTTTTACTTGGGTTATTTAGTTAACTTATATTAATGGCTAATACATTTGGGTTTATTTCTACTAATACATTTGGGTTTATTCCTTTTTTCTTACTTTTTTTTGATTAACAAACTAAGGAGTAAAATAGAATAGGCTTCATTACTGTCTGCTTCCATTTATTCAGTGCAAATCTCTGGCTTCCTTTAGTTCTGGGTTCCATCAATTGAACAGGAAAAGTAACAGATTCTCTAAGTGCACAGGTGAACAGTAGATGGTTTGAGCTTAGAAATGAATGGGCTGGAAGGATAAATAGAGATAAATAGACATGGAGAATCACATTATTTGAAGAGATCCATGAGATACATGGTTTTATAATGGAAGGGGCTGCATTTTCAACAATGGAAAAGAGAAATAATTAGTTTTCTCTAAATACTGTAGAAATAACTGTCAGTTATTCTAAATACTGTATAGTAAAAATTCCTTGGCTCCAAATGTAGCCAAGTTTATCAATTTTATTACACTTACAGATACTTCTATCCTTTGAGAAGAAGTCATGCTATTGACATTCTGAAGTCAAAATTAAGCCTCACTATTTAATTGCTTAATTTTCTGTAATCCTTTGGATGGTTTTAGTAAAATAAATTGGTATTATCTGATACCTATTCTATCATCTTTCCTCTTCCTGGCTTTCTTTTTTATTTTACTTATTTATTTTTTGAGACAGGGTCTCACTCTGTCACCCAGACTAGCATGTAGTGGCGCCATCTTGGCTCACTGCAACCTCCGCCTCCTAGGTTCAAGTGATTCTTGTGCTTCAGCCTCCTGAGTAGCTGGGATTACAGGCAAGTACTACCATGCCTGGCTAAGTTTTGTATTTTTGGTAGAGAGGGGGTTTCACCATGTTGGCCAGACTGGTCTTGAACTCCTGACCTCGAATGATCCACTCGCCTCAGCCTCCCAAAGTGCTGGGATTACAAGTGTGAGCCACCATGCCCTGCCTCTTTTTTATTTTAGAGGAGGATTTTTTACTTATGTGTTTCTAAAGCTGATATTCCCAACTCCTTCTAGCTTACCCTTACCTACCTCCTGTGGAATATCACCTTTACATGTTCTAGCATGTTTGCTGTCACCCTTTGTTTCTCCTCAGAATATATCTTTTGTCTCTCCTGCCATTTCTAGTTACATTCAGTCTTTTGGATCTCTTTTCCAAGGTTTGTACCCTCTAATTCCATTTTCTATTTAGTCATTTCTTTCTTTCTTTAAAATTTTTCTCATAAGGTTTAATTTAATCAGGTTATTTTTTAAAAAGATGCATATAAACACAAAAAGAGTTCGATTTGGACTTCCTGCTGGCAGAAACATAAATAGAAAAAAAGTTCAAATTTGTATGTTTAAAAAATGGATCTGTAACAGTTATATATATTTATAGAGTACAGTGATATTTTTGGTACATGCATACAATATGTATAGAGCTCAATAATTTTTCTTTTTAATTAAAAATTTTATTATTTACTCATTTATTTGTTGATGTATTAGGATATTTTCAGCTACATGTGACAAGAAATCCAACTACAAATGTAGCTTAAATAATGAGGATATTAGTAATCTCACATGACAAGAGTCCAGAGACAGGCCTGTTTGAGAACTGGTGAAGTGTTCAGTGATGATATTCAAGACCCAGGCTCTTTTCATCTTTTAATGCAACCATTCTTGGTATGTTGGTATTCATCCACAGCCTCATCTTCTCATGATTGCAAGATGGCTGTCATAACTCCAGGCATCACACTTCACACAACTATGTCCGAGATGGAAAAAAAATAGTACTTTCCTCTTCACAGTTCTTTTCATCAGGAAGGAAAGCATTTCAAAACCTCCTTATCAGAATTCTACGAAGCCGTTTTCTCAGAATCAGGTCACATGTCCTGGCTGCAAGGACCAGGAAAATTAGTTTATGGTATTTTAATCCTTTAGTAAGTTTTGGTAGCAAGAAAGTAATATTTTGGAATGTTATGATTTGTGGTAAGAAACAAGTCATGTTTAGCACAATTAACTTTTAAAATTTACCTTCTAGTCTTGAGCTCCATATCCATATAACCAATTGCTACTGGAAATTTCCACTTGGAAGACCCACTGATGTCTCAAATTCAATGTATCTGCCCTTTCTCCCTGCCCCTGGCTCTTCTCCATACTCCATCTCAGCAACAGCACCATCATCTACTCAGCTGTCAAGCCAAGAACCTGTGTGTTATCTTTACCTCCTCTCTTTTTCTCATCCTTTTCCATCATCTTATATGATCGCCTCCATCTCCTACAGACCCCCTCACGTCTGCCCACTTCTCTCCATTTTTATGTCCTCATTGCCTCTATCCTGTGTTGTACATTTCTGAACCACAGAACAGTGCTTAACTCAGAGCAGTCAGTCGGTTTGTGGGATGAATGTTTCCAAATGAGAGACAAATATTTTAAGATAAAAAATGACTACCATCTTATCAATTAGTTTCTTTTCAGGTGTTAAAGGGACCCATTTCTTTTTTGTTGGGTGACCAGACACAGCAGGATGGGTTATTGACAGAAGAGAATTAGAAAGGATATAAAGTTTTTAAGCTCTCTGTTGGTCCTGTACTAGCCTGTGCTTCTCTCCTTGTGCTCTCCTCACATTAGGAAACAGAGGATGCTGTCCTGGAGGTCATAATAACCTAAATGAGGAAAATTCTGAAAGCCAATTTTCAATTCCCAAGTGTATTGAGTATCTAGAATTTCCAGGGAACTTGATGGATCAGAGTAATGCAAAAAAGCAGGACCTCAAGCCCCAGAGTTTTATAGCACCTGTAAAACATGTTTTATAGTTTCTGTTGTTAAGCTAAATATTTGACATCATATGGCACTTCAAGCACATTGATTTATGGTAAGTCAGCAATTGCATCTGTAATAAAAAGTCCAAAGTAAGGATTTTAAAAGTAATCTACTGTATTTATTATTGACATAAACAGTTACCTGCAGTCCATTTGAACATCATCTTAGATTTAACTCATGTATTAAAGGTATTATATTTTCACTCAGCAAGGTCACCTTCAAGGTGAAAACTGTACATGGTTGAAAATGAAAAGAATCAAATGTATAAAGATAAATATTGGGAAAATAAATGATATATAGGATTTCATTTTTATACACTCCTGATTAATAATCACATTCTGTTTATGTTTTACACCCACTTTCTTCTCCCCATCTCTCACTCCAGCAACCACGAATCTGTTTTCCATCTTTATAACTTTGTTATTTCAAGAATGCTGTGTAAATGGAATCACATAGTGTATAACCTTTTGAGATTGACTTTTCTTTTTCCACTCAGCGTAATTCCCTTGAAGTCTTTTTAGTTTTATGTGGAATCGGCCTCATGCTTGTTTCACCAGGATAGTTACAACTAGGGTGGCAGAATTTGACTAATTCAATAAATACTTCAATATAGATCAAAATAAGAGAGTCTAAATTTTAAGTAACTCTTTTAAAAGGGCAAGATTATTTATAATTATAAGTCTGTGGTCATGAGTGATGAATATTTATCTTTTGACAGTGTTAGAGCAAGTTTGGACAAAAAGGCACCTAGTTCAATTATGAGGTGGTTGGCAGCATGATTAAAAGAACCATCAAAATTCCCTAATGCTAATTTAAGAGTATTTTAGTAAACATTTGAGAAAAAAAGTATGAAAAATGTTGGAAAATATACCATGTTTATTTTGCATGTGCCAAATGTGTATTAATTTATGAGCATTTATTGTATTCACCTTGTGTGTGTATGGTAAGCCCAGAATCATGGAAAAACAAAATCTGCATGGGCCAAAGGTACACATTTGTATTGCCTTTCTTTGATTAGCCAATGTGTTTCTTGCTACTGTTCTTAAGATATTGTATGTGGGTTTATGTTTGTTTTCAAAAATTAATGAAAAGTTTGATAAAGGCAATTTCTCTTTAAATAACCTCAACAGAAGGAGGTCTGCTGTTTGGGGTTGGTTTATTTTAGGGAGCATTTTAGCAGGCTGTATTAGTCTCCAAGGCCACTCCCAGGTTCAGTGATTCTCTAGGAGGACTCATAGGACTCAGCGTAAGTCATACTCAGGATTATGATTTATGACTGAGAAAGGATACACAGCAAAATCAGTGAAGGAAAAACGCACATGGACTGAAGTCTGGAGGAAACAAGGTACAAGCTTCTAAGGGTCCTTTCCTAGTTGAGTCACACAGGACACCCTTAACTCCCCCAACAATAAGCTGTGACAATATGTATAAAATGCTGCCAACCAGAGAAGCTCATTAGAAGGTTTTCACTGGGGGTGATGCATAGCACTTTCTGTCTAGCACACACCCAAATTTCAGGCTCCCAGAAGGAAAGCAGGTGGTCAGCATAAACCATATTATTTGTACAAATGTTTCAGGCACAGTGAGCCACTCTTATCTACTAATGGAGGGAATCCTCTCAAAATCTAAATTTCCAGATGCTAGACAAAGGCCAGCCTTACAAGCTGGTCCTTTCAAGGATAGCAGCTTAGGCCTGTTTAAGTCTTTTCTGCCCATAAGCACATTTAGTGTACTGCCTTAGTCTATCAATTTCATCTCCATCTCTCTCAACTCCTCTGTCTTGGAACTCAAGTGAATAAGGGAAAGTGTTACTTACATGTTTTTGTCACCCAGGCGGGAGTGTAGTGGTGTGATCTTAGCTCACTGCAACCCCCGCCCCCCTGGGTTCAAAACATTTTCCTGCCTCAGCTTCCCAAGAAGTTGGGATTACAGGCATATGCTATTATGTCTGGCTAATTTTTGTATTTTTAGTAGAGATGGAGTTTTGCCATGTGGCCAGGCTGGTCTTGAAATCCCTTAATCCCTTATGTTTTCACAAGGCTCACCAAGTTGTGCAGTGCTTTTCTTCTACATAGTCTCAATTGGTTATTATTTAAAAACCACTAAATTTTGGGATCATTTGTAACCAGAAAACAATGAATAAAATCATGAATTCTATTTTACAGTGGCAGAAATCAAGACTCAGGGACGTTAAATGATGGCATGTCAGAAGCAAGTACCAAGCAAGGACTTCAGATTTTTTTCCCTCCACTATACCACAATACTATGATTCTTCATTCTTACTAAGTCCACATACAGAACCTTACATAATGGATGGAGGCTTGATTCCAAGTTAATTATTTCAGCCACCCCATCTGTAATTTCAGTTTGAATTTAATGATATTCATATACTGTAAATCTCCTCTGTAGAATTTAAAGAGCTTATTCTAAAAATATATATATATGACATGACAAAGGATATAGAATAGTCAAAACAGTTTTTGAGGAAGGAGAACAAAGTGGGAGAGCTTATATACCTAATTTTGAGATGGACAAAAAAGCTACATTAATTAAGACAATATGGTATTAGCATAAGGATCGACACAAAGACCAATGGATACAATAGAGAGCCTAGAAACAGACCCATAAATACATTTTCAATTAATTTTTTACATTTGTACTAAGGCAATTCAGAGGGAGAAAAGATTGTATCTCTAACAAATGATACAGGAGCAGCTGGTGTCTAAAAACAAATTAACCTTGTCCCTTAGTCACACCATCTACAAAGTTAACTGGATCATACAATTAAATATAGAAGCTAAAATCGTAAAACTTACAAAGCACAAGGGAGAAGTTTTATGACCTTAAGTTAGGAAAGACTGTCTTAGTTAAGAAAACAGAAACAATAAAATAAAAAATACGTTAATTGGACTTCATTAAAATTAAAAACATAAAATCTTCAAGAATAGAAGATGAGGTTTCTGGAATGGTAGTATGAGTCACTGACAGAAATAAAGGGAGAGATAAATAATTCAATAAGGTAATTGGATTCCTAGTACCCTACTTGCAATAATGGATAGAAGAGCTAGGCATAAAATCAGGAAGGATGAGAAGACTTGAAAATCACTCAAAACTATAAATCAAAGAGACCTACCAGATAACTATTCAATACTCTACCCAACAACAGCAGAATACTCATTCTTCTCAAGCACACATGGAACATTCGCTAGAACAGACCATATGGTAGGTCACAAGGAAAGCCTTAATGAACTGCAAAGGATTTAAATCATATAGAGTATGTCTTCTGATCAGAAATAACAGAAGAAAATTTAGGAAATTCATAAATATATGGAAATTAAAGAAAACATTTCTAATGAATGGGTCAAATAATAAGTCACAAGGGAAATTAGGAAATGTTTTGAAATGAATAAAAACAAAACAGAATACTAACATTTATATGATGCAACTAAAGCAATGCTTAGAGGAAAATTTATAACTCTAAATGCCTATGCTTAAAAAGAAAAAAATAATTTATCAATAACCTAATTTTATATCTCAGGAAATAAATCTTCAGGAAGTAAAACCCAAAGCAAGAAGAAGGAGGGAAATAATAAAAGTTAGCATGAAAATAAATGGAAGAGGGAACAGAAAAACCATAGAGAAAATCAACAAAACCAAAAGTTGGTTCTTGAATCAACAAAATTGACAAAGTTTTATCCAGGTTGACCAACAATAATAACAACAAAAAGAAGACTGAAATGACTAAAACTCAAGAATAAAAGAGGGTTTATAACTACTAACATTATTAGTCAGTGGAAAATACAAAGTAAAACTCCCATGAGATACTACTATATACCTATTAGAGTGGCTATAATAAAAATTTTAAAAATGTGACAATATGATATTGATGAGGATATAGAGCAACTAGTGGGAATGCAGAAAGCCAAAGCCAGTTTTCATGGCAGCTGGCAGTTTCTTAAGAAGTTAAACATATACTTACAGAAACTGACAAGTTGATCCTAAAATTCATATGGAAATGTAAGACCTCAAATAGCTAAAACGATCTTGAAAAATAATCACACAATTTAGTAATCCTATTCACTGGTATTAAGAAAAATAAATATGTAAGTTCTCAAGAAGACTGTACATGAACGTCTTTAGCAGCTGCTATAGTCTGAATGTTTTTATCCCTCCTCAAATTCATATGCTGAAACCTATTGCCCGATGCAATAGTTTTAAGAAGTGTAGCTTTTAGGAGGTCATTAGGTCATGAGGGTGGAGCACTCATGAATGGGATTAGTGCCTTTATAGAAGAGGATGGAGGGAGCCTGTTCACCCTTTTTTCATGTGAGGACACAAGAAGGTGTGATCCATGAGGCAGAGAAAGAGCCCTCACTAGATATTGAATTTGCTGGTGCTTTGATTTTAAACTTCACAGTTCCCAGAACTCTGAGCAATAAGTTGCTGTTTATCAACTACAGTCTAAGGTATAGCCTGAAAGGACTAAGACAGCAGTTTTATTCATAGTAGCCCAAACTGGAAGAAACTCAAGTGTTCATCAACAGGTGAATGGACAAATTGTTCTATACCCATTGAGTGCAATTCTACTCAACAATAAAAACAAACTACTGGTGTATACAAGATTCATTATGAAATTCATTGATGAATTTCAAATGAGTTTTGCTAAGTGAAAGAAGACAATCACAAAAGACTACATATTCTATGAATTCACTTATGTGAAATTCTAGAGAGAGCAAAACTATAATGAAAGAAACCAGAGCAGTAGACGATAATAGTGTTTACTACTATTACTATCTATGTGCATTTAATATAAAATTATATGTATGAAAGATACATAATAATTGCATTGTGGCAACAGACTATAATGGCAATGAGTCTTTTAGGAAATCTTAACTGATTTTCAATTTCAGGTTTGAAAAGTTATCAAAATTCTAGGCAAAATATTATTCCTCTCAAATAATTATGAGTGATTTATCTGGGCAACTCCTACATTCAAGATTGCTAGGAAGACTCAGTGAAATGGAAGGAAATGATGTGGTAACTCTTCCAAGCCTCTACCATCCATACAATTTATTCTTCCCTTTAAAAAACAGTCTACTATTCACAGAGAAAACTTCAGAATCCTTCCCTCTATAATAGAGAGACAAGGCCAGAAAATGTAAAATGCTCAAGTTAGAAACAAACAGTAGCCGCAGGGTCTCACAAACATGTCAACAGATCAGACATGGTTATAAGCAATTAGAAACAAACATTTAGCAAGCACATTGGAAGGAAGACGGACTTCCAGGAACTCCCTTGTGAAGACTGCACTTGAGGTGACCTTGGAAGAAGAGCATAACCAGGAACTCAGGGCCATCTTACAACTGGAATGCGGGCTGTACAACCCACACAGGCCTGTGCCAATGGGTAGTAACATGTGGCAGAACTTCCGCAGTGCAGAGAGAAAAATTTAGAATGGATATAGTTTCTTAGCTACTCCTGGCAAGGGTATCATAAGGATAAATTTAACTGTTGATATAATGACTCAATGTATATATTTTGTCATCAGTTTTATTAGTCATGCTCATGTTTAATAAATATTGAACTTATTCCAGAATGGGAAGTCTGGTTATTCTCAATTAAACTTTTGTGTTTTTTGTTAAGACTCTTAAAACTTTTTTTGATGTATCCTAATGTTTTTCTGCTGAGACTGTACTGTTAAAACATCTATTTAAAATATTATTTATATGATATTTAATTTTAATAACAAATGTCATGAGTGACAATAATGACAAATAACAGCTGTAATCTGTGAACTTAGCGTTTCTTTCTGATTTGAAAATTGCCTGCTTTTTGAAATAAACTAATGAAAATTAAAGATGTACAGTTCAATACCTTAGATTTTCTGTCCTTTAATTCATGAACTAATTAAATTTTATCTGGCCCTCACATTTTTTTCTCTTAATGCATCAATGCTTTCAGAATTCTCTTAAAGCTCATTTTTTTGAAAGTAGTATTAGGAGAAGGACTGTAAGAGCTTAGCTAAGACATTTGTGTTTCATGATTGGAAACTGTTCTAAGTGAAAATGACATTGCCCTTGGCTAGAGAGGGCTCCGCAGAAGTGCAGGTAGAGCCTTTCTCTTGTTCTCTGGGTCTGTATAGGACATTTCATCAAAGGATAAAAATGACAAGCTGTTAATATTTACATATATTCAAAGAGCCACATGATTGTGGTTTAGTTCTCATTGCCATGAATTTTGTTCCCAGTTTAGATAATTTTAGTTATCAGATCAAAACCATCACACACTTTGTTTAAATCAGAACATGCTGAATTGGTTTTCTTTATCCTTTCAAAAAGCTCCTTCGTTAACCATATTAGTAGTGGGCTTTTAAAAAGGGACTTTAGCTTTACAAAGCCAGGTTAGTAAAAAAATAAAACAGGACTTAATCCTAGGAATCTTTTGCCTCATTTATCTAATGAATACATCAAGTGGATTTTAAAAGAGAGTTATTGTCCTAAAATATAGAAACAGATGTACTAGAATTTATCTTTTAAAGTGGCACTTGAGTGACATCCACTGGCCAGGCAGCTTTATTGGCTGTGTGAGAGAGATGCTACCTCTGATGAGTGCCAAATAAGAGAACATTTGAAGATAGATGCTCTTAAGAATTGTACGCATCTGTGCAAAAAGCCAATGATTTCTACCTTTAAAAATTTATCCACTACTATAGACAGATCTCCATGATATTTCTGGAAATCTATGCAGCATGTCTCAGTTTAAGTTGGCAAAAATTCAAAAGCTTAACAATACAATTTCTTGGTCAGACTGTGGAAAAAGTTTTTCTTTCTTTTTTTTTTTTAATTATGACAGAGTCTCACTTTGTCATCCAGACTGGAGTGAAGTGCTGTGATCACGGTTCACTGTAGCTTCAACCTCCCAGGCTCAAGTGATCCCCTTGCCTCAGTCTCCCAAGTAGTTGGGACTACAGGCTCATAGCACCATGCCTTGCTAATTTAAAATTTTTTTGTAGAGAAGGGGTCTCACTATGTTGCTCAGGCTAGTCTTGAACTCCTTGATCCTTCAGCCTGGGCCTCCCAAAGTGCTAGGATTACAGGCATGAGCCACTGTGCCTGGCCAAAAATAGGTATTTTCATAATGCGAAATGCTATAGCCATTTAAAAGGAAATTTGGCAATACTTAACAAAACCATATATGCATTTATTCTTTGGTTCAGCAATTCCACTTTAGCCTGAAGACACGTATTTGCAAGATTGCTTATTGCAACATGATTTGCAATCACAAAATATTGATAACTTACTAAATACGCAAATATAGAAGGGTGTTTGAAGAAACTATAGTATTAATACATACACACAATGGAGTACCATGCAGGTGTAAGAAAAACAACAAGGAAAATCTGTATGAACTTAGATGGTGCAATCCTCAGGACATATTGTTAAGCAGACAGAGATAACTTTTAACAACTGACATCCATATCAGTGCCATTTTTTTTTTAACCTAATCCAGTCATTAAGTTTTTAGTACTAGAAATTTTGGGTAAATCAGGAATGGTGGAGGTGGGTGGAGAAGGCATTTTGAGCCAGGTACAACATCTATCTTTGGCTTCCATATGCCAGCGTTCCTACATACTAATGTGGTCTATTGGGGATTTGGAGGGTCAGGTCACTTATGTTAATGTGTATATGGATAGATGGATAGATAAGAGATCCAAAGCAGGTAATAAACACATGTGTTTGGGTCTAGGTGTATGAATTGAACCAGACACGGACTCTGCCATGTTGCAATATTCACAGACAAATCATGCTTGAGTCTGGTAATTTTATTCACTCCAAGATTTCACACTGATGGTTCAGGTGGGTGTGTGCTGATTTACATTTCTGTCTTATTTTTAGTAGTCCCTCCTTGGCCTGAAAGGCTGAGTTGGTATCATGTGGGAAAATCCTACTACTTTCCAAATTGCAAAATGCGTCCTGCTTTGTAGAGTAATGCCCACATTTCCCTTACCCTTGCTTTTATCCCAATGGACTTATTTTTATGTTTTTTTTCCTTATCTTGTTCTCTTTCTTCTTCTCGCTTTGAATTTCAAAGGTATCTTTGTTGCATTTATTTTTCTTTTCTATTAAAATGTGGGGCTCTTAAAAATTTCCATTAAAAATAAAACAAACACAGCAGGCTGGTGCAGAAGCATTCACCTGTGCCGCAGAACTGGAGGAATACTTTTTTCCTGAGACGTTTCTCTGTCGCCATCTACTGACAAAGCTGAACATCGTGCCACCTGGCAAAGGAAAAATAATTTAAACACTTGGTCTATGAAAAGAATGAACTCGGACCCGAGGCAGTAAATTCATAACCTGCAAGGGGAGTGCTCATATATACTTCCCATAGAGATTCCTCCAACAGGTTAGTTAGCTTTTTCTTAAAATATATTCTTATCTTTTGTGTTTATCCTTCTTAATATGTAATTTACAACTATGTGCACATTATTTTATTATTTATTTACTTAGATGGATTTTCACTCTTGTTGTCCAGGCTGGAGTTCAATGGCACGATCTTGGTTCACTGCAACTTCCACCTCCTGGGTTCAAGTGATTCTCCTGCCTCAGCCACCCAAGAACTGGGATTACAGGCATTTGCCATCACACCTGGCTAATTCTGTATTTTTTTTTTTTGGTAGAAACGGGTTTTCACCATGTGGGTCAGGCTGGTCTCCAACTCCTGACCTCAGGTAATCCACCTGCCCCAGACTCCGAAAGTGCTGGGATTATAGGCATGAGCCACTGCTCCGGCCGTACATTATTTTTTGTTGCTCAAAATAAGAGCAATTTTTGTTTTGTAATGGAATGTTTATGTACTTGTTACATAAACATTCTTTCAGACCTATTGTTTATTTATTTAAATTTGTATACACTTATAGGGTACAAGTGCAATGCTGCTACATGCGTAGATCATGCAGTGGTCAAGTCAGGGCTTTTAGGGTATCCATCACCCAAATAATGAACATTGTACCCATTAAGTAATTTCTCAGTACAGACCCCTTCACCCTTCTGAGTCTCTACCATCTGTCACTCCACTCTCTATGTCCATGTGTTCACATTTGTTAGCAGCCACTTATGAGAGAGAACATGAGCTCCCAGGACTGCTCAGTGGTTGCTTTCCCACTGTCTTGGCCACTAGTTTTGCCAATTCAGTTCTAAAATATAAGGACAGCCTTAGACTCCTAAAGTACATATTTTTCTTTTAAAATCAGTACTTCATTCACATAATAATACACAAACTTTTCATTCCTGTGATTACATAAATCAGATTATAAACTTTTTTCATGAGTCAATATATGGAAGTAAACCAATGTCTAGTCCCATGATTCAAATCAGCGTAATTTTCACCAGACTTCAAAGGCTTTCTTTGCACATCTTCTATGTAGAGTTGGAGGAAGCTAATATAGAAGTCAAGGGAGTCCGAATCCCTTTCTAAGACCTTTGAGTGTGATGTTGCTTTTGTCTGAAATGCCCTTTCTCTGCCCCTCCAACCCCCACTCCCAATCGTCTTCATTCTTTGAGATCAGGCTCATTTTTCACTGCTCTCAGCTCCCAAGCAGAACCAGACGCTCCTTCTCTCTTGTCACAGAAACCTGCACTGCAGGTGGGAGAGGTGGGGGTGGGGGTAGACCAGGGAGACAAAAGAAGGCACGGAAAAGGTTTACAGTTTAGCTTCCAATATCAAGGGTGAAGATAAAGAGAATGTTTTGGCTCACATAAGACTCAGGAGGAGTGGTAGGAAGTAAATGCACATGAAGGCTGAATCCAAAACTTGGGATTTTGGGGGGTTACCCTATTCTCTTTTCTGTTTGTGTTTCTACCTTTGCTCTAAAGGCTGCAGCTACCTCCACACCTGTGAAACCAGGATGGTCAATCTAGTGACCTTGTGTCCCAGATGATAAAGCCTATACTTACACCTCGAATTGCTTTCACTTTTCCATCACTTGGTAATTTTAAAATAAGTGCAATTTGTTTAATAACAGGTCAATGCAGTTAGAATGAACAAGTTCATTGTTTGGACAGGAATAGATTTTTCCACAGCAGTAAGCTTCCCTTGTTACACCACTAGATGGTGCAATGTGCTCCTGATTTAAGGGGCTCACTGATTTAGGCCGTTTTCAAGCTGGGCCCTGTTCCAGATACTTGAGATACAAAGATGCACAAGACTCTCAGGAGGTCAAAGTGTGGTGGATAGAGTTTCAGATTTACAGAAAAGTTGTAAGGTTAGTACAAAGAGTTCCCACATACCCTCTACTCACACTCTTAAAATGGCAACATTTTACCACATTCGTTTTATTCTTTCTCTCTCCATATACATAAATGTATATATCTACTATATCTATGTACATGTTCTCTGACTTCTAAATATCTGAGTATGTGTTTTCTAAAAACAAGTACCTTCTTTTATAACCACAGTACAATAGTCAAAATCAGGAAATCAATGCTGATAGAATATAAATTACTTACTCACAGAACTTAGATTTTGTCAACTGTCCCAAAAAGATTCCCTATAGCCAAAGAAATCCTGGATCATGTGTTGCATTCAGCTGTCATGTCTCTGCAGTCTTCTTTAATCAGGACAGTTCCTGAGTTTTTTATGACTCTGAGAAATACAGGTCGGTTATTTTGTATAATATCCTTCAATTTGGGTTTGTTTGGTGTTTCCTTATGCTGAGATTTAGGTATGAGCTGTTGTTAAGTAATCGACAGTTTTGTGTTTTCAGTTTCAGTGCATATGTGGGGGTCACATGATGTCACTTTGTCTCAATACTGGTAATATTAACTATGATCCTTGGTTCAGGGGTGTGGGCCAGGTTTCTGCACTATTTTTTCCTTTGTCATTAATAAATCTCTGGTGAGAAGCCACTTTGAGATTATGCATATATCCTTTACACTTCAAACTTTTATCCACTAATTTTAGCAACTATTAATGATTCTTGCCAGGATCAAATATTATGATGATGCCTAGCAAATAGCGGTTTTCTATTTCCATCATTCCTTCTACATTTACTGATTGGCTTTCTACTACAAGGAAGAGCATTTCTCTTGCTTCTGTTTGTTTAGTATTTTTTCCAGGTCCAAGACAAGAATGTAGACTGTCTTCACCGACATTTAACATTGAACTGGAGATATCGACTGCAATTAGACAAGAAACATCAATTGAAGGCAGAAGGACTAAAAAAGAGTAAGTAAAACTCTCTGTCTTCGCAGATGGTATGATAGTACACCTGGAAAATCATAGAGAATTAAAAACGAAACTAAGTCAAGCAAGAGAAGAATTCAGTAAGGTGGCAGGACATACATTTAACATACATAATCAACAGCCTTCACATACATAATCAGTAGCATGACATAAAGGGAGAGAAAACTACATTTACAAAAGCAACAAAGAATAATAAAGTTAATAAGAAACGTGTAAAATATATATGAAGTAAACACTCTCAAAAGACACAAAATAGTTTGAAAAAAATGGAACAACCCTTCTTTTTGTATGTGATGACAACGTTAAAAAGTGAAGTCTCCTTAAGTTAATTTTTAAAGTTCATCAGATAATACCAAGTTTCCTTATGGAGCTAGGCAAGCTGATACTAATTTCAGATGAAAAAATATGGAAGAATATCCAGGAAAACAAAAATAAGGGCTATGAAAGAGGACTACCTCTACCAGTCACTAAAACATACTCTGAAGCCTCTAAAATAAAAACTGTGGTCCTGGTGCATGGCAAGAAAGACAGGCCAGTACAAATGAAAAGAAAGTTTAGAAGCAAACCCAAAAACATACGGGAATTTAGTATACAATAAAGGTGGCATCTCAAATCACTTGGACAAAGATGAACCTAACAATTGGTTAGCCATTTAGAAAAAGATAAAAAGTTTGACCCCTATCTCATACTAGGCAAAAGAATAAACTCCAAATGGGTCAGGAATCGAAATAATTAAACCATGTAAGTACTAGGAAAAAAAATGAGTGAATTCTTCTATAACCTGGGCACAAGAAGAGGATTTCTAACTACGTTTTAAAATCCAGCTGCAATAAAAGGAAAAAAAATTGATAAATTTGACTATATTCTAAAACAAGAACCCTTTTCATGACAAAACAAATAAGCTGAAACCTCATCAAGACGAGACCACTAAGAAACTGGGAGTAAAAGGGTGATATACCATTAATGTGCTGTTAAAATTGAGAGGAAGACTTCTTTTGTGCTTAGGATATGACAAGGTGCAAAGAACATCCTTCCTTTCTGAATAATGGGAAAAACTCAGATGAACTACAAAGTCACAACCTTAACTGAAACCATCAGATGCAGCTGGGTTGCAAGGCAACCAAGTAACCTGAATTCCTAAGAAGGGCAAGCCCCCAAGGAGAAGTTCTCAGGCACTGCACAGGGGAGTTTGCACTGACTAAAAAGCTCTTTCCTGTGTCCTTCCCTGTGTGCTCAGTTTGGTGGGTGCATTACCTTTTTCATTATATTACTCTCTGATTTTTTTCTGTAGGTTTTACATTTCTATAATAATTTTTTAAAGACCTGAGAATTAAAGGAAGTTTCCACACTCCTAAAACCAGTTTTAAACCCATTCAATTAATCAACTGCCTCAATAGAACTTGTTTTGAAAAAAAAAAAAAAACCCTTTCTCAAAGTCAGCCAATGACATATTCACTTCAATAAATTCAATGGAGAATTAACAACAGTCTTATCAGAATATCTACTCTTCTACAGATGATGGCAAACCCTTTTCTTTTTGAAATGTGCCTATTCCTGAACTCCATATTCCCCAAAGCTCCATAGAGCGTCAGCAGCCTCCTGTGCTTGGGGAGACTGCCTACCCAGCATAGCTTTTTGTCATTAGAATATACGGTAAATCCAGTTTTGCTTTTCTTTCCTTTCCTTTTCTCTCCTTCCTTCCTTCCTTCCTTCCTTCCTTCCTTCCTTCCTTCCTTCCTTCCTTCCTTCCTTCCTTCTTTCTCTCTCTCTCTCTCTTTCTTTCTTTCCTTCTTTCTTTCTTTCACAGGGTCTTGCTGCACACAAGCTGGAGTGCAGTGGTGCAATCATGGCTCACCGGAGCTTCTATTTTCTGGGCTCCAGTGATCCTCCCACCTCAGCTGGGACTACAGGTGCATGTCACCACACTTGGCTAATTTTTGGTTTTTGGAAAGATGAGATTTCACCATGTTGCCCAGGCTGGTCTCCAGTTCCTGAGTTCAAGCAATCCACCCAACTCAGCCTTCCAAAGTATTGGGTTTCCAGGCATGAACCACTGTGCCTGGCCCAGTTTTGTTTCTTTTAGTTCAGATATTGATGATTGTCTTATAATTTTTTGACAAATCAAAGCTCCAAACTAAAAAGATCATTTTTATTGTTGTGTGGGCAACATATAATAGACAACAATGGAAGTAGAGAGACCAATAGAGGTTATTGAAAATCTGTGAGGAGCAAACCTCTGGAGTTATAAAATAAAAAAAGAGAGAGTTTGGCATTAGAAACTGTATGGATTTACCATAAACAGAGTCAAAATAAATATTTGCAACTCCTATCAGCAACAAAGAGCCTATTTAATCAATAAGAAAAAACCTCAGTAACTCATCTGGAAAAATAAGCAAAGGATATGAAGAGAATTCCTAGAACAAATGTAAATGGCTATTAATCACATAAAAGAGGTTAAATATTCCTCAAAACAATAGAAATATAAATTGAGACTGCACTATGATAGGAATTTTTCACTGATCATACTTGCAAAGACCAAAAATCTGATAACAAGCTTGATTAGGGATGGTGTGGCAAACAGGCTGCTTCCAAGATTGTCTTCAGGAATGAGGACAATTTCTAGGCTATACTGCTGGGCTGAAAGGAAGAAAAATAACTGCATAGTAACTCTGGAAGGATTCAAAATAATCCAGTAATGATGATTACTTCCCACAAGTACTGGGTATAGGGAGACAGAAAAACTTGCTTTGAACTTTATTCTGTTTGGTACTGTTTGAATGATATGCCAGATGTACTTCTCATCAAAAATAAGCAAAACAAAAAAATTTTAAAGAGCCTGTTGCAGTTGCCTGATAGATATCATTCTGGTAAGAGGAGTAGTCATGGAGAACATGCACAACTAGGGTATATTTTGGAGGAGATTTGACAAGACATGCTGAAGGAGATGTGGGGGATGAAGTGAGCCATCAAGGATGCCTGGTAGACTTGTGGCTATCTTGTCCCATTTACTTTGCTGAGGGACACTTAAGGAGGAACAGGTATAGCATGGGTGAGAGAATTCAAGTCTTCTGTTTTAGATGTGATAAGTTTGAGATGCTTATTAGTCATCCAATCATCCACATGATGTCAAAAAGCAAGTTGGAATGGTAGTCTTACTGCCCAAGAAAGGAGTCTGGAATGGAGGCATTTTAGAGGCAACAGCATATAAATCCACATGGATAAACAGAAATGCAGTATAAACCACATATGTAATTTTACATTTTCGAGCAGTCACATGAAAAGTAAAAATGGGTGAAATTAGTTTCAATATATATTTAACCCAATATATGCAAAATATTTCAACATGTAATCAGTATTCAAATCAGGACGTTATTTTTTCCATACACACCTTTGAAGTCTGGTGTGTATTTTATACATATTGCATATTTCATTTCCAACTATCCACATTTCAAGTGATCAACAGCCCTACATGGCTACCTACTGGATGCAGAGGGAGGGTGTTTAAAGCTATGGGAATGGACGAGAGGAGGAGAGCACAGGACTGGGTCTTGCAGCATTGAATATCTAGATTTTGAAAAGAGGAGGAGCTGACAGATGAGACAGCAAATGAGATAGGCCAGCAAAGTGAGAGGAACACAAGACAAGTATGGTGCCAAGGACGCTAAAGAGGAGGGGCTGTCAACTGCATCGATTGATAATAACAAGTCGAGTAAGATGACAGAGAAGTGACTCATGTATGTGGAAAGATGGAGTTATTACTCATCTCAGCAAGACAGTTTTACTAGACTGGGAGCTCCTCCACTGGAGCTGAAGAGAGGATGGATGGTGAAAGTGGAGATATGCATAGACATCTCAAAGGCAGCACCTGATCCTTGGCACTCTCTCCTGCCCTCTCCTCTCCCTAAATTTTGATCTCTACTGGGGTCCCAAGCTAGAAATCTGGGAGACACTCTTAAGTCCTTCCTCTCAGATCGCATAGGCTATTATTTACAGTTATTCCCATTTTACCTTTTAAATAATTACTGGTTTCCTCTGTGCCATTTCTGCTTTTTACTGCTATTAGGCCCTCGCCATCTCTAATCATTCCGATTGTAGCATCTTCCTAGTAATCCTCACAGTTTTCAGCCTCTAGCTTTGACACCCTCAAAATTCTCTTGGTAAAGCCTGAGAGTCCCCAAAAAGTGAAGTGGTCCTGTGCTGGCAGACTGATTTTTTTTTTTTAAACACAAAGCTTGCAGTTCTGCTGCTGTGTTCGAAATCCTTGCATGGCTCTTTTTGAAACCGGTTTAGTGTTTCAACTCGAGTTCCTCCTCTCTCGTTCAATACAAACACATATAAACCCAGTTCTGTTTCACGCTTTTTTCTTTCTTATCCCTCGTAACTGCCCGCTCTCCAACCAACCCGCTCAAACAAGCACCCTGACTGGCTCATTGTCACTCATTCTAGCCTGGGTTTCAAGTTCAAGGAGCTTCAGCGCCTCTCACTCCCTTGCCCCAAGCTGGTTAAACTGTACACCTTTTCTCCCCTTTTCAAATGCCCTTCCCAGATATTTATATGGAATTCAGTGCCATTTTCTGCTGCTGTTCTCACCACATTCATTCATCATGTTGAGTTTTAAAAGTACTAGATTCTGTCAATTTCTCTAACTTAACTCTGGAATCTCAGAGTTTGCCTCAATCCACTTTGTATTCCCAGTACGTGACACATGGCTGGACACATCAGAAGTTGTCCGACCAAGTTCGTCGGTATTAAGGGTGGTCAAAGACGTTGGGGAGACCAGTGCTAGGAGAAGGGCAGTGCGCGTCTTGGCGACCCCAGCGCAGGTCGGAGCAATCAGGAGTCTGGTGTGGAGCGGAGAGGGAGCCCCGCACTTTCTCCACGCAGAGCTGCGCAGAGTCTGAAATAGGTGCACGCGTCAGCAGCGCAGGAAACGAAAAGACAGCGCGGTAATTGGTGGAAAGCTGGAAGTGCCCCACGAACACAGTCACCCAGGGAAAAAGAACTGCAGCGCGCCCTGTCATCACCTGCCCGGTGCGCCTTCCCAGCCTTCTCGCGGCTGCTCACGTGGGCGTGACCGTCCGTGACCCGCCGGGGTGTCACGTGAGCGCCCGGAGTCATGTGATCGCCGTCTGCGCTGCGCTCAGCCGGCGCTGCTTTCTGCAGGGTCTAGAAGTTGCCACCGCTTTCCCGTCTCAGTCTCCCGCCCGCGCAATGGAGGACGAGGATGAGGAAGCGCGGGCGCTGCTGGCTGGCGGCCCTGACGAGGCCGACAGCGGTGCCCCCACCGCCCCCCGGGCCCTGCCGGCCCTCTGCGACCCCAGTCGCCTGGCGCACCGGCTTTTGGTGCTGTTACTGATGTGCTTCCTTGGCTTCGGTGAGCCGGGAGGGTCGTGGGGAGGTTGGGGCTGATCTTTAAGGAATTCCTGACTTTCTCTTGAGGTAGATCGTCATCGTGGTCACTGGTGCCACCAGGCCCCAGCGCGGCTTCTGTCTTAGGTTCCTGGGCCTCCTCATTTTCACTTTTGCGGCTCCACCCACACCTGTGGATGCTGCTAGTTACTCCGCGACCGGTACGTGGAGGTCGAGGGACTGAGCTGGGCGAGTTTTGTCCCGCTCCTTTGCCCTTCAAGAAGTCCCAGGGGCTAGCAGCTCGCCCTTGAGGCCATAGATTTGAAGGTAACTTTAGATTTTCAAGGTTTCTCTCTTGGCACACGTGTTCAGAGGAAATTCAGAAAGCTTTCACTGTTCCTAAACGACTTTCGTTTGTTTGGTTTTTGGTGAGACAGGGGCTCGCTCTGTCACCCAGCGTGGAGCGCAGTGCTGTGAACGTGGCTCACTGTAGCCTCCACCTCCTGTGCTCAAGCGATCCTCCTGCCTCAGCCACCCAGGTAGCTGGGACCACAGCCAGGCACCACCATACCCAGCTATTTTTTTAAAGTATTTTTTTAGACACTGGGTCTTGCTATGTTGTCCAGCTTTTAAAACACATGAATGATTTTGGTAGTCTTTTATATATTTCTCACCCTCTTTGAGAAAATGTGTGAGTGTGTCTTGCTGATAACTTCAGTGAGTGGATATGTTCTCTTAATCTTCACTCTGCCACTGTGAAGCAATCATACTGGACTGGACTTGTGGTAGTCTTGACAGTGCTTTGTTTCACTTATGATATCTGATGACTCTGAAAACCGTTTTTTGATAATTAGAAAAAAAAGTTTTTCTTCCTATGTTACAGTTTTTAATTTATTACACAACTAGTCTAGTATGAATTTGCTATGAATGCGTTTTTCAGGAGACTAACTGGAGCCCATGTATCAGCAGGTTTAAGAATATTGTAATGGATAACTATGCTACTGCTAGACCGTATAAGTAGACATGAAGGACGCTTTGGGCTTTGGTTTCCTTGCAACTCTTTTTGCCCCCTCTCCCGTTTTTCTAAAAGATGATGCCCATCCTTTAGCTTTAAAGCATGACATTTTAAAAGCGATTAAAGCCGAGTTTAGAAACAACAACAAGAAGAAAAAGAAGAAGAAAGAACAACAGTAAAATATTAAAAAATTGTTCCTACTCAAGCAGACAGTTTTTTGGTAAATTCTGGTTATCGGCCTAGGTTTCAGAAACCAGATTCCTGCCTTTCTAATGACAGTTTTTATTGCCATTAGAAACAATAGCCTCGTGTACTTGTAGAGTTAGTAGAGCTATGGAGGCAATATTATCTTGTAGCCTACTAAGGAATCTAAATTATTTTATCTTTAAAATAAATCTGAGTGCATGATCAGATCTCTCCCGACTTCTCTCTTTCTAATCCCCCCAAAGCATGTTTTAATTTAATCCTTTAGAATTCTCAGTTTTATTTTTCTTCATTCTTGGCACTGTATTCACTAAATTATTTGATTTTAGGTAGTTTGTAGAATTAGACAACTTGTTTCAAATACCGGTTTTGTCAGAAGGTTTATACTCCATTCCTTTGTTTCTAAGTGAACATTATTAGGAAACTTAGGTTGTTTGTAATGTTTTTAGTATATGTGTGTTTGTAAATAAGGAAATAAAGAAAATATAGATGCTTCCTGAAGATGTTAATAAAATAATGTATATGTGAAGCATGATGAAAGTAAAATAGAAAAACGTTTAATTGTTGATTGTTGACTTTTTAATTCAGGTTCCCAATATTTGCTGTGTATGAATACTACTAACTTATGGAAATTATTTGATACAACTTAGAAAATACTGATGGATAAGGAAGTGGTTCAGAAATGTTTCTATAGTGTCAGCCCATGGTATCAGCATTCAGAATTGTAATTTCAGTAGTAACTGCAACTTGAAACTTTTTTATAGAAAGTATTATTTCTTACAAAGTATTTGCTCTTTTCTAGGCAGCTATTTTTGCTATGATAATCCTGCTGCCCTTCAGACCCAGATTAAACGGGTAAGTTGATTTTTCACCTTTATTTCTTTTGTTTTATTTAAAGCAAATTTAGCTGTGGAGATAGTATCAACCCTCAGGAGGCCCAGTCTGAAGAGTCTACTGGATCTGTTTTGACATCTGTAGTCACCAGATCCACAAGTTGCAAAAGATGTTTTTAAGTTGAAACAAGCTACCTACCACAGATAATTCATTGATAGCAAATATGTGACTTGGAATTGTTTCAGACCTTAGATAAATTATTATGTGGTATTTCCACAGTATTGCCAAAAATGTGAGCAGGTTTTTGTTTGCATTTCACTCTTCCAGCTCTTAGTCATCTGAATGACAAATCATTTGTGAAGATAGTTTTTTTGCCTTCTTAAATAGGTTTTAGTTGTTATTTTGTTTTTTAAATGTGGATACTGATTACAGAGGATTGTCCATGTCAGGATTTTTAGCCTGGTTTTGTATTGTAAAAACATACTTGATATTTACAGTTTTTTGGGTATTTAGATAGTCTTTTTTCTTTGCAGGTTCTTTTTAACCTTTGGACAGGGAAAATGCATTTCTCTTTCATTCATTCTAGAATGAAAGAAAAAGGAAGTAGGAGCATGCTTGAGGGGTTGGAGAAGGTAGGGTAGGTAAGGATCGGCTAAGATTATCCTTGTATATGTGGACTCCTCCCACATACACATGGATAATCTTAGCCTATCTCTACCTACCTTGCCCATGCAGCCCCTGAAATGGCATGTGAACTCAAGAAGTTCCCAGGGTTCCCAGGTGTGACCATTTTTCTGGGCTAGGGGCCATAGGTTTCATGAGATTCTCAAGGAAGTTAATGACTTACAAATGATTAAAACAACTTGGCCTTTACGGAAAAAAGACTGTAACTACTTTGTATTTTAGATTGTCATATTTTGATTTGTTAGTTGCTAAACTTAACTTTTTGGAAAAAAATAGTTTTATTTTCTTTTCATATAGGATATGCAAGTGAATACCACGAAATTCATGCTGCTGTATGCCTGGTATTCTTGGCCCAATGTAGTTTTGTGTTTCTTTGGTGGCTTTTTGATAGACCGAGTATTTGGAATACGGTAAGCTTGAAAAGAGTTTCACCTGTGAGTAAATCTTACCTGATTGTTAGAAAAATACAGAGCTAGATTGAGATGTTTCTAGAAAGAACTGAATAAACTTCTGTATTAACTGTGATAGTTTGCATGAGTTTTTAAAAAAATGAATTTTATATCTCTGGAATTGGTTTTTGAAATTTGGTATTTCAGTTAAGGACAGGACTAGCAAATACTGTTGATACGGGTAATTCAGTTATCTATAGGAAAGTTATACTCACCCTTGGGATCAGATAAACCAGATGCTGAACCTCATCGTTGCCACTTGCTCATCTTCCTGGCTATTCTGAGCTGTTTGCAGTTTCCTGAGCTTCAGTTCTCTCATTGCTAAAATACAGATGATTCCTACCTTGCAAGTGGGTTCTAAGGATTAAGTGAGAAATGAATGTACAGTATTTGGCACATAGGTAGTATGTGCTTCCTCCAGCCCCAGTGAGATTTTCTATTTCTGCTTTTCTTAGGGCATAAAACATTTTGTGACCACTTCTGTTAGATGCTGAGAAAGGAATAACACTATAAGTTTGCCATTGTTCATCCTTATTATTGCATGTTGTTAGTGGAACTGAAGAGGAATATAGACTGGGAATATTTTCAGAAGGCAGAGACCAAGATGATGAAAGGTCTTCAAACCATGTCTGGTGAATAAAGATTAAAGAAACTTTAAGAGTTTATACCTGGGGACTAACCTTTAAAATTTTTGAAGAGTTAGAGGATGAAGGAAAAATTAAGTTTATTTTGTTTGGTCTCAAGAGACAGAATTAGCTTGAAACTTCTGGGTAACAGATTCCTTTTAATATGAAGAGTTTGGTCAGATTGTCAGGAGATGACAAAAATTATCTTGGGACCATAGTGAGTTTTCCAGTGCTAGAGAACATTCAGTGGAACATGGCATGGCCATTTCACAAGGATCTGGAGAGAGATTTAAGTTTAAGAAGTATGGTTACTCTGATGGCCTTTAAGGAGTCTTCTAATACTGGCACTTTATTATTCTAGGGGAACATTGATCAGATGCCCAGATTGTAGGATGTTAGACTTGTATAACGTGGTTGATATTTGTCCTTTTAAAAATAGGTTTTAGCCAGAATTATAACCACTTAAAATTACTTACTGTAAAATTCCTTGAAATCAATCCTAAACACTTACTAGAAATTTTATAAAGAATTTATGTTTTTAAGTAGTTTTGACCCTGGGAGCTTCTTGAAGATTAGTTGCTTAGTTTTATTTAAGAGATGATAATGATTTAAACTAATATACGCTATTGCTAAAGCCTCTGGAATCCCCTTAGAAGTCTAGACTTCTGTAGATTAGCGTTTAGCCTAGGAGAATTGCTGGTTTCAGAGGGAGATGAGCCCTTTATTTTTCTTTCTTTGGAGGGAATACAGAGGGGACAAAGAAAGCCAAAGTGAATTATTACTAAAGTTCTGTGTGATTACTAATACTAATATAAACAGAAATGAAGAATTTTTTTGTCTTTCCCTTTCCTTTCCCTTTCTCATTCTTACTCTTTCTTTCCCAAACAGATGGGGGTCAATCATTTTTAGCTGCTTTGTTTGCATTGGACAGGTAAGGAAGGCCAAAACATTCATTGATTATTGACAGTGACTTTAAAATTCTTATCTAATTAATTCTGTTGGCAAAGATGTGTTTAATTAATGCCCAGCTTAATTAAGCAGAACCCATAAATGCCCATATGATACAATCCATAGTCTATTTTAAGCCTTGAAATAGATGAACATTAATATTTTAACTTCACAGATTTATTAGGTAGGAATATTAAAACTATTGTAGAAGTTGCCATTTGTCATGTTACTTTTTGCTTCTCTTGAATACCTTGAATTTACTTTTTCATTGATTTGACATTAACTTCTACATTATAGGTTGTTTTTGCTCTGGGTGGAATATTCAATGCTTTTTGGCTGATGGAATTTGGAAGATTTGTATTTGGGTAAGTAATGCATAATTTTATTTATCCTAATATATTATTGTTTTAGTGTTCATCTCTGAAAGATTTTTAAAAAACATTGTTTCTTCTGGGGAATTACTTCACATCCTTGAAACCTAGCTTCATATATATAAGAGTATTTCTTAGTTGTCTTAGTTTTTCTTTTAAATAAGCAACAATTTTGAGTGGTCCAGTCAACTCTGTGTGGGGTTTAAGTATTAAATAGTTCTCTAGCAATGATATTTTTCCTAGTCTTTTTGCCTGTTCTGTTGTATTAGAGACTATGATTTGAACCACATTTAGAAAAGCGTGGACCATCAATTTCTAGGTTAGTGATTCATGGACATTTCACTCTTTCTTAGCAAGTGATGTGAGGGTCCTTTCAATCCTGTCCAAGAGTCTTGCTTGAATGAGCTCAATACGTGTGGACTGACTATTCTGTGTAAATTCTTACAGACTGATTGTTCTACCTGAATTGCATTGTTTGTTCAGTGAGCCATATACAGTCAGTAAGCCTATTCTGAGACCAGCCTTGGGCTTGCTGCTGTGAGGGACCCAGATGGCAGAACTAACTCAGTCTTAAAAGCGTAACTTATTCAAGCTTTGCACAGGTATCAGGAGCACGTAGACGTAGGTGACATGCCCCAAAAGTGAGACAAAGAAGGAAGTGAGAGAGAAAGGAAGCAGAATGCATGTAAAGATATGACAGGGATTCAGAAACAGAAATGTGCTCAGAAATGGCCTTACAGGTGAAGTAGACCTTGACAGAAGGACAGGATTTGGACTAGTAGAAGAGAGGGAAAATATTTTTGGACTAAGACAGAGTCACAAGAAATAAAACTATTTCTTAGTTGTCTTAAGACTATTTCTTAGTCCTTAATACTGAGGAGGGCTCGTTGTAAGGATATTGAGGAAGGAAGCTCCTAACTGAAGGCCCTTGGAGGAGAATCATAAATATTGGAACTTACTGAAGGAAAATTAAAGCCCAGGAAGCAGGAGAGTGTTGAATATGGAAAGCGAATGGGGGGACTGACTGATGGAGAGCTTTGCATATTGTTCTGAAAAGTGTGAATTTTTATGTTTTCACAAAGCATGGACCACTTTTCTCACATCTGCATTTTGTTAATATTGATGGTGTTGTGGTAACCAAGGCCTCTTTTATTGCCTGTCATGGTTATTATTGCAGCCTATCATATGACTCCAACACTTAGCAGTATAAAACAATCATTTCCTTATGCTCATGGACTTTGTGGGCAGGAATGTGGACAAAGTATAGCAAGGACAGTTTATCTTTGTCCCCAATGTCTGCGAGCAAAGATTCATGGAAGGCTAGGGCTGGGATCATCTGAAAGCTCATTGACTCACACATTTGACACCTGGACTGGGGTGCCTCACAGGCTGGGACTGCTGACTGGGGCCCTTAACATGTGGCCTCTCCTTCTGGGTTGCTTTCTCATAGCATGGGGATAGTGGTTCAGGGCTCGAACTGCCAGTGTGGGAGTGAAAGGGTGATGTCACCTTTGGTGAATGAGCCTTGGGATCACACTGCCTCATTTCCACCATATTCTGTAGGTTGAAGTAGTCATAAACCCACCTGGCTTCAAGGGGAGGGGACAGAGACCCCATCTCTTGATAGGAGAAGTGACAACATTTTCAACTGCTGCATTGCTATCCATAGTATTTCTTTAAAGTTGTGACTTTTCTGTGTGTTTTTTTTCTATTTTTAGAATTGGTGGAGAGTCCTTAGCAGTTGCCCAGAATACATATGCTGTGAGCTGGTTTAAAGGCAAAGAATTAAACCTGGTGTTTGGACTTCAACTTAGCATGGCTAGAATTGTAAGTATAATGAAAAGCCTGATGAATCCAAATGGGAAGCAAAAGATTAAATCTTATCGTTAGCTCTCAAAAATCACAGGATGAAATGTATTTGTGTATGGTAAATTAGATATTAACTTTTATGTATTTCTCTAGAACGTAGCATAGCATTTCCCTTGAGTAAGGCATTTCTAACCTTATTTCATTTTGTAAACAGTTTAAAATGGCATGTACATTAAATTAGTTCAAAGACTCTGAGGATAGGGAGGGATCTTATAAGTTTTGTTGTCTGATTTCTTACCAATTTTTGGCATCCCTGCTATGAACCTCTCCACATATGGCTGTCCAGGTTCTGTTTGCCATATTTCCAGGGATTGCAAGCTTGCTCTGTGATCAAACAGCCCACCTACTTCAATGAACTTCATGAAGCATAACCTCACGTAGCAATGAAACCTCCCTTTACAAGTAGTTTTTACTGATGGCTCTTCTGCTCTCTGTAGGGAAAGCTTCCCTCCTCTGCTGTGCTGTGCTCCTTTGTAGACAGCTCTTAAGTTCTTGGTCACACGTGCCCATTTCCTGTGGTTGTCTGAGCCTCATGACATGGATCTAGCTCCCTTACCATGGTGCAGCCTCTCTGAACTTACCTCAGTTAGCCGGTAGTCCTGTTGGTATTTGGAACCTAGAAATGATCATGGTGTTTCAGGTTTGGTCTGATAGAGGCTACCCAGGGGGAACAACCTTATGGTTTTTCTTTCGTCGTTTGTTTGTTTCAGACAGGGTCTCAGTCTTGCCCAAGCTGGAGTGCAGTGGCACAATCTCGGCTCGTTGCAGCCTTGACCTCCCAGGCTTAACTGATTTTCCCACCTCAGCCTAGAGAGTAGTGGGGACTACAGATGTGCACAACCGTGCCCTGCTAATTTTTGTATTTTTTGTAGAGACAACATTGTGTTTTTATTAATGCAAACTATAAGGTGTGTTGGCAGTCCCAAAGCCCATTAGGTTTTTTTCCTCATAAATTCCCATGAATAGACTATTAAAAAAATTTTTTTTTGCCACTAAAAATCAAGCTTTCAAGTTTTGACTTTTAATAAGTGTCATGAAAATACAGCATAGTCTCAGGGAAGAAGAAATTCTATATAAAAAGCTTTTAATATAATACTTCATCATATGAGTATTTCTGTGTTTTTATACATGTAGGTTCTTTCTAATTTTTCACTATTGTAAATAGTGCTGTAGTCTAACACTTTTCTGTCAAAGTTATATGCATCTCTTTTAGTCTCCTTAGACTAAGCGGCTAGGAATGGAATCATTAAGTCAGTATATTTGTTAGGATGTCTGAGGACTGTTGAGACATATTTCCACATTATCATCCCAGAGACGTTTACATCCCCATCTGTGGGATATGAGAGGATCCCTTTTATTGTAGCATTGATAGTACAGGCCATTATTACTTTTTAAAAAAGTTACTGTATCACTTTGATAGGAAATATCTAAATATTTGAATTTGTAATTCCTTGGCAAATAGTGTGGTTTTCCACGTTTTCTAAATTTTGTCTATAACAGTATTCCCAGAGGCTTCATTATGAGTCTTGTGCAAGTCAAGATATGTTTGTGGCAGTTTGTGAATCTAGTTGTCTAACAACTTTTTAAAGAAGGAAGTGAAATCAGTTGAGTAAGACTCAACTGACTTCATTCTGTTTACTAGAACATTGGGTTCTTTTCTGTCATTTTAAGTTAGTTATAATTCATTAAGCTGCATTCTGAGGAGCCCTTAGTTTCTGTCCTTCTCTGTGTGCATATTCTTTTGATAATAGAGCTGGTAGGATTGCTAATGGAAAATATGTGGAGTGTGGGGGAAAAGCAACAGGGGAGCTCAGTATGACAGCACAGTTTTTGCCTAAGCAACTGTAAGCGCTGTAACCTAGCTCTTGATACTCTGCCCACCATCTCCCAAACCAGCTCCCGCTGTAGTTTTCACATCCTCAGTTAAAGGCAGCTGGGTTTTGGGCATGTTAGATTTGACATGCCTGCCATTCATCCAAGTGGAATTGTTGAGTAGGCAGTTGCATATACAGGTGTAGAATTCAGGGGAAAAATCTGGCCAAGTGATGTAAGTTCAGGAGCAAGGAAAATGCTACTTAAATTTGCAAAACTTGGTAAGATCATCAAGACTGTGAGTGTTGAAAGAAAAGAAATATTGTCAATTGACCAAGCCCTGGGGCCCTTCCCACATTTGCAGATTGAGAAGATTGAGGTGGAGCCAACAAAAGGGCTTCACTGGGGTGGGCAGAAAGGCAAGGGGGAAACTACAGGCTCTGGTATCCTGAAACCCAGGAAAAGAAATCAAGGCGGAGAGAATGTCAGCTGTGTGAAATGCTGTTGATTAGTCAAACACTACTGAAGACTGAGTAATATGTTCAATGATATTCTCACAGCAAATACAGTAGCAGATTTTACATGGCTGTTTTTTCTAAATTGCAAGCTAATGGCATTACTCAAATGAACGACAAGGTTAACAGGGACCTACTGGAAGCTTTCTCCAGTATCACCAAAAATCTAAGTCCGCAAAGATAGGATGTTTCCTTAATTATCCTTTCATTCTAAAATATCTGCTACATAGCTATTCATAATCTCTATTAACTATTTAAAATATCTATTAAATAAAGTAACATGACCTGGCTTAGCAAGTACTCAGTAAGTGTTTGCTGAAATGAGTTTTGAAGTAACGATAGTGAAGGAAAATCAAAAGGGTGCTGGATCTCCAATCCCGAGCTAAGACATGAATAATAAGAAAACTGAGAAGTCCATTGAAGATATGTGGTATATGCTAATAATTCAGTGTCTAAACAAATGAAACTCGACAGCTCAGGCAATAGAAAAATCATGGAGAGGTAAATCCAGGACCCTGCCGAGGCTGCACAGGGAACAAGAGAAGCACAAAAAAGATGGAATCTATGCCACCCCCAGCAGCTCTGTAATGGAATAGCTCTTGGCTGTTTTGATCATAAAATCGTCTTGCATGGACCCTAAATACATAAATCAGATAAAAGTTGAGCAGCTTTGGCTGAAACTGAGGTGGATGCCTGAGATGTGACTCATTTCTCCTCCTCAAGATCTCAATATCACTCTCATAACCCCTAAGCTGCCGCTTATATGCAAATATATCTATGCTCTGACCACTTCCCACCACACCCACTGCTAACTACCCAGGGCTAGGCCCCCTCATCTCTGTTATGGGTTAGTGCTCTAGCTCCCTAACTGTTGCCTTTGCTTTATCTTGTGGTCTGCTTTGAATATAGAGTGAGTGCCAGAATGAGTCTGTCAAAGTGTCATGCCACTTCTCTACTCAAACCCCAGTGGCTTTCTCACACAGAATAAAAACTGAAAGTTCTCCTGTAGCTCCGCTTCCCACCATTTCCTCACTGGGACCTCATCTCATCCTCTCCCTTCTCCATTTGCACTGTTCCAGCCTCTACTCTCCTTGCCATTCCTTGAACTCTCCAGGTGAGCTCCTTTTGGGGCCTGTGCAGTGGCTGTTCCTCTGCCTGGAGTGCTCTTCCCTTAGGTATCCCCACAGTTTCCGGCAAGTTTATACTCCAAAGTCACTTTCAGCTGGGAGGCCTCCACTCCCAATTTTATATTCTCTTTTCCAGCTTTTTTTTTCTTCCATTTTTTAAAAGTACTTGTTGATAATATACTAGATATTTTACTTTTTTTGCTAAAAAAAGTTGGATATTTTTACCAAAGAAAGTTGGATACTTTTATGCTTTGTTTTTTTGAGACGGAGTCTCACTCTGTTGCCCAGGCTGAAGTTAATTGGCACAGTCTTGGCTCACTGCAAGCTCTACCACCCTGGTTCAACTGATTCTCCTGCCTTAGCCTCCCAAGTAGCTGGGATTACAGGCGCCTGTCACCATGCCTGGCTAATTTTTGTATTTTTAGTAGAGTTGGGATTTCACCATCTTGGCTAGGCTTGTCTTGAACTCCTGACCTTGTGATTCACCTGCCTTGGGCTCCCAAGGTGCATAACTTTTACTGTCTTCTTTATGGACATTCGGAGGAAGATGTTTTTCCCCCAGATTTCAGCGCCAGGAAAAGTTGTGTTTTTTCTGAGTTACTGGTATATTTTTGTCTTAGGTACTCTGGATTTTATAACTCATGTTTCACTTTTGCTTTGGCTGGTAAGAAGTTCTACAGGTACTGTGTTATTTTTTATACTAGCAGTTTCTAATAAATAGGCTGGTTTTTTTTTTTTTTTGGCTGTGGTAACTATCTGTGGCTTTATCTTGGTTTGTCAATTTTTTCTTCTGTTTTTTTTTTTTTTAAGGAAATTACCTCCTGTTTAATTTGGATCCTATTATACCTATTTCTCTGAGCCACCACAAAACCCTTTTTTTGAACAAAGCAGAGGTGTATATAATTGAAAATACTACTGTTGGTTTTCTTTCCTTCTCATTTAGGGAAGTACAGTAAACATGAACCTCATGGGATGGCTGTATTCTAAGATTGAAGCTTTGTTAGGTTCTGCTGGTCACACAACACTTGGGGTCACACTTATGATCGGTGAGTGAGTCCCATGTCCCACATCTCATCTCTCCTGAAAGCTTGTCATAGGAAGGATCATAGCAGGGAGGAAGGAACACTGGAATTTGTGTCACTATGGTTATAGTTTTGTCTCCAGGGTTCTAATGAACTCTTTGACATAACTAGAAATAGGCTATCATTTACCCTATTTGTATATTAATTTCCACTTTCTGAAAATGGATTTAAAATTTATTAAAATGGGTGGCATTATTCCTTGTTGTCTACTTATTTTTATTTTTATTTTGAAACAGAGTCTTGCTCTGTTGCTTAGGCTGGCAATGTGGTGATCTTGGCTCACTGCAACTTCCACCTCTTAGGGTCAAGCAATTCTCCTGCCTCAGCTTACCAGGTGGCTATGATTACTGGCTCCACCACTGGGCCCAGCTAATTTTTGTATTTTTAGTAGAGATGGGATTTCACCATTTTGGCCAGGTTGGTCTCGAACTCCTGACCTCAGGTGATCCGTCCACCTTGGCATCCCAAAGTTCTGGGATTACAGGCATGAGCCACCGTGCCGGGCCTGTTGTCTGCTTTAATATTGTACTTTAATATTGCCATTTGCATCTCATACATAAAAGATTATGTATGTAAAAACTCTTGAGAACAACCTGAAAATTTATTTAGGTCAGGTGTTAATTAAAAGTCCATAGCATAAGGGAGAATCGTTCCCTTTTAATCAGACACTGACCTTTTCAGTCAGTGTGCCTGGCGGGCTTAGATTTTATAGAAGTCTGGTGTAATATGATACGGTTGAAAAACCGCTAAATTGTGAGTCAGGAGCCCTGGGCTCTAATGCTAGCTCTTACTAGTTCTGTCTTCTTGGACAAGAAAGTTAACCATCTGTGTCTGTTTTCTTTTCTGTAAAAGTACACTTGTTTCAACAAGACTGAAGGTCATTACTGTCCCTCAGTTCTCTTGGTCAAGGCTCCATGGTGCTAGTTGCTGGCTGGGTCACTGGGAAGTGCACGATGCCCTCTGGGTTTACCCCTTTTGCCTTTTCTCTGGCAGGCAGCTTGTCTAACAACCCGTGGTGTTTATTTGGCTGTTTGCAGGGCTCTAGAGACACCTGTGTGATGATAGGGTGAAAGCTCTGTGCCCAAATACGCACATCTTTTATTCCATTTTCCCCCAGTTTTTAAATTGCCACAAAATTATACATATTTATGGGTACAGTTTAATGTTTCTATACACAGATACATTGTATAACAATCAAATCAGAGTATATAGCATATGTATCACCTCGTGCATCTATCTTTTTTGTGGTAACAACACTCAAAGCCCTCTCTTCTAGCTATTTTGCTGTTAACCAGTCACCCTACTGTGCAATAGAACACCAGAATTTACTCCTTCTGATTATAACTTTGCACTCCTTGATTCATCTCTCCCTGTCTTCCTGTATTCCGTCTCCTCCCCAGTCTCTAGTTAAACCACAGATCTACTTCTACTCTCAGGTTTTTTTTTTTTAGATTCCGAGTATGAATAATATTTGTCTTTCTGTGTTTTATTTCTTATAATTCCTTGATACATACAGCCTGGTAAATAGAGGACAATGGAGTGGTAATCCTAAACAGGCAAGCATATTTAAAGATTCTTCCAAACTCTCCCTCTCAAGTCTTGTGTCTTACTTAGAACCACCTTTTTACTCTTAAATGCTTCTTAGTATTCCATGTAATTTCCTCCACAATGGGGAATTTTAGAGTAAGACTTTTAGAGCCAGAAAAGACCTGTGCCATCATCAAGTCAAATCCTCTTATTTAAAACTGGGGAGATTGAATCGGAGAGAGCTTATGTTCCATGTCCAAGGTGGTTCAGCTTGTTATAAGCGACTTTTGGAAGTTCTTCCTGAGAAGTGTACCGTTATTCACTCTTTATCCTGATTTTCTGTAGCGATATGAGATACACTGTTCTCACAGGAAAGAGCTTGAGAGTACTGTGCTTTGGGAGGGTGGGGCCCTTGGGCTGCCGGAGCAGAGGAGTAAAGGCTGGGGACTCCGGGAAAGCATCTGAAGGAAGAGAGGTAGTTAAAGAGCCTAACTTGGCTTTCATCATTTTTTCCCTGGCATCCATTTGGTGCTTAGACTGAATTAAGAAATAAGGACTAATTCAGCAGCTGGTCATCAGCTTTCTTCAGTCTGTATGCTGCATTACAGGACTAGACTAGTTTTTTCTAGTCTTTTCCTTCTAATCTTTAACTTTGAACTGGGAAATAATACAGTAAAAGCTACTACTGTTTGCTGGGTATTTAAATGTACTCTTCCTCTCCTGTCCTGCTTTAGTAATTGTAGATTTTTCTCATGTCTTTAGGTGACATCCCTTTCAGTTGCTGTTTATGTAGTGTACTTCTCTTTAGGAACCTTCAGCTGGGTTCTCTTGTTGGAATCTGTTTTTCTTTTTTTTTTATTTAGGGGGTATAACATGTGTTCTTTCACTAATCTGTGCCTTGGCTCTTGCCTACTTGGATCAGAGAGCAGAGAGAATCCTTCATAAAGAACAAGGAAAAACAGGTAAGTCTAAATGAAAAATTGGGACTTCAGGAAAACTATGGCCTTTGTGAGATTTGACAATCAGTTCCTAAAGAAGTGTTATAAAACCAGGTGGAGCTTACTACATGATTTTTTATTTCCAAATTGATTTTCACTTTTCTAAATTTTTAGATATATTTATTTTCCCCTTAAACCTTTTGGCAGAATTTACATTCTTGTTTGTTCTTTGTATATTTGCAAAATGGTTATTGTTCTTGGAAGGGAGCAGGGAAGGTAGATGCTAGTTTTAGGTTTTGCTTTTTTTTTTATGTTATGTCTATGTAAGTTATCCCAGAAATAATGTTTGTGTGCTTTACTAGAAAAATATTTTTTAAAAACTGAATTGCAAAGTTTAATCACATGATTTTAAAATATAATCTTGATTATAGATGAAAGCTCCTTGGGTATGCAAAATTATGCTGATAATGTCTTCCCTTTCTTCTCTAAGGTGAAGTTATTAAATTAACTGATGTAAAGGACTTCTCCTTACCCCTGTGGCTCATATTTATCATCTGTGTCTGCTATTATGTTGCTGTGTTTCCGTTTATTGGACTTGGGAAGTGAGTATTCTGTACGTTTCCATTGATTCTTGTCTAAATTATCATGAGAGTTCAATCACATAAATGTAGTTTTTAAAACAGTAAATCTTGCTTCTCTGGTTATAGTTTATATTTTCACAGGAGTTACTTTAGATCCTAGAATATACATTTTATTTTAGCTTAAGGTTTAGTATTGGTTTTATACTTTCATTATTTTGAAGAAATACCTGTATTAGTCTGTTCTCATACTGCTAATAAAGAACTGCCCAAGACTGGGCAATTTATAAAGGAAAGAGGTTTAATTGACTCACAGTTCCATAGGGCTGGGAAGACCTCAGGAAACGTATAATTGTGGCAGAAAGGGAAGCAAACATGCCCTTCTTCACTTGATGGCAGGAGAGAAAAATGAGTGCCAGCAGGGGAAATGCCAGATGCTTATAAAATCATCAAATCCTATGAGAACTCACTACTACGAGAAAAGCTTGGGGGAAACTACCCCCATGATTCAGTTACCTTCCACAGGGTCCCTCCCCTGACTTGTGATTTTAGGGATTACAATTCAAGATGAGATTTGGATGGGGACACAGTCAGATCATTTCAATACCTAATAATGTTTGATTTGTACTATCGATTTGTTTTAATAGTTGATTTTAGACTAGTATTCTTTTTTATTCCCTCATTATTCCTTGATTAGAGAGGCTCTTACTGAGAATGGAGACTGTTTCTTGGTGCACTGTGACTGGGCACTTCTCCATTTGTTAGAAGTGTAATTCTGCCAGACTTAAATTCTGGGTTCAACATGGATACAGGGAAGGGAACAACACACACTGGGGCCTGTAAGGGGTTGGGGGGTACTAGGGGAGGGATAGCAGCGGGTTGGGGGCTAGAGGAGGGATAGCATTAGGAGAAATACCTAATGTAGATGACGGGGTGATGGATGCAGCAAACCACCATGGCATGTGTATAGCTATGTAACCTGCATGTTCTGCATGCACATGTACCCCATAAGTTAAAGTATATATATATATATGTATATATATATAAAATTTGGGGTTCAAAGCAAATTCTTCTTTGCTTTATCCTCTACTCCTCTCTCCTTCTTCATGGGCAGCTGCTTAAGCTGAGCAATGTGTGTTTGTGTAGGTGTATGGTTTATACCATTTAAGTTCAGGCTGTCCTTTTAAATAATTTGAGACAAGATCCCTATTTATTATTTAGCAAAGTACCCAGCCAGTACTGCTTTTGAGGAAAAGAAGCAGCCTTAAGTCCCTGTGGTAGTATACTTGATTTTCTGAAAATTTGTGTATCTTGCTTGCTGCATACCAGAAAAGGAAAAAAATAGGCATCATATTTTATTTAGTAAACATTAATATAAATACTGAAGCTTTAGCAGATTGCTTTAAGGTGAATATCAAATAAGGTGGGAAATAGTATCAAGAAAGAAGTTAATTAAACGAGTTATTTTTATTCAATTTTATTTTTTGAAAACAGAGCAGTTCTGTCTAATATACTAATTTATCTATCTTTTTAATTTTAGAGTTTTCTTTACAGAGAAATTTGGATTTTCTTCCCAGGCAGCGAGTGCAATTAACAGGTATTTTTATTAATTTTTTAGTGCCTATTGCATACGAAGTGTGGGTCTTTATAACTAAATGTAAGAAGCAAAAAAAATGTATGTGACTTAATTATTGTTAGTGTGAAACAGAGTACTTTGGGACTTGAATTCCAGGTGGCCATGTTGAAGTTAGTAGAAAACCAAAGAAGTCTTGGACTGCTTTTTATATTTCTGTTTTCTGATGACCATTTTATAAGAATGTTAAATGAGTTAGGATTTGCTTCGCCTGATATTTTCAGGACTTTCTTGATAGTCATGTTTGGCTGTGTTGCATTTCATGAAATGTCTTATGTTTTCTCTGGGCAGTGTTGTATATGTCATATCAGCTCCCATGTCCCCGGTATTTGGGCTCCTGGTGGATAAAACAGGGAGGAACATCATCTGGGTTTTGTGCGCGGTAGCAGCCACTCTGGTGTCCCACATGATGCTGGCCTTTACGATGTGGAACCCTTGGATTGCTATGGTAACGTCTGTGTTAGCACGTGGTGGGCTCAGGGATTCAGCAAGGAGTCTGTCATGTTCATCTAAGTAAGCATGCTCAGTAAATGTAGACGATAAGGCCTGTGATAGTGGGGAAACAGTTACTTGATTCCAATTTTTACAGAATAACTATTTTTAAAGTATAATTATGAATTATTAACATATGAGGTGTCTTTTAATTTCATTTGGTGTATTTAACCAGTCAATTTCAGTGCTGAAAGAGAATTTGAAATAAAGTGACCTTATAAAAACCAGAATGCTTATTAGCCCCATTTGTTTTTCTGAAATAAATGACTTAAAAGAAGACATTCCATCATAGATGGCAAAAAACAAAACAAAACAAGCAAAACAAAACTATTGGACCAGTGACCATTCTTTTTATTTGACTTGCTTAGTAGGTTAAAAAGTGATAATAAATTCAAGTTTTTATTATTGTTCTTCAAAACGTCATTTTTAAGACCTGAGGCCCCAGTGCTGTATTTCCTACCTGTTAATAAAGGAATATCAGAACACAAATATTTGTGCAGTGAGTGGGAATTTCTGTAGAAGTGTTTCTGCAGATACAGTACAGACTCCTAGAAGTAGAGATGCTACAGCAGGGGATTTGCATATTTAACCTCTTGGTAGAGATTGTAAATCCTCTCCAATAACTTTCCACCCATGTCTAACTCCAGAAATGTGCAAATGTGACTTTTTTTTAGCATCCTTGCTAGTCATGGGCATTGGCATTATGTTAATCTTTGCCAGTCTGATAGGTATAAGTGGTACTCATTTAAATTTAAGTCACATTTCCTTTTTAATAGAAGAAAAAAATCAGCATTAGGTGAGGTTTACCAAGCATTGGTGGTGGTCATTGGGTGTTGGTGACTCAGAGATGGATGTTGGACTGCTGGCGTGACGTTGCCTTGATTGCCTGATCTGTAGTTCCCAATAAATACTGGAAAATTAGCTTGCCTGAAACATGGCTAAGAACTTTTAAAAAATTACCTTTATTTTCTTACTTGGTCCTTGACTGCATCTTCGGCCCTTGGCAGTTATGTATGCCGATAATAGGATGACCAGTGAAAACGGTTAAGACACTAGAGGGATACTCTTAGGGCATAGACTTTTTTTGTATATTTTGAATATGAATTTTAGCCTAATCACAACAGAATTTGCTTGAATATTCATATATTAACTACACTGTCACGTTTGCTAATCTGCATTAAAGGAAAATCACCTTTTGGTTAATGTAAGACCTTGACCTTTTTCTGTGTTGCTTTCTATAGTGTCTTCTGGGAATCTCCTATTCATTGCTTGCCTGTGCACTGTGGCCAATGGTGGCATTTGTAGTTCCTGAACATCAGCTGGGAACTGCATATGGCTTGTAAGTATTTACACTGTGGATCATGTATGTCTCTCTCTGCTGTGTCAATTTGATTATCATATAAAACTCCAAATCTGAATCTGGTTGTCATCAGCTTCTGGGACAGCCCTGAACTTGGAGATAACTGGAAAAGTCAGTAAATCTGTTTAAGATACTTTTGTGGCCACTAAGGAGCCCCAGGAAGAGGGCTGGAGTAAACTAACCCAGAAGAGATCCTTGCTGACATTACGATCTCCCTATCTGTTTATGTGAAGCTTCTCCATGAGAAGCTGAGTCCAGTCGCTGGCACAGAAAGGCAAAAGGGGAAACCACACCTGTGGTTGGTGTTCACATGGCCCTTCTTTCATTCAGCACAAAGGTATTGAGTCCACATTGCACTTAATGAGGCAAGCTCCCTTACCTTTGAGCAGTCTAGTAGTGGAAATAGAGGGTAAAAACCAATCCAGAATCTAATCAAGTCATCTCTGGTTGAAAACATCTCTGAACACAAGTAGGATGTGGTTCACAGATACTAATATTTATAGTGAAGTGTTAGCCTGTGTGTGAAGATCTTTGAAAATGAAACATGTCTTTATATTTCTGCCATTGTAGCATGCAGTCCATTCAGAATCTTGGGTTGGCCGTCATTTCCATCATTGCTGGTATGATACTGGATTCTCGGGGGTATTTGTTTTTAGAAGTTTTCTTCATTGCCTGTGTTTCTTGTGAGTATTTCGTGTGACAATATTTAGTTTCTTTTACTACATAACAGATTGTTCTTATTTTTACTTAGGCATATCTCCCAGATTTGCCTAATTCTTGCCTGTGTATTAGAATTTCATAGCTGGTGACTTTCTAGCCCTCTGAAGATGCAGAGGTATTTTTCAGGCAATTCCTATCCTTAAAGGCTGTGATGGAGTTGGTTTCATATTCTGTTTTAACTATTTACAGTTTTAAAAAAATATTTTCCCACTTAAAGTGGAACAATTTGAAGAGTCCTGAGTATGTCCCTAGTGCGACTGTTTGGAAACATTGGTGTCATTTAGGTTTAAGTGCTCATGGTTATTCATTAGGCAGTTTTAAGTGGCTTTTATTTTTAGTCTGTAATTTCATTGGTTTGAAATAGGAAGTATTAGGAAACTTGTAAAAAATATTAAAATAAATTAGCATTTTTCCATAATCTTTACCATACACATAAATTTGTTTATCTGAAAAGAAAATTTTCCTTAACACATTAAGATGTCTTTTATACTTCGGTATTGTGCTTAAAATAACAAACCACATTGACAATTTTATCAAACTTTGTTTTCATTTGTAGGGAATAAAGACTATCCATACCTAAAGTGTGGTATTTGCAGATAATCACTTATGAGTTGCCTTGAATGCATTTTATTATCTCATAAATAAATGTGCATGTCAAGTTTTAAAGATAAATGTTTAAAAAAGTGGGTCATCTAAGAATTTCAGGTAATAGGTCAGGTAAAATGTTTTTTGTCTATTTTTGATGCCGCAGCATGTGGTTAAATGTCAGTCCACAGTTCAGCACACATATTTGGGTCTCAAACCAAACACTGTGTCATTTGAAAATGTTTTTCTATTATTTTATTTTATTATTGCTACTTTCTTAGAGATAGGATTTGTCTCTGTCACCCAGGCTGGAAAGCAATGTAGCAGTCACAGCTCACTGTAACTCTGAACTCCAGGGTTCAAGTGATCCTCCCACCTCAGCCTCCATAGTAGCTAAGACTACAGGTGTGCACCACCGTGCTTGGCTAATTTTTAAATTTTTTGTAAATATGTTGTCTTGCTGTGTTGCCCAGGCTGGACTTGAACTCTTGGCCTCAAGCGCTCCTTTTGCCTTTGGGATTACAGGCATGAGACAAAATAAAATAATAGGGCTGCTCTATTGTTTTAAAGTAAATTAAACAGTGTTCTTCACTTATTAGGGAAAAAGCTGAGGGAAAACTTGAATTTTGAGGTCTTGACTCGCTATGGGTTTCTGCGAGTCTAATGATCACATTTTAATGTTTGGTTACTTAAAATTTATAAAATGGACATGGTGTTTTTAGACTGAAAACCCCCACAAGATTACTGTTTGGCTTTCTCTAAAATGATAAACAGTTGGGGGCTGGCAGGAGTTTTTGGTAAGTCCTGGAAAGGACCAGCACTGAGAAAAGGAGAGGAAAGAGGGGCAGGGCTGACCTGTGGCTGGGGTGGCTCCCTTTTTTGTAGGGGCCTCAACTTCTTTGTTTCTGGCCCTGCCACCCCCGGGCTGAGTAGGCCTTGGAGAAAATGCTTTGTAACTTATTTTTAGTGCTTTTGGAAAATAAAATAATGTGAAAATAATATTTTTATTTTAAACGCCAATTAATAAAGGTTTATGTCGAAGCTTTACTTCATAATTGTAATTACATAGGAATCATTGAGAAGAAATACATATTTTAAGGACCCTCTGTTTTTTCACTCCTAGTGTCACTTTTATCTGTGGTCTTACTCTATTTGGTGAATCGTGCTCAGGGTAAGTAGAAATCTGATATTTGCTTCTCAAACCACCGTGGTCATCTTGTGGGGTCTCTGAGTTGTCTGCCTCTTTGGGGGCCAGTGCTTTAGTTCATGCAGTAATGACTTTCTGTTCATAATGATGGAAACACATGTGATTATATAATACATAATTATGTTTTCTGGGCCTTCACATTTATTAAAATTGCTGTCATTTAAAATACCTTCTAGCCAGATCAGTTTCTTATAAAATCTTAGATGTTATTTTTACACTGGCATAAAGAAATACGGCATTTAAAAAGTAACCTAAAGCCCCTCTGTGTTATTAACAAATAAGAACTAAGCAAATTTATAGCTATAATTTACATTTTAAGTTTGAAGATGTTTGGTTTATAATTAGAAATTAGAGTTTATTTTTTTTCTAATTCATACTATATGTATTAGTGCTTTTTTTTGTTGTTCTTCGTAAGATTTTATGTTGCCCTTAGTAATTTTTCTAACTGCTTGCTCCTAAAGGGTATTATATATATTTAGTAGAATATAATATACAGCTGCTTAATTTTAGGTCATTTCCTTTTTTTTTTTTTTTAATAGTTTTCTTTCTTTCTTTCTTTTTTCTTTTGACAGAGTCTCACTCTGTCACCCAGCCTGGAGTGCCGTGGTGCGATTACAGCTCACTGCAGCCTCAGGCTCCCCAGCTCAAGTGATCCTCCCACTTCAGCCTCCCAGATAGCTGGGATTATTGGCAGTGCCACCACACCCAGCTAAGTTTTAGATTTTGTGTAGCTATGAGGTCCCACTATGTTGCCCAGGCTGGTTTCAAACTCCTGAGCTCAAGCAATTTTTCCACCTTAGCCTGAGATTTACAGGTGTGAGCCACCACACCTGTTCATTTCCTTTAATTTCTCTTAATTTTCCTTACTGAATATTAATACAGTGTCCTAATTAACAACACCTGAAGCAATACATAAGTCCAAACTTAAAAAAATGCTTAAGTCAAGAGGTTATTATATCACATAAGAATTCCATTTTTTCCTTTGGGAAGGTTCCAGTAGATGAACTATTTCTTTTTATTGTCCATAGCCTTTTCTGTTATTAAAATACAGTATATCTGTGCAAATGGTTGCATGTACGTGTGTATAGTTGAAATTTGCTTATTGATAATACTTAGATGGAAAAGATTCTGTGTTTATTTGTGTCTTAGGTGGGAACCTAAATTATTCTGCAAGACAAAGGGAAGAAATAAAATTTTCTCATACTGAGTAAGTATAAAAAGGGTGAAAAGTTGTCTTTATTTTGGAAATCCTAAATATGAGCATTTCATTTCAAGGTTTGGGCTTTGAACTTTTTGTTTGAGTCTCACACCTGTCATCCAGGCTGGAGTGTAGTGGCACAATTATAACTCATTGAAGCCTCAACTTCCTTGGCTCAGGCAATCCTGCCATCTCAGCCTCCCAGGTAGCTGGGACTGCAGGTGTGTGCCACCATGTCTGGCTAATTTTTTGTATTTTTAGTAAAGATGGAGTTTTGCCATGTTGTCCAGGCTGGTCTGGAACTCCTGGCTCAAGTGATCTGCCTGCTCAGGCTGGGATTATGGATATGGATATGAGCCACTGTGCCTGGCCTGGGCTTTGAACTTCTAACAGATTAGTCTTTCCTGAGTTTTGAGAGCTATTATGTCTGGAACTATTATAACAAAATTCTTGTTTGATTCAGAAAATTTAAAGATGGATATTAAGGCTTAAAATGAAGGAAAAAAATCGGGTGTAAGTTGCCCTGTCAGAGAGAGAGAGAGAGAGAGAGACAGAGAGAGAGAGAGAGAGAGAGAGAGAAAGATCTATGGTACTTGTAGTTTATCGGAGGAAAGGCCTTTGTCCTAAGTGCCTGGGCTGAGCTTACCCTTCCATTTTTTCCAGATATTTTCTTTTTTTTTTAACTAGTGGATAATTTTTCATCTTCTGGTACTAATACGTGGTTCTATGTTCTCTGACTCATTTGGAAGAGATTTAAGTATATAGCATGGTGTTTTATTTTTTTCTAAAAGTATATACTGAACCGTAATAGGGATTCTGTTTCCTGTTATTTCTAATATTTTTAGACATTGAAGTTTTTATGATTTTAAACATTTATTTGTAAATATATATGTCATGTGCTTGTAGTTTTGTGACCTTTGACAAGGTTAAAATCTGGTAGAACAGTCTGTGTTTTTGAGATGGGATGGCTTTGGTTATGTTAAAATCACTTTTAACAAATACATCTTAAAGTAATTGTAAATATGAGTTTTTAATATCTTTATGATAGTCTCATGTTAAGTTTGGAAACAATATAAATGTCTTAGAGTGGGGGACATGGTTAAATATATTATGACACATCCATGTAGTATGTTGTTAAAATCATGTTTTAGAAGGATTTTTAATGTCATAGATGCTTTAACATGCTGTATGTTAAGTAAACAAAAGATAAAAATGCAAATATAATATCCTAATTTTATTCAAGAAAAAGTATGCTGTCAATTGCTTGTCCTAAACCCAATTACTTATGTATAATAGAAAAAAATACCACTAGAAATAACCTCAAAATAATAATTAAAACCTCAGAATATTTTTCAGATTTTCTACATTGATCTTTTGTGACCTTTAGAATCAAGAAGAGTTAAAAAGTTATTCAGAAAAATTGTGTAGCTTACTATTTGCTATTACATGTCTTGTAATGCTTATGGTTTTCATTTTGTAAGTCAGATGAGCTTCATGTTTTTTTCTTCCTCTTTTTGATAATTTATTGCATTATGTTTTGCAGATGAGAAGTTTAAATGAATGTGTCATGAGAATGGACTTAACACGTCATTGGTTTGAAAACCTCCATTTAAAACAATTTAGACTTTAGTCACTAGAAAAAATAATGGACTGGAAAGTTATATTTACATCCACATATACCTATTTCAAAGTGTATTTGTGAGGATTATTGTAGCCTGTGTCTTTTGTATTGTGTGTTGCTGGAGAATTCTACTTTTAGTAGGCTAATCAATAATGAAAGGGTTAGAAAATTGTTCTGGAACATCCAGGTGAACTTCAGGAAGGACAGTGAAAAATAGAAAACATTGGAGCTTCTGTTGAGATAATCTTCATTAAATATATACCTTAGGGATATCACCTTTTCTTTTCTTTTTTTTTTTTTGAGACGGAGTCTCGTTCTGTGGCCCAGGCTGGAGTGCAGTGGTGCGGTCTTGGCTTACTGCAACCTCTGCTGCATGGGTTCAAGCGATTCTCCTGCCTCAGCCTCCCAAGTAGCTGGGACTACAGGCATGTGCCACCACGCCCTGCTAATTTTTTGGTATTTTTAGTAGAGACGGATTTCACTATGTTGGCCAGGCTGATCTTGAACTACTGACTTCGTGATCTGCCTGCCTCGGCCTCCCAAAGTTCTGGGATTACAGGCATGAGCCACAGTGTCCAGCTGGGATACCGCCTTTTGTCTATAGCTGGAAAAAGCTTTGAGGGGATTAGAAGGGCTACTTTATACAAAATAAACAATGGCATTTTCATAGGCCTTCCTTTTAGTGGTAGGGCATAGTGCTAGGGAGTGTGTGAAGATGTTTTTATGAAGTCTTTCTGATCGTGACCAGTAGCTCGTGCTGTATACTCTGTAGTTACGTGGATTGCTGAGCAATGACCCTTTTGAATTTCTTATTTCTGTGTTACTGAGGACCCTGATCACTTAGGGACATAATTTTTTAGTATAAACTTTCTGTACAATTTTTCTTATAGTCTAATTAGTAACTAAAAAGTGTTCTTCAAATTATGATTGACTATTTACATGGATAAATAAAAACACTGCACAAAGAGTACTTGATGTCTTCTTTTGATTTTAAAAAATACGTAAACCTTAATTTTAACTTTTATTCATGCAGAAGATTATCTAGAAGAAAATCCAAGTTAGAATAAAGAAACCTTGCCCAATTACAGTCATTGAAAGATTGTGGGGTAGCTTTTTCTCCATATTCGAACTTTAAGTAACATTTGTAGTTTTTTATATTAAGTAAAATGTGAATATGAAGCTTCTCTGATAAACTTTAAATACATTTTGATGTTTTTCAGCCTTAACATACTATTTGTTAAAGTCAAGGAATACAGATATTTTAGACAAAATATGAAACCAATGTGTTTAGCTGATTGCATTGTTTACAGTACCTGGCATGACATTGTAAGCGTACATGTTCGGAAGCAGATTGAAAGTATGTTCCTTATGCAAGGTAGCTTGGTAGCTTTATTTACATCCATTTACATCTGTTTTTCTGACTTACAGTTTATTGTCATTGATATGGTTTGTCTCTGTGTCCCCACCCATATCTCATCTCGAATTGTAATCCCTATGTGTTTGAGGGAGGGACCTCATGGGAGGTGACTGGATCATGGGGGCAGTTTCTCCCATGCTGCTCTTGTGATAGTGAGGGAATTCTTATGAGATCTGATGGTTTAAAAGTGTGGCACTTCCCCTTCACGCTCTTTCTCTCTCCTACCATCATGTAAGGCGTGCCTTGCTTCTCCTTTGCCTTTTTCCATGATTGCAAGTTTCCTGAGAGCTACCCCAGTAATGTGGAAGGCCTCAGGAAGGCCTTTTATTTACAAATTACCCAGTCTTAGGTAGTATCTTTATGGCAGTATGAGAACGGACTAATGCATGTGTCGTTATTGAGTTGTTAATTCTTTAGGCTCTGACTGCCATATGACTGTTTCAGCACATGGGTATTGAATATTGACCTCACAAATTGGGGAGAATACAGGAAGTCCACACTACTTCTGCTGGAAGGCCCATGTGGCCTGGCCTCTTTGCTTGTCTCTCCACTGCCTCTGTGCCCAAGCCACAGTAAGCTGCTTACATGTTTTCAAATGGGTTGTGTTCCTTTCCCTCCCACTGGCTTTGCCCACTCTGTTCCCTTTGCTTAGAATGTTTTATCCAAGGCTCTCTAGAACCTGTTTTTACCTGATTATACCAGAAAACCTTAGCCCTCAGCCCAGAAGCATTCTTCCTCATGCAAGTTCTTCCCGATCCTTCAGGCCATACATTGAGTTCTAACATTGCTGCCATCCTGCAGTATTCCTCTTTTAGCTTACCTCAACTTATAATGAAGAATTTGTGATAATATGGGCATGGGTTTCTCTCTCTTTCTTAGATTGTAAGCTTGAGGGCAGGACTGCATCTATGAAAATAAATTTTTTTTAAATGATATATAAAAAGGAGAGTAAATCAGAATAACCCTTTTGGAGGAGGAATTGGCAATATGAATAAAAAAACCTAAAAAGGGGATGGTGGTAGGCTGCATGCCTTTTGGCTTAGCAGTTCCATTTTTAATAATAATTTGTCCTAAAGAAACTATCAGATGAATATACGTGTAAATATATTTTAATACAGTATCTTAACTGCCAGATTTTATAATAGCCTAAAGTATAATACAAAGCCACTGTAATTTACAAGAATAGGAGATTCGTGAAATACATCATATTACATACCTAAAGTGAACTATTAAGTAGTCATTAAATGGTTTTGTTAGAAAACATTGACATGGAATAATGATGGCATTTTTACATGGAAGATTCATAGTGGTGACATTTTTGTAAAAAAAATATATCTGCACGGTAATGTACACCAGTATCTCTGAATGATGTTTCTACTGGCTTATATATTTTTTCTGAGTTTTTTCAAAATAACTTTTTTTTTTTTTTTTGAAGCAGAGTTTTGCTCTTTCACCAGGCTGGAGTGTGATCTCAGCTCACTACAACCTCTGCCTCCCGGGTTCAAGCAGTTCTCCTGCCTCAGCCTCCCAAGTAGCTGGGACTGCAGGTGCATGCCACCACATGCAGCTAATTTTTGTGTGTTTAGTAGAGATGGGGTTTCACTATGTTGGCCAGGATGGTCTCAATCTCCTGACCTTGTGATCCGCTTGCCTTGGCTTCCCAAAGTGCTAAGATTACAGGGGCGAGCCACCACACCCAGCCCACAATAACTATTGTGTAATGGTTTTAAAAACCTCACAAAGAATATAATTCAATACAAGTTTGAGTCCCACTGTTTTAAAAAGATAATGTTCAGAAGGTAGGAAAATAATAGGTAGTGTTTTTCAAAGGACTCTGGGGATGTAGAATGGGAGTTGAACAGTGCCATGAGTTAGAAACCAAATTTGCATTGACAGGTATAAAATTGCATGTAAAGGGAATTTTCAGAGAAAAATGGAAGAGAATAGCATCAAGGAGAAATGAAACAATGCCTTTATTTTTTAGTCCTAGTATTCACTGGTAGCAAAGAACAGCCCCACCTTGTGTGCATGCTGCTCATGATTTCTGGAAGGCCTCAACGCCAGCCTCACATCCTTTGCCCTCTTCCATTTGAGGGTTCCTGAGTGCCTCAGTGGGGATTTGGTCATAGGCCTTCAGCAGTGATTTGCTGCCAAAAGGTTCCTGGAAGAAAGCTTTGAGTTTTTGTAAGAAATACTGAAAAGCCCTGACATGTAGGCCAGACAGCTAAACTTAGTATAAACTTACTAGCATTTATTTCTCTCACGTGTATTTGTGTATATGGTCATGTGCTCCTGTGCGTGTTTGTTTTCTTCAGTGGATCTTTATCAGTTCCACATTTGGCAGCTGCCTGCTACAGTAATCTACCGTATTCCCTAAGCTGATTTTCCCCCTTGTAGATTTGGCAGATTTATCATGTAATGAAATTTAGTGGACCTACAGGGCACGTCTTTTCAGATTATCATGTACTTGTAGGCATTTGTCATTTTGTCTTTTTGAAGAGGATCACCTTTGGTGTGTGTTTCCCAAGTTTTACTGCATAGTAGCTTTTGTGTTTCCATTTTCTTTTTAGCAAAATAGAAGATTAGTAGAGTTCTTTCTATAGCACTCTCATTCTTAATTTATGAAACATAAGGATGTGACTGATAGATGTGTATTGGTGATGACCTAAAATGTCTACAAACGTATCTCTTGGTTGGGCAAGCTGGGACCTGCAGGATTGCATTCACATTCCTTTGGCCACTGTGGTAAGTGAAGCAGCCTGGAGAGGCAACAGGGTGCCCTCTGGAATTTCTAAGTGTCATTGAGTTATACCAAACAGCTGAGTGTATGCTGACTGCTTACAGGTATTGCTCCCCTCCCCTCAGTATTGAGACTTGTTCAGTTTTCCAACGAAAATCTGATTATTATGGGGGTTCTATGTCTTACCATGTTCAGTTTTTAACCTTTTGAAGTCAACGCTGTCTGTCCTGGGGAAGAGGTAAAGAAACATTTCAGGACAGAAGGGAAACCCCTGCCTCCAACCCAGCATAGCCCAGATTTCACAGGGTAAAGTGAACAAGAGATGGATAGTGAATGGAGTGGGTGGGAGGAGGATGAGAGAAAGGCTGAGCTGGAGCTGGAAGCAACAGAGATCAAGAGCTGGGAAGAGAAAAATGGCTGGAGGTAGTAGGAAGGTGGGCCTGGCAGCAGGTCATCCCAGGATTTTAGAGTCATGTCCATGAAATGGAGCGAGTGTTAGAGGGGAGGTAAGAGTCCTCTTCAGGCTTTGGCAGGGTCCATGGAGGTAGAGTCCAGGCTTAGTGGACAGTCGGATGCAGGGAATGGGCCTGACCACAATCATGTTGAATGGATCTCTTAAAATGTTTTCCATGACTTTCATTTTTTTCAGAATTCTGTGAATTTTAATAGAGATTTGTGCTGTGACACCACAATTAGAATGCAGAACAAATAGTTCCTTAATGTTTCAAAGGAAAAACATTATAATTGCCTTTTAAGATAATATGTATGTGTTGTCTTCATGTGGAAATATTTGAGTTGTCAGAAAGTTAAATTTTCAGCACTTAGATTTTTTAAATGCTTTTGAGTCTTAATGCTAAGTACATATGTTTTTATGATCATGCTACTTAATATGTTTCATAGACAGTTTTTCACCTTTTAACATTTCTGAAATTAGGATGTGTCTTATCTTTGTTAGCATCTCACGATTCAGAGTTCAGTAGTGGGGAAAACGGGGCATGATGCTTATGGCCATGTCATGTTGCTTGATGAGTAAGCTTCTGGGTCTTCATTTCTGGCATAATCGACTCCAAGGCTCTTTACTAGAACTGGTGACTCAGAGCTTTGGAAAGCATGGACCACCTTGCTCAAGGGTCTTATTAATGACTGGGGAAATGGGCAGAGGATTGGTGATTCAGTGACTGACACAGCATGTTGAGGGCTGTCAGAGCAATGACAAGACTTAATGAGGTTCAGGGAACCTAGGGCGCCTGCATGATTTGAAGAGGAGGTGGTCGTTGACCTGCATTGTAAAGGGTGAGTAGGATAGAAAGCAGAGAAGGTGTAGGATGGGAAGGAGGGAGGAGGAGAAGAGCTAATCCTGAGAGGCTGCTAGTTAATGGAAATGAAGTGGCATGTGGGGAGTTTAGGTGTGCAAGGCAGATCACTGAAGCCTTTTCTTTTCCATGTTCAGGGTTGTGATCATCATCTTTTGAGCTTCTGGAAGATATTTATGGTGGTGGTTGTCAAGATAGGATTTGAATTTTAGAAAGATGACCCTTTAAGCAGTAGGAAGGGAATGGATTGGGGGTTGAGGGAAACAAATTTGGAGGCAGGAGAATGGTTAATAGGTTGGAGCAGTGAAGCCAGAGACATGATGGGCCTTGAACTAAGGCAGTTGCAGTGAAGATGAAAAGGAGGAGGGACAGGTGCTAGTGATGCTTGCAAGGTCGAACTGACAGGTGGTCATTTGCTGGATGTGAGGTGGGGGAGAGGCCAGAGTTAAGGAAAACTCCCAGATTCCTGCCTAGGGTGGACAGTGGTGCCATTCAGCCATCGAGACCACAGGTGAGAAGGTGCAGGGTCGGGATGAAAATAAGATTAGTTTTGGCATCGCAGAGCTTGCGGTTCCCCAGATTTGTGTGAACAGGAATGTAGGTTCAAAATGTGAGAGAGGATTGCTCTGGGGAGTGATTTGGGAGCCATGAGGGAGTCAGTAAGATTGCCCAGAAAGAATGTGGGGTGAGGAGATAAGAGGGCAAAGGACAGAGTCCTGGGACATACCCACTCATGGGGTGGGAGCTGGGAGAGATGCAGTCTATGAAGCGAAAAAGGGTTTAAGAGGGAGTGAGTGATAGTGTCAAAGGCCAAGAAAGGTAGAGGGTAGGGGCTGACAGTGTCCATTTAACTTGTAACTGGCAAGTCATTGGTGTGTTTTTGAGAGTGATTTCAGTGGACTTAGGTGGAGGGGTAGGCAGCAGCCAGGGTGTAAAGATTTGGAGTATGAAGTCAAGGTAGAAATTACAGTAAAAATTGTAGCCTGCCCTTGCAAGAATCTAGGCTATAAAAGAAGAGAGTGTAAGAAGCCTTCAGAGGCTGCTGCTCTGATTGTTGGGTTAATGCTTTAGAAAGGACTCTTTCTTAATGGGTTTTTCTACTTGCAGAGTGGAATATTCTCAGACTCTGCGATTCTTTAATTTTCTTGAAGTGGCACTTTTTGCTTTTTGTTCATGATTTAACCACTGTAAAAAGGCTCAGCTGCTGCTTGCTGCAAGAACATAAGTTTGGCTTCTTATCATGGAATTCTTTTTGAGGCCATTACCTTTGAAGTTGTTTGATACATAAAACACTAACAAATCCTCAACAAAACAAAAAGTTGGGAAGTACAAATACTAAAGAGATGTAGCTTGTTTATAGGAAAGTAAAAGATAATGAGAATACATAACTTTATAAACTCAGGTTATGCTTAATTGCAAGCAATTAAAAACTTTCCCTTTTTGATTGCTTTTGAAATATGGGATTAAAAAGAAAAAGCGAGAATGCCTGCAGGTTGTGTGTCCTGGAATTGCTTTGAAATGAATTTGGTGGGTGTCAGAACAAATAAATCCCAAACAACTTGTGATTTAGTTTTATAGGCACACATTCATAAATTGGATTTTTCAGTAATTCCAGAAAAGTACACACAGGAGAAGCATTTGCAACATAATCACTTATTCCACAAAGATTTAGGAGCACCCATATGCTCAAGCCCTGTTAGATCTGGGGGTGAGGGAGATAAGAGGATTTAAATAATGCCTCTCATACTTTCAGAAGGGGAGATGTGCTACGAGAGGTATGGAGGATGGTTCAGGGAAGAGAGGGCCTTCTGATGGGTGATCGGGGAGGCATTTTGGAAGAGGTGGCATTCGAGCTGTTTACTGAGAGACGACTGTTCATTCTCTTTGACTAGTTTGTTTCATGTTAACACCCTTGAGTTGTCTGTCTTGACACTGTTTACTTATTTGATTTTCTGATGCTCTGTTATCTGAGAGCAACTCCTATTCTCTGCCAGCACTTTCTATGATTCCTGTGTATCCTAGGTCCTCTGTTCGTTTTCTTCACTTCTCTCTCAGAGATACCATTTCCTGATACAGCCCTGTGTATTTGCCTACACAGTTGGCCCCAAACCCAGAGCTTGAGATCCAGTTGTCTCTGAGCCTCCACCCTGCATTTCCAACTTGAGGTCTCACCAGGAGCTCACAGTAGCTTATCTGAATCTGAGCCCTCTCTAACAGTACACAGTCCCCTCCCTCCTTTCCTCCCTTGCCCACCCACTGAGTGCTAGGTGCTGGTTGATCATTCTTCTGATTCCTCTGGCTCAGAGTCTCAGAGCCATTTTTGTTATGTCTCCCTTCCAGTCATGTTTAAATAATCATTTTATTTCTGTTCATTTTTTATAATATGTTTAAAAATTTTAGTTCTCCTTATGCCACCTTAGTCCTGCCTGTGGTCTGCATTCTTGGATCCCTGCAGTGGTCTTCTGAATATCAGTCATCTTTCTTTTCATGATTGACATCACCAGGGCTCACTGCCTAGCACACTTGCAATGTTGCTGGGATACCATGTTCTGCGGGTTGAAAAATGGAATCATGAGGGAGAGAAAACAGACCTGAAATGATAAAGGAGCCCATGTGAACTGATAAGCCCTATGGGAGAGTCAGCAGTGCAGAGTGACATCTGAGGCAAGTGGAGGATGCTGAGCCCATGGCCTGTGGAAGCTGGGAACGTAGGCATTTGGAGAAGGCTTTGTCAGGGGTTGTAGAGAGGTAGACGGCGGGCCCGTGGCAAACGTGGGAGAAGTTGGAAGCCACAAGGTGTGATGGGAGAGCCATGAGTTGAAGAGTTCAGCTGGGACTAGACTTGACAGGGTTAGCATGGCAGCGTGAGGGAGCTGAGCTTTATTCTGCAGAAGTGAAGAAGGGGAGAGTGGACAATTGGGGAGGATGGCATATATGGAAAATACTGTTTGAAAGAAAATCTGGAGATGCTGTGAAGGTAAGGGAGGCCAATATGGAGACTATGTGGGAGTCTAAGCTGTGACGTTTTATTTAATTCATTCAAAACATGGGGGCTGCCAGATTGTTTCCAAATCATGACTTTGATCATACTACACTTCTGCTGAAATGCCATTGGTGATTCCTCCTGGCATGTGAGTGGTTCTTCAGCTGGCATTAGGAGGGCTTCGTCGTCACGTCAGCCCGCCCTTCCAGCATTGTCTCCAGCTCCTCGCCTTCAGAAACCAACCAATGACTTTCACACAAATTACATTTGCTCACAGTGATCTCTCCATTTTCTCCACTGCTTGGGAAGTTCTCCTGGTTGAAATTTCTCCCAGCCTTCAGTGTACTCATAGGTACTTCATGGCCCTCTCTGCCCGAGTGCTCTCAGCCCCCTTTGAAACTCCTCTAACGCTTACCGTCTGTATTGTTCATTTTGATGATCAACAATTGACATGATTGCTTCTGTAGCTGCTTAAGCTGTTAATTAGTACCCATATTGTTGTTCATATGTTTTAATATTTTGTTTCTTCAACAGTCTTTTGCCTCCTTAAGGGCTGGGATTGTGTTTGGCACTTTTGTAGCTGGCTATAGCCATCATACTTTCATCCAATATGAAAATCCTAGCCCCATTCATGGGATTTTGAATATCACAGTATTTCCTGACCTTTGGTTTTATTTTAACCTGTCCAAATGATCAGGAAGATTACAGAAGACTCTAAGGGCCCAGGGGGATAACAGATTTGAGGATCCCAGCTTTCTCCAGGGAAAGTGATCCTTCGCTGATCACAAGGAAAGTGACGAATATCGTTTTGCCTCAAGTTGGACAGCAGATTCCTAGCTCTACATCCTTTTCCCAAACGGGATAGCCTAGTTTGATCCTAGTCTCTTGAGATAATTGTCCCTGAAAACCCAGGATATGATGTCAATTAAGTTAAACTTTTTTGATCCTAACTGTCTAGAAATAAGTTAAAAATGGATGTTTATACTTTGCTGTTAAGTAGGTCAAAAAACTGCAGAAGCAAATTAGCCTTCTATGGATCAGAGAAATAATTGCAGGAACATAGGTTAACAAGAACTTAAAGGCAGGAAATCTTTGGCTAGGAGTGTAATGTACTTGCCTTTTAGACAAAGACAGTGCGTCCTGAGGATTCTAGATTAGTTTTCTTTCCACCTCCCAGGTTGAAAATCTGGTGGGCATAGAGATAGTGGCTTTATGGGATGTGGGCTGGCTCTAAGCCTTTCTTGGGGGAGCCTGGTACACCAGTTCTCCAGTAATGGGAAACCTTATTAATTTGTAAGGGGTGATAATTGGGACTGTAAGTCAGCTGAAACTTGCCTATATGTTATGCAAAGAAAGGGCCAGAAATAATTAATAATATAAGCCAGAGAGCTGAGAGAATGTTCACAAGAGCAAACATTTTAAGCTCTCTCAGCTCCTACAGAAACATTGATTTATGTGGAAAGAGCTGACCTGCTAATTAGAAAACATCCTTGCCTATTCATTAAACCAATTATCCTAAAGAATTCTGCTAAGCAACACTTAGTCCAGTTCTAATTATTGTGTGGCCTTGAAAGCAATAAACTGTACTTTTAGAATAAAATTTTATAATGTAGACATACACATGGTTTACTCAGACATTTCCCATAATTGGAGTGAGATTGTAATGAGGGGTTATGCTTGTTTCTTTTAAGAATTTAACCACCTTCTCTTCATAGGGAGATTAGTGAATTATTAGATAATGTTATGTTTAGACCTGAGAAATCTTTGGAAATCATTATTGTCAAAAATGAGAGGTTGTTTTTTTAAGGTTATCTTTTTGGATTAACTTGGATCTTAAATAACTAAAAAAATTTCTAGGGAATTAACATTATGACTTAAGACATTGATAAAGATTTTTTTTCATATACTCTGACATGTTTACATTTAAAAATGAAGTGAATTGGTTTTCATGCAGCCACTTTCCTCTGTGTCTCCCACTTTCTCCTGCAGAGCTTTTCCTAGCAAGAACACTGGATAAGAAATGTAGTAACGGAACACACAGGGTCTACTCAGCGTTCTGCACATAACACCAGTTGTGTCAACAAGCGAGCCGACCTCAAGTGACAAGCCGGTGCTGTCAAGGAGAACTTGGACTGGCTCTAGGCTGGTGTTCAGATGTGGGCATACTTTTCAGGCTTAGGAGCATGTGCCTCGGAGGCCACTGCCTAGTTTTGAAAGCTCCATTCAACCCTCTGATTGGGCATTCTCCCACTGGGTAAGCTTGGACGAGTTACTTCAAGCCCTGTGCTTCAGTTTCCTTCTCAGTAAATGGGGGAAGCAATAGTCTCCAACACAAAAGGCTGTTGCGAGGATTAAATGAGTTACTTCGTGCAAACGTGCTCCTTCATAGTAAGGGCTTCATCTACAGGTCCGTTTGCTCATTCATTCAGCCCCTACCTATTGTGCCCTTGCTATGTGCCAGGCCCTGCTATGGAGACTGGTGTCGAGAGGTTAGCCATCAGGGGAGATCTCTGTCCTATTGGAGCATGTACTTCAGTGGAAGGAGACAGATCATAAACAGGTAAATGAATCTACAAGTCCAGGTAGTAATAAATGTTACAAAGACAGTATATAAAGAAATAGAGTGATTGGGTTATGAGAGAGGTCAACATTAGCTAGGGTGGGCAGGAGTGGCCTCTGAGAAGGAGACTTTTGATCTGAGGCCTGAATGACAAGAGACCAATGTCAGCTGTCCTTAAAATAAGAAAGTTTTCCTTTGTTTTGGTGGCTCTCTCCATACTCCTATATATGTATATATATGCACACACAGACACACACACGCACACACACATATATATGTATTTTGAGATGGAGTTTTGCTATTGTTGTCCAGGCTGGAGTGCAATGGCATGGTCTCAGCTCACTGCAACCTCTGCCTCTGGGTTCAAGCGATTCTCCTGCCTCACCCTCCCGAGTAGCTGGGATTACAGGTTACTTTGTCCGTACTCTTATTTTAAGCTGTCTTACATCAATATAAAAGTGTCCTTTGCAGCAGGACACTTTCAGGAGGTCTTGAGCCCTCTCCCACTAGCACTCGTCTGTGTTGAAACAAGTTGTTGCGAGTGTTGGTGGAGCTCGTTTTCCCCAAGGTTCACCTCAGCAGGACCCAGATCTGTGCATCCCTGGGCATCTCTCGCTTCCCCCCAGCTGGATGCTCGTGCACCTTGTTCTGCCTCAGTTTCTGGAAGAGCCTGACTCTGTTGTTGTCCCCCGAAAGAAAGTACAGGACTGGGTTGAGGCAGCTGCTCAGACTCACCAGAGGCCTCCATATCTTGTAAGCCACACTGGCTGCCATCAAAAGCTCGCAGTCCTGAGAAAGCAGAAAGCGGATGATGAGATAGAAGGAGCGAGCGACGTGGAAGGGCACAAAACAGAGGGCGAAGAGGCCGCACACCAGTAGGATGGTCCGGATGGACTTGGCTCGGGCTGTGCTGCCTGTCCTCATGAGGTTCTCTTCTGGCTTGGTCAAGCTCCTGACCATCAGTGAATAGCACACCAAAATGACCAAGGAGGGAAGGACAAAGCCAGACAATGTCAGAACTATGCTGTAGGCAAAAAACCGATCGAAATTCTCTGGGTTGGTTGTGTCATAGCAGATCATCTGGCCATTGATGTAATCGGTGTGGGAGAAGGCCAGTGTGGGCAGCAGCTGGAGGACCACCAGGGCCCAGGTGGCACCGGTGCCCAGCCAGGCATGCCTGCGGGTCCGGTAGGGCAGGGAACGCAGCGGGTGGCACACACCTAGGAAGCGGTGCACAGAGATGCAGGTCAGCAGCAGGATGCTGCCGTAAAGGTTGGTGTAGAACAGGAAGCGCACCAGCTTGCACAGCAGATCCCCAAAGGGCCACCTGTCATCTAGTGAGTAGGTGATGATGAGGAAGGGCAATGTCAGCACATAAAGCAGGTCGGCCACCATCAGGTTCACCAGATAGATGGTGGCACAGCTCCAGCGCTTGGTTTGGCACCAAGAGAGCCACAAGACAGTGCCATTGAGGGGCAGCCCTAGGATAAATACGATACTGTAGGTTACGGAGAGGTAGACTTGCTTGTACTTCTCTGAGAACTGACATAGACCTTGTTCCTGTGAAGTGTTCATGTCCAGCTTCTCCATGTCCTGGGAGGCTCCCCTGAGGAGCAGAATCCACGACAGCTCCTGCTTTGGCTTCCCCTGGAAGGAAACAAAATGGACAGCATAGCATCATGACCTCAGCCTGGCATCAGCCTCTGCCTCAGCCTGGCATTCAACTTTGTCTCCCCAAGTCTAGTCAGAGGCTTTGTTTGAGAGAGACCAACTCCAGGAAAATAGAGTATTAACCAAGGGCCAAACAGTCTTTCAAAGCTGGGCTTCTAGACTTACCAGGTCCAAAGGGCTGGCCTCACATGGACTTGTATGTTCTCTCCTCTAGGCTGGCTTGTGATAGGAATGGTCGTGGGATGGCACTGTGATTTAAACAGGGTACTCAGAACCTCCAGCTCTGTGGCTCCTCCTCCTGCTAGAATCCTTTGCATAGAGTAGGAAATCTCCAAGGGAAGATATTCTAGCCAGAGAAACTGGTATATTCCCAGGGGCCAAAACTGCCCACAAGTTGGTCCTAACCACACAGACCATAGTAGAGTAGAAAGTGATCCCTGGGGATTAGAGAGGATTAGGAAAAGCACAGGTTTTGCCTACAGGCTCTGCTGGAGGATTCGGATTTGTATCTCTTTCAGGATTTCTTAACTGGGTATTTGAATACTGGGGCTGATTTGCTTATTAACCATCTTAGCATCCGAGCAGCCAAGAAAACAAATCTGAGCCATGAAGCCAGGTGCAGCTTCTTCCTTAATCCTTCCTTGCTGACGAAGTAGATGCAACAGGTGGGCCCAAGTAGCTAAGGAAGCCCCGTGCGGAGCGTGAGGGGGAGCCAGCGTGTCGGCCAGCCAATCAGCATGGAGCCACGGGAACAGACGTTTAATTCTAGGGCTTCACATTAGAAGCTAAACATTTAGAAAGACAGGTTAAAACAAAGGAAGAGAGAAAGGCATAAGTTAGGTAATTTTGGGATAAATTGAGTGTTGCCTGCAAACTATAATATAGAGAGAACCAAAGAAACAGAGACTTCGTTCACTCAATCAGCAAACGTTGATTGAGCATTTGTTGAGTCAGGCCCTGGGGACATGAAGATGAATAAAACACAGCTCGCTTTTCAGGAACTCGCAGTCTGGTGGGGAAGACATAAATGGAAGTGGCTAATTGTAATATGATGTGAAAAATGGCCAAGAAAGTGCTGTGAAAATCAGCAGGATGCAGCTAATTCTCCCCTGAGGGAATTGAGTGCAGGCTTCTTAGAATACGCAGCCCTTGAGCTGCTTGGGAGAAGAAACGTGAGCTTGTCAGCAGAGATGGGTGGGAGGCACTGTGCAGGCTGAACTGCACACCCATGGGAATGGAAGCCAAAAGGGCACAGTGTGTCCAGGGAGGGCAGGAGAATCAGCAGCTGTAAGGAGGCTGTCTTTGGCAGGACGGTGATGGGATAAGGCTGCCGTGTTGATTAGTTTCAGATGTCTTCTTGACTGGATTAAGGGATACTCAGGTACCTGGTAGAGCATTCTTTTTGCATATACCTTTGAAGGTGTCTCTGACAGATTAGCGTGTGAGTCAGTGGACTGAGTAAGGAATATCCACCCTCACCCAGTGTAAGCGGGCACCATCCAATCAGATTGAGGGCCTGGATAGAAAAAAAAAGGCAGAGGAAAAGCGAATTCATTTTTTCTACTGGAGTTGGGACACCCTTCTCCTGCTCTTGGACGTCAGAACTCCAGGTTCACTGGCCTTTGTTCTCCGGGACTTGCACCATCTGCCCACTGGGTTCTCAGGCCTCCAGCCTCAGTTACGCCACTGGCTCCCCTGATTCTGAAGCCTTTGGACTCCGAATGTGCCATACCACTGGCATCCCTGCTTCCCCGCTGGCAGACGGCATATCCTTGGACTTCTCGGCCCCATAACTGCTCAAGCCAACTCCCGTAACAGATCCCCTCTCCTGTATCTGTATAGGAGACATAGGTGGCAACATGGACCTGGGCCTGGAACAGAGAGAGACTGCTCAGATCAGTGTGGGGCTGTTGCAGTACATGCAGGTGAGAGATGACCAGTATCCCAAGCAAGGCCGTGCGGGGTGGATGCGGAGCAGGAGATGCTGCTTAGGCAGGAGTGACAGGCCTCATTGGATGTGAGGCATGAGCCAGATGAGTTGAGGGTGTCTCTGAGTTCTACAGTGTTGGGGACTATGTGGGTGGTGAGGGCCTGAGAGAGCACAAGGCTGAGGAGTGGCGTTCTGAGATTGTGTGGGACGGTATCTCTCCATGCCTCAGCCTGCTGAGGGGCTCACCATCCTGCTCCCTGGCTTTAACATCTGGAGAGCAAAGCTTTTATGGCTGGGTGAGTAAGAAAGCCGTTTTCATTCATTTTGTACCTGTAATTTGTTCATGCTGCAGGGCTGGAAAATGCTTAGTCATTTCTAGTGAAGCTGCCTTCCCATCTCAGTGTCGGCTCTCAGAGGGAAGCCGAGGTGGGAATCCAGCCATGATTTAACACTGGCTTGTCTGGCAGTTGACACACGTGATCTTACTTACTTCTTAGAACAACGTTGTGAGCAAAACATTACCTGTTTTATGATGAGGAAATTGAGTCAGAGAACCCTCTAGGGCCCATTAGGACCCTTAGTCTAGCAGGCAGTACATTGATCTGGCCACAGGCTAATGCCTTTCAAAGGACTGGTTGGGGTAGTGAGAAGTGCTCAAATCCTGCCTCTGCCAGGGGCCAGTATGCCCTTTAAAGCACTCACCTTATCTCTGAGTCACGATTTCCTCAGCTGTAAAATGAGACAGTCCCTTTCTCGGGAGACTGCTGTGAGAATTACCTAGAAGAGAGGCAGGTGCCCCACAGGGCTGCCACAAGGGAGAGAACCAACACATTTTCTCTTCTCATCTCTTCTCTCTCCCTGTTTTAGAGACAGTGTACTCTGGAGCTCTTTGGTTTATGTGGCTGGGTGGGAGGGCAGGTATGGCTTTGCTATCCCAAGACTGGACAGAGTCACTTTATTCTTGTCTGTTACTGTTTATGAACCCAGTTTTGTCCACCATCAATTCACATGTCGAAGCCCTAACCCCAGCGTGACTGTATTTGGAGTAAGAAAGTAATTATGGTTAAATGAGGTCATAAGGAGGGGCCTAGTCAGATATGATCAGGGCTCTCATAAAAAGGGACACTGGCTGGGCACAGCAGCTCATGCCTGTAATCCTGCACTTAGGGAGGCCAAGGTGGGAGGATCATTTGAGATCAGGAGTTTGAGACCAGCCTGGCCAACATGATGAAACCCCACTGCTACTAAAAATACAAAAATTAGCCGGGTGTGGTGGCATGCGCCTGTAATCCCAGCTACTCAGGAGGCTGAGGCAGGAGAATCGCTTGAACCAGGAGACAGAGTGCAATGTACTCTAGCCTGAGAGACAGAGTGACACTCCATTTCAGGAAAAAAAAAAAAAAGGGACACCAAAAAGCTTGCTCTCGCTCTGCCATGTAAACATATGATTTAATTTGTGAATTGACTTTAGCATTTAGTATTTTATCACCATCTGGAGAACTTCTTGAACAAATGAAGTCATTTGATGGAGTCTCATAAATGTCTTCAGACAATAAAAGTTTGTTTTACGAGTTTTTAAAAATAACAATTCATATGTACAATTCTTAATTTGCAAAGATGAACTAGGGGCTTATTTAAATTACAGCATAATTATTTGATTTTTTAACAGGTTCATATCAGGGGGGTGTCCCCTGGGTACAATTAATTAGGTGGTGGATTAAAGTAGCAGGTGGTTTGTTTTGAATTAATTTTCCAGTGTGCTTCAAATCCACCAGATAACTTGGTGTTATTTGGCCACCTGACCACTAGGTGGCAATGAAGACCCACAGACAGGTTACAGTCCCTCACAACCCGCCCCACCCGCCTCCACCGCCCCTCCACCTCAAAAATGGAAGCCAGAATTAGGGTTGGGCTCCTGTCCAGGTATAGCAGCTGTGAAAGAGATATAATTCATTGCGGACATATTAAAAAAATCCCACCAATCAAACAACCTCCTATTGGTCTGTTGTCTACAGCTACTGTGTTAGGTTCACACAAAGAAGTGGAGTGTAGCCAGTTGAAAGCTGCCTGTTGAAATGATTCTTCAAACCACCCCGTGAGATAGGCATGGCAGGCACTGTTCCCCCATTTTACAGCTAAGGAAACAGGTTCAGAAAATTTAAGTAGAAGTCACGTCTCTAGTGATGGACTTTTTACAACGCAGACACTTAGCAATGTCCCAGATTTCCAGGGAATGTTTTCTTACCTACTTGTCCCCTTAGTGCTTCTCACCACCACCTAGAAAAAGAAAGATGTGGAAATAAAATAGCAAGTCAGGCCGGGCGCGGTGGCTCACGCCTAGAATCCCAGCACTTTGAGAGGCTGAGGCGGGTGGATCACGAGGTCAAGAGATCGAGACCATCCTGGTCAATGAGGTGAAACCCCATCTCTACTAAAAATACAAAAATTATCTGGGCAAGGTGGTGCGTGCCTGTAGTCCCAGCTACTCGGGAGGCTGAGGCAGGAGAATTGCTTGAACCCAGAAGGCGGAGGTTGCGGTGAGCCGAGATCGTGCCATTGTACTCCAGTCTGGGTAACAACAGCGAAACTCCGTCACAAAAAAAAAAAAAAAAAAAAAAAAAAAGCAAGTTATCTCTCAAGTCACTAGATATAGCACCTCTGTCATAGACGACAGAACCCTAGCTCAAAAAGCATGATCTGGAGATAATAAAAAGAAAGATAACAATATATAATATTAAAAAAAACCTGTCAAGAGTGAGACCCCTCTCCCATCCAAGTATTAATCAGGCCAAACCCTGCTTGGCTTCTGAGATCAGGGGCATTTACAGCTATGGCTGTAAACACATACCAACCCTATACTCAATTTAACATATACCTTGAGTCTGATCATAAAAGGCATTAATATTAGCGTTTTAATGATTTCGTATTATATTTTTACAGTGTAGGCTTACACTTTCTCTCTACTTGGGCTCCTCTTCTATGTTTGAATTGCCCTGAAATATGGGAATCCAAGGGTTTTTATCTTTTCACAATAACAGCAAATCAGTTTCTTTAAATAATTTAGAAGACTTTCTAGAGACAGCGAGTACTTAATTTTAATAATTAATTTGTATAGCAGCTTGCACATTTTTTCTGTTTACAAGGATCTGACACTATTGGCATCTTCAATTTTGTGTAAACAGGGGGAGTGAAACATTGTATTGTCACAGAAGAGAAGGTGGCTGCTGTGAAATCAATGTTACTCTGTCTGGAAAAATAATTGCTACCTTTCTCTTTTTAATCCACCTGTACATTTGTGTGGTACCACAAATTGACTCTGAAATCAGAATTTTTAACCTCAATTAATGACGTGGTAAAAATAGCTGTAGTTATATTGTCCTGTGATTGTGAAAGCCCATCACTGCCTCTGGGCTCAGGACCCTGAAAGGGGATCTTCAAGAAACCTTTTTCCTTTTACTTTCATTTAGCATCAAAGATCTTTAAATGCATCATGACCGAGTCTTTCCTGAGTGCTGTGTATGAAGAAATGTAGAAAGCTGATTTGGTTTGGGGCAAGATAGGAGATCAGTTGCAGAGCCTGGGGCTACAGGAGTTGTGGCAAAGTTGCCTCAGGCATCTGCAGAGTAGGGGCTGTATCCCAGGACCCTTCCTTTGATCTGGTCTTACCCTCAGGCAGCAAGTTCCCCTGACAGGCTGCCTGGAAAATGCTGCTTACCCTTGTGGGGAAGAATCCACAGCAGCTCTGGAAACTCAACATGTTGGGGAGAAGGGAGAACGACGCTGTCTTAGCCTGAGCCACCCAGAAAGCAGAGCCAGGGCTGAATGGGCTACCATTTCATGGGAGAGTGCAATCCCAGGGAGCAGGAATGAGGGATGGGGGAATGACCTGTTGAAGGAGGGAGAACCAAATGTGAGGATTTGTAGATGCCTTGTTGAGTTGGCCCGCACTCAAGGCAACTGAGTGTCCAATCCCAAGGGACTGTCCTCTGAGAATTTGAAATCTGAATCTCCTGTGAGGAATCGACTGTGCCTCATACTCTCAGGCACAGGAGAGGGAAGGATTTCTCTAGTAGCTCCTGTCTCCTACTGGCCAGATCCATGCTCCCTGGATGAGTTTCAAGGCTGTTCTTCCTGCAGGGGCTTGGAGAAAGACAGTTCTCCAAAGGGGGCTGTAACAGCAGGTGCATAGCACATCCTGTGAGAACAGAAGAGGATCAGAAAGAGAAGACACAAGAGAGAGGATTTCTGTTTTCAAGAAACCCTATTTTACTTTTGCCCATTGAAGTATTAAACCCTCCCTCCCCACATAGTCCTGGGTACCTCTGCATGGGATATGAAGGGTTCGTGCTGTATCTGGCCCTGGATACTTTCATGGGAAGTGATTTTTCCAGTTTCTTTTTAGTTATTTTTCTTCTTTAGAGTTGTCTATCTTTTGGTCATTGATTTCTGGGAGTTTTAAAAATCTATTTTGGGTAAAAGTCTTTTCAGTTACATGTTACAATAATTTTTCCTACTCTGTGCCTTGCCTTTTTTCTGGCATAAATGTATATACATACGATTTTTTTTTGAGGAATAGAAGTTCTTAATTTTAATATAGTCCAAATTATCAATTTTTCTTTAATGGTCCTTTTTGTATCTGGTTTAAGAATCTTTCTCTATTTTGGGGTCATAAAGATATTCTGTGTTACCATAGGAAAGTCTTTTCCCTTTAGATCAAATTGATTTGGCTCACTAAAGGGTTTAGTGTTTGTGTGTGTGTCTGCTCTGTGTGTGTGTAAGAAAAACAGAGAAACCTGTTCAGATTTGCATATTGAAAAAATATCACTACGCTCTTTGGAGAGCAGGGAGCATTGGGATATGAATTAGGAGGTGATTGCTCTAGTCTGGAAGATAGATGAGGAATATGTGGGTATGTAGGCAGCTAACGAACATGACTTGGTGGTGAATTAAATATATGGGTGAGGGAGGGCTTAAGGACTAATCCTAGCAACTCTTCTGCTGCTACCAACCGATGCCTTCACCTTTCTTGTGTTTGTTTATTTCATTGCTTTTTTTCTATTCACTTCCTATTTCTTCCTTGCCTCTCCTGACTCTAACTTTCCTCTGAGCATCCTTTAGCTTCTGCTTCTGTTGCAAATTACTAACTCTGCAGGTAGAATCGAAGAAATTTTCCAAGACACTGGTTGGCCCAAGTAGTCAGCATTATTTCTGGTTGGGTAGGACAGCACAGCCAGGCCTCTTAGCCAGGCAGTAGGTCAGCACACATATTGGCTGGCTGAGTGGCCCCTTCATTATGGCCAGGGGCTGGAGGGATGGGGCTCACGGAATTAATGAGCAGTGCACACTGGATGGATGAATATTTAGGGTTGCTCTGTCTGCAGAGTCTTTCAGAAACAGTGTTCCTCTCAGAAGGGGGCTGGAGTAACAGGTGCATGGCATGTCCTGTGAGTATAGAAGAGCAGCAGAAAGAGAAAATACACTCAAGAGAGCAAATTGTCTTTTTCACTTCATGTTTTTAAATAATGTCTAAATTATGAGCTTACTTTCTGAAACACATAATTAGACATTTCTCATGACTCTAAAACAAATATGAATAGCAAATGTAATATTTGAAGCTGGTCTCCAACACAGAGTGTTTCATTTATTAATAGTATGCCAGTCAGACCTTGGCTCTGAGATATTTTGTTCATGCATAAACCATACATTTGAATCGACAGTACTGTTAATGATGGAATACAGTTATATATGTTTATGGTAAAAGAGCAAAGTGTGTATTTTTGAACCTGATTATATACAAGACAGATTAAAAACAGTAGTTTTAGAAAATGAATAAAACCCTTGATTTTCTGTTCAGTAAAACATGTCAATGCGGAGGTCTCTGAAAGCCTTAGGGTAAAATATGAGGGGAAGGTATGGAGTTACAAGGGGTTTCATTTAAACACAAGGCTCATGTATTAATATTTTCATTGATTTATTTTCCTGCCAATAAGTTCTGACATAAATATGGTGATCTATAATGTATCGACCATAAAAGTCAACATTATTTTTAAAGCTGACTCAGGGAAATAAAACCTCATTGTTAATGCTGATATATACGGTACGTAATCCTGTTGTAAAATTAACCTCTCTTGTCCTCCTCCCGATTGAACTAAATAAGAGGTAAGCACATTGATAGCCACTGACCTTTTGTGCATGTTTTGCTCTGTGGCCAGTGTCTGGTTTGCAGTGGGATTGGCCCATGGCGTCAAGTAAAGGGCAGTGCATATTCAACCCTCTTCAGAGAAGACTCTGCCAAGAATGACAGCTGATCAGCAAACATCTTTGCCTTTTAGAGGATCAAAAGGCCTGTTAAACTCTTCTGGACACGTAACATGGATCCCATAACCTGTATCTTTGGTGAACAGTGAGAGTGATGACAAGAGGAGAGGTGACACAGAGGCCCCAGCACAGAGAGGAGACGTGGAAAGCATCACCTGTGGGTGCTCACAGAGAAGAGCCTGAGTCTAGGATGCCAGAGGCAAGGGCTGCGCACCCTGTCGTCTGCACAAACTAACCACAACAGTGATACAGGCTTCAGTGAAATAATCACTACGAAATGAAAAGCGAGCCAAAGACAACTTAATTTAGTGAATAGGAAAAAATGCTAATGAGGCCTGGTGGGGGTCTGGATGACCTATCTTCCTACTCAGTTTCAGGACAGTGTAAGTTTGGTGAAAATAGGAAAATTCTGAGAGTTTTATTTTATTTTATTTTGAGATGGAGTCTCACTCTGTCACCTAGGCTGGAGTGCAGTGGTGTAGTCTTGGCTTACTGCAACCTCTGCTGCCCGGGTTCAAGCGATTCTTGTGCCTCAGCCTCCCAGTAGCAGGGATTGCAGGTGGGTGCCACCATGCCTGGCTAATTTTTGTAATTTCAGTAGAGACGGGGTTTTGCCATGCTGGTCAGGCTGATCTTGAACTCCTGACCTCAGATGATCCATCCACCTCGGCCTCCCAAAGTGCTGGGATTATAGGCGTGAGCCACTGTGCTTGGCCAATACTGAAAATTTTACTTTAGGGTCCCCTGGGTGCCAGGCAGATGTAGTCACTTGATAGTTGAAGAAACTGTTAAACCCAAGAGGTTAAGTAAGTAGTCCATGGTCAAATAGCTGGTTAGTGGCTGAGCTATGTCTGCAACCAGCTATCTCTGGTTCTCTGTCTAGGGCTCTTTCTACTCCACGTTATCACTTAGAAGCCATGACTGCACAGCATGACTGTACACATACATGGAGGGTATTCTACAGGACCACTTGAATCTGGCTTCTGATCCACCCCTGCACTGCAACTGGTCTTGTCAAGGCTCCCCATGGTCTCCATGTTGTCAAATTCTGTGCAAACTTTACTGACTCATTAAAACTTCTAATCAGTATATGCCACAGTTGAGCACTCCTTGAAGCAGTCTCTTCTCTTGTTTCTTCATTAGTTAGGGCTTTCTTGCCAGTGGGGAAAACCCATGCCAAAGGCAGCCAAGCAAAATGATAATCCATTGTCTCATATACTCAAGCTGTCCTGGTGGCTTTAGGTATGGTCTGATGCCTGAGCTCAGATGGTGCTGCCAGGACTGCATTTTCTCTATTTCTTGGCTCCACTTTCTCCAGATTGGTTACATTCTCACAGGTGCTCTAGTTTCCCCTCATGGTGACAAGATGGCTGCCATCGCCTCTGCTCTCATTAACTTGTGTGCCAATCCAGCAAGAAAAATTATACCTCAGCCAGGAAGTCCTGAGATTAGTACACACTGGTCCTATTATCTTGTCTTAAGCTCCATGTTCATCCCTGAAGCAGCTGCTGTGGCCAGGGTGATGGAATATGTTGATTGGTCAAGGCTTTAGTGAAATTCTTCATCCCTAGGATCCATGGGAGAATTAGTTTCACCCAAATCTCATGTAATTAGAGTGAGACAAAGACAGTTCCCCTAAAACATATTTGGGTTTCTGTTACCACAAGAAAGGGGCTGAATACTGGGAAGCAAACACAACAAATGCCCATAATTTCTCTGACATCACACTTTCCTATTACACCTCCTACCTCACTCTCTGTCTTGCTCATGATATCATCCTCCTCAACTGGCCTCTGGTGTTGAAATTCCTCTGGCTTCAATTTCAAGCCTTCTTTCCTCACCACATGTCTATACTTGTCCCCAAGGCAATTTCATCCAGTGCATTGTGAGAGGAGAAGATTATCATAGCCCAAAGCACTTTGAGTTAACCTTGGCTAAGGTTATAGTTGAAATTGTAGACCATATAATTTAATGAGAAATAATATTTAATGGGAAATCGTGAGAGGAAAAAAGACTGTTGACACAAGTGTATTTGAGAATATGAAGCACTGAGCTATTCCTTATCTGCTGCTCTAAAGATAAGGAACACAGTTGAGGGATATTTACAAATAGTTACCATAATGTCACAAAGAATAAAGTGTATTGGCTTGATGGGCTAAAAGTTCTGTTAAGGTTGCTCTTCTCATTGTGAAATTGAATTTTTGGCTAATTTATTTGCTGGGAAGGTAAAGAGATTTCCTGGGATATTTCCCTTATTTCTTAAATAGGTTTATTGTAATCATCTATGGAATATTATCTTTAATCATGAGGCTGTGGTTACTATAAAATAACCATTTTTTTTTTGTGGGGAATTGTGGGGAATTGCATTTACTCACTTTGTGTGTTATAAGACTTTGTGTATATGAGAGTGTGTCTAAGGTAGGAGATTGGATCCATGTACTTCGGCTGCCATGTGCCCACCAGCACTGCTAATGACATCAGTGATGTTATTCCTTAACTTTTTCCACATAAATTCATATACCCAATTTCTAGTGAGAAACCATTAAGCCCCCTTGTTTTAGTTTTGTTGTTATAGGTTTATTTGAGAGAAAGAAACTTGTGAGTCTAGAAGAACAATTTTTTTTTTTGAGATGGAGTTTTGCTCTTGTTGCCCAGGGAGTGCAATGGCACTCCCTGCAACCTCTGCCTCCTAGGTTCAAGTGATTCTCCTGCCTCAGCCTCCCACGTTGTTGGGATTACAGGCGTGCACCACCACACTCGTCTAATTGTGTATTTTTTTTTAGTAGGGACAGGGTTTCTCCGTGTTGGTCAGGCTGGTCTCTAATTCCCAACCTCAGGTGATCCACCCACCTTGGCCTCCTGAAGTGCTGGGATTACAGGCATGCGCCACTGCACCCGGCCTCGAGAAGAACAATTTCTAAATATTGTGGGAAACTTCCTTTCTTCACACCATTGATGTCTTGACAACCCGTAACTGACATCCACAACTCTGTTCTGTCCTCTGAGCTCCAGACTCTTACATAAAATTGCCTGCTTAGCACTACCTGGATACTTTGCAGATTTCACTGACCTACTGCGATCACAAGTGAACTTCTATTTCCTTTTTTTTCCTCCCACCAAATTTGCTACTCTACTCAACATTCTTCATCATTTCAGTAAACGGCACTCTTATGTATCGAGTTATTCAAGCAAAAATCCTAGAAATCATTCTCTACTCTTCTCTTTTCCCTTCTCTCACATCAGTCCATTACAAAGTCCTTTCAAATATCTGTTAAACAGTCCACTTCTGTTCACTCACTGCATCACCTTGGTCTTTGCTACTGAGACCTCTTGCATGGCCCACTTCAATCATGCCCTTCACTGCTCACCGTGCCTCCTCTCATGCTTCCTGCACAGCAGCAAGGCTCATAGGAATGAGGCACAAGTCAGACCATGTGCCCTCTAAACTTCCTATTGTTCTCTGGAATAAAATCCAAATGTCTTCCCATGGACTACAAAGTTCTGTATTGTCTTGTCCTTGCCTGCCACATTCCAACCTTGTCTTGTCCACTCTGCTTCTCTGCTTTTTAATTGTGGGGACATACCCACACCGGCTGCCTGCAGTATATTCGGCGAGTTATTTATGAGTTGGAAACAGCACACACACACACGCACACCCCACCCTTTTTGGCATAGTCAAGGCCCAGAAACTTTTGAGAAAAAGGATGTCCAAGGTGGGAGCAGATGAAACGTATTTTCTTAGAGCTTTTTGCTTATTGCCAATTCCTCACTGAGATATCTGTGCTGAATAGAATAAGTCTTGCTGGTTCTAAGAAACAGCCAGATTTTTGGTGTACTCCAAATCTTTTTTGCGCAAGACACACATGAAGACTTATCTTAACATTCTGTGTACTGTGCTTTTACACTTACCTGCTTTGAACCAAATTCAGCATCAACAAAGCCATGTCCTTGTTGGAGGAGAGTCAGCATTCAATTATGTAGGAAAAATATTTCTGCCTCTAGCTTTCCAGAATTTATTTTTATTTAAAAAAATTTTTAGTAGCTTTTGGGGGTACAAGTGGTTGTTGGTTACATGGATGAATTGTATAGCGATGAAGTCTGAGAGTTTAGTGCCCCCATCACCTGAGTAGTGTACATTGTACCCAATATGTAGTTTTTTAATCCCTCCCCCCACCTCCCTTCTGAGTTTCCAAAGTCTCTTGTCACTCTGTATGCCTTTGTGTACCCATAGCTTAACTCGCACTTATAAGTGAGCACATACAGTACTTGGTTTTCCATTCCTGAGTTATTTAACTTAGAATAATGCCTCTAGCTCCATTCAAGTTGCTGCAAAAAATATTATTTAATTCCTTTTATGGCTTGGTAGTATTTGAAGCAAGTGTATATATATCACAGTTTCTTCACATATTGGTTGATGGACACTTAGGTTGGTTCCGTATCTTTACAGTTATGAATTGTGCTGCAATAAGTATACATGTGCAGGTATCTTTTTGATATATTTACTTCTTTTTCTTTGGGTAGATACCCAATAGTAGGATTGCTGGATCGAAAGGTAAACGTACTTTTAGTTCTTTAGGAAATCTCCATCTCTTTTCCATAGAGGTTGTACTAATTTACACTTTCACTAGCAGCATATAGGAACACTTATGGTGTTCCTTTTCTATTCGTTTTTGACTTTTTACTCTTACAGGAGTAAAGTGGTTTTAATTTGCATTTCCCTGATGAATAGTGATGTTGAAATTTTTTCATATGTTTGTCGACCATTTGTGTGTGTGTATGTATATATATATATATATATATATATATATATATATATATACATATATATCTTCTTTTGAGAAATGTCTATTCATGTCCTTTGTCCACTTTTTTGTTTGGATTATTTTATTTATTTTTTGCTGATTTGTTTGTGTTTCTTTTTCTTTTTCTTTCTTTTTTTTTTTTTTGAGACGGAGTTTCGCTCTTGTTACCCAGGCTGGAGTGCAATGGTGTGATCTCGGCTCACCGCAACCTCCGCCTCCTGGGTTCAGGCAATTCTCCTGCCTCAGCCTCCTGAGTAGCTGGGATTACAGACATGCGCCACCATGCCCAGCTAATTTTTTGTATTTTTAGTAGAGACGGGGTTTCACCATGTTGACCAGGATGGTCTCGATCCTTTGACCTCGTGATCCACCCGCCTCGGCCTCCCAAAGTGCTGGGATTACAGGCTTGAGCCACAGCGCCCGGCCCTGTTTGTGTTTCTTTTAGCTTCTGGGTATTAGTCTTTTGTCAGTTACAGTTTGCAAATATTTTCTCCTATTCTGTGGGTTGTCTGTTTACTCTCATGATTATTTCTATTACTGTACAGAAGCTTTTTAGTTTAATCAGGTCTCATTTATATATTTTTGTTTTTGTTGCATTTGCTTTTGGGGTCTTAGTTATGACTTCTTTGCCTAGGCCAGTGTCCAGAAGAGTTTCTCTTACATTATTTTCTAGAATTGTTATGGTTTCGGTTCTTAGATTTAAATCTTTGAGTTGATTTTTGCATAAGTGAGAAATAGGGATCCAGTTTTATTCTTCTACATGTGCCTAGCCAGTTTTGCAAGCACCATTTATTAAATAGGATGTCCTTTCTCCAATTTATATTTCTATATGCTTTGTTGAAGAAGTACTTGGTTTATTTCTGGGTTCTTAATTCTGTTCTATTGGTCTATGTGTCTACCTTTATGCCAGTACCATGCTGTTTTGGTAATTACAGCCTTGTAGTATAATTGGAAGTCTGATCATGTGTTACATCCAGATTTATTTTTTTCTAGGATTGCCTTGGTTACTTGGGCTCCTTTTTGGTTTCATACGAATTTGAGGAATTTTTAAATTTCTAATTCTGTGAAAAATGATGTTGGGATTCACTCAGGGTGGCTGACAAATTAAATTTTAGCGAAATAGTCTCAAAGTTTTTGGAAGGCTGAAAGGTTTTAATGGAACAGGCTGAAAGCAGCCAGTTCATTACATTAGAACTTTAAGTCATACGATAAAAGATTGGGGACAATAAAAGCTTCCCCAGTTAAGTCTGTTTACCCCACATTCCTTTGTCTCTTCTTTAAATGTTTGCTCAGGTAAACTTTGTGCTTGATGGTCCTCTCAGGTGGAGATTGTTATTCTGGGCCCAGAACCAAAAGCTTTTATCATTTGCAAAACTGCTCTTTTAACCATGTTAATTATCCACAAGCATGTTGACTTAGAACCTCTGTTATTAAATCTATACTGAATAAATGTGAGGAGGTACAGGGAATTATGGTTGATTAGCTGCAGTCACCCTCTGAAAGCAGTTGACAGCCATCCCTAGCCCACTTGAAATCACTGTACTAGGTATGAGAATGCATTCGTTTATCCGTTGTTGAGTCAGGGTCTGCAGGACAGACCTCCACAAGTGGTGATCAACATCTCAGGTGGTGTCCCTGATGTGATAAACATCTCAGATGGTGACCCTGATGTGATCGAGGTCTCAGGTGGTGACCCTGACATGATCCAGGTATCAGGTGGTGACCCCGACATAATTCAGGTCTCAGGTGATGACCCTGGCATGATACTCAACACAGCTGTTGCCTAAATAGGGAATCACCACTGTGACCAATGCCACATTAACAGGAATTACATTGAATCTGTAGATTGCTTTGGGCAGCATGGTCATTTTTACAACATTGATTCTTCCAATCCATGAGCATGGAATGTGTTTCCATTTGTTTCTGTCATCTATGATTTCTTTCAGCAGTGTTTTGTAGGTTCTCCTTGTAGAGATCTTTCACTTACTTGGTTAAATATATTCCTATGTATTTTACTTTACTGTTTTCATATATTGTAAAAGGGCTTGAGTTCTTGACTTGATTCTCAGTTTGGTCATTGTTGGTGTATAGCAGTGCTGCTGATTTGTGTACATTGATTTTCTAACTTGAGGCTTTACTGAATTTGTTTACCAAATCTAGGAGTCTTTTGGAGGATTCTTCAGGGCTTTCTGGGTATGCGATCATATTTTCAGTGAACAGCAATAGTTTGACTTCCTCTTTTCCAACTTGGATGCCCTTTATTTCCTTCTCTTGCCTAATTGCTCTGGCTAGGTCTTCCAGTCCTATGTTGAATAGAAATGGTGAAAGTGGGCATCCTTATCTTCTTCCAGTTCTCATGGGGAATGCTTTCAACCCTTCACCATTCCATATGGTGTTGGGTGTGGGTTTGTCATAGATAGCTTTTATTATTTTGAGGTAAGTTCTTTCTATGCCTAGTTCCTTGAGGATTTTTTGTCATAAAAGAATGCTGTTTTTTTTTTAACTTTTATTTATTTATTTATTATTATTTTTAAAATTTTTATTGCATTATAGGTTTTGGGGTACATGTGCAGAACGTGCAAGATAGTTGCATAGGTACACACATGGCAGTGTGTTTTGCTGCCTTCCTCCCCTTCACCCACACTTGGCATTTATCCCCAGGCTATCCCTCCCCAGCCCCCTTCGCTGTCCCTCCCCCATTCCCTCCAATAGACCCCAGTGTGTAGTAGACCCCCTCCCTGTGTCCATGTGTTCTCATTTTTTCTCACCCGCCTATGAGTGAGAATATGCGTTATTTCTTTTTCTGTTCTTGTGTCAGTTTGCTGAGAATGATGTTCTCCAGATTCATCCATGTCCTTACAAAGGACAAAAACTCATCATTTTTGATTGCTGCATAATATTCCATGGTGTATATGTGCCACATTTTCCCAGTCCAGTCTATCATCGATGGGCATTTGGGTTGGTTCCAGGTCTTTGCTATTGTAAACAGTGCTGCAATGAACATTCGTGTGCATGTGTCCTTATAGTAGAACGATTTATAGTCCTTTGGATATATACCCAGTAATGGGATTCCTGGGTCAAATGGAATTTCTATTTCTAGGTCCTTGAGGAATCACCACACTGTCTTCCACAATGGTTGAACTAATTTACACTCCCACCAACAGTGTAAGAGTGTTCCTATTTCTCCACATCCTCTTCAGCATCTGCTGTCTCTGGATTTTTTAATGATCGCCATTCTAACTGATGTGAGATGGTATCTCAATGCTGCTTTTTAATAAATGCTTTCTCTGGATCTGTTGAGATGATCACATGGTTTGTTTTTAATTCTGTTTATGTGATGTATCACATCACATAATATATATACATTGACGTGTGTATGTTAAACTATCCCTGCATCCCTGGGATGAAACTCACTTGATAATGGCGTATCATCATTTTGATGTGCTAATGGATTTGGTTAGCTAGTATTTTCTTGAGAGCTTTTGCATCTATATTCATCAGGGATATTGGTCTGCAGTTTTCTTTTTTGTTATGTCCTTTCCTGGTTTTCACATCAGGGTGATACTAGCTTCATAGAATGAATTAGGGAGGATTCCCTCTTTCTCAATCTTTTGGAATAGTTTTAGTAGGATTGGTACCAGTTCTTTGAATGTCTGGTAGAATTCAAATCTATCTGGTCCTGGGCTTTTTTTGTTGTTGGCAGTTTTTTATATATTATTATTACCAGTTCATTCCTACTACTTGCTATTGATTAGTCTGTCCAGGGTTTCTTCCCGACTTAATCTAGGAGGGTTGTATGTTTTCAGGATTTATCCATTTCCTCTAGATTTTCAAGTTTGTATGCATAAAGGTGTTCATAGTAGTCTCAAATGATCTCTGAGAAATGTATTTCTGTGACATCAGTTGTAATGTCTCCAGTTTTATTTCTGATTAATCTTATTTGAATCTTCTCTCTTCTTTTCTTGGTTAATCTAGCTAATGATCTATCAATTTTGTTTATTTTTTCAAAGAGCCAACTTTTTGTTTCATTGATCTTTTGCATTTTTCTTGTTTCAAGTTCATTTAATTCTGCATTTCTGTGTGTGTGTGTGTGTGTGTGTGTGTGTGTGTGTGTGTGTGTGAGAGAGAGAGAGAGAGAGAGAGAGAGAGAGAGAGATGGAGTCCCGCTCTGTCACCCAGGCTGCAGTTTAGTAGCATGTGATCTCGGCTCACTGTAACCTCCACCTCCTGGGTTCAAGCAATTCTTCTGCCTCAGCCTCCTGAGTAGCTGGGACTACAGGCCCATGCCACCATGCCCAGCTAATTTTTTGTATTTTAGTAGAGACAGGGGTTCACCCTGTTACCCAGGCTGGTTGTGAACTCCTGAGCTAGGCAATCTGTCTGTCTCGGCCTCCCAAAGTACTGGAATTACAGGCGTGAGCCACAACTCCCAGCCTTTCTAAAAAATTTGAGATGGAGTCTTGCTGTGTTGCCCATGCTGGAGTACAGTGGTACGATCTCAGCTCACTGTGCCTCCGCCTCTGGGGATCAAGGGATTCTCCTGCCTCAGCCCCCTGAGTAACTGGGATTACAGGCATGCACCACCATGCCCGGCTAATTTTTGTATTTTTAGTAGAGATGGTTTCACCATGTTGGTCAGGCTGCTCTCAAACTCGTGATCCATCTGCTTCAGCTTCCCAAAGTGTTGGGATTACAGGCATGAGCTACATTTTTTGTAGGGCTGATCTGGTAGTGACAAATTTCCTCAGCATTTGTTTGAAAATGCCTTTATTTCTCCTTCATCTATGAAACTTATTTTTGCTGGTTGTAAAATTTTTGGCTGACAATTATTCTGTTTAAGGAGGCTAAAGATGAGATCTCAGTCCCAGAAGCGACTGAGATTTGTAAGATTTTTGCTAACAAGTCTGCTGTTATTATAGTATGTTTTTCTTTATAAGTTACCTGATGATTTTGTTTCACTGCTCTTATAATTCTTTCCTTCACGTTGTTTTAGATAGTTTGATGATTATGCCTTCATGATGTCCTTTTTGCAATCAATCTCCCAGTTCTTTGGGCTTCTCATATTTGGATATCTGAATCTGTCTAGCAAGGCCAGGAAATTTTTTTTCAGTTATTCTTTCAAGTAAGTTTCCCAAACTTTATGCTTTCTCTACTCCTTCAGGAACACCAATTATTCTTAGGTTTGGCCTTTTTACGAAGTCCCATATTTCTTGGACACTTTGTTCATGTCTTTTTTTAAAATTTTTGCCTGATTGGGTTAATTTGAAAGCCTTGTCTCTGAGCTCTAACATTCTTTCCTTTACTTGTTCTAGTCTATTGTTAACACTCTCCACTGCATTTTGTAATTTCCTAAATATGTCTTTCATTTCCAGATGTTCTGATTCAGTTATCTGTAAAATTTCTTTTTAGAAAAAATTTCAGTCATATCTTGAATTTTTTTTAACTTTTTTATTTATGTTGTTTTTCACCTTTCTCTGATACCTCCTTGAGTGTAACCAACCTTTTGAATTCTTCATCTGATATGTCAAAGACTTCATCTTGTTTTGAATCCAGTGCTGGAGAGCTAGTGTGCTCTTCCATGGGTGTTACAGAACCCTGCAAACCTCCAAACATGCGACTTTAATGTTTAGAGTTTATTGTAGCATTGGGATTTCCATGCTTTCATGGGTGAAGACCTTGTATGTGTTTCTTAATTATAGGCACGTGATGATTGTCTCAGCTGCTGGTTGTAGTAGCAATGTGCTCAGTGTGTGAGCAAGTTCATTGTCTCCTATGTGGTTGGAATAGCAGAGGTCTCTTGAAGCTTATCTTATTCCTCCATGGTGTGCACATATTTATGTTTTTTCCCCCCAGTATTTTATTTACTGGGTTGAATAGTTCAGGCTTCAGGCCAGTAGGGGAGGTGTTCCTGGGTAGAAACCTGTTGTGGCTAAAGTAAGAGAGTGAATACTCAAAGGTGGGCAGAGGTCCTAGCCTTGACACAGGTGACTGGGGGAGCTCTTAGTGAAACACACCGAGGTCTTGTCATGAGGAAGGGTGGGAACCACCTCAGTTCCCCTGCCAGTCCAGCAGGAAAGCAATCTATCTTTCAGACACACTCCTGTCCCAGTGTTATGGCTATTCAGACCAAACAGGTACCTCTTTTCGTTTGTGGTAATGTTGATGTTCCAAGTAGAGAGAAGTTGTGACTCTACCTCTCATGCAGCTTCTACCTGTGGAACACCCTAAGTGTTCTAGAAAAGCTGTCTGTAGGCTCACCAACACTGGACTTCCATGGGAGAAGCCCCAGCTATGTCTGCAGTGGTGAGTGAGGGTGAAAGAAGTCCCCTGCTCCAAGACCCTTCATTAGCACCAGGGTTGCCTGACTGTTGGGGTAAAGCTGTAGACTTTCTCCAGTGAGCCCAGCACTGCAACTGTGCCTCTGAAGAAAGAAACTTCCCAATAGCAGACAGATATGAGACTCAAGGCCTGCCGTCCAGAGATATGAGACTCAAGTCCTGCCGTCCAGATTCTTTTGTCCCATGGGGTGTTCCCTTGTTGTGGGACACTCCCCCTTTCCCTAGGAGTAGGAGTCCCTGAGAGCAACATTACTGTAAATGCTGCTGTTCCTCTGGGTCTAGCCACCCAGTGGGGCTGCCTCACTCCAGGCTGATGCTGGGGAATGTCTGCAAGGGATCTTGTGATGTGCCCTGTCTTCAATTCTCCCAGTAGTAGGTACCAGCACCAACTCAGATGGGGGTGGCAGGGGAATGAGGTAGACTCTGTGAGAGTCCTTGGTTATACATAGCCTCAGTGCATTGGTTTTCTCAAGTGCCGGTTGTAGCAGTAATAAACTGATCATCTGGGCAGTCTCAGGACCTCCTGATTATCCAGGGTGTTTCAGGCGATAGTCATAGCTGAGGTCACACACAAGTTTTCTCCCTCCTTCGTGCAGGATTATTCTACCTGCAGATACTCTCATGAATTGTGTATGTTAGCTTCCAGCCAGGAGGTGGCACTTGCAAAAGAGCACCAGCTGTGGTAGTAGCATTAGGATTTGTGTTTGCCTTATGTTACCCAGGGGAGGTACTCTGGTGTCTCAGGTGATGGATGAGGCTATAGAGCTCCCAAAAGTTTTTGTCTTTTATATTAAGCTACCAGGATGGGTAGAAGGGCAAAACCAGGTAGGGGCTTGGTCAGGCAGGTCTTCCCTCTGGTTCCTGATGTGCAGGGAGCATAGTTGCCTCTGCTGCACAGAAGGGCTTGTGCAGGGAGTGGGGAGTAGCAGCAGCAGCAAGCCCATCCAACTCCATGCACTTGGTAAGGCAGAACTCTCACTCACAGTGTTCTACCAGCAGGAGCTAGCTAAGTTCCAGGTAGTCTACATTCAAAACTCAAAAGTGCCCCAGGCCATAAGCCTTCCAGGGGAGACAGTAACTGAGGCTTTCAGTCCGCATCTACACCCCTCCCAGTCTGCCTGCAAACCTGGGGCGCCCAGCTCCTGCACTCATGGCTGTAGCATACTTCTCACTTGCTCCTGGTTCTGACCAAGGGAGTTTGTCCCCACTTGAGATTATATTGTGAATTTTATTTTTTTAATTTCTGTGACTAGGTTTGATTAAATTAATTAATTTATTTTATTATATTTTAAGGGTACGTGTGCAGAACATGCAGGTTTGTTACTTAGGTAGACACATGCCTTGGTGGTTTGCTGCAGCCATCTCCCCATCATCTACATTAGGTATTTCTCCTAATGTTATCCCTCCCCTATTCCTTCACTCCCTTCTATCCCTCCCCTGGGTCCCCCACTTCCTGACAGGCCCCAGTGTGTGATGTTCCCCTCCCTGTGTCCTTTTTATGGCTGCATAGTATTCCATGGTGTATATGTGCCACGTTTTCCTTATCCAGTCTATCATTGATGAAGATCTGGGTTGGTTCCAAGTCTTTGCTATTGTAACAGTGCCATGATAAACATATGTGTGCATGTGTCTTTATAATAGAATATTTTATAATCCTTTGGTTATATACCCAGTAATGGGATTGCTGGGTCAAGTAGTATTTCTATTTCTAGATCCTTGAGGAATTGCCACACTGTCTTCCACAATGGTTGAACTAATTTACACTCCCACCAACAGTGTAAAAGTGTTCCTATTTCTCCACATCCTCTTCAGCATCTGTTGTCTCCAGATTTTTTAATGATCACCATTCTAACTTGTGTGTGATAGTATCTCAATGTAGTTTTGATTTGCATCTCTCTAATGACCAGTGATGATGAGCATTTTTTCATATGTTTGTTGGCTGCATAAGTGTCTTCTTTTGAGAAGTGTCTGTTCATATCCTTTGCCCACTATTTGATGGGGCTGTTTGTTTTTTTCTTGTAAATTTGTTTACATCCTTTGTAGATTCTGGTTTTATTCCTTTGTCAGATGGGTACATTGCAAAAATTTTTTCCCATTCTGTTGGTTGCCAGTTCACTTTAATGACTGTTTCTTTTGCTGTGCAGAAGTTCTTAAGTTTAATTAGATCCCGTTTATCTATTTTGGCTTTTGTTGCCATTGCTTTTGGTGTTTTAGTCATGAAGTCCTTGCCCGTGCCTATTTCCTGAATGGTATTGCCTAGGTTTTCTTTTAGGATTGTTATGGTTTTAGGTCTTATGTTTAAATCTTTAATCCATCTGGAGTTAATTTTTGTATAAGGTGTAAGGAAGGGGTCTAGCTTTAGCTTTCTGCAGATGGCTAGCCAGTTTTCCCAACACCATTTATTAAATAGGGAATCTTTTCCCCATTGCTTTGTCAGGTTTGCCAAAAATCAAATGGTTGTAGATGTGTGGCATTCACAGATCTTGGTTCCTTGAAATTAGATGTGTGTTCTTGAGGAAGAGAAGGGAAAAACAGCTATTAGTGATCTTGCAAGCAACTTTTCACACAGCAGTTAGAAAGTTCTGTGTGATGTGGAAGTGAAGATATCAAATAAAAATGGGTGAATTATGGCTTGTCTTCATCTTAAGAAACAATGTGTTGGGTTGGTCTCTTTACTCACAATTGTATAGGAGTTATTTTGTGATGACTGATCAAGTATTTTTATTGTAATTCATTGGGAATTGTAGCGTCAGCTTTTACTAGGTATTGCTGTAATAACAAAGAACTCTAAAATCTTAATGGCTCACAACAGCAAAGGTTTCTTTCTCATTTACAATATATCACCTATGAGTCAGTCTTGGCTCTTTTCCATGTTTCTTCTTTATCCTGGGATCCAGGCTGATGGAAGAGTCCCTATCTGGGACATATTTATAGCCGAGGGAGAAAAGAGGGATAAAGGAAACATTAATGGCTTTTAAAGCTTTTGTTTAGAAGTGATGTTCTTCAATTCCACTCATGTCATTGGCCAAAGTAAGTCACATCATCAAACCTGACATCAATGGGGCAGTGTAATCTTCTCACACAGAGGCAGAGCACAGGATTGGGAATGTTAATATAATCTTCAACAGGACCTTTTTAATGAGGACCCATGGTACCGCTGCTGAAAAATGTTGGCACATGGACACAGAGAGGCGGTCTACTATACACTGGGGTCTATTGGGGGGAATGGGGGAGGGACAGCGGGGGGGGGGCTGGGGAGAGATAGCCTGGGGATGAATGCCAAGTATGGGTGAAGTGGAGGAAGGCAGCAAAACACACTGCCATGTGTGTACCTATGCAACTATCTTGCACGTTCTGCACATGTACCCCAAAACCTATAATGCAATAAAAATTAAAAAAAAAAATGTTGGCACCTATAGTGCAAAAAATTAAAAAAAGAATTAATATCTTCAATTATGATGTATTGGTTTTATACATAAGCCATATAATGTAGGACGAAGAGCATGAAATGGAGAATTTGGAGTCTTTGTATGTCAAAGTAGTTCACTATGTGAGCTGAAAGAAGACATTTATTATAGCTAGACTCCCTTTTCGGCAAAACAATTAGCTTAAATGAGATGATCTCCAAGTTCCCTACAAATCGAAGATGTCTATGTTCCTCTGATTCTAAGTGCTTGCTGGCTGGTGACTCTGAGTGACAGTAGTGACAAGGTTGAGGGCCCAATTTGCAGAGCCTCTAAGGGCTGTTAGAAAATGTTGCTCTTAGGGCTGTTAGAAAGTCTGTAGGCAGGCAGTGAGATCTAAGACCTTTACCCTTAGTTAACATTGGATGGGATGGATCCTGTACTTTAATTTCTTCCCACTGAAGCCTTGCCACTTGCTCACGTGGGACTGCTGTTCAGTTTAGAAGGATTTTTCATTCTCAGTTCTCTTAGCCAAAGGGCAAGTTCTGACAAGGTAGTTGTTTGAGTATTGTCAATGAGTGATAATTTTAAAAAGCAGCAGTAAGATGTGAATGAAAACTCTAACTCGATTCTGGCCCTAAGTTGTTAGTTTTTAAAAAGAATTTTTTAAAAAAAATTAGACTTAGGAAATCTCATCCATCTGCAGCTAATTCTGTATAACTCTTGATGCTGAATGAGCCTCAGGGGTTTGGGAAACTTGTTCAGTGAGATGCTAACCTGAACCTGTCAAGATTTTCTTTTCTCAGTGCATCTATTCTCATTTCCCTTGCTATTTAGGTCCACTTGACATATATCTTAAATTAGAAACACTCAACTATTTCAACCAGATTTTCAGCTTACATCAGACCCTGCAGAGCTTCAGTCACTAAATAAAAAACTGGACCAACTGGTAGACTTCTATATGCCCCTTTTTCTTCATCTCAATTTAAATGATTTCATATGCAATAATGTACTGTATAACGATGTTTCAATTAATGACAGACTGCATATGTGACAGTGATGCCATAAGATTACAATGGAGCTGAAAAATCAGTTTCCTAGTGATGTCTTGATCCTGATCCTGTGTAGGCCTAGGCTAATGTATGTATTTTTGCTGTAGTTTTTAACAAAAATGTTTTAAAAATTAAAACAAAAACAAAAACAACGGTGGCTCATGCCTGTAATCTCAGCACTTTGGGAAGCTGAAGCGGGTGGATCTCTAGAGTACAGGAGTTCAAGACCAGCCTGGGCAACATAGCAAAACCCCAACCCCATCTCTACAAAAAATACAAAAATTAGCCAAGTGTGGTGGTGTGTGCTTGTAGTCCCAGCTACTCGGGAGGCTGAGGTGTGAGGATTGAGCCTGGGACCCAGAGGTTGCAGTGAGCTGAGATCATGCCATTGTGCTCCAGCCTGGGCCACAGAACAAGACCGTCTCAAAACAAAACAAAATAAAAACAAAAAGAAGAGATACTTACAAAATGAAGATACAAAGGAAGAAAATCGTTTGTACAGCTGAACAGTGTTGTTTGTGTTTAAGCTGTGTTATTATAAAATCTGTAACATTTAAAGCTTTATAAAGCCAAAAGTTACAGTAAAGCTAAGGTTAATTTATCATTACAGAAAAAATAAAGATAAAGATAGTTTAGCCTAAGTATATGGTGTTTATAAAGTCTACAGTAGTGTATAGTTATGTCCAGGGTTTTTATATTCACTCACCACTCACTGACCCACCAGAGCAACTTCCAGTCCTGCAAGCTCAGTCATAGTAAGAGCTCTAAACAGGTGTATCATATTTTATCTTTTATACTGCATTTTTTACTGGACCTTTTTGGTGTTTAGATATGTTTAGACTTAAACTTACCCCTGCATTATAATTGCTTACAGTATTCTGTACCGTAACATGCTGTACAGGTTTTTAGCTCAGGATTCATAGGATATTACATGGAGCGTAGATGTGGAGTGGAGTAGCCTCCATGGAATACCATTCGAGTTTGTGTAAATATAGTCTAGGATGTTTGCACAATGACACAATTGCCTAATGATGTGTTTCTTAGAACGTATTTCTGTCATTAAGTGACATATGTCTGTATTCTCAAATATGTGTCCTGAAAATGCTGCTATTCTCTGTGACATGAAAATATCATTGCCATTGTTATCAATTAGAATATTAATTTAATGTAAAAGACTACTTTCCTTCAATGTGTTAAAACATTTTCCATAAATATTATCCCTTGGGGAATTTCTCACACTTGTGCATCAGGAGATAGATAAACACAGGGTATTTATTGCAGTATTGTCTGTAATCAGAGAAAAGTGGGGAATACCTTAATATTCACCAATAGGAGAGTTGATAAATATATTGTGCTATAACTATACAATATTGATACAGCATTTAAATGGAATGAAATAGTACTGCATATATTAATATGAATATATCTCCAAAACATGTTGAGTGAAAAAAGCAAGTTACAGAATTATACATACAGTATAAAACCAATTGCATACAACATGAAAACATAGAGACTACGTGTTAACATATAGATACACACATTTACAATAAAAGTAAAATTAAAATATGTGAGAAGGATACACAAGAATTTTGATATAATGATTAGCCCTAGGGAAGGAGGTGAAAAGTGCATGGGTAATCAATTGATGTCTATAATGTTTTACTTCTCAAAAAAGAAGAGAAAGAAAAAATAAATATTATAAAAGTTAATCTTGGCTAAATCTTGGTGGTGGGCAGGAGGGTATTTGTTACTGTTGTTTTGTGATTTTTGGCATATGGGAAATCTTTAATAATAAAACAGTCAGTTTCTCTTCTCCATTACCCTACTCTTTCTCATAACCTCCGAGAGATATGGTAGTATTGCATGTGAAAAACAATCTATCAAATTGGTTATACTTCATGTGGTTTGAGAAGGTAACCTCTTCTTTCTTTTTAATTTAAAAATCACCTGAAACTCAGATTTGAGTATGTTTCAAAAAAGAGCTGGAATCTAAGGGTATTTCATTTATAATGATTTTTTTTTCTTCAGAATTCCCGAGTCCCCTTCCTTGCTCCAGCCACCTCCATTCTTAAACCCTCTGCGGTCTTCCCATTGTTCTCAGAATAAAAACCCCGGGCTGCTCTGAGGCCTGCAGCCCTGAAGCATCCAGCCCCAGCCTCCTCCCCTGCCTGTTGGACTTTCCTCTCCTACCACATTCCCTGTTCTTTCCATGGAGGCAAGAGGAGTTAGGGTCTTCACAGGTTGGGGGCCTCTGCCAGGCTTGCTGTCACCCCTAGTCCCTCTTCAGCTCTAAGCTCTAGGTGACTCTTCCAGGACATGTGTGTTGGTCTCATTCTCCACTGGCTCCCAGTGTTAGGCATGGTTCCTAGGACATATGATCAATATATATGTGTTAATTCTCACTAACCCGAAATTCGAATTATAGATATTAAATGGAACCAGATGATACTTTAATACCCACTATCCCTTTTATGAATGGTGATATGTTTATTTACCCTTGCTCTATTTTTCTATACATGACCATGATAGATATAAAGACTTATCTGATTCATAGAAATTTCTACAAGTGTCTTTGGACATATCTAAATTTAGTATTACTTCATATTAGTGACTCCTAATATAAATAGCCTATTGCCTTATGAATTAAGTAATATTAGTTATTTTTAAGTAAGTTATCTGTAAAATAGATGATCTATTCTCCAGGTCAGGAGCATGCATTGATAACAGAAATGCCCAAGAATTTTTGTTGAGTTTAAGATCAGTATTGGCAAGCACTGCATGGGAAGGAAATCACAGCAACACATCCTGATAAAGTAGAAGCCTGTCTAAAGCAGGCTTAAATTAAACCAAGGAGTTTGAAATTAAGTATAATTTTTTGATCATTTCATTGTATCAGCTTCTTGGAATGAATTCATAGGGTGGCATTGGAATCAGAATCTTCTGGCAGGGCATGGTGGCTCACGCCTGTAATCCCAACATTTTGGGAGGCTGACGCAGGAGGATCACCTGAGGTCAGGAGTTTGAGACTGGCCTGGCCAACATGGTGAAACCCTGTCTCTACTAAAAATACAAAAATTAGCCGGGTGTGGTGGTGGATGCCTATAGTCCCAGCTACTCAGGAAGCTGAGGCATGAGAATCACTTGAACCTGGGAGGTATAGGTTGCAGTGAGCTAAGACTACACCACCACGCTCTAGCCTGGGTTTAGAAGTGAGGCTCTGTCTCAAAAGAAAAAGAAAAGAATCAGAATCTTCTGAGGCAAATGATGCAAGTGAAAATTTACGCAGTGTCTCTCTTACTTTTGTAGAAGAGGTTAAAAGTCGGCACCTCTTAATAAGGTGTACGTAATAACATATTAATAACTCACATATTGTCCACTTTGGACTCCAGACCTTAAATGAAAGGGCCTTCATAAATTATACATGTCTGACAAATAGGCGATACATTTTTCAAATCACATAAGCTCTTCAGAATCAAGTCTGCTTTGTGGAGATAATTAAAGAAAATCAATGTGTGTTGATTGATAGATATTTGACTTGAAAACACATTCTCCCCCTCAACTCAGACAACAGGGCGCCTGAGCTTCAAGACCAATGTTCTCTGAAGACAGAGTGAGGGATGAGAGTGGAAGGCTTGAGTGTTCTGGGTATAGGACTTAGGACTCCAGACACCAGATTCTTCCTGCAGTACTGGTCCTGACCCTAACTCCCCACCGAGCTGAGGGCAATTGAGTTGAACTCCTGATCTCTGTCTCCTTCCTTGGGTCAAGGAGTATGATTCTTTTTGTCTCACTGGGACCATGGGAAGCTTACTTCATCAATGTTGGTAAAGTGCTAGGAAGATGAGAAGTGTTGTGCCCATTCTAAGAAACATTATTGATTCAATTTTTCCTTGTGGTTAATATAAAATTCTCCACATATCACATAATGGCTCAGCAATGCATAAACAGCCAAAAATCACTGGCAGGAGAGATGTGGCCTGTGTTTTCTCTTAGGAATATTGATGTCTGTAAAATGCCTTCAGTTTCTCTAAAAAAAATTATTACATGATTTAAACTGATTATGTTATTATTGTATTTTTGTTTGCTTGTCAGAGTCTTTTTAAAATTTGTATTATTTTGATTTTCATTAATGATCTGAAATAATGTTGAGCCCAGTAAATCTTTTATGTGAAGGAAGGCCCAGATTGGTAAAAATTTTGCTTATCTATTTTGGGTTACCCTGTCCACTAAACAATAGGGACACACACACACACACACACACACACACACACACACACACAGAGAAAACTCAGAAAACTCTGTGTGTGTGTATTTAGTATATGTATATAGTGTGTGTATATGCATATATAATGCTAATGTGCATTACCCATAATTCATAATCTTGTTCATTAAATCACAGGATATGTGCATATATGTATATATATGTGCACATATATACACATGCATAAAAACATATGTTAATATGTTTACCTATATATTTATCACTATTCTACTGAAATAACTAACTCTTAATTATGGCATTTAGCTAATTCACCATTCTTGGAAAGATTTTAGGAATTATCTTCCTGAAATCGCCTTAAACAGGAATTTTATAAGCATATATAGAACCCAGACCAGTTACTTTATTGCTATACTTTAGATAAACTTGAGTTGGAATAATACAGCTTGGTCAACTACATTATAGTTCATCAGACTTGGTTCTGAATCACTTCTTTGTTTCCAAATTCTAAACACATCCTCAGGAAATGGAAGATTCAACACCACTGGTTACTGTGAAAATGGATGTTCTGTGGACTGTCACAATGAAGGTGAAAATTCCCTTTTAAGTATATAAAGGTCTAGTTTGTTAAAATGAACGAACAAACCTGTTTCTAATAGTATTATGGTGAAGACTTTGTAAAAGTTCTTATCTTCCCTTGGTACATATTGGAAAAATAAGTCAGTTTCATTATCCTTCACAGTTTCCGTGTTTCCTCTAGACGGGATTGTGATACCAACACCCCCCATGTGTGGAACTGTGCCTTAGTTCCCACTCTCAGCTCTACTCAGGTGTCCTCCTTGCACGTTCCTGCCTCTAGTCCCTTGAGCCAGTGGCACTGTCACTCAGGTGTCCAGGTAGCTGACATGAATGGTAGAAGCAGACGTTATTCTGTATAGTCACACTATTTTTGTGTAGCTCAGCCATGAAAATAGTCTACATATACATCACCAAGTTTTTAAGAATTTGCTTGTTTCATTTGTTATTCATTCATTCTTTTCCTAATCATCTATTGGCTGCTTGGTGCTTACTAGATGCCATGAAACACATTAAGGAGTAGAAGATAGCTCTTTAGGAAATTAAAATCTAGTGGAGTCAAAGCAAATGTTCTATAGAAAAATGATTAATTAAATTATTATGGCCAGAGGCTGGTAGTTGTTCCTCAGAGTCTGTTCTCCCCTTTTTCCTCAGTAACAGAATCCCCAGTTTTCAACTGGTCACATGGCTACCCAGAATAGAGCCACATCTGTCAGCTTCCCTTGCAGCTTGGTGTGCCAGTGCCCAAGCTTGGATATGCTGTAGAAGAGGAAGTGTTCTGGGTCAGCTTCTGAGAACCTCCTTTAAGTGTCAGTGTGTCTCCTTTGGCCCTCCTTTTTCATGTCTTCTTGATCATGGGATTTGGATGTAACTGCTGGAGTTTCATGTAGATGAGGGCCTCACTTAGGAGTGGGGAGTGAAGTCTGACAGGAGCTGGGACCCTGTGTTCACAGGGCTGCATGTTGCCCTGGGTAGCCTACTCCTGGACTTTTACATGAGAAAGCTGATGAACTGTGATCTGTCTGTTCTTTGGGGTATCAGGCACTTCCAGCCAAATATGCTCCTGATAGGAATGTCCTAAAAAGGGTACACTTTAAGTGTGGAGGGGACAATATACAGAGCAGTGATCAGTATGGAGAAGAGCAATGAGGGAAGGCTTCCTGGAAGAATCTGCCATCCCAGCCCTAGCTCTTCCCCTATCTCCCACTATTTCTTCTATCTTACTATTTTCTGAACATCACACTTTCTGTCTTCCTGACCTTTGCTTATGCTGTTCCTTCTGCAGTGCTTTCTCTGGTTATCTTCCTGCTTGTCTAGTTAATTTTATAATTATATTAAATTATACAGTCCACATAAGTACTTAACACAGTTAAACTGTGTAAACAGCACGCACATTTCAATGTTATCCTCCTTAACGTGATTACTAGCCAAATCAGATTTTGCCTCTTTTCTGAAACGTCTCTTGAACACTCTTCCTCTTTGGTACTGTAGTAGTACTGCTGCCCAGTACCCTAACACCTAACTATATTTCACTCACATCAGAACTCTGTTATCTGGCACTGAGTGGTACTCAGGAAATGTTTGCTGGATGCAACTATAGTATACCAAGGGGCCTGTGTTCTGTTTAGAAGTGACTCTGGCTAGTTATTTGGGTAGCTACTACTCAAGAGGAATGGAGGGACAGGAGCAATGTGGCCCTCCAGCTTCCATCTTCTTTGCCATTGTGTCACCTCCCTATTCTCAGGCTGTTATGGCCACTTCTGTAAAGGAAGGTCATAGCAAAACAGCTTCAGTCTTGTGTTAGCCTGCCTCCTGAATCCTTAGCTTTGCCAACTTGAGTTCTAACTGCCGCATTTTTAGGGGTCAGAGGAGTGGAGGCAAACAAACAGATCAATGTGGGGCTGGGAGGAGTTAAAGCTGTATTTGTAGGGTTACCCTATTTTGACAGCAACAGGACTGGTATTTGGAGGCAACTTTTATAAAGTATTATGTTCCATCCTTTGGTTTCCATGCTTCTGCTAGATGGATTGCGATGCCAACATGCCCCATGGGTGGAACCGTATCCCAGTTCCCACTCTCAGCTCTACTCTGGTGTTCTCCTTGCATGTTCCTCCATCCAGTCCCTTCGGCTGGTGACACTGTCACTCAGGTGTCCAGACAGCTGATATAGGTGCAAGAAGCAGGCATTCTTCTGTTGTCTCAGTTGGGCTTGCACAGGGACTTCTGCTTGGTCTTTGGGAGTTCAGACACTAGAATGTCCCCTGTCAAGAATAATGAGAGCCTTGACACTGAAGGGATGAGGGAGATTTTGCTCTAGATGGTCTTCGAAAAAAGGAATTAGTACTGTCAGATTTGAATGTGTTAGTGATTGAGAGAGAAGGACTGATTTTGATGACTCATTTCCACAGTACTTGCCCTATTTCTTGGCCTTTTCTCTGGAGAACTGAGTGAAGGTGTCCAGCTAGCTTCCTCCCATTGGAGCTAACAAACTGCAGTGGCTGGATTTAGGTACCACATTCCCATGGTGGTATGTCTTAGGTCTCAGGCCAGCATCCACAGAGATCATATATTATTGTAAGTGCCTATTTTATCGAGACCCTTTTAATCACACCTACTTTACCCAGTAAAGCAATTCTTACTTTCTTATTCGCAAGCTTTTTCCTGGTAGTAGGTGATTACAATATGGTCCCTCATCTAAGCCTTTACCTGTGATTTTCAAAGAGTAAAATTCCCCAACTGAATATTAATTATCCCTCTTTTTTTTTTTTAAAAAAAACTGATGTTAGATAATGGCTAAAGAATTGTTCTTGCCTTCTAATTGCGATGTGCTTTTTCTCCACCCACCTCCTGGGTGGATACAACAGAGTGTGCAAGGTGGCAGCTGTAGAATAATATGTGGTCCATGGCTTGTAGAGAACTTAACATTGTGGGGGAGAGTATTTCCTAGTTAATAAGTGGGAGATTTCAACTCACGTAAAAAGCTATATTCTCAACTTTTAGAAAGTCCGTTTCCACTTGATGACAGTCAGCTAGTACTGGGCGATGGTTGCCTCTCTTAACTGAGACATTTGCTCACCAGTTCATCATCACTGGCCTATGTTTGTCCAGCTTTTTCATTATCTGCTTAGCCCAGAGGGCATTTGGTTTGAAACCCTTGAAATAGCCCCCTTCTCCAACTCTCACACTTTCAGTGTCTCCTTTGCTTCTCCTGCTACTCCTGGAGATGCTCCCTCCAATGGGCCTTCTTGTCACTAATCCTGGATGTAACAAATCCTGTACAGCAGCCCTATGCACTCCTCCTGGGGAAGAGTGCTATGCTTTATTTCCGCACAGACTTAGTTTCAGTTGGGAAGCTGAGTGCTGACCCCCCAGGTAAATATTGGAGATCTGTCGGCAGATCCCAGCCTGTTGGCTGGAGGTGCTAGTTCTGGTGCCATGGACACATGGGTTTGACCCTGTGGTCTTTTGCCCTGTTCCTGAATGCCCAGTTTTGAGCTTGATTGCAGCTTAAAATTAGGGACAGAACATTATGGGGAGTTGTTTTTATCCTTTGGGAGAACTGTGGACATTCCCCGTGATAAATGCTATAATATAATGATAACCACATGGTTACTTTATAGTTTTTTCTTTAAGTTCCTTTTTATAAATCATTCCTTTATGTGCCTCCATGACCTGATGAAGTAGGTGTTATTATTTTGCAGATGAGCCCTAGAGGAGGCTCAGAGCACCTGCCCAAGATCTCATAGTCACAGCCCATAAGGGTCTCAGGTGCCTATTTATTAAAAAAATTTTTTTCAACTATCATACTGCCCACTGTGTGGCCCCAATTTTAGACTTGAATGTTTCTCCAAATTTGTAAATGCCTGTAGACACAACTTAGCACACAGGAGCATCAGGGTTATCAGTTACATTCACCCTATCACTGAACAGGCCATCAATAGAACCCAAAGAGAAAAAAGTCTACAGTACTGTTTATATGCCAGTGAATTTCTCAATTTAAGCTGTCTGAATCCTGAGCTATAAATGTTAGAAATAGATACGTTTTTACTAACAAAAAAGGATTTGGCATTTCTGAATGTTCATACCTTTTTATTCTTAATTGTTTAAAATTCAAGTTTAAATTGACAGATGTTAAAAAACTTGGTTACATTTTAACTAATAATAATCATATGGGTTTGATATGCTAGTTGTGTTTTTAAACATCCATGAAAATAAATATATAACTACTAATTTTGTTTTTAAGTTTTTCTGTGTATTATCTAAAATTATGGTACATTTGCCACCCCTTGAGGAAATCCTGCTTCTGATGGAAAAAACCGTGCAAATTGCAGCTCTTTATTTTTGTGTCACTGGTGAGCTTTCGAGGCTCATGTTGTAAATGCATGATGTATAATGTAACAGGCATGGAACTGTAAATGAAAATAAAATTTCAGGACCCTCTAAATTTATTATACCAAGGGAAGTTAAGCCCTGGAGACTGAACCACATAGCAGTTTGCAATTCTGATTCTTAGATTACAGGTTAGCTCTCTTTATTTTTCTTGTTCTATAAATGACTAGGAGATACCAGAGACCAAATCTTCCACCTCTTCTAATCACTGATCTTTGTTTTTAGGTTAACTACCTCTTATTATCCTGTATCTAACTCAGACCATACAGTGCCCAGGAACCCATGATTGTACCCATCTTCATATGGAATGTTAAATATACCTCTCCTGAAAAACAAAGAACACCTTGACTAATCAGATCATTGAAACTATGCATTAAGCCTTACACAGAAGGGTGCTGAAATTCTGTTGAACTTCTCTACCCTTTATATAAGCAATTACAAACTTCTACACTTCACAATACTGACTTCCATTCTTTGGGATCTGTGCTTCTTAGGAAGCTCATCATCAAACTTTGCATTTGAATAAACTCTTAAAACCAGATTCTGACCATTTTGATTATTTTAGGTTGACAGAACAGATTCCCTGGGGGGACTTGGCAACATCTGTGTTGCTGTCACTATCTGTTAGGCCTTCCTAGGGGTTTGTGTGGTCATGAGGAGAGTGGTGTTTTGGAAAATACTGGGTGTACTGAGCACATAAAATGACCTGTGTTCTTTGAGGGATAGTCCCTTTTATGATGGTTCTTTCTCAAGTCTGGGGACTTGCATTCTTCACCAGGAAGAACCTGGTTTTCAACCAGGGATAAATTTTGTGGAGAATCAGAATGAATCCTTGGTTGAAAACCTCCATCTCTAAGAGTTTACAATGGGAACTTTGAGCCTTTTGAACTCAATTAAGCAAATTTATGCACATCATAAGGTAGTTATTAATTTGAGCAAAAGGTCCTAATCCTTTTTTAAAAACATGGATTTCTACTACTAAAGAAAAAATGAGAAAATTTTTATATATTTATTTTTAAAAATCACTACACTGAAAGCAATATTAAGACCAACAGGAATCCTTTTGGTTTATGTGCCAGGAATTCATGTTGCTTGGATCTCAGTTTCTTCCCAGACACTGAGTTTATTAATTGAGTTATCTATGTGCTTCATATTGGTAGGGGAGGATGTAACCAGCTTATGAGATTCAGATCTAGGGAAATAATTTGGGAGATGCCCTTGGGACTAGCTGGAGAGAAAAAGAATCTGATAGCTCAACCTGTTTTATATATTAGTGTGATCCATTGACCCACAGAACAATCACTGTAGAACATTTCTTTCTACATTTTTTAAAAAGCGCATATTGTTTTATTTATTTTTTGATTGCATTTTAGGTTTTGGGGTACATGTGCAGAGCATGCAAAATAGCTGCTTAGGTACTCACATGGCAGTGTGTTTTGCTGCCTTCCTCCCCTTCACCCACATTTGGCATTTCTCCCCAGGCTATCCCTCCCCATCTCCCCTGCCGCTGTCCGTCCCCTATTCCCCCTAATAGACTCCAGTGTGTAGTACTCCCTTCCCTGTATCTATGTGTTCTCATTTTCCATCACCCGCCTATAAGTGAGAATATGCGGTATTTCATTTTCTGTTCTTGTGTCAGTTTGCTGAGAATGATGTTCTCCAGATTCATCCATGTCCCTACAAAGGACACGAACTCATCATTTTTGATTGCTGCATCATATTCCATGGTGTATATGTGCCACATTTTCCCAGTCCAGTCTATCATTGATGGGCATTTGGGTTGGTTCCAGGTCTTTGCTATTGTAAACAGTGCTGCAATGAACATTCGTGTGCATGTGTCCTTAGAGTAGAACGATTTACAGTCCTTTGGATATATACCCAGTAATGGGATTGCTGGGTCAAATGGAATTTCTATTTCTAAGGCCTTGAGGAATCACCACACTGTCTTTCACAATGGTTGAACTAATTTACACTCCCACCAGCAGTGTGAAAGTGTTCCTATTTCTCCACATCCTCTCCAGCATCTGTTGTCTCCAGATTTTTTAATGATCACCATTCTAACTGGCATGAGATGGTATCTCAATGTGGTTTTGATTTGCATCTCTCTAATGACCAGTGATGATGAGCATTTTTTCTTTTTTTTTTTTTTTTAATTTTTATTGCATTATAGGTTTTGGGGTGCATGTGCAGAACGTGCAAGATAGTTGCATAGGTACACACATGGCAGTGTGTTTTGCTGTCTTCCTCCCCTTCACCCACACTTGGCATTCACCCCCAGGCTATCACTCCCCAGCACCCCCCGCTGTCCCTCCCCCAATCCCCCCAATAGACCCCAGTGTGTAGTAGACCCCCTCTCTGTGTCCATGTGTTCTCATTTTTCTCACCCACCTATGAGTGAGTATATGCGGTATTTCTTTTTCTGTTCTTGTGTCAGTTTGCTGAGAATGATGTTCTCCAGATTCATCCATGTCCTTACAAAGGACACAAACTCATCATTTTTGATTGCTGCATAATATTCCATGGTGTATATGTGCCACATTTTCCCAGTCCAGTCTATCATTGTTGGGCATTTGAGTTGGTTCCAGTTCTTTGCTATTGTAAACAGTGCTGCAATGAACATTCATGTGCATGTGTCCTTATAGTAGAACGATTTATAGTCCTTTGGATATATACCCAGTAATGGGATTGCTGGGTCAAATGGAATTTCTATTTCTAGGTCCCTGAGGAATCGCCACACTGTCTTTCACAATGGTTGAACTAATTTACACTCCCACCAACAGTGTAAGAGTGTTCCTATTTCTCCACATCCTCTCCAGCATCTGCTGTCTCCAGTTTTTTTAATGATCGCCATTTTAACTGGCGTGAGATGGTATCTCAATGTGGTTTTGATTTGCATCTCTCTAATGACCAGTGATGATGAGCATTTTTCCATATGTTTGTTGGCCTCATGTATGTCTTCTTTTGTAAAGTGTCTGTTCATATCCTTTGCCCATTTTTGAATGGGCTTGTTTGTTTTTTTCCTGTAAATCTGTTTGAGTTCTTTGTAAATTCTGGATATCAGCCCCTTGTCAGATGTGTAAACTGCAAAGATTTTTTCCCATTCTGATGGTTGCCGATTCACTCTAGTGACTGTTTCTTTTGCTGTGCAGAAGCTGTGGAGTTTGATTAGGTCCCATTTGTCTATTTTGGCTTTTGTTGCCAATGCTTTTGGTGTTTTGTTCATGAAGTCCTTGCCTACTCCTATGTCCTGAATGGTTTTGCCTAGATTTTCTTCTAGGGTTTTTATGGTGTCAGGTCTTATGTTTAAGTCTTTAATCCATCTGGAGTTAATTTTAGTGTAAGGTGTCAGGAAGGGGTCCAGTTTCTGCTTTCTGCACATGGCTAGCCAGTTTTCCCAACACCATTTATTAAACAGGGAATCATTTCCCCATTGCTTTTGTCAGGTTTATCAAAGATTGTATGATTGTAGATATGTTGTGTTGCCTCCCATGCCTCTGTTCTGTTCCATTGGTCTATATCTCTGTTTTGGTACCAGTACCATGCTGTTTTGATTACTGTAGCCTTGTAGTATAGTTTGAATTCTGGTAGCGTGATGCCTCCCTCTGTGTTCTTTTTGCTTAGAATTGACTTGGCTATGCAGGCTCTCTTTTGGTTCCATATGAAGTTCATGGTGGTTTTTTCCAGTTCTGTGAAGAAATTCAATGGTAGCTTGATGGGGATAGCATTGATTCTGTAAATTACTTTGGGCAGTATAGCCATTTTCACAATATTGATTCTTCCCAACCATGAACATGGAATATTTCTCCATCTGTTTGTGTCCTCTCTTATTTCATTGAGCAGTGGTTTGTAGTTTTCCTTGAAGAGGTCCCTTACGTTCTTTGTGAGTTGTATTCCTAGGTATTTTATTTTCTTTGTAGCAATTGTGAATGGCAGTTCGTTCTTGATTTGGTTCTCTTTAAGTCTGTTATTGGTGTATAGGAATGCTTGTGATTTTTGCACATTGATTTTATATCCTGAGACTTTGCTGAAGTTGCTTATCAGTTTCAGGAGCTTTTGGGCTGAGGTGATGGGGTCTTCTAGGTATACTATCATGTCGTCTGCAAATAGAGACAATTTGGCTTCCACCTTTCCTATTCGAATACCCTTTATTTCTTTTTCTTGCCTGATTGCTCTGGCTAGAACTTCCAGTACTATGTTGAATAGGAGTGGTGAGAGAGGGCATCCTTGTCTAGTGCCGGATTTCAAAGGGAATGCTTCCAATTTTTGCCCATTAAGTATGATATTGGCTGTTGGTCTGTCATAAATAGCTTTTATTAGTTTGAGATACTTTCCGTCAATACCAAGTTTATTGAGGGTTTTTAGCATAAAGGCTCTTGAATTTTGTCAAATGCCTTCTCTGCATCAATTGAGATAATCAGGTGGTTTTTGCTTTTGGTTCTGTTTATGTGGTGAATTATGTTTATAGACTTGCGTATGTTGAACCAGACTTGCATCCCCGGATGAATCCTACTTGATCATGATGGATAAGTTTTTTTGATATGCTGTTGCAATCGGCTTGCCAGTATTTTATTGAAGATTTTTGCATCTATGTTCATTATGGATATTGGCCTGAAGTTTTCTTTTCTTGTTGAGTCTCTGCCAGGTTTTGGTATCAGGATGATGTTGGTCTCATAAAATGATTTGGGAAGGGTTCCCTCTTTTTGAATTATTTGGAATAGTTTCAGAAGGAATGGTACCAGATCCTCTTTGTGTGTCTGGTAGAATTCATCTGTGAACCCATCTGGACCAGGGCTTTTTTTGTGTGGTAGGCTTTTAATTGCTGCCTTGACTTCAGACCTTGTTATTGGTCTATTCATAGTTTCGGCTTCCTCCTGGTTTAGGCTTGGGAGGACACAGGTGTCCAGGAATTTATCAATTTCTTCCAGGTTTACTAGTTTATGTACATAGAGTTGTTTGTAATATTCTCTGATGATGGTTTGAATTTCTGTGGAATCTGTGGTGATTTCCCCTTTATCATTTTTTATTGCATCTATTTGGTTGTTCTCTCTTTTCTTTTTTATCAGTCTGGCTAGTGGTCTGTCTATTTTGTTGATCTTTTCAAAAAACCAGCTCTTGGATTTATTGATTTTTTTGAAGGGTTTTTTTGTGTCTTTATCTCCTTCAGTTCTGCTCTGATCTTAGTTATTTCTTATCTTCGGCTAGGTTTGGAGTTTTTTTGATCTTGCTTCTCTAGTTCTTTCAATTTTGATGATAGGGTGTCAATTTTGGATCTCTCCACTCTTCTCATGTGGGCACTTATTGCTATATATTTTTCTCTGGAGACTGCTTTAAATGTGTCCCAGAGATTCTGGTATGTTGTGTCTTCGTTCTCATTGGTTTCGAAGAACTTCTTTATTTCTGCCTTCATTTCATTGTTTATCCAATCAACATTCAAGAGCCAGTTGTTCAGTTTCCATGAAGCTGTGCAGTTCTGAGTTAGTTTCTGAATTCTGAGTTCTAACTTGATTGCGCTATGGTCTGAGATACTGTTTGTTATGATTTCAGTTGTTTTTCATTTGCTGAGGAGTGCTTTACTTCCAATTATGTGGTTAATTTTGGAGTAGGTGTGATGTGGTGCTGAGAAGAATGTATATTCTGTGGATTTGGGGTGGAGAGCTCTGTAAATGTCTATCAGGTTTGCTTGTTCCAGGTCTGAGTTCAAGCCCTGGATATCCTTGTTAATTTTCTGTCTGGTTGATCTGACTAATATTGACAGTGGAGTGTTAAAGTCTCCCACTATTATTGTGTGGGAGTCTAAGTCTCTTTGTAAGTCATTAAGAACTTGCCTTATATATCTGGGTGCTCCTGTATTGGGTCCATGTATATTTAGGATCATTAGCCCTTCTTGTTGTATCAATCCTTTTACCATTTTGTACTGACCTTCTTTGTCTCTTTTGATCTTTTTTCCTTTAACGTCTATTTCATCGGAGACGAGAATTGCAAGTCCTGCTTTTTTTTTTTGCTCTCCATTTGCTTGGTAAATCTTCCTCCGTCCCTTTATTTTGAGCCTTTGTGTATCCTTGCACGTGAGATGGGTTTCCTGGATACAGCGCACTGATGGGTTTAGGTTTTTTATCCAATTTGCCAGTCTGTGTCTTTTGATTGGTGCATTTAGCTCATTTACATTTAGGGTTAATATTGTTATGTGTGATTTTGATGCCATTTTGATGCTAGCTGGCTGTTTTGCTCGTTAGTTGATGCAGATTCTTCATTTTGTTGATGCCTTTTAGCATTTGGTATGTTTTTGGAATGGCTGGTATTGGTTGTTCCTTTCTATGTGTAGTGCCTCTTTCAGGAACTCTTGTAAAGCAGGCCTGGTGGTGACAAAATCTCTTTGTTGATTGCTTGTTTGCAAAGATTTTTATTTTTTCTTCACTTATGAAGCTCAGTTTGGCTGGATATGAAATTCTGGGTTGAAAGTTCTTTACTTTAAGGATGTTCAATATTGGCCCCCACTCTCTTCTGGCTTGTAGAGTCTCTGCCGAGAGATCTGCTATGAGTCTGATGGGCTTCCCTTTGCGGGTGACCCAACCTTTCTCTCTGGCTGCCCTTAGTATTTTCTCCTTCATTTCAACCTTGGTGAATCTGAAGATTATGTGTCTTGGGGTTGCTCTTCTTGTGGAATATCTTTGTGGTGTTCTCTGTATTTCCTGGACTTGAATATTGGCCTGCCTTGCTAGGTTGGGGAAATTTTCCTGGATAATATCCTGAAGAGTATTTTCCAGCTTGGATTCATTCTTTTTGTCACATTCTGGTACACCTATCAAACATAGGTGAGGTCTCTTCACATAGTCCCACATTTCTTGGAGACTTTGTTCATTCCTTTTTGCGCTTTTTTCTCTGATCTTGGTTTCTCATTTTATTTCATTGAGTTGATCTTCGACTTCTGATATTCTTTCTTCTGCTTGGTCAATTTGGCTGTCAAAACTTGTGCATGCTTCGTGAAGTTCTTGTGTTGTGTTTTTCAGCTCCTTCAATTCATTCATATTCCTCTCTAAGTTGTCCATTCTTGTTATCATTTTCTCGAATCTTTTTTCAAATCTTTTTTCAAGGTTCTTAGTTTCTTTGCATTGATTTAGAACGTGTTCTTTTAGCTCACAGAAGTTTCTCATTACCCACCTTCTGAAGTCTGATTCCGTCATTTCATCACACTCATTCTCTGTCTAGCTTTGTTCCCTTGCTGGTGAGGAGTTTTGGTCCTTTGTAGGAGGTGAGGTGCTTTGGTTTTGGGTGTTTTCATCATTTTTGTGCTGGTTTCTTCCCATCTTTTTGGGTTTATCCACCTGTCATCTTAGTAGTTGCTGACTTTTCGATTGGGTCTCTGAGTGGACGCCCACCTCGTTGATGATGAAGTATTTCTGTTACTTAGTTTTCCTTCTAACAGTCTAGCCCCTCTGCTGTACGAGTGCTGAGGTCCACTCCAGGCCCTGCTTGTCTGGGGTGCACCTCTAGCAGCTGTGGAACAGTGAGGAATGCTACCAGTTTCTTCTTCTGCTATCTTTGTCCCAGAATGATGCCTGCCAAATGTCAGTCTGATCAGTCCTTTTTGAGGTGACTCTTTGGATATACAGTGGTCAGGGAGCTGCTTGAGGAGGCAGTCTGTACTTTATAGGAGCTTAAGTGCTGAGCTTTGAGCTCTGTTGATCATTCAGGGCTGTTAGGCCACTACATTTAAGTCTGCAGCAGCAGAACTCATAAAACCCCTTTTTTTCCTCAGATGCTGTGTCTCGGGGAGTTAGGGCTTTCTTTATGAGTATCTGTTGCACTGTCCTGCCCAGCTAGGAGGCAGTCTAGTCACTATTTGCCTGCCAAGGCTCTGCCCTGCTGTCATGGGCTCCGCCCTGTTGCTGTGGGCTCCGCCCTACTGTCGTGGGCTCTGCCCTGTTGCCATGGGCTCCACCCTGTTGCTGTGGGCTCTGCCCTGCTTTCATGGGCTCTGCCCTGTTGGTGGAGTCTCTCTGTTATGGCAGGTTGCCTCGGCAATGGCAGGCTGGTCAGCAATGGGACTATATCTCAGTAGGAGTGGAATGCCTCGGTAATGGCAAATGCCACTCCCCCACGGAGCTGCACCATCCTGGGTTCAGCTATGCCTGCAGTGAAACTCTCAACCCTGAGTGTTTCACATCACTGTTTTGTTTGTCCCTGTGGGGGTGGGACCTGCTGAGCCTGATCACCTGGCTCCCTGCCTCAGAGCCTTTTTTTTTTTTTTTAAGTTGAATGGTTGACTCTCTCCCAGGTGTTTCAGTCACCTGCTGATAGGGCACTGGGATCTGTGTGATTTCCTGAGCAGCAACCCACTGCGCTGGCTCAGACATCACTTCCCGGGTCTCTCCTGGTCTGGCTCACTGTCCAAGTCCCGTTTAATCAGATGGATATGCTAATCTGCCCTCCCAAAACTCAGATTGCTGGTTTAACAGGCACCCAGACCAGTGAGTTTTGTGCGGAGTGCTGCTGTGCTGCGGTGCTGGCCGAAATGGCCGCACGAGCTAAAACAGCTGTGCTGGCATCCCGTGTCTCTCCTACACCTGGGAATTTCCCTGTTCTGTGGGCAACAAAGATCCATCTGGAAATGCAGATTGCACTCACCCTCTGCATCTTCACTGAGAGCTGCAATCCTGATTTGCTCCTACGGTGCCATATTCTTCCCCCCCCCATATTGTTGTTTTGATATGTCTATCCATTCTAATAGTCATAGTGTTCTTCTGAAAAATAATTTGTAATCTGAAAGGGATTATGTTTTTTTAAATATATGCATTTGGTCTGGAGTAGCCCTCAGAGGATATCTGCACATATAAGTAGCAGACTACAAACAGGACTTGGATTAATAGACCACAGTGGGCTATTTGTATGGAGAGTTTAAGTGCATATTATTGTTATTTCTTAATTGTATTAATAATAATGCCCTACACGTCTAGCATGTGTATGACATTTTACTCTTCTAAAGAGTGCTGTTGCATACATTGTCTCATTTGTTCCCCACAGCAACCGTGGGAGGGAAGTTGGGATATTTTTAAGGGTTGACACTGAGGTCCTTTGCTTGAGATAAAATGTACCAGTAATGTGTGGAAAGGAAAAGATGTGAAGGAGACACAAGCATTATTTTTACTGTATTTTTGACTAGTGTCACTGCAAGTGTTCAGACTGGATTTGGACATTTTAGTCCCCTGGGAGAGACTGTATCTCATTATTTCTTCCACCTTGTAGGTGGAGAACTCTCTCAGAGGAAAAGCTGCAAGATGAAGGAAGAATACCATCTCATACTTTACAATGATTAATTGCAAACTTTTGGATTCTTTATTCAACACTTTTCTGTGTCCTTCTTTTTCATTATGTGCCATTTCTGGTAAGATCTGGAAAATCAAATAAGCATGTAGAGATCGTCAAGGAAACACACTATTCTGTTATTACAGGCAGTAGTGAAAAATCGTGACTTACATATTATAGGGGGAATATTTTGGGCTTTCCCAAAACATGGGAAACCAGAGACAAGCTGCATAGTATGTTGATAGCCAAGCTGGAATAGTGAAACTAGGACTATGGAATCCTGGATCCTGTAATGAGAAATATTTAAATAATGTATTATAATGATTATTTCTACACCATACAACTCTAGGATGAAATGCTAATTTTATTTGACTTACATAAAGGGAAATTATTACTGCAGTTACTTTTAAAGAGCTCCCTGGGTTTGCTGGGAGTATCTGAATTAACAGTAAATTGAGCTCCATTACATATTAATGGGTCCAGCTGATTTATTGGTGGTATATCTGGCAATTAGCCATTCTGCATAGTTTCTTCTGTTTGGCCATTACTTTTCACTATTGAGCACAAGCTCAGGGATGAGTACCTTGAGCCAATGGGGAAGTCTGCCTGTCAACCTAATAGGGTCTTGCATCATTTTAATGGTGACTTATGATCTGTCTTGAAGGATATTTGGACACACTTAATATCTTTTGGATGACAACCATTGGAGGCATAAATGAAAGTACATGTTGTCATTGAACCACTAAAAATCTTTACTCAGTCACCAGGTAGCCATTATGTTATATGAATCTCTTTGGATATTTCCTTTATTTTAAAAATTATGCAATTGCTTTTAGCTTCCATGGCATTTACAGAATGAATTGTTGTGAGTTCAGTGTAGCACAGCAAGTTATGGCCAACAGTGTTTATTTGCGAGAGTTACTTTGGGGTTCCTAATTTGTCCTCAAGAGAAATATTTTTTGCTCAGCCTGCAAAATGTTGTAATAAAAATTGGTGACTGATGTTGATTATAAGATTAAATGGCTAGGCTACAGTGGCCAGTGTTGTAAATCAAAGCAGCCCAAAGTTGTGATTGGCCACTAGAGAAGGTTCTAAGTGTGTTTTCCTGAGTCGATATATTTCAAGTCTTTATAGTATTGACTCCTAAAGTTTATTGAAACTGTATTTAAAATATTTTTCTACAGTGTTTTAAATTAGTTTCTAATACAATTTAGTTTTTCCTATCTAAACATGCAGTAGTAGAAGAACATACATGACAATTCTCTTCTTAGAGGGAAAGCAGTTGAAGAGCTGGTGAAGGCATGGAGTTGTGACACCTAAGTTAATTGTCTGAGTTCTTATTGGAGAGTTTTTGTGTTTGGCTGTTCAAAATTAATTTCTGTTTCCTAAAAAGTTTTTTGAGGAAGGGACCCTTTCCCCGTTGTTTATATTCTGGTGCCATCCTTCTTTGTTCAAGGGGCCAGCCCCTGATCCAACATAGCCAAAGGGCTGTCGCTTTTTGGAGTCTGACTGTTGAGTAGAAGAACAAACACTGAAAAACTCTGGAGTTCCTAATTTCCAGTCTGATCAGATTGTTCCTATCACTTCCATTGTCTGGCTATCTGAGTGATAATCGTTTTTCACATCTGTTTCCCTTACATTTGACAATTTTGGGAGCCCCATGATAACATCCTAATAAATCCTATTTTGCTAACCAAGCCAAATGTGGTTTCTCTTGCTTGAAACAAAAGACCTTAATATATAAATTGGGCATTTGTGAATCCACAGGAAACTGAGGTTTCCTGTTTGGACTGTGAATGTTTATTCATTAATTTATTCACCAAACATTTACTGAGCACCTACTGTGTGTTAGGTACTTTTCTCAACACTTGAGAAACAGAAGTGAATAAAACAAACAAAAAGATATGCATTCATGAAAGTTGCATTCTAATTAATGGGGACAGATGATAAGCAAGATAAATATATGTATTTTATATATGAATATATGATATCTAAGTTAAGGAGTGATAATGCTGTATATATTCATGTAAAATACTTTTCATATTGGTTCTTTCCTTTTAAAGTTCCATGGATCAGATAAGCCTGATTTGGGGTGGGTGATACGATGGAATGACTGGGACTGAGGCTGTGCCTCTTTCTTGTACCTTGCTCCATCTGCATAGCTCTCAAAAAGCTTCTAGTCCAGATCTAAGCCAAGGGACAACTATCCAGCTGACTGAGGATGAGTGTTTGCTGAAAGCAGCGACCTGGAGAATAGGGGACTTAGGTCAGACATCGAAGTGACAGGAGTTGAGCAAGGGCTATCGTCTTGGAGATGGGAGATTCTTCCCTTTGGGGCCCTACCTTAAATGGGCCCCAAAGGGCTCAGGTAGGTCAAAGGATGTCAACAATATTGACTCAGGAAAGTCAGACTGGGACTTGGGCGAGTGATCATGGATACAAACTGATCTGTGGTAGGGAAGGGAAGTCCAGGTCAGAAAGGGAAGGAAGCTTCATGGGACTGTGTGAGACAGAGCTGGGTAACAGCTCTCAGAATTGGTCAGGGATCATTCAAGGGAAGAGAGCTTGCCACCACTAACCAAGGGGATCCCACGAGGGATGAAAACTTAGGAAAAAGCTCAGACTTGCTCAAAAAGAATAGAGGTTGAGGGGATCAAAAGGAGTGTTTGCCTTCTTGCTTGAAATGAAATGTTCTATTGAGAACACTTCCTAACATGATGTCTACCTGAGGTCAAAATGAAGAGGTTTGGTGAGATGTGCTAGGAGGCAGTTACGCTAAGATGGGAAGAATCCACACCAGCACCATCAGTCTGGAACAGAGGATGCAACAGGGAAGAAAACTTTCTGCCACTCCTGGAGACCCCTGACTGGCGTGTCAGTCACTCACAGAGAGGGGCTGGGTATAGGGAAGAAAAGCACATGCCAACAAGGAAGACTCCCAGTCATTTGTCAGCGACCTGCCACTGGTCTGGAATGAAGAGGAAAGTTCTGATATTTATTAATTTCCTGTCAATGTGGATGGGCAGGAACAGAGGAGGCTGAACAAATACTTGACAGGTTCTGTTGGGAAATGAGCACCAAATTGTTTTCTGGAACACATTCATTCATTCCTGATGATTTTCTATAGGAATAAATGACCCTTTCAGAAAAGAACCTTGCAATGCCTTTAAGGTTTGTGGAAACTTGGGTATCTAATTTTAGTACATGAAACATTGTTTTTATTATGTATTGCTGCACAAGGTACCCCAAAACTCAGTAGCTTAAAGCAACAGTTTTTTATGATACTGTAGAGTTCTAGATGCAGCTTGGTGGTCCTTACTTGCAGTCAGATTGTGGTTGGGGCTGTAGCCATCAGGAGACTCACCAGGGCTGGAACATCTACCTCCAAGATGGTTTCTTTTCTCATACATCTGGCATATGGGCTAAGGTATCTGGAATAGCTTCAGCCTGGACAGGTTCTGTCTTTTTAAAATGCAGTCTCTGCATAATTAGCTTGTTATTCCACAGAGAATGAGGGTCTCCATATAATTGGATTTTTTTTACATTGTGGCTGATTTTTCTCAGAGCAGGTGTTCTATGAGAACAAGGCAGAAGCAGAGAGCCTTCTTATGACTTAGTCTCAGAAGGCATAATGAATTATTTCTATCTCATTCTATTGGTTATATAAGACTAGTTCAAAATCACTTTGAGAATGGACTACACAGGAATGTGTATAAATAAAGGCATGGCTCAGTGTGTGTGTGTGTGTGTGTGTGTGTGTGTGTGCGCGCGCATATGCATGCATGCATAAATATTGGAGACTTCTACCACAAGCATGAGGTTTTCTTCTCCTTGGCGTATATTATAACTTTAGCAGAGAAAAAGGATCTTTGATGAATCATTGGCCTTGAATTTCTACAATAGGATTTAAGATGCCTTAGTGATAGGTTCTTGCAAAAGTGTCAAGGTCACAACTAAATGAAGAACTAGTTTTTCTCAGAGGTATTCCCAAGACTTACTGAAATAGAACTCAATTTTAGAAAAAGTGAATCACATCTGTGCTGTCCAGGAGAGTTTGAATAATATCAGTGTTTTATATCTATATAGATATGAATATACTTGAAGTTAGATGGTGTTTTTAAGAAAGCAAATGAAAGAGCTTAAATTTTTTTTAGACTTCATAACAAAAATCATTTATTAAATAGCCACAACCTAACAAACCCTGTTCACCTGCCTCTTCCCCTTCCTGCCTGGGAGGGGGCTCCTTGGTGTTCAGAGTCACAAAGTAGGGGTCCAAGTGGGGGGCTCCCAGTTCCTCCCCAAAGGCCTTGCTGTCAGCCGTGGATCCAACGATGAAGATGATGAAGACAGTGATGATGAAGAAGAAGGAGAAGGAGAAGGATTACTAGATGTTTGTCTGGGACTGTGTTGAAGCACGGAGAATGCACACTTGAGGGAGCTCAGAGCTGGCTTCCCTGATGCCTAGCATAGTGTCTGACAGGTTTGTTGATAAATATACTATTCTGGAGTCTGCAACAGATTGTTTTATGAAATATGCTCATTATGTTCACCTACTTCTCATGATTTTTTTGTCAGTACTAGTTTAGACATGGATACTTTTATAAGTAAATATTCCTTTAAGTTATGCAAAATCTTGGTCATTATCATAGTTGTAAGGGGACCATTGATTATCTGGGTGTCTTCTAAGGCTACTTTTGGCTAAAAGCAGAGCGTCTTCAACATTTTTAGTGTGATATTTTTTATCTACTGAAGAGAAGAGAAAGTCAGAAGGAAACTGCCACTGGTCCTAACTCTAACCATGAAGGATGTATTGGTTAATGCTATAGGAGGAATAGAGAGGAGCAGGAGGAAGAGATTTCCTTTGGGAAAGAGCTCATGATTGCCAGTGAGGGAAAGCACAATCAGACTGTGCAAGAGGTGTCAAAAATTTGAGAAATGAAAGATGTGTCATTTCAATGGCATGACACCAAGGGAGGGAAGACGATTCAGGTGGTGGGGAAGCTTACCAAAATTCAGTTCTGACTCTGAAAAGGTGTTGCTAAGCAGTGGCCTCAAAAGCTTTAGCTTTCTCCCCTCACTAATCTCCATTAGCCCTTTACCAAGCCCTAATAATGAGAATAATAAAAGTATTTTATTTATTGATATGAATAATGGGTATCTTCTTAGTCTCATTTAAAGTGTGAAAGCAAGCTTATTATCTATTTTAATTTGTCTGTAACATACATACAATATAGGCAAAAGATACTTGCTTAATATTATTACTATCTCAAAGCAAGACCTAGCTCTTGTTTCAGTCAGATTTCCACCATCCCTAAGGTCCTTCTATAATTCTGGAGCCAATGCTCTGACTGTCCTATTGCTAATCATCTGAATAGGCAAATGGAGAGACCTAAAGAAACAAAAAAGTTCAGATTCTTAAAAATCTATTATGTAATACAAACGATGGAAAGAAAGGTATTTACAAGGATAACAATAAAACAGCAGTAAGCACCAGTAAGAGTGGTGTCAGGAATGCTAAAATCCCAAGGGCTGAAGCTTGGAAAAATGACAAGGATAACAGTAGATTTTTTTTTTTTTTGAGATGGAGTCCCACTCTGTCACCCAGGCTGGAGTCCCACTCTGTCACCCAGGCTGGAGTGCAATGGTGTGATTTTGGCTCACTTCGACCTCTGCTTCCTGGGTTCAAGCAATTCTCCTGCCTCAGCTTCCCAAGTAGCTGGGATTACAGGCACCCGCCATTACACCCAGCTAATTTTTTGTGGTTTTAGTAGAGATGGAGTTTCGTCATGTTGGCCAGGCTGGTTTTGAACATCTGACCTCAAGTGATCCACCTGCCTTGGCCTCTCAAAGTGCTAGGATTATAGGTGGGAGCTACCGCATGTGGAGACAATAGATTTTTTTAAAAGCCATGTTCAGAGAAAATAAAAGTTAGTATCATGTTGACTATTCAGCAAAAAAATCTGATCTTTTCAACCCATATTTTTGTGTGTGTGTCATGCAGAATGTTCTTTGTGTCAAAAGGTGAAATAGACAGTGGTAAAGAGTATTGGGGACTGGGGCCAGGAGGTGGTATTACAAGAGGACTTTTGGCTTTTTTTTTTTTTCATATCAGCTGACCTTGAGTGCAGTGGCTTGATCATAGCTTACTGCAGCCTCGACTTCCTGGTCTCAAGTGATCCTCACACCTCAGTCTCCTGAGTAGCTGGGACTACAGGTGTTTACTACCATGTTCAGGAAATTTTTAATTTTTTCGATAGAGACATGGTCTCACTATGTTTCCCAGGATGGTCTTGAATTCCTCGCCTCAAGGAATCCTTCTGTCTCAACCTCCCAGATTGCTGGGATTACAGGCATGAGCCACTATACCTGGCTTGACTGCTGGCTTTTTGAAATGGCTGTTACACTCAGGGCTGTAGAAAAACTTTGTTGTGAGTGTCCTGAACTGATGCTCATAATTGATCAGGAATTATGAAAAAGGAAGAAATACCAGAAAACTAGAGATGGGAGAATGTACACATTTTTCAACAATCAACTGCAGGGGTGGGGCAGAAGGTGGAGCCCACAGAATCCATGCCAGTGATCTTTGTGTTGATTTCAACTAGGATTATGAAGTTAGTTCAGAAGTTAAGGTAGGGATCACTGGGATACAGGAAGAGTTCATGCCAAGTGAATCTTGTCTTCTTTTTGATAAGATCTCTGACCATAGATGAGAGATATATGGTAATAATAGTCAACCTGGACTCCAGGAAGGCACAAGACAATGTTCTTTCTGATAGTGGCTGACAATTTATATATCTACAAACGTCTATCAATCCCTTACTAAGTGTGAAGTACAGAGGATTCAAAGATGAATGTGATGTGCTATTGCAGAACTCACAGGCTTGGTGGGAGATAATACATAAATAAATAATCATTATATAAAATAAGGGGTTGGCAAACTAAGACCTATGAACCAAATCTAGCCTGCTGCCTGTTTTGTAAGTAAAGTGTTATTGGAACATAACCATGTCCATTGATTGATATATTACATATGGGGACTCTCATGCTTGTTTTTTTTTTTTTGAGACGGAGTTTCGCTCTTGTTACCCGGGCTGGAGTGCAATGGCACGATCTCAGCTCACCACAACCTCGCCCCCTGGGTTCAGGCAATTCTCCTGCCTCAGCCTCCTGAGTAGCTGGGATTACAGGCACGTGCCACCATGCCCAGCTATTTTTTTTTGTATTTTTAGTAGAGACGGGGTTTCACCATGTTTACCAGGATGGTCTCCATGTCTTGACCTTGTGATCCACCCGCCTCGGCCTCCCAAAGCGCTGGGATTACAGGCTTGAGCCACTGCGCCTGGCTGAGTACTCTCAGGCTAAAATGAGAGTTGAATAGTTGCAACAGAGGCCACATGTTCTGCAAAGCCTAACTTACTTATTATCTGGCTTTTTCCTGCAAGTTTGCTGACTCCTGCAATAAAGCAAAAATTACGATTAGGAGTATAATCAAAATGCTATGGAAACACAGAGGAGAAATCAATTAATTATAGTGATGGGGGTGCATTTGGGAAGGTTTCAAGAGGTAGGAGCAGTTGAGTTTTACCTTAATAAAATGATGGGGTCAGGCAGGGTGGCTTGCCCCTGTAATCCCAGCACTTTGGGAGGCCGAGGCGGGCGGATCATCTGAGGTAGGGAGTTTGAGACCAGCCTGACAACATGGAGAAACTCCATCTCTAAAAATGCAAAATCAGCCAGGCATGGTAGCGCATGCCTGTGATCCCAGCTGTTCAGGAGGCTGAGGCAGGAGAATCACTTGAACCTGGGAGGCAAAGGTTGCAGTCAGCAGAGATTGTGCCAGTGCACTTTAGTCTGGGCAACAAGAGTGAAACTGTCTTAAAAAAATAATAATATGATGGAAATTTTAGTTAAAGAAAATCATAACCCTCTCCTTTTCTTTTCTCCCTCTTCATACTACAGCCTCTTTATTGTTCCCTCTCTCATTTGGTTAAAATTTTCTTTTCAGTATTTCATAAAAGTTTGACTGTATATGCTCCATGTTCCAAGTTAACCTGGTTATAGAGGGCAACAAAGGCCCAGTCTGTGAAGTGTGAGGACAAAGAAGTGGTATTGCTGTGGTGAAATAGGTGACCAGCAAGTCTTTATTTTAGTAGACATATACCCAAAAAGGGGGCCAACATGGTATCTGGAGTAATGAACTGAGGATGGGGAGGGATGTGGTGGTATCGTGCTGGAGAGTTTTATAGTGCACCTGTCTCTTCTCACATGAGGTAGGGAACCAGGCAAGGTGTCCAGCCCAACATTATCAAAAGGCAAGTGGGGGAGACCCATGTGTCAGGTTTGTCCCTTATCTATGAGGAGCATGAAGAATAGGTATTATTCTTCTTTTGCCAGAAATGAAAGTCTGGAGGCCCAGCAGATCTGCTGAGTGACAGAATAGGGCTACAGAAGATCTTGGGAGGCTAGAAGGATGGTTTGGATTTAACAGAAAGTTTAGTAAGAATGAGTGGAAGATCCCATTCTGACTTTAGAAAACCAAGTGCATGACACAGATGAGGGATCATGGGCTTCGTCACAAGGTTAGTCAGGAAGTCAGTGTGCTTGTCCTTAGCTTTGGCCTGTGTTTGTAGTAGAATAATAAAAGGAAGATAATAATCTTTCTTGACTTGACTGAAGACAGGGCACCTGGACCGAACATTCTAGTTTTGCACTATGAAAGGATTAGACAGAGTGGAAGTCACTCAGGGTGGGATCACCAAGAGGATGAAAGGACCAGAAGCCATTTTATATGTGAACTTGGGGAAGGAACTTAATTTAGACTGGAGATCAGAAGGCTCAGAGGGCACACTACAACTGCTTTCAAATATTTGTCTTATGGAAATAGTTTTGGAGTAGTGTTTGCTTCAGAAGAATTGGGGCCAATTAATGTCGGTGGGGGGTGGGGATAGATACTTCTTATAATAGAGGATCTAGAGATTGAGTAGCCTCAGAAAGGTCTCAGTCTTGGCTAAGTAGTCACATGATGGTACTCAATCAAGTAAGGATGGAGGAGGAGAGAGGACATAAAATAGCTATCAATCCTTCTATGTTTTGACCCTGTTAATTAGCAACAAGCTTGATATAATTATAGAAGTTACACAGGGCTTAAAGAATCAAACTGCAGATCCAGTTTAGAAGTTTCCTTTCCTTATTTTTTCCCAATGTTTCTCAATCTCTGTTGAATATATCTGGTTTTAAATCCCCAGCCTTGAGGTCACAGCCACTCTTCAAATCCACTCTTAGTGCAGAGCCACATGTTCTTCTTGGCGGTGGTTTTTCAGATCAGTGTGGCTCCAAAATCTTTTGAACTTATATGTTGCAGAGACTATGGTTAGTTTAACTTAGTGAATTGTTTCATTAACTGTATTTTTATACAGGCAATTCTAATGATTCTAACTTAATTCCCTTTAGAGCTTACTTTCTGTTTCCAACAGAAGCCAAATAGAAAGGTGACATGGCAATGGTGGCTCCCTGGTCCGTATCTTTCCTGGGTACCATATTTCCCAACATGTGGGATAATTTTCTAATCTCTTCTAGCATCTGAGAGAGCTTCTCCTTCTCTTCTCCGTCTTGCTAGGTAGTGCCTGAAATTTGCAGATAATTTAAGTATCATTGTTAAACGTACTCCTTAGCCACTTCACTGACGTGAAAACCCATAAACTTGCCTCACAGCATATACAACTTTCTGTTACCGGGGCCACATCTCCTTGCTAGTAACAAATCCAAGCTTAACTAGTGTGTGTATTTCCAAAATACATCCAAATTGAATTTAAAGGTTTATAGAAACAAAACAATAAAGAGGTTTTATCCCACTATGTTATTTCTCCCAGATGATACTATTACCTTTTTTTCCCCAGGGCCCCCCAGGGATTGAGCCCAAAGCGGTAATCAATGAGGTGGTTTTCTGGGTCTGGAAAAGAGAAGGTTTCAGTAGGGAGGGTTTTGTTGTCCTTCAAATGTCACTTTGGGGTTGTTTTCTGTATCCATGTCTGGGTCTTATTTACAAACTCAAATGTTAGCAAAGTGAAAATCCATTGCCCATGTTGTTAAATCAAATAAAAGAAAGCCACCAGAAAAATCCTAATGGCCCTGTAGCTCTGGGAAAATAGAAGTTGTATGAGTTGAGGAAACCTAAAGATCAAAACCTTTCTTCTCTTAGTTCTAAACCCCCACAACTCTGACAATAGCATCTTCCATCAAGAAATAAAAACACTATTTTATAGTTGAAAACAAAAAGGAGACCCAGGCTGCTGAAAAGAGCTTTACTCCCCCACCAAATGGGTATGCCATGTACGTTAGTCTGCCCATTGTTTATGAGTACTAGCTTTGTGCAAGGGCTGCACTGGATGCTGTGAGATATGAAGGTGATTCATGGCAATCCAGGTTGGTCCTGAAGCAGTTTTGGTCCTCCAGAACCTGGAGATAGTGAGAAGACGGTGTTGGCAGTAGACCTTATCTCTGCACGGTAAGAATAGGACAATGTAATTTGGTGGCTTTGGAATTAATGGAATGGAACTGTTGGGATCATCACAGCATTGGCTTGAGCAACAAACTGAACTAGGCTTCCACTCAGCCTCACACATGGTTTCTTCCAATGCACTAATTGTTCACTGTGATTCATACGTCCTTCTGACAAGATGGCAAATGGAAAATGCAGAAAGTAATTAAAAGAAGTATGTGTGGTTTCAATTATCATAGTATACAGCCTTGAGCTGAATGTCATTATCAGGGAGAACCTGGAGAAGGGCTGCATTTGAGCATGGAGGACAAATAATTTCTTGGTTTGTCTTTTATAAAACAAATTTAACTCAGAGAAATGGACTGAAGAAAGAGAGGCTTCAGGCTTAACCTGATAGTTCTTTTTTAGAATTAAAAATGGGAATTCTTTGTCTTTGGTTATGATCAAATTTTCTAAGGCCTTATGAATATATATAAACTGACCAGAAGGGCTATAAATGAATTTATACATGAGTTACATATGACCATGTAAGTTTTTGTCTCTTACTGAAACAAAATAACATTGGAATTATAGTCTTATAAATATTTCTTATAATTATAGCTATCCATTTCTGAAATCATTTTCCACAGACCAAATCATTGGGAAATCAAATATTTGCCTATTTTGAAAGTCTGAAAAGTACTTTATGAAAAATAACATATTTATTATTATAATAAATATAGTAATGCTTATTGCATATGTTGTAGAGAACAGATAAAACTGAAAAGAAAAGAGAATTTTTTTTTGCATTTCAATGAAGCTGAGCTAATCTCTATTGTGGTCTTAAAAAATAATGTGTATATGTGTGTCTGTTAACATAACTAGTTTTACACTCTATAATGTTTCTATTATGATTTTTCTCACTTTCCAATTCACTGAAATGTCTATGAAGTTTTGTTTTTAATGACTGCATAATATTTTATCTTGTGTCTGTGCTATAACATTCAATCTATATATAGACATTTGGGGCTATTGCCCACATCTTTGGTGCATAAACGTTTGACTGCAACCTTAATGGTTTTCTTTAGATGTAGTCCATAAAGTTGAGTTTCTGGTTTAAAAGGTATAATGCCATCTTTAAAGGTTGCTCTGGTACAAAGAGACAAATGTTGAACAGTTGAATTCAAGAAGATCTATTTTTTCAAGTCAGGAAATTATTTTTGTATTGATTCCTCTACTATAATTTGGTCTTTATGATGCTACAGTTATTCAGACTTTAGAGCTGTGCAGACTTAGCTTCAGATCCTAGCTCTGCTACTTATTAGCTACTTGATGTTGGTCAAATAACTTAACTCCCCTATCTAATGTTCTCATCTATAAAATGGGAGCCAGAGGACAGGTTCAGTGACTCATGCCTGTAATCCTGGCAATTTGAAAGGCTGAGGCAGGTATATTGCTTGAGTCCAAGAGTTCGAGACCAGCATGCATATCATGGTGAAATCCTATCTCTACCAAAAAAAAAAAAAAAGATACATAAAATTAGCTGGGCATGGTAACACATGCCTGTAGTCTCAGCTACTTGAGAGGCTGAGGTGGAAGAATTTCTTGAGCCCATGAAGCAAAGGTTGCAGTAAGCTGAGATGGCACCACTGCAGTCCAGCCTGGGGACAGAGCAAGACCCTGTCTCAATAAAGTCAAATAAAATGGGAGAAATAATAGGTTTTCTGTGAGGATTCATTGTCTGAGTCTTGCTAGGAGCTCACAGAATACTTGTTTGTTTTTCAAAGAGTATGCAAAGTGATGGAGATATGGAGGTCAGTTGGATGATGAGGATACAGAAATGCAGAATCATACTTGGAGACATTTGCTGAACTCTTTTAAAAATGTATTCTAATATAAAAATTCACAATGGTCAGGGATTGATCTAGTTGGATGTTTGTCCTTTCCAAGTCTTCTATTGAAATGTGATCCCCACTGTTGGAGGTGGGGCCTGGTGGGAGGTGTTCAGTTTGTGGGGATGAATCCCTCATGAATTTCCTGGTGCTGTCCTCATGGCAATGAGGTATCTCAATATAGTTTTGATTTGCATTTCTCTAATGACCAGTGATGATGAGCATTTTTTCATATGTTTCTTGGCCTCATGTATGTCTTCTTTTGTAAAGTGTCTGTTCATATCCTTTGCCCACTTTTGAATGGGCTTGTTTGTTTTTTTCTTGTAAATCTGTTTTAGCTCTTTGTAAATTCTGGATATCAGCCCTTTGTCAGATGAGTAAACTGCAAACATTTTTCCCGTTCTCTTGGTTGCTGATTCACTCTAATGACTGTTTCTTTTGCTGTGCAGAAGCTGTGGAGTTTGATTAGGTCCCATTTGTCTATTTTGGCTTTTTTTGCTAATGCTTTTGGTGTTTTGAATATGGACAATGAAAGGACAGGCTGACAGGGGCTTCAATGGAAATGAGGAAGTTATTGGGAACTGGAATAAATTTCACTTTTATTATTTCCTAGCAAAGAACTTGACACACTTGCATTGTGTCCATGTCCCAGGAATCTGTGGAATTTTGAACTTAAGAGTGATGCCTTAGGATATCTGGTGGAAGAAATTTCTCAGCAGCAAAACATTCACGATGTGGTCTGGCTGCTTCTAACAGCCTAGATAAGATATAGGATGAAATAAATGACTTAAAGTTTGAACTTATATTTAAAAGGAAAGCAGAGCATTAAAATTTAGCAAATTTGCAGCCTAGCCTTCTGGTAGAGAAGGAAAGAGCATTTTCAAAGGAGAAATTCAAGCAGGCTGGGGAGTAACCACTTGCTAGAGAGATTTGCATGACTAAAGAGAAGCCAAATACTAATATCCAAGATAATAGGAAAAAGACGTTGAAGGCATTTCAGAAATCTTTGAGGTAGCTCCTCCCATCACAGGCCCATGGGCCTAGGAGAAAAGAATGGTTTCAGGGGTCAAGTCCAGAGCCCCATTGCCCTGCTCATCCTTGGAACACTGCTCCCCATACTAGCTGCTCCAGCTCTAGCTGCAGCTCAGAGGGAAGCAGGTATAGCTTGGGCTGCCACTCTGGAGGATGCAAGCTATAAACCTTGGCAGCTTTAATGTTAGGGTAAGCTTGCAAGCACACAGAATGCAAGAATAAAGGAGGCTTGGCAGCTTCTTCCTAGATTTCAGAGAATATAGGGAAAAGCTTGAGTGCTCAGGTAGAAGCCTGCCACAGGGGTGGAGCCCCCACAGAGAGCCTCTACTAGGGACAGTGCTGAGGGAGAAATGTGGAGCTGAAGCCCCCATACAGAATCCCACACTGGAGGTACTGCTTAGTGAATCTGTGGGAAAGGGGCTGCCACTCTCTAGACCCCAGAATGGTAGAACTAGTGGCAGCTAACACCCTGGGCCTGGAAAAGCCATAGGCACTCAACACCTATCTATGAGAGCAGCCATGAAGGCAGAGCTGCCCAGGGCCTTGGGAGCTGGCCCCTTGCACTTGTGTACCCAGAATGCAGCATATGAAGTCAGGGATTGTGTTGGAGCTTTAAGATTTAATGTCTGCCCTTCTGGGTTTTATACTGGTGTGGGCCTGCTGCCCCTTTTTTGGACTGATTTTTCCCTTTTGGAATGGGAATGTTTACCAAATGTTTGTACCCTCATTGTATCTTGAAAGTAAATAACTTGTTTTTAATTTTACAGGCTCAGAGGTAGAAGGAACATGCCTTGAGTCTCAAATAAGACTTTGGACCTTTGAATTAATTCTGGAACTAGTTAGGATTTTGAGGAACTGTTGAGAAAGGATTATGTTATTTTGTAATGTGAGAAGGATGTGAGATTTGGGGGGCCAGAGGTTGAATGATATAGTTCAGATGTTTTTCCCCTCCAGATTTTATATGGAGATGTGATCCCCAATGTTGGTGATGGAGTCTTGGTGGGAGGTGTTTGGGTCATGTGGGAGGATGCCTCATGAATGGCTTGTGCTGTCCTCATGGTAATTGCTGTGAGTTCATAGCAGATCTGGTTGTTAAAAACAGCCTGGCACCACTCTTCTCTCTCTTGTTCCAACTCTTGCCATGTGATTTACCTGCTGCCCCTTTGCCTTCTGCCATAATTGTAAGCCTCTTGAGGCCCTAACTAGCAGTAGTTGCTGCTTCCTGTACAGTCTGAAAATCTGAGCCAATAAAACCACTTTTCTTGATAAATTACCTGGTAAGAGGTATTTCTTTATAGTGACACAAACAGACTAACACAGGGATAAAAGCCATATGTTATTCAGTTATTTGACAAGAATGCCAAATAATTAAATAATTAAAGCAGTGTACCCACTGGCACATTCACCAGTTTACTACTACACGGTGACTGGTTTCTTTCAGGGGACAATCAGGTCTCTGCAAACCATGAGAAGCAAAATTATATAAGAAGCTAACCAGAATCCCATCCTTTGGGCTTTGAGTCCACTTTAGTGACAAGGCTTACTTTAATGAATTACAATATAAAATTATAACAATTGCGGAAATGCATTAACAGAACCAAACGTGATAATTCTGACTTCTGAGTAATCTCATACTTTCATAGGAGACACTCAAGGTTTGGAGGTAAGAAGTTACAAGCTTATTAACTATCTTTAGGATTGACTGAGAAAGTCTTACAAATCTACTTAAAGTGTGTAGAGAGTAAATAAAATGTATAACATTACAGATATTTGTTCTGTTAATTCTGTACTCTAGGCAATGAAACACTTTTTGTTTTCTTTCCCTAATTAAGCTTCATAAATTGACTGTGTAAGCAAAGCCCAAAGCCATTTAAAGAAAAAAAGAGCTTGGTTGTTAAAGATTAAAAAGGAAGTGTAGGCACTTGATCATCATGGTGGACGAGAGGCAGAACTAGATGGCAGCTCCAGATAGTGCAGCATGTGGAAACTCACATTATGAATTTTAGCTTCAGATGGATTGCAAGAACAAACTGTCAATCCTGAGAGGACCTGCAGACCCTCTGAACAAAGTAGACTGTTCTTGCAGGACCTGGGAAACACCCCAACTACTGTGAGTGCCCCAACTATAGAAGTGGGAAAGGGAGACCCTCTCTCCTGAACACACATCCCCACTGGAGAAGCTGAAGTTCTGTTTGCTGGAGAAGTTTCTGACTTTACCTGGAGCTGAGTCAGTTTAGAGAGCTGAGTGAAATACAGGGGTAGAGGAGGCAGCAGGAAGGTCCTGGGAGCTCACTGGGAGCTCCCTGGGTTCCTGCCTGGCACCATAGGGATCCATCTGGAGGGTGACCAGAGAAGCAGGGGGTAAAACTCCACAGGGAGAAGAAAATTTCTGGCTGAACTCTGTAACAATTTGAATGGGGTGAAAACCCTCCTGGCCAGAACTTGGGGGAGGGCACAAATCTCGTGTGCAGACTCCACAGGTGAGGGAAGAACCAAGCCCTTTTCTTTCATAGCTGGGAGATGGGTAGGCTAGGGCAAGTTTTCAAGCCCATCACACACTCTAGCTGGAAACAGACTCAAGACTGTTGGTGGGGGGCATGCTGGGAGTGAGACCAGCCTTCAGTTTATGTGGTACTTGGGTGAGGCCTATGATTGCTGGCTTTCCCCCACTTCCCTGACAATCTGCATGACTCAGCAGAGGTAGCCATAATCCTCCTAGGTACATAGCTCCAGACCTGGGAATCTCATCCCCATCCCTGGGAGCAGACACAGCAAGACCCACCTAAGGAGAGTCTAAGTTCAGACATGCCCAGCCCTGTCTCCACCTGATGGTCTTTCCCTATCTATCCTGGTAGCAGAAGACAAAGGGCATATAATCTTGGTGGCTCAAGAGCCTGGCTCACTGCCAGTCCCTCTCCATACTACTACAGCTGATGCTTTCTGGAAAGCAGGAGGCCAACCAGCACATGACAGTACTTAGCTTTGGTGGTTTAATGTACTACTTTTGTGCTGGTTGGCCTCCTGCAAATACTGGAAACACATCAAAACAGAACCTCTTTAAACCATAAATCACATAGGACCCATATAACAAAAATACATGTTAAAAAGCAAAACCAAAAATCAAAAAACCAAAGTACACAGGCAACAAAGAGTATGATAACTGCAATGGTACCTCACATTTCAATACTAACATTGAATATAAATGCCCTAAATGCTCCACTTAAAAGATACAGAACTTCAGGATGGAAAAGAACTCATCAACAGACTATCTGCTGCCTTCAGGAGACTCACCTAACATGTAAGGACTCAAACTTAGGAAAGAGGTGGAAAAGGCATTTCACACCAATGGACACCAAAAGCAAGCAGGGGTAGCTATTCTTATATCAGACAAAACAAATTTTAAAACATCAGCAGTTAAAAGAGAGAAAGAGGGACATTATATAACGGTAAAAGGCCTTGTCCAACAGGAAAGTATCAGAATCCTACACATATATGCACCTAACACTAGAGCCCCCAAATTTATAAAACAATTACTAGTAGGCCTAAGAAATGAGATAGACAGTAACACAGTAATAGTGGGGACTTCAATGCTTTACTGATAGCACTAGACAGGTAGTCAAGACCAAAAGTCAACAAAGAAACAATGGATTTAGGCCAGGCCCAGTGGTTCACAGCTGTAATCCCAGCACTTTGGGTGGTCAAGGTGGGTAGATCACCTAAGGTCTGGAGTTTGAGACCAGCCTGGCCAACATGGTGAAACCCCATCTCTACTAAAAGCACAAAAATTAGCTGGGCATGGTGGCAGATGCCTGTAATCCCAGCTACTTGGAAGGCTGAGGCAGGAGAATTGCTTGAACCTGGGAGGTGGAGGTTGCAGTGAGCTGAGATCATGCCACTGCACTCCAGTCTGGGCAACAAAGCAGGAATCTGTCTAAAAAAAAAAAAAAAAAAAAAAAGGGAAACAATGGATTTAAACTATACCTTGAAACAAATGGACTTAACAGATATATACAAAACACTTCATCCAACAAGTGCGGAATACATATTCTATTCAACAGCACATAGAACTTTCTCCAAGGGAGACCACATAATAGTCCATGAAAAGAGCCTCAATAAGCTTAAGAAAACTGAAATTTTATCAAGCACTCTTTCAGATCATAGTGGATTAAAACTGGAAATCACTTCCTAAAGGAGCCTTCTGAACCATGCCAATACATGGAAATTAAATAACTTGCTCCTGAATGAATATTGGGTCAAAAACCAAATCAAGATAGAAATTAAAATCAAAATCAAGATAGAAATTAAAAACTTCTTCAAAGTTTTTAATTCAAAACTTGCATTTCTCTAGTGACCAGTGATGATGAGCTTTTTTTTCATATGTTTATTGGCCACATAAATGTCTTCTTTTGAGAAGTCTCTGTTCATATCCTTCACCCACTTTTTGATGGAGCTGTTTTTTTTATCTGTATATTTGTTTAAGCTCCTTGCAGATCTGGATATTAGCCCTTTGTCAGATGGATAGATTATAAGAATTTTCTCCCATCTGTAGGTCACCTGTTCACTCTGATGATAGTTTATTTTGCTGTGATAAGCTCTTAGTTTAATAAGATTCCATTTGTTAATTTTTTCCTTTTGTTGCAATTGCTTTTGGTGTTTTAGTCATGAAGTCTTTGCTCACGCCTATGCCCTGAATTGTACTGTCTAGGTTTTCTTCTAGGGTTTTTATGGTTTTAGGTCTATGTTTAAATCTTTAATCTATCTTGAGTTAATTTTCATATAAAGTGTAAGGAAGGGGTCCAGTTTCAGTTTTCTGCATATGGCTAGCCAATTTTCCCAACACCATTTATTAAATAGGAAACCCTTTCCCCATTGCTTGTTTTTGCCAGGTTTGTCAAAGATCAGATGGTTATGGATATGGGGCATTATTTCTGAGGGCTCTGTTCTGTTCCATTGGTGTATATATCTGTTTTGGTACCAGTATCATGTGTTTTTGTTACTGTAGCCTTATAGTATAGTTTGAGGTCAGGTAGCATGATGCTTCTAGCTTTGTTCTTTTTGCTTAGGATTGTCTTGGCTATACAGACTCTTTTACGGTTTCATATGAAATTTTAAGTAGTTTATTCAAATTATGTAAAGAAAGTCAGTGGTAGCTTGATGGGGATAGCATTGAATCTATAAATTACTTTGAGCAGTATGGCCATTTTCATGATATTTATTTTTCCTAACCATGAGCATGGAATGTTTTTCCATTTGTTTGTATCCTCTCTTATTTCCTTGAGCAGTGGTTTGTAGTTCTCCTTGAAGAGGTCCTTCACATCCCTTTTAAGTTGTATTTCTAGATATTTTATTCTTTTTGTAACAATTGTGAATGGGAGTTCACTCATGATTTGGCTGTTTGTCTACTCTTGGGGTATAGGAATGCTCGTGATTTTTGCACATTGATTTCATATCCTGAGACTTTGGTGAATTTGCTTATCAGCTTTAGGAGATTTTGTGCTGAGACAACAGGGTTTTCTAAATATACAATCATGTCATCTGCAAACAGAGACAATTTGACTTCCTCTCTTCCTATTTGAATAGCCTTTATTTCTTTTTCTTGCCTGATTGCTCTGGTCAGAACTTCCAATACTATGTTGAACAGGAGTGGTGAGAGAGGGCATCCTTGTCTTGTGCTGGTTTTCAAAGGGAATGCTTCCAACTTTTGCCTTTTCAGTATGATATTGGCTGTGGTTTTGTCATAAATAGCTCTAATTATTTTGAGATACATTCCATCAATGCCTAGTTTATTGAAAGTTTTTAGCATGAAGGGGTATTGAATTTTATCGAAGGCCTTTTTTGCATATATTGAGATAATTATGTGTTTTTTGACTTTGGTTCTGTTTATGTGATGGATTACATTTATTGATTTGGGTATGTTGAACCAGCCTTGCATCCCAGGGATGAAGCCAACTTGATCATGCTGGATAAGCTTTTTGATGTGCTGTGGGGTTTGCTTTGCCAGTATTTTATTTAGGATTTTTGCACTAATGTTCATCAGGGAATATCCAATGTGGCCTGAAATTCTATTTTTTGTTGTGTCTCTGCCAGGTTTGGTATCAGGATGGTGGTGGCCTCATAAAATGAGTTAGGGAGGAGTCCCTCTTTTTCTAAACCACAGTGAGATACCATCTCATGCCCATTAGAATAGCCATCATTAAAACTCTCAGCAAAATCAGCATACAAGGGATATACCTTAATGTAATAAAAGCCATCTATGACAAACCCACAGCCAACATAGTGCCAATGGGGAGATGTTGAAAGCATTTCCTCTGAGAACTGAAGCAAGACAAGGATGCCCACTCTCACCACTCCTCTTCGACACAGTACTAGAAGTCCTAGCCAGAGCAATCAGACAACAGAAAGAAAGGAAAGGCATCCACATCGGTAAAGAGGAAGTCAGACTATCACTGTTTGCTGATGATATGATCATTTATCTTGAAATCCAGAAGGACTCTTTCAGAAAGCTACTAGAACTGATAAAAGAATTCAGCAAAGTTTCCAGATACAAGATAAATGTACCAAAATCAGTAGCTCTTCTATATACGAACAGCAGCCAAGTGGAGAATCAAATAAAGAGCTCCATCCCTTTTATAATAGCTGCAAAAAATAAAATAAAATACTTAGAAATATACTTAACCAAGGAGTTTAAAGGCTTCTACAAGGAAAATTACAAAACACTGCTGAAAGTTGCAATCTATCCATCTGACAAAGGCCTAATATTGAGAATCTATGAAGGACTTAAACAAATTTACAAGAAACAAACAAACAAACAACTCTATCAAAAAGAGGGCAAAGGATATGAACAGACACTTCTCAATAGAAGACATTTATGTAGGCAACAAACATATGAAAAAAAGCTCATCATCACTAGTCATTAGAGAAATGCAAATCAAAACCACAATAAGATACCATCTCACACCGGTTAGAATTGCAATTATTAAAAAGTCTGGGAACAACAGATGCTGGTAAGGATGTGGATAAATAGGAATGGTTTTACTCTGTTGGTGGGAGTATAAATTAGTTCAACCATTGTGGAAGACAGTGTGGCTGTTCCTTAAGGATCTAAAAATAGAAATACTATTTGACCCAGCAATCCCATTATTGTGTATATACCCAAAGGATTATAAATCATTCTACTTTAAAGACACATACACATTTATGTTTACTGCAGTGCTCTTAATAATAATAAAGACTTGGAACCAGCCCATCACACAATGGGGCCTGTTGGGGGCTGGGAGGCAAGTGGAAGGAGAGCGTTAGGACGAATACCTAATTCATGTGGGACTTAAAACCTAGATGATGGGTTGATAGCTGCAGCAAACCACCATGGCACATGTATACCTGTATAACAAACCTGCATGTTCAGCACAGTTATCCCAGAACTTGAAGTAAATAAAATTAAAAAAATATATAGACAAAAAAAATAAATGGAAACACATCCTATCCTCATGGATGGGTATAATCAATATTGTGAAAACTTCCATACTTCCAAAAGCAATCTAAAAGTTCAATGCTATCCCCATAAAAATGCCACCACCATTCTTCATGAAATTTTTAGAAAAAACAATTCTAAAGTTTACATGTAACCAAAAAAGAGCCTGTGTAGCCAAAGCAAGACTAAGCAGAAAGAAGAAATTCTGGAGGCATCACACTACCTGATTTCAAACTATACTATATGGCCATAGTCACCCAAACAGCATGGTATGAAAGAAGAAATTCTGGAGGCATCACACTACCTGATTTCAAACTACACTATATGGCCTTAGTCACCCAAACAGCATGGTACTGATATAAAAATAGTCACATAGACCAATGGAACAGTATAGAGAACCCAGAAATAAATTCAAATACTTCCAGCCAACCATCATTGAGAAAGCCAACAAAAATATAAAGTGGGGAAAGAACACCCTTTCAGCAAATGGTGCTGGGATGATTTGGCTAGCCAAATGTAGGAGAATGAAACTGGATCCTCATCTCTCACCTTATACAAAAATCAACTTAAGGTGCATTAAGGACTACTTCATACTATAAAAATCCTAGATAATAACATTGGAAAAACCCTTCTAGACATTGGCTTAGGCAAGGATTTCATAACTGAGAACACAAAAGCAAATGTGATTAAAAACAAAGATAAATACCTGGGACCTAGTTAAACTAAAGAGCTTTTCCACAGCAAAAGGAACAGTCAGCAGAGCAAACAGATAAACCATAGAGTGGGAGAAAATCTTCACATCTGACAAGGAACTAATATCCAGAGTCTACAATAAACTCAAACAAATCAGTAAGAAAAAAAAGAATCCCATCAGAAGTGGGTTAAGGACATGAATAGACAATTCTCAAAACTCAAGAATGGAAAACCAAATGTCGTATGTTCTCACTGATATGTGGGAGCTAAGCTATGAGGACACAAAGGCATAAGAATGATACAATGGACTTTGGGGACTTTGGGGGAAAAGGGAGGAGGGCAAGGGTTAAATGACTACAAATATGGTGCAGTATATACTGCTCCGTGACGGTGCACCAAAATCTCACAAATCACCACTAAACACCTTACTCATGTAACCAAATACTATTTGTACCCCAATAACTAATGGGAAAAATATGAAAAAAGTAAAATAAAAAAGTGTATTATTTTTACACTTAAGAAAGAGGAATAACTAGGGATGAGAAAAGACTACAGTTCTCTAGTTCTCAATGTATAGCTTTCCCAATCACTTCCCAGTGAATTGTTTTTTAAAAGATAGTTTAAATTAAATGTAATAAATACTAAATTCCAGAATGCAGAATCAAGTAGTTTAGAAAGATGTAAGCATTATTTCATTTAGGGCTGCTATAATAAAATATGATAGAATAGACTGAGTGGCTTAAATGACAGAATTTTATATCAGAGGATTGGAATAATGAGGAACTGGTTAGTAAGAGGTAAATAGAACTCAGAAGAATATAAGAATAGCAGATATAAGGAGCAACCACTACATCTAGGGCCAAGATGGAAGAAAGGATGAAATCTGCTTGCCCCGGAACTGAGATACAGACCTCATTGGTATGGGGTATGGCCATGGCTAACTGGATGGTGGAGAAGTCACTGAGGTTCTATGCTGGCAGAATTTGTTGGAAATCAGCCCTCTGGGGCCAGGGGAAGTATCCACAAGAAATGCCACCCCTGGGAACATGTTTTGAACCTTCCCCAGAGGAAGCTAGGGCAAATAGGTCACTAAGACATGCCTTGCCAGTGGCACTCCACTGTGAAGTTGCCTTAGGGATGCTGGAGGAAGCTGCTGACCACTGGGTACTTCTGGATGCTGCACACTGTGGGAGCTGGGTGCAGGAGAAGCCACCTGCATTGTAGGGACAGGTTGCTAGTGAAGTCATGTGTGCTTTGGGACTCTCAAGTGAGGAGAACACCAGAACCAGGAAGGGAAATCCCTTTTTCCTTCAGTGCACCTCCCACACCATCAAGTGGCAAAGCCTGTCATGCTTACTGGCAATGGAGACATATTTACAGCTCAGTACCACAGAGAAAACAATAAAGGGTGGATCTGGAGCTCAGGCACAATATGTTGGTAATTGCTAAAGTTTCTCTGGCTACTCAGTTTCCATACATACTCTTCCACATGCATTTGAACTTCTGTACAACAATGAAACAACTCTATGTTTCTCCCAAACAAGATGCAGCTATTCTTTTTACAAGTAAAATTCTTAGCGTCTTCCCCAAATGAAGGGACACACAGTCCCAACAGTCATTGTATCCATCACTGGCTATATTTATTATTCCTCAAATTCTCTTAAAGGCCCACTACCTACAAACTAAGTTGTAAAGTTAACCTCTAACAACTTGTATATAAAACAAAAAAATAGGGAGATAGAAGCAAATGTTAACATACAAATAAACACATACACATAGCAAGCAAGAAGAAAATATGCAAAGCAACTACACATTTCTCTAATTGGTCATGAGGCTGGGTAAATTGACATCAATGGCTTCCTTCTTCTATCACCTGTATCATATTTCTTCTGCCTTCCACCTGGAATCTCAGTTAGTTGGAATTTTTTACCTGGTAGTGTAACCCAAACCTTCCAGAACGATCTGAATCCTCAATCATCCTCTCTTTTGTCGGTTGCCATGATTTTTCCACTGAACTTCACTACTGTGCTTTGGAGTATTAAGAATCCCAAGGAATCCTCTGTGTTACGGAAATAGTTATTCTTCCCTAATTTTTGTAACTTAATTTACCCTTGGTAATTGGATAAATTTCTCCAGCCCAAAGAATAATTTTTTCTGTCTTCTGTTCAGTAGTATAGGCCTAAAATGGCCAAGTTGCAATCTTCTCTTCCAAATCAATGGAACCAGTTTTGTGCCCCCAGACTGAAGTATTCCTTCCATAGGAATACTTCAAACAAAGACCTACAAACTAGCATAAGGTTTCTGGTAAAGGAAGCATCAATTCTGAGAGCGAGGTATTAGATATAATGATGATAAGAGCCACTCTCATTTCTACTTCTCAGCTCATAAATCTGTATATTCTGCTGTGAGGAAGATCGCAGCAGGTACTAGCCTGTGATTCAAAGCCTATATTGTATCCTGTAAGACACAACTTCTTTTCAGGGTGCAGGGTCTCAACTAGCATCATAGCTGAGTTTCCGTAAGCCAGTCCTCCTTTCAATTAGCTAGCCAGTTTATTTCATGTGTTTGAGACCATTGTTGTACTTCCTTCTCTGTGAAATGGAGTTTGTTGATCAGAAGCAATGCTATGGAGCATGTCATGATGATGGATAAAGCATTCTGTGGGTCTGTCACTGGCAGTACTCAACTACCATCTTCTCTGTTACCAAGGAAGGCAAATATGTATTCAGAATATGTGTTTGTTGCAGTGAGGAGAAAATCTATACCCCATCTATTTGGGAAGGAGTCTAGTCCAATTTAATCAACTTGCTACCAGATGGTGGTCTGTATCCCCGGGAAATGGTGCCGTATCTGGGGATCATTGTTGGTCTTTGACAGATTAGTCATGCTTAGGTCATTTCTAAGGGATGTCCATGTTGTTGAGCCCATACATAGTCTCTGTATTAGTCTGTTTTCATGCTGCTGATAAAGACAAAATGAGTGCATAATTTTGTCCATTTGATTATTAAAAGCCTATTCTTGGGAATTCATGTGGAGCATAAATATCTTCCTCATTAAAGTGATCATAAGGAAGCCATAGGCATGGATTGAGAGAGAGGAGGCAATGCAACAGGAATTGTGTGGAAATCTGAGTGACCTGCTTTTGCAACCTTCTCATACCTTTCAAACTTGTTTGATCTTAGTCTTCCAGTTTATGACAGAATGCTGCTGTGCACTCTTAGCTTATGGCTAGACAATGCTCAGTTCATGATGGGAAGTTCAGGACTCATGGTCACCTGATGTCCCATGGTTAGGTTTTTAGTCTTATCAAGGCCCAGTAGCTGCTTCCCAAAAAGAAAAAAGTTATCTGCAAAAAAGGACAAATTGTCATCAACATCCCAGAGGTTTGCATTATGAGTCTTCTTTTGCACTCGCCAGAGATTCCAGACATCTTATTTGCCACCGAGATTTCAGATATCACTGAATCAGTTGGATAATAAGAGTGAAGTGGTAGAGAGGCTTGTAACTATATTGTTTCCAAAATTCAAAAAGGCCTCCCATACACTGCGCCTTTTATTTGGGTGTAGGGGGCATGAAGTGCAGCAATTCACATTTAACTTTGGAGTCGGTATCTTGACTTGTTCCATACCTTTAAACCCTTAGACATTTCACTGACTGGGGTCTCCTGAAATGCAGCTGGGCTTGTCCTTTATATATCTCACTAAGATGTTAAGCACTTGCTCCATCCTGCCCATTACAGCCCATCAGCATAATCTTGTCAATGCTGTGGACAAGTGTGAAGTTAGTGGAGCATGAAGACAATCAAGATCTCTGCAGACTACATATGGCAGAGAGCAGGAGAATTGATATAGCCCTGAAGCAAGACTGTTTCCCCTGTAAGGTAAAAACAAACTACTTCCAGTGGTCCTTGCAAATTTGTATGAAGCAAAAGGCATTAGTTACATATCATGTGCCTGTGGCCATGTTTGTTTGCTCTAGTAAAGATACTACATGTAGGTCAATAGCTGTAGTTGTTACTACCTGATTAAGACTGTGATAACCCACAATCGTTCTCCAAAATCCATCAGTGTCTACATAGGTCAAATTAGTGAGTTAAATGAGTGTGTGATGGGTACCATCCTTGCTTCTTTCAAGACTGTTATGGTGGCATTAGTCGCTGAAATTCCCCAGATTTACTACCTTGGTAGAAACGGGAAATTCCAGTGGCCCTTATCCCATAGTAATTCTTCCAGTTGCTGAGTGTGTCTATTTCAATTATACATTCAGAAACTGTGGAATAACTGCAAAGTAGGTCCATGAACCAGCTGGGTCCACTATAATTTGGACTTGATGTATGACTCCATCTTTCACCTGACCACTGTGAGCTCTGCAGAGCTCATGGTGGCATTCTCAGCCTCTAAAAATTAGTGTCAATTCAGGGCCAGTGTTTAGTAATCTTTGAAGGTTCGGGTATTTATTTTTTACAATGTATAGACACTCTAGCACATGGCTGCAGGTCCTTTGGGGAGACTTGGAGAATTATTTGCAGTGTGAACTTAGGGACTCTTTTGAGGCAAATTCTATCACAAATTAAAATAGCTAGGAAATATACAAGAATTAACATATATTTATCTGAAAATATACTTTATTGGTTAAGTTATCAAATGGCATGGTGAACATTCCTTGTAAAAGATAGGGCACAGGAGAAAACATCTTGTTTTTGCCTGATTTTCCAGCTAAAATTAAGGTCTGGGGCATTTCAAGGACATCATCACTCAAACCCTGGCTCTCTGCAGACTTGCAGTAATATTTATAATGACGTGCTGATATTAGAAACAATAAATGAAAGCCGAGAGAATCCTTCTCTTACCGACCAGAAAGCAGCTGATTATTATGACAAAGGTCTTTGCAGCCAGTAAAGGTCAACTTGTCACCTTTGCTCTAACTGCAAATCCTTTTCATCGAGTGCCTTTGAAAAGTGACTTAGGGCAATAGACAATGCATGTGCTTCCTGACTATCTGCAAATATAAAGTAGTAGAGAGCCTAGAAATTTTAGACACAAAAATAAACCAATTTAATGTGAGCAAAATGCTTCAAAATGTTGCCAAGTTAAGGAAAAACTAAAATTCATACTTGGTCCCCAAGCTCTGTTGAAAAGTGTAGATTCCATTGTTTACTCCATTGCATATCTTATTAGTCCTGCAAATAACAACTAGATAGCTTGGCTTGAGGATCATCCTTTCCTTCCTGAATGTACACAGTTACTGCTAATAAGCAGGTAGATTGTTTGAAGTGGGCAAGAAGCAAAGTGCTTTGGAGAAACCGCAAACTAGAAAACCTGATGAATAATTGACAGTTTAATAACCAAACAAACACAGTCCAACAGCTTGAATTGGCAAGTCAAATCAAGAGGGCACAGCATAACTTTCTGGGAAGAAAAGCCACCTTTGACTTTTGTGCTAGAAGCCTTCATAGTTCAGGTTGCCGGACACTAAAGAAAATAATTTATTTAAAGGAAGTGATTTGATATTTTTGTCACCAAGGTTCATTTGCCCAAGGCCTCTCATAAAATAACTTGTTTTTAGTTTTAGATAATTTCAAAGCTGTGCATTTTCCTCCTTTTTTAATTTAAAAATCAATATTAATACTTATTAGACATTTTATCTGATTAAATATTAGGTCTGGTTTGCTTTTTAAGGTTGTATCCATGTATTTTAAAGTGGTGAACACATTAATGATGTTCCATTACTGGAATGATTTTTCTCTCACTCTTCACTTCTGATGACTAATTGCAAATAACAAATGACCAAAAAATAAAATATACTTATCAGCTTTATTGTTTTTGAAAATGATAACCATCCAGAGACAACTTTCTGTATATATTTTTTCTAATCTCTCCTAGATAAATGTGTGCCTAACCTCTGGCTAGAGTGTATAGCATAACTTTTAAATTATTTCAGATGTTGGTGTATTCATTCAACAGCTCTGAACCTACTTCAGTAATATTTTTCACTGACTCTTTAAAATTCACATTTATTGCTTGAAAGTCACACACATATAAGTCTGCTTTATCCAATTTCTTCTTTTTGGTTTACTATATTATTAATTGTGTGGTTATTTGTCACTTTTGGGGTGAGAGAAGGCATTGCATAATAGTGTAAATTATCACCTTCCCATTTACTTTTAAAAATTCCTAACTTAGGCCAGGTGCAGTGGCTCACACCTGTAATCCCAACACTTTGGGAGGCTGAGACGGGCAGATCACAAGTTCAGGAATTTGAGACCAGCGTGGCCAACATGATGAAATCCCATTTCTACTAAAAATATAAAAAATAGCTGGGCATGGTGGCGGGTGCCTGTAATCCCAGCTACTCAGGAGGCTGAGGCAGGAGAATTGCCTGAACCTAGGAGACGGAGTTTGCAGTGAGCCAAGACTGTGCTATTGCACTCCAGCCTGGGTGACAGAGACTCCATCTCAAAACAAAAACAAAAACACCTAGCTTTCACATTTATTGAAGCACTTTAAATGCCAGTTACTCAGCTTCAAAAAGAAGTAGAACTCTTATGTGTGTATAAAAGTCTTTGTAAGGAGAATAGTCTTCAGACCATAAATGATAAAACACAGTTTAGTGGGAGAAGAGTCTAAGGTACACATTAGCATTTGTAGGAGACCATCCCTTAGTGACTGAATGAGCCTTGCTCTCTATTCAAGTGAATGTCAGCATCCTAAATGGAGAATTAATCTGTACAGAGGAGCACTGCTAGTTGGGTGCAAATACCTTGATTTTCAGAGGTGGAAGATAGCAGATGCTGGACATGGCAGAAGAGAACCAGTATAGATTCACTAAGGAAAATCTGGAAAAAGTCACAAACAAAACACTGGGTAACTGTTAGTGAGTGCTTTTAATTAGGTTGAACCACATGAAATTGCTGCTATTGAACCATTCTTGACCTAGAAAAAATAACTTCATAAGACTTGACCTATTAAATACTGTGTTTTGACTTCAACAAAGCTTTAGAAAGCCTTGCAAGAGTGAGATGATGAAAGCTAAGGTGGGTTCGCTGCTAAGTCCCAGAGTATGACTAATGGCTCAATGTCACCTTGACCAGGGTCTCTTGCTGAGTACTAAAGGGCTCCAACCTTGGCTCCAGCCTCTCCAGTGTTTTCATCAATGTCTTAGTAAAGCTGTACAAGCAGACTTATTAAATTTAGAGGAAACATGAATTAAGAAATAAAACTAATACTGAGTTTAGATTGCAAATTACCTCAACTAACTAGGTTGAAATTCAAAAATTAAGTAAACAGCATTGAATGGATGTTCTTGTATTTACATTCATTGAGTTCATCAGCCCTCATTGAATCCCTACCATGTGCCAGACGATGTTCTGGGTAGTGGCCATACCATGATGAATAAACCAGCTGGGATCCTAGCTTGGAGCCTGGGTTAACAAGATAGAAAAAAATCAAACTATCCATTTTCTGAGGTAGAAAAGGAGACCATCAGTGCAATAGGCTCTTGTGAACAAACTCTGGAGGTTTTGGATCACGTGGAGCTTCAGTGCCACATTCTGGAAGCCTACTATGTGTCAAGAATTGTACTGAAAGTATCAAGTGTACTAAAAGTAAAACATGGTGTGTTTGCTAAAAGAAAAAGAACAAATAACATCTTAGGTGTTTGCCATCATAATTCAATGTTTAGCCTGCTGAAAGTGACATGCACACAGTCTTCTGGGCTTTTCAGATCACCCCAAGGGTGAGTTTAGGGGTGGGGTGGGTGGGAGGAATAACATATTTTAAAAGGGATGTTGACAAATCAGAGTGTATTTAGACAAGGAGAATTAGGATGTTAGAGGAAGTGGAAGTTGCATATTTCAAAGAATAGCTGAATGAACTGTAGAAAAATACAAACTTAAAGCAGACATAGTAATTGTCCTCAAGTATTTGAAGGGCTGACAAGTAGACAAGGAATGAAGCTTACTTTTTGTTGCTCTATTTAACAGAAATAGCATAAAGCAATGGCAATTCCAGAGAAAGTAATTTTTATTTTGGTATAATAATGACACATCTCATATATAGAAGTTGTCCATCAATAGAACAGGATGGTTCCTGAGGTAGTGAGCTTTCTGTCTCTGGAAGTTTTTAACTAGAGGATTGATGGTCATAGACAATGAGACAGTATTTCTGCATTGGATAAAAAGTAGGAGAGGTACCCTGGTGGGGTACATCCAGCTCCACATCTGATTTTAGTGATATATTTGCATGTATTTATGTGAGGATATAGTCAGTGATTGGTTTTCTTTCTCTTCAAAGGAAAAAAGAACAGTATATGTTGAAGTTTGAGGATAGGTCTCTCCCAAGATTTTGGGACCAGTCTAAATTAGAGTGGGAGAGGCACTACAAATTAAGTATGGAGATGCTAGAAAGGATGAGGAATGGGCCACAAGGCTTCTAGAACTGGCTTAAGGATAGGATCATAACTGGAAGCAGGCAGGCGGCCAGTGCAAGGAGGTGAGGCATTAGTCCAGTTGCCGCAGTTAGACCCTTGGGATGACGATGTGAGTTGCAAGTGGCAGAAACTCTAACTCAAAGTGCCTTAAACTAAAAGGAGATTTGTTGATCCATGCAATTAAACAGTCCAGGGGTTATTCTAACTTGAGGTATAGTTGAATCCAGATGCTCCAATTATCTATTTCTTTCACTCCAACCCTTTTGTTTTCCTTTACGTGGCTTACATCTGCCATGTAGGAGGGTGCCTGACAGAATAGATATTTAACAAAGATTGGTTAAATGCGTAAGTGTATGAGCCCTTCAGCTTGGCAACCCCAGCTGAAATCTGCATAGCCAATGTCCTAGGTGGACTCCAGTTTAGTCCAACCTGACCATGTATTTAAATTGAAACCAATTACTTGTGATGGAGAGGATAGAACAGACTGGGCTGGATTGGCTGGGCCTGGGAATAAACAATACTTCATTCAGTTTCATCTCTCCATCCTTCCTTGTAGGCTCCTTTAGTGAATGGCCTTTTACCTTTCTTTTTTATCCTCCGCAGAGACTGGCATAGTACCAATGCAAAGTTTTTAGTGAACAAATGTTTGTTCGTTTTTCCTCTGACCAGAATGGCTCTTAAGAAACAAAGGTGCTAAAATAAGTGGTTTTAACATCTCCTTTGAAAACTACGCAACAAAAGATGTGAATTAATTCAGAACTTCATATATTGCTTCCAGATAACTTTCATGTGCATAAATATAAGTGGCAAATAGGAATTTTTGAATTCATTCTAGTCACCATAGAATGTTATTCTTTCAACATTTTAATGCAATTAAAAGAATGAAATTTAATGAATATCTTCTTTCACAGGAATAATTTTCACAGAAAAGTTTATCTTTCCATTGGCATACTCGTGGTGGGGAAAAAAAAAAATCAAACTCCTATCTCTGGAGCAGAATCAAGGAATGGTTCATTTTTAATATATTTTCACAAAATTTTTACCTTCTCTATAATCAGAACCTGACTCCAAGGGTTGCACTGCCCTCTTCATCAGCAGTAGGACTGTGTTATAGAAATACTAGAAAATGGTACTGAAAATGAATTCAAGCAAATGAAAGGAACTTTACTAGTAGGCTCTTCTTTCTAAGTCCATGGGGAGCTGACTTTTCTCAAATGCTGGAATGTTTCAGTGATTTGGGCTAGCAAGAATAGGTTAAAAAATCATTACAGACTGCAGAGGATGATATTTTTCTAACAGAAAAAGGAAGAGATTCTTTTTTCCTTGGAGAATCCTGCCATTTTATTAGATTGATGCAAAGGTGCTTGCAGTTGTTGTCTAATTTTAATGGCAAAAACAGCAATTACTTTTTCACCAACCTAATATATTTGAAATGGCCTTGCAATAATACAAGAGCAATCTGTGTGTCTCCCCTTTTCCTTCCAACTCTAACTTAACAGAAATGAAAATATACTCATGTTCAATGTAAAATTAAATGTATTTGCAGTGTATTTATCCTACCTGATCACTATTTAGCTCTCAACCATGTTCTTCCCACATCGTTATTATAGCATTATCTCCTGAGAGTTACTGTGTGTAAGACACATGATGATTTTTTTTTTAAAAAAAACCTATGTGACTGATACCTCAAATAAAAACAGGCCTATCATTATTTTATAGGCAGACCTGGTATTAAAGTGTCTGAAAATCAATAGAGGCTACCTTGATAAATGTAACTCTAGCATTCAGAATGAATAAGACATTAAACATCATTTTACTTGTGTGTATATTTATCTTTTGTTTGAATCTTGTCTTTCTCTGTCAGTTTCTCAGAATTGAGGTTAGATAAACTGTTGGAGGGAATGAAAATGATGATGATGTTGTACTGTCGTGTAACCAGAACATGTTGGGAGAATTTTGTGAGTGGTGTTTAATTTGTATTCTGTATTTACATAATGGCCACAGATGTTACTGTTTTTCCTACCTATTATGGTAGAGGACATTTGTGGTGGAGGACATGTATAAAATTAACTCCTTGCAAGTACTGTATTTTGCAAATAGATGGAACAATCTACTTAACAGGTCTAGATATCTTATAATGTTTTATTCAGAAAGTCTAATCATCCAAAAGACATCAGAACCACTACAATCAAATGCAATGAACAGGTTAAAAGACATGACTAGTGATGTCCTATTGGTTTGACAAACAGTCTTACCTTAAGGTGGAGAAAAATCTATCTAAAGTAGATGGACTTAAGGGATTGCTTGTTTAAATCTTCCACATTTCTTTTTGTAGCATTTTGTAAGTGCTACTAAATGACACTTGCCACTTGAGGAAATTGTAGCTTAGTGCCTTCAGAATCTATACAAAATGACTTGGGTATTAAAATACTTTTGCTAGCTTAGAATTTAAGCTACAAATGCAATCGGTGGAAAGGGCAAATGGAATATTTTATAAGCATGAACTTCTTTAAAAATTAACCTTTCTCTAACGGTTTTTATTGTTTTTCTAAAATATTAGATGCATCATGGAGAATTTTAGTAAATACAAAACACTCTTTTGAATCACAGTTAAATTTTGAATCATTCAGATACCACTATTTTCATATAGGCAATAACCAACATGTTACCTTGTGAAGTTTCAGTGACCTTCTACTTAACTGTGCTAGACAATGACAATTTAGTCAATATTCTTTAGCATTCCTTTTGCTTAGTAACTTGTATTCATTTGTAGCTTTCTGATGTCAACCTGATTGATTTTGCATATCTGGGTGGTGGTGCATCTTTTAGAAGGAAGACTTGCTTTCCAGAATGTACTGATATTGATTGTCACTATATTGCAGCCAGAGAGATTACAACGTGCACTTAGAATTTCACCTAGTTTACTTAGGGTCCTGGTTGATAGAATTTGATTTATATATAGACACTGTGAATGGCCCCTTGCAGATATTACATGAGGGCAGTAGGAAAGCTCTGCCCAGAAATCTCTTCCATTTCTAGGGTGCCTGAAATTCCGCTTAATTGATATTTATTACTTGGGGTTAAGCATTGTTTTCTTTGGTTAACCTTATTTTAAAACTATAAATTTTAGTATGAAGTAGTTTCTCCTAATTGTATTTACTTGGTGTTATGAAAATACAAACTTTCTTGGTAAGAAGATAGTCTTAAATGAAGAAAAAACACTATACATAAAAAGATATTTTGGTGGTAAATCCAAGTTTCTTCAAAAGTTTTGTTAATGGCCAATCTTGGTGTGTGAAAAAGATCTTTTTCAAAAATGCTGGCTTTAAAAAAAATTGATGGATAATACTTGACATATTTTTGGGGTACATAGTGATATTTTGATACATACAATGTGTAGTGATGGAATCCGTGTAATTAGCATATTCATCACCTCAAACGATTACCATTTTGTTTGTGTTGGGAACATTCAAAACTCTCTCTTCTATTTGAAAATATGTGTTATTCTTTTTTTTTTTAATTTTTATTGCATTATAGGTTTTGGGGTACATGTGCAGAATGTGCAAGATAGTTGCATAGGTACACACATGGCAGTGTGTTTTGCTGCCTTCCTCCCCTTCACCCACACTTGGTATTCATCCCCAGGCTATCCCCCCCCAGCCCCCCCCGCTGTCCCTCCCCCATTTCCCCCAACAGTCCCCAGTGTATAGTAGACCGCCTCTCTGTGTCCATGTGTTCTCATTTTTCTCACCCACCTATGAGTGAGTATATGCAGTATTTCTTTTTCTGTTCTTGTGTCAGTTTGCTGAGAATGATGTTCTCCAGATTCATCCATGTCCTTACAAAGGACACAAACTCATCATTTTTGATTGCTGCATAATATTCCATGGTGTATATGTGCCACATTTTCCCAGTCCAGTCTATCATCGATGGGCATTTGGGTTGTTTCCAGGTCTTTGCTATTGTAAACAGTGCTGCAATGAACATTCGTGTGCATGTGTCCTTATAGTAGAACGATTTATAGTCTTTTGGATAGATACCCAGTAATGGGATTGCTGGGTCAAATAGAATTTCTATTTCTAGGTCCCTGAGGAATCGCCACACTGTCTTCCATAATGGTTGAACTAATTTACACTCCCACCAACAGTGTAAGAGTGTTCCTATTTCTCCACATCCTCTCCAGCATCTGCTGTCTCCAGATTTTTTAATGATCGCCATTCTAACTGGTGTGAGATGATATCTCAATGTGGTTTTGATTTGCATCTCTCTAATGACCAATGATGATGAGCACTTTTTCATATGTTTTTGGCCTCATGTATGTCTTCTTTTGTAAAGTGTCTGTTCATATCCTTTGCCCATTTTTGAATGGGCTTGTTTGTTTTTTTTTCTGTAAATCTGTTTGAGTTCTTTGTAAATTCTGGATATCAGCCCTTTGTCAGATGCATAAACTGCAAAGATTTTTTCCCATTCTGATGGTTGCCGATTCACTCTAGTGACTGTTTCTTTTGCCGTGCAGAAGCTGTGGAGTTTGATTAGGTCCCATTTGTCTATTTTGGCTTTTGTTGCCAATGCTTTTGGTGTTTTGTTCATGAAGTCCTTGCCTACTCCTATGTCCTGAACGGTTTTGCCTAGATTTTCTTCTAGGGTTTTTATGGTGTCAGGTCTTACGTTTAAGTCTTTAATCCATCTGGAGTTATTCTTAACTATAGTCACCTTACAGTGCTGTAGAACACTAGAACTTATTCTTCCTATCTACCTGTAATTTTGTATCCAACCAACGTCTTCCTGTTTCCCCCTCCCACCTACTCTTCTCAGCCTCTAGCAACCACTGTTCTACTTTTTTTTTTGAGACTGAGTTTAGCTCTTGCTGTCCAGGCTGGAGTGCAACGGCGTGATCTTGGCTCACGACAACCTCTGCCTCCTGGGTTCAAGCGATTCTCTTGCCTCAGCCTCCCGTGTAGCTGGATCACAGGCATGTGCCACCACACCTGGAAATTTCTGTATATTTTTAGTAGAAATGGGGTTTCTTCATCTTGGTCAGGTTGGTCTCGAACTCCTGACCTCAGGTGATCTGCCTACGCTGGCCTCCCAAAGTGCTGGGATTACAGACATGAGCCACAGCATCCAGCCCACTGTTCCACTTTCTATTCCATCAGGTCAATTCCTTAAGCGTCTGCATATGACTGAGAACATGTGGTTATCTTTCCTAGTTAGTTCTAATTCTGATTAACCAGTACTATAGATTACAAAACAGTAAACACAAACACAGAATGATCCAATTTTTTTGCAATAAAAGAATGAAACAGATTACAAATGCTGTATACTAAAACAGATTGATAGTTTTGTGTTTTCTTGCAGATTGATCCTGTTATTCCTTTTTGCAATTAAAAAAAAAAATCCTGTTAATTATCTGGGATAGAGTAAGTGGAATTTGGATTAAGAGTGATAGAAATAATAACAAACAATATAGTTAGTTTAAAAGTGACATTTCTAAAATAACTGAAAACATGTATACATTAGAGATCTCTGTCTTTTGGGACTACTTGGTAACCCAGCCAGTCACTCTGTGATAGGAAATCACTTTTCTGGTAGAGTGCAATTGTTAAAAATAACATTAATTAGTGGCTTGACAGAGATGTCCATGAATTGAGGTGTGAGGCAATGAGGGATAACAATGCTCTTATCCCTGTTACCTGCTGTAGTAGATTGTGGCCCAGAGTGGATGGAGGAGACTCACAACACAGTGGAGCCTTGAATAGGGTTGAGATGAGGGCAGAGTTCACGCGGTGATGATGACTTGTGAGGCCAGTGAGCAGGGGTGAAGCCATGCCTAGTGCTGGCTTTTATTGTCTGTACTATCTTGCTGGGTCCTTTAGAAAGGTGAGAGGATAATTTGCTCACTGATAAACTAATGATGATGCACCAGCTTCATTTGAAATAAGGAAAGATAGTTATACAACTGAATAGCAATGCAAGTTGACATAAGAGCAACCATAGAATAGTAAATCTTAAAAAATGTTTTCATTGTTAAATGAATGCTGTGCCTCCTGTTGACTGGTTCTGTTCTCACTGTGATTGGGATTAGCCACGACTTCCTTTTCTTCAAACTACTATTATCGTTGATTGCATGCTTAGAGTAGTCATTAGAGGCAAATGCACCAGATTTGCAGTAATTATCTCTGGATAGAGCTTATTACAAATGATTTTTGTCTTACCCTCCATTTTCTAAATTTTCTGTCATGAACATTAATTACTTTTATAGTATGAAAAATAAAATGTAAGTATATATATATACATACTTGTATATATGAATAATAATATAACAATAATAGGGTATTTTGATCTCTGGACATGATGAACACATTGAACCTAATTCTGCCAGCTGGTGAAACTATTTCATTTGCACAGACTGGACTAGTTGGAAGCCAGAGTTATCATTCTTCATAAATGTGTCAAATACATGTCTTCTCCACTATTCTAATTGCCTCCCTAAAGGACTGAAGCTGTTAAATTATCAAATGCTTAATTTACTGCAGGGAATAATTTACTTACCATGTAGGATTATATCAAACAAACATTTCTTAATTTGAATTAGAAAGCTATTCTGTTTATAAAAGGCCACCCCACCGATACTTTGATTTAAGACTTTAAAACCAACAAACAAGAATGTTTGAAAAAGGAGGGGTTTCCATTATGTTAAGAAATATGACTTTGGAAACAAATTAATAGAATTACCTTATTTTTTAAGTGTGTTTAAAAAGATTGTCTTTAGCTCACTGTTAGTATAAATGCTAGTGTAGTCTCTGAATTTTTAAAAATACAGATCAAAGTCTTACTTTTGCTTAGGCAAAATTCTGCTAAATTATATATACATACACACACACACACACACACACACATACATACACACATATATCCACATATAGATCTATATAATAGCTCTTAAATATTTTATTCATAACTTATTCATATATTGCTTAATTTTAGAAAAGGACTTGATGTAGCTTATATCCAGTTTCTATGGAAAGAAATATAGTTGTTTTGCTTCTTCAAACAAAGCTGCAGTTAGCATAGTCTCATACATGTATCAGAACTTTCACTATTTTTCAGCATAAATAGCCAGAAGTAGGATTACTAAGTGAAACCTTAGGTTTATTGGGTTACAGTTGTATTTATTTATGTCCTGATGAGCAGAATTAGAGTCTATTTCTCCAAAGCTGGCCCTGCTGGGTGTTACAGCTTTTATAAATTTGCACCAATCTAATCACTGAACAAAGGCATCTCACTTTGACTTCGATTGCATCCTGACTACTACTGGTGAGGGTGAACGTCTCTTCTATGTCAACAGGTCATTTATATTTGTTCTGCCACTTGCTTTCCATAGCTTTTGCCCAATTTTTGATTGGATTGCTTTTTTTCATATCAATATATAAGAGCCTTAAGTATTTTATGAATAACCTTTTGTTGGCTATATGGTTTGCAATCTTTTTTTTTTTTTATTTTTATTGCATTTTAGGTTTGGGGGTACATGTGCAGAACGTGCAAGATAGTTGCATAGGTACACACATGGCAGTGTGTTTTGCTGTCTTCCTCCCCTTCACCCACATTTGGCATTTCTCCCCAGGCTATCCCTCCCCAGCTCCCCCCACCGCTGTCCCTTCCTATTCCCCCCAATAGACCCCAGTGTGTAGTACCCCCCTCCCTGTGTCCATGTGTTCTCATTTTTCTCACCCACCTATGAGTGAGAATATGTGGTATTTCATTTTCTGTTCTTGTGTCAGTTTGCTGAGAATGATGTTCTCCAGATTCATCCATGTCCTTACAAAGGACACAAACTCATCATTTTTGGTTGCTGCATAATATTCCATGGTGTATATGTGCCACATTTTCCCAGTCCAGTCTATCATCGATGGGCATTTGGGTTGGTTCCAGGTCTTTGCTATTGTAAACAGTGCTGCAATGAACATTCGTGTGCATGTGTCCTTAAAGTAGAATGATTTATAGTCCTTTGGATATATACCCAGTAATGGGATTGCTGGGTCAAATGGAATTTCTATTTCTAGGTCCTTGAGGAATCGCCACACTGTCTTCCACAATGGTTGAACTAATTTACACTCCCACCAACAGTGTAAGAGTGTTCCTATTTCTCCGCATCCTCTCCAGCATCTGCTGTCTCCAGATTTTTTTTAATGATCGCCATTCTAACTGGCGTGAGATGGTGTCTCAATGTGGTTTTGATTTGCATCTCTCTAATGACCAGTGATGATGAGCATTTTTTCATATGTTTGTTGGCCTCATGTATGTCTTCTTTTGTAAAGTGTCTGTTCATATCCTTTGCCCATTTTTGAATGGGCTTGTTTTTTTCCTGTAAATCTGTTTGAGTTCTTTGTAAATTCTGGATATCAGCCCTTTGTCAGATGGGTAAACTGCAAAGATTTTTTCCCATTCTGTTTGTTGCTGATTGACTCTAGTGACTGTTTCTTTTGCCGTGCAAAAGCTGTGGAGTTTGATTAGGTCCCATTTGTCTATTTTGGCTTTTGTTGCCAATGCTTTTGGTGTTTTGGTCATGAAATCTTTTGTACTCGAATCATTAGAGATTTTAATGATATCTTTTGCTAAAGTAAACTGTTTAATTTTTATGTCATCAAATATTTTGATCTTTTTCTATATGGTTTTTTGATTGCTGGTCTAGATAGAAAGATCTCTCTCAGTTTATGAAATATTTTCCTATGTTTTTAAAAAATTTTTGATTAATCCATTAACTTTACATGTAAGGATTTAATTCATTTGGAATTTATTTTTTAAAGGTGTGTGAGGTAAAAAGTTTACGTTTTTGGTCTGTCACATGCATAAGCAATTGTTTAAGCACCATTTATAAACAAATAACCTTTCCCATTTAAATTTAGATACTGCCTTCATTCTACTTTAGGTATTCATGCATACTGAAAGAGATAAAACACAAACCTTGAAGTGCACACTTTATCAGTCCAGTTGACTAATGCAATTTAATGGCAAATAAAATATGCTTTTTAAACAACGTGCATGAGTGCACACAGACATACCTTCCCAATATGATACCAGCAGCTCCTCTTACTAATTGCCCTTGAAATTCATATAATGGATGTGACTCATAATGAGCCTTATTTGCTAGTTTTCATGCCTGTACTTTCTGAGTTGTAGCTGGTCTAAGAGATTTTTGACTACTGGATATTTTTGGGGATAGTAGCCCATATCACATTTTAATAATAAATTTCTGTTGACGCTATGAATTGTAAACCACAAAATTCATCTAAACACATTCAGGAAGAGAGGTGGTATACATTTATTGTTTATGTAATTCTTTAATTTAGCCTTATCAAAGTTCATCAGATATATTGTACATAATTAATTTGTTTTTGATTTAGTACTATTTCATGATACGTATTTATGATGATTCAAGTAATGGACTTGTATTGGCAATTTTTCTAGACATAAATGTAACTAGAAGTCATAAGGTTTTATATACTGATAAAGGTTTTTAAATGGCAGAACTCTTATTTAATGGCATATCCTTGATCCCATTTAAGAAGGTAAAATTGATTTGATATTATTATTTGTTTCACTGTAGTAACTGATTTAACGGACTGCTGGTCCAAAGATTTACATATCACTCATGTGACTGTGTTAGAACCAGTTCTTAAAGAAGCAGTTCCAGAAATTAAGAAGGTATACATATGATCTTTTTACCGTAACTTAAAAATCTTAATTTCTTCCTTTTTTTTCTTCATTTTAATTTTGAGGATAATACAAATACAAATGTAATTATATTTTGTTTGCTTATTTTAATGCCCAATGACCCACGAATGTGAGATAAAAATAAATAAATGGGGGCTTAAAGTGAATGTAAAGGGAAGTAGCTGGCTTTTAGGTTTTCATGGCATGATGGTCAGTGATATTTCTGAATAGGAAAGGTGTTTGCATGAAGGCTGTGGTGAACATCACTGCTGCTCCCAGATAGTCAAGCTCCCTCTGCTGGACATATGCCAGATCACTCCCCTGTCCCTGTGAGTTAGATGTCATGTCACTTGTTTGGACACTGAAATATGGGAAATGCCATGTCTACTTCCAGCCTCAGTATGAGAGCTGTGTGCCTGTTCTCTTTCATTTGACCAAAGGCATTTCGGATGCTGGAAGTGTGTCAGCCTATTTCCCAGAGTGAGGACAACATGAAGAATCCCCATTTGTGTTGCAGTAGATAAGGAGTGTGAATGGGAACTAAACCTTTGCTGTTTGAGGATTTGTGTAATTTGGAGGTTGGTTGTTGTTACAACATTGCCTAGCTTATCTTTTTGAATAGAAGCACCTTAATGCTGGCAAGCACTATTAAAGCAATTCTGAAAGGCAATAGGTATACAGTTACTTTTCTTTCAAGCTTATTATGACCTTTGGCAATAGTTGATTGATTCACCCAAAGCTGAGAAAGTCAAATTGTCTTTCACAGAAATTTGGATTAGGTGTTGAAAGAAAGGCAGTCTTAGGTTTGGCTGGATAGAGTAACAAGTAGCATCAACCTGGAGGCTGCTGGGCCCTTGTGTGCACACAGAGCAGAGAAGGCAGAATGAAGCATGCATGTAGAGGGCCCAGAGACTATGGGTGGGGAGAGGAAAAGAGTGGGAGGGAGAGAGACAGACAGAGAGAAGAAGCAATTTGGTTTGGCTGCTTTGGTTCCTGATGACTCTCTAGTTTCTGGTCTTCCTCCTGTCCAGGGGTACTGTGAGAAACATGTAGTAAATCCTCCTCTTGCAACTTTTTTCCCCTAAAATGGTTCAAGATAGGTTTCTGCATGTAACACCCTAAATCCCTGGTTACGGCTGTACCCATTGCAGGTACTGCACCCAGCCCTCTGACAATATTCCTACGAAGACTCAAAGCAGCCGTTTCCATTTCCATATGTGGGTCTGCTTGGCTGTGAAGTGAGGGTGTGCATCTGCCACAGGGGCAGCTGGCAGAATGCCCTAATAATAATATCTGTTAATTACAAAAATGAAACTAAACTACTCTCTTAATCATCCGGATATATGGAAAATAGGGTGTAGCTGGTGCAATACAGGGGAGAGTCCATTGAGTTTTGCTAACTTTCTCAACCCATGGTATACAAGAAAATCTTAGTCTAAGATGCCCAAAACCACAGAACATTATCATAACACTAATTTTGGAAGCCTCCCATTGCATATAGTGTTTTTCATTAAAGGAAAAGATACGCATACAATATTTAACACAGAACCATATCCTTTCTGATACTTCAGAAAAGTTTGGTGATCAGTAAGGAAGTGCACTGCTACCTCCTGAGGGCAATTTCTAGTAAGAAAGCTTGAGAGAAATAAAGGAAAATATGCAGCATCCAAATTGTGAAATAAATTAGGATCTCTCTTATTCAGTAATGACCTTCTCAAATCTCAGTTGCATCCTTGATGCCTTCCCAGAGCAAGCAAAAACATGAAGGTTTTCCAGCAGGGTTGCAATAAAACTAAAAATGTGTTTACAATTAAGGTCTCTAATTGCTGAATTGTGTCTTGGGGCCAATTTTAATAATCACTGATTTAAATTCTGGGGTAAAGGTATACAACCTGGGCAGGAGAGTGGGGGGTGGCTGACTGTGAATGAACAGGGCATGGTAAGAATTACAATTAGGCTTGATAGATTTTTGTCAAAAAGAGAGAGAGGGGGAGAGAGAGAAAGAGACAGATTTAATTGAAGTTGGGAGGATTCCATGTAGATCTTACATACTTTTTATGACTGTTCCAACTGAAATAACATTTTATAGTTTAATGACATTTTTGTAATTATGTTTTTATTAACCACAGTTTATGCCAGACAATATATAGATGCTAGGACTACAGCAGTTCCGTCTTCTTAAATCTCTTTGTCTTATTTGAATAGGACAACTATAAAACTATACTTTGCTAATAAAGAGTTTACTTCATGTATTTGGACCCTACAGTCCAAAGTTCCAAAAGGGATTTTAGGAGGTTCAAAAATTATTTTAAACAATTTCATATGGGAGTCGTATCTGAATTATTTAAGCCCCTTTCATGGGAAGTAGTGCAAATTGCTGTTCTAAACTTCCAGGTACATATGCTTGTCATCCAGTGGTGACAAATAATGAAAATAGAAACAGGATCCTGAAAATTCACAAAAGAAAAAAGAAGACTGTGTCTTGACAATATATCTCCCAGTGATAGATGATACTATATGCCTATACCATGAAGAGTCTGTATTATTATAAGATGTATTTTAAAACATCTACTATTGAATAGATAATGTCAAGCATGCCATGTAATTCTAAATATGTAAATGACATACAAGAAAGAGTGCGTTTTCTGTCTGCCTCTGTACCCCAGTACCTAGCTCTTTCTAAGGCAATCACTTTTTTTGTTTATTCTTCCTGAGACAATTTATACAATTTGCAAACATGTAGCTGTGTGTGTATTAATTCCTACACTAATGATACCATACTATACATTGCTTTGCTCCTTACTCTTTGTTTGTTTAACATATCTTGGAGACCATTTCTTATCTGTACATGTAATCCTATTTCATTTTTTGATGGCTTCCTATTATTTCATTATATGAATAAACTGGAATTTATTTACTAGTTACCTATTTGTTGACCTTTAGATTGTAACCTTTTGCTCCTATAAAAAGGTTTCAGACTTCCGCCAGGATGGCTGAATAGCAACAGCTCTGGTCTGCAGTTCCCAGTGAGAGTGTGCCAGAAGATGAGTGGTCTCTGCATTTCCAACTGAGTACCAGGTTCATCTCATTGGGACTGGTTAGACAGTGGGAACAGCCCAAGGTGGGTAACCTGAAGCAGGATGGGGCACTGCCTCACTTGGGAGGCACAAGGGGCCAGAAACTCTCACTCCCAGCCATGGGAAGCCATTAAGGACTTTTCCCTACCCTTCAGCACTCTGGCTCAGATACTGAACTTTTCTCACGGTCTACACAATCCGCAGACTGGGAGATTCCCTCTGGTGCCTACAACACCAGAACCTGGGTTTCCAGCACAAAACTGGGTGCCCGTTTTAGTTGAGTGGCACCTGGAATGCCCATTCCCCTGTAAAAGGGGGCCGAACCCAGGGAATCAAATGAGCTTGCTCTGCGGGTCCCACCCCCACGAAGACCAGCAAGCTAAAACACACTGGTTTGAAATTCTCATAGCCAGCACAGCAGTCTGAGCTCAACCCAGGACATTCAAGCTTGGTGGGGGAGGGGCAACCACCATTGCTCCAGTAGGCAGTTTCAATATTGCCTGTGTAAATAAAGCCTCTGCCTCTGGGAAGCTTACATAGCAGCTGGATGGATCCCAGCACTGCAGCTCAGCAAGACCTCTGCAGGCAGACTGTCAAGTAGATCCCCTTTTCAAGCTGGGCAGGGCATCTCAGGAAAAAAAAAAAAAAGACAGCAGCCTGTCAGGGACTTACAAAGCCCCCACCTTCCTGGGACAGAGCACCTGGGAAAAGGGACAGTTGCGGGTTCCACTTCAGCAGACTTAAATGTCCCTGCCCAGCGGCCCTGAAGGGAGCAACGGAGCCCCTAGAAGAGGGCTTGAGCTCCATTAAGGGACAGCTGCCTCCTCAAGTGGCTCCCTGACCACGCCTTGTATCCTATCTGGGATATACACCATACAGGAGAGCACTGGCTGACATCTGGTAGGTATCATTTTGGGATGAAGATGCCAGAGGAAGGAACAGGCAGCAATCTTTGCTGTTCTTCAGCCCCTGTGGGTGATTCCCAGGGAGGCAGGGTCTGGAGAGGACCTCCAGCAAACTCCAGACTTGCAGCAAAGGGGCATGACTTTAAAAGGAAAACTAACAAACAGAAAGAAATAGCTTCAACATCAACAGAAAGGACACTCACTCAGAAACCCCATCCAAAAGTCATCAACTTCAAAGACAAAAGGTGGATAAATCCATGAAGATGTGAAGGAATCAGTGCAAAAAGGCTGAATTTGCCAAAGCCAGAATGCCTCTTCTCCAAGGGATCACAACCCCTCACCAGCAAGGGAACAAAACTCAATGAAGAATGAGTGTGATGAACTGACAGAAGTAGGCTTCAGAAGGTGGTTAATAACAAACCTCTCTGAGCTAAAGGAGCATGTTCTAACCCAATGTAAGGAAACTAAGAACTTTGAAAAAAGGTTAGAAAAAATGCTAACGAGAAAAACCAGTGTGGAAAAGTACATATACGACATGATGGAGCTGAAAAACACAGCATGAGAACTCCGTGAAGCATACATAAGTTTCAATAGCCAAATCAATCAAGTGGAAGGAAGGATATAAGAGACTGAATACCAACTCAATGAAATAAAGTGAGACGGCAAGATTAGAGAAAAAAGAGTGAAAACAAATAACAAAGTCTCCACAAAACATGGGATTAGGTGAAAAGACCAAATCTACGTTTGATCGGTGTACCTGAAAGTGATGGGGAGAACAAAACCCAGTTTGAAAACACTCTTCAGGATATTATCCAGGAGAACGTCCCCAAACTAGCAAGGCAGGCCAACATCCAAATACAGGAAATACAGAGAACACCATAAAGATATTCCTTGAGAAGAGCAACCCCAAGGCACATAATTGTCAGATTCACCAAGGCTGAAATGAAGGAAAAAATGCTAAGGGCAGCCAGAAAGAAAATTCGGGTTACCCACAAAGAAGAGCCCATCAGACTCACAGCAGGTTTCTTAACAGAAACCCTACAAGCCAGAAGAGAGTGGTGGCAAATATTCAACATCCTAAAAGAAAAGAATTTTCAATCCAGAATTCCATATGCAGCCAAACTAAGCTTCATAAGTGAAGGAGAAACAAAATCCTTTAAGGACAAGCAACTGCTGAGAGATTTCATCACCACCAGGCCTGCCCTACAAGAGCTCCTGAAAGAAGTACTAAACATGGAAAGGAACAACCAGTACCAGCCACCACAAAAACATACTAAACTGTAAAGACCATTGACACTGTGAAGAAACTGCATCAACTAACGGGTAAAACAACCAGCTAGCATCAAAATGGCAGGATCAAATTCACACATAACAATATTAACCTTAAATGTAAATGGGCTAAATAACCTAGTCAAAAGACACAGACTGGCAAATTGGATCAAAAGTCAAGACCCATCAGTATGCAGTATTCAGGAGATCCATCTCATGTACAAAGACACAAATAGGCTCAAAATAAAGGGATGGAGCAAATGGAGAGCATAAAAAAGCAGGGGTTGCAATCCTAGTCTCTGATAAAACAGACTTTAAACCAACAAAGATCAAAAGAGACAAGGACATTACGTAATGGTAAAGGGATTAATGCAGCAAGAAGAGCTAACTGTCCTAAATACATATGCACCCAATACAGGTGCACCCAGATACATAAAGCAAGTTCTTAATGACCTGCAAAGAATTAGACTTCCACATAATAATAGTGGGAGACTTTAACACTCCATTGAAACTGAACAACATGCTTCTGAATGATGAATGTATAAATAATGAAATGAAGGCAGAAATAAAGATGTTATTCAAAACCAATGAGAATGAAGACACAACCTGCCAGAATGTCTGGGACACATTTAAAGCAGTCTCCAGTGGGGAAATTTGTAGCACTAATTGCCCACATGAAAAGCAAGGAAATATCTAAAATTGACACCTTAACATCACATTAAAGAACTAGAGGAGCAAGATCAAACAAATTCAAAAGCTAGCAGAAGACAAGAAATAACTAAGATCAGAGAAGAACTGAAGGAGATAGAGACAAAAAAACACTTCAAAAAATCAATAAATCCAGGAGCTGGTTTTATGAAATGATCAACAGAACAGATAGACCACTAGCTAGACTAATAAAGAGGAAAAGAGAGAAGATTCAAATAGATACAATAAAAAATGATAAAGAGGCCGAGGGAGGCAAGATGGTGTCGTAGAGGTGACTCAGGATTGCAGCTCTCGGTGAAGGCGCAGAGGGTGAGTCCTAGCCGCATTCTCGGATGTTCCTTTTATGCCCAGAGAGCGTTGAAAGTCCCAGGTGTGGGAGAGACACGGGACGCTAGCAGCCGGCTAACGCAACCGGCTCCCGCCGCCTCTTCGGCCGGCGCCACAGCGGGACCCGGCGCGGAACTCACTGGTCTGGGTGCCCTGTTAAACCGGCAATCTGAGATTTGGAAGGGCAGATTGGCATGTCCATCTGATTGAACAGGACTTGGACAATGAGCCAGACCAGGAGTTTCCTGGGAAGCGTGATCTGAGCCGGGGTAGTGGGCAGCAGCACGGGAGATCGCACGGATCCCAGTGCCCTATCGGCAGGCTCCTGGGGCGCCAGTGAGAGAGTCGACCTTTCAGCTTGGGGAGAGGAAGAGAGAGAGAGAGAGAGGACGGACTCTGAGGCAGGGAGCAGGGTGATCGGGCTCGGCGGGTCCCACGCTCACGGGGACAAGCAGGGCGGCGACTGGAGGCGCTTGGGGCTGAGAGTTTTGTTGCCGGTATTTAGGATGGTGCAGCCCGGTCAGGGAGGGGCATCCACCATTCCTGACAAAGTGCACCCCCACTTAAGTACCGCCCAGGACTGACGCAGCCTGCCGTTGCCGAGGCAACCTGCCATAACAGAGAGAGTCCGCCGGGCCGCAACAGGGCGGACCCGCCTTAGGAGGTCAGAGCCCCGGCAGGCAAATAGTGAATAGACTGCCACCTAGTGGGGCAGGACAGTGCAACAGATACTCATAAAGAAAGCCCCAACTCCCTGAGAGAGAGCATCTAAGGGTGAAAAAAAAAAAAAAAGAGTGGTGTTTTATGAGTTCTATTGCAGCAGACATAACCTCCCAACAACCCTGAATGAACAACGGAGCTCACAGCTCAGCACTGGAGCTCCTATAAAGCACAGACTGTCTCCTCAAGCAGCTCCCTGACCTCTGTATATCCAAGGAGTCACCCCAGAAAAGGACTAATCAGACTGACATTTGGCTGGCATCATTCTGGAACAAGGGCAGCAGAAAAAGAAACTGATATCATCCCTCACTGTTCTGCAGCTGCTGCAGGTATACCCCAGACAAGCAGGGCCTGGAGTGGACCTCAGCACTCATACAGCAGAGAGGATAGATCATTAGAGGGAAAACTAAGTAACAGAAATACTTCATCATCAACAATCTCAGTGTCCACACAGAGACCCAATTGAAAAATCAGCCACTACTAAGACAACAGGCGGATAAATCCATAAAGATGGGAAGAAACCAGCGCAAAAAGGAGGAAAGCACCCGAAACCAAAACACCTCACCTCCAAAAAAGGACCAAAACTCCTCACCAGCAAGGGAACAAAGCTGGACGGAGAATGAATGTGACGAAATGACGGAATCAGACTTCAGAAAGTGGATAATGAGAAACTTCAGTGAGCTAAAGGAACATGTTCTAAACCAGTGCAAAGAAACTAAGAACCTTGAAAAAAGATTTGAAAAAAGATTCGAGGAATTGATAACGAGAATGGACAACTTAGAGAGGAATATGAATGAATTGAAGGAGCTGAAAAACTCAACACGAGAACTTCGTGAAGCATGCACAAGTATCAACAGCCGAATTGACCAAGCAGAAGAAAGAATATCAGAAGTTGAAGATCAACTCAATGAAATAAAACGAGAAACCAAGATTAAAGAAAAAAGCACAAAAAGGAATGAACAAAATCTCCAAGAAATGTGGGACTATGTGAAGAGACCCAACCTACGTTTGATAGGTGTACCAGAATGTGACGAAGAGAATGAATCCAAGCTGGAAAACACTCTTCAGGATATTATCCAGGAAAATTTCCCCAACCTAGCAAGACAGGTCAATACTCAACTCCAGGAAATACAGAGAACACCACAAAGATACTCTGCAAGAAGAGCAACCCCAAGGCATATAATCGTCAGATTCACCAGGGTTGAAACGAAGGAGAAAATACTAAGGGCAGCCAGAGAGAAAGGTCGGGTCACCCACAAAGGGAAGCCCATCAGACTCACAGCAGATCTCTCAGCAGAGACTCTACAAGCCAGAAGAGAGTGGGGGCCAATATTCAACATCCTTAAAGAAAAGAGCTTTCAACCCAGAATTTCATATCCAGCGAAACTGAGCTTCATAAGTGAAGGAAAAATAAAATCCTTCACGAACAAGCAAGTACTCAGAGATTTTGTCACCACTAGGCCTGCTTTACAAGAGCTCCTGAAAGAGGCACTACACGTAGAAAGAAACAACCAGTTCCAGCCATCCTAAAAGCATACCAAATGCTAAAGACCATCAACAAAATGAAGAATGTACATGAACCAACGGGCAAAACAGCCAGCTAGCATCAAAATGGCAGTATCAAATTCACACATAACAATATTAACCCTGAATGTAAATGGGCTAAATGCACCAATCAAAAGACACAGACTGGCAAATTGGATAAAAAACCAAAACCCATCGGTGTGCTGTATCCAGGAAACCCACCTCACATGCAAAGATACACAAAGGCTCAAAATAAAGGGATGGAGGAAGATTTACCAAGCAAATGGAGAGCAAAAAAAAGCAGGAGTTGCAATTCTCATCTCTGATAAAATAGACTTTAAAGTAACAAAGATCAAAAGGGACAAAGAAGGTCATTACATAATGGTAAAAGGATCGATACAACAAGAAGAGATAACGATTCTAAATATATATGGACCCAATGTAGGAGCACCCAGATATATAAGGCAAGTTCTTAATGACTTACAAAGGGACTTAGACTCCCACACAATAATAGTGGGAGACTTTAACACTCCACTGTCAATAGCAGACAGATCAACCAGACAGAAAATTAACAAGGATATCCAGGACTTGAACTCAGACCTGGAACAAGCAAACCTGATAGACATTTACAGAACTCTCCACCCCAAATCCACAGAATATACATTCTTCTCAGCACCACATCACACCTACTCCAAAATTGACCACATAATTGGAAGTAAAGCACTCCTCAGCAAATGCAAAACAACGGAAATCATAACAAACAGTCTCTCAGACCATAGTGCAATCAAGTTGGAACTCAGAATTCAGAAAATAACTCAGAACCGCACAGCTTCATGGAAACTGAACAATTGGCTCTTGAATGTTGATTGGATAAACAATGAAATGAAGGCAGAAATAAAGAAGTTCTTTGAAACCAATGAGAATGAAGACACAACGTACCAGAATCTCTGGGACACATTTAAAGCAGTCTGTAGAGGAAAATATATAGCAATAAGTGCCCACATGAGAAGAGTGGAGAGATCCAAAATTGACACCCTATCGTCAAAATTGAAAGAGCTAGAGGAGCAAGATCAAAAAAGCTCAAAACCTAGCCGAAGACAAGAAATAACTAAGATCAGAACAGAACTGAAGGAGATAGAGACAAGAAAAACCCTTCAAAAAATCAATAAATCTAAGAGCTGGTTTTTCGAAAAGATCAACAAAATAGACAGACCACTAGCCAGACTGATAAAAAAGAAGAGAGAGAACAACCAAATAGATGCAATAAAAAACGATAAAGGGGAAATCACCACAGATTCCACAGAAATTCAAACCATCATCAGAGAATACTACAAACAACTCTATGCACATAAACCAGTAAATCAGGAAGAAATGGATAAATTCCTGGATGCCTGTGTCCTCCCAAGCCTAAACCAGGAGGAAACCGAAACTATGAATAGACCAATAACAAGGTCTGAAGTTGAGGCAGCAATTAAGAGCCTACCACACAAAAAAAGCCCAGGTCCAGATGGGTTCACAGCCGAATTCTACCAGACACACAAAGAGGATCTGGTACCATTCCTTCTGAAACTATTCCAAATAATCCAAAAAGAGGGAACCCTTCCCAAATCATTTTATGAGACCAACATCATCCTGATACCAAAACCTGGCAGAGACTCAACAAGAAAAGAAAACTTCAGGCCAATATCCATGATGAACATAGATGCAAAAATCTTCAATAAAATACTGGCAAACCGATTGCAACAGCACATTAAAAAACTTATCCATCATGATCAAGTAGGATTTATCCCGGGGATGCAAGGCTGGTTCAACATACGCAAGTCTATAAATGTAATTCACCACATAAACAGAAGCAAAAACAAAAACCACATGATTATCTCAATTGATGCAGAGAAGGCATTTGACAAAATTCAACAGCCGTTTATGCTAAAAACCCTCAATAAACTTGGTATTGATGGAACATATCTCAAAGTAATAAAAGCTATTTATGACAAACCAACAGCCAATATCATACTTAATGGGCAAAAACTGGAAGCATTCCCTTTGAAATCTGGCACTAGACAAGGATGCCCTCTCTCACCACTTCTATTCAACATAGTACTGGAAGTTCTAGCCAGAGCAATCAGGCAAGAAAAAGAAATAAAGGGTATTCAAATAGGAAAGGTGGAAGCCAAATTGTCTCTATTTGCAGACGACATGATAGTATACCTAGAAGACCCCATCACCTCAGCCCAAAAGCTCCTGCAACTGATAAGCAACTTCAGCAAAGTCTCAGGATATAAAATCAATGTGCAAAAATCACAAGCATTCCTATACACCAATAACAGACTTAAAGAGAACCAAATCAAGAACGAACTGCCATTCACAATTGCTACAAAGAAAATAAAATACCTAGGAATACAACTCACTAGGAATGTAAGGGACCTCTTTAAGGAAAACTACAAACAACTGCTCAATGAAATAAGAGAGGACACAAACAGATGGAGAAACATTCCATGTTCGTGGTTAGGAAGAATCAATATCGTGAAAATGGCTATACTGCCCAAAGTAATTTACACAATCAATGCTATCCCCATCAAACTACCATTGAATTTCTTCACAGAACTGGAAAAAACCACCATGAATTTCATATGGAACCAAAAAAGAGCCCGCATAGCCAAGTCAATTCTAAGCAAAAAGAACACAGCGGGAGGCATCACGCTACCAGACTTCAAACTATACTACAAGGCTACAGTAATCAAAACAGCATGGTACTGGTACCAAAACAGAGATATAGACCAATGGAACAGAACAGAGGCATCGGAGGCAACACAACACATCTACAACCATATTATCTTTGATAAACCAGACAAAAACAGGCAATGGGGAAAGGATTCCCTATTTAATAAATGGTGTTGGGAAAACTGGCTAGCCATGTGCAGAAAGCAGAAATTGGACCCCTTCCTGACACCTTACACTAAAATTAACTCCAGATGGATTAAAGACTTAAACGTAAGACCCGACACCATAAAAACCCTAGAAGAAAATCTAGGCAAAACCATTCAGGACATAGGAGTAGGCAAGGACTTCATGAACAAAACTCCCAAAGCATTGGCAACAAAAGCCAAAATAGACAAATGGGACCTAATCAAACTCCACAGCTTCTGCACGGCAAAACAAACAGTCACTAGAGTGAATCGGCAACCATCAGAATGGGAAAAAATCTTTGCAGTTTACGCATCCGACAAAGGGCTGATATCCAGAATTTACAAAGAACTCAAACAGATTTACAGGAAAAAAACAAACAAGCCCATTCAAAAATGGGCAAAGGATATGAACAGAAACTTTACGAAAGCAGACATACATGAGGCCAGCAAACATATGAAAAAGTGCTCATCGTCATTGGTCATTAGAGAGATGCAAATCAAAACCACATTGAGATACCATCTCACACCAGTTAGAATGGCGATCATTAAAAAATCTGGAGACAGCAGATGCTGGAGAGGATGTGGAGAAATAGGAACACTCTTACACTGTTGGTGGGAGTGTAAATTAGTTCAACCATTGTGGAAGACAGTGTGGCGATTCCTCAGGGACCTAGAAATAGAAATTCCATTTGACCCAGCAATCCCATTACTGGGTATCTATCCAAAGGATTATAAATCGTTCTACTATAAGGACACATGCACACGAATGTTCATTGCAGCACTGTTTACAATAGCAAAGACCTGGAACCAACCCAAATGCCCAACAATGATAGACTGGACTGGGAAAATGTGGCACATATACACCATGGAATATTATGCAGCAATCAAAAATGATGAGTTTGTGTCCTTTGTAGGGACATGGATGAATCTGGAGAACATCATTCTCAGCAAACTGACACAAGAACAGAAAAAGAAATACCGCATATACTCGCTCATAGGTGGGTGAGAAAAATGAGAACATGTGGACACAGAGAGGCGGTCTACTATACACTGGGGACTGTTGGGGGGAATGGGGGAGGGACAGCAGGGGGGGGCTGGGGGGGATAGCCTGGGGATGAATACCAAGTGTGGGTGAAGGGGAGGAAAGCAGCAAAGCACACTGCCATGTGTGTACCTATGCAACTATCTTGCTCGTTCTGCACATGTACCCCCAAACCTATAATGCAATAAAAAAAAAAATAAAAAATAAAAGAAAAAAAAAAAAAAATGATAAAGAGGATATCACCACCAATCCCACAGGAATATAAACTACCATCAGAGATTACTACAAACACCCCTATGGAGATAAACCAGTAAATCTAGAAGAAATGGATAAATTCCTAGGCACTTACACAGTCCCAAGACTAAAAACTAGGAAGAAGTTGAATTCTGAATAGACCAATAACAAAGTCTGAGTTAAGGCACCAATTAACAGCCTACCAACCAAAAACAGTCCAGGACCAGATGGGTTCACAGCCAAGTTTTACCAGATGTACAAAGAGGAGCTGGTACCATTCCTTCTGAAACTATTCCAAACAATACAAAAAGAGAGAATCCTTGTTAACTAATTTCATGAGACCAATATCATCCTGATACCAAAACCTGGCAAAGACAGAACTAAAATAGAAAATTTCAGGCCAATATACATGATGAATATGGATGCAAAAATATTCAATAAAATACTGGCAAACTAAATCCAATCAGCACATCAAAAGACTTATCCATCTCGATCAAGTTGGCTTCATCCAAGGGATGCAAGGCTGGTTCAACATCTGCAAATTTATAAACATAATCCATCACATAAACAGAACCAAAGACAAAAACCACATGATTATCCCAATAGATGCAGAGAAGGGCTTCGACAAAATTCAACAGCCTTTTATGCTAAAAACTCTTAATAACCTAGGCATTGATGGATCATATCTCAAAATAGCAAGAGCTATTTATGACAAACCCACAGCTAATATTGCACTGAATGGGCAAAAACTGGAAGCATTCCCTTTGAAAACTGGCACAGGACAAGGATGCCCTCTCTCACCATTCATATTCAACATAGTATTGGAAGTTCTGGCTAGGGCCATCAGGCAAGAAAAAGAAATAAAGGATATTCAATTAGGAAAAGAGGAGTCAAATTGTCTCTATTTGCAGATGACATGACATGATTGTATATTTAAAAGACCTCATCATCTCAGCTCAAAATCTTCTTAAGCTTGTAAGCAACTTCAGCAAAGTCTCAGGATATGAAATCAATGTGCAAAAATAATTCCTATACACCAATAATAGACAAACAGAGAGCCAAATTATGAGTGAATTCCCATTCACAATTGCTACAAAGAGAATAAAATACCTAGGAATACAACTTACAAGGGATGTGAAGGACCTCTTCAAGGAGAACTACAAACCACTGCTCAAGGAAATAAGAAAGAACACAAACAGTTGGAAAACATTCCATGATCATAATTAGGAAGAATCAATATCATAAAAATTGCCATACTGCCCAAAGTAATTTATAGTTTCAATGCTGCCCTCATCAATCTACCAATAACTTTCTTCACAGGATTGAAAAAAACCACCTTAAACTAAATATGGAACCAGAAAGGAGCCCACAAAGCCAAGACAATCCAAGAAAAAATACCAAGCTGGAGGCATCACGCTACCTGACTTCAAATATATTACAAAGCTACTGTAATCAAAACAGCATGGTACTGGTACCAAAACAGATATATAGACCAATGGAACAGAACAGAGGGCTCAGAAAGAAGACCACACAACTATAGCCATCTAATCTTTGACAAATCTGACAAAAACAAGCAATGGGAAAAGGATCACCTATTTAATAAATGATCTTGGGAAAACTGGCTAGCCATTTGCAGAAAGCTGAAACTGGATCCTTTCCTTACACCTGACACAAAAATTAACTCCAGATGGATTAAAGATTTAAACATGAGGACTAACACCACAAAAACTCCAGAAGAAAACCTAGGCAATACCATTCAGGACATAGGCATGGGCAAGAACTTCATGACTAAAACACCAAAAGCAATGGCAACAAAAGCCAAAATAGACAAATGGGATCTAATTAAGCTTAAGAGCTCTGCACAGCAAAAGAAACTATCAATAGAGTGAACTAGCAGCCAACAGAATGGGAAAAAATTTTTGCAATGTACTCACTGACAAAGGGCTACTATCCAGAATCTATGGAGAACTTAAACAAGTCTACAAAAAACAACCCCATCAAAAATTGGGCAAAGGATATGAACAGATACTTCTCAAAAGAAGACATTTATGCAGCCAACAAACATATGAAGAAAAGCTCATCACTGGCCATTAGAGAAATGCAAATCAAAACCACATTGAAATACCACCTCACACCAGTTAGAATGGTGATTATTAAAAAATCAGGAAACAACGGATGCTGCAGAGGATGTGGAGAAATAGGAATGCTTTTACACTGTTGGTGGGAGTGTAAATTAATTCAACCATTGTGGAAGACAGTGTGGTGATTCCTCAAGGATCTAGAAATAGAAATACCATTTGACCCAGCAATCCCATTACTGAGTATATACCCAAAGGATTATAAATTTTTGTATTATAAAGACACATGCACACGTATGTTCATTGCAGCACTGTTCACAATAGCAGAGACTTGGAACTAACCCAAATGCCCATCAATGATAGACTGGATAAATAAAATGTGGCATGTATACACCATGGAATACTATGCAGTCATTACAAAAGAATGAGTTCATGTCTTTTGTAGGGACATGGATGAAACTAGAAACCATCATTCTTAGCAAACTGACACAAGAACAGGAAACCAAACACGACATGTTCTCACTCATAAGTGGGTGTTGAACAATGAAAACACACGGACACAGAGAGGGAAACATAACTCAACGGGGCCTGTGTGGTGGGGGTTAGGGGAGGAATAGCAGGGCGGGGGAGGTTGGGGAGGGATAGCAGTAGGAGAAATACCTCATGTAGATGGCAGGGTGATGGATGCAGCAATCCACCACCATGGCACATGTATACCTATGTAATAAACTTGCATGATCTGTACATGTACCCCAGAACTTAAAGTATAATAAAAAAAGTTTCAGTAAAGATCTTTATACAGGCCAGGTGCAGTGGCTCACACCTGTAATCCCAACACTTTGGGAGGCTGAGGCAAGTAGATAACCTGCAGTAAGGAGTTTGAGACCAGCCTGGCCAACATGGTGAAACCCCATCTCTACAAAAATACAAAAATTAGCTGGGTGTGGTGGCGAGCACCTGTAATCACAGCTAGTCAGGAGGCTCAGGCTGGAGAATCGCTTGAACCTGGGAGGCATAAGTTGCAGTGAGATGAGACTGTGACATTGCACTCCAGCCTGGGTAACAGAGCAAGACTCCGTCTCAAAAAAAAAAAAAAAAAAGAGCTTTATACAAATATCTTACATATAAATGCCTAGAAGTGAAACTCCAGAGTCAAAGGGTATGCACACTTTATATTTTGATAAATATTGCTGATTGTCTTTCATTTATGTTGTGTCATTTTATAATCTAACTGGTTATGTATAAAATTCCTTTCTTTTTCATACTGTCTTCAAAACTCTGTGTTTTAAGATAGTTTGATCTTTGCCTACCTACCTAACAGGTTAAATGGCATCTAGTTTTAATTGGTGTTTCTCTGAATGCAAATGAGGTTGCATATCTTTCTATGTTCAAGAGAAATTCATTATTTCTTTTTTAGTGAGGAATCTTCATATTCTTTTCTCCTTTTTCTATTAGTTTGTTGGCTTTTTGTTCTTATTGCTGGTAGGACTCCTTTATTAAATAAATTATTTGTCTGGAATATGAGTTGCAAATAGGATTTTGTAATTTGTTTATTTTTTTACTACTCAGAAGTTTAAATATTGGTCAAATTTATGGTCTTTCTCTTTTTTCCCCTGGATATTGTGTCATACTTAGACCATTCTGAGTCAGATTTAAAAAAATCTTGTTTTCTTCTATGCTTTTATAGTTTGATATTTCAGACTTTTATCTTTAGTCCAGTTGGAATTGATTTTATTAGAAAGTATGAAGTAATGAGCCAACGTTTTTGCTTTTCCCCTTGGCTGGCCAGTCAGTGGTCTCACCGTGCAGTACCTTTCAAGATGGATTTAGAGTAATCCAAGAAGTTTTATAGCAGTGAGAGCAGGCAAAAAGGAGCTCTCAGGGATTCCAGCAATAAATTCCAACACTTTTCTTTGCCTATACCGCTTTTCTCTCTTCCTGTTCCCACCGGGGTTGCTCTTGATTTTGTTGTTTTTTCTAATTCCTGGGTGTTCCTAGGGTGGTCTTCCACCTTCCAGGAGAATTGGATTAGCTTCCTGCTTCCTGATGGAAGAAAGGAACAAGCAGGTATACAACATGCACACATCTACGTGATGAGGCCCTTAACAAGCTGGATGAGGCCAGGTGTTATGCATTACCAGACATTCAAGCTCCTTGGGCCTTTGAAGAGTGGTTAACTTGCCGGGGGGCAGGGTCACAGAGATTCTCATTGAGATTGAGGACTCCATGTATTTTTTAAATAATTCTGCTGTTGACCTAAACAGCTAGTTATTGGAGGATTATGTTTGGAAGTTGGTGTAAACTATAATGAATATGCTTATGTCTCTGTGGGTAGACATTGTTTGTTGATATGGTTTGGCTGTGTCCCAACCTAAATTTCACCTTGAATTGTAATAATCCCCACCTGTCAAGGGAAGGGCCAGGTGGAGATACTTGAATCATGGGGGCAGTTCCCCCCATACTGTTCCCATTGTAGTGATTAAGTCTCACGAGATCTGATGGTTTTATAAATGGGAGTTCCGGCACACAGGCTCGTTTGCCTGCTACCGGGTAAGACGTGTCTTTGCTCTTCTGTCGTCTTCTGCCAGGATTGTGAGGCCTCCCTGGCTGTGTGGAATGGTGAGTACATTAAACCTCTTTCTTTTATAAATTGCCCAGTCTCAGGTATGTCAGCGTGAGAATGGACTAATACATTTGTCAATACATATAACTTATTTACGGATTTCCTATTCTTTGCCTAGTCCTTATTCAGTAGGGACTCTGAAGGCTGACCTCATTTCTCTTGTGGCAGCAGCTTTCTTAGGAAGGCAAAAATGATTTCTTTGGAAGGAAGCTTGACAAAAAGCATGGTATTGAGAAAGCTGATGCCAGCACCAGGCTTAGTTTCCTCTTCTCTGGACACACTCCCTCCCACCTGCTTCATGATTCCCTCAGTGTCTCATACTACTAAACCTGGGGCCCTCAACCCTCCTCACTTTCATAGCTTTTCTCAAGAATTCAGTATAAGGCAGGTCTGGTCTTATTGCCTGTTCTCTTTCTTTTACCCTTACATTCAATAAAGTGCCAACTTCTGGAAATTTTGCCTCCCATGTCTTTAATTTCTTCTCTCCTCTGCCTTAGTTCAGGACTTCGACCACTCTCATCTGGACTGCCTTTAATTGGGGACTTTGAATCTGGTTAGACCCATTTTTCATGCAGTTAACAAAGGGCTCACTTAAAAATATTTCACCGTACCACTTCTTTTATATTGGCCTGTGTTGTTTGTGGGATAAAGCCAACCTTTTTTTGGGGCTGTATTATGATACCCTCTGATCTGCCCTGCCAGCTTCTCTGCTCATTTCTTGCTATTCCTTGCCTGGTTTTTCTTTCACATTCCAAAATGCAGAACAGCTGTAGTTCTTGTCAGGCCTCTCTTTGTTCGGGCTGTGCTCTCAATCCATTCTCCTTTTACCTTTCATGAAATGTTGATTATTCTCCTATAAGACAGCTCAGGCATCATCCCCTGATGATGAAAGGCTCCCCTCAGGGTTCCCCATTCTGTTTAGGTAGCCTTCTTGAGAAAGTCAAGATACTCAGAGCTTGTCTCTATAATTTCTTTTATCCTACTCTTTATTGCTTCTAAATCATTAGTATTTAAACATGTCATTCCCTACACGGGGCTTAGGCCAGAGATAAACACGGTCTTTTTATATTTCCTATGCTGAACTTGGAGCTTAGCACATGTTTTAACTCAGCGCTTGTTGAATTAATCTTGAATGAATGGTTGAAACTGAATGACTGTACATAGATAAGCATGTTGACTCAGAAAATATTTCTGATAAGCATGGCATTGTTGACTCAGAAAACATTTCAGGAAACACTTTTTATTAAACCAGATATAAATACAAATTCACATTTTTCCCTCAGGTTTATCAAGAATCTGAAGGAGAGATCCTTCAGATTCTTGCATTTCTCTTTCCAGTTTTCCATTGGTCTGATTATTTTTTTGAACTTGGTGTCTCTTGGGCATTGTTGAGCATACTTTTTATTCTTATTGTGATGTTACTGAAATACATAGATTAAGAGAAGGATGGAGATGTTAGTAAATGTGGGAGGAAACACTGAAATGATTTCTTTAAAATTTGCTCTCAAGGCTATTTGAAGCCATTTTTATAAAAAAGTTAACCAGTTAAAAAACTCAGAAGATGCAGATAGCTTAGTCCAGTACCAGATGATATTAATTGAAGGAACATTACAATTGTGGTACCTTGCCATGAATTTCTGAGGAGCAGTTATTCCACAGATGAGCTCAGCTCTTGAATTAGTGTTATTAGTAGAGTCTCTTAAAAAACTGTTTACTGATTGACACCATAATAACAGCACTGCATGCCTGATGGTTGATACAGACTTTGATTGTTGTTCCATGTTAGAGACTTGGTCCACACTCAATCCATTAAAGCATAGTCAACCGTATTAGGAAATGAGGGCACACTTTTGTTCAGGAATGCATTTGGTAAGTTTAATCTTCTAAACCTGGAACTAGGTGATGATATGGATAGTCTGCTCAAATGGAGAATAATTTATTGTGATTTTTGGCATGCAATTTCACCCCTGCTGGTCCAGAAACTCATTACAAAGTGAAAGTGATTGCTAATCAAGATTTCTAGGCAATATTCCTTCCCTGATAAGTCTTCTCATCCCTCTGACTCATGACATTTTATCCTAATTTTCAGCTGATATCAGCATGTAGCATGTCTTAATGTAAGTAATAAAATATTAGGGAGGGTTACCTGATTTTTTAAAATAGTAGGGAAGAGTCATAAATTATATAAAATGATTTTCCTTTGTTTTGATTTTCTAATCATGATGTGTCTGTAATGGGAAATGTTTGAATCTGAGGCATTACAGCATTAAAATGGCCCATTATCTGGAATCTCCATCTTTTCATTGGTCTATAAAAGCTTGAAAGGTGACTTATCATGCCTATTCCCTAGCCCTGCATTCCTGGATCTTTGCCAAAGCAGGTAGGGTTAGAGCTAGTTGGGATGGCATTGTGGTTGGGGCCAAGATGGCATTTATAACTGGTATAAAGTATTGCTAGGGCATTGAGAAATGTGGGGGAGGGGAAATGGCTGAAATGGGATTTAGAGTGAAACCATATAGGAAAAATGTTATGTGTGCTTTCATAATTATTTCACAACCACAGTTATTAATAAAAATCACAATGTACTGTTTGGTTTTGATACTTAAGTCCATTAAAATGAAATGAGTAATAGTTAATCGATATTCCTAGAAAATAATGGCATTTATACTTTTGTGTAGTTTGCAATAATATCACTTTTATTAATACATTAAACTTTTATTTTGCAGATTATAGAATTTGACTGGAGTTTTTTTGGTTTTGTTTTTATAACTAGGTATTAGTAAAGTTTTAAGGAGCAATATTAAACTAAATATTGGGTGGGTGGGATACTTTCCTAATACATTAACTATGTTCCAATATGTGTATAAATTATCTTTTATGCCATCAGAGACAGTTGCTATTTAAAGCAGTTTTTAGTGAGGGTTTTTGTAAAACAAATTTTCATCCCCTAATTAGAATGTTTATGTGCTGAGTTTTGTTAACGAAATGCATGTGGTTATATATAAAGTTTAAATGGAGTTTCAGAATTCAACAGAAAGGCTTTCTGGATTGTGGAAACTTTTCCCAGTAAAATTATTTTCCTTTCTTAATGAGATTTTACAGCACAAGACATGTGTGTGTTTGTGTTTTAAACTAGAAATTAAACATGAAGTTGAGTCTGTTCAGTTGGAACATGGGAGGAGACGTCTCTGCTGAGAACACTTTGCCCCCTTTAGCCCTCCAGGCCCGAGCACTGGGCTTTGGGCACACAGGCTGAGACTGCCTGTGTGTTGAGTGGAGCCCAGTCCAGTCAGACAAAATATGGCTCTGTGACTCACGGGGATTCTCTGTCTACATCCAGGAGCTGAACTTTCAATTTGGGCTGCTCCTTGTTGAAACCTGAAGTCATGAAGTATTGAGGAAATTTTTATTAAAATTAAAGTGATGTTTGTTTCATCTCCCACAGAGAAAAATGTGGGTCAAAAAGTCAAAACTACTATTTTTTAAAATAGTAGGGAAGAGTCATAAATTATATAAAATGATTTTCCTTTGTTTTGATTTTCTAATCATGATGTGTCTGTAATGGGAAATGTTTGAATCTGAGGCATTACAGCATTAAAATGGCCCATTATCTGGAATCTCCATCTTTTCATTGGTCTATAAAAGCTTGAAAGGTGACTTATCATGCCTATTCCCTAGCCCTGCATTCCTGGATCTTTGCCAAAGCAGGTAGGGTTAGAGTTAGTTGGGATGGCATTGTGGTTGGGGCCAAGATGGCATTTATAACTGGTATAAAGTATTGCTAGGGCATTGAGAAATGTGAGGGAGGGGAAATGGCTGAAATGGGATTTAGAGTGAAACCATATAGGAAAAATGTTATGTGTGCTCAGTGCTTAAGGTGCTCAGTGCCAGGTACCTCTGATCAGCACTTTCCTTGGTCTCACATGCTTCCTTAAAACACGTTAATTTTACTTGGCATTCTGGCTCAAAATCATAACTGATGAGAAACAAATCTACTTTTAAAGGTTTAAGAAACAAGGGAGCTCAAACCACAGTGTGAGTTCTGTGAGGCTTCTATTGCATTAGTAGGTGGCTGATGCCATCTCATTTGACATTTGGTGCAATACCATTGTGATGCAGGACAGGTGGGCCCTAAAGTGGAGCCTAGCCTGCCAGGGTTCTTGGCTTCCCCAAAGAATGAATTCAAAAGCAAGCCAGTGGTAGGGTAGAAGAAAACAGCTTCATTAAAGTGGCAGTTTTATAGCTCTATCAGTGTTGCACTGCTGTGCTGTTCCTGCAGAGCATAGGCAAAGAATACCCCATAGGCAGTCAATTTATACCTACTTCTAATTACATAAGATTAGGAGGTAGTTTATTGCAGAAATGTCTGGGAAAAGGGTAGTAACTTCTGGGTCATCAGGTCATTGACATGGAAAGCGGGGATAGCTCCTGGGTGTTGCCATAGCAATAGTAAATTGACATAGCACACTGGTGGGCATGTCTTATGGAAAGCTTCTTCCACCAGGCCCTGTTTTAGCTAGTCCTCAATTTGTTCTGGTGTCTGTGCCCCACCTCTGAAGTTGAGCCCTACCTCCTACCTCATTCTCCTCTCAGATGAGATACTCAATCGTAAAGGGGCTGCAGAAGGGTAGAGGTCCATCTTCTGTAACCGCTTCCTGCTGAGTTTATGGGCAATGGCACTGCCTAACATAAGAGGAGTAACTATCTCTGGGTACCTGACCTAAGGAGCCCAGAGGCAGGACACTTTCATTCTTTGGGTCAGGAGGTTGGATGGGTTGGGAGCCTTGTGCCACATTGTCTTTACCTAGAACTGTTGTAATCCAGAAGATACAAACTTGAATAAGAAGTTAAACTGGGGTCAAAAATTAGTAACAAGAAGCTTGCTATTAAAGGTCCTAGGAGAGGTAAAACCTAGGTTAGACTTGGAAAGGCACTTTGATAATCAACCAGCTTTAGGTGGGGTCAGTGCCATTGTTATATCTACATAACCAGGTAATTGCTCATAAATCTTTAGGATGTTAATTCAAGTTTTCCAGAGTTGACATATGAGCAGCAGTTTTTATTAATAACTGAACAGATTCCACCTTGTTCAGCTACCAAGGAATCCAAAGCCAGTCTGTGATCAAAAACTGCACTTGCTAGAGTCTAGGGACTCTTGAATTCCCTTTAATTCCTGGCCTATTGTAAGGAACGTGGCTGTGCTGCAGCCACGCAGGCATAGGCTGAGGTAAACCTCCTGCATGACTCAGTGGGATTGGAGCACAGGTGCACAATTCTGTACCTTATATAATCACAGCTATGTCGACAAAACAGGCTCATCATCTGGCTCTCAGCCACTGTTGTTTGTGAGGTGTATAAATGCAACACTGACACTGAAAGAGCTGCTGAGTAAAGCCATGTCTCATCTACCTGCCGTCTCTTGAGTGTTTTCCCAGCTCCCTGCCCCCCATCCACCCACTCCCCTTGGACCTCAGCTGGGGTTTGAACCTGACCTGTGTTAGTGGCTGGCTAATGATTATACAGTTTGAGCCAAATTCTTTAGGGCTAACTCATGGTAGGCAAGGCTGCCTCGGGGTGCTGCTTGTCTTATCACTACCCTGATTCCTGCCAGAATTAACCCTATCGCTTGTTTACTTCTGGTATTCTTGGGTCTTATGGGGTTGTAGACAGTGACCCTTGGAGGGGCTAGGGTAGCAAATGTAATTCACCTCTGTTCCAAGTTTTTGACTTATAAAGGAAAGCTGTTCCCTGAGGAGTCAGGAATTACGAGGTGTAACTTCTTCCCACTCATGGCCACAAACAAAAATGAGCCCAATTGGGGCACAAACAGGCCCTCGAGAGTGTGATGTTTATGCTTTGCTGCCAAGTTGGGTCTAGAGATTTTCCCCCAGATCCAATGGGGATGTTCAAACAATCTTTGTTTTCCAGAAGGGGGTGTAGTCCCACCTTCCCAGATGAGGCAGTTGTTCTTCTCTTGTATGTTCTGATCTGGAAGAAGGCATCACATATGTTCTCCTTGGTTACAAATGGAATCCCATTTACCTTGCTGTAGCCTTAGGAACTTGGCAACTAGAAGTGGATCAGAGCATAGCAGGAAAACTACTTTTGTGTCATTAACACAACAGTAGATGCAACAGAATCATTAGTGCATTGGAGAGAGATATTCAACTTCCCAGGTCCAGGTAATCGTGGTGGGGGGACTCAGGTGGAATCTGTTAAGTAGGGGCAAGTTCCACTTAACAAGTAGGAGTTGGCCAGGTGCAGTGGCTACACCTGTAATTCCAGGACTTTGGGAGGTGGAGTCGAGCGGATCATGAGGTGAGGAGACTGAGACCATCCTGGCTAACACAATGAAACTCTGTCTCTACTAACACACACACACACACACACACACACACACACACACGCTGGGTGTGGCAGCAGGTGCCTGTAGTCCCAGCAACTTGGGAGGCTGAGACAGAATTGATTGAACCAGTGAGGTGGAGGTTGCGGAGAGCTCAGATCTCACCACTGCACTCCAGCCTGGGTGACAGAGCAAGACTCCATCTCAAATAAATAAATAAATAAACAAACAAAAGCAAGAAAACAAGTAGCAGTCTGGGTATTTGGGAATCAAATGGTTAGGAGATGTGGGGAAATGGTAGTGAGATCTTCTGGATAAGCCAGAAGATAGAACTCTCTATTGTGGGGATGTTGATGACAAATCCAGCAACTATGAAGAAGGTTCGCTGATGTTACAGTTGTTAAAATATTTACTATGGAATTATGTTCCCACCCATGTTGCATCAGGGAGAGCAAACAGGATTAACAGTGACAGCATGGTGTCCAGTTGGACCTTAGACCTTGGAGTGGACTCTACACCCAACAAGGACAAAAGAAATGTTTTCCAGGAGGTTGGCTCAAGTAACAGAAAAGAAATATTACAATCAGGAGGAAGAGAAAAAAGAAGCTTGTGTTCCCACCCACAGCATCATGTTACCACTTCCAGATGAGTGTTGATTCTTGTAAATAGGTAGCAGACAGCCTCCAAAGGCTCACAGATGTAGGCCGTGGTGTCCTCCTTTTGTGCCTGTGACTCATAAGAAACAGATTTAATCCTGGGTAGGTGTACCCAACTAGTTATTCCCTGAAGTTTATCAGCAGTGGGGGTACTCAATGATACCAGATAGTGGCCCCTCATTTTGGTTGTGTTGATCTTCAGGGGATCGATCCTTCTTTCCAGGTTTTTAGCAGGACTAAGTCTCCTGGTTGAATGGGGTATTCAATATTTCCCTTGTGGGAGGGGGCGATTCTTTATTTCCATAGACTTGGAGGGCCTTTTCAACCTGGCCTAAGTTGACAATATGGGTGAGCTTTCTATGTGTCTCCTCCTTAAGCAGGAGATCTGTAGTTAAAAAGGGCTGCCTCTAAGTCATCTCAAATGAACTAAGTTTTAGAGTTCCCTTTGGGGCCATCCTTATACATAAAAGGGCTATGCATAGGAGAGAAACCCAGGCCTCCGAAGTCTCCTTACATAGCTTTGCTTTTAAAAACACGATTAGCTTTTTCTACTTTACTGGAGGATTGAGGTCTCCAGGGAGAGTGAAGATGACAGGTGGTAATATTGAAAGCTGATGAAACCTGCAGGGTCACTTTAGCTGTGATTGAAGGAGGGTCTGCTATCCTTCTGCAGACTTTTAGGTAATCTAAGCCTTGGAATAATCTTTCTAAGTAAAAATTTGGACATATCAAATGCCTTCTCAGTCCTTGTGGGAAAGCTACCTGTTGAAAGTGTCTATAAATACTAGCAAATGTTTGTCCCCTGTATGGTGGCATCTGAGTAAAATCTGTTTGTCAGCCTTCCTTAGGGTATGTCCCTTGATGTTGTACAGGCTTGAGTAGGAGGTGGGCGCATGGAATGCCTTCCTGGGTCGTTACGGGCACGAAGTTCACAGGCCCTGGTTGATCCTCTTTACAGTCTGAAGTGGTTTCTTTCCTAAGATTTGAGAAACTCATTTGAATAGGGAGTCCCATCCTAAATGTGAGGACTCATGTAAATGCTTAACTGTCTTGTTTCTCAGCCTTGGAGAGAAAGAGTTTGTTCTTTCTAGGAACCATCCTGAGGGATCCTTTTGTAAGCCTTTCTCTTCTGCCCATTTAATTTCCTCAGGGGTATAGTATTGTGCTGCTGACATGGGCAGAGTACCTGGCATTGGTGCAGTGGCCTGGAATACTAGTGTTTCTTTAGCTGTGGCCTTAGATGGTCTGTTTACCAAAGCATTTCCTCTGGTAATAGAGGTGTCTCCCTTCTGGTGTCCCCTGCAGTGAATGACTGTCACCTCCTTTGGGAGCTAGACAGCATCTGAAAGCTTGGAAACCTCAGAGTGATGTTGTCTGGGGGATCCCTGAGCTGTTAGTAGTCCCCCTCCTTTCCATGTAGCAGCAAGAGCATGGGGTACCAGGAACCCCTATTTGGAGTCATTAAGTACATTGACTCTTAAGTCTTCCCAATTGGAGGTCCCTGATGAAAGCAATCAGTGGGGTGGCAAAGCTTTTGCCTCAATGATTTCTCATTGGCTAACTGCCGCATAACCTGTCTTTCTTACTCCATTATGCATAAAGCTACTCCCATCTACAAACCATTCAACATGGAGATTGGGCAGGGCTCATCTTTGAGACCAGGCCTGCTTTGGTAGGTCTGTTTAATGGTTTCTACACAGCAGGGAGTAAGTTGGGAAACTCTTTTCTGAGATGTGAAGTCCACAAACGGGGTAGCAGGGATTAAAACTTGGTACACATTAAGAGCAACACCTGGAGTATGAAGCAGAAGGCCCTCATATTTTAGTAAGTAACCTCCTGTCACTGCCATTAGTGTCTTTTTGCATCCCAAGGTAAACTTTCTGGCTACTTCTACCAATAGAGCAGTGGGAATCATAGTTTGCAAGCAACCTGGCCACCCAACTGCCACCTTGTCTAGCTGTTTAGAAAAGTAAGCCACTGGTCTGGGGCTAATCCTGATCCTTTTAGTTAGGACATCCCAAGTCATCCCTTGTTTATCAGCCACATAGAAGGTGAAAGGTTTTTCTAAGTTAGGGAGTCCCAAAGCAGGAGCTGTTCCTAGTTTTTCTGTTAGGGTTAAAAATGACTGTTGGCAGGTTCTATCCAAATTCAAAGGCTCATGATCACTCCCTTTCAGAGCTTCATAGAGTGATTTTGCTATAAGCCCAAACCTGGGCAGGAATCCAGATCTGACAAAATCTGGCCATTTCCAAAAGGGCTCTTACCTGTCTCTTAGTCTGAGGGGGCTGGTGTGCCAAGATGGCCTTGGGGTGGAATCCCGCACTAGAGAACTGGTGAGAGACTAGGGGATTGAAGAGGCCCTGAAGGTGGTGGGCACAGGTCTCCTAGGGGGAGCAGTTAAGAGGGAGCCATCTAGACTATGTGGGGCAGCTTCTGGGTGCCTGGGAATACCATGAGCCAGACACGCTCTACAGCTAGCCCTTAGGTTAGGATTCTGGTGGCGGACCATAAAAGCCTGCACATAAGAAACTTCTTCCCATTTTCTTTGCTTTTTACAAAGGAAATCTAATTGTACAATATTCTTGTAGTATAAAGAACCATGCATAGGCAAAATCTGTTGGTTGCCAATTTGTATTGAACCCAAACATTATTGCAATAGAAATAAGATTTTTCTTTTTCAATTTGTCTAATTTAAATTGGTTACAATTGTCTAAAAGCTGAGCAGCAAGTCCCTCGGGATGCTTGCCATTGTCTCCATGTCTAGTAAAGATCTCTACAGGGGGTTTCAGTTAGTCCAACTTCAGCAAATGCTTAGTTACTTCTCCCTTTTTAATTTCCTATTTTCTACAAAATACAGATAATAGGGCACTACGAAAGTGGATTGTGCACTACAAATGAGCATTTGGTGGTTGAGCCTGAATTCCACAGAAAGTGAGGGTTATGCAGAGAGGGGCTAAACAAATGGTGACTGTGGAAGAGACAAAGGGAAGTGGGTAAACAGCATTGCCCAAGGGGAAACCCTGGAAGCACAGACTTGTGGGAGAACTTACCCAGCGGTGGAGCAGCAAGTTTCACATGAGGTAGCAGCTCCCTGGCCACTTGCCCATTCACTCAGCTCTGCTGCCTGCTAGGGAAAATAATGGCTCTGAAAAGAGCCTTTGGCTATTGGTACAACTCTGTAGTGTTAGCCCTTTATTGTTAAAGCTTTTGTGTTACAGCTCTTGCAGCCTCTGTCACAGACTGCTTTGCTGTCTCTTGCCATCTCTGCTTGTTGTCTCACTGATCTCTGTCTCTTGCTGTATTCGTGTGTCTTGCTGACTGCCATCTCTCATCTTCTCTTGCATTCTCTTGTTTGCTGTCTTCATTCCTTTGTTAATCACCGAATGATGCAGGGCAAGTGAGCCTGAAAACTGGGGCTTAGCCTAAGAGGGTTCTGGTGTTTACCAGGAAAGAATTCAAAAGCAAGCCAGTAGTGTTACACAGCAACTTTCATTGAACTGGCAGTGTGCGGCAGCATCAGAGGTACTGCTCCTTGTGGAACAAGGTTGCCCTGGGCACACTGCCTACTGGGTAGCCCTTGAATTCTTTCCTGGTTAAAGCCAAGGACTCTCTCAGGCTGACCCCTAATTTGGGGGCTCACATGCCTCAGTTGCATCTATGTCAGACCATACTGCCTCCATATGGGGCTCCATTGCCAGAGTTGCTTTTTGGGTAGGGTCATGAATGGCCTTGCCCTGAGCTCCCTTATCTAATCTTGTGGCTGCCTTTGAGGACATTGCTAGGGTTTGGGAAAAAGAAAGAAAAAAAAAAAAGGCCAGATGTGGTGGCTCATGCCTGTAATCCCAGCACTTTGGGAGGCTGAGGCAGGAAGATCAGGAGGTCAAGAGATTGAGACCATCCTGGCCAACATGGTGAAACCCTGTCTCTACTAAAAAATATAAAAATTAGCTGGGAGTGGTGGCATGCACCTGTAGTCCCAGCTACTTGTGAGGCTAAGGCAAGAGAATTGCTTGAATTCAAGAAGCAGAGGTTGCAGTGAGCCAAGATCACGCCACTGCACTCCAGCCTGGCGCCTGGTGACACAGCAAGACACTGTCTCAAAAACAAAAAAAAAAATTGTGTATGATTCTCCATCTTACGGAGATGAGAGAGCTACAGATGCACAGGTAAATGTGTGTGTGTGCATTCATGTGTGTAAACCCACAAATAATCAGTTGCCTTCAGATAAAACAGTGATTTACTTAATATTACTAAGTTACAGTATTGTGATTTATGAAACAGTGGAAAGAAAAATGTGCTGTTTAAATAGGGATTTAACACAGGAAACACAAGTTAATCAGGAAGAAAATACATTTTAAAGACAATGTAAACCTCTTTCAGTGGACTTTGCCAGGTGGTGTGGAGGACAGTGACCTAGGGCCCCAGCTCTTCAGGGCAAGTGTAGCAGGCAGTGTGCAGAGTACTTAGGTGTCCTTTCTGAATAATGTCTTTCCTGTCTAATTTCAGGTGGAATGAGGAAGCTGACCTCATATTAATAAAGAGTAGTTTGATTATTGAGAGGAAATTTTCTCTTTAAAATGAGAATTATTATCCTAGGTTTGGAGTTGATGTATGGAACTCAGGGGTTTCCTACTCTTGAAATTGTATTGAAAGTTTTGGAGGTATTTGTATGTATGTGTTTTTTCACAGATAGGTTTGTGTATATGTACATTTTTCTAGATATAGGTTTTGTAATTTTTATCAAGTTCTCAAAGGGGCATGTGAACACTCCCACACCGATTGAACAATCATGGCTTAAATGATTTAGGGTTTTAGGTCTTAGGGGTGGTAGACTGTATTATTGTTGTAAAGTATTCACTGTGCCTTCCCATTGGCACCATCTTGCAGAAGGATTAGAGTCCCAGCCAACTGATGTTGAGCTTGGCCATGTGACTTGCTTTGGTCAATGAAATATGAGTGGCGATGACACATGCCACTCCTGAGCAAAAGAAAGCCATTGCTTGGTTCCACCATCACGCTTTTACTTCTGCCATGTGACTGAAATATCCCAAAGAGGGGCTGCACCTGCTTTCTTGACTGAGAATGAAGAGACCAGAACTGAAGTTGATTCTGGAATATGCCACCCTAGTAAGAAAAAGACCATATCGTTGTAAGCCTCTGAGATTTGGGGGTTCTTTGCTGCTGGCAACATTACTTAGCATGGCATAACTGCTCCAATAGGTGGCAGCCTGCGTTTCATTCAGAATCTTACAGGACACCACTGGAAGGCCCTAGTGTGAACAGCTTCCTGCGGTTTAGTCCATTAAGAAGTGACACATTTTTTCCTATGTGGTGCTTCAAGGTTTCCCTGTGGAGACAGACATAAGACATTCCTGTGGGGTTTGTCTGTTGAAACTCAGAGGTCATTTTGCCAAGCTCAGAGTGCTTTTCTCTAGCAGAAGGGAGCCACTCTGTTCCTGTTTCTTCTCTCTGCCCTGTGGCTAAGTGTGTGAAGAAAAAAATCACTGATACAAGGAGATGTCTCAAGTCAGGAACAGCTCTTTGAAGCAAAGCACAAACCACCTAACAGAGTCATATGAGCGTACTGAAAAATTATGGGGTGCATATCATTTGTGCTGCAAAGTCCACTATAGATTTATTTTCTAAAATGCTCCCTTATTCTAGGAATGTCAAGGATGAGGAATAGCTGTTACCACAATAGAGCACAATGAAAGACCACCCAAGTAAGAAAACAGATTTCAGGGGTGACTCATAAACAAAGTTCTACCTTCGGGAAAATAAAGAAGCCATCCATTACCCACACAAAATGCATAATAATAAGACAAGTGCTTCATCATTTTATATTTGACAGCTAGAGGTCAGAACTCAAAAGGGAAACACTGCAAAATCTCATTCTTTAGTCAGATTGGGCTGCTCATGAATCATATAACTATTCTGTCTTTGGAGAGATTTGACTTAATCCATACCCCCAGATTCTTAACTACTACCATTAAGTGCTTTTAATTTTTAATAATTTTGTTGTTTTTAAAAAATCTGCACTAATTACCCTACTGACTTAAAATGGAGAAGGTTACTAGCCAGTTTATAAAAGATCTGCCCTGAAGCTTTTTACCCAGTGGAAAATGATTATAGGAAACCATATTGCTATGTTATGAATACTCCAAGTGGAATAATTTCTTACTCACCCAGTGCTGTATATCTTCAGCTGTATAAAAGCAGCTGAAATTGTTCAGCTGCTTTTCATCACAGTTTGTAAGACTTTATTATTTCATCTGTGGCATTTATTCATTTAGTTAAGGCTTATTTATTGCTTACTTTTTATTTGCCAGGTACTATTCTTGGTGTTGGCTCAGCAAAGACTCCACTCTTCAAGGTGGTTGCATTCTAATGAGGGAAGGCAGAAATTAAATACTAATAAAGATAAATAAATGTGTAATATGTCAGGTGGTGATAAATACTCTGAAAATGATAAAGCAGAATAAGATGAGGTAGAGAATTATGGGCAGGGATATTATTTTATACAGGATCATCAGGACAGTTCTCATTGATTAAGACCATTTATGAAAGTCCTGAGTGAAGCGAGGCAATGGCCAGGAAAAGATCAGTTGGAAGAGTGAGGAATTAGATTTATGTCTCATTTTACTCAGACACAGTTCTGCAAAGTTGTATGTAAATTGAATTTTATTTTAAGCATATTATGAAAGCTTATCATAACTTTTTGGGTAGTGAATCTCTTTCTAAAATGAAGATCCCATTGGTAAACAATTATGCTCTCTAAGTAATCTGCATTGTAAATGCAAGTTTCTACACATTGAATTCACTTTAAGAAGGCTACACATGTTCAGGGTAAGATGTTATCAATGAATAATGGATATGAAGAAGAGTTTTGAATTAGTGAAAAGTCTTAGGTATAGATTTTTTAAAAAACTTTTTAAAAAGTATGTCTAATTGTAAACAATGCAACAGTGTTGCATAGTTGAGGCTCTTAGAATACCTCTTTGAATTAATAGCCAGAATGCTTTATGATTAGCATATGCAAATCACAAATGTTTTCAAAATGTCTGAGAGCTCTTAAAAATGATTTCTGTAGTTTGGTTAGCATTATCCTTGTACTCTTATTTACCCTGAGGATATGCTGGAAACACACACTTTTCAAAACTAGTGTAGACATAACTCAGGCCTTGGGCAGGTTATCAAGTAAGGGATGTTTTAATCTGTAAGATTGGGCACTGCTCCTCTTTAAGTTATCCTTCTTGGATTCACTGATTTATTAGAAAAACCCTCTTAACAGAAGAGTTACCAAACTTGTCACCACCCCCATTAAGAAATAAACTTTATGCATAAATTTTGACTATAACAAAAACTCCCTGATCTGGTTGTGACAATCCAAACCTCGGGGAATATGAGCTTTGATTGTTATTGCTATTTTAGAACATTACGGTTGCTGTTACTTTGTAGAAAAACTTAACTGGTGTGAAGGTGAACAATCAGTACAAGAAACAAGTTCCTCATCTCTTTCACCTTTTTGCCACCTTCTCTTTATCCCTGTCAGTAGGTACAATAGATGCTAATAGGTCCAATCAGATTGATCATTTTAGAATTATGACCTGTTTCAGGATTGGAGATTTCTGGGGAGTGCTTTTGTGACAGTCCCTTTCCTTCCTCCTCCCTCACAGAACACTCACTGTGTGAGTCATCCAGATGACTGCACTGCTGCTGTTACATGCTCACCACTTACAGACATCTTTCTTAGGGTTACCAGGCCTGCTGTTTTTGCATGTATTTTCTCAATTGAGTTAAATAACACAGCTGTTACTTTTAATATGTAAAAACATTTGTCTCTCCATGGCAGCATGGGATTTTATAAGCAAAACAGTTTCATCTTTAATTTACAGGTGTGCCACACCAAGCTCTTTGTCTGGAAAAAAGTCCAAACTTGGTTTATTTCTCTTTTCTAAAAAATTTGTTTTCTTTTTTTTTTTCCATGTGGTTTCCTCTAAAGAGTCTATTTGTTCATATCTGGGCCTTGAAATCGGACTTGACAGTATTATAAAATCAATAAACTCTATTTAAAGTACTAAACAGAATCCCAGTGGTTGAGATTGAGGGGCCAGCTTTCCTCCTGATTCCACACAGGCTTGTTTCTCTCTCTTCTCAATCTTTCCATCCTCCCCCTTTTCAAACTTCTGCATGCTTATTTTTAAAGTGGGGTTTTTTGCACTCTTGACTTCCATATCTGCTGTATTAGTTTCCCAGGGATGCTATACAAAGTATCACAAACTAGGTAGCTTAAGACATTAGAAATTTATTCTCTCATTTCTGGAGGTTAGAAATCTGAAATGAAGGTGTCTTTAGGGCCATCTTCTCTCCAAACTCTCTACAAAACAATCCTTCCTTGCTTCTTCTAGCTTCTAGTGTTTGCCAGCAATCCTTGGTTTCCTAGGGTTGTTGTATATCATTCCAGTTTCTGCTTTTGTCATCACTTGGCATTTTCCCTGTGTATCTGTTTTCCCATAGTGTTTTTTCATCTCTCTCTGTCCAAATTTTCCTCTTATGGGGTCTCCGTTTATTGGATAAGGCCCCGCCCTAATCCAGTATGATCTCATTTTAACTTGATTACATCTGCTAAGACCCTATTTCTATATAAGCCCTCATTCTGAGGTTTCAGGTGGGCATGGCTTTTGGGGACATTATTCATCCCTGTACACCTGCACAGAGCTATTCTTACTGAGAGCTTATAAATGGTCCAACATCAGCAATTATAGTCTAAGTCTTTTCTTTTGGGAAATACTTCAAATACATAGCATATTTGTTTGGGGGGTGGGGTAAACTAAACTTCTAATCGAAATTTAACATAATACAGAGTACATCCACAAACTATAAGTGAATGCATTTTTACAGAGTGAGCACAGCCATGTAACTACCACTCAGATAAAGAAATAGAAGATCACCAGCAACCCAGAAGCCTCCATCATGTCCCCTCCCCAGTCATTGTCTCCTTTGAATAGTCTTTATTGTGACTTCAATCACTGTTGGTAAGTTTTGCTTGTTTTTTAATGTGATACATATATACTATATTGTATCTGGCTTTTTTTGCTCAACTTTGAGTTACATCCATACCATAACATGTAGCTGTAGTTTGTTCATTATCTTGGGTGCCTAGTATTATATTTTATGAATAAGCTAAACCTATTTTTTGATGGTGTTGGCTCAGCAAAGCCATGGACTGATGGGCACTTGAATTATTTCAAGTTTTTTGTAATTACAAATAATACTTTGTGTACATTTTGGTGCATCTCTTTGGATACACCTATATATGTCTTTGTGTTTGCTACCTGCTTAGAAGTAGAATTGTTAGGTCACATAGAGTGTGTTACCTTCTAATGCTCATATTTAGCATTAGAAGATATGGTTTTCCAAAGTGGTTGCACCAGTGTACATTCATACCAGAAGTATATGAGACTTTTAGTTGCTCTGCATCTTTGCCAACATTTGAAATTTCTCTTTTCCATTTTAGCCTTTTTGGTGAATATATAATAAAATTTCATTGTAGCTTTCAGTTGCATTTTCCTGATTACTGATGATCTTGAGCATGTTTTACTATATTAACTTGCCATTCATGTGTTCTTTTCTGTAGTGCTTTTTAAAACTATTTTGCTTTTCATTTTATTAGATTTCTATCTTTTTATTTGTACTTTATAACAGTATTTGACATTTTCTGGATATGAATTCTTGTCAGATATATGTGGTTCAAAATTTTTCTACCAGGCTGTGGTTTCTTTCTTCCTTGTGTTTTAAAATCATGTCAATTTAGGTATCTTTTCATTTATGGGTGACAGCTTTTTATATCTTATTTAAGAAATCTTTGATTGCGCTAAGTTCATGAAGATATTCTCATATGTTATCTTCTATATGATTTGTTTTTATTTTGTATTTGGGCCTATAATCTAATTGGAATTGATTCATATGTCTGTGTGAAATAGAAGTCAAGGTTTTTTTGATTTTTTTTTTATATGAATCTCTAATAGACTGAACACCATTTATTAAAAAGATACTGCCTTCACATTTTAATGTGCAGGTCATTTCTTGGACTTTCTACTCTGTTTAACTTGGTACCAACATTATTTTATTATTTTGTTTTTGTTACTATAGCTTTATAATATGTCTTGATATCTAGTAGTGTAAGACTTCAGTTTGCGCTTCATTTTAAAGATTGCCTTAGCTATTCTTGGCTTTGTGTATTTCAATAAAAATTTTTAAGTCAGCTTGCAAATTTCAAAAAATAGTACCTGTTAGAAATTTGATTCGGAGTTATTGAGTGTGCAGATTAATTTAAATAGAACTGACATCTTTACAATATTTAGTCTTCTAATCAATGAAAATGATAGTTTTCTATTTCAGTGATGGCAAACTTTTTTAGTAAAGAGTCAGACAGTAAATATTTTAGAACTTGGGGATTCTATACAGTTGTTGTTGGATATTCTTATTCTTTTTGTTTTTTTAGCTCTTTGAAAATGTAAAAAACCCTTGTTCACAGGCAGTAAAAAACAGGCTGGAGGCTGCAGTTTGCCAATCCCTGCTCTATTTTAGTTTTTATTTAATAATATATCAAATAGTGCTTTATAGTTTTCTGGGGAGAGTTCTTGCATTTAAAATATTACAGTTAAGTATGATATTAATGATAGTATTTTTAAAGGTATCTTTTACCAGATTAAACAAGAGCCCTTCTACTTAGCTAGGAATTGTTTTTACATACATGCCATGGAATACCATGCAACCATAAAAAGGAATGAGATTATGTCCTTTGCTGGGACATGGGTGGAGCTAGAAGCCATTATCCTGAGCAAACTAACACAGGAACAGAAAACCAAATACCGTACGTTCTCACTTATAAGTGAGAGATGAACAACACACACTGGGGAAGGGGTGCTGGAGAGAGGGAGAGTGTCAGGATAAATAAGTAATGCATGTGGGCCTTAATACCTGGGTGATGGGCTGATAGGTGGAGCAAACCACAGTGGCACACATTTACCTGTGTAACAAACCTGCATATCCTGTGCAGGTACCCAGAACTTAAATTTAAAAAAGAGTTGTTTTAAAATTATTATTGACTGTTAACATGTATCAAATGCTTTTTCTGAATCTATTAAGATGATAGTATGATTTTTTTCTTTTACTAGTTAGTGTGGTAAATTATAATTTTTTTAAATTATACTTTAAGTTCTGGGGCACATGTGCATAACACGCAGGTTTGTTACATAAGTATACATGTACCATGGTGGTTTGATGCACCCATCACCCCCTCATCTACATTAGGTATTTCTACTAATGCTAGCCCTCCCCAATCCCCCCAACCCTGCTATCCCTCCCTTATCCCCGCAACCTGCAACTGGCCCCTATGTGAGATGTTCCCCTCCCTGTGTCCATGTGTTCTCATTGTTCAACACCCACTTATGAGTGAGTGAGAACATGTGATGTTTGGTTTTCTGTTCTTGTCGGTTTGCTCAGAATGATGGTTTCCAGCTTTGTCTATGTCCCTGCAAAGGACATGAACTCACCCTTTTTTGTGGCTGCATAGTATTCCATGGTGTATATGTGCCACATTTTCTTTATTCAGTCTATCATTGATGGGCATTTGGGTTGGTTCCAAGTCTCTGTTATTGTGAACAGTGCTGCAAGGAACATACCTGTGCATGTGTCTTTATAGTAGAATGATTTATAATCCTTTGGATATATATCCAGTAATGGAATTGCTGGGTCAAATGATACTTCTAGTTCTAGATCCTTGAATCACCACACTGTCTTCCACTGTGGTTGAACTAATTTACACTCCCACCAACAGTGTAAAAGCGTTCCTATTTCTCCACATCTTCACCAGCATCTGTTGTTTCCAGACTTTTTAATGATTGCCATTCTAACTGGCATGGGATGGTATCTCATTGTGGTTTTGATTTGCATTTCTCTAATGATCAATGATGATGAGCTTTTTTTTCATATGTTTGTTGGCCTCATATATGTCTTCTTTTGAGAAGTGTCTGCTCATATCCTTGTCCACTTTTTGATGAGGTGTTTTTTCTTGTAAATTTATTGAAGTTCTTAGTATATTCTGGATATTAATAGCCCTTTGTCAGATGGGTAGATTGCAAAACTTTTTTCCCATTCTGTTGGTTGCCGGTTCTGTCTAATGATAGTTTCTTTTGCTGTGCAGAAGCTCTTAAGTTTAATTAGATCCCATTTGTCAATTTTGGCTTTTGTTGCCATTGCTTTTGGTGTTTTAGTCATTAAGTTCTTGCCCATGCCTATATCCTGAATGGCATTGCCTAGGTTTTCTTCTAGGTTTTTTTTTTATGGTGTTAGGTCTTATGTTTAAGTCTTTAATCCATCTGGAGTTAATTTTATATAAGGTGTAAGAAAGGGATCCAGTTTCAGCTTTCTGCATATGGCTAGCCAGTTTTCCCAACACCATTTATTAAACAGGGAATCCTTTCCCCATTGCTTGTTTTTGTCAAGTTTGTCAAAGATCAGATGGTTGTAGATGTGTACTGTTATGTCTGAGGCCTCTGTTCTGTTCCATTGGTCTATATCTCTGTTTTGGTACCAGTACCATGCTGTTTTGCTTACTGTAGCCTTGTAGTATAATTTGAAGTCAGGTAGTGTGATGCCTTCAGCTTGTTTTTTTTTTGCTTAGGATTGTCTTGGCTATGTGGGTTCTCTTTTGGTTCCATATGAAGTTTAAGGTGTTTTTTTGTGAAGAATGTCAATGGTAGCTTGATGGGTATAGCATTGAATCTATAAATTACTTTTGGCAGTACGGCCATTTTCATGGTACTGATTCTTGCTAACCATGAGCATGGAATGTTTGTCCATTTGTTTGTGTCCTCTCTTATTTCCTCGAGCAGTGTTTGTAGTTATCCTTGAAGAGGTCCTTAACATCTCTTGTGAGTTGTATTCCCGGGTATTTAATACTCTCTGTGGCAATTGTGAATGGGAGTTCACTGATGATTTGGCTCTCTGTCTGTTATTGGTGTATATATTGTGATTTTTGCACATTGATTTCATATCCTGAGACTTTGCTGAAGTTGCTTATCAGTTTAAGGAGATTTTGGGCTGAGACAATGGGGTCTTCTAAATATACAATCATGTCCATGTCATCTGCAAATAGAGACAATTTGACTCCTCTTTTCCTAGTTGAATGCCCTTTATTTCTTTTTCTTGCCTGATTGCTCTGGCCAGAACTTCCAATAATATGTTGAATAGGAGTGGTGAGAGAGGGCATCCTTTTCTTGTGCCAGTTTTCAAAGGGAATACTTTCAGTTTTTACCCATTCATATTGGCTGTGGGTTTGTCATAAATAGCTTTTATTATTTTGAGATATGATCCGTTGATGCCTAGTTTATTGAGTTTTTAGCATAAAACACTGTTGAATTTTGTTAAAGACCTTCTCTGCATCTATTGAGAGAAAAATAGGGCTTTGTCATTGGTTCTGTTTATGTGGTGGATTGTGTTTATTGATTTCAGTATGTTGAACCAGCCTTGCATCCGAGGGGTGAAGCCGACTTGATCATGATGGATAAGCTTTCTGATGTGCTGTTGGATTTGGTTTGCTAGTATTTTATTGAGGATTTTTGCATCAATGTTCATCATGGTTATTAGCCTGAAATTTTCTTTTTTAGTTGTGTCTCTGCCAGGTGTTGGTATCAGGATGATGTTGGTCTCACAAAATGAGTTAGGGAGGATTCCCTCTTTTTGTATTGTTTGGAATAATTTCAGAAGGAATGATACCAGCTCCTCTTTGTACCTCTAGTAGAATTCTGCTGTGAACCCATCTCATACTGGACTTTTTTTGGTTGGTAGGCTATTAATTGATGCCTCAATTTCAGGCCTTGTTAGTGGTCTATTCAGGGATTCAACTTCTTCCTAGTCTAGTCTTGGGACAGTGTAAGTGTCCAGGAATTTATCCATTTCTTCTAGGTTTACTGGTTTATTTGCATAGAGGTGTTTGTAGAAATCTCTGATGTTAGTTTGTTTTTCTGTGGGATCAGTGGTGATATCCCTTTTATCATTTTTTATTGGATCTATTTGATTCTTCTCTGTTTTATTAGTCTGGCTAGCAGTCTATGTTGTTGATCTTTTCAAAAAACCAGCTCCTAGATTCATTGATTTTTTTTTTTAAGGGTTTTTTTTTTGTGTGTCTTTATCTCCTTCATTCTGCTCTGATTTTAGTTATTGCCTGTCTTCTGCTAGCTTTTGAATTGTGCTCCTCTTGTTCTTTTAATTGTGATGTTAGGATGTTGATTTTAGATCTTTTCTCATGTCTCTTGTGGGCGTTTAGTGATATAAATTTCCCTCTAGACACTGCTTTAAATGTGTCCTAGAGCTTCTGGTACATGTATCTCCATTCTCATCGGTTTTGAAGAACATCTTTATTTCTGCCTTAATTTCATTATTTATTCAGTCATCATTCAGAAGCAGGTTGTTCAGTTTCGATGTAGTTAGGCAGTTTTAAGTGAGTTTCTTAACCCTTAGTTCTAGTTTAATTGCACTGTGATCTGGGAGACTGTTATGATTTTCATTCTTTAGCATTTGCTGAGGAGTGTTTTACTTCCAATTATGTGGTCAGTTGTGGAATCAATGTGATGTAGTGCTGAGAAGAATGTATATTCTGTGGATTTGGGGTGGAGAGTTCTGTAGATGTCAATTAGTTCTGCTTGGTCCAGATCTGAGTTCAAGTCCTGGATATCCTTGTTAATTTTCTGTCTCGTTGATCTAATATTGACAGTGGGGTGTTAAAGTCTCCCAATATTATTGTGTGGGGGTCTACGTCTCTTTGAAGGTCATTAAGAACTTTATGTATCTGGGTGCTCCTGTACTGAGTGCATATATATTTAGGATAGTTAGCTCTTGTTGCATTGATCCCTTTACCATTATGTAATGCCCTCTTTGTCTCTTTTGACCTTTGTTGGTTTAAAGGCTGTTTTATCAGAGACTAGGATTGCAACCACTCCTTTTAATTAATTTTTTTTTTTTTTTGCTATTTTCTTGTCCAATTTTTCCTCATCCCTTTATTTTGAGCCTATGTGTGTCCTTGCACATGATAGGTCTCCTGAATACAGCTCACTGATGGGTCTTGACTCTTTATCCAATTTGCCAGTCTGTGCCTTTTGATTGGGGCATTTAGCCCATTTCCATTTATGGTTAATATTGTTATGTGTGAATTGATCCTGCCATTTTGATGCTAGCTGGTTGTTTTGCCCGTTAGTTGATGGTGTTGATGGTACATTTTTGCAGTGGCCAGTACTGATTGTTTCTTTCCATGTTTAGTGCTTCCTTCAGGAGCTACTATTGTAAGGGGGGCCTGGTGGTGATGAAATCTCTCAGCAGTTGCTTGTCTGTAAAGGATTTTATTTCTCCTTTGCTTATGAAGCTTAGTTTGACTGGATAAGAAATTCTGGGTTGAAAATTCTTTAAGGATGTTGAATATTGGTCCCTGTTCTCTTTTGGCTTATAGGGTTTCTGCTGAGAGATCTCATTTCAACCCTGGTGAATCTGATGATTATGTGTCTTGAAGTTGCTCTTCTTGAGGAATATCTTTGTGGTGGTCTCTCTATTTCCTGAATTTGAATGTTGGCCTGCCTTGCTAGTTTAGGGGAGTTCCTTTGGATAATATCCTGAAGAGTGTTTTCCAATGTGATTTCATTCTCCTTGGCACTTTCAGGTACACTGATCAAACGTAGATTTGGTCTTTCCACAAAATCCCATATTTCTTGGAGGCTTTGTTCATTTCTTTTCACTCTTTTTCTCTAAGCATGCCTCCTTGCTTTATTTCATTGAGTTGTTCTTCAACCTCTGATATTGTTCTTCTGCTTGATTGATTCAGCTACTGATACTTGTATGTGCTTCATGAAGTTCTCATGTGTTTTTCAGCTCCATCAAGTCATTTGTGTTCTTCTCTACACTGGTTATTCTAGTTAGGATTTTTTCTAACCATATTTCAAAGTTCTTAGCTTCCTTGTATTGAGTTAGAACATGCTCCTTTAGCTCGGAGAAGTTTGTTATTAACCACATTCTGAAGCCTGCTTCTGTCAATTCTTCAAACTCATTCTCCATCCAGTTTTGTTCCCTTGCTGGGGAGGAGTTGTAATCCCTTGGAGGAGAAGAGGCATTCTGGTTTTTGGAGATTTCAGCCTTTTTGATCTGATTTCTTCCCATCTTCATGGATTTTTCTACCTTTGGTCTCTGAAGTTGGTGACTTTTGGATGGGGTCTCTGAATGGATGTCCTTTCTGTTGATGTTGAAACTGTTTCTGTTTTAATTTTTCCTTCTAATAGGCCCCTCTCCTGCAGGTCTGCTGGAGTTTACTGGAGGTCCTTCAGACCCTGCTTGCTTGGGAATCTGTGGGGGCTGCGGAACAGCAAAGATTGCTGTCTGTTCCTTCCTCTGCTAGTTTTGTTCCAGAAAAATATCCACTAGATGCTAGCCAGAGCTCTCCTGTCTGAGGTGTCTCCCAGTTAGTGTACACAGGGGTCAGGGAGCCACTTGAGGAGCCAGTCTGTCCCTTATTGGAGCTCGAGTGCTGTGCTGAGAGATCTGTTGCTCCCTTCAGAGTTGCTGGGGAGGGAAGTCTGCTGAAGCTGAACCCACAACTGCCCCTTTCCCATGTGCTCTGTCCCAGGAAGGTGGGGGCTTTTTAAGTCCCTGATGGGCTGCTACCTTTTTTTGGAGATGCCCTGACCAAAAAGAATGGAGTCTAGTAACAGGCTACCTGAAGAGGCCTTGCTGAACTGCCATGGGCTCTGCCCAGTTGCTCTGTAAACCTCTTATTTACTTTGTTTACACAGGCAAGGTCAAAGCCACCTACCAAAACCTAAACAACAGCAGACGCCCCTGCCCCCACTGAGTTTGAACATCCCAGGTGGACCTCGGACTGCTGTGCTGGCTGTGAGAATTTCAAGCCAGTGGATCTTAGCTTGCTGGTCTTTGTTGGGGTGGGACCTGCTGAGCCAGATCACTTGTCTCCCTGGCTTCAGCCCCCTTTTTCAGGGGAATGAGCAGTTCTGTCTTGCTGGCATTCCAGGCACCACTGGGGTATGAGGGAAAAAAAAGCTGCAGCTATAATGGCCACCCAGTTTTGTGCTGGAAAGCCTTGGTGCTGGCCTTGAAGGCACCAGAGGGAATCTCCTGGTCTGTGGGTTGTGAAGACCATGAGAAAAGTGGCGTATCTGAGCAGAATGCCAGAGTGTGGGGAAACAGTCCCTAATGGCTGCCCTTGGCTAGGAGAGGGAGTTCTCCAGACCCTTGCATTTCCCACATGAGGTGACACCCTACCCTGCTTTGGCTTGCCCTCCTTGGTCTGCACCCACTGTCTAACCAGTCCCAATGTGTTGAACCTGGTACTTCAGTTGAAAATACAGAGATCACTTGCCTTTTGCATTGCTCTTGCTTGGAACTGCAGACTGGAGCTTTTCCTGTTTGGTTATCTTGCACACTCTGAGTTTCAAGTGTTAAACCAACCTTGTGGTCCTGGAGTAAACCCCATTTGCTAATTGTGTGGTATCTTTTAAAATCTATATCTATATCTGTATTGCTGTTTTCTTGTTTATATTTTCATAAGAGAGGTTGTCCTGTAGTTTTCCCTTTCTGAAATGTCTTTGTTACGTTTGGATTGAGAGGTTATGCTGACCTATCTTCTATTGTCTTTTTGTATTCTCTGAAACCATTTGTATTTTGAGTGAGGTCATCTGCAGCTCTCAAGACCAGCCCAGTTACCAGCTGAATACCACTGAATGAACAAGTACAGTTGGCCCTTGGTATCTGTGGGCTCCACACAAATACCAGTTCAACCAGTTGCAGATCAAAAAAAAAATTTTTTTTTTAAATCTGCAAGGTTACAAAAAGCAAAGCTTAAATTTTCTGTGTGCCATGTGCTATGTTGAATCCATGTGAAGTGATAGGCAAGCATTGCATTCAGTATTACAAATAACATAAATGTAGGTTATGTGCAAGTACACCATTTTATATGAGACATATAAGATCAGATAATCCTCAGATGATGGTATCTGTGGGAGATCCTAGAGCCAATCCCCCATGGATACCAAGAAATGATCATATATCCATAGTCATACTACCGTTGGTTAACTATGGGAGCAGGAGAAAGTCACTTCACCTCTCTGAGACTCAGCTTCATCATCCTTAAAATGTTGCAGTTGAATCTTTAGGAAAAGTCTAGCTTTAATGGCCTGTGATTCTTTTTCATTCTGTTTCTTGGAATGTGCAATGAAGATTGTGCTTTGTAAAGTGCTTTGAGCTGCTTTTCCTCACTCCTACCAGATGGCAGTTCTAGTAATCTCAAGCATTTGTTTTGAAATGTATATTAAATTATTAATAAAGTGCCCTCGATGGCGAATAAGTTGAGAATATGGTGGAGAAGTCAAGAAATATGAAGATCTCAACTAGGAAATATCTGTCCTTTTCACTTGGTGGCCAAACTCACTGGAGATGAAGAGAGGGCCTTGGCCACTGTGCCAGGTGTGCCTGCTACAGTTCTTGGAAAACAGAGGCTGCTCAGTAGAGGAGGGTGATAAATCTTCCTGACAAAGCTCCTGTCAGGAGAGAATGTGCATAACTCAGCCCTGAGCCTTTCTATGAGCTCTGCCAAGTCCAACAGGCAGGTAACAAAACACTAAAAAAAAAAGTGATGTCAGCCTAGCCTGGCGAGTGCCAACACTACTCCCTTAATTACTCTACCTAGTGACAAAAGCTATTCATCAAGCTTGAAATAAAGTGGTTTTAAAGTCAGAAATTTATGTGCCAGCCAGTCAGAGGCTGTAATTTTGGGGGCATTGGTTCAAAGCAACATAAACTAAGATGAAAACAAAATTGGAGAGCCAGGTAACTTTACATTTACACAATAGCACCGTCAGGTTTGTCTTTGGTCCTTTCTGATTTTCTTACCATGTCTTTTTCCCCATGTTCTAGCCAAATAAACCATTTCATCCAACCAAGATCCCATCCTGAAGCCAAAAGGAAGATTAATTCAGTCTTGATTTACTCATTAAACAAATATTTGTTGTATTAAATGAGTATAGTTCAAAGAAGGCTGAATAATCCTGGGGGAATTAATTCATTTATTCAGCAAGTATTGAATACCTACAGTGTGCCAGACATCAACTAAAGGGCTAGGAAAATGATGGTAAACAAGACAGCAAAGGACTCTTTACTCATGGAGCTCACCTATGTATACAGAAGAAAACATAAATATATGAGAAGATGTGGATAGTGATAAATGAGAATGACGGCGAGTGGGCAGGGAAACATGAGAAGAGGCATATGAAAATCTAAGCACTAGAGCAGGGATATACTTAATGCATCTGGTGAATGGAAAATGGGTCAGTGTGGCAGACATGGGAAAGAATGGAAATAGGCAAGGTCAGAGAGGTTGACAGGGCCAGATCAGGAAGGGCCTCTGAGCCAGAATGAGGATTGTGAATTTCATTTTAAGTACAATGTAGGCCATTGGAGAGTTTTAAGCAGAGTGATCATGTGACAAACACCTTATTGAATGTGAAGGAGTTGAAAAGGTTTTTGCAAAAGAAGAGTCATTATCTAATTCATGATTTATTGAACTTAAAACATTTATTGAACCTTTGTTATGTGCCAGGTGTGGATAACAAAGATGAAAAAGATACTGATTGTCCTCAAGGTGCTGTGTGGAGACACACAGTCTTGTGCATGAATAAAAACAACATGGCAATAATAAACATCAGTGCCTTAGTGGGGCAAAGTCATGTGGTGCCACTTCCATCTGTTTTCTTCTAAATGCAGAAAGGTACCTACTACATTCTAGAAAATAAATATGCCTCTAGGTCGACTCTTCCAGAGGAAGTGTGAGCATTCTAAGAAGAGGCACAATGGAACCACAAGTCTCAGGACTTCGGTTCTCTTCCCTACATGGCTGGGAGACACTGTGAAATGAGAGCAGATGTTTTTGGGAATCCAGCCTTCATATTTTTCATCAGTAAAAGAGGGTTAAAATATTTGCACTGTGTAGTCTCCTATAGCTCATCAATCTGAAACCCAAGGGATCCTTTCTCTGGATCATTGATTTATAGGATATATTTTTGCCTTAGTAATAGGGAAGACTAACTTTGAACCCCAATAAAACAAAATGTTATCCCCAACGAAGAATTTTAATCTTTTCATTAGTAGATACGTATTGTAAAAATTGGGCTTAATTATGATTATCATTTAAAATTTTTGAATGTTTACAGAAATTGTATAGAATTTTAGAAATACTTTTGAATATTAACAACTTGTGGGATATATTTTCTTCTCTTCCATTTCTAAGTACCTATATTCTTAATTTTGTCTTATGTCCTGAAAAGCCTTGAATGTTTACTCTCTGGATCTTTATCCAAAAAGAGTGCCAAATCTTGTTTGAAAACTGGAATGTTGTAGAACACAGTATTTCCCAGAGAGAGATCCCTGGAATTCTCTTCCCACTGATGCTCAATGCAGAAGATGGTACCCTGGCCAAATGAACGTCCTGACAACTCCTGAAGTAAATAACACACTCATGGCCACAATCTAATGAATGTACGAATTCATTTTACTTTAACTGAATGCTTCTCAGTATCTTCGAAGACAGACTCGTCATTGGATAACAATCTTCAAAATGCATATTGGGCCCTGGCCATGAGCTGGGTTCTCTCTGGCAGACTCCTGTATTCTCTAGGTATGCACTTTTATTCGAAGCCTCTGGCTGCAATGGTAGGGAAGTCTCTTTGTTTTAAGGTATAGTCTTTCCCCTTTGCTGGACCAACTTGGCTGCCAACTGGGAACCACACATGCCTAAACGATACTTTTTCTTCCCAACCCTGGAACTGTTCCTTCCTAAAGTCCTATGCCTGGAGGCCAGTGGAAGCAGTTTGGCCTCAGATTGAGGAGACCTAAATCCACAGACAGTGTGTAAGACATTGAAATTGCCTTGCCTGGGAGAGGCGAGGGGTTTGAGCCATGTCATTTACACTCTCTGGCCTGGTTTCCCCTGTGACTCTAACAGAACATTGTGCAGCACACTGCTTCCCCTCAGTTTCCCTGAGGGACATCTGAAGCCAGTGAGAACTTCACAGAGCTCAGCCTATGTGTGTAGGGGCTGAGCTCTGTGAAGCTCTCATAGGGTCCAGATGAGCAGGGCTTGAGCCCTAATTCCTCTCCCACCTCAAGCACTACCATTCCAATAATAATAACTGCTATCTCTTTTGAACTCTGTGAACCACCTGAGCAAGCTGCGATGCTAGCCTTTAGCAGTGGCCAGAGTGATTCACATAGCACCTGCAGGGTCAAACTCATTGAGGGACATTATTAGCAGGTGTTCAACAACTGAGACAGATATCGGCTCAATGAGTGAGTAAACAAATGCCATTCAGCCTCCTGGTAGGCAGACACTCGTGCAGTATGAGGATTCCAGACTGCTCTCTATGCAAGCGACACCATGCTGAGAGGAGGCAGGGCAGGAAACCTGAACAAGCATGGGTTTGAGTCCCAGACCTGCCAAACAGCCAGACACCACCTTGATCAAGTATTAAAACTATTCCCGAGGGCTGGTTTTCTTCAATACCTACCTCGCTGGATTCTGGGGATAATGAAGGCTTCATAAGGGAGCTTATGTGACAACTGTGAAGGGTCTGGCACATGATAAGAACTGAATGGATCACAGTGACAAAGAGGTCATTAGGGTTGAAAGCTTCCCTGGCCATCACCCCATCGACTCCCCATATTCAAGATGAGGTGACTTAGTCAAATGCCAGTCAGTGGGAGACCACAGGTTCTCTCAGTCTTAGTCTAGTGCTCTGTGTTATACATTTCTGCCTTCAATTGTACATTCCTGAAAGAAAAATTGCCGTTCTAACCTTGAATATCCCTGTAAATTCTGACTTTCCATTAAACTCGAAGGATGGGTACCTGGCTTCCAGTGTTTGTAGGCTGCTCAATGTGATTTTTTAACCACAAAGCTGAGAACATTGCCGTCTAGAAGGAAGGCATCTCTTGCCGACACTCACAGGTTGCCAGGCTGGAACTTGGGAACACCAGGCTCACAAATGCTGCATACATGTAAGCAGTTGGCTTGTCTACACCTCATGTCTTGAGGAAGGTGAAACATCGAGATGTTGTACTGCTGTCTGAACATACCCGGCTGGAGCTAGGCTTCTGGGGGCTTGGCTGAGGGTTTATAGGAGCCACCTGAGGTGACTCAGGTAAGTAGCAACATGGCAGGGAGGAGAGGAGCAGAGGCAGCAGAAGGGAAGAGAAGAACAAAGGCACTTGTTGCAGCCTGGAGCAGGTAATGGTCTTCCTGCTCCAGCCTACAACAGTGTTATACACCATGTCTATATTCCTTGCCAGATTGGCCCATAAAAATTGCATTAAACACATAAGCCATCTGCGCTATAATAATCCTGAACTGTTAAGGTTACCTGAGTTTCTGTGAACTAGACTGAGGACCTACTCACTCAGCATTTTCATAGTATTAGTTACTATTAATAATTTTGTTAAAATAATAAAGTATACTGAAGAATACATGTCTTTTCCCTTACTGTCCCCAAACTGATCCCACTTCTAGAGTTTTCTACTGATAGTTTATGTGTCTTGTAGATATTTTCTTTGTATATATAACCGTAGTAGGTATAAAGTCCACAGACATCACTCAGAAAGTGACATTTAAAGTGTCACTGAAGGAGGACAGGAAGTGAGTCACGTAGCTATGGGGGCTGGGGAGTCCCAAGCAGAGGTAACAGCAAGTGCTGAGCCCCTGGGTGGGACTGGTGGGCTTGGGGAGAACAGCAAAGAGGACCTGAGGCTGGAGCAGAGGGAGGGAGGAGGAGAGGTGTGGGTTGGGGATGGAGAATAAATAGGGCTTTGTAGGTCAGGGTAGGTGCTTGGGCTTTAACTCTGAGTAAAAGGAGCATCTGTGAGCTGAAGCACACCATGATCTGACTAATTTTTAATAGCGGGGAGAATCCTTTGGAGGCTGTTGTGTAATAATCCAGGTGCGAGATGACGGTAGCCGGAAACGTGATGGTAGTGCAGTGTAAAAATAATTGCATGCTGGATATATTTTCAAGGTACAGCTAATGCGATTTGTTGGATTGGTTGTGGAGTGTGAGAGAATGAGAGGAATGTAGGGCAGTTTCTAAATTTGGTGGCTGAACAGCCAGAAAGACATGGTGGAAAATTCATGGTGGGGCTAGTGTTCCAAACCACGCCCACTGGGCGCAGGGTCTGTGCTTCCTCCTCCATACAGTCTTGCCTCCCAGGCACCACATAACCTTCCATAACACTGGGTGTGGTAATAATTTGCACTCCAAGGCAAAGAACAAAATATCAGAATATTGTCTTCTGTTAAGTTGGAGACTTTTTAGCTCAAATCAGTTATAGTGTCTGAAAGAGTGTTCTGTTGGTCATTTCTGATACTTAAAAGATGCTTACTAGAACCCAGATAATTCATCTCTAGAATTCCGGTTGGGAATGATTGCACTAGACCATTATTCTAGAAAGTCTAATGTTTCTGTTTTTGGTGACTACATTCTCTGTGCAAGAGTTTCATGGGGTTTCTTTTGTTCATTGATCACTTTCTGTGCTTTATAATGAAAACAGTGAAGACAAATGTGCTATTTATAATTTTCTTCCTGGAGTCATTTCAATTAAAAGTTAATTAAATGTATTCACATCATAATTTTAAAGTATTCTTTCAGTAATAGCGAGACAATGTAAAAGCTGTAAGAGTCCCCAAGTCTAAAATAAACTTATGCAAATACCTTTTCAAAATGCCACAGTGTGCATAGACGCATTACTTAAACATGGTTAGTACTTTTATGTCTTTATTAATTTTATTCATTAAACTATAGAAAGGATGACTTGGGATTAAGGGGTATTCAGGGAAGACTTTTCACAGTGTTAGAGAACAGCATGGTAGGGGACGTTGAGCCTTCTTTGCTTTGGAGCCGGTGGTTCTCACATTTTGGTGCCTACCAGGAAACACTTGAAGAACTGGTAAAGTGCATGAAGGCCTGGGTTCACCCAAGTAGGATGTGGCCTGGGTCTTTCGTATTTTTCTTTGGTTCCCTGGGTGATTTTGAACACCCACCAAAATGTGAGAGCTACTGCTTTAGAATGCCAAACTTCCTTAGTATTTTGAGTCAGTGATTCTGGATTCTGAACATGACACTGTAGGAGGGGACATCTGTTCTGCTCAATGCTTTGGGTGCCTTAAGTGTGATATCCAACTCCCGCCTTCCAGGAGTGTAATGTCTGAAAATGGCCGAAGTCAGCAGGGGTCCCAAGCATTTCATGCCTAGGAACACCTAATGCACTCTTTCCTTAGAAAGTGAGCTGTGGAATTCTGGAGTTCCATTGACAAGACTGCAAATGTGTGGGTTTGCAGGTGACATACTAATTTGCACCAAAGCAATTCTCTTATTTCTTTGCCAAATGCATCTTTCTGTATAGGAGCCCCTAAGTCTATTTTTCTGCCAAGAACCCTATTGTGGTTATAAGTGGAGGAAGGGGAGGCTGTGTGGACTCACTCCAACATTAGAGATGAAGTCTCCCTAATCAAAGGCAGCAGAAGATGCAAATCTAAGGTCAAGAGAAACAGGGTTTCTGAAGGGTTTAGACCGTTTTAATTCCATATTTTATTTCCACTGTGGGAGAGAAAGACATCTTGAACTTCCCAATAATAGTAACTGTTAAAAAGTGCTAAGTGGCTGGGCACAGTGGTTCATGCCTGTAATCCCAGCACTTTGGAAGGCTGATGTGGGCAGATCATGAGGTCAAGAGATCGAGACCATCCTAGCCAACATAGTGAAACTCCCTCTCTACTAAAATACAAAAATTAGCTGGGCGTGGTGACACACACCTGTAGTCCCAGCTACTTGGGAGGCTGAGGTGGGAGAATTGCTCGAACCCGGGAGGCGGAGGTTGCAGTGAGCTGAGATTGCACCACTGCACTCCAGCCTGGTGATGGAGCAAGACTGTCTAAAAATAAAAAGTGCTAAATATTATCCCAATAACATTCTGGACAATATTTTAGTTCTCCTCATAAACTCAACTGAAGATTCAGTATTAGGCTCATTTCACAGAAGAGGAAATGGAGGTACAGAGACCCTGCCCAAGGCCATGCCTGTTATGGGAGCTAAGATCCAAACCCAGACTGACTGGAGGCAAAGTATATAATTTTAACCATTATGCTGTGCTGTCTCCCAACCTAGCAGGATTTATGCCCTCAACCCCATTCCACTATGCAGGCCTAAGAATCATAAATGGGAGTGATACAGAGAGATGAACACTCCAAGGCAGCCCTGCAGACAGTTGAGCTGTCTGGTGTCAGGCAAGACAACTGGGGTTCCTGGGAATCCTCCCTTGCCTGAGAAACAAGGACCAGGGTGGGAATGGAGGCATGCAGGATGGTGGTCAGCTGGAACACAGTGGCACAGCTGAACTTATTACTTACAGGTGGCATCCATTGTGACTGGGCAGTGCCTGTGGCTTATCAATCCTTGAATGTTCCGAGTGTCACTCCTGGATGTATGTTCCTCTTTCTGAGAGCCATTGCTGACTTGATGATAGGCCCTGAATTATCAAGGACCTTGTACTAGGACAGAAGAGAGAGAGACCAGTTGTTTAATGGGCCAACAAGGGCTGCTGACAAGTGGCAAGCTGTGAGCTATTGGGAAGGCTTGAGTTGTGGGGTGGGAACGGCAGAGGGTAGAGGAGGTTCAGTGAATAGGATGAACACCATGATCCAGGGCAAGATTTCTAAAACTTGGGTAATACAAGGATCCTTTTTTTCCCCGAGATGGAATCTCACTCTTATCTGCCAGGCTGAAGTGTAGTGGTGCAATCTTGGCTCACTGCAACTTCTGCCTCCTGAGTTCAAGCAATTCTCCTGCCTCAGCCTCCTGAGTAACAGGGATTACAGTTGCCCACAGACACACCTGGCTAATTTTTGTACTTTTAGTAGAGACGGGGTTTTGCCATGTTGGCCAGGCTGGTCTTGAACTCCTGACTTCAGGTGATCCTCCTGCCTTGGTCTCCTGAAAGCACTGGGATTATAGGCATGAGCCACTATGCCCAACCAATACTATGTTGAATAGAAGTGGTAAGAGAGGGCTTATACAACAGGCATTTGTCTTGTGCCTGTTTTAAAAGGGAATGCTTTCAGTTTTTGGCCATTTAGCATGATATTGGCTGTGGGTTTGTCAGAAATAGCTCTTATTATTTTGAGATACTTTCCATCGATATCTAGTTTATTGAGTTTTTAGCATAAAGGGCTGTTGAATTTTGTCAAAGGCCTTCTCTGCATCTATTAAGAGAATCATGTGGTTTTGTTTTTAGTTCTGTTTATGTTTATAGATTTGCATATGTTGAGCAAGCTTTTCCTGCCTGGGATGAAACTGACTTGATCGTGATGTACTTTTTGATGTGCTGTTGGATTTGGTTTGCCAGTATTTTGAGGTTTGCCATTATTGAAGATTTTTGCATCAATGTTCATCGTGGATATTAACCTGAAATTTTCTTTTTTAGTTGTGTGTCTACCAGGTTTTGGTATCGGGATGATGTTGGTCTCATAAAATGAGTTAGGGAGGATTCCCTCTTTTTGTATTCTTTGGAATAGTTTCAGAAGGAATGGTACCAGCTTCTCTTTGTACCTCTGGCAGAATTCGGCTGTGAACCCATCTCATCCTGGACTTTTTTTGGTTGGTAGGCTATTAATTGCTGCCTCAATTTCAGACCTTCCTATTGGTCTACTCAGGGATTCATCTTCTTCCTGGTTTCGTCTTGGGATGGTGTTAATGTCCAGGAATTTATTTATTTATTCTAGATTTACTGGTTTATTTGCATAGAGGTGTTTGTAGGAATCTCTGATGGCAGTTTGTATTTTTGTGGGATTGGTGGTGATATCCACTTTATCATTTTTTTATTGTATCTATTCAAATGTTCTCTGTTTTCTTCTTTATTAGTCTGGCTAGCAGTCTATCTCTTTTGTTGATCTTTTAAAAAACCCAGCTCCTGGATTTATTGATATTTTTGAAGGGTTTTTTTGTGTGTCTCTATAACCTGCAGTTCTGCTCTGATCTTAGTTATATCTTGTCTTCTGCTAGCTTTTGAATTTGCTTGATCTTGCTTCTCTAGTTCTTTTAATCATGACATTAGGGTGTCGATTTTAGATCTTTCCTCATTTCTCTTGTGGGCACTTAGTGCTAAATATTTCCCTCTAGACACTGCTTTCAATGTGTCCCGGAGATTCTGGTGCATTGTGTCTTCATTCTCATTGGTTTCAAAGAACAGCTTTATTTTGCCTTCATTTCATTATTTATCCAGTGGTCTTTCAGGAACAAGTTGTTCAGTTTCCATGTGGTTGTGTGGTTTTGAGTGAGTTTCTTAATTCTGAGTTCTGATTTTATTGCACTGTGATCTGAGAGAGTGTTTGTTATGATTTCCATTCTTTTGCATTTGCTGAGGAGTGTTTTACTTCCAATTATGTGGTCAATTTTAGAATGAGTGTGATGTGCTGTGAGAAGAATGTATATTCTGTGGTTTTGGGGTGGAGAGTTCTATAGATGTCAGTTAGGTCTGCTTGATCCAGATGTGAGTTCAAGTCCTGGATATCCTTGTTAATTTTCTGTCTTGTTGATTTGTCTAATATTTACTTAATGGTCAAATAAAACATTAATTGTAAATTCTTTATGAATTATAAAACAAAAAGATGTAAAATGACATAACAATAAAATTCAAATTAGAACTCCTGCTTTTTATTTATTTATTTATTTTTGCTCTCCATTTAGTTGGTAAATCTTTCAAGAGTTGCAATTCTCGCATCTGATAAAATAGATTTTACAGCAACAAAGATGTAGTGGTAAAAGGATCAATGCAACAATAAGAGCTAATGATCCTAACACCCAGATACATAAGACCCATAAAGAGATTTAGACTCAATGAGATAGAAAATTAATAAGGATATCCAGGACTTGAACTCAGATCCAGAACAAGTAAACTTAATAAATATTTATAGAGCTCTCCACTTGAAATATACAAAATATACATTCTTGTCAATACCACATCACACCTACTCATAGGTTTGAATGAAATATTGATCAGCCATTATTAATACCCATTTTTAGAATAAAGCAACATTTCCATTCTCTCTCCCTCTTTTTCTTCCTCTTTCTTCCTTGCCTTCTTTCTTAAAAACAAAAAACAAAAACAAAAAAAAACCCTAAATCAAAAACACATAGCACAGTGCCTGGCAGAGATCCAGGGCTCTGGGAGTGGTAACTAATATAGAACCAACAGTCAACAAATAGTTTTTGAGCACCTACTAAGTGCTGGTCATCTTTACAGGCACTGAAGCCAGAGCAGGAAACACAACAGCTCCCAAAGAGCTTATAATCAAATGAGAGAGGTCAACACAGACAAGAGAGAAAAAACTATATAATAAGGCAAGTGAAAATAAGTGCTTTGGGGAAAAATAAAACAGGTGAAAGGGAATCTTGGTTGGAATCTTGGCGGAGTGGCCAGGAAAGGCCTCCACGAGAAAGCAACTTTTTTTTTTTTTTTTTTTTTTTTTTTTTTTAAATTGAGACTGAGTCTCTGCCCACCAGGCTGGAGTACAGTGGCATGATCTCGGCTCACTTCAACCTCCGCCTCCTGGGTTCAAGCAATTCTCCTGCCTCAGCCTCCCGAGTAGCTGAGACTACAGGTGCCCACCACCACATCTGGCTAATTTTTTGTATTTTTGGTAGAGGGGTTTCACTGTGTTAGCCAGGCTCAAACTCCTGACTTTGTGATCCACCAGCCTCGGCCTCCCAAAGTGCTGGGATTACAGGCGTGAGTCAACACACCCGGCAGAGAAGGTGACATTTAATTAAAGAGCTGAAAGCAGTGAGCAACCAAGGCATGAAACCACCTGGGGTAAGAGCAGTCCAGGCAGAGGTACAGCCAGCGCAAAGGCCCTGGGGTGCATTTCAGGGGCCAGGAAGTAGGGAAGAAGCAAGAAATGGGGTCAGGGAGATGATGGGGCAGATTAGGCTGGACTTTGCAGTCCATCACAAAGGCTTTGGCCTTTATTCTGAGTGAGGTGGGAGCCATGGAAGGATTTAGAGCATGGCAGTAGTATGAGTTGATATATTCTGAAAAGAACTCTTCAGCTGACGTGTTGAGTACAGGCTAAGGGTGCAAGGCTGGACACAGGGACACCATTAGGAGGCCATGATCTAGCAAGAGGTGATAGTGGTAACTGTTGTGGGGTAACTGTTATAATTAAAAAAAATAAAAATAAAATAAAATTCAAATTAGTACCACTATTTAATGTGATAGATGCATTTGCTTTGCTGAAACAGCCACACCTTGTAATGTAACTATGGGATTGGCACTACAGGCTCTTTGGATGCAGATACCTCCACTTCACATGTGATAGGATGACTTGGTTAACATTGTACAGTTGTCTACTGCAAGACCTTTGTCTGTGAAGCCCTTTGGCTTCCATTGTATGCAAAAATGTGATTGATAAGTTATGTCAATTTCTGAATAACTCCTTGGTGCCAATGTGATTGTGCTACAAATTCAGGTACCAATGTTGTATGGTGGTTCTTGATTATAAGGGGGTGATTAGATAATAAATAATGGGCTTATTTGTATTTTTTTTAGATTAATTTGGGATTGTTTCACTGGAAATTAAGCCCTTAGAAGAGCAGGGGCTTTTGTTTGCTCTCTGCTGTATTTTTGGTGCTGAGCATAGTACCTAGAACAGCTCTGCCCTATAGATAGATAATCCAACCATAGATACGAATCACACATGCAATTTAGAATTTTCTAGTAGTCACATTTCAAACAGTAAAAAAGGAACAGGTGGAATTAACTTTAATAACATACTTAGCTGAGTATATTCAAAATACTATCATTTTATGTGTAATTGATATTCAAATCACTGAGATATTTTACATTTTTTATTGTAAGTTTCCAAAATTTGGTATGAATTATTTTACCTTTAAAGCATCTCTCAGTTAAGGCTAGCCACATTTCAAGTGCTCAGTAATCACATGTGGCTAGTGGCTACTGCATTGAACAATACAGACATAGATGATAATAGGTGCTCAATAAACTTTAAAAAAATATTGCTGATGGCCAGGTGCAGTGGCTTATGCCTGTAATCCCAGCACTTTGGGAAGCTGAGGTGGGCAGATCATGAGGTCAGGAGATCAAGACCAACCTGGCCAACATGGTAAAACCCGTCTCTACTAAAAATACAAAACTTAGCCAGGCATGGTGGCACTCACCTGTAGTCCCAGCTGTTCGGGAAGGTTGAGGCAGGAGAATCCCTTTAATCTGGGAGGCAGAGATCATGCCATTGTAGTCCAGATTGGGCAACAATAAGTGAAATTCCATCTCAAAAAAAATATTGCTCTATAAATGATAAAAAGAACTTTGAGGTCCTCAAATGTTCAAATATGCTGGTTTCAGTGATTCTGATGCTGTCACTCATATTATAGTGGGGAAACAAACAAAAGAAGTGATTGTAAACTTCTTACTTCTCACTTGAATAAATGCAGTGGCATCCTCCTATCTGGTCACCTTGCAAAGCTTATTAAGTCCCTCCCTTGTTCAAAAACCCTCCAGTGGCTTCTCTTCAACATTAAAATGAAGTCCCTCCCTTGTTCAAAAACCCTACCTTGTTAAGTTTATTAAGTCCCTTGCTTGTTCAAAAACCTTCCAGTGGATTCTCTTCAACATCAAAATAAAGTCCAGTTTCCTTAGCATGGATTGGAAGGCCGATGATGTTCTGGCCCTTATATTCTCTGCCTCATCCAGACTGGACTTATTCTTGCTTTTTTTTTGGTGGTTTGTTTTCACATGCTGCTTCATGTAACTGCAACATTCCTTCTCCTCATTCCTTAGCTAACTCCTACATATCCATGAAGGGCAGGTTAAATGTCACTTCTTCCAAGAGGCCCTCCCTGACCCCATGGACTATTTAGCTCTCTGATTCTTGCTGCTGTGTACTGCCCTAGTTAAATATTCTTTACTCTCAGCTCCCACATCAAAGCCCTGTTTTCAGGAGCTGTACCTCTTACTTTTTGGCAGCTGGGATAACTTAGGAAAGACAAAGTCTGACTTGAATCCTAAAGGACTAGGGGATTTTATTGTCATCACAAAGTGTGGTCAGAAGTTTTGAGAGAAAAGAATTGGACATTTTCTACTTGGTTAAAAAATGTTAGGCTAAGCCTTAAGTAAATTGCAGAAATCCCATTCTTCCCATCACCATGTGGACCAGGGAATTACTCTAGTTAAGGTCAGCTGGCCACTGTGTTCTTTTTTTCAGTTGGGAGCTGTGAGTTGTTGGAAAACTTGTGACTCCTCTGTCCTTGAGTATTGAGGGTTCCTCCTAGGTCCTCCCCCTCATCAATTAAAATGACTCACATAGCAATGATTTTTAGCATGCAAATTAACTAGAAGTGTTGTTCTGAACCACAGGAGCATCTCAGAATCACCAGGGAGTTTTCCTAAAAATACATCTGTTACATATCACTCTCCCCTACTCCCCTTCTAGGCCCATGAATCAGAATCTCTCAGGATGGGGGCCACCAATATGTACTATGTGTAGGCTTCTCAGACAACTCTGATATTTCATCTCTGGTTAAGAATTACTGAGCTAGGGTACGAAGAGCAAAGTAACCTAAAACCAGAGGCTTTGCAGATTATGGGCTAGCTTCTTAAGGCAATGTAGGTGGCTAGGGGCAATAACACTTCTTATTCCAGGAGCACAGTCTGGAAGAACTATGAACCAGGGGTGGGAAGGGGCAGCTAGTATGGAAGGGCAAGAGAATTCGGAACTCAACTGATCAGGCTTTATTTGTTCCTTGTGCAGCTCGTAATCTTAAGTTTTTATTGCAAAGCTGCCAATTTGCTTTTACAATGCTAATAAAAGTCTGATGTCTTATGACACTGTGCATTTGTTATTCACTGTATCTGTTAAAAGATGAAATAGTTCATTAAAAATTGTTCTCAAGCCACGTTCAAATGCCTGTTTGTAAAGAAAACATAGCAAAGTAAAATCTGACGTTTTATCATCTATTGGCCATGAGGCTTTAGAGGTGCAGATGAAAAGTAGTACCTGTATATTTGGGGTGGGGATTGAGGGGGACATAGTGTTGGCCACAACAGTATTTTGTATTTTTCAACACGTACTTACTGAGGGCCTATGATATGCCAGATCTAGTTTCCAGCAGTGAAAACAAAGCCCAAATCCATGCCCTCATAGAGCTTACATTTTAATGGGAAAAAAATGCATGAATAAGTAAGTTATTATATAGTGCTATAGATGTGGTAATTACTATGGAGAAAAATAAAACCTAGGAGGATGGGCATTATTGTGTGTGGAGTGGGAATGGACAGGAAGGTGGTGGTGACATTTGAGCACAGACTTAGAGGAGAAAACGGATGAACCATGCAGGTGTCCCGTAGTAAAGTGTTCCAGGAATAGTAAGTGCAAAGACCCTGAGGCAGGAGACTATTTGGAACGTCTGAATGGTAAGAGGATGGCAGGAGATAAGGTGGGGAGGTAACAAGGGGCCCAGGTGGCTACAGTAAGGAGGTCAGCTTTTACTTCAAGTGAGATGAGCAGTCATTGCCAACTTCTGATCCAAGCTGTAAGAGACATAATTTTAAGAGGGATTGTTAGGATGGTGAATGGAAAATGCATTCTCCAGAGACAGTGGTGAGGCAGGAAGACCCTTTAGGAAGCTGTCGCAATATCCTAGAAGTGGCTTGGACCTGAGTCAGAGATGAAGGTAGGGAGAAGGAAGGCAGATTCTCAGTACATTTTACAGGTAGAGCTAACAGAATTTGCTGAATGCAGGGTGTTGAAAACATGTGTTTGAATGAAGAGACTCCTCCCCGAAACAGGCTTTGTGTGAGCAACATGGCTGTTTATTCACCTGGGTACAGGTGGGCTAAGGCCAAAAAGGGCATTAACAAAGGGCAGTGGGATAGAATTTGGTTTTATAGGTTTGGGGTGGGCAGTGGAAAGTTACAGAGTAAGATTAGTTACAGTGGTGGGGGTAGGGACAAGGAGTATACATTACCATAAGTTCAGTTAGAATGGCAGATGGGGTAAGAGTAGTTAAGATGGTAGGGTGGGCTGAGGAGTATTCACATTATCATAATAACAGTTAAGATGGTAGTGTGGGATGAGGAGTATTCACACTATCATAATAACAGTTAAGATGGAAGGGTGGGCTGAGGAGTATTCACACTAGCATAATAATAAGATGGTAGGGTGGGCTGAGGAGTATTCACACTGTCATAACAACAGTTAAGATGGCAGGGTGGGGTGAGGGGCTTGTCCAGGGAAGCTCCACTGGGCGATTAGGGACACTGGTGAATGCAGGCAGGGGATGGGAGACGATCAGCCAAAGCAAGAAGGACTTCAGACTTTCGGGCTTCAGGCTTGCACATGGAGACCTGATATACCTGTCTTTTTATGTATAGAGAGAAAGAATTAGAGAAGAAGGGGTGATAACAGGCTTTACGGGGTGGGTGCAAAGTTTCTCAAGGCTTCTTCAAGTGGGATTGAGGGTGGTGTGGAAACCTAAAAATGGGAAAGAATTTAGACTGCTGGGAGATTTGGGGGAAATGGGTAATACGTGAGGTTGTAAGAAGGAGCATTTGTCGTATTGATTAATTGGTTATTGCTGTGTACAATTTTGTAGGAATTGAGAGATTAATTGGAAAAACACAGGGTTTAAATGAGTGAAGGAGAAAGACAGTATTAGAGGACTAAGGAGTGGAAGAAGCCATGAATCCCAGTTAGAGTGTCCAGTCAGTCCAGCCAGGTCCAGAATAACCATTTGCCCGATTAGTGAGCTTTTGGGCTCTGTCTCTTAATTTACTGATGGCATTATATACGAGGCCAGGGTGGTTTACAACATCCAAAGCTCCAACATTTTTTTGGAGCTTTGGACCCAAATGCCAAAGGAACCAGCATGGGCTGCTGCTGTTAAAGGTTGTAGCGGAGTTTGGTGGGGCAACTGGAGGGAGAGCTTTTGTTTTGTGGTGTATGAGGAAGTGTGTGGTATTTACAAGTAACCAGTTACTTTCATTGACAAGACTGGGTATGATCAGAGAATGGGAGCCAGATTAAGAGTGAAATATTAGCTGTAACTGCCTGGAGGAAAAGTGTAAACCGGCACCTTAAACAAAAACAGGGCATGTAAAAGTAAATGAGTACAGTGAATTTGAGCACAGTCAGACAGAAAATAATAGAAACAGACTTTTAGAGTTGTGGTTTAAGTAGAAGGGGCCACTGTATAAAGGTGGAGAAGGCGAGGGGCTGAAAGTAAGTGTGAGGTGTAAAGAGAAAACTTTGGAGGTTGTGAGAGCTAGAGAGCAAATGGGGCATAGCCTGGGATTTTGAAGGATTCTAAGAGTATTAGGGCAGCAGATGCTGCTGTGTGTTGTCATGAGGGCCAACCCAGGACTGTTAGGTTACGTTGTTTGGATTAAAAGGCTACAGGCTGTGGACCTGGCTCCTGTGTAAGAATCCTGACTGCATAGCCCTGGATTTTAGCCGTATATAAGGAAAAGTGTTGAGACAAGTTGGGGAGAGCTAGGGAGGGAGCAGTTTTTAGAGCTGTTTTTAAGGAGTAAAAGGAGTGAGGAAGGGACTTAGGATTAATAGGGTTGGATAAGTTTTCTTTAGTGAGTTTATATAATGGCTTAGTTAGAATAGCAAAACCTGGTATCTAGAGGTGAAAGTAGCAACCACACTCTGGAAGGAGAGAAGCTGTTGTTTGGTGGGTGGGTCAGGATTTGGGAAATTAACTGGATATGATTGGCAGGGAGAGCGTGTGTATGCTGGTGAAAGATTGTAACATATGGGGAATAAATTTGGGTTTTGGAAGGGGATATATGATACCCCTCTGAGTATAGATGCTGAAGAAGCAGGAGGGTGAATTCAAAGGCCATGTTGCAATAGACAGGTGATAACAGGCTTACACCTTTTAAAACCTGTTGTGGGATGGGGTACTGGGGCTGTGCAGGGTAAGAGTGGTTAGGTTTTAAGGGGTTAAGGAGGGGTGAGTGACTTGTAGCAATGGATAGGAAGGTGGTGTTTTACACCTCGGGTCAAGGTAGGGGGACATGAGGGGAGCTATTGAGGAAGGTTTGGGTTTAGGGAAGAGGGAGGTAATGAGGTGTGGCTGTAGCCCAGGAATAGTTAAGGAGGCAGACAATTTTGCTAGGGTATCTTGGCGGAACAGCGGAACTGGACAAGTGGGGATGATTAGGAAAGAATGTGGAAAGGAGTGCTGGCCTAATTGACACCAGACGTGGGGAGTTTGAGAGGCGTGGAGGCCTTGCCGTTAATTCCCATACAGTTATGGAGGTCAAGGAGACAGGTCCTTGAAAAGGAGGCAGCGTGGAGCGGGTGGCCTCCATGTTGATTAAGAAGGGGATGGATTTACCCTCCACCGTAAGAGTTACCCGAAGTTTGGCATCCGTGATGGTTCAGGGAGCTTCTGAGATGCTTGGGCAGCATTAATCTTTAGCCAACAAGCCGAGGATTGGAGCTTCAGGAACTTTGGGAGCAGCGATGTGAGTTGGACAGTTGACTTTCTGTGGGGGCCCTGCACAGACCAGGCAGGGCTTAGGAGGAATTCTGGGCTGCAGGCATTCCTTGGTCCAGTGGCCATGTTTCCCACACTTAAAGCAAGGTTCAGGAGGGGCAGCTGGATGCGCTGCACTCTGGGCACTTTGAAGTTTTTGTGAGCCGTTGGTGTGGCTGGGATTTGTCTTACAGCAGAGGCAGCACATAGTTCTGAGATGTGCTGCTGCCGGGCAGATTTTTCCCTCTTGAACACCTTGAAGGTGAGGTTGCTTAATTCCTGTTGTGGGATTTGAGGGCCAGATCTTAATTTTTGTGCCTTTTTGTAATGTTAGGGGCTGATTGGGTGATAAAATGCATACTAAGCATTTTTCAGGGGTGAGAGAAGGATGACATTTAATTTACTCCAGGTGAGATTATAGGACTGGGTTAAGTATTGGTGGATTTGATAAAAAGGAGTCTAACCAGTGGCCCATTTGGGAAAGATTGGCCAAAGAGAAAGGAATGTGCACCTTAACTATGCCTTTGGCTTCAGCCACCTCTGGAAGGGGGAATCGTTGGGAGGGGCAGAGGAGGTAGCCGTGGGACTAAACTGTAAGGTGGGCCAAGTATGAGGTAGGGAGGTGACAGGAGAGGCATAGGAGATGGGTTGTGGGCAGAGGAAGAGGAGGAAGGCTTTGCGGGGGTGGGGCTAGGTCCTGGATTAGAGCCTGGTTTGAACAGGCAGGGAGGAGAAAGATTGGAAGGGTTGATAGACAAGGAGGATTCTGGCTTACCAGCAGAGGAAGGAGGGGAAGACTGAAGGGAAAGAAGTAGAGATTAGGGAGGGATTGATATGTATAAAATGATGCCTGAATGTAGGGAATTTTAGACCATTTCCCCATGTTGTGACAAAAATTGTTTAAATCTTATAAAATAGAGAGGTTGAAGGTACCAGTTTTTGGCCAGTTGGAACCATTACTTAACTTGTATTGTGGCCATGCAGTGGCCCAGTAAAGAGAATGCAGTGTTACGGAAGAAGATGGGATATTTAGGCTTTAGGTCAGGAGACAGTTGGAGACATGAGGTTTTTTAGAACACAGGCCAGCAGAGAGGAGGGAGGGTTAGAGGATGGACAATTACCCATGTTTCTGTAAAGGCAGCAGAGACAAGGAAAATGGGAATGCAACCCAGTCACTTAACAGGTGTCCCTAGTTGAGACTGGGTTGAACCTCCTCCTTGGTGAGCTATTAAAGAGAACGTCCTCTGCATTGACCTGCCACCAATATTAGCCATAAGCTTGGTGAGTGAGTGACTGGGGTGGACGTCTCCATGATAGTCAAACCCCTGGGGAAAACTGGGTCCCCAGATCCATGACCTATTTAGGAATTTTCAGGTCCTGAACCTCATGAAAGAACCTGGTTTACCTGATTTTCCTTGTCTCGTGGTGGAAAAAAGGACAAACCTGAAAGGGGGAGGAAATGGAAAGGAAAAGACAAAAGGATGGGAAAGCAAAAGAGACTGCTTACCAAAATGGCCGGTGGTGTGCATCTGTGGGCTGGTCTGCTGAAGCCATGTTGGTAGGCCGATTTCTTCATGGAGGGAGCACAAGAACTCCTGTAGGAGTTCCCCTGTCCTGGGTTTTGGCACCAAATGTTGAAAATGTGCACTTTTCTGAAAGAAAGAGTGAAGGATGAGGCAGGTTTCTGGCCTGAGCAACTGGAGAAGTAGGGTGGCAGTTCACTGAGTTAGGGAAGACCATCATGGGGAGGGAGGAGCAGAATGTGGGCAGTGCCTGGAAGTTCAGGAATTTGGTTCAGACCAGCTTGCGAAAGTGAGTCATGGTTTGATAGGTTGCAGCACTCAAATTGCTGCTACACAGAGTTGCTGATTCTAAAGTCTTGATGCATCATTAAGCATTCTAAGAAGAGGCGCAATGGAACCACAAGTCTCAGGATTTAGGTTCTCTTCCCTACATGGCTGGGAGACACTGTGAAATGAGAGCAGATGTTTTTGGGAATCCAGGCTTCATTTTCTTCATCAGTAAAAGAGGGTTAAAATATGTGCTCTATAAAGTCCCTTTAGCTCCATCATTCTGAAACCTTTGTCTGGATCATTCACTTATAGGCTACATTTTAGCCTTAGTAATAGTGAAGACTAACTTTGGTCCCCAGTAAAGCAAAATGTTATCCTCCAAGAAGAATTTTAATCTTATTAGTAGCTACGCACTGCAAAAATTGTACTTAATTATGATTATCATACTTAAAATTTAGAGAAAAGATTACAAAAAAGATTTTTTAATAAATTAGATCAGGGCAGAAAATTTTGGATAATCTTTTTTCCTACTAGAAAATGACCAACAAAAGTTGTCATTTGACCTGAGTTAGTGAGGTGGCAGGAAGCATTAAGACTCTGGGGAGGGTGTGAATCTGGTGTGTAGACTGCACAATTTGGGGAAGAACCAGGCCCTTTTCTTTCACAGCTGGGAGGACAGTAGCCTGGGTGAGTTCTCAAGCCCAGTTCACCTACCACCTGGAAATAGACTCAAGGATGTTAGTGGTGGGGGTCATGGTGGGAGTGAGACTGGCCCTTTGGTTTGCTTGGGAGCTGGGTGAGGCCTGTGACTGCTGGCTTTCCCCACTTCCCTGACAACCTGCATGACTCAGCAGAGGCAGCCGTAATCCTTTTAGGAACATAACTCCATTGACCTGGGAACCTCACTCTGATCCCCCATGGCACCTGCAGCAAGACCCACCCAAGTAGAGTCTGAGCTCAGACATGCCTAGCCCTGCCCTAGTAGTTCTTCCTACCTAGTTGTTCTTCACTACCCACCCTGGTAACTGAAGACAAAGGGCATTTACTCTTAGAAGTTCTAGGGCACTGCCCACTCCTTGTTCCTCCCCATACTACCATAGCTGATGCTGTCTTGAAAGTGCCACCTACCACAAAAATAATGCATTAATCAACCAAAGCTGAGGACCCTCATAGAGTCTATTTCACACCCCCGCCACCTCCACTGGAGTAGATGCTGGTGTCTAAGAGACCCACAGATGGTTCACGGCATAGGAGTCTGTGCAGACAACCTCCAGCACCAGCCTGGAGCCTGGTAGTCTTGCTGAGTAGCTAGAGAGATAATAACCATGACAGCTCAGCTCTCAGGAAGCCACATTCCTAGAAAAAGGGGAGAGTACTACATCAAAGAAACACCTTGTGGAATAAAAGAAACTGAACAACAGCCTTGAGCCCTAGCCCTTCCCTCTGACTGCCTACCCACATTAGAAGGAACCAGAAAACCAACTCTGGTAATATGACAAAACAAGGTTCTTTAACATTCCCCAAAAGAATCACACTGGCTCTCCAGCAATGGATCCCTGATCTGACAAACGGAATTCAGATTAGTTAGTAAGCCAATCAGGGACGTACCAGAGAAAGGTGAAGCCGAATGTTAGAAAATTAAAAAAAAAAAAAAAAATGATATAAGAAGTGAAGGGAGGAATATACAATGAAATAGATAGCATAAGGAAAAAACAATAAAAACTTCAGGAAACAATGAATGCACTTATAGAAATGCAGGATGCTGTGGATAGTCTCAGCAATAGACTTGAACAGGCAGAAGAACTTCAGAGCTCAAAGACATGGTTTTAAATTAACATAATCCAACAAAGAAAATAAGAAAATATGAACAAAGCCTCCAAGAAGTCTGAGATTATGTTAAATGACAAAACCTAATAATAATCAGCATTCTTGAAGAAAAATTCCCTAACAGTTTAGGGAATTTACTGAAGGAATATTTGAGGAAAACTTCCCTAACCTTGCAAGAGAACTAGACATCCAAACACAAGAAGCTAGAAGAACATCTGGAAAATTCATTGCAAAAAGATCATCACCTAGGCACATTGTTATCAGATTATCTGAAGTTAAGATGAAGGAAAGAGTCTTAAGAGCTGTGAAGCAAAAACACCAGGTAACCTAAAAAGGAAAACCTATCAGATTAACAGCAGCTTTCTCAGCAGAAACCTTATAAGCTAGAAGGTATTGAGGTCTTATCTTCAGCCTCCTTAAACAAAACAACCAATAATTTTGTACCCAATGAAACTAAGCTTCATAAGTAAAGATTCAGTCTTTTTCAGACAAATGCTGAGTTTGCCACTATCAAGCCATCATGACAAGAACTGCTAAAAGGAGCTCTAAATCTTGAAACAAATACTGGAAACACATCAAAACAGAACCTGTTTAAAGCATAAGTCTCACAGTACCTACAAAGCAAAAATACAATAATAATAATTAAAAAAACAAGGTATACAGGCAACAAAGAGCAGGATGAATGCAATGGTATCTCATATCTCAATACTAATATTGAATGTAAATGACCTAAATGCTTTACTTAAAAAATACAGAATTGCAGAATGGATAAGAATTCACCAACCATCTGCTGCCTTCAAGAGATTCACCTAACACAGAAGGACTCACATAAACTTAAGGTAAAGGGATGGAAAGAGACATTCTATGCAAATGGAGACCAAAAGCGTGCAGGGGTAGCTATTCTTCTATGAGACAAAACAAACTTTAAAGGAGCGGCAGTTAAAAAAAGCAGAGGGTCATTATATAATGATAGAAGGCCTTGTCCAACAGGAAAATATCACAATCCTAAATAAATATACACCTAACTCTGGAGCTCACAAACTTATAAAACAATTACTAATAGACTTAAGGAATGAGATAGACAGCAGCACAGTAATAGTGAGGGACTTAAATACTCCCCTGACAGCACTAGACAGGTCATCAAGACAAAGTCAACAAAGGAACTATGGATTTAAACTATACCCTGAAACAAATGGACTTAACAAGTCAATCCAAAGAAAGTCAATCCAAAAGAAACTATGGATTTAAACTATACCCCGAAACAAATGGACTTAACAAGTATTTACAGAATCTCCTGCTCAGCAACTGCAGAATATACATTCTATTCAACAGCATATGAAACTTTCTTTGAGATAGACCATATGATAGGCCACAAAACAAACCACAGTAAACTCCAGAAAATTGGAATTATATCAAGTACTTTCTTAGGTCACAGTGTAATAAGACTGGAAATCAACCCCAAAAGGAACCTTCAAAACCAAGAAAGTACATGGAAATTAAATAGCCTGCCTCTCTATGATCATTGGGTCAAAACTGAAATCAAGATGGAAACTAAAAAATTCTTCAAACTGAATTATGGTTGTGATGCAACCTATCAAAACCTCTGGGATACAACAAAGGTGATGCTAAGAGGATAGTTCATGGCCCTGAATGTTAAAATATGTGCTCTGAATGAAGAGACCCCAAAACATGCTTTGTGTGAGCAACATGGCTGTTTATTCACGTGGGTGTGGGTGGGCTGAGTCCAAAAAGAAAGTCAGTGGAGGGCAGTCGGATAGGAGTTGGTTGGTTTGGGGTAGGCAGTGGAAAGTTACAGAGGTTTACAGTTTAGGGCAGTTTTTGCAAGCTGGGAGGGGGTTGTAGGGTCTGGAGTCATGAGGTTGACCAAGGTTGATTACAGAGTCCAATTGCCTTATCTATTGAGGTGAGAACAAGGAACAAGAGAATGTCTCAAAGTTAATTAGGTGCTCATCATTCTTCCTCTTTTCATGGTCTTCCAGTTACTTCAGATTTTCTAATTCTGGGAGGCCATTCAGATGTGTGTGCTTGTGGGTCACCGAGGTCGCCATGGCGTCGATGGCACTGTCAGTCAGCCTAAAAGATCTTACATTTCTGTCTTTTTATATTAGTAATGTAAAGGTAAAAGAAATGAAGAGTGGAGGACAGTGGAATATTAGGAAGGCCAGCGCAGAGGGGTGATGGGTTGATGTTTCTCAGGGCTTTTTCAAGCTGGATTGGGGGTGGCATGGAAACCTAACAATGGGAAAGCATGTAGACTGCTGGGAAATCTTGGGGAAAGGGATGATATTGTGGGGCTGTTAGAAGGAGCATTTGTTGTATTGAGAGCTTGGTTATAGCTTGTATACAATTTTGTAGGAATTAAGAGATTAATCGGAAAACACAGGGTCCAAGTAAGGAGGAGAAAGATAGCTATCAGAGGACTCAGGATTGGAAGAAGCCATGGCACCCAGTTAGAGAGTGTCCAGCCAGTCCAGCCAGGTCCAGAATAACCATTTGCCTGATTAGTGAGCTTTTGGGCTCTTTTTTTCTATTGATGGCATCATATAGGAGGCCAGGCTGATTTACACAAAAACAACAGTATTCATTTAGGAATAGGCAAAGACCTCCTTTTTCAGCAGTCAGTAAGTCAAGACCGCTGCCATTTTGAAGGACAACTGCAGGAAGGGAATTTAATTGAGTTTGAAGAGGGGATAGCGATTGAGTTAGTTTTGCAGTGCTAGCAGAGAAATCATGAGAGAGGCTATGGAAGGTGATGATTGAGGTGGTAAGATCTGCTATGCCTGTGCCGAGTGCAGTAGTAATTCCTAACCCTACAAGTAAGGGTATCAGTGGAATGACCTCCTTGGGTCGTGTCAGAACCACAAGGAGAACAGGGAGGCTTTTGACTCTGTTGGCAAACTGAATTTTGGGAGTAAGGAAAACTAGGGTACAAGTGCCTGTCCAGTTGCTAGGAAGGCAGATGTAAGAAGAAGAACCACAGAGGAATAAATGTCTGTGGCTTAGACAGAACTGGAAGTATAAACTGAAAAGGTGAGAAAGTATTCTGAGGAACTGGGGCTTTGGACCCAAATGCCAAGGGAACCAGCAAAAGCTGTGGCTGTTAAAGTTTGTAGCAGGGTTTGATAGGGTAACTGTGGAGGGAGAGCTTTCATTTTCATGGTGTGTGAGGAAGTATGTGGTATCTATCACCACTCACTTTTATTAACCAAGCTAGGTACCAGCAGGCAGGTAGAGGGGTCTGGAGGAGAGTCTGATGAACAAGGGGAGGGCAGCCAAGGAGGGAGTGAGAGACAGGGTAAATGCCTACCTAGGCAAAACTTGAAGTTTATTTGCCAATCTTGTGTAGGGGAAAGTTTGCGGGTAAATGCCTACCTAGGCAAAACTTGAAGTTTATTTGCCAGTCTTGTGTAGGGGAAAGTTTGCGGGCCTGATGTGTAGGAAAAGGGAGGAGTCTGAGAAAGCCCTGAGGAGTAGTAGAGTGACAGAACATTGAGATGTGATTGTTTTGCGGATGGACTTTCATGATGGAAAAAAGTGGTTCTAAAAGATGAGCCGGGAGCTTGTAGTCTATGTGGAAAATGTTATGGAAGGATGAGAGGATAGAGTGAGCTTGTGAGGCAGGGAGGAGAAACTTCCCATAGTGAAAGAACCATTTGCCTTGTGTAGGAAGTGACTGGTAAAGCAAGTTTTCAGAGGAAGAATATGTAGGGAAGATAGATGAGAAGGAAGAATACTGGCTTGTGGGGGAGATACTGGAGTGTACACTGCTTGTTGGGCTGTTTTGTCGCCTAAGGCATTTCTTTGGGCAATAGAATCTGACTGTTTTTGGTGTCCTCTGCAGTGGATAACTCTGGCCTTGGCTGGGAGGAGATCGGCCTTAAGGAGGGCCTTTATTAAGCGGGCATTGATAATAGAGGATCCCTGTGTGGTGAGAAAACCTCTTTCTGCCCATATGGCAGCATGGTGGTGTAGGATGTAGAAGGCATATTTAGAGTCAGTATAGATACTTACATGTAGTCCTTTGGCAAGAGTAAGAGCACATGTTAAGGCAATCGGTTCAGCTTGCTGAGAAGTGGGTGGAAGAGGGGAGTGTGGCTGCCTCGATAAGAGATGAGTGGGATACAACAGCATAGCCAGCTTTGGCCAGTGCCAACCGACTGGGCTTGGAGGAACTGCCATCAATAAACTATGTGCGGTCTGGGTCTGGGTCTGGAATAGGAAAAAGAGAAATATGAGGAAATGGGGAGGACACTATATGGATTAGGGAGATACAGCCATGGGGTTCAGGTATTGTGATGAATATTAAGTGAGGGGCTGTGTTGAAGTCAGGTCCAAGAGCAATGGTTACTGTGGGGCTTTCAATAAAGACTGCATAAAGCTGGAAAAGGCGAGGGGCTGAAATTAAGTGTGTGAGGTGTGAAGATGAAACTAAACTTTGGAGGTTGTGAGAGCTATAGAGGGTAAGTGGGGCATAGCCTGTGATTCTGAGGGATTCTACGAGTATCAGGGTGGCAGCTTTTGTCGCACATAGGCATGAGGGCCAGCCTAGGACTGTGAGGTTAAGTTGTTGAAATAAAAAGGCTACAGACCACGGGCCTGGCTCCCGCGTAAGAATTCCGACAGTACAGCCTTTTATTTCTGCTATGTAGAAAGAGAAGGGTTGAGAGGAGTTGGGGAGTGCTGAAGTAGGAGCAGTCTCTAAGGCCTTTTTTAGAGAAGGGAAGGAAGAATGGGGGAAGGATTTTTCGTCTATGGGGTTAGATAGGGTTTTTTTTTTTTTTTTTTTTTTTTTTTGTAAGTTTATAAAGTGGTTTGATTAGAAGGGCAAAACCTGGTATCCAGAGGTGAAGTATTACACAAGGCCTAGGAAAGAGAGAAGCTGCTGTTTGGTGGATGGGGTTGGGGTTTGGGAAATTAACTGGATACAGCTGGCAGGGGGAGCACGTGTATGCTGGCAAAGGATTGTAACAGAATAGTGAGTTGTGGAAGGGGGTTTGGAAGAGAGAAGGGTTTAGGGGTTTGGCACTACAGGATGGATGGGAAGTACAATGTGATCGATGAGGTGGAGGTCTTGGACTAGTCTGTAGAACTTGCCTGGTTTTTGGACAGGTAGGATAGGGGAATTGTAAGGTGAGTTTGTAGGAATTAAAAGGCCATGTTGTAATAGATGGGTGATAACAGGCTTTAGGCCTTTTAAAGCCTGTTGTGGGATGGGGTACTGGCACTGGGCAGGATAAGGGTGGTTAGGTATTAAGGGGATGACGAGGGGTGAGTGGCTTTTAGCAGGGATGGGGAGGTGGTGTCCCGCACCTTAGGGTTAAGGTAGGGGGACATGAGGGAAGCTACTGAGGGAGGTTTGGGTTCAGGGAAGAGGGTGGCAATGAGGTATGGCCGTAGCCCAGGAATAGTTAAGGAGGCAGACAATTTCGCTAGGGTATCTTGGCCTAATCGGGGAACTGGACAAGTGGGGATGATTAGGAAAGAATGTGGAAGGCCGGGCGCGGTGGCTCACGCCTGTAATCCCAGCACTTTGGGAGGCCGAGGCGGGTGGATCACGAGGTCAAGAGATCGAGACCATCATGGTCAACATGGTGAAACCCCATCTCTACTAAAAATACAAAAAATTAGCTGGGCATGGTGGCATGTGCCTGTAATTCCAGCTACTCAGGAGGCTGAGGCAGGGGAATTGCCTGAACCCAGGAGGTGGAGGTTGCAGTGAGCCGAGATCGTGCCATTGCACTCCAGTTTGGGTAACAAGAGCGAAACTCAGTCTTAAAAAAAAAAAAAAGAATGTGGAAAGGAGTGCTGGCCTAACTGACACCAAACTTAGGGAGTTTTGAGAGACCTGGAGTCCTTGCCGTGAATTCCCACAACAGTTATGGAGGCCAAGGAGACAGGTCCTTGAAAAGAAGGCAGCGTGGAGTGGTATCAAGTGTTGATCAAGAAGGGGATGGACTTGCCCTCCACTGTAAGGAGTTATCCAAAGCTTGGCATTGGTGACAGGAGGGTCATAAGGAGGTGGGTTGTGGGCAGAGGAGGAGGAGGGAGGTTTGGCGGGGGTGTTTAGGGCCTGGATTAGTGTCTGGTTCAGACAGATGGGGAGGAGCAAGGTCAGCAGTGTTGATGGACAAGGAGGATTCTGAGTCACTGGCAGAGGCAGGAGGGGCAGACAGAAGGTAGAGAAGGAAAATTTGGGATGGGTTGCATTGAGAGCAGAGATTAGGGAGGGATTAGAGTGTAAAAAAAAAGTGCCTGGACATCAGGCACCTTAGACCATTTGCCCATATGTTGACAAAAATTGTTTAGGTCTCACAGAATAGACAGGTTGAAAGTGCCATTTTCTGGCCATTTGGAACCATTGTCTAATTTTATTGAGGCCAGGCCATGTTACAGAAAAAATGTTAGACATTTTGATTTCAGATTGGGCACAGCTGAAGAGGTTTTTAGGCTTTGTTAGGATGCAGGCTAGAGGTGAAGACAGAGGAATAGAGGGCAGAATATTGCTAACATGGGTGAGTGATCAAGGCAGGCATCCCTGTGATTGAACAGACACCAGGGGAAGACTGTCTTCCTGAGTCTGTGACCAACGTCAGAGTCTTAGAGCGAGAGGGAGAGACTTGTCTTCTATGTCTCCACATGGACAGAGAGTCTTTGTCTCTACTAGAAGGAGAAGGCTTTAAAGGAAAAGAGAGAGAAAGGAGAGATTTGTCTCCTTCTCCGAAGGAAAAGAGAGTAAAGGGAGAGACTTGTCTCCTCTGAAGGACAAGAGTTGGGGAAAGACTTGTCTCCTCTTCTCTGAAGGAAAAGAGAAAAGGAGAGACTTGCCTGCTCTTCAGGAAAAGAAAGAGAAAAAGGGACAGAGAGGAGAGACTGCTTACCTGATCTGAAGCTGGCGAGAGAGCTACCCGGCCTGCTAAATGCGAGCTGCTAGGCTGATCTGATGTGTTGGAGTCTCTGGTGGGTCTCTTCCCAGAGGGGGAGTGGGGACAGAGGGCTGGTCTCCCCAGAGGTGTACTCCTGTTCTGGGTTTTGGCACCAAATGTTAAAACATTCACTCTGAATGAAGAGACCCCCAAACAGGCTTTGTGTGACCAACACGGCTTCCTGCAGGCAGGTTCAGTCCAAAAAGAGACTAAGCAGAGCACAGTGGGTTAGGAGTTGATTTTATAGGTTTGCGGTAAGCAGTGGAAAGTTACAGAAGTTACAGTTTAGGGTGGTTTTTGCAAGCTGGGTGAAGGGTCATAGGGTCTGGAGTCTTGAGGTTGACCAAGGTCGGTTACAAAGTCCAATTGCCTTGTCAGTTGGGGTGGGAATGAGGAACAATAGAGAATGTCTCAGAGTTCATTAGTCACCACAGGGGTTGATCATTCTTCCTCTTTTCATGGTCTTCCAGTTACTTCAGATTTTCTAATTCTGGGAGGCCATCCAGAGGTGTATGTGCAGGTCATGGGGGTCACCATGATGTCCGTGGTGCCATCAGTCAGCCTAAATGACCCTACATTGAACACCTACATCAAAAAGTCTGAAAGAGCACAAACAGACAATATAAGGTCACACCTCAGGGAACTAAAGAAACAAGGACAAAATCCAAACCCAGCAGAAGAAAGGAAATAACCAAGATCAGAGCAGAACTAAATGAAACTGAAACAAACAAAATACAAAAAATAAATGAAACAATAGCTGGTTCTTTGAAAAGATAAATAAATTTGATAGATCATTAGGAGATTAACCAAGAAGAGAAGATAAAAATTCAAATAAACTCAATTAGAAACAGGGAGGTATTACAACTGATACCAGAAATACAATAGATCATTCAAGGTTGCTATGAACACCTTTATGCACATAAACTAGAAAACCTAGAGGAGATGGATGAATTCCTGGAAAGATACTACCTTCCTAGCTTAAATCAGGAAGAATTAGACACTCTAAACAGACCAATAAGAAGCAACACAATTGAAATGGGAATACAAAAATTACCAACAAAAAATTCCAGGACCAGACAGAGGATATCAGACATTCAAAGAATAATTGGTACCAATCCTATTGAAACTATTACACAAGATACACAAAGAGGGAATCCCCCACCCCACAGTCAAATCATTCTATGAAGCCAGTATTACCCTAATGCCAAAACTGGGAAGATATAACCAAAAAAGAAAACAGCAGACCAATATCCCTGAAGAACAGAGATGCTAAAATCCTTAACATAATACTAGCTAACAGAATTCCACAACAGATCAAAAGATAATTCACCGTGATCAAGTAGGTTTCATACCAGGGATGCAGGGATGGTTTAAAATAATGCAAGTCAATAAATGTGACATATCACATAAACAGAATTAAAAACAAAAATTACATAATTATCTAAATAGATGTGGAAAAAGCATTTGACAAAAGCCAGCATCCCTTTATGATTAAAACTCTCAGCAAAATTGGCATACAGGAGACATCTCAATGTAATAAAAGCGATCAATGACAAACCCACAGCCAACATAATGGGGAAAAATTGAAAGCATTCCCTCTGAGAACTGGAACAAGACAAGGATGCCAACTCTTACCACTCCTCTTCAACATAGTACTGGAGTTTTAGCCAGAGCAATCAGAAGAAAGAAAGGTCATCCAAATTTGTAAAAAGAAAGTCAAACCATCGCTCTTTGCTGATGTTAAGATTGTTTACCCAGAAAACCCTAAACACTCCCCCAAAGAGCTCCTAGACCTGTTAAAAGAATTCAGCAGTTTCCAGATACAAAATCAAGGTACACAAATAAGTAGCATTTCTTTACCCCAACAGTGACCAAGCCGAGAATCAAATCAAGATCTCAGGCCCTTTTATAAGAGCTGCAAACAAACAAACAAAAACAGAATATAACTAAAGCAGTGAAAGAACTCTACAAGGAAAACTATAACACACTGCTGAAAGAAATCATAGATGACACAAACAGAAACACATCCCATGCTCATGGATAGGTAGAATCAGTATTGTGAAAACCACACTGCCAAAAGCATTCTACAAATTCAACACAGTTTCCATCAAAATACCACTATCATTTTTCACAGAATTAGAAAAAACAATTCTAAAATTCATAAAGAATCAACAAAAAGCCCACATAGCCAAAGCAAGAAGATTAAGCAAAAATAACAAATCTGCAGGCATCACACTACCTGATTGCAAACTATACTATAAGGCCATAGTCACCAAAACAGCATAGTACTGGCATAAAAATAGGTAAATAGACAATGGAATAGAATAGAGAACCCAGACAGAAACACTAATACTTACAACCAGCAGATCTTCGACAAAGCAAACAAAAACAAAGTGGGGAAAGGACACCCTTTTCAACAAATGGTGCTGGGATAACTGGCTAGCCACATTTAGGAGGATGAAACTGCATGCTCATCTCTCACCTTATACAAAAGTCAACTCAAGGTGGATCAAGGACTCAAACATAAGACCTGAAACTATTAAAATTATGGAAGATAACATTAGAAAAACCCTTCTAGACATTGGCTTAGGCAGGGATTTCATGACCAAGTATCCGAAAGCAAAAGCACTAAAAACAAAGATAAATAACTGGGACATAAACTGAAGAGATTTTGCACCCTCATACAAAAAGGAGCAGTCAGCAGAGTAAACAGACAACTCAGAGTGGGAAATCTTCACAATCTATACATCTGATGAAGGACTAATATCCTGAATCCACAATGAAGTCCAACAAATTTAGCAAAAGAAAAAATCCTATCAAAAAGTAGGCTAAGGGCATGTATAGACGATTCACAAAAGAGGATATATGAATGGCCAACAAACATGAAAAAATGCTCAACATCACTAATGATCAGGCAAATGCAAATGGAAACGACAATGCCATATCACCTTACTCCTGCCAGAATGCCATTAAAAAAAAAAAAAAAGATGGCGTGGCTGCAGTGAACAGGGAACACTTCTATACTGCTGGTGGGAATGTAAACAAGTTCAACCACTATGGAAAACAGCGTGGAGATTCCTTAAAGGACTAAAAGTTAGAACTACCATTTGATCCAACAATTCCACTGCTGGGTATCTACCCAGAGGAAAAGAAGTCACTATATAAAAAGGATACTTGCACATGCATGTTTTTAGCAGCACAATTTGCAATTGCAAAAACTTGGAACCAACCCAAATGCCCATCAGTCAACAAGTGGATAAAGAAACTGTGGTGTATATATGCAATGGAATACTACTCGGCCATAAAAAGGAATGAAATTAATGGCCTTTGTAGTGACCTAGATGAGATTGGAGACTATTATTCTAAGTGAAGTAACTCAGGAATGGTAAACCAAACATTGTATGTTCTCATTCACATGCGGGAGCTAAGCTATGAGGATGCAAAAGCATAAGAGAGACAATGGGCTTTGAGAACTCAGGGAAAAACGGAGCAAAGTGGGTGAGGGATAAAAGATCACAGATGGGTGCAGTGTATACTGCTCGAGTGATGGGTACACCGGAATCTCATAAATTACCATCAAAGAACTTACTCATGTAACCAAACACCACCTGTTCTCCAGTAACCTATGGAAATAAAAAAATAAGAAAATCAGGCCCAGTTAGCCCCCTGGGATTTAGTTTGAAGTATTGGCTCTTTCAGGTTCATGTTTGTTCACAATTTTAAGAAACGAACTCACCCATGTTAACTCCTGGTGATAAGAATTTTGTTGTAAGAATTTTACAGGATAACTTTGGGGAGAGAGACTGATGTGGGATTTAAAAAAAAACTTTATTCCTATCTACATATATATGAGAGACATGGTATGTACATATATTTATAATAGACTGCCTAAAGAATGACTTACGACTGTAATTGAATTAATACATAAAATATTTTAAAACTCCATAGGCAATTACACTAAATAAAATTCTAAAAACCCTCACTGGTCACTACTGAAAGTTGCTAGGGCACCAATTTATTCTGAAAATGGTAAAATGATAAATATAAAATAATACATCATTTATTCTGCCTTCCCTGTATGCGCTGTATTGGAAGTTAATGAAATGTTAATGAAGCAGATTGCCTTATAGAAGAATTTCATTTATGCAGAGGAACTTAGAAAATCACAAATAAATGGATCCAACGTAATGTTGTACATTGAGTGTAGAACATTATGTTGGATGGGTCAGACTGACAACACCTGAACTTACTGATCAGTCTCAGCATCACTGGAAGTATGAGGGGGTTCATTATCACACAAATCTCTTGATTTTTGTGATATTGGAAAATTTTCATAGGTTTTTAAAAGAAAAATATACTTTGAAAAAATGTTAACTGTAAATAGAATTATACTCCATATACTGCTTTGCACTTTTATCCACTGAATTAGTTTTTGTAAATTCAATATAGCTTGACTTACTGACTTCTAGACTTTCATATAGGGCAGTTTTGCTGAGAATCTTTACCAAGACTGGTCGTGAGTATAAGGAGGTCAAAAGATAAGGCAGGAACAGGTGAGCACGATTCTTCCCAGACAGATTTGCAGAGTCCATTCTGGCAGAAACCTCTTGAATCCTAAGCAGTAAAAAGGAATGTTTATATGAGCAAAGTGAGGGAAAGAAAGAGTATTTGAAGTTGTTGTTTTGAGAGGAGGAAGGGATTCACATGATGCTGTTGGGTGCATGTAACCTCCGGAGCAGCTGGAAGGAGTAGGGAGGGGCTGCTTCCTGACCTTGGGTCTGAGGCCCTTCCTCAATATCTCCAGCTGTTTAATTAGCCAATTAGGCTAAATCCTTTTTCCTGGGTTCCATCTCCAATCTTAGGAGTTCTTTCCAGAGGGTTCAATCTTTAGGTCAGGGATCTGATCCCCAGAAGGTATAAATGTGGTCAAACACAAAAGGTGAGGCAGTATATGGAAATATGAAGAGGCAACTCTGCTGGGAGAAGTTCTGACATGGGAAAACAGCCCGGTATGTGTGGAAAAGAGCATGAACCTTGGAGTAAGACATGGGTTTGAATGGTGGTCCTTATAATAGCTGTGTGTCTATGGGCAAACCATCTAATCTCTGTGTTTTTGTTTCACTCTGTAAAATGCTGACAATAAATATGCTCTCCATGGCTGTGACAGGGCTCCATGAAACTGTAAGCAAAGCCCATGACGGTATCTGGTACTCCATAGATACCTTACAAATGCCAGTCTCCATTTCCTTCTAAGAACAGGGCCGTAGCTAGTATCAGAAACAGTGTCACAGAGATGGGTGCCTGAGTTGAAAGTCAAGGATCATGGTTTGGTCACTGAGAGAATGGGTTGTACAGACTGAAACCCTGTTTTGAAGGAGATTGAGTCCAGGGCAGGAGCTGATACTGCTTTAGGGGAGCTTAATATATCTCACCCTCTTCTGTAATTGCTGGATCAATGTGTCTGTCTTGGGCTGGAAGCTCCTAGAAGATCAGAGCCTGTGTGTCTCTTGCTCACCATGATATCCAACCGTGGCTTAATAAACATCTGTTACACAAGCAAAGTAGTGTTCATGGAAGAAATTCTAGCAAATACAAATCAGAAGAAAGAAAAAAATTGTCCCTAACCTAATCTTCTATGACTAACATTATGGATTTTTATCCTTTCAGTTCTTTCTGTGTGTAAAAGTAAGATAATATACTTACCATTTACAAATCTGAGGTCATATTGTTTTATAATTTGTTTATGTGAAAATATATTGTGAGCATTTTTCCAAATTGTACATACTTTTCTATGACATTATTTTAATGAGTGCATATTTTTTATATATTCATGCCACACTTTATTTTTATTTTTATTTTTGCCAATCAATGTGTGATATAGCTGGCCTAGAGTTAGAACCTGTACAATGTCATTTTATAAAGAACAAAACTGTTTCCATTCTCCTCACAGTGATTGCTAACTTTGGTTTCTGTAAACTGCTAGATTGTTTGCAGGATGCAAATTGAAGTAAAGCTGCATGCCTTCTCTTATCTGTAACTATCAGAATTGCTGGCCTTTGTTTACCGGTACTGACCAGAGTAAGCACCCCCAGATAGTTTCATCCTGGCGCCAAGCAACTGAAGAATCTGTGGACCCCACACCTGTCCAAATAATGTCTAAGCTAATGTTTATCTTAACCTCTGTAAACCACTTAAGGGGCAATTGGAATGGCAAAAGTCCCCTGGCCCAGAGCCCCCCTCAATCTCATCTCAGCCTAGGAAATGATTGACAGCTTTCATTCCCATCTCCAATCTTCACCCCCACTCCCAAGGTGGCTTTGCAAGTATAAAAAGGTCTTGTCACCCTTCTTTCGGGGCCACGGGTTGGAGAGACGTGAGTCCTCTGTGGTCGCCGGCAATAAACCCTGCAATTTGGCATACTTTTGTCTTGGTGTTGATTTTTTGTGCTCGGTTCGATACAACATTTTGGAGGTTCCACTGAGATCTTTTATTTTTCAGCACCAGACAAAAGCCATTTCAGAGCCTCGCCCAGGCGGCCGCTCCCTCCTCGGGAGCCTCTAGGGGAGGCACCCCCTGAGCTGTCTCAGGGCCCCAGAGTGCCACTGCAGAAGAGCGCCCACCCGACCGACGTTCACCCAAAATTCTTCAGGGTCCTAAAAGCCTCCGGAGGTAGGTTTAGTTTAGAATCTGGGAACTAGTTCAAGGGAAAAGGGCCTGTGTCAGGGGACTGACGAGTCACTGCAACTCTGACCTGGCAAGCCTCACCGAAACATCGCTTGAGGCTTCTGGTAGCTGGCATAGTGGATGCCAGCGTTCGGGTGGCTGGCATAGTGAGTGGCAGCCTTCTAGTAGCTGGCATAGTGGATGCCAGCATTCGAGTGGCTGGCATAGTGGATGCCAGCGTTCGGGTGGCTGGCATAGTGGGTGGCAGCCTTCTAGTAGCTGGCATAGTGGACGTCAGCATTCAATTGTTTTCTGTAGCCTCTGTGTGAGTGAAAGAGTGTGTGTGTATTTATGTAGTCCCACCGCTGAAAGCTACGGGGCTTGAGTGGGCCTCCACCCGCGGTTCCACGGGAGCGTCATAAGGCATAACGGTGATTCACCTCAGAGCTGTCCTACTCGGACTTTCATCCTGAGGTGACCAGGCCCGGGGGTTATACAGGTACACCTTAGCCAAGACGCACCTGAAAGACCCCTTCGGGGGCGTGGCCAGGCAGGCAACTGAGTGGTCTCCTCTGGGAGGCTCCCATCCTTTGTTCATCACTCTTTTATGTAGTCCTGTCTCGTCTGTAGATTTGTTAGTTTTATTAGACTCCTGCTAGCAGACATACACTGGTTCAGACCATCTTCCCTTGAGGTAGGAGATATTTTACAATAGTTAACGAACCACTGGATGCAGGGAACTTTCATTGATTATACCCCTGCAGAGATTACTCTTCTTCTTTCTCATGTTTTTCTTCTATCACTGAGGCCTCATTCTGTCTTCTTCCGCCATGTGGCAAATAGTCTTAACTAGAGTTGTTTTAATTCTCTTCCTTGTTATGATTATTGTGGCCTGTAAATTCTCCCAGCCACCTCCACCAGGAAAGGAATATTTTTGCCCGTGCTGGGTCTGAGTCCATGTTGGGAAGGCAGTTGTGCCTTCGGCACCTTGGAAATACTTGCTTTGAAGTTGTAAGAAACAAAGTCCTAGATCAGAGTCTATGAATGCTTTTTGCCAAGCTAAAATAGAAAACTATTGACTGCCTATTCTGTCAGAAAAGTGTCCAATGTTGTTATGGGCAGTGCCCAGTAGTATATCACAGGGAGGCCCTACTAAAACCTACTTTTGAGAGGGCAAAATTTGAATTAGAGACTTTCCAAAATTGGCTATACCACCACAGAAAGAGAAAGACACAAGTAGTAAGCAAAAGTGCGGAGAGAAAGGAAATAAGAAAAGAGAGGGGAGAGAAGAAATAGTGAAAAATAAAGTAGGAGAGAGAAGAGAAAAAGCAAGAGAGAGAGAAAGAGAGTAAGTGAGAAGAAAAAAGAAATAGAGAAGAGACAAAAAATAAAATAAAAAATAAAAAAGAGAGACAGGAATTAAATGCTTTTCAAGGTCCCTGTGTCAAGGTGACCAAAAGCTGCAAGGGCGGAGAACTCGCAGTGGGCCCAGCAGCTTAGAGCTCAGTTTTAAACTGACACAAAAAACATTTTTTTTCTCCCCTCTCTGCCGGCTGTCAGCCCCACCCGGCTTTCAGGCAGGCCACACTGCCTCAGAGTGTAGCTTTTACATCTAAAAACTAGCTTTAAGAACAGCTTTTTAACTCTTTGTAGTGCAAATTATTTATTAGCACAGTAATTAAAGTAGGGAGGGGGAGCAGGCAACAAGATTGTTAGTTCAAGTCCTCAATAAAGCCAGTCTTAAATTAGTAAAATCTCTCAAGAGAAAATTTAAAAACTGAAAGAAAATGACCAAATAGGCTCATCACAGTCCCGACCATTCACCCCCCTCCGATGCATGATGGAAAACTTCAAATTAGGTTTCTCTGGCCAGTATAGTGTTAAGCTAACCCCAAAGAGGCTTCAGACCCTTTATAAGCTGGAGTGGCCAGCCTTTAGGGTAGGCTGGCCAGATACGGGAACATATGACCCCAAGATAACTCAGGCTGTCTGGAACATTGTGTCAGGGTCCCCAGGCCACCCTGATCAATTTCCATATATCAATCAATAGTGGAAGCTGAACCAGCACCCCCCTCCTTAGCTTGAAAAATGTATAACGTGTGCTAGACTTCAGGTTATGCTAGCAGGCCCAAAGAAAGGCCCCTTAATGCCGGCTGTTCTTCCAAGCCCTGCCGAGAACCAAGAGTTGCCTCCACCGTATTCTCAGCCCAGTACTAATAATCAGCCCTTATCTCCTCTCCACAATCAAAGCAAGGGCCCACACCCACCAGTGGTCCTTCCTTTCCAAGAGGCTCCCCCAACAGGATAAAACAATTGGGGTTGCCCATTCTTTGTTCACTTCTTGTCAGGTGACTTATATAACTAGAAAGTGATAGAAATTAAGGAGAGGGCCAAAACACCAAGTGCTGGCACAAGCTTTATTAAGAGCAAGGAAAAATCTGCTGGGCTTCACCCAAAACTGACATGCAGCACCTGTGGTATAGCAAAAAAAAATTTTATGGCCTGCAAGCCGGCAGATGCCTCCAGTGTAAAGGGCTGGGCAGGAAGGGAGGGGCTAGGGAAGTGATAAGTTTAATAATTCCTAGGAGGGCTGGGAACTGCTAACACGGCAAGAGGGGCAGGGTTAGAAACCTGCTGAGATGGGAAAGAGTCGTGCTAGGAAGCTGAAAATCGCAAGACGGTAGCAAGGTTTTATAATAGAGTAAGTTCTGTCAAAAAGCTCAACATCCCCCATTCTCTGAGAATCCCCAAGCTTTGACAGGGCTCTTAAAATCTGTACTGCAGACTTATCCCCCCACTTAGAATAACTGCCAACAATTATTACTGAATTTGTTCACCACAGAGGAGAGGAGTAGAATTAGACAAGAAGCCCATAAAGCAATACTTGGGACAGGGAGAAGGTCCGTACAAGACCGCCAGGAACAAATTAGTAAAAATGTTCCCTTCCACTAGGCCCCAATGGGACCCAAACACCCCAGTGGGCATGCAAGCTTTAAACAATTTTCACCGGTACTTGTTAGAAGGGTTTAGGGAAATGGCCCGTAAGCCCACTAACCACTCCATGGCAGAGACTGTAAGAATCAGCAGGCCACAAATCTGGCTTTTATGTCCCAGTCTGCCTCAAACATCAAAGGAAAGTTGCAAAATTAAAATGGTTCCAGGGAATAAATTTAGCTCAGTTGTTAGAGATTACCCAAAAAGTTTTAACAATAGGAACACCTTAGAGGCCAAGTGAGATAAGAAAATTACTAAAGCAGTGATAACAGCACTCCAAGAAACCCGAGTTAACTCACAGGAACCAGAAATCCAGCAGAGAGGCTGCTGCAAAGTTTTAAGAATTATGCTGAGCCAAGGCCTTGCTGATTTCAGAGCTGAGTTCCCAGAATGCACCCTGCTCCAATATGTAGATAACTTACTCTTAGCCACAAAAACCCAAGAGGACTGTAAAGAGACCACCCAGTCATTACTAAAGACCCTATAGACTTTAAGGTACCAGGTCTCAGCTAAAAGGCCCAACTCTGCCAGCAGAGAGTTACTTACTGGGACTATGTTACAGAGAAAAGTAACCGGGCACTGGCACCCAGCTGAATGCAATCAGTGCTGCAAATACCCACCTTCGCCATGAAACACCAAGTTTGAGAATTCCTTAGGGCAGTAAAATACTGCAGACTATGGATTTTAAGATTTGCTGAGATAGCCAAACCCCTGTATGCCTGCACTGGAAAAAATCAGCCCTTGACATAGACGGAAGTAGAGCAACGGGCTTTTGACAAGCTCAAGACTACCCTGACTGCGGCCCCAGCCTTAGCCTTGCCAGACATCTCTAAACCTTTCCAGTTGTTTGTGCATGAAAAACAGAGTTGCTAAAAGAGTGCTCACCCAAACTCTGGGACCCTAATCCCAGCCAGTCATCTACCTCTCAAAAAAAACTTGACCCCGTAGCCTCCAGATGGCCAGCTTGCCTAAAAGTAGTAGTGGCCACAGCCTTATTAGTTAAGGAGGCAGACAAGCTGACTTTAGGGCAAGAATTAAACTTAGTAACTCCCCACGCAGTGGAGTTGCTACTCCATGGAGCCCCCAGAAAATAAATGTTAAACGCCGCCACATTGCTACCTGACAGCAAGCCAGAGGAGCCAATTCATGACTGCCAACAAACAGATGTCCTCCGTGCAGCATGACCAGATCTCACCGACGTCCCCCTGCAAAACCCAGAAGAGGTGTTGTATACAGATGGAAGCAGCTTCATGGTCAACGGAGTGAGGTATGCTAGGGCAGCTGTAGTCACCCTAAAGCAGGTTATCTAGGGTCCAGGCTCTCCCACACAGGGCCTCAGCCCAGAAAGCAGAACTCATAGCTCTGATAAAGGCCTGAGACTGGGCAGAAGGAAAAACTGTCAATATCTACACAGATAGTCAATATGCCTTTTCTACAGCCCATGTACATAGAGCCATTTATAAAGAAAGAAGGCTGCTTACCTCAGAAGGTAAAATCATCAAAAACAAAGAGAAAATCCTACCTTTGCTAGAAGCTATATGAAAGCCTAAGGCAGTGGCATTAATACACTGCAAAAGACACCAGAAGGGAGATTCACCAGAGGCAAAAGGAAATAGGGCAGCTGACCTGTAAGCCAGACAGGCAGCCTTAGGGCTGATAAAACCTCTGCCTCTTCTTATGACCCTGCCAGCCCCAACCCTGCCTCCTACCCCAACGTACTTGCCTGAGGAAGAAAACTTTGCTAAAGAACAGGAGGGATGACAAGATTCCACAAGATGGTGGATTCTACTAGACATAAGGATTGTGCTCCCCGAGGCTCTAGGGAAGGCTCTAGTTAAGGACATACACCAGGCCATTCACTTAGGACAAACAAAGCTCACTGAGCTGTTAAAAGTCAAATACTACATTCCACATTTACATGAGATTGTTAAGGAAACTACCATTCATTGTAATATAAGCCACAGCGTAAATACTAGTCCAACTAAGAAATAAATTTTACTGAAATAAAGCCCCCAGCTTGCGGCTATAGATACCTCCTTGTGTTCGTAGACACTTTTTCTAGATAAGTTAAGGCTTTTCCTACTATGTCAGAAACTGCACTGGTAGTAAGAGACTGTTATAAGACCTGGTTCCTTAGTTCGGCTTGCCTCTGACACTAGGATCAGATAACGGCCCTGCCTTTACCGCACAAGTTTCTCAGAGCCTGGCCAAGGCCCTAGGCATATCCTGGAAGCTATACTGTACTTATTGCCCCCAGAGTTCAGGGCAGGTTGAAAGGATAAACCAGACCATAGAAGAAACTTTAACAAAATGTATCCTAGAGACCGGTGAAAACTGGGTCAACCTGCTTCCTTTTGTTCTCCGTACCTGATGTACTCCCTATAAGAAAAGCTTTACTCCTTTTGAAATTATGTTTGGAAGGCCCCCTTCCTTACTTCCCAGACCCACAGATACTGTGCATGCTGAAGTCTTTAACAATACACCCCTTAAGTCCTTACAGGCACTCCAGTCTGTTCAGTCCCAGGTGCACCCTCTCATCAGGAGAGCTCAACCCACCCCAGGGGACCTCACTGACCAGCCGCTACACCCCTTCCAGCCAAGGGACAAAGTCTTAGTAAAAAAGATTCACTGCCTCCGGTCTGACTCCTCGCTAGAAGAGACCTTACACCGTGGTTCTAGTCACCCCCATGGCAGTCTAAGTGAACAGACTGACTGCCTGGAATCACCATTCACACGTCAAGACTGCGCCCCCAGATGCAAGATAGGAAATGGTTGCATCCTCAACAGACCCACCTAAAGCTAAGACTTTCGCGCCATTCATCATCCTAATCTCTTTAATTCCTGTAACCACCCCCCGAAAAGAGCCCCCCTTAACACGCACTTATTATCAATAAGTCATCGCAGAGGGCTCAATAGGACAATTTGTTAGTACTGTACTTAGGGCTAGAACCACCCTTGTCAACTTAACCCTAGAGTACATTCCCAGAGATCCCATAACCTTCTCCCTAGACCTCTGCACTCTCTTATGTGAGAGCCTAGATGCAAATACTATAAGACAAATAAAGATAAAAAGATGAAATGCAGTGAAAGCAAAAGAGATAACATGTAAGAACGTAGTGACCGAAAAATAGCTTCAGACAATAGGACTATATCTATGCCCAAAGTCCACACCAGATAAGAGGTAAAATTCTCATAGCACCCAATACAGACAGACGTTAGAAACAGGCCCCCATAATTATACCCCTATTAGTAAGACTTAGAATAGCAAAGTCCACTGCTATAAGAATATCTGCCTTAGTCACTAGGGACCAAAAATTTCAAAAACTCTTTCACACCAAATAGATGCAGATGTTGCCCATCTAGAAAAAATCCATCACCAAATTAGCTGAACAAGTAGACTCCTTGGCTAAAATAGTATTACAAAATAGAAGAGAGTTAGACTTATTGTTCTTGAAGGAAGGGGGACTGTGCGCAGCTTTCAGTAAGCAATGTTGCTTCTATGCAAATAACTCTAAAATTATCCGAGACAACCTTGCTCTAGTTAAGAAAAACTTAGAAACAAGGAAACACCTCAGAGAGGCCTCAAGAAATTAGTACCAAAAACTGTTCTCTTAGTCCCCCTGGCTGACATCCCTGCTCACTAGATTAACAGGACCCTTAATGTTAATAGTTCTAGAGTTAACATTTAGACCATGCCTTTTAAACATGCTCCGCAAATTTATCCAAGAAAGAATAGATTCAGTAAAATTAATAGTTCTAAGATCTAACTATAGGCCCCTGTGTCAAGAAAAGGACACTTATTAAAGATTTAATACATGTTATAAGAACAGGGGGGAATGTGATATAGCTGGCCTAGAGTTAGAACCTGTACAATGTCATTTTATAAAGAACAAAACTGTTTCCATTCTCCTCACAGTGATTGCTAACTTTGGTTTCTGTAAACTGCTAGATTGTTTGCAGGATGCAAATTGAAGTAAAGCTGCATGCCTTCTCTTATCTGTAACTATCAGAATTGCTGGCCTTTGTTTACCGCTACTGACCAGAGTAAGCACCCCCAGATAGTTTCATCCTGGCGCCAAGCAACTGAAGAATCTGTGGACCCCACACCTGTCCAAATAATGTCTAAGCTAATGTTTATCTTAACCTCTGTAAACCACTTAAGGGGCAATTGGAATGGCAAAAGTCCCCTGGCCCAGAGCCCCCCTCAATCTCATCTCAGCCTAGGAAATGATTGACAGCTTTCATTCCCATCTCCAATCTTCACCCCCACTCCCAAGGTAGTTTTGCAAGTATAAAAAGGTCTTGTCACCCTTCTTTCGGGGCCACGGGTTAGAGAGACATGAGTCCTCCGTGGTCGCCAGCAATAAACCCTGCAATTTGGCATACTTTTGTCTTAGTGTTGATTTTTTGTGCTCAGTTCGATACAACAAATGAGAGCTTGTAAGCTTGCTGAGGTTGGTTAGCCTTGAACTCTTGGCCTCGCCTTCGCAAGCGCCATGACATCCGGCTGGAGCCACTTTGGGCCCCGCATGCCACACTTTATTATGCATTCCATATTGTTAGACATTTAGGTAGCTTATCAATATTGTGCTGATATAAATAGCATTGCAATAAACATCCTTGTAGCTAAATCCTTGACCAAATAACCAATCAGCTTCACCTCCTCGAAACTGATTTTTTTCTCTTTCTTTTGAGATAATTGTAGATTGAAATGCAGTTGTAAGAATGAATACAGAGGTCTCTCATACCTTTCACCCAGTCTCCCTGAATGGTAGGATAACATATCACATATCTGTAGAACTGTATCATAACCAGGCAGTTGATACTGATACAAATCTTCAATACTTTGTTTGAAGTTTTTCAGTTTGCCTTGGCCAGGCAGATGTTTTAGATACACTATTGGGGAGCTCTAATTATGCATTTTCAAGCCTGTTTCTTTCTTTTATCAACCTTCCCTTCCTGTCTTTCTCCTTTCTCAGCTGAGCTCTGCCATAATAGTTATCCTGCCCTGATGGCAGTATTTCAGCTGTCTTTGTACAGGTGCATGAGTTCTAGATTTTCAGAATTCCAAGCACTAATGTTCTCCAGAGCCCCTGTGAAATAAACAGACTGTTTCTTCTGTCATAAAATTGTGGCCATCTGTTGGTTTCTACTCTTTATTTATTTTATTTTATTTTTTAAATTGCATTTTAGGTTTTGGAGTACATGTGAAGAACATGCAAGATAGTTGCATAGGTACACACGTGGCAGTGTGATTTGCTGCCTTCCTCCCCTTCACCTATATCTGGCATTTCTCCCCATGCTATCTCTCCCCAACTCCCCCCCACTGCTGTCCCTCCCCTATTCCCCCAATAGACCCCAGTGTGTAGTGCTCCCCTCCCTGTGTCCATGTGTTCTCATTGTTCATCACCTGCCTATGAGTGAGAATAGTGGTATTTTGTTTTCTGTTCTTGTGTCAGTTTGCTGAGAATGATGTTCTCCAGGTTCATCCATGTCCCTACAAAGGACACGAACTCATCATTTTTGATTGCTGCATAATATTCCATGGTGTATATGTGCCATATTTTCCCTGTCCAGTCTATCATTGATGGGCATTTGGGTTGGTTCCAGGTCTTTGCTATTGTAAGCTGTGCTGCAATGAACATTCGTGTGCATGTGTCCTTATAGTAGAACGATTTATAGTCCTTTGAATATATACCCAGTAATGGGATTGCTGGGTCAAATAGAATTTCTATTTCTAGGTCCTTGAGGAATCGCCACACTGTCTTCCACAATGGTTGAACTAACTTACACTCCCACCAGCAGTGTAAAAGTGTTCCTATTTCTCCACATCCTCTCCAGCATCTGCTTTAATATCAATGCAGGTAATACCTAGGGCATCAGAGCCTGCAGGCATAATAGATACAGTCTGTGGCTGATCAGATTCACTAATTAAAGGTGCGAGCCAGTCTGTAAAGTTACATTTCCTTTGTTCTTATTTCAGATTCCATGTCGCCACATTTTATGAATATATGAAAGTCTGTCTCTGAAATAGTAATAATATTTCACCTTATGAACAAATAAAATAATGTAAACTTTAAATAAAAATATGAAGAATTGTGTAATTTCAAAGCTAAAATGGCAGTTTGAGTGAAATGGCAGCTATGTTCAGCTTTTGCTTCATAGGGGGGTCCCACTTCAGTGCTGTAGATGGACAATTCCACCATACTTTGTCAGAACAGAAACTTCTGCAAATAATGTTGGCTACTATTGTGTTTGTGTCTGAAATTCATTGCTAGTATAATTGGCTCTTTTTGTAATTAGAAAACAGTGTCATACACATATTCATTAACTGGTGGTACTGATGCTGGTTGTAGTTCTGAAAATATGCCTGAAAACCAACAACTGAAAAGGGAGGTAGATTGATAAAACACTGTTGAGACAAATATGAGTTATGATACACTGCTGTTAATATCAGAGAAAGCACTTTATGAAATATTACAGATAACGCTGAGAAAATAAAAGACTGCATTAAAGCAAAATATGCTACAATGATGGTAGATTTATGTGCCAGCATTCTCACACTTTATATTTATTTCAATGAGAAAATGAGTCATGAATTATGCAAGTTTTGATTTATGCAAGGTCTTGATTAATTTATCCCTAACATAAAATGTATCTGTCTATACTAGATTTAGTCTATGCTTCGTGCACAATTCAACCAGTATGTACATTTAAGATAAGAGTTTGAAACTTGTGAGTCCTAGTGAAATTGAATTTCTTTTTTAATTTTATAATTTATGAATGAGATTTTTAAGTCGATGGCTTGAAATTTATGATTGCATTTCTCAAAGTAACAGTCATTAGGAACTCACACGTACTGATTATTTGCTATGTGTCAGCACTTTACATATTCATTCTATTTTAATTTGGTCCCTACAGCAGTCTTGGAGCTATCACCTTGCTGAATTTGTGAAAGAGCCAGAATTCAAATAGCTGTTTGGCTCCAGAATCCATGATTTGTCTGGAAGCCCATAGTCTCCGGGGAAGGCAGTAGATGGGACACAAAGGTTCAGTATCCTCCAAATGATAAACTTTTGTGGCGTGTATATGCATTTTTCTGGGCTGAAGACCCAAGGCTTGCATTAGATATCCATGAGGCTTGTGGACCCTGGCTCCATCCCTTCCAGTGTAATGAACTTCAGAACCAAATAAAATGACTCCTGAACGACCCATAGAGTCCTCCCTAACTCTAACTGCATATCAACAATTGCAGTCAGCATTGATGTCTATGGAAAAACATTTGACAGCACACAGCAACTGCGGAATCAGGGTTTCTCTCTCTGCCTGATGTTTTCTCTTGACAAGTTGGAGGGTGGGGCAGAATCTATCATCTGCAGGGGGAAAATCTTGATGACCTTCTCAATGCTTTTGCTCCCTCAGTTTCTAAGGGGTCCTAGCCCTGTCCTCAGCATAGTGTTGGACATCCATTCAAATGTAGAAGACTACTCAAACAAAAATCCATCTCGTTTTCTATTGCTCTCCATTTGTTTCTGTCTGCTGGCCACTTCTCAGACACTGTGTTGCCTTAAAATAATTATATTCCTGCCTCATCTCTTCCTTCAAATTGGTAGCCTGTTTGTTTATCTTGAGATCCTCAGAATGCTCAGGATCCTGTGGAACAGGGACAATAACACTTAAGTGTCAGATTCCTGGAGGCCTTTCTCTGGGGGTCCTGAATTCTCGCAAGTCCTCTTTGCCTGCTGCTGTGACTCCTGAGCCTTTGTGGTGTGGACGTGGTAATGGGAGGGAGGTCAACTTCAACTGTCTGTGCAGAAAAAGGAAACAGCCAACAGGCTGGAAGAAAGGGGAATGGAGTGAAGAAATGAGACAGCAAGTCAGCAAGGAGATGGGGGGCCTCTCTGACAAGGGGGCTTTGTGGGGAGAGAAGGCAAAGGTGGTCATGGAATATTGTTCTGTGAGTCTTGTGTACCTTCCTCACCCCTAGCTCCTGGCTCCAATCTAGTTTTGAGAATCACATTGGTCTTCAAGCCTTTTGGGATCAGTCTTCCTGTTACATGTAAATGGATAGTCAGGCTCATCCTGGCAGGGTCATGCAGATTGAAGTTAACTACACATAGTTTTGAAGAAAATAGGAAATACTATATGATAGAACTATTGAGCAAATTGATCAAGTTGAATTTTATTAAATATGTTTGCATATTTTAAATTAAAAAATTTAAACTATAGAACTGAGTCTTTTCATAAAATTTAAACAACGAAGTATGTAAAATGAAAAGTAAAACTTCCCCTCTGCCTCAACCTCCTCCTTTTCCTATGCCAGTTAACTCCTGAGAATAATTTGAATTTGCTCATCAAATCTTATTTGTCTTTCTAAGACAAAGACTCACAGAATATTGAGAAGGAAAAAAAATCTCTTCTCAAGGAATATGAAGTCTGAATAGTGACAACCATAGAATTTCTTCACCCCGTTTGGTCAGAAAAAGTAATTGCTTCTTCTATCACATTCTTGAGACCACTCAAATCTCCCTTGCAGGAAACCATCTTTGTGAGTAGATCCAGAGTTCAGAGATGTGAACTCAGAGTGGCACATGGGAAATCCCTTAAGTCTTTGTTGCCCTCTCCTGACCACACAGAAATTGCCTTTTCCCACTGCCATTCATTTGGTTTAGCTATGGCTGCTCCTGCAGCTGTTTTTTTTCCTTCTCTTTTTTGTTTGACAGTGTCCTCTCAGTCAAAATGTCTTAGCCATGATTTTCTTTGCTAAGCTCCCCAAGGCCATGTCAAATAGAGCGCCAGGAACATCTGAAATAAAAACCGCATCCGTCACAGTGTTGATGCTGGCTGTAAATCAGTGCATTGGCCAGGTTTACAAACCATGGCTGATGCTCATCAGGGGCTGACAGCATGCTGGGATGCAGAATTTCTGACCGAGTGGCACTCTGTGCTAGCATAGCCCCAGCAGCTTTTCTGCAGGCATGCGTTTGGCCTGTTGGGATCTTGTCTGGTTTTGACTCACCATCTACATCCTATGTTCTTGCTGTAGATTCTCGAACCTCTGTGTCCTCCAGGGATGCTCTTATTCTGCCCTCCCTGCCTCCTACTCTTTGCACTCATTTTGCCCCTATGACTCTTTCTGATCCTTCAGGTCCCAGCTCAGTGTCATTTCCTCAGCTCCCCAACATCGTGCTATGCTGCTTTTCCCACCCTCCTCCCCTCATGCCCATTTTGTACTACATCTAATGCTCTTCACACTTACAGTTTCTTGGCCAGTGTCTCTTTTCCCTGCTAGGTGGCAACCTTCGTGCCAGCTGGGACTGTGTGTCTCACTATCAGTGCTATATCCTCAGCATCTTTTCCAGAACTTGGTACAGAGGAGATGCTCAGCAAATAGGTTGTCAAATAATGGAATGAAGCAAGAGCAGGGTGTCCAGCTTGCTTAATTGAAAGGATTTGGTGAAGTTTGGTTGAAATACAAATTCTTGGCCTCCTCCATTCTGGAGATTCTGATGTAGCAAATCTGAGGTAGCATTTCAGAAATGTGTGTTTTTAACAAGAGTCACTTGTGATTCTTACGTTCCAGTTACCTCTCAGGACTGTGTTGGAGACCCCTGAGGGGCAGCAGAGAGAGAAGAAGGGAAGGAGCACTGGCCTAGATGTCTGAATATCTGCCACTAACTAACCTGTGAGCTCTGGGCCATGGAACTTCAAACTTCTCAGTCTTTATCTTCTTAGCTGTAAATCCAGAGATGTGACTGAACAATCTATGAAGTTCTTTGCAGCTGTGATAGTCTCTAAAACTTCCTTTGGACCCCTCAGAACCCATATCAATATAAATCCTTTCCCTTCCCTACTTTCTTTTCTTGCAGGCCCAAGCAATGGGCATGTAAGAGTAAAGTGTGACTGGTAGAAAGCACGCAGATGATAAGGGTCTAGTAGCTTACAGTATCCACTAAATTATGGTAGATTCATTGACTTGGGAGGAAGGAGGATGATAATGCCTTACTTACTCTAGTCTATTATGGACACATTTTAAGTTGGTTCTCATGATCCCTGCTTCTTGGTGTTCATGTCCTTATATTATTTCCTCTTTTTGAATGTGGGTGGGACCCGTGACTTTCTTCTAACCAAGAGAGTTTGCAAATATGAGATGTCACCCATATAATTAGGTTAACTCAGATTATGTCTAGTTATCAGACTGGCTCTAGAATCTTTTTTTTTCTATTGCTGGTTTTGAAGAAGCAAGCTACAAAAAATTCTATAGCCACAAACAATTCTGTGAATAGGCCGAGGAAGCTAGGAAGTGAACTCCTCCCCAGTCAAGCATCTGATGAGAACCTGGCTCTTCCTGACACATTGATTACAGCCTTGTGAGACTGAGTAGAAAACTCATCTAAGCTACATCTGAATTTCTGACCCAGTGAGATAGCGTGTTGTTTTAAGCATTAAGTTTGTAGTTTGCTTTGCAGCATAGAAACTAATAGCAATTGATGCAACAATACCATGCAACAAACTATCTTCAGATTCAGTGACATACAGTAAGCATTCATTCTTATTTGTTGATGAGTCTGCAGGTGAACTGTGCTGTGACTAATTTAAGCTGGCCTCAGTGGGGTTAGCTCCTAGCTGTAGGTTGTGGTCAGGTATGGTTGGTCTTGGGGCCCCGGCTGAAGGTTAGCAGGTTCTTCTCATAGTAACTCACTGGCACTCCTGAACCAAGCCAAAATGTACATGTACATGAAAGGCCTATGCTTGTACCATATTCACTAACATTCCATTGGCCCAAATCAGTCACATGGCTAAGCTTAACATCAATAGAAAATGCGTATTTTCTGATCAATAATCCAAAATATAAAAATCAAATGACTTAGTTTTGTTTTAAGCACCCTCATGTATACCAGCTCATTCTGTTCTCCCTAAAACCTTATGAAGGCAGAAGAACTTTTTTTTTTTTTTTTTCATTTTCAGATGAGGAAAGAAGGGCTGTGAGAACTTAGATAAGTTTCTCGATATTCAATGTCTAGTTTTTGGCAGAGCTGTGACAATAACAAAAGTCTTTAACTCTGTTCAGTGCTCTTCCCATGACACTAGGATTTTGCAGATGTAGTTGATTTGTGGTAAGTGAACAACAACACAATTTTGAGTGTTGTAAAAAGCCATTCAAGTATTTTAAACCATTCTGAATTGCTTCATTTCCATGAATGTCCTGTTCCTTTATCTTGACCCTTTGCAATGGCCACGCCTGTCTTTAATGGATTTCCCTGACCCTTCCCAACCCACAGTACCCTGCACCCCAACAACCCTTGCTTATGTTCAACTTTCAGATTTGGCTTAAACTTTCACTCTTTCAGGAAGCCTTCCTTGACTTGTGCTATTTTCATATTCCCACATTGTGCTCTCATTTCTCTCAATTGTAGCAATAGACTCACTGCTATAGTTCACTGTCTTCCTGCTGGACCATGAGCTCTCTGGAGGCAGAGGCTAAGCTATGCCCCCCCCTCCACCACCATGCCACTTAACATCTAGACTAGTAGGCACATACCAAGTGTTTGCTTACTGAATGACTAATTCATGCTTTCTGTCTGTGGTCTCATAAGCCACAAATGCTGCTGTTTATCTGTGGTGATACCCTGCTTTAATGCTTTTATACCATTGTGATACTTACCTTGAATAATCCTTTGCTTGGCTTTGTTCCACCCAGTTATCACATAAAGCCTAGATGATTCTTAGGAGCTAATGTGGCCAACTAGTAATTTTCAAATAACTTGCAAAGTCTCTTGGACAAAGAGTAATAGGGTGTTCAGTGCTGGGTGTGGCATAAAAGCTTAGCTAACCAAGTCCCATTATTTTTTGGCAGGAACCATGGCCATAGGCTGTTAAAGCCCTTGAAAGTCATGCTCAGAAATTTAGACTCTAATCCGAGGTCAGTGGGGAGTCACTATCATTTTATAAGGATATTGATATAATGAAATGACTGTTTTAGATACATGTAAATGGATGAGAAAGGGAGAATGAGGTGTATCTGTGAGAAGCTGCTGTCCTGCTAAGAAATCTTGGTGGCTTAGACCAGAGTAGTGGTGGTAGGAAAGGAAAAGAGATGATAGATTCAAGAGTCAATAAAACACACTTATTAGAACTTGGTGACTCTGTGAATATGGCTGTGAAGCCCCTGCTTGCCTGAAGCATTTTGGATTTAATGAAAAAATAAGTTGAGAAGCCCAGTTCAGAAATCTGTGACCTAAGAACAACTCTCATGTATAATGCAAATAGAATGACCTTTGGAGTCAGAGTCTAAGCTGTGCCTACTTGGACAAGTTATTTAACCTTGCTGAGTTTCGGAATGCATAATGAGAAAATCGAAGCTTCCATCAAAATCAAATGGAATATATATGTAAATATGATCAATGGGTGGTAACCACATTAAACTTTCAGAACTATACCCCACTCTGCTCTACACACACACACACACACACACACACACACACACACACTCTCTCTCACACCCACCCCTTGTTTGTATTTATTAAAAGTTTACACATTCTTTATCAGCTGCCACCTCTTCCCTGACTTCAGCTCCCACCTGAAGTGGTATGTATCTGAATGCCTGTAGCATTAATTTATTTTATTTTATTTTTTTGAGACAGAGCCTCACTCTGCCAGCCAGGCTGGAGTGCAGTGGTGCCATCTCAGGTCACTGCAACCTCTGTCTCCTGGACTGAAGCAATTCTCCTGCCTCAGCCTCCTGAGTCATTGGGACTACAGGCACCCGCCACCTCACCCAGCTAATTTTTACATTTTTAGTAGAGACAGGGTTTCACCATGTTAGCCAGGCTGGTCTTGAACTGCTGACCTCAGGTAATCTGCCTGCCTCGGCCTCCCAAAGTGTTGATATTGCAGGTGACTGTAGCATTATTATCTGTACCTTGCATGTAGTTTATTTCTTCCTTTTTTTTCTTCAGAAGCATACAGTTTATCCTTCTCTTCACATCCAGTATTATTGGTCCAAGTGAGACCACTCTCGTGCTGTATTCCTTTTTATTCCTCTACTCCCCATACCCTTGTCTCCACCGCCCTGGGCAGCCATCCCAGTGTTTAGTTTTCTATCCTTTTGTTCGTTCATATATATCCTTGCAAAATGTCTATTGTTCTGTGAAAATGTGTTGTTAATTTGCATAAATGAAACTGTATTCTATGCCTCATTCTGTTTCTTTCCTTTTTTTCAGAACTGTGTTTTAAAGCTCCATTCACGTTGCCATGGTGTGCATCTAATCTGTTCCATTTGACAGATGCTTACTATTCCATGCTGGGCATCTCTCACATTTTACCTATTCATTTTTCTAATGGCAGACTCCAAGGTGGCGCCAATTCCTCCTTTCACAAATGCTGTAATGAACATCCTTAGCATGTCCCCTTATGGCAGTGGTTCTCAGTTGGGGTGATTTTGCAGCCCCAGGAACAGTGGGCAATGTCAGGAGGCATGTTTGCTGGTCACAATTGGAGGAGGACACTCCTGGCATCTAGTAGGCAGAGTCCAGGGGTGCTGTGGACCATCCTGCCATGCACAGGACAGCCTTTCTACAACAAAGAATTACTTGCTCCCAAATGTCAGTAGTGCTGATGTTGTATCGGACCGAGCACAGAAAGTCAACACCAAGACAAAAGTATGCCAAATTGCAGGGTTGATTGCCAGCGACCATGGAGGACTCAGGTTTCTCCAACCGGTGGCAGAGAAAGAACAGTGACAAGACCTTTTTATATCTGCAAAACCACTTTGGGAGTGGGGGTGAGGAGCGGAGATGGGATGAAAGTCTTCAGACATTTTGGGGGGCTGTAAATCACCACCTGGGTAGAGAGGAGGGTGACGGTCTCTGGACATTCCTAGGGAATTGCTTGACACTTAAGAGATTTACAGAAGTTAAGATAACCATTTGCTTACACATCGTCTGGGTAGGGGTTACTTGACACCAGAATGGAATTATCGGGGGGTGCTTACTCTAGCCATTACCGGTGATCAAGGGCCAGCAGTTCTGGCAGTTACAGATAAGAGAAAGTATGCAGCTTTACCTCTCTTTGCATTTTGCAAGGTAAATTAGCAGTTTACAGAAGCCAAGGTTAGCAGTTACTGTGAGGAGAATGGAAACAGTTTTGTCTCTTTATAAAATGGCATTGTACAGGTTCTAACTCTAGGCTAGTTATGTCACACTGAGGCTGAGAAACTCTGCCTTATGGCCACGCATGATGATTTGTTGGGATAGATTCTCGAGTAGGCTCGCTGAGTCACAGTGCATGTGTATACTTGATTTGGGTAAGTTAATAGCAGACTGCTGTCCAGCGAGGCTGCACCAGCCCATGCTCCCATCCCAGTTCACAAGCCTCTGATACCCCCACATCCTGCTAAGGCTTGGGTTACCCAGCTTTTTAATTTTTGCCGTGTAATATGTATAAAATAAGATTCCCTGTTTTCGTTTACATTTCTCTGATTATTAAAGAGTTGGCTATGGTATGGTAACTTGTTGGGAGGCTAAAATACGCAATTGAAAAGCTTGAAGACTGCCATTTTGCCTCATAAAAATTTTGAGCAATTATTGGCCTCTTTGAGTGTAAGTTTGCTTGTCTATAAAATCTGGAATAAAAATAGTAGCTTTCTAAGGCATTATCCTTATAGTATCTTATAAAAAATGAATGAAATAATAAAGCTGCATCTGGCACATAGTAGGCACTAAACTAAAATGCTATTTTGATGTACTTTTCTTACTAATTTATGTACCTCCCAGTACTTGGCACATAAAAGTGCTTAATGCAGTGTTTCAAGTAAAGAACTAACGTCTGAAGGGAGAAGGGAGGGAGGGAGAAGGAAAAAAAGGTACTCTCTAGCCTAGCCCACCTTAGAGCTAATAGTTTATTGCTTCCACCGATGCTATAAATCTCAGGGCAGCCAAATTCAAGGCTGTGAGAGACAACTTCATTCCCCTCTTTGTGACTGATTTTCATCAGAAAATGACAAAAGAGCTTACATCTTAAGGGCACTTTCTATTTATTAAATGCCTAACAAGTTCCAGGCACTTTATATACAAATATGTCATTCAATCCTCATGACTGTCCTACAAGGTAGATATTTTTATCCCTGTTTCACCGGAAACCATATATAACATGCTTAAGCTACCTCGCCTCATACGTAGTGACAGATTTGAACTTGGTACTTCTGACTCCACTTGGCTATGTTCCTTCTGGCTCTGAACTTAAGTCTGCTCTCAGAGAATATGTAATTTATATATGCCAGGGATTATACCACAGAGAACATGGCTGGGGAGTCCAATATCTCAAGTTGTTTCATTTGCAAGTTTATCAGATGTGTCTGACTATGTGCTGGGGTAAGAACTCCTAGGAAAGTTGTACCCTGAAGCTGGTGTGTGAGAATCTGTGTGTGCTGTGATGTGAATGTCTCTAGTGGTGCCACACAAACAAAACACAAAACAATGTGTATATTAGAGGCAGTGTTGTAATTCCGCTGTGGTTTTGTGCAACTATGCAAATGATCTCTGAGCTTGGTCTTGAATCATCCCAGATTCGATGCAAATGCCATGAGCAGTTCAAAAATAGATATGAATATTGTACATGGTTTGTATTTCCAGTCTTCGAGTTCCCTTCTTCATAATTGGGTTTACAAAACACTTTTATAATTCTGGTAGTCTGATGAAAATACCGTTTGCCTGATCTCCATAAAAATTGACTTCAAGGAAGGTTAATTCTGGGTTTATAAAAAGACTAAATCTTTTCCTTAACAAGCTTATTTCCTGCCTGACAAATATAATGAGCTAATTAATAAACATGAGCTCAATTTTGGCCACTCTTCTTGAAGTCAGACAGAGTTTTACTTGGAGAGTTACAAAAGGATAAGGAGGGCTTCATTATTGTATGCTAAGTGGAGTCACCTTCCTTTGTACCAGGTTCTTTGTAACATTCCTCTCATTTAAAGGCCAGAAGCTCAGATCTGACACCTGGAAAGTTGAGAACTCGGCAACAATACCAAACAGGAAAAGGGATGCTTAATTACTTTCTTGCACTTATCAGTTCCACAAGGAAGGCAGGCCCCAAGATGATGACACATGTGCCCTGAAAATGGTGTCTTTGTGCTTCTCTTTGATGGCTATAAAATGCACTGACATGTTTCACTGCAAATTACTTCTTAAACCATTAACCATAGCCCAATAAAGAGACATTTTGATAGAATAAAATGACAGAGGTTGTTTTTGGATAATGAAGAAACATTTATGAGTTGATGTAAAAATACAGTTTAAGTGCCATAACATGTCTGCTTCAACATATAACATCTGTAAGGCAGCTTCCTTCTCAGAATGGAATGGACTCAGCATTTTTTAATCTTTTGTGATGTGACCTACGACAAATTTGGTTTTAGCAAATTTCCATGAATTTGGTTTTAGCACAGGATTTTTTTTTTTTGAAAGAAGCAATAAGGTGACTGAAGATAGTGAAAATGATGTGTTAATAGAAACGTTCACTACTTCAGAGCTGCCAAGGACAGTAGGACTTGAAAGTTGGAGCTTTGGATCAACATTTTAAGGCTTCTCAGTAAGGTTATCGGTGGCAGATTTGTTTTGGATTGGTTGGGCTGTCTGAGCACCCAAACCCAACATTTTGGCAACCGTTCTGCAGAGAACGTGGCCCCTCTAAGGTGTGCAAAGCCTCAGGCAAATGTATTTTGCTGGACCCTTGAATAGAGAAACAATTAGATTTATAATACAGGACAAAATTCTTGGGCTCATGTGAGACAAAGTGATTTGTCAAGGAAGTTTTAGAATTCTGGATGGAGGGGAGGTACTGGCTTCTGTATTGGTTTATTGTCCAGTTGGTGCTGGTGACAGTCCTGTGTCCAGGTACCATCCTTTCTTGTTCATGGCCAGAAAACCATCTCTTTGTGTTCTTTATTATGAAACGTGCTCTTCCTGGCTAATTTTCTCTTACACAACCAGGGAAAGATAATGGTGCTGTAATTGTGCGTGCTGCTATGACTTTTTGCAGTTTGTCTGTATTGAAATTACCATCAGCAGAAAGGATAGAGGAGGGCCTGAGGGCAGAGGGAAAAGAAGGCAAGGCCAAGAGGCGTGGCATAGATTGGTTGTGTCTGTGTTGAAGGGGTAAGGGAGGATGTGAATAGAAAGGGCTCAGTGACTTTGAAGAGCAGTTGTATTGAAAATCCTTGAAGGAGATAGACACAGGTATACCTGAAGGATTGTATGGCATGTGATGCAGGGTCTGCAAGGATGGGGACAGAGGACGGGTGAGGCAGGTGGTCACCATTCTTAGCAGAGGGAGCTGTATTGGGTAGAAGGCCCCTGCTACCACCCTCATTGTACTGGGGGTGTTTAGACTGGAGGTGGCACCTTGGTTCAAACACAGATGGATAAGAGCTGAAGAACTCTTCTGAAGATGTAGCTCCAGCTCACAGAACTGCAGTGACCCATCATAAGTGATGTGTCCAACATAAATGAGAGACACTCCAATGTCAGTATTATCCTTGAGCCAGTACTCCACTGACCAGATCCCTGTCTTCGAACTAGAGCTTCCCCAAGACAACCCAAATGCCAGAGCCCTTTGAAGCATCTAGGAACTCCTTGTGCAGGTATTGGGAATAAGTGGCTTGGGATGACTCTGAAGAGGAGGAGTGGGGACTGGGGCTCAGGTGGTTCAAATGAAGAGGATGGTGCTGCTGGTCCTGCTATGTCCCAGGCAGCAGGGGAGTGCCCTTCTACTGACCAGTACCCATGCAGGACCTGGCCTAGACCTGCGTGCTCCTCCAAGACAGCACTCCTCAAAGCATGGAGGAACCCTGAAGCCCAGATCTAAGGTATTATGGTAGAGGGAGCACATAGCTGCAAAGAGACTGAGCATTGTGTGTGTCAGAAAAACCTTGGAAAGATGGGGGCAGAAATGGGTGGCCTTTCAGCCTGAATCCCCTTTTCCCCACAAGCTGCCCTGCCAAGCTCCAGCCCGCCTTGATACTGGCATTGTTACCACAGGAGCAGTTCTTCTACTGTATGCTCCAGCTCTGCAATACCTGCTTTTGGCTTTTGGCTTCTAGGTGGTTAGGTTTAAAAAAAGTGGTTTTGCTTTCCCATATTCGTGCGTTCTCATTTCGTAATTGCACCTCCATTTGCCTTTTAATAGCCAGCTGTCTTCTCTCTTAGTCCGCATTGTTAGAGCTGGATTCAGCAAACTTGATCTATAAAGGGCTAGATAGTAGTTTCAGCTTTGTGGCTTGTGTGGCTTCTGTGTAACAGCTCCACGCTGCCATTGGCCGGTGGAAGCAGCCACAGATAATACACAGATCAGGTACAGCTGTGTTTCAGTAAAACTATTTTCAGAAATAGTCCAGATTTGGTACTTTGGTCACAGTTTGCTGACCCCTGCCTTAGAATCTAGAATCTGAATGCAGTAGCTTTCCAACTTATTGAATATTAGCCATAGGAGATACATATTTTACTTCACAACCTAGTATAGACACACATATAATTGAAATAAAGTTTTCATGAACTTCTACTTAGTTTTCTTCTTTTGATGTACTCTTATCTGTTCGACTTATATTTCTATGCTATCTTTTTATCCTATTCCATTCTATACTAGCCCATTCTTGCGTTGCCACGAAGAACTACGTGAGAACTGGGTAATTTATGAAGAAAAGAGGTTTAATTGCCTCAGTTCTGCAGGCTGACAGGAAACATGGCTGGGAAGCCTTGGGAAACTTAAAATCGTGGTGGAAGGTAAACAAAAGGCACATATTACATGGCAGGAGCAGGAGGAAGAAAGCACGAATGGGAAGGTACTACACGCTTTTAAACAATCAGATCCCATGAGAACTCACTATTATGAGAACAGCAAGGGGAAAGTCTGCCCCTGTGATCCAATCACTTCCTACCAGGCCCTTCCTCCAACACTGGGGATTACAATTTGACATGAGATTTGGGTGGAACACAAATCCAAACCATAGCATGTTCTGTTTTGTCTCATCTTAAAAACATGCTGGTCCTGACTTACTGATTTGATTTAATGACCCACTAAAGGTTGTAACCAACAGTCTGAAAATTAGTGCTATATTGGAGCTTGGAGCTGACCCCACTATCTGGGCCAGGAGTGGGCACTTGGCAGTCAGCACATATATTTCTGTCTACTATAGGACTCCTCTCCCATTTAGTCAGCTACGTATTCTGAATTTGCTTCCCTAGGGAAGGAAAAATCTACTGAACTGCTAAGAGAAAAGAGCCAATTCTTGGCTTTTGACATACACTGTAACTTCATGTAGATTTTGGAGACAAGACCAGACCAGGTATATGTTTCATAGGGCCCAGTGCAAAATGAAATTGCAAAGGCTCCTGTTAAAAATTTAAGAATTTCAAGATGGCAGCAGCGAAGTGTTAAACTAAGCACAGGGCCCTTCTCAGCTCTCGGTCCTCTGTAACTGCACAGGCTGCCCACACAGAAAGGTAGCCTTGCTTGGAGACAATGCAGTGAGTTAGATAAACGCTCTTTCCAAGCTTGGAGGAATGACTTAAAGGAGAAGGTGTGGAATGAAACGGAGAGGAAGAGTCTGGGCACGGATTGACGCATGGATCAGGGTTAATTCAAGTCTCTGGATCCCTCTCGGGTTTCTCCTGAGCCATCCACTAAGTGGAGCCCAGGTCAGTGCTTTAACAGGTGGTTTCCTCTGGAGTGAACACTAAACTTCGCCTGAATGGCTGAGCTGGGCTTGTTGCTTTATTTATCAGTGTCAGGTCCAGTCACTTTTGGCCATCTAGTGAAGGAGGGGCCTGCATATGCTGAAGGCTTGACTTTATCACCACTTGTCAGTAACAGCCTGTTCACAGTTCCAGGATGCAGGAGGTGCCCTGGTCACTAGGAGGAGTGGCTCCTGTGTTTGGAAGGGTGGGGCTTGTATTAGTCTGCTAGGGCTGTCATAACCAAGTACCACATCTGTGCAGCTTAAACAGAAGAAATTTATTGTCTCAAAGTTCTGGAGCCTAGAAGTCTGAAATCGAGGTGTTGGCCAGTGGGTTCCTTCTGAGGGCTGTGAGGGAGAATCTGTTCCAGACCTTGTTCCTAGCTTCTGATCTGTTGCTGGTAATTCTGGGTATTCCTTGGCTTCTGCCTCATCACCCTGATCTCTGCCTTCATCTTCCCATAGTGTTCTCCCTATGTGCATGTCTGTGTCCACATTTCCCTTTTTTTATGAAGGTACTAGTCATATTGGATTAGGGACCCATCCTATTCCAGTATGACCTCATTTCAACCAATTACACCTGTGATTATTTCCAAATAATATCACATTCTGAGGTCCTGGAAGTTAGCATATTAATTTTGGGGGAACACAATTTAATCGATACAGAGTTGAAAGAAACCAGCTGGTCATCTTTCTCCTGAGAAGCCACAATGGTAAACATCTTCATAACACTTAGAACTGTAACTCTAACGGGAGCTGTGGCTATTGGTTACCTGCCAACAGTTACTAGCAATCCCCTCCTCCCTTCCTTACTTTCCATTAGAGAGATTGGGGAAACCATATATTCCCCAGTATCTCAACCTCCCTTGTAGTTAGGGGTGGCTGTCTGACCTATTTCTGGCTAATGAGATTTAAGGGGAAGTCAGTTGGTGGTCTCTGGGAAAGATTTTCTTCGCAAATAAAAGTCAGAGGCCAGTGGGGAGAGGGTTTTTCTGCTCTTGAAATGTTGCTGTATGAGATGGTGATGCTGCTCTAGTTTTTCTGCCACCATGAAAGAAAGGTCAATAGAATCACAGAGCCTCACTCCCAGCACTGTGACCTCCATGAGTCCCTGGACCAAAACAGGAAAGCTGTTCTCTGCACAGCAGGTTATCAGAAATGTTCAAATACCTATATTATTTAAGATGTTGTTGGCTAGGTATTGCTACTCACAGCCAGGAGTATGCCAGCTGATACAGATGTTCTGCAAAATGGGAAAATATGGTTAAACAGATTAGGAAAATAGTGAATGTTATAATTTACCTGCTAGTGTTATGGTACATAAAAGAAAATCAAAGGCTCTAGGAAGTTCTTTTAACCTCAGTGTTTCTCAAATATTTTTAACTGTGAAGACTTCTTTTTAACCTCCTCCTCCTCCTCCTCCTCCTCCTCCCCGCTCCTGTCCTCCTTCCCTTGCTGTCTCTCCCCACCCCTTTCCCTGTATCTCCATGTCTCCACATGACATCTATTGATGTAACCACTGTTTTTTTTAGTATAACCTCTCTTGATAGAAGTCATTTTGAAAAATGCTAAAGGCATGGTATCAGATATGTTCAAGTTCCTTCCTGAAGCCGAGCTTCTGACTTTTTACTGATGCCCATACCCTCTTTGTAAATTAGTACCTCCAGCACAGCCGTCTTCCAAGAACAAGCACCTCACTAGTTTCCATTCCCTGTGCCAGGGGGAACAGGGCCATACATCTTGGCCCGTAGCTTTAGAAAGATGGCTGACTTCACTGAAAGGCTCCTCGTGCTCCGGAGTGGCCTCCCTGGGTGAAGCACTGATCTTTCACCAGCTCCTCCACCATCTCTCTGTGTTTCTTTCAGAGAAAAGCCAAAAAATGTGGGAGCCAGAGGCTGTGCTTAAACTGTCAGCTCCAGAAGAGCCATCATCTCCCTGGAGCTAGCAGAGACTAAATTCTGGGAGAATGTATGTGCTCCCTTTCTGGGAGATGGAGTGGAGCAGATGGCCTATTAGCCAGAAAGGAGTTTCATTCCCATGAGCTAAAACAAACTACAAAGAAGCAGCTCTGCTTACAACTACTTGCAGCTTCCAGGGGGTGCTTTCTCGCTTGTGTATGAAGAGAACAATTGCGTGCCTTATGCATTGTGATCCTTGGGTTGGTAAGGTGGAAAGCAAAAGTCAGTTTGCACTGCTTTATATTTGTATTATATTCCATGTGTATAAAGTTATTTTCATCTGCTCCATGGGAGCATTCTCTTTGCATCCCCTTATCACAGGAATGATAGCTTACCTTTTTTTGTTTCTTAAGCCTAGCCAGATTAGCATTTGCATCTTGTGATTTGCTTAGTGCATTGAGGGGGTACTTTCACAAGGTCACACTTTTGAATAACTCCAATATGAAGTTCACACACCTAGCACAATGAGACCACATTGAGTAATGCATTGCTACTCTAGATGTGGAATTAGACCAACAGGGTGTGGATGCTGAGCTGCTAACATACAATGTTTCGGAAGTGGCTAGGCTTTTCTAAACCTGTGTCCTTGCCTGTATAGAAGGAAAGGCAATATCTGCCCTGTGCAGTCTATAGAATTGTTGTGAAGGTTCCATTAAGAAGTCTGAGCTCCTTGTTGTGTTTCTTCTTCAGCATCAAGCTTGGTCTCTGGCATGTAAGAACAATTCAACAAATGAAAGTTGAATGAAAGGATGAATTAATGAGTAATGGTTACTTTTTTCTCACTGCACTTTTAAATCTTATTCCTAGCATATACAGAAGCTTGTAATTATGTATTTAGCTTTTTGGTTTGTGAAGTTATTTGTTAATATTTTGGATTAATATTTTAATATCTTGGTACCTACTTAACTCAAAAATGGCATATAATAAAGTAACAGTAATGATGATGCTATTTTTTCTTTTAACACTAATTATCTAAAATCTAGTTAATTAAAATAGATGCTGAAAGATTGAGATCCCCACCATGTTTCAGTTAGATGTTTATCATAGTGTAGACCCAGAATGATTCATGCCTTCTTTCCTGTCATATCACACTGTTTTCCGTGCACTGTCAAGTATGTAAAGAAGCTCTCCTGAGGTTCAGAGGATACTGGGGATAACAGAGTAACTGTAGGGAGACATGACTTAATACTTTTGGGTGATCATGGGAAGGAAGAAGTGGCAGTATTTCTTTTTGATATTAAGGTAGAAGTTCTGACAGTGTGGTGATTCCTCAAGGATCTAAAATAGACATTCCATTTGACCCAGCAATCTCATTACTGGGTACATACCCAAAGGATTATAAATCATTCTATTATAAAGACACATGTACATGTATGTTCATTGCAGCACTGTTTACAATAGCAAAGACCTGGAACCAACCCAAATGCCCATCAATAACAGACTAGACAAGGAAAATGTGGCACATATACACCATGGAATATTATGCAGCCATAAAAAACAATAAGTTCATGTCCTTTGTAGGGACATAGATGAATCTGGAGACCATCATTCTCAGCAAAGTGACACAAGAACAGAATATCAAACACCACATGTTCTGACTCAGGTGGGTGTTGAACAATGAGAACACATGGACACAGTGAGGGGAGCATCACACACTGGGTCTGTGGGGGGGTGCTAGGGGAGGGACAGCGGGGGGGTGGGGAAGTTGGGGAGGGATAACATGGGGAGAAATGCCAGATATAGGTAACAGGGAGCTGGAGGCAGCAAATAACATTGCCGTGTAAGTACCTATGCAACAACCCTGCATGTACCCCAGAACCTAAAGTACAATTAAAAAAATAAAAATACTTTCTGAGCACCTACCATGCCAGGCACTGTGCTAGGTTCTGGGTGCTGGGGAGAGAAGTGTGAATAATACAGACATTCTTGCCTCGATAGTGCGTGGAGTCTAGTGGGAGGATAAATAGTAAGCAAATATTGGCACAAAGAAATGTATACATATAGACTATGATAAAAGAAGGATATCTAACCAGTGCAATGAGAAATTATAATTGGGGAAGAGGTTTAGACTAGGGGACAGAGAGGATTTCTGCGAGGGACTGGAATAAGCGGAGACGTGAGCTGACACCTAAAGGGTTGAATAGACGTGGCTGGGTGAAGAGGAGGAAGAAGACCATTGCAGGCAGGGGGAAACTGCAAAGACCCTGAGGTAGCCTGGGGGCAGGGCTGCAGCCCAGAGAGAGGGCAGATGACAGTGGTAGAGGTGAGTCTGGAGAGGTGAGCAGGACCAGGTGGTATGGAGCTTTGTAGGGAAAATGAAAGACGTACATTTTATCTTAACTGTAATGAAAAGCTATTGAATGGTTTACAACAAAGAGTAAGATTTACATTTTTTCAAAGATCAGTGTTGCTCAATTTATGAAGAATAAATTGGAGTCAAGTAAGAATGACTAAGAGGCTATTGCTGTAAATTAGTCAAGTGCTAATTTGAACGAGAGAAGTGGAGGTGCTATGGTGTTTTGAATGAGAGAGGTGGAGAAAATGAAGGAATTCAAAATGTATTTTGGATGAAACATTTCCATGACTGGTTGAGGAACTGGGTATTTTGGGGTTGAAGGAGATGCTTCATGCTTGAACAATTGGCTGGGTGGAGGAGCTGTTTGCTGAAATGGGGACCATTGGAGGAGAAGCAGAATTTGATGGGAAGATTTGGAAATATGAACTCAGGATATCCTTTCTTTAATATTTAAAAACATATCAGGATAGTTTTTCTGATTCAACTTTCCATATTTTCTAAGCAGCTGCAGAATATATTTATTGAGGAGGGAAATGAAATTTACATTTGTAATCCTCATGTTTTGATTTTTAAAAACAAACTTGTCATTGGCTTTGTTATGTTCCTTAGTAGCTATCATGCAGATCTTGAGGCAGATAGAATATATTAACCACCACACATTCATTTTGTGGAGCTGTGTCAAGAGAAGTGTGGAAAAATCGCTTGCACTTTATAATAAAAGCAAGTCTACTTGGCATTGTGTGACAGAGATGTTGGTTAGATTTCTCAGATTGTAGGATGTGAAGAGCAATTAGAGTGGAAACCTCTATTTACCAGGGAGATCATTAAGAGTCATTTATATTAGAAACTTTTTCACAGTGGGAGGAGAGGTTGAAGGCAGATTAAGTGTGCAAACCTTCCAGTTTTTTCAGGTCTCTGTTGAAATTTCAACAGTCATTCCATATTTGTCAGCATTAGGCAAATGCCAAGGGATGCCATTCATATAAGGATATGGTGCTTATTCCTTAGCCTTTAAAGAGGCTATGAGACACTTTCAAATTTTACTAATGTGCTTATTTTGGAACAGAATGGTTTGTTTTAATTTCTAGGCCTGTAGCCCAATGCTTATTTACTTGGTAGCGATAAAATATATACTCTTATATTTCACAAAACATTTAAAAATGTTTATTCAAATTCAAATGAAAATCATCTAACTCTATATTTGGAGTGAAGTGATGGATTCAAAGGATATCTTAAAGAGAATCAAGTAGCTTAACTTATGTACTAGTTCAGGTTCTCTAGAAAGACAGAACTAATCGGATAGATGTATACATAAAGGGAAGTTTATGAAAGACTATTGACTCACACAATACTGAGATCCCACAATAGGCCATCTGCAGCCTGAGAAGCAAGGAAGCCAGTCTAATTCCCGAAGCTGAAGAACTTGGGGGCTGATGTTTGAGAGCAAGAAGCATCTAGCGTGGGAGAAAGATGTAGGCTGGGAGGCTAAGCAGGTTTAATCTTTTCACATTCTGCCTTCTTTTATTTTACCTGCGCTGGCAGCTGATTAGATGGTGCCCCCCCAGATTGAGGGTAGATCTGTCTTTCCTAGTCCACTGACTCACGTTCATCTCCTTTGGCAACAACCTTAGACACACCTGGGAATTATACTTGCATCCTTTAATCCAATCAAGTTGACACTCCATATTAACCATCACAACTTATTTGCTCTAATTGGTAATATGTATCAAATGACATCAAAACACATTGCTAATCATACATCTAAGTGTCAAAATTGGACACCAGTCAGCAACAGGACCATGATCAGCATACTTTGGATCACTTGGCAGGTGAATACCAGGTCACCTGTTTACGGATTGTACATCAAAATACTTCAGTAAAAAATGTCAAGCTTATGATCTATTCTTCACTTGCTATTTATAAAATGCAAATGTTAAGTCATTGTTAAAAATATTTCATTAACTTAATATCTAGTGGGAAGATGCTGAGAATGTCATGCACATTTAAAATAAATTATTTAACATGAAAATCCATCTGTGTTACTGGTTACATAAAAAAAGCTTTGCCTAGTTCCTTGGCTATTAGAGATAAATCTTCATTTTCCATGTCAAACTTAATAATCACAAAATACGGTGTGTATGCTTGCTACATTTTCTTATGAAGGATACCGAGTCCTCAGTCATCTTTGAAACCCTCCTCCACGGAATTGAGAAATTTCAGATACGTAAAAGGCCACTTAGGAAATAGAAAGTTTGGACTGAGGAGACGACAGTGTAGTTGTGGGACATAGGCCAAGGTAAAAATAGTTTTGCATTAACCAGTTTTTCACTGAGAGTAAGCCAAGGTCATTCTATTTGGAAATGACAAACACTACTCATTTTATTATTGTTACCTAGGTGTATTTAATTCCTTGAGCTGCTTTTCCAAAGTACCACAAACTGGGTACTTTCAGAATACAGAAATGTATTCTGAATGTATTCTCAATTTCTGGAGTCCAAAAGTCATAATCAAGGCAGGTTTGATTTCTTCCTGAAAATTCTGAAATATAAGATTCCTTCCTTGACTTCTTTGGCTTCTGATGGCTCCAGCTGTTCCTTGACCTGTGGCCGCATCCCTGCAATTTCTCCCTCTGTCTTTGTGTGGTTTCTCCTGTGTTTCTCCTCTTCTCTCTCTCTCTCTTTTTTTTTTTTTAACAAAATGCTTATCATTGATTTCAGAGATCATGTGGTTAATCTAAGATGATCACATATTGAGACCTTCATTTAATTACATCTAGAAAGATTATTTTTCCAAATATGGTCACATTAATAGCTAAGAGGAAGTTCAGACTTGGAGATATTTGACCCACTACAGTTAATTAGGAACACTGATAAATGTGAGTTTTCTGTTTTTGATGATTATACTATGGTTGTCAAAGATGCTGATATTAGAAAAGCCATGTGTATTAGTTTCACAACTTATTGGAAAGTCTAAAATAATACTTCAAAATAAATTGTTTAAAAAAGAAAGCAAGCTCCTTAAATAAGGCTTTCTAAACTTAGTGAATTCAAATTTCCATGGGAGAGGATGAGGAAATTTAATATTAAGTTCTCCAGATGATCGTTATATAGAATCAGAAATTATAATTCTCCTCTTAGACAAAAGGAATGCAAAATGAAACAAGTCTCTTCTTGCCTTCTATTGGATAAAGGATAATTGTGGGTCACAGTTCAGTATATGGCTATTACATAGGAAAGTCTGGGCGCTGCTCCTGCTGGTTTGTATGGTGGCCCTGGGTTCCAAGAGATTGTCCTAGGCTAGCGTTTTAACATTGCATTGCATTTGAGTTTAACAACTCCTTTGTAAACTTCCATCATTTTTGTGGTACTGAAATCCACTCCACAATTTCTTGTATGATGACTTTTGTTTACTTCACCTTATGTCATGGTCATTGATTGTATTTGAGATGGGTTTTCAAACATTACAGAGAGAAGTGTAATTTTACTTCATCGTAGTTGCCAAAGAATAATTTTCATTTAAATGCTTTACATTGCAGCCTGTCTGAACATAGTCCTTTAACAATCTGATTCACTAATTATTGTGATGATTGCTTCTGCAAATTTCCTATTTGGAAAGTGAAAAGACTTAACTAGCTGTTTTGTGGACTTGACATCAATACAATATTGATGCTTTCATTTGGATAACTAAATTTCTTTGTGTCAATTGGCTGGTGGTTGTGGTGCCTATAAGCTAAGCTTCAACTTACTCTAAAGGTATGCACCATCTAAGTCCCTTACTCTAACTTGTCACAAAAGCCTATCTGAAGAACAGATAGCACAAGGGGTGTCACACTTGCTCATGTCACTCAGTGAAGCCCTCCCAAAATCCTGGAGGAGGCCACCAAGGGGAAGAATCTCTGCATCTTCATGGACTGATGTGATAGCCAAGTTGCCATCATTGTGACAAGGAAAGTAAATAAATATTAATAAGCTTCCAGTACCACATCAAGGAATAACGTGAAAGGAAGGAATACAACAATTTTGTCTTTTGGGGATGTGTGGATGTATTTTCCTCTTAGAGTATCGGTTTAATTTGGAACTAGCATCTAGCAAGGGAGAAAATACATGGGACTAGAATAGTAAAGAAGAAGGGAGTCTCACAGACAAAGGGGAGAGGGGGAGAGAAGTTAGGGCAGAAGAGAGTAGAAAAGAGGGGAATTCTCCCAAATCTGTCAGGATATTCTTACTGGTCATACTGAGGTAAACTCAGGACTTTAAACTGTATTAGTATTTGGCCCCTACTCTTAAATTTCAGCCATAAATTCATTGCTTACTTACATATTTAATCTATTTGATTATTCCTAATATCCCTGCTTCACATGTTGTCAGTAGTGAAGTCAGATCCCACATGTGAAGAAAACCAGAAGTCTTTGTATTGTTCCTGCTAGTACTAAAGCTCTCATCTTTAATCCTGAACTCTAACACAGACTGTAAGTAACAGAATATTTTACTCACACACAATACACTTATGTTGTGCCTTCTTCCCTAAATATCTACGAAGCCCACAGTTGGCAGCTTCAAAGTTGTTTTTTTTCTGCATAAGACACAGTCTATGATACTATTAAGATAAGACTTCTTATCTTATTAAAATAAGACATGTTACAAAGTGATGACAAGTATTCATTTATGATTGAAATTGACTTATGTTAACATTTTGGATATGAATACTGGCTTCTGTAAAAATAATTTCGTATTTTGAGTCACCTCAAATAAACTTATTTTTCTATTCCTTCTGTAGTACTTCACTTCCTATCACAGCCTTGAGTGTGGTAGTTACTAAATAGTAAACTTTTTTAGTAAAAGGTTTTTTTACTAAAAAGCTTGTTTTAGTTAAAAAAAAAGTGGTATCAAAAGTTTTTCAAACTTTCACCTCCTGCAGAAGAGCTACTTAAGGGGGACAGCAAGTAATTTGCCTTTAGATATTCATTCAACTAACACTTACTATGTACTTATCACATTCTAGATATTGTCCTAGTGAATTGAGGATGAATGAGACATAGTCCTTGAGCTCACAGCCAAGTGAGGGAGACGAATATTGGTACAGGGCTTTCGCCAACTAGGGTCCTACTGGTAGGTCTCTAGTCTGTTCAGTTAGTTCCCTCTCTTGACTCCCTAGCAGAGGGATTTCCTGGAGTGTGGGGAAGTTTGAAGGGATAAGAACCAAGTAATGTCTGGTGGTAAGGGGAGAAACCTGTTGTTTTAGGCAGCAAGGGTGAATATACTCAGAGTTGGGCTGAAGGGAAGCGAGGAGGGGAAAGGAGTATTGTCTCTGGTGCTGAAGAGGAATCGGATGGCACAGGCCCAGAGTGCAGGAGATGGGAAGCTTTCCTTGAAGAGAAAAGTTGATTGGTCCTAGGCAAGGACTCAGATCTGACATGGCTCTCATCAGTTCTGGCTTCAGGGATCCCATCTCTTTCTGCCTCCTCCCTACTTGCTCCTTTTTTTCCTAATCCTCCCTGGAGTCCCACCCTTCCCTCCCCTCTGTATTCTACCACATATGTTCTCCTCTATTCTCTTTTTTTTATAAAAGAACTTATTGGCAAGTCATCTTCCATCCCTCATTTCCCCCCAGTTTCTTGATGTCAGGAAGAAAATCTTGAAACACCCCAAAATAGAATAGTGAGGGACTATATATTTTCTTTAATTTTTTTGACTGCAATAAAAGAGTAGAAGAAAACAGAACATTTCTATTTCCACAGGAAAACAGCATATTGATACACACACACACACACACACACACACACAAAATCATGGGATGAAGCCATGTGAGCTTTAGTAAAGGCATATAGAAAAGTCCATGAGAGCAGAGGGAAGAGAGCCAGGAGTGAGCACAGCTTTCCCGGTGGAAGTGATGCTGGAGCTGAGCCTTGAAAGATGTGTGAGATACATGGGAGGGAATGCCAGGGCAAAGGGTGTCCAGAAAGCCACAGGTAAGAGCTTTGGGCAGGCTGGGGCAGGCTCAGTGGGAGAATGGTGGGCAATAAGGTGGGCAGCTGGGGAAGCACTGGATTGGAGTCAGCTCTGTAAGATTTGCTAATGAGTAGGGCCTTGACCTTCCAGGTGATGGGAAACTATTACCCAAAACTCAGTCACCTCTTCCTGTCCTTTCTCTAAATCAGTCTAGGCGTTAATAGCATTCCTATCCTGCCAACTTGGGCCCACCCCAAGAAACCCAGTGAGAAGCTGTCACTGAGTAAGTGATCCACAAGTTCAGCAGAAAAGGCCTTGCCTCCTACTATTCCTCCCAGCCTATCTAGGTAATCAATACTTATATATCAACAGAGAGCTAAAAGAAAAAAAGGAAGATAAATTACAGATGTTGAGTAAGATGGAGCCTTCAGATTCATGGAGGCCTTAGAGGGAGAAGCAAGGTCTAATCAGCATTTCTTATTGTCTTGGCTTTGGCTCAGGTGATGAATGAAAATGGATTGATGGACACAGGTGACAGGCCTGCCACTCATAGAGTGAAGAGCTCTTGGCATCCACTCATGCCCATCCCACACCCATCCCTCACTTTCTAGGAAAACAGAAACAAGGAATTGGCTTCACTTTTTCCTTTGTTTTCTTCTTGCTGCTGTCAAGTAATAAAACCTCATTTTTAGAAAGAATTAAATAATTATCACTTGTCATGTCAGCTGGTCAAAATAATGAGTTAAAATCCAAAAATAGTTTTTAAAAGACTTAAGTAATCCATTTAGAAGTAAACCAGAAAGGTTAAAAATTTCCAGGAGATACCTATAAACACTCAACTTTTACCCTTTTCAGACATCACCTGGGGGAATACTTGTCCTTTCAGGTCTCACTTTATCTACACAATTTTCATCTTTAAACCACCCTGGAGCCTCTCAGGCTGACCTGGTATATTTACTGTGGTGAAGATTCTGTAAATCTCCTCCACTGATGGGTATAGTCAGCCTTGGCCTGGATGAGTTATTACATATGTGAGAGTGAAAATCGGCTACTCACTTGAAGGGCAAAGATTTTGGGAGTTACCTGAGGGCATTTTGAAAATGGTTAAGTGTCTGTAATTGTGACTTTAAAAAGGACATTACATCTAATTAAAAGCAGTGGGCATTACTTGGAATTTCATTTAGAATTCTGCTTGACATTTCATTTAGAAACTTTACCTGGACGTCTGAGTCTGGGTGAGGTGAGAGATGTCTCTAGATCCTGTATTTTTGAGGGAAAATCCATCTGCTTCCATTTTAGTAACCCCTACACTTTCCCCAGTAGAGTTTTCTCAGAACTTTCCCTCTCCTTCTGTACATTTCTTCTCTCAGTGGCTGGGAACAGGTGTTGTTGGTGACAGCGTGGAGACGGATGGGTGGTCAGAGTAAAGGTTGTGATTGACGGGGGGTAGGATAAGAAGCCTGGGAGCAAACAGAATTGTTGCCTTTTCCTTTTCCTTTTCTTCCCCGCTCCTTTCCTCTCCTTTCCTCTTTCCCATCTTCAACAACATTCTTCAAACTGAGTAACAGACTTGTCTCATAATTTATGTAAATTTAATAATGGTTTTGTGGGCCTGGGGAATCGAATTTCATAGACTATCTAGTTTCCTTCCTAGGTGTTGTAGGATATCACCCAGGGGGTGTCATTACAGGCACAATCCTCATTCAGAATTCTACCATCTTAGAATCTTATATGCCTGGGCCTACATTTGAGATTTGCATTCAGGAGTTTTGAGTAGGGAAGCCTGGAAATGTGATTTTTAAGCAGACATTTCAGGTGATTACTTTTAATGGAATGTTTATTCATTATTTGTTGCTTATTATTCACTTTATTCAGAAGTATTCAAGTAGCCACAAAACCAAAATTGAATAATAAACTTCCATATACCCATCACCCAGTTTCAACAGTTATCAGTATCTTTTTGTTTTATTTATTTCCCCATTGAAATTTTTCCATTATATATTTTAACATGAATCCATATACAGGTTATTTCATGAGTAAATATTTAAATATGTTTAACATCTTTTTTTTTGTTTTTGCATAACTGCTATGGCATGTCACATATTGGCTGATTCCATCCCTTGCTGTAGAATTTGTTCTTCTAACCCCTATAGTACCTATAAATGAGAGACACACAGGCTTGAGAGGATTGTTTCAATTGCAAAAATTTGACATGGATTTTCTAAGTATGTGGGGTTATCTACTTATTGCATCTATAATAAGACATATAATGACCTGTTATTGTTACAGGAGCAAGAGGTTCATATGCCTTCTGTGCAGTAACAGACTCATTCTGCTGAGACAGCAGGGTTTGTAGCAGAGAAAGGGTTTAATGATCACAGGGCACTGAGCAAGGAGATGGAAAGAGACCCTCAAATATATTTCCTCCATGAATTCTGGGCTGGGATTTTTTAGGGAATCATGGAGGCTGAGGCTCTGGAAAATTGGGGTTGTTGATTGATAAGGGATACAATCTTTGGGATGTGGAAACTGCATTATTTGATGAGTCAGCTCCTTGTGGGCCCTTCAGACCAGTTTGTATCAGTAGAGTCCTTCAGATCAGCAGGCAAGTCAGTGGGGTCCTTTCTTCCAGCTGAATCAGTAGTTTTATTAGTATGCGGGACCTGAAGGAGTATTTCCAAGGGAAAACTTAATGTTTCATAATGTTTAACTTGTTTTCTATAGAACAATTAAAAGGAACTTTAATAACAGGGTCTGCATGATTCTATAACAATAGGCACCAAACACATGAGGGCACAGGTCAGAGAGGAACCGGACTTAATGATTAATGCTGAATGTGCTGCAAGCTTGGTTTATTTTTGTTTTTTCTCATTTTTTCTCTGATAACTTTTATAAAGTTTATGATGGTGGTTTCGTTATTTGATTTTTAAAAATTCTAAGATTGACCAGTGGGTTGAGATGCCAGGTGATTCTGATTCCATAATTCCATAAATAATAGTATGAGAAAGCTTGTCTTAAGAATAACCTTTTGGTTAAAAATGGTGGTAATAAGTAATATTCATCAAATATTTAATATGTGTCAGGCACTATTTTTAAGTATTTTAAGGTATTAAATTACTTGGTTCTAATAGCAACCCTAGGAGATAGATAGTACTATCAGTTCTCTATTTTAAAATTGGAAAATTGAGTCTTAAGTTAACTAATTTGCTCAAGATCACACAGCCAGGAACTGACAAAGCACAATACTAACCCATGCAGTTTGATGCTATTTAATGCAGTTAAGACCAAAAAGCCGTGGGGATGAGGTGACACCATCATTTATACCACCTGGCCTGACCACTTGGCTTATCCATATTCCTCAAGCTAGTATCAATTTGTACACCTTCATACAACTAGATTCTTTTTCTAAGTAGATTTTAGTAGGTGGGGAGGAGGAAGATGGCAGTAAAGTTGGAAGGAAAAAATAGAGTAATTAAAGAAGAAAGGAGAAGGGAGAGAAAAGGAGAAGGCAGCGCTGGGGAAGGCAGGACTTGGTCAGGTCTACCTAATTCAAATCAATTGATTGACCACGCCCTGACTTTCTGCATAAGTTAGCGAACTGCAGTTAGATGGAGTACAGTCCACATAATAACACCCTCACTTCTGGAAGTGGAGGGCATTTCACAACCAGTCTCATGTTTGGTAATTTTCCAGAGGAACTCACTGAATCCATACTCATGGTCATGGTTATTGCAGAGAACCGGTGCAGATTAGGATCAGCCAAGGGAAGAGATACATAGGGCAAAGTCCAAAAGTGCCAAATGTGACTTCTGGTACTTCTACTTATCCTTTCTCCATAGAGTCGGAGCAATATTCTTCTGGTACCAATGGGTGACAGTACACCAGGAGTAGGGAAGCTCACCTGAACCTCAGTGTTGAGGGTTTTACTGGGTCTCTATGCTATCATGATTGATTCAGTCATCAAGGTATGATTGACTGCTCAGAGGCTGATCTCAGTCTCCTATCTCCAGCCTTTCTGGAGGTTGACTGATAATAACTGATAACCAAGCCCCCACCCTAAATCATATTGTTTACTACCTGGTGTGGCCAGCCTCCTCCCCACAACACATTGCTAGGCTATCCAGTGTGAACTAAGGCCAAGGAGAAGAAAGACACTCTCATCAGACATGGCCTTCTAAGGACTTTGAGACTATATCCCAGAAGCTGAGGACAAAGGCCAGACCTCTTTTTTACAAGGTCGAATTTTTTTACTCCACACCTTTTATTGTAGCAGAAGAAGCCATACCTGTGTACTTGGCTCCACTTGGGGTACCTCAGGGAGCAAGTTATTCCTCCCCAGTGGATGAGAGACCATTCTGGGGCCTACTCCAGAGCCAACCCAATTCATTGGGTAGAAAATGAGCCCTGTTGAGAGAAGGGATTCCTCTTACTTTGCATCTCAATTCTATCAGCACATTGGTCATATGATGTGTAATAAGCATGGGGTGAAACTCCAAATTCTATTTAATAAATTTATTTTCCTCAGAGGCCCCATGAGTTATTAACCCAAGGAAAGCCAATGCTATGCTTAATCTTAGCAAAAGTAATGAAAAGCAGCTATATTATAAGAAATAATTAGGCTTAAGTTGAGAGATTATAAAATAAATGTACATGTGGAATCTTAATTTCCTTCCCAAACCTTCAGAAAAGTTGAGATGCAGATTTTATAACTGGAGTTTAAAAAGAATTCAAGGTCATTTAACTGTTCTTCTTGCTTGGTAGAACTTCATGAAACTATCTCAGCAGAAAGCAACATCTCCTATTAAAGAAACTCTCAGGAGAGTCTGTAGATAAGGTTCCTTGTCACCTCATCAGCAATAACTGCAAAAACATCCATTAACCATAGGCCACTGAGCAGAGACTCCATTGCCTGCTGGGGTAGTAGCATTCTGGCACCCAGATGGGAAGGTTAATCCCAGACATCTGCCTTTGGCTAGAGGAGGGAGCTTTGATGACTGATCTTTATCACCAGAAACCTTTTCTTACTCATCTGTATGCCCAGTACTCAGCCCAGAGCTTGGCAGACAGCAGGCATTATTTGTGAGCCTTCCAAAGGAACCCGGAAAATAATAGTTTATATGTAAACACTTACTGTCTCCATGTTGGAATCCATTTGGAAAATCATTTTCAACAAGCTTAGTTTATTAATTACTGTAACAATCCAGGACTATATAGAGAAAACAAAATGGAAAAAATTTGCAACACAGAACCTATCAAGGCATAAAAGTTTTGGAAACAATAGTTTGAATTTGTCCTCAAAGTACTTATGTGCCACAGAAATAACAGTCAATAAAGCAGCTGGTGTGAAGACTGAATAAGATGACTTTATTTACTGTTAAAACCAAACCAAACCACTATCAAGTGATGTGGAATTGTAGTCTTTTAGGTCTTACTACCTAAAATTTTTTTCTTTACAGTTTCCTTGAGATGTAATTTACATACCATATAATCTACACATTTAAAGTGTACAATTCTCTGTTTTTTTGTATAGTTATAGATATGGGCAACCATCACCATAAATTTTGGAAAGTTTTCATCACCTCAAATGGAAACCCAGTAGTATCATCTCCCTATCTCTTTATCCCTTCACTACCCCTAAGGAACCAGTAAATTATTTTCTGTCTCTGTAGTTTCCCTGTTCTGGATATTTTATATGAATGTAATTATATGGTATGTAGTCTTTGTGTTTGGCTCCTTTTACTTAGCACAATGTTTTCAAGATTTACCTGTGTTGTAGCATGCACTAAATTTTCATTCCTTTTGATAGTGGCATATTCCATTGCATGGATATACCTTATTTTGTGTATCCACCTATCAGTTGATGGATGTTTGGGTTGTTTCTACCTTTTGGCTTTTATGAATAATGTTACCATAAACATTCATATACAACTTTTTTTTGTGGAAATGCAGTTTTATGTTTCTTAAGTGCATACCTAGGAGTAGTAGAACTGATGGGTTACATGGCAGTTCTCTGCTTAATTATTTGAGGAACTGCCAGACTGTTTCCCAAAATGGTGGCACAGTTTTACATTTCTATCAGCAATGTAAGAGAATTCTTATTTCTCCACATCTGTGCCAATATTTGTTATTTTTCATTTTTGTTTTTACAAATGTTTTATTGTAGCCATTGAAGTGGATGAAGAGTGATCTCTCATTTGTGGTTTTGATTTGCATTTACCTAATGACTAATGAGATTGAATATCTTTTCATGTGCTTATTGTCCATTTGTATATCTTCCTTGTAAAAATGTCTATTTTATTTTTAATATTTAATTTTCTTAAGCCTCATCTAAAAGGTGATGTTGTAATGACTACTTGCCAATAGGAATAAATGAAATGGTACATACATTTAGCTTGCATTCAGCTCCCAACTGATAATTCTAATTATTTTCATTACATACAACATCTCTTAGCTTCTGTTTCCTTACCTCTATTGTTCTGAAGTTAATTCTATTATATCACAATTATAAAAGTAATCACTGGTATTTAACATTAAAGAATGTTTTGTGCTAAATCTTAATAAGTAGAATTACTTGATTTCTGCTAATTATGATCTTGGTATTTGATATTGACCCTCCCTTACTTGAACCATTAATTACAGTGAAATGGACATCCTGGAATTTCATGTGGAGGCACAGTGTGCAAAGATCAGACTTCATATAGTTTGAGGCTGGTGTTATAAAAACAATCACTTTTAAATAGCCCTTACTGTGTGCCATGCTATAAGCACACACACACACACGCTCTCTCTCTCTCACACACACACACACACACACACACACACAATATTTATGGGAATAATAAATACTGAGTACCTACTATGTGCCAGCCCCTGTGCTATATGCTGGTGATTTAATGGCGAGTGAAAATAACAAGGTTTCCTTCTGCCTTCAGAGCCTACAATGTAGAGGGGAAGTGACATTGTTCACATACTCACACCAATGAGTGTAAATTATACCGATATAGAAGCTGTGGGTGAGTGGACATGGTGCCATGCCTGTGTATGCTGAAGGGAATTGCTTTTCTGGGGAAGTAATAACTGGGCTGAGAGGCAAAAGGAGTGCCTGATGGGGTTGAGAGGTGAGGTGCCAGAGGGAAGAGCAGGAGCCAATGTCCTTAGCCACAGGAAACAGTTGCGGTGCAGGGTGGCAGGTGTATAGACAGCAAGAGAGAGAGTGCAGTGGAGGATGTGGGCAACTGCCCTGTAAGCCTCCTGAGAGATCTTGATCTTTATTCTGAGAGCAATAGAAAGTGATTAAAAGATTGCGATTAGAGGGATGATGTGATGAGTGTTCTGTTATGCTGGCTCTAGGGTGGGAAACAAAGAGGAAGGGCCCTGAGGGGCCTGGGGAGACCAAGATAGCAGAAACTCAAAGAAACAAGTTGGAGAGGTCTGAGTTACTAAAGCAGATGACTCTGTGCTGACATGATTTGCCTTTTAAGTCTTGGGTATTTGTCTTCCCAGTCATGCTGTGGGCTATTTTCCAGGTGCCAGACAGCATCTGACGTGAAAAATCAATTTCCCAGACACATATGTATATGATGCAGAGGTAGTAACATGGAATGGCTGAACCCATCCTGGATTCTACTGTTATAAATCATAGAATGCCTGGGATGCAGCTCCCCTCTTGATGACATTTTATCCCTAGGTGTCCTGCAGGACCTAACTTCATGTCCCATTTCTTGCTTGATGTCTTTTTCCATCACTTTGCCTCCTTTGATCTCTCTTTTCTGGACTCTTACTGGATTTTGTAATCTTTTCCTAGTTTGAGCTTTGCAAGGTCAGTGCTTAGAGTCTTTATTGCAGTTGGGCCACCTGCTGTCCCTAGGTGAATATATCTCCTTATGACCTCATGTATCCAACAGCTGTGCTCTCCACGGGAAGGTTAACAACAAAAGATAGTAACATTCACTTCTACTAAATAATACTCAAGACTAAAAGATGTTAGAATTACTTTTATTAGAATTACTGAACAGACACATTAGCTTACATAAATAATCATTGAATTTAAATAATCACTACTGCTATTGAGAGGGGCTCTGTGTGTGTGTGTGTGTGTGTGTGTGTGTGTGTGTGTGTGTGTGTTACCTATTTTTTTTTTGTTCACAGTGCTGTAGCCCAAGCATCTAGAAGAGTGCCCAACACATAGTAGTTAATTATGTTTGTTGGACGAATGAAAGAATTAACAGCACTTCTTATATGAAAAGCACTGTTTTAAGTGTTTAATTGGATAATTTCACATAATCTTCATAACAACCCTAAGAGCTGACTTTATTATTCCTCTAGACTGCTATAGAAATGTGAGGCAAGTCTGAAATTTCAAATTTTAGGGTATCCACATTAAGTAAAATGAAATAGGTAAAATTAATTTTATAGTACACTTTATTTAAATCGAAAATATTACTTGAACATGTAATCAATGCACAAATTTAATATTTTACATTCTTTTTTTTGTACTAAGCCTTTAAAACTTAGAGTGTATTTCACAATTACAGCACATCTCAATTCGGAGCAGCTGCATTTCTAGTGCCCTGTAGTCACATGGTTACTAGTAGGCTGCTGTATTGACCAGCAGAGCTCTGGAGCTTAGGATAGTTAATGTGCCCAAAGTCCCAAGGCAGCAAGTTGCAGACCTGGGATTCAAGTCCAGGCCACTTGGCTCTAGAACTCTGGTCTTAATCATCAGGCATGCTACCTCCTAATGAGCTACAATTTAAAGCAGGTTTAAGAAACACCTAGAGATAATTAGGCAACTTATTAATCTTTAATCATTATCAAGTTGCAGTCAGTATCACCTTGTGGCTTTCTGAGACTTGAACGGAAGATATTTTTCCAGTTTCTGCTTAACCTTTCCTTGGAGTTGGCTTCCTTTGGGGTTTGTTGCCTGTTCTAGTAGTTCAGGCCAGCTTCCTGTCAAAGCTTTTTATAAGGAGATGCAGTGAGCATAACTTCTGTGATAGGTACAAATGGCACGAAGAGTTTGCCCATTCTGCTTAGACTGTTTGAAGAAAGGGAAAGCTTGGCCTCATCCTGCCCATTTTTGACAAGATTCCTGCTGTGTTCTCCTTGGCTTCCTTGTTGTTTCCAACACTTTATGACCAAACTGAACTGGGAAGAAAAGCAGAGTTCCCCTGAGTGCCTTCTCCATCAGAAAGAAGCCTTTTCTATCACTTTGAACTTAGAGTTATATTACGACAGCATTTAAACTGAATAATTCTTTGTAAACCTGGATATCATATTTTGTTTTAGAAAAACTGGTTTTTAAAAGGGAGACCCTTATCTTTTTTTCCTATTACAAATTAGTGCTTCTGTTTTGCCGATAAAAAAAATCCTTACCCGTTCTACCATTTAGTGCATGATCATTGTTTAGTTTCTTATTGCTGTGAAACAAAATATCCACCAAATTTAGGATCTTGGAATGTCCATTTTATTTTATTTTGTGGGTCAGGAATTGTGAAAGGACTGGACTGGGCAATTATCTCTGACTGTGGCATCCCTGGACACATCTACAGTCACCTGCTGCATAACAGTGTTTATAGATAGTGATGGCCATCTAGGAAGCTAAGGTTAATTTACCACTGAGAAAAATAGTTAAAAATATAAATATAGGGTAGCCTAAGTGTACAGTGTTTATGAGATCTGCAGTAGTATGCAGAAATGTCCTAGATCATCACATTTGCTCACCACTCACTCACTGACTCACACCGAGCTCTTCCAGTCCTGCAAGGTCCATTCAAGGTAAGTGCCCTATACAGTTGCACCATTTTTAATCCTTTTATGCTGTATTTTTACCATACTTTTATGTTTAGGTTCACAAATATTTATCATTATGTTACAATTGCCTACAAACTCAATACAGTAACATGCTATACAGGCTTGTAGCCTCGGAGCAATAGGCTATACCATATACCATCTAGGTTTGTGGACATACACTCTACGGTTTTTCTACAGCAACAAAATTGCCTAACAACACATTTTTCAGAATGTCCCTGTTAAGTGGTGCAAGACCATGCTTCCAGGATAGCTTCTTCACCCATATGTCTGGTTCTCAGTACTTTTGCTTACGTTACCTTACCCTCGAGGGTCTCTCCAGTGTTGCTTGGGCATCACAAAAGGATGGTTACATGGTTTCATGGTGATCACCGTTCTTACATGGCGATTAACTTCCAAGAGATAGGAAGCAGAAACTACCAAGACAGTTAAGGAGCATGCCTAGAAATGGTACAACATCACTTCTGTCATATTCTGTTGATAAAAGCAGGCTCAGAATCTTGGCCCAACCAGATTCAAGGGGAAGGAGAAATAGATTCTACTCTTGATGAAGATATGTCAAGTTGCATTGCATAAGAGCTTGTGGGGTGGGAAATACTCTTTGGAAAATGCAACTAACCAAATATATGCCATTTCGGGTGGCAGCCGTTTGTCTCATATCAGCCTATCTTTTCTGCCAGTGAGATAATAAACATCACTTTATGCCTTCTTTGGAGTCTCTAGAGGCCAATATCATCATAATAAGCAAATACTTATTACTGATTTGCTGATGTAGCATCCAAAGATAAATTCATAGTTGAAATTTTAGGAAAAAATATAAATCCCTATTTGTACCATATATGAAAACTGGCTTTAGCCAAATGGTTTACTTATATTGCTCAAATACATTTTGTTTTTCCCTTGCTTTACCTACATTTACCATTCCTTTACACCTGTGTAAATCATCCTTCAAGATTCATCTTATAATCCTCCTCCTCCACAATGTCTTTCAGACGAATGAGGGATGGCAGTTGATATATCAGCATTCCCTTTTCGTTTTCACTCTCCAACACCAAGTCCCTGTGTTACATTCTCTCTGTTGACATCCCTAGTGGTGTCCGTGTTCCTGACTGGACCCTGACTGGGTACACTGTCTCTCTTAGTCCATTTTGTGGTGCTCTAACAGAATACCACTGACTGGATAATTTGTAATAAATAGAAATTAATTGGACTCACAGTTCTGGAGCCTGGGAAGTCCAAGAGCATGGCACCAGCATCTGGCATGGCCTTTGTGCTGCCCATGGTGAAAAGCGAACAGGCAAGAAGGGGTGAGAGTGAGAAAGCAAGACAGGGTCAAATGGACTTTTATAGCAAACCTAAACACAAGACAAATTACCCATTCCTGCAATAACTAACTCCTGAAATAATGATATTAAATCTATTCATGAGGGCTGAGTCCTCATGACCTAATCACCTCTTATTAGGCCCCATCTCCCAACACTTTTGTGCTGGGGATTAAGTCTCCAACACATCAACTTTGGAGGCCATATTCAGACCATAGTACCATCCATACCACTGATTCAATAATTGTGTACTGCTTTGTGACATGTCCTGTAGAAGACCTGAGCTGTTATTTACATTTTATTACTATCATCTCATATTTTTCGTTCTTTTCCTGTTTGTATTTTAAACTCCTTGAGACGAGGTTATATGTTTTGTTACTTTGTGTTTCACATAACATTTTGCAAGGTGTCATGTGTTTATTGTGTGTTCCTGGCTCATAGTAAATAATACATGTTTGTCAGAGTTTTGAGTGGATTTGGCAGTCAGGGATAGCAGGTGTGAGGTCCCACACCTTCCTGAATGATCAGGGCAGAGGGATTCATTGCTTATAGGGCTGGATATGTTTTCCTCCTGAGCTGCCATTAATTGATGGGCTGATGGTGGATGAGTCACAGTTATAAAATGTTTACTCCATGGTTGTTGGTTTAGAAGATGACATTCTGTGTGAACTGGAATACTTTAAATTGATATTTGGAAACATTGTATTAGTTGAAGTGACTTTTCCTCAAGTTGAGGCAATTCTGGTTGATGGAATCCTAGTGCCGTGTTTTATTCATTCAAGTTAATTTTGAAAGCCCATAATTTTGTCTTGAATGCATACCTAGATAAGATGAAACTTAAGTAAGTTAAGTTATTTAAATTAGGAGTAGTGGAACGGATGAGAGATAACTTTTGCTTTGATGTTTGTGACACTGTCTCTATATGCCCTCGAAGGTTTTTTTAAAAAAATCTTTACAGTGTATTTAAAGGTCCTTTTTTTTTTTTTAGGGACAACATCTGTGATTGTTTATGCTTCAGCATTTTATGGTGAAGTAGGAATTGCTCTGTTAAACTGCATGACTGGTTGTCGTCTTTCCCCAAAAGCAACCCAAATCTTTGATACCACAAGAGTTTAATTTCTCCATAACATTACTGTGTTGAAGAACTTCCACAGCCTAGCCTTTTCACTTCCACCTAGACTGTCACATATTTAAAGGAATGGACTGAAAAGGTAAGTCTTGCCTTATTCTTGTCCTTGCTTTGCTCACATGGTTGTGAGTTTGGATAAAATAATATATTTATTCGGGTGTCAGAATCTGGATAATGGGGATTTTTGTGAAATCTTTTACCTTCTTTTTGGTCAAACAAATGTATTGATTAATCTATTACATTTGGTCGCAAGATAGAATCCATTAGAACAAACCTTTCTTCTTTCTTGGTGATGGTTTTGTCCAAACATGTCATTTGGAGAAGGGTTAAAAACCACGGTAGCCTCAATACTAACGGCAAGCCCAGTCATCTAGAGTGCTGCTCTGCTGAATATCAAAATAAGTGGTTAAAATTTAAAACTCTCACCTACATGGCTTTCCTCTGTATTAAAAACTTACAAATTTGCAAAATCTGCTAAGGAGTATGTAAAAACGCACTGGCCAAAGCGATTAAGAAAAATACATAAGACGTTAAAAAATAAGTACAAATTTAATTAACCATTTTTTAAAGTTGGCAATATTAGGGTTGTGTTTTGTTTTTCAGCTTGTTTTAATTACATTTTAAGTGAGGAATTATGTCCATGAAATGAAACTCATTATCAATTGTCATTATTTAGTTTTTTTGCGGTTGACTACATAACCATTTCAGCACGGCTCCTTTTTGTCACTTTTTTTGTGCTAATAAATAATTTGAATGCTTTAATAATGTTTGGTGCTTTCTGATTCTGGGTGTGGTTTAAAGTAAGTATAATTTATTAAAAATTTCAGATGCTTGCACAAGTGTTTGTGGATCAGGAATTCGTCGTGTATACATAAAGGGATAAATCAAGGCAATGAGGCAAAATCCATGAGCTGTTTTAAAGTAAGAAGGGATGCCTTTATAGCTCTCAAAAGTGCTTGAAAATTAAATGTTTGATTTATTATGGCTGTGTACACACAGGGCTCAAATTATTCATGTATCATTTGGAAAATGTAAAATGCTTAATGTTCTGACATTATGTGATAATTGCTGTTCTAATATATAGTGTCTACTAAATCTTTCTGGGAGCAAGCAAGGGTGGCATTGATATACAGGAGCACATGCTTTGTGTACAAGTAAATCATTCTTCCATTGAATTAAGGCCAAGGAGCGAGCATTGAGAGGAACTTAAAGTGATATTACGGTATCTGGTGCTGTTCTAATCAAGAAATATGTAGCAGTGCTAGTGAAAAATTGGCAGAAATATACAAAAATCCTCTAAGGAGAAAATGGAATCAAAGATTTATCAGTGATGCTTTTTGCAAAGTTTCCAGGAATCATGGCCATCACTCAGCAGAGCTGCTTTTCAAGGTTGATGCAATCTTAATTCTCTTTTTTTGTTGGTCTCTCTCTCATGACATGCATTAGAATCACTCCCTTTTTGTGGGTGCTTATTCATTAATGGGTTTCAGGCCTGCTGCTATTATTATTCACCTTCTGCAGATACCTGTCCACATTATTTTGAGGAAAGGTGAAAGGGTACACTGTATAATAGTGACTAGGGAAATAATTAAGGAAGAACTACAGAATTGGTAATTTTATCTCCCAAAGGCTAATGTATGTAAATATGGCTCTTGAAGCAGGCCATAAAGATGTAAGAGGCCCAACCAAATGCTTGTAGGAACTGGTTGACTAATTTTGAGTCTTTGCCTTCGTTGTAGAAAGAAACAGCAGATCCATTATTTTAGTACACTTTGGCCTCTATCAGGGCACTCAATTCCTTCCATTGACAATATAGAGCTCAGTACCCAGGGGAAGGAGTGTTCTTGACCTACAGATGCACCTATTTTCTTTTCTGAAAATCAGAAGCAGTGAGACAGGACATTTCAGTTGAGGAAGGTAATACATGGATGTGTTTTGCGGGTGTAGAGGTGAGGGATGGGGGAAGATAAATGAGGCTAGGCACTCCATGTCGATATTGGGATAGTGAATTCATTAAGTATCTTCAGGAGCCAACTGTATGAGGAGTGTCTACTCTATTAATTAGTTACACTAAAGGATGACCAAAGATCCATGAAAAAAAAAAATCATGAATCCTTTGCCCTTGAGAATCTTACCACCTAGAGGCTGGAGGTTCTGAGGAGTTCCAGGAGTGAGGACACACACACACATGTGCGTGAAATGACCTACCAGTGTATGTTTCTGGGGAAGGTTGCAGCACTACTCACACTCATCTGAATTTCTTCATACTTATTGTCCCTTATCCGTTGGCACTGGAGTGTTGAAGCCCTGGCATCTTATTGGTCTAAGCCAGTGCTCGAGGGAGACAGACTCCAGATTCCAGCGGAACTAAGGTTAGTACCAGATATTCTAAACCAGTGGTTCTCAAACATTTTATCACAAGACCCATTTACACTCTTATCAAGGACTTCAAAGAGATTTGGTTAAGAATGTTGTCTTTATCAATATTTACCATGTTTAAAAATTAAAATATTAATTTGTTTAAGAATAACATCAAACTCTTATTAACACAAATAGCACATTTTATTACGTTTTTCAAAACAAAGAAAATGGAAGAGTGGCATTGTTTTACCCCCCCCCCCTTTTTTTTGACATCTCTTTAGTGTCTGGCTTGATAGAGACAGACCGCCGTATTCACAGATTTGTTTCTGCATTCAGTCTGTTGTGATCTCAGATATTACATAGGCTCTGGAAAGCTCCACTGTATACTTGTAAAAAAAAAAAAAGCAAGTACAAAAAGCAAATCACGTCTTAGTATGGAAATACTTTAGACTCACAGCTCCTGTGATGAAGACTGGAATCATATTACTTTACCTAATTTTTTTTATAATTAAAAAAATTTTTTTTATACTTTAAGTTCTGGGGTACAGGTGCAGAACGTGCAGGTTTGTTACATAGGTATACACATGCCATGGGGGTTTGCTGCATCCATCACCCCATCATCTACATTAGATATTTCTCCTAATGCTATCCTTCCCCTAGACCCCCACCCCCTATCCCTGGTGTGTGATGTTCCCCTCCCTGTGCCTATGTGTTAAATTCCCACTATGAGTGAGAATAGGCAGTGTTTGGTTTTCAGTTCCTGTGTCAGTTTGCTGAGAATGATGGTTTCCAGTTTCATCATGTCCCTGCAAAGGACATGAACTCATCCTTTTTTATGGCTGCATAGTATTCCACGGTGTGTATGTGCTACATTTTCATTATCCAGTCTCTCATTGATGGGCATTTAGGTTGGTTCCAAGTCTTTGCTATTGTGAATAGTGCTGCAATAAACGTATGTGTGCATGTGTCTTTATAACAGAAAGATTTATACTCCTTTGGGTATATGCCCAGTAATGGGATTGCTGGATCAAATGGTATTTCTATTTCTAGATCCTTAAGGAAACGCCACACTGTCTTTCACAATGGTATTCCACCTAATTTCTAAGGAAGAAAGAAGGAGCATTGTCATCTGATAGTTTGGGGAAACTGACAGGCAGTGTCACAGATGGGAAGCCATAGTCTAGAATCACAGCCTTGGTTCTGCCAATTACATACTAGCTGTGTGAACTTGGCAAGTTAGTTAACCTCCTTTTGGCTCAGTTTTTTCATCTTTAAAATGGAGATTTTAAAGCCATCACCACCCTTTAAAAGCCTTCACGTCTGATGGGTGTTGTGAGGCTTAATGAGATACTATAGGCAAAGTGTTTGTTTAGCTAATAGTGGTGTTTAGCTAATAGTAGTGGCTTTTGTTTCCTTGGTTATTATTACTGTTAAGGCACCAATCCATTCTGAACTTCAGTTTCCCTACTTGGCAAATGAGGCTTGTATGAATGGTTCCTAGCTCTAACATGCTGTGATTTTGCTTCACAGCCCTCCTTTCCCATATTAGAGGTGGAGAGTCTGGGGGAGGTGTATATGATTCTAATGATAAGAAAAGCATTTATTTTTGGTTACATTTAGTAATGCCTCCACCTCCCTCCCCCCAATACTCCCTTATAACTCTATTTAAAACTTTCCAGGGCTTTAAGAATACAACTTGGTATAAAAGATAGTTGTTTCCTTGGGGGAAAAAATTAAGTTTAGGCTTTTCAATTGGAACCTATATATATATATATATATATATATATATATATATATATATATATATATATATATATATATATATATATATATATATATATCTCAGAGCAAACACAAGTTTAAAAGTTTGTTTCCAGGTCTCATAGTGGTTTCAGGTCAAAGTCATAACAGGGTTTATCTCATGTCTAAATTTAATTGAGGGGTAAATGAAACTATGTTAAAAGATTTTGCTGACTACTCACTTTAAAGAACTACACAGAATAGGTAATAACCTTTTAATGGAACAGGGAAGTAAGGAGCCCAGATTCATGGAACAGGGATAGAGGAGAAAAAACTGGGACTAAAAAGCATGTTGAAAACACAAGTGTTGGGCCTGCCGTTTGATTGAAGACCCAGATCAAAAGAAATCAATACAAATGCTTTGGTTTATTTTTTTCCTCCATTTTCACTTAAGTACTAGCCTCTAATACAATGAAACGCAGGCACAAAGCATATTAGAAAGGAAATAAGACAAATGGTCTCAGAAGTAATAGGAAGGACGACATGTGTTGCATGCTGCTTAGTTTAAATTTACCAGAGCCTTGCTACAGAGCCATGTGGGAAGGCATGAAGATTTGCATACGGGGACTTCACTGGAGGGGATTCTTTTTGTTTTGGAGACAGGATCTCACTCTGTTGCCCGGGCTGGAGTGTGGTGGTGCAATCTCAGCTCACTGCAACCTCCATCTCCTGGGTTCAAGTGATTTTCCTGCCTCAGCCTCCCTAGTAGCTGGGATTATAGGTGCCTACCACCACACCTGGCTAATTTTTGAAGTTTTAGTAGAGACAGGGTTTCACCATGTTGGCCAGGCTGGTCTTGAACTCTTCATGTCAGGTGATCCACCTGCCTCAGCCTCCCAATGTGCTGGGATTACAGGTATGAGCTACTGTGCCCTGCCTCACTGGAGGGGATTCTTAGGGGAAATATTGAGAATACCACAGATAAGTATGGTTCTTTGCCCTGGGTTCTCAAGAACAGTATGATAGCAAGACTTGACTTTGGTGTGAAAATGTGCTACAATTCAAGTCATAGAAAGTTGTATCGATAGCAACAAATTATATAACAGTGGCAAACATAATGGAATAAAACTAAAATTTTACAGTGAGAGATGACTGTCAGGTTAGCAATAATATAGCTTATAGACAGAATGGTTTACATGAAATAAAATTATGTTGTAATTTTGATACTACTGACACTAGTAGAGTTATGCTTAATGCTGACTTTTCTGTCAAAAACCATCAGATAAAATAATGGAAAGCATAGGATCTTGCTGGCAGAGGCAAGCTCAGATTGAACCAGCAAACTGCCTCTGACAAAGAGGGATGTGTATGTGCTCAAAGGAAAAGGATAATGGGTGTAATAAGATATATTAAGAATTCTGTTACTTGTGGTAATCACTGGAAAAATGAATAATATTTCTTAACCTTTTCAAAAAATGTGTACGTCTGAAGAAGCAGAGTCTGGTTTGGTGCCATTTGCAACCTAAAATAATTATCTATTGACCTTATGTCATGTGGAACTAGAATTCATCCACTTGGAATTTGTTCAGTCATCAAAGCAGTTATCTGCCATCTATCCCAGGAGGTATAAGGAAAAGGTCCTAACATGGCAGAGGGGCACAGATTCAACACATGGATTTCTCTTTTTGTGCTGAGCAAATCTTCCTGATTATGGTCTCAAACAGCTCTCCCAAGCTGAAGATTTGACAACTCTGACTGATGCTTGTAGAGAGCTGGGAAGTGGTTCCATGGTTCCCGGGTACTGTGGCAGGTATGTGCTCTGTGGCTATGGATGTCTGGGATTAGGTGTCCAACCAGCGGGCCCATCAAAATGGCAAGGGAAGATGAATAGCAGAAACACAGGAACAATATTTCTCTTTGAAGAACTGGCTAAGCCGATCTGTGGGCCAGACGGAATTCTGCTGATGCCATTAGAAGGTGCCTAGAATTGCTCTGGGCACATAATAGTTATTCACATAACAGTTTGAAGTTCTTAGACAGTACAACTGAGCAGGACACATCCATGTAATATGTTTATCTGATGATTAATTCAGCTGCAGACTGGTTTCTTTTATCTGTTTACATATGAAGCAATCTGCCTCAGAAAGAAAATGACATTTAAATTCTAATACCGTCTGTCCTTTGTGATAATTGGCACTTTAGCAAAACCGCTGAAATAGGAAAGATTTTAAGGATGTCTACCCGCTTGACATAGGTGGAAAGAATGAAGAGAGGAGGGTTTCCAGTATTGACTTCAGTATGGGTTTGTGCAAAGAGCTTTGCTTCTGTCCCTCACTATTAATCTTTGAAAAATAGAAATGCCTCCCTGTGGTAGCAATCACTAATACTCAACTCACTCATATCCAGTTCTTTTCACCTTTTGGGCTTGTGGGAGGTTTGCAGTTTCCACCCAATTTTGCAGTTTGGTGGGACCATGAGACCAGGGTTGGCCAATGAGCTGTGGGCAAAAGTAATGTGTATCACTTCACTGCTGGTGGGAGATCTCCAGGATTCTTCTGCCCATGCTGCTGCAACCAGGAGCATTTGAGATGGTGGCGCCTCTGTCTGCACAGGTTCCAGTGAGAGGATATGGAGCAGAGCTCTATTCACCTTCACCTGCACCACCACCAATGCATGCTGGGCGCATAATGTCAGCAAAGAATGAAGTTTTGTTTCAAGTCTCTGAAATGTGAAAGACAGTTGGCACCATAATTTACTTTACCCTGACTGATATGTGCCTACTGCATGATTCTTCAATCAGAGGATTATTTCATTTGTTTTAAACCTCTTTCCAATGCACACAGCTCTGGTTCTTTAGACTTTAGGGTACATCAGTGTCACATCCTGTTGGTTTGATTTGCATATTTCTGGGTCTCTCCCCTGAGAGTTGGACCTCAGTAAAATTGGTGTGAGTTCCACAAATTTTTTTCCCCCCTTTATTTTTAAATAGGATTTTTATACCATTTTGATCCAGGAGGAATGACCTCACCTCAAGAAATGTTGTAAATCTGTATCATTCTATAAAGACTCTGGTTATTATTTCTTAAGTTCTGCTAGTCAGATATGTTCAGATACTAGTCAAAAGTTAAAAGCATTTAGGGAAGGTATAAGTGTAATAAGTACAGAGTTCACCAGCTCTGTTTCAAAGGTATATGAAGCAGAGATAAAGTCAAGACACAGAATATGTAATTAATAGACCCGGCCACTTTTTAAATGAAAATTCTAAAGATTGTAAATCATTTGGAAATTGAAATGATGGCCTGGAAAACAAGTCAAAATTAAGAAATATCAAATGAAAATGAATTTGAAGAAATATAAATAGAAAGGGTCAGGCAATCCCCTCATAGTTGATTTGGGAGGGAGCTGGGAGAGCAGGAGCCTTGCGGACCTTGGCAGACTGTGTGGGGAAGCTGGAAGCCTGTGCTTAACTCCCCTTGTGGCTTTGGGGTGGTCTAGAACTCTGGGGCTGACTCAGCATCTTGATTTGTTCCTGCCACTTGGAAAGAATACAGTCTTCTATGGATTAAAAGGAGGTATTCCAGCCTTCTGGAGGTGAATTCCACTGAGCTCACAGAAGAATTTGCTCCTTTAATTTTTTTTTTTAGAAATATATATAGTTTTAGAATTAAAAGATTTTTTGTAAAGATAATGACTTTTATTTCTTCCATCTACCTCCAGCTATCTATTTCTCATAGCTACCAGAGAAAGTGTTTGTAGACTTGTGAAATTTGAATTGTACCAATTCTACAAATTCTGCTTTTGGTGGGATAAGAATCATTTAGGAATTCTTCCGATTGTAGTTTATTGTTCATGACAATAAGCAACATTGTCATGGTGGATGGCAGCTTAACAATCACTAAACACAGCTGCAGGGACAGAGCTGGCAGCTTGATGTCCACAGGAAGTGTAGTCCATCAGAACCTGTGGGGTCTACTTGCTTCAGAAATGTGTGTCTAGAGAAGAACTAACTGCCCATAGCAGGGCCACCCATGAAAAATACGGACTCATAGGGTTAGGGTTGAGGAAAACAGTGGGTAATGCTAATCTGGGACTTTAGGTCAAGGAAACAGCCTGGCAAAGGTAGAAGTGGTTCTGCCAACCAGCATTTGAGATGTCCTGAAATAATGGTTTTATACACTCAGTCAGCCTGTCACCCCATCCACTGCTATCTATCTGTCCCAAACCATTACTGATATGTTGTTCAATATGTTTTGAGTGATGTATTTTCCACTGCAAGGCAGCCTTTGCTATTGCTTATAAACAATTTTATTTGCTTGAGAGAAGTAGAAGCTGTGAGTAGCATAATTTTTCTTGTTCCATACTGACTGTTGGGGGGTGCCTTCACCCTGTACTCCCACCTCTGTCCTGAAGGGGTTCGGAGTATGCCATCCAAAAACATGCCACTCTCGCATAAGGATTATTAGAAGCTGAGAGCAATACGGAAAAGCAGACATGGTATGCTCTCTCTATCCTCCCCCATCCATTTAAAAATAGAACATAAATTCCCCTTGTGAAGGTGACCCCCACACTTCCCATACTGAGAAAAAGATGCAGTCTTATCACTGGAGATGAGATGGCAGCAGGAGAGCAAATAAACCTTAGTAACTAGCCCTTATCCCATTAGTTTTGCCACGTATATTCCTTTTCACCATTGGCTGACCCTAGAAGCTCAAAGTTCCTTTCCTTTATCTTGCTGCTTCTTTACAAAATTATCATTCTTTGCTAAGATGCTATATAAGCTCAGGTTCTAACTACCCCTTTGAGTTACTCATCACTGAGCTCTCCCATGTGTATATATGATGCATGGGTTAATTTCTATGGTTTTTTTCTTGTTAATCTATCTTTTGCCAATATCATTTACCAGGCCCAGCCAATAAACTTGAGATGGGTAGAAGAAAGAGTTTTGTCTCCCCTACAACTTCGTGTCCTGCTTTTCATGACATTATTTTAATGATTTTTGACTCAGGTAATTTAGAAGGAAGATTTTTGTTGCAAGGGTGAGAAAGCCAAGGTGAATAGCTTACATAGAAAAGAAAGTAAGTGTGAGTATATTCACGTGTGTTCTGTGTGCATGTGTGTGCAGGTGTCATATACCTGAAGAGTCTAGGGGTATCTGAGTTCAAGTATGGCTGGACCTAGGTACTCAAATTATGTTGTCTGGAGTCTATGTTTTGCTTCATCTTTCTTGTGTGTTGGTTTTATTCTCATGCTGATTTTCCTTAAGCAATAGTAAATGTTTTCTGGACTTGCATTCTTTCTTCTAGAGTAGCAGAATTAGTGGGAGGAGTGTAACTATTTCTCTAGAGTTCCAGCAGAAGTTCTAAAGCTGATATTCATTGACTCTGACTGGCGTGCCTTGTGACACTGTCCTTGAGCTAGTTACTGAGAACATTAAGATGGACTATGCCAATTGGCCAGACCTTGGCCATGTACCTACCCGCAGATATTACAGATGGGGTAAACCCTGCCTGAACCATATGAAAAGAGAAGAGGGAAGGGGGTGGTGCCCCCAAAGGAAATCAGAACATTCTTGCCAGAAAGAGGAGAAATAACTGCTGGAGGCCAAACCGTACATCTATGCACTGCAGAAGGCATACTGATGTGTCCTGTCTAGTAGCGGAATTTGAAGTTTGTAGGTTCTAATAAACAATTGGGCAACAGAGGATAAGAATTAGATTTACTTGTTTCTCATTCACTCCATCAACCAATCAGTACATGAAGTGAAAATAACTGGTTCTCAGGGAGTAACATCCTTTATTTGACCTGTTTTAGGAACCATGAGAGAATTTGCATAAGTAAAATTAATGTTGCTTCTTAGTACCATATACTCAAGCCCTTCAGGATTTCTATTATAAACTCCCATTTCACTATGATATCCAAACTTGTCATTTTTGTCAATGAGAGGTATATCATCACATGCACAGCTCACCGTATGTTATTTTATATTTGGCACAAGACTTCATTACTTTCTGTAATGAAAGTCACTAGTCGTCGTTCTTGCAGATGTGATGCAAAGTTCACCTTGAAATTGAGGAGATTTCACTGGAATAAAAACTCCCAAAGTTGTGTGGCAGAATCCTTTATATTCTGAGCGGTATAAGTGTAATGATTTAGAAGGTGAGCTGTGGTCAAAACCCAGAATTACCACTGAATGAGCTGGGTGATGTTGGGACCCCATCTATAAAATGAGATAATAAGAGAATCACTCTTACGGTGTTTTGTGAAGATTAAATAAGTGAACATATGTAAGGACCTTAGAAGAGTGTGTAGCATATTGTTGGGTTCAATCTATTTAGCTATTCTTTTTTGTTTTTTGCTGACCTATTTCATGATAATCTTTCTTTTTTTTATTACACTTTAAGTTCTGGGGTACACGTGCATATCATGCAGGTTTTTTACATAGGTACACATGTGCCATGGTGGTTTGTTGCATCCATCACCCCATCATCTATATTAGGTATTTCTCCTAATGTTATCCCTTCTGAATCCTCCAACCCTGCTATCCCACCCCTAGCCCCCATCTTTCAACAGGCCCTGGTGTGTGATGTTCCCCTCTCTGTGTCCATGAGTTCTCATTGTTCAACACCCACTTATGAGTGAGAACATGCGGTATTTGGTTTTCTGTTCTGTGTCAGTTTGCTGAGAATGATCATTTCCAGCTTCATCCGTGTCCCTGAAAAGGACATGAACTCATCCTTTTTTTATGGCTGCATAGTATTCCATGGCATTATATGTGCCACATTTTATTTATCCAGTTTATCATTGATGGACATTTGGGTTGGTTCCAAGTCCTTGCTATTATAAAGAGTACTGCAACAAACATACCGGTGCATGTGTCTTTATAATTGAATGTTTTACAATCCTTTGGGGATATACCCAGTAATGGGATTGCTAGGTCAAATGGTGTTTCTAGTTCTATATTCTTGAGGAATTGCCACACTGCCTTCCACAATGGTTGAGCTAATTTATACTCCCACCAACAGTGTGAAAGAATTCCTATTTCTCCACATCCTCTCCAGTATCTGTTGCCTCCAGATTTTTTAATGATTTACATTCTGACTTATATGAGATGGTATTTCATTGTGGTTTGGATTTGCATTTCTCTAATGACTAATGACCAGTAATGAGCTTGTTTTCATATGTTTGTTGGCCATATAAATGTCTACTTTTGAAAAGCATTCATATCCTTCACCCACTTTTTGATGGGGTTGTCTTTTTCTTGTAAATTTAAGTTCTTTGTAGATTCTAGTTATTAGACCTTTGTCAGATGGGTAAATCGCAAAAATTTTTTCCCATTCTGCTGGTTGCCGATTCACTCTAATGATAGTTTCTTTTGCTGTGCAGAAGCTCTTAAGTTTAATTAGATCCTCTTTGTCTGTTTTGACTTTTGTTGCCATTGCTTTTGGTGGTTTAGTCATGAAGTCCTTGCCCATGGCTATATCCTGAATAGTATTGACTAGGTTTTCTTCTAGGGTTTTTATGGTGTTAGGTCTTAAGTTTAAATTTTTAATCCATCCGGAGTTAATTTTTGTATATGGTGTAAGGAAGGGATGCAGTTTCAGCTTTCTGGATGTGGCTAGCCAGTTTTCCCAACACCATTTATTAAATAGGAAATCTATTCTTATGTATTAGATGTAGATGACCTGAATCATTAGGTATCTTCAGACAAGTTCTTTTATGATTTTATGTTCAGGTTGAAAGTGGGAGTTGTGGTCTGGAATTTGTAGCCTAAATATTTTAAACCACCTTCTTTATTTATTTTTTTTTAAAAAAAACAGAAACAACTCCACACTGGGATGAAGTTTTAAATAAAGCAAATGCTGATTTTTAAAAGGCTACAGTTAGCATAATAAAGATAAAGTAACTATAAAAATTGTAAAAAAAAAAAAAATCAAAAATTAACTATTTACCACTTCACCCCCCCCCCCACAAAAAAAAAGCCTAGACATGTAAGCATATAAGCAATTGGAGAAAGTGATTAATAAAATTTTTAAAATACAAACATTCAAAAGCTCACATTATAAACTTCTCGTATCAACAATTGTCCATGATCTTGGGGGAGAGATGGGGAAGAGAAAAGGGAAGAGAGTGGCTGGAACATTGTGTTAGATCTCTGCTGAGGCCTGGTTAAATCTGCACTGCTCGGCTTTCTTCATTTCAGAGTCTACTCTCTAATGTCTCTGATCCCTGTTTTGTGATCTGTATTGACTCCTTAGTGTTTTCCTTTTTTTAGCTTAATGAATCTGATTTATTCTGACATGACACCTTGGGCCTGTCTCTAAAAGTGGGAGATTCAACCCAGGATCCAGCCCTGCTGAAACAAGGAGTACATATGGTCAATTTAGAGAGAGGAAAATAATTCCTTTTTAGTTGTTTAACTAGATTGAACTTTCAATCTATGGAAATGGTTCACCTGGTATTGTCATCAGGATATAATCTTACATGACCAGTAGACCAGTGGAAATATTGTACTTCAAGAATTCATCTGACATCAACATAGCATTACAAATAATAGGATAATCCTTCAGTTGGTTAGTTCAGTCAAAACCTCAGTTGGACTGTGTATTTAACCAAATTGGCCCATGTGATATTTGCTCTTATCTTTTTTCCATCAGAGTTTTATGTTTAAAATTTGTAAAATTGCTCAAGTAGGATTTGCTATCCTGGCACCAATGACTGGGTTTTTGTAAAATCTGTATGAAAGTGGAGTACAACCACCCAGAATTTGCTAAAATAAAATAATTATCAATGAGTCTCTAATTTCTTTTGTGGAAAAGTGATTTGTAATATAGACCAAAATTTTAAAAACTGTCTAACATGATGGACTTTCATTGTTATCTATTCTTATTTGTTTTATCCAAAATTCCCTTTAAAAAGAAAGCTTTTAAAAGTCTTTTAAAAGTTTTTTTTAATTATAAAAGTGATATATGTGAGACACTGTGAAGTTGTTAGAAGCAACGAACAAGATTTGCATGTAACATTATGGATAGATCTTAATATAGCCCTGGATGAAAAAAAGCAAAAATGAGATTTAAAAAAATCATAGTACCATTTATGTAATTAAAATTACATATATTAAAGCAACACATTTTACTACATGATATCATAATTTCCTATAGGGAAGAACTGGGCGTGAAAACGAGTAACACAATCAAGCAGACAAGAGCAAGGCCTGTAAGAATAAGTGGTAATGTACATGTCCCTGAGGATCAATAAAAATAAAAGAAAAATTTAAGTATAAATGATATTTATCATAAAAAGATAAATAAAACAGATTCTGTCCTACTGCTCTGCTGAATAATCACTATGCATGCTTGTCTACTTACTTACAGTCTTTTCTTCATTTTTTAAAGAGAAAACTCTTGAATGCTGCCTATATGATTTCCTGAGGGACAAAACAGTACAGACTTATTCATAGCAACTTGAATTTGTGAGCCTATGGAACCAACTCAGACTTCCTTATTCCATTACCTGTTTTCACCTCTTCTGATTTACTAGCCTCCACTTCTCCTTGTCTGCCTGTAGAGCATCTGAGTTGAAATGTCCAGTGGACGGCTGGAACTACGGTCCAGATATCAGGGGAGGGGCCAGTGTGATGTTAATAATGTGGGTGGTGTCATCTTTTAAAGGGCATTCATTTAGCAAATAGTTGTTTTCATTTTATTTTATTTTATTTATTTTGAGACGAACTCACACTCTGTTGCCCAGGCTGGAATACAGTGGCGTGATGTCGGCTCACTGCAACCTCCACCAATGGGTTCAAGCAATTCTCCTATCTCAGCCTCCTGAGTAGCTGGGATTATAGGCGCCCACCACCATGCCGAGCTAATTTTTGTATTTTTAGTAGAGATGGGTTTCAGCATGTTGGCCAGGTTGGTCTCGAACTTCTGACTCCTGGTGATCCACCTGCCTCAGCCTCCAAAATTGCTGGGATTTCAGGCATGAGCCATTGCACCCAGCCTTGCAAATAGTTATTAAGCACTGAATTGGTTAACTACTACGACTAATTCTACAGTCATTTATTGAGATCCAACTATGTGCCAAGCATTATATTAAAGAGACCTAGGAGAAGATGAACAATCCTACAATGGGTTGATTCTTTGTATTTATTGTGTGTAGAGCCTGTCAACTTGTAATTTTACTTTTAAAGGTAAAATATTTGGGAGTACAGTGAATATGAAGCCTATTTTCTTGCCAGAGACTTTCCAGGTAGAAGACTTTCAAACAGTTCAGGCTACACAGTGGGCTATAGAGTTCTCTTAAGGAGTCCACGTGGACTTTCTCTTCTGCTTACACTATGAAGGGAGGATTAAGTTAAAAAAACTTAACCTATACACAATACCTTGAGGGAAAGTTTAAAGCTACTAAAAGGACATTTTTTGAGCATCTTTCAAGTACAACTTAGAAGCATGTATTTACATGGAAACCTAAATAAAATTCTAATGTGTGAATTTTATTCTCTCAAAAAGATGGATGATGAACTTCTCCATTAAATTCTGATAGAATTTTCTCCTTAAAAAAACACTGCCCTTCCACATTCAAAAGTCATTGTTGTGCCTCTCTGATGCTTAGATAAAATAGCCTAAAAAGGACATTTACAAGCATCTTTCAAGTACCTTTAGTACAACTTAGAAGCATGTGTTTATATGGAAATACATGACATTCACTTAGGCATTGGGTTTGGAGAAAGGGGACTTCATTCTACAGTTTCTCATAATTAAGCTAAGAGGAGGTAGATAAACAGATAAGAAAAAACAAGGTAGTAAGAAACTTTGAAAGTCTGAGAATGCATGGAGAAAAAAACTTTATTAAATGTAAAATATTCATATCTGTTCATTAAAGGAGTTCTCCCCAATACCTCCACTGGATGGTTTTCTCACTCATCCAGGGTATCCACAAATACTCACATGCTGATGACTCAGATTCCTGGTCTGAGGGTGAGAATCCAATTTCCACTTCTAGATTGAACATCTCTTCCTGAATGTCTTGTAGGTATGTCATAATACATAATTAAAATTAAATGTATGATTTTTATTCTCTCAAAAAGTTGAATGATTCACCTCTCCATAAAATTCTGATTGAATTTCCTTTCTTGAAAAAAATCACTGCTCTTTCATATTTAAAGGTCATTTTTGAGCTTATATGATGCTTAGGTAATATAGAATGAACTATAACAAAATAATTTTGAGCTTACTTTGTCATTGCTGTGTTTTTAAAGTTTGATCAAATGTGAAACATTCATACATGATATTTACAATATCAGTAAGAAGGTTTGTATGAATTTCCTATGACTGGATTCTCACTTTTAATATTCTAGAAAGATTTTTGATAAATATTTCACTATTGTAAAAGCTTACAAGATCTATTGGTCATAAAAATCCAACTCCATAATTCCAAACTTGGACTTAAATTTTATTCATATTCTTAATTTGTTGTGATCATTGGACATTCCTTTTTCACATCCATTTAATAATTGATTTTGGTTAGCACTGTTTTTCCAAGGAGACCAAAACAGGGCAGAAAAGTCAGATTCTTCCAGTGCATAAGCACTTATGAATATATTAGATGTTCAGAATCTAAACAAATGCTTTCCATAAAGCTGCTTATTATTCATACATAATGATAAAAATAATGTTGACTAACAATTATGTGTTTTTTATAATTTACAAAGCACTTCTGCATACATTATTTCATTTTATTCTCATAGAGCCCTGTGAAAGAGGTATTATTATCATCATTTCCACTTTGTAAATGAAGACAGAGGCAGGGAGAGTTGGAGTGACTTGCCCAAGGTCACTGGGCAAGCACTGGGTTCCAACCCAAGCCTATAACTGCAAATTTGTATCCTTCACATCAGTCGCATATCTCTCATTTCTCCCAGTACGTGAGTTTGTTTTGCTTTCAAGTTTTTAGCAGCCACTATTAATCTGAAAAATATCACTTGTTATAGCCTCCGAAGGCATCTCACATGAAGAAGCTGATCCTATGTCATTTATGGGGGAATTTTGGCTATCATTACAGAAGGAATGAATTCCCAATACCTCAATTGGATGACTTAATTTCTAGTTCGTGGTTCCATGTTGCCTGATGGGAAAAGCTCACATCAACCTGGAATACACTTACTCTTTATTTTCTCAGTCAATTCAACATTTTCTACTATTACCATCCTTCTCATGAAAGCTGCTTCTGAATTCCCACAGCCCTTACAGAGTCAGGCTTCTAGGGTTATTGGGTGGATTAAAGAGAAGCACCAGATCTATGGGTTTTATCTGTCCAGGCTGACATCTGCTGAGCAGAACATCATCCCATCTGGCCTCAAGCATCATCACCTCTCTGCACCAGCATCTTCTGAGATGTCTGAGCTCCCAGTTAGCTTCTAGTAATCAGTCTGCTCTGGCATCTGCTGTAGGATCCTTTTTGTTCTTACCACAGTCCATTTGGGTCTGCTCTCCTTTGGTGCCATGTCTTTGTGGCTCTTGGTCACAGGGGGAAATGTCTCTTGGATCTTAGGTCTTGCAGAGAGGCTGTGAACTTGTGGTAGGCTCTAGGTAGACATCGGTATGAAACTGCTCACTAGCCCTGCAAGGCAGGGGAGTGTCTCTGCAAGGCTTGCTTCCTTCTTGAGCTGTGCATGGGGAGACTGCTGCTTTACCTGTTATTTCCTCCCTCGTCCACATGTGGGCTCTGCCTGGGGATGGGTAGTATCCAGGGTTCATTTTGGCCATCTATCTTGTTTTGGCCACTCACCATTGGTCATCTATCTTGCTTCCCCCAAGAATCAGTTCCATTCTCCAGTCCGAGGACTTTTTCCACTCAAAATTCCTTTGAATGCTGAATTTAATTGCTATTTAAGTATTAATTATTTATACACTATTTGCCTAATTGATAATTTCCTTTTATTGCTATATTCTACACTACTCCCTCCTCCTTACCTATAGACAATGATTTTAACATGTTTAATGTATTTTACTTTGTTTTTTTAAAAATGTGTATTTTTTGTGTGCCTGCATTTAATTTAAATTGATCAATCATATAATGCTTAGTAATGATAATAGTACACTTGACATTATTAAAATATCATCTTTCTTTTTTATCTGTTTCATCCTCATAGTAGGTAGGTGCTGATGAGGGATTGGCATGAGAAGCATATTATTTCAATGTGCACGGGGACACCTGAAACATTCTGGTTTTGCTTGTTTGTATAATTTATTCCTTTTAAACAGATACTGAGAACTTTATTAGCTGGAGGTTGGTGGAAAAACAAATGCCATCTCGGCTTTCAAGGAGTTTCTAGTCTTGAGGGTTTCAGTGTAGCTGGGTGTCATGTTGACTGTCTATGAAAAAAGCTGCATGGCTTATCTCAAATCCCATTTCAGGACGCAAAAGAGGCATCAGGATAGTTACCTAGCCTAGGGTGAGAGGGAATGCTGTCACTGCAGAGCAGTGTAAGTCCGTTCCTGTCAGAGCCGCTGCTACTGCCACGTAAGAAAACCAGCTAGTCTGGGAATGACTCAGTCTTGGCTTAAGTGGCAGTAAAATAATCCAAGAATCAGCAAGAAATCTACAAAGGCATAGTCTACATAAAAATTATTTACTGTCCTCAAATTGTATAGTAAGCCTCACACTTGAAATCCGTTGTGCTTTGTGGGTTGAGCATATTCTCTTTCTGCTGCTGTGAATGACATTGCAAGGCTAAGTGTGAGTGTGGGGTTGAATGCTGGGATGGTTGGTCATTCTCACCTTAGTTTCTAGCTGCCAATACCATGGGGGTCAACATGTGGCTTTCGGCCTACTTTAAGGTTGTCAGCACAAGAATGGCCAGAAACCTAGAGAGGGCAAATTCCTGTAAAAACACAGCATGTACATACACACGGCCCCATAAGATCAGGAGATGGGCATGGGGATGCCTAAAAGAAGGGGGTGAGGTAAGAAAAGGTGGTTAAAAGGAGAGACCAGAGCTGTTTTTATGTGAAGTCAACCTAGCTTCAGTCCCCTAGTCTTAGAAGAATTTCTTTTATTATTATTATTCCTGCCTTTGCTCATGGAGTATTTTCCATACTTCTGAACCCTTTGTGCCCCCTTCTAAGAGTCTGCGTGCCTGCATTCAGGCAATGCTCAAAACATGGTAGATCGTGTTTGCAAAAGTCAAACTGATTTCTCCTTCCATTCTAGGAGGTTTTACATTCCTATCTTAGGAAATGGAGATGAAGAGGCCTTAGTCTTTGGTGATTTGATTTGCATAAAACTCAATCACGTTGATATTTCTGATATATTATGCTGTGGTAAAAAAAGTATAGTCTCTATCTGGGAGACAGGGTGGTTCCTGTAATAAGTTTCTAAATTTCTTGAGAAATTCAATTGCAAGGCCATCTGGTTCAGGGGGTTTATGTCCTTGTCATGAGATAATTATATTATCTATACATCAGCAGTGATATCCTTCCTTTTAACTGAGTCATCTCACAATTTCTGAAAGTATTTTTATTTTATCATTATTTTTAATTAAAGGAGTAGAGCAATGCAGACATGTCAAGGAATGTTCACAAAAAGGCTGAATATAGTATTTTCTGGTTTAGTTTCTCAAACAGCAAAGGTGGGTCTCTCCTTTTTTCTCTCCTTCCCCAACTATAATACTCTAGGAAATTTTAGGAGGAATATACACAGCAGAAATGCATACTGGTACATAGTGACAAAGGATGAAATGATTATTTCTTTTTTAAATTAGTAGATTGGAGTAGCAATGGGGTAAAGTTTAAAATAATGTAAGGGGAGTTTCCAGGCATTTAAGGAGTTGTGCCAAAAGAGGAAGAGAGAAAAATGTATGTGTGGAAGTTTGCTGAGGTGACAGAATGAATTACAGCGGACAGACCTAGATAAAGGGGAGGAAGGAAGTGTGGGGAAGGTAAGCGAGACAAAGACATTGAGAGAGTCAGAGTGAAAAATAGGGGAGGTTACTGTGAGCATCCTGAGCCTAACACACAAGGTAGAAAAATCAGCATCAATAATCATATAGTGGAAATTTTCATTCAGCGTTTGTAATTTGTTGTGGAGGAATGTAGAAACACAGATGAATATGCTTGGGAAGGAAATGAACTAGAGGAGAATACATAACCACAGTGATTGTCTAGTTATTTTCTGTAAGAAACGTGCTTCGCTCTCACCTGTAGTCCCAGCACTTTGGGAGGCCGAAGCAGGCAGATTGCAAGGTCAGGAGTTCAAGACCAACCTGGCCAATATGGTGAAACCCCATCTTTACTAAAAATGCAAAAATTAGTCAGGCATGGTGGTGGGTACCTGTAGTCCCAACTACTCAGGAGTCTCAGTGAGCTGAGATCATACCTCTATACTCTGGCCTGGGCAAAAGAGTGAGACTCTGTCTCAAATGCATACATACATACTGCTATGGGCCTCACTGACATGAAAACTAGTGACCTAGAGTCTCAAGTCATTGTGTCCCATTAGCAATTTTGTTGGTCATCTTAAAGAAAGAAAATCTGAAGGGCAAATGATCATGGTCCAGAGTACTCTGGAACTATGAGCTGAATGGAAAAACAGAATGAGAAATTTGACTTGCTGAAATGAAAAAGCTGGCACCTTACATGCTTTTCTCTAAGAGTTGTACTGTTGGCATGAAAAATGTGAGCGGAGTCTGGATAAATTGTTTCGGTAATGTTTCTGTGTTCTTCTCACAATTTCAAAGACTTTCACTTCTACCCACTCATCCTCACCTCACTTTCCATTTTGTGTTGTAAGTTTTGCAAACGTTATCTGTAAATACAAAGTTTTGAACAATTCAGTGTCTAGGATTTTATCTTACTGACAAACTCACACATGGAGTTAAGTATGCATGTGCATCCTTCAGCAATACCTGTAATAGCAAAAGAAAGAAACAGTGTAAACATGTGTTACTCAGGTAGCATCTACAAGTCAGAAGGATAACATTTAAAACATTATTTCTTGACTTGTTTCTTTTCTCTGGGTCCATAAGCATTTCCAGTTAGTTTTAGAAGCCCATGTACCTGAGACGGAAGCATTATTAGTTTCTGATATGCAAAGTGGGATCACGCAGCAAGGTGGTGCCTCGAAAGCCAGGCTATTGTCTGGAGAGAGGATTTTGAAAATATCATTACCTCCCTTCTCCAACATAGAAAAGACTGAAAATGGTACTCCTGCCTGTGACAGCAAAACCATGGGCTGCCTTCTTTGTCTTTCATGGTAGAGATCAGAGAAAAAGCCTGATCCTTTCCTACCTTGGGAAATTTGGGGGAGAGGAGGGAATGGATAGAAGCCAGTGAAATAAAACCTACTTTCCAATTTCCCCCCTTGATAAGTTTTTCTAGGCAGGGAGCAGAAAGTTGGATAAGGAAGGCTGACCCTGAAGGCTGGGGGTGCTTTGCTTCCCCCCCCCCTTTTTTTTTACACTGCTCCCCTGCTTTCCATTTTTATGTAGAATCTAGAAATCTCTTGTGGGGCTCTTCCCCATGCACCTGGCTGAGCCCATCTCACTTTGGTAACTTCAACTTCTACATGGTTCCAGAAAACAGGGTAAAAAGCAAACACACAAAAACAAGCAAAAGAAAACCTGGAGGGTGTTTTTTTTTTTTTAAAGGTTCTTTCTTTTTTTTTAAGTTTCTTTCTTTTTTTCTTTGGTGAAAGCAGAGTGCAAGCTCATTCTTATCTAAAAGCATTTTGCCTTGTGGTCAGTGAAGCTAAGCTTGGGCCACTGACTGCTGATGTGAGATTCCAGAAAAAAAAAGCAGCAAACTACCCAAACCATTAGGGACTGTCAAGGTTCATTGCCTACACTTAAAAGGATTATCAAAGAGATATGGATAAAACATTCCTACTGGTAATCATTCTGTTAAGCATCAGCTTATCCTGACGAATCTTGCCCCTAGCTGGGACTCCTCCCATGCCACAACAGGCTGTGCTGACAGTGCTCTGTTGGGGGAATGAAGATAAGTTACCACTTAGAACACTCTGGCTATTTAAAGCATCACCATTCTAAGTAACTAAAAGGTTTACACTTAGAAATAAATGGTGGTTTATCTTCCTTTTTTTCTGCTGTGGGACAGTACCAGCGTGCATACCCAGCAGCAGCTGTTCTGTAAATGCCTGTGTACCCAGGAGAGTCTCGGAGCTGGGCTCAGTGCCCAAAAGAGTAAGAGCAAGGAAAATGAACATACTGTACATGCTGAAGAAAGCCGGGCAGGAAACAGCCCTGCTCAGAATTAATGAGCCCCAGCAAATCCCTGCCCTAACAGGAGGATTTCATGTCTACCGTGTCTGAAGGTTGACTTTGTTTTTAAATAAAATCCTGATTTATTTTAAAGAGGCCTTATTATTTCTGAGATTGGTGAGATTTCTGAGTCTAGTAGCAAATTCTCTTAATTCCTCCTCTATTTCATCAAATTTTGAAAATAGAAGGAAAACACATACCTGTTTCTTACCCTCCCTAGCCCACCTCAAGGTAAATATAAATTTTAATGTAAATGCCGCTGACAAGTAGACTGCGATTCTTTTTGCGGATATTCCAGGATCTAGTTCTGTGACCTTAAGCCGTTTGATATCTCTGGGCTTTGATGGCCTCACCTAAGGAATGGGTGTGGGTTTTGTTGAATTTACTCGAAGGCACCTTCCACTCCCGAGAGCCTCTGGATTTATACCCATGCGCCTTTCTGTGACCCTCTCAACCCTTGGGGAAGCCTTCTGACCTTTTCAAACATTTAGTAATCTCAAGCTTGGAGCTTTCCAGATTTCTCCCCTTCCCACTTGTCTTCAGATCTCTGTTAGTTGAGAAGCCAGGAAACCTCTGAGCTTGGATGACTTTTGTTGGTTTTAGTGCTTAGCTATTTCAATTCAAATAAGTACGGTTTCCTTCGTTGAGCTTTTGACGAGGGTCACCAGTGGTGAGGCCTATCTTTCTCCAGCATTTTTTTTTTTTTTTTTTTTTGCTTACTCTGTCTCCCTAGTGCCCAGCACACTGTCCAGGACACATGAGTTGTGCCTAGCAGTACATATTTTGAATAAATGGATGTGTCCTTTCCTGGCAGCATATCTTAAGTGACATTTAAAAGGCAGCTGAAGATTGACCTTGCAGGAATCCTGGTTGGCTTATGTAGGTCCATCTTGACACCCCTATCTAAAATAACCATCAGCCTTCTTCCCTTGCACCTCAGCCTACCCACCTTTGGACTTTTTCCATTCTTATTTATTTATTTATTTATTTTGAGATGGAGTTTCACTTGTTACCCAGGCTGGAGTGCAATGGCGCAATCTCGGCTCACCGCAACCTCCGTCTCCTGGGTTCAGGCAATTCTCCTGCCTCAGCCTCCTGAGTAGCTGGGATTACAGGCATGCGCCACCGTGCCCAGCTAATTTTTTGTATTTTTAGTAGAGATGGGGTTTCACCATGTTGACCAGGATGGTCTCGATCTCTTGACCTCCTGATCCACCTGCCTCAGCCTCCCAAAGTGCTGGGATTACAGGTGTGAGCCACACACCCAGCCTTTTTCCATTCTTTTATCTTGCCTAATTTTGTTTCCCAGCACTAACATTACCCAGTTTATTTATTCCTAGCTTTATCGTGTCTCTTCTAGAACATAGGCATCTGAGGGCAGGGACCTTCTTTACCTTATTTAAGGCTGTATCTTCAGCACCTAGAATAGTACCAGCACACGGTAGGCTTTTAATAAATTTTAGCTGAATGAATAAAAAATAACTTATCACTTGTAGCTTATTCAAATGATGTGGACTCTCTTCTTTGCAGTGTCCCAGGCTGTTCCCAGGTAATATTCTCCTTGTTTCCAAGAGCACATTGGTCCATCATATTTTTGTGATTTCTTTCACAAAGCTAGAGCAGAAGCCATGTTCGTGACTGGCAGTCAATTCAGAATATATCATCTTCTTCCTCACTTCACTCTCTTTGCCTTTAAGTTTCAAGACCTCTGAGAAGAAAGGGAAAGGAGACTTGAACAGAGTGTACTAACTCTTTCATACAGTAAAGTTTCCTTCCCTGGGCAGGCAGGCATGCGTGGTACCACGACCTCTCTGGTGGCTAGAAAGCATCTGTTCTAACGAAGTCTGATGGCTTGCAAAATACTAAAGGCTGCTAGCCGCCTCAAGCAGTACCCAGGGTACCTTCCCTACCTGCTGTTGCTGCTGCAGATTTGGTGGTTGCATTTCTCATCGTTTATGCCTTTGGGCATGTGTGTGTTGTTGATACCTACAGAACCTCTGAGCTTTCTTATTGCAAAAGTCAAATAAAGGAACTGGATTAACAGATGTTTTTGTTTTGCTGTATAGAGGAGAATTAGGTCCTCTGTCAGTAAAGAATATTTTCATACTGTTCAATATCTATCTTAATTATGTTTTAAAATCTAAAGGCTGTGTATGTCTGTTTGTTGTTTGGGCACTTTGGTGAGTAATGGATGGGGATGGAGACAGTGGGACTTAGGAAGTTGTTTCTAAAGGAAAGACTTCTGGCTTCTAAAGGATATTATAAACATACATCTTCAGGCTTCTAACAGACTTTCATGTTTGTTCGTGTAGCAGGCACAGGTCAGCTTTAATTTAACCCAAAGTGACTGACAGATTGACACATACTGCTCCCTCAAAGCCAGATAAAGAGTTCCAAACATTGGGAAAATAGAACCAATGAGGCAATAGAAAATGCTTATGTTGCAAAGTGTTTATAATGCATTTGATAGGATTAGAAGTCGCTTGCTGAATGTTCTTCATACCATGTTGGCCTTTAATATCGACTTTCTGGAGTAAAAGTCATATTTAGTTCAGAAAAAAAATCCAATTATAAAGTACAGTTAATTTTCATGAATGCCTGACTTTGTTAAAATGAGTTACTCTTAACAACAAAGTGAATATTGAACAATTACTAACATGATGTGGGTTTGATGAAAATAAGTACTGTTGCTATATATAGTAACACCTTGAAAAACCATTTTAAACCTATTTACTCCTCTGCTTTGTGTAGGAATTGTACCATATAAATTATTTCTACCAAGGATGTCCTGTTTTATATGACTTCATTGTTAGTCTTCTACTTTAGATCTCTTCTACCACTAATTTAGCAAAACTGCATTTAAATCAGTCCCCAGTGAGAAGACCTGGAGTTCACATTTTGCTTTTAATAGACACATTAGTCTTCCTACATGGTAAGATTTCATAAATGGCTTCTTGTTCTTTACTTGGGAGATAGCTATTATACATCACTCAATGCATTTCTGGTCTTACCTTAGGGAATTTACAGGGGTTGTCATTGCTTTGGCTTCAGCAGAAACACAAGATGTTTTAAATTGGATCCTGTATCTGTGCTTGGAATTGATAAAGGTCTTTGCGTACATTTTAATGAAAGTCCTGTAAAGGTTATATTGGCTAAACTAATTTGAATCACCAAATATTACTTCAATACCTAGTTATTTGTACTTTGCTTTTTCTCCAACTCCAGTAAGATCAGGGGAGGGATTAAAGGAAGGGATGAAGTGAGAATATTGGTAGGATTATTTAAATGTTGGCATTGGGGCATAAAGGCCATGGGAGGCCATAAGTCAGATGTTATCCTGCTAGGTAAGAAGCCATGGTTTTAATTAATCTTCTGTTTTATTTTGAAACATTATACAATGTAATTCATGTTCATATTAGAAAACCAGAAAATAAGAATTAAAAAAAAAATAGGGTATCCATAATTTTACCGTCCAGTGATATTTACTGTTAAAATTCTGGTTATAGCTTTTTATACTTTTATATTTGTTTGCCTGTTTCAAAAGTAATTTAAAAAATACATCCTTTATCGACTGCTTAATAGCCCTTGGCTTATACTACACAATACAGGTAGTGTTTATAAAGAAAAGAATGGAGCTACCATCCCAAATCACCACCTCCCCAAGTGACTGGTTTGAGATAAATTAGAAGAGCACATAGAAGCCCCAGAGAGCCTTCAGAAGAGCGAGTAATATGCATAAGCAGCCTCAGTGAAGCCTTTAGTTGAAAGAAAACAAAAAAAATCTGATTATACATGTTCAGGAGTCACACAGCAGGCTGGGATATTTACATGAAGACTCCTACACAAGATATTTTGGTTGGAGGAAAGGTGGTGTGTTATAGTGTGTATAATTCTGACCAATTTGTTTGCTATTTGTCAAGAACTATAAAGAGCCTGAGATTTTATCCTACTTGCAAGCTAATAAGCTAGTCTGGTACAGTTTTATGGATGCTGGAAAAAGACACAAGATGCCTAGATCAGAGAAAAAGGACTTTAATACTATGGCCCAGCCAGAAATACAAGTTTCCCGTTTGTGTCAATTTCCCATATTCCTCAAGTTCTCTGAAGTGACATGAGGAAGCCCAGGTGGATGCCACCTGCAAAAGTGAGGCACCTCTTTGGGCTTCCACAAATAGATATCTCATAGAACTCTGGCATATGTCCTCTTTCCACGTCTTTCCACACATGTTCCCTCAGAAAACAATTCCTGTTCTGTGTCCTTAACCATGCCCAGGCCGATGGCTCATCTAGAATTCCTGCCCTAGTAGAATTTTCCCTAAAAAACAGTATTGTTAAAATGGGGTTGCAGCCATCAGAATGTACAGTTTACCTAAAGATCAGTGCATGCAAACAAAACTGGGCAAGTTCTTTCCTCCTCAAAGAGAATGTGCTGGGAGTTCAGGAGCTGGGCCTCCTGAATAGTTGAAGGGCCTATTTTCTGCCTTTGGTTGGGAAGAATTAGTGATTAGATTACTAACTAACAGGATATCATATCATTAAGTCTCAGAGGAGACCTGAATGTTTTACATTTTAGGTAACTGCTCTTTATTTTTTTTTTTTGAGACGGAATTTTGCTCTTGTTACCCAGGCTGGAGTGCAATGGCACGATCTTGGCTAACCGCAACCTCTGCCTCCTGGGTTCAGGCAATTCTCCTGCCTCAGCCTCCTGAGTAGCTGGGATTACAGGCACGCACCATCATGCCCAGCTAATTTTTTGTATTTTTAGTAGAGACAGGGTTTCACCATGTTGACCATGATGGTCTCAATCTCTTGACCTTGTGATCCACCCGCCTCGGCCTCCCAAAGTGCTGGGATTACAGGCAAGAGCCACCGTGCCTGGCCGGGAAACCACTCTTTTTAAGACTTCAGATGATATCTAATTGGGAGAATATGGATCTTTGTAATTAGCCTACAGACGTGGAAAGGTATTTGATGTTTGTGCCTTTGTTATCAAGATTTGGCTCTGACAGCCCCAGTAAATTTTAAATCCTTAAAGGTAAAAAGCCTGAATCTATGCAGGAAATTCCATTAAGGCATCTGGTAATAAGGATTAATTTCCATCCTGCATTTCAGTTAATGTAATTAATACAATCCGAGAATATGGATTTTGATGATTGCCATTTCACAATGTGAACGTTTCCATGTTCAAATGATGTGGGTTTAGGTGGGCTTAGAAGGTGTGGTTTCAGGTCTTCTGGATGTTTGTGAGCTTTACTGGATTCGACTTACTTCCTTGTTGTAATAGTCTTAAAAAAAAGTGAGCCCCAAGATCTAGTCCTAAACCTTCCTCCCTAACCTTACTGTAATTATTCCCATGGAGAGGGTGTTCTCAACAGACGTTCACTCTCTGGCAACTGAGAATGGGCCATTCCCACCTAAGTGCCTTCTTCCTGCCCTACTTCATGAAGGTAAATCCTAGTCATCCTTCAAAAAATCTCAGTCACGTCCTGATCCTTCATAAACCTCTTTTCATGTGATTCCTCAGTGATCATTCCCTCCTCTCAGATCCAAAAGTATCTGTTGTCTTTACTAATTTACTCATTTATTTATTCCACAAATAATTTGTTTGATGTATTGAGGGAACAAGACAGATGATAGGCTTGTTTTATTCTGGAGTTAATTTTCTAATGGAGAAGACACTCTTAACCTGTTAGAAAATTAATCATTTATTGTTATCCTTAGTTCTGGAAAGGAGAAACACTGGACAATGAGAGGGTCCTATGCATTTTGCATTTGCTTCACTATCTTTAGGAGGGAGTGGTTGTAAAATGTGTGAAAGGTTTACCAAGTACTAGGTACATATTTGCTCATGCCATTCTGCCAACAGCCCTATACATGAGGTTAACATTATCACCATTCTTTAGAAGAGGAGCCAGGAACTTGGTGAAGTAAAGAAACTTCATCTTGCTAATAAATGGTGGAACTGAGATTTGACTGTTAGTCTTCAAAGCATATGGGTACCTACTTGTACTTTCCTTTTTACTTTTTTTTTTTTTGAGTTGGAGTCTTACTCTGTTGCCCAGGCTGGAGTGCAGTGGCACAATCCCAGCTCACTGCAATGTCCATCTCCCATGTTCAAGCGATTCTTCTGCCTCAGCCTCCCAAGTAGCTGGGACTACAGGCCTGTCCTACCACGCCCAGCTAATTTTTGTATTTTAGTAGAGATGGGGTTTTACCATATTGGTCAGGCTGGTCTTGAACTCCTGACCTTGTCATTTGCCTGCCTTATCCTCCCAAAGTGCTGGAATTACAGGTGTGAGCCACTGTGCCCGGCCTTAGAGCATATAAACTAGAGAGTATAAAATTTGGTGACAGGAATTTTACCTTGTACCTTGCCTAACATTATTGCCCTATAAATAGGAAGAAGACCTTAGTGGTCAGCTGGCTACTTGACTGAATTCAATCATGAAATGAAATAGTGTATAGAGATTGAGGGATTGGAAGTGTAATCTAGGAAAAAGATAACAACTGCAAGAGGCACGACTAGTTTTATTTTGTGGTACTTGGACTGTGTTGTGTAAGAGGGGAAGCACCTCTCAGCATGTGGCCATTCCAAAGCTTAGAGTGAGGGGAGTCACCCATTCTGAAGGGGAAGAGGACAAGGGAACTCCCAGGGGATGGGGGAATCTGAGAAGGTGGTTACCTTGTGGTGTTGCTCAGCTGCACCATGGGAGTCTCTTGGTCCGAGAGCTCTGACAGGCAGCAGAGACTGGAGGTCTTATCACCACAAGATTCTTTGTTACCAATAGGTAATAGCTATTGGGTGAGGTTTCTTGGTGTCCGCAAAGCAGGAAGGCTCTTAATGGCTAAAAATTTGCTTATTTGGGCTGTTTTAAGAAATAAATGAAAGTATAGAAATTTGAGTTTGGAGGTGACAGGCATTTGAGCTAATGGGTCTCCAGCTGCAGTGAAGAAATATGCAACCCAGAACCAATGCACAGAAGCCATCTTCTGCTCATTTATAGAAAATGATGACACGTGGTCCACAGGTTCTTCTAAAATTCAGATTTGGGTTATATGTGGTGGATACTTTTGAGGGAGGAGTTATTCCTGCTGTTGATTGCTAGCAGCACCACAGCTTGTGTTTATTTTATGGTTTATTTTATAAACATATTAACCTGAATGAAGGCTTTGGTGGTTGTGACTTCTGCTGGTTCCAGTTCTTGTCATATTTTTGTGACAATTCACTGAAGGCAAAATGGAGGAGGAAGTAGAATAATTGTGGGCTCTGGAGGAAGCATCTGATTTTGAGATGTGCGTGGTCAGTGTAAGCCTGGTAGTGGTAACAATGGAGTCTTGGTGTGTGGTGAACAGAGTACTGGAAGAAAATTTGGATGTAAAAGATTCATCTTCAGGTTGTTATTTATTTTATTTCTTGGCTGCTGCATACTTTTCTCTATTTCATTGTTCCTGAGTTGGACAATGCACTTGGCTTTCAAACCGTAGTCTCCTACTTTTTCAATCTATTCATTCCCAACCTTCTTTCGAGAAGGTTAAAGCATTCTGGCTTTGACAGCTGAGGGTTAGTCATGTTACTGACATTGCATACATTAATCTGCCTAATTTTTTATCTTGTATTTCTTCTGTGGGACATTAAAACTCAAGAAAGACAGTAGTACAGAGTTAATAACCCATCATTCTGTACTTCAATAAGCATTGGTTCTTTAATAAAAAAAAGCAGGAACTGAATTATGACCATTTTAGTGTTGCTCCTCACCCCTCTAAGAGTTCCTAAAGATCTCTACCTAAAGATTTATATAGAAGAAATTAATTTGTATTAATCTGCTAGACTAATGATAGACAATATAATTTCTTCATATTAAAGGCAGTGGACCTAATCCTGTCACTGAATGAGGAGTAAAATGCTTACCATGTGAAAGTTCTTTATGCCATTAGGGTACTAGTTAGAATCAGTAATCTTTCCTTATAAGAATATCCTCATGGATGAAAATAATATTTATTGGGCATCGATTCACGTATTTTCATTTTACAAAGAGGACTAGACTAATTCCTTAGAAAAGATCTGAGGTGGTATGGTGAGGCTGAGCCATGTGGTTTTGAGTAGGCAAAAAGTTTTTATTCTCAAATTCATTATCAACTGTGTATTATACAGATCAATCATATTTAATCTTCCTGCTCATCCCAGATTTCTTCCCTTATCTCTCTTCTTCCTTTTCCTTTTCATATCAACTCCCTTCCTCCTAGATACTGTCTATGCCAGAATTCACATACCTATTTAAGTTTGCAGTTCACTTCTTTTTTTTTCTTTGTATTCACCACTGTTCAGAAGACGTCTAAAGAAAGAGAATGAGCCTGTCAGTAGGTCAAGGTGAGACACATGGGAGGAGGAGAAGCTTGAGGGTGATACGTAGATTAAGAATTGTTGTATTGAGTTGCTTCAGCGTCCTGGTGCTGCTGCACTGCGGAGCCTGTGCAGTGCTTTAGCCAAGATGCCTGAGGAAACCCGGAACCAGGACCAAACCCTGGAGACATTCGCCTTGCAGGCAGAAATTGCCCAGTTGATGTCACTGATCATCAATACTTTCTATTCAAACAAAGAGATCTTTCTGAGAGAGCTCATTTCACATTCCTCGGATGCATTGGACAAAATCCGGTGTGAGAGCTTGACGGATCCCAGTAAATTGGACTCTGGGAAAGAGCTGCATATTAACCTTATACCGAACAAACAAGATAGAACCCTCACTATTGTGGATACTGGAATTGGAATGACCAAGGCTGACTTGATCAATAACCTTGGTACTATGGCCAAGTCTGGGACTAAAGCATTCATGGAAGCTTTGCAGGCTGGTGCAGATATCTCTATGATTGGCCAGTTTGGTGTTGGTTTTTATTCTGCGTATTTGGTTGCTGAGAAAGTAACAGTGATCACCAAACATAACAATGATGAGCAGTACGCCTGGGAGTCCTCAGCAGGGGGATCATTCACAATGAGGACAGACACAGGTGAACCTATGGGTCGTGGAACAAAGGTTATCCTACACCTGAAGGAAGACCAAACTGATCACTTGGAGGAACGAAGAATAAAGGAGATTATGAAGAAACATTCTCAGTTTATTGGCTATCCCATTACTTTTTGTGGAGAAGAAACATGATAAAGAAGTCAGTGATGATGAGGCTGAAGAAAAGGAAGATAAAGAAGAAGAAAAAGAAAAAGAAGAGAAAGAGTCTGAAGATAAACCTGAAATTGAAGATGTTGGTTCTGATGAAGAAGAAGAAAAGAAGGATGGTGACAAGAAGAAGAAGATGATTAAGGAAAAGTACGTCGATCAAGAAGAACTCAACAAAACAAAGCCCATCTGGACCAGAAATCCCGACGATATTACTAATGAGGAGTATGGAGAATTCTACAAGAGGTTGACCAATGACTGGGAAGATCACTTGGCAGTGAAGCATTTTTCAGTTGAAGGACAATTGGAATTCAGAGACCTTCTATTTGTCCCACGACATGCTCCTTTTGACCTGTTTGAAAACAGAAAGAAAAAGAACAACATCAAGCTGTATGTACGCAGAGTTTTCATCATGGATAACTGTGAGGAGCTAATCCCCGAATATCTGAACTTCATTAGAGGGGTGGTGGACTCAGAGGATCTCCCTCTAAATATTTCCCATGAGATGTTGCAACAAAGCAAAATTTTGAAAGTTATCAGGAAGAATTTGGTCAAAAAATGCTTAGAACTCTTCACTGAACTGGCAGAAGACAAAGAGAACTACAAGAAGTTCTATGAGCAGTTCTCTAAAAACATAAAGCTTGGAATACACGAAGACTCTCAAAATCGGAAGAAGCTTTCAAAGCTGTTGAGATATTACACATCTGCCTCTGGTGATGAGATGGTTTCTCTCAAAGACTACTGCACCAGAATGAAGGAAAACCAGAAACATATCTATTATATCACAGGTGAGACCAAGGACCAAGTAGCTAACTCAGCCTTTGTGGAACGTCTCCGAAAACATGGCTTAGAAGTGATCTATATGATTGAGCCCATTGATGAGTACTGTGTCCAACAACTGAAGGAATTTGAGGGGAAGACTTTAGTGTCAGTCACCAAAGAGGGCTTGGAACTTCCAGAGGATGAAGAAGAGAAAAAGAAACAGGAAGAGAAAAAAACAAAGTTTGAGAACCTCTGCAAAATCATGAAAGACATTCTGGAGAAAAAAGTTGAAAAGGTGGTTGTGTCAAACCGATTGGTGATGTCTCCATGCTGTATTGTCACAAGCACATATGGCTGGACAGCAAACATGGAGAGAATCATGAAAGCTCAAGCCCTAAGAGACAACTCGACAATGGGTTACATGGCAGCAAAGAAACACCTGGAGATAAACCCTGACCATTCCATCATCGAGACCTTAAGGCAAAAGGCAGAGGCTGATAAGAACGACAAGTCTGTGAAGGATCTGGTCATCCTGCTTTATGAAACTGCACTCCTGTCTTCAGGATTCAGTCTGGAGGATCCCCAGACACATGCTAACAGGATCTACAGGATGATCAAACTTGGTCTAGGTATTGATGAAGATGACCCTACTGCTGATGATACCAGTGCAGCTGTAACCGAAGAAATGCCACCCCTCGAAGGAGATGATGACACATCACACATGGAAGAAGTAGACTAAGCTCCAGCTGAGGGATGACTTACCTGTTCACTACTCTACAGTTCCTCTAATAATATATTTTCCAGGATGTTTTTCTTTATTTTTGTTAACATTAAAAAGTCTGTATGGCATGACAACAACTATAGGGGAAGATATAGTTTTCTGTCTACTTGTAAGCAATGCTGTGATACTGTGGGCAGTAAAGCAGAGCTAGTAATGCTGTTTAGTTTCACGTTGGCTCACATTAACAGACCGGGTAATGGGTGTTGTAAGATGTATGTGACATGTGAACTTTGTGGTCTAAAGTGTTTAGCTGTCAAGCCAGATTCCTTCGTAGACCAAATCTTATTATTGAAGTGTTCCCAAGGTATACCTTGATGTTTAGAAGAGAAGGATTTGTTATATCTTGTAGGATCTACTTTCTGAGCTTTTCATCCCCTGTAGTTGCCAATTCTGCATGTACTAGTCCTCTAGAAATAAGTTAAACTGAAGCAACTTGGTGGAACTCTCCACAGGGCTTGTTTTCCAAAGAAAAGTATTGTTTGGAGGAGCAGTTATTAGCCTACCTAAGCATACCAAAAGCTTTTCAAAGTAACTCAGAGCCAGTCTTGTGGATGGAAATGTAGTGCTCGAGTTACATTCTGCTTAAAGTTGTAACAAATACAGATGAGTTAAAAGAAGAAAAAGAATCATTGTATTTCTTTTTTCCCTTTTCGAACAAAGGATCTATTACGATAGATTAAATAAAAATATCTGGGTTTCTCTTTCATTACATTACAAATAGAATCTCAGAGGCTTAGATATGAAAGGGGGGTAAAATCACAAAGGACAAAAGTGAAATTGAGAAGAGAAGATAACAAAGTCAGTTAGAACCCCAAAGAGCATGGCAACAAAGATAAGTAGAGCAGAAGAAGCCACCAAAGTAAACCAAGGAGATGGGAGGAACACCAGGAAAGAATGGGGTCACAGAGACCAAGGGAAAGGAGTATTGGGAAGGGTGAACAAAGGGTTGAGAGCTGCTGAGTGGTCAAGCACATAGAGATGTCTTCATTCTGTTAGCTTCGTGGAGGCCATTAGTGATCTTGCTGAGTACAGTTATGAGATATAATGGGGCAGATTGGAGTGTTAAGTATGACAGCAGGTGAATAGAGACAGCTAGAGTGATCATCTATGTTGATCTCTTCCATTCTAAGACCTGCTGCTTCCCTTTCCTCTCCAACACTTAGCTTTCAAGGACTCCTACCAGCAGATAGGTGGAGGAGTGGGCTGAGACAGACATGACAAGGCCTGGAGCATATGTGGACAGAGCCTGGGAAGAATCTGTTCATCCAGTTATCACCTGAGCTGAGCTCTGGGATCTGATTGTACCACACTCTATTGAATTTGTTTTTTTTTGTGTGTGTGTATGTGTTGTAAGTTGTGTATATTTAATGTTTTAAGAAACTGACAAACTGTTTTCCAGAATTGACTCAAATTCCTATCTTTAGTTGTGGTTAAAATGTATTCTAAAAGGATGGTACTGTGATGCAGCATTGAAGTCAAGCATTATTGGCAACCAAAAGTTGCTTGCTCAAAGCCAAGCAGTGATATTGAAGGCTATGAATATGGCCAATCCCCATTTCTAGAAAGCAAGATATTCAGAGTTGGAGAGGTTAGAGGGATGCTTTGTGTACCCGCCCTTAAACACATCTAGCTGACTTTTAAGGAAAGCTGCTTTGCACTACATCAGATGTACTGTTTAAAATTAATTGAAAATAGCATACTTTTATTCATATTGTGACACTTTTTAAAATCTAAATCCTTACATCTATAAATTCTGAATCACTTTTAGCCGCTTTCTGAGTTAGTTTAGCTTCAGGAGTACATTTTAATTTCTATAAGATAGCTCAAGATTTTGACTTTTAAAATCATGTTTAACATACAGTTCTACATAGTATTTTACATAAAATGATAAACTTCGTTGGCCAATATTTGTTAAAGTATTTTTATATTTACTTTTAAACTTATATCTTATGTACAGCATAGAATACAAGTCTTAAGTGTTCAGCTAATAGTTTATACGTATGACTATACCTATGTGACCATCATCCAGATCAAGGAACTTCAGAAGGGTCTCTCATATCCCCTCCTGTATAACCACCTGCTATTTCCATGTAAAGTAACTCCTATTTTGACCTTTACCACTGTGGATTCACTGTGACTATATAAATATAAGGAACTCAATAGTACCTCCCCAAAACAAACTGAAAAAGGCTTCCGTATTTCCATGTACTTCTTTTTAAAAATATTTAATTTTAATGGGTACATGTGATATTTTGAGATAAACATATAATGTGTAATAATCACATCAGGGTGAATGGGGTATCCATCACTGCAAGCATTTATTATTTCTTTGTGTTACAAATACTCCAACTATACTCCTGTTATTTTAAGATGTACAATAACTTAGTATTGACTGGAGTATATTGTACTATCAGGTACTAGATTTTATTCAATCTAATTATTTTCTTTACCCATTATCCATGCCTACTTCCCACACCCCACTGTCCTTCCCAGCCTCTGGTAATCATTACTCTACTCTGTCTTTACAAGTTTCAATTGTTTTAGTTTTTAACTCCCAGAAATAAGTAACAACATGAGAATTGTCTTTCTGTGCCTGGCTCATTTCACTTAACATAATATTCTCCAGTTAAATCCACGTTGTAAATGGCAGATTTCATTCCTTTTTATGGCTTAATGGTGTTCCATTGTTTATATGTACCACATTAAAAAAATTAATATCAGCTTTTATTTTAGATTTAGGGGTACATGTGCAGGTTTGTTAGCTGGGTATACTGTGTGATGCTGAAGTTTGGGATATAAATGATTGCATCACCTGGGTGGTGAGCATAGTACCCATGCTAGATTTTTAAATCTTGCCTCCAATCCTCCCTTCCTCTTCTGGCAGTCTCCAGTGTCTATTGTTGCCATCTTTATGTCCATGAGTACCCAATAGGCGCTTCCACTTGTAAGTAAGGACATGTGGTATTTAGTTTTCTGTGATTGTGTTAAATCACTTAGGATAATGGCCTCCAGCTGCATCCATGTTGCTGCAAAGGACATGACTTCATTCTTTTTTTTTAAATTGTACTTTAGGTTCTGGGGTACATGTGCAGATTATGCAGGATTGTTGCATTGGTACATACATACATGGCAATGTGGTTTGCCGCTTCCATCTCCCCATCACCTGTATCTGACATTTCTCCCCATGTTATCCCTCCCCACCCTGCCCCCCCGCTGTCCCTCCCCTGGCCCCCCACAACAGACTCCAGTGTGTGATGCTCCCCTTCCTGTGTCCATGTGTTCTCATTGTTCAACACCCACCTATGAGTGAGAACATGTGGTATTTGATTTTCTGTTCTTGTGTCAGTTTGCTGAGAATGATGGTTTCCAGATTCATCCATGTCCCTACAAAGGACACGAACTCATTGGTTTTTTATGGCTGCATAGTATTCCATGGTGTGTATGTGCCACATTTTCCCTGTCCAGTCTATCATCGATGGGCATTTGGGTTGGCTCCAGGTCTTTGCTATTGTAAACAGTGCCACAATGAACATAAGTATGCATATTTTTATAATAGAATGATTTATAATCCTTTGGGTATATACCCAGCATGTGGTTGCTGGGTCAAATGGAATTACTATTTCTAGGTCCTTGAGGAATCGCCACACTGTCTTCCACAATGGTTGAACCAATTTACACTCCCACCAACAGTGTAAAACTGTTCCTATTTCTCCACATTCTCTCCAGCATCTGTTGTCTCCATTCTAACTGGCTTGAGATGGTATCTCATTGTGGTTTTGATTTGCATTTCTCTAATGACTAGTGATAATGAACGTTTTTTCATGTTTGTTGGCCTTGTATATGTCTTCTTTTGAAAGGTGTCTGTTCATATCCATTGCCCACTTTTGAATGGGTTTATTTTTTTCTTGTAAATCTTTAGTTTTAGTTCTTTGTAGATTCTGGATATTAGCCCTTTGTCAGATGGGTAGATTGCAAAAACTTGTTCCCATTCTCTTTGTTGCCAGTTTACTCTCATGATTTTTTCTTTTGCTGTACAAAACCTCTGGAGTTTAATTAGGTTCCATTTCTCTATTTTGGCTTTTGTTGCCAATGCTTTTTCTGTTTTAGCCATGAGGTCCTTGCCTGTGCCTATGTCCTGAGTAGTTTTGCCTTGGTTTTATTCTAGGGTTTTTTATGGTGTTAGGTCTTATGTTTAAATCTTTAAACCATCTGGAGTTAATTTTAGTGTAAGGTGTCAGGAAGGGGTCCAGTTTTTGTTTGCTGCACATGGCTAGCCAGTTATCCCAACATCATTTATGAAATGGAATCCTTTTCCCATTGCTTATTTTTGTCAGGTTTGTCAAAGATCAGATGATTGTAGATATGTGGTCTTGTCTCCAAGGCCTCTGTTCTGTTGAATTGGTCTATAGCTCTGTTTTGGTACCAGTACCATGCTGTTTTGATTACTGTAGCCTTGTAGTATAGTTTTAAATCAGGTAGTGTGATGCCTCCAGCTTTGTTCTTTTTGCTTAGGACTGTCTTGGCTATGTGGGCTCTCTTTTGGTTCCATGTGAAGTTTAATGTGTTTTTTTCCAGTTTTGTGAAGAAGGTCATTGGTAGCTTGATGGGGATAGCATTGAATCTATATATTACTTTGGACAGTATGGCCATTTTCATGATAATGATTCTTCCTAACAATGAGCATGGAATGTTTTTCCATCTGTTTGTGTCCTCTCTTATTTCCTTAAGCAGTGGTTTGTAGTTCTCCTTAAAGAGGTCCTTTATATTCTTTGTTGATTTCATTCTTTTCTTAGGGCTTTCTAGTGTTCTATCATGTATATCTACCACATTGGCTTTATTCAGTCCAGCATTGATGGGCACCTAGGGTGGTTCCATATTTTTACTATTGTGAATAGTGCTGTAATGAACATGAGTGCAGTTGTCCTTTGGTGGAGTGATTTATTTTCTTTTGGATATATACCTGGTAATGGGATTTGCTGGATCAAATGGTAGTTCTGTTTTAAGTTCTTTGAGAAATCTCCAAACTACTTTCAACAGTGGCTGAACTAATTTACATTCCCACCAACAACATGGAAGCATTTCCTTTTCTCTGCAGCCTCATCAGCATCTGTTTTTGTTTTTTTTTTTTAACTTTTTAATAATAGTTATTCTAACTGGTGTGAGTGGTGCCTCATTGTGGTTTTGTTTTGTATTTCCCTAATAATTAGTGATGTTGAGCATTTTTTACATGTTTGCTGGTCACTTGTATTAATATGTCTTCTCTTGAAACATGTCTATGTCTTTTGCCCACTTTTTAGTGGAGTTACTTGTTTTTTGCTTGTTGAGTTGTTTCAGTTCTTTATAAATTGTGGATATTATGACTCTGTCAGATGAATAGTTTGCAAATATTTTCTCCCATTCTGCTGGTTGTCTGTTTACTCTGTTGACAGATTCTTTTGCTGCGCAGGAGCTCTTTAGTTTAATTGGGTTCCATTTGTCAACTTCTGTTTTTGTTGCAATTGCTTTCAAGGACTTAGTTGTAAATTCTTCCCCAAGACCTATGTCCAGAATGGTGTTTCCTAGGTTTTCTTCTAGGATTTTTATAGTTTGAAGTCTTACATTTAAATCTTTAATTCATTTTGAGTTAATTTTTGTATATGGTAAAAAAAAAAGTAGGGATCCCATTTTACTTCACTACATATGGCTGGGCAGCTAACCCAGCACCATTTATTTAATAGGGAGTCATCTCCCTATTGCTTATTTTTGTTGACCTTGTCAAAGATTGAATAGTTGTAGGTGTATGGCTTTATTTTTGGAGTTCTCTATTCTGTTCTTTTGACCTATAAGTCTGTTTTTGTACCAGATTCGTGCTGTTTTGGTTACTGTAGCCTTATAACATTGTTTGAAGTTGAATCATGGCATGCTTCCAGCTTGTTCTTTTTGTTTAGGATTTCTTTCCCTATTTGGGCTCTTGTTTTTGTTCCATATGAATTTTAGAATAGTTTTTTTCTAATTCTATAAAAATTACATTGGCAATTTGTTAGGAATAGCATTGAATCTGTTGATTGCTTTGGGCAATATGGTCATTTTAATGATACTAATTCTTCCAATCCCTGAACATGGAATGTTTTTTCATTTGTTCCTATTATTTCTGACTTCTTTCAGCAATATTTTGTAGTTCTCCTTATAAAGATCTTTCACCTTATTCAGATGTATGCCTAAATCTTTTATTCTTTTGCCGCTGTTGTAAATAGGAATATATTATTGATTTGGCTCTCAGCTTGAACATTATTGATGTATAGAAATGTTTTTAATTTTTGTACATTAATTTTGTATCCTGAACCTTTACTGAAGTCATCGATCACTTCCAGGAGCCTTTTGGATGAGTCTTTAGGGTTTTCTAAGTATAGAATAATATCAGTGAAAAGAAATAGTTTGAATTTTTATTTTTCCTGTATGAATGACTTTTCCTTCTTTCTCTTGCCTGATTCGTCTGGCTTGGACTTCTAGTACTATGTTGAATAGAAGTGGTGAGAGTTGGCATCCATGTCTTATTCCAGTTCTTAGGGGAATGCTCTCATCTTTTGCCCATGCAGTGTGATGTTGGCTGTGGTTTTGTTTGTCACAGAGGGCTCTTATTATTTTGAGGTATGTTCCTTCAATGCCTAATTTGTTGAGGACTTTTATCATAAAAGTTGTTGGATTTTATTGAAGGCTTTTCCTACATCTATTGAGATAATCATTTTTGTTTATAATTCTGTTTACATGGTGAATCAAATTTTTTATTTGCACGTGTTGAGTGAACCTTGTATCCTAGGAATGGAGTCTATTGATTATGGTAGATTAAGTTTTTGATATGCTGCTGGATTCAGTTTCCTAGTTATTTTGTTGAGGATTTTTTTTGTGTGTGTGTGTCTATGTTCATCATGGATATTGGACTGTGATTTTCTTGTTTTGTTGTACCTTTGCCATATTTTGGTATTAGAGTGATGTTGGCTTTGTAGAATATATTAGTGGGGAGTCACTCCTCCTCAATTTTTTTTTAAATAGTTTCAGTAGTATTGGTACCAGCTCTTCTTTGTACATCTGGTAGAATTAGGCTATGCATCTGTCTGGCTTGGGGCTCTTTCTGATTGGTAGATTTTTTAAATGGTGGAGTCAATTTTGGAACTTGATATTGGTCTGTTCAGGGTTTCAGTTTCTTTCTGATTCAATCTTGGGAGGTTGTGTGTTTCCAGGAATTTATCTATTTCTAGATTTCTAGAAAATTTTTTAGAAAATTTCTAGATTTGCTAGTTTGTATGCATAGAGGTGTTCATAATAGTCTCTGAGAATCTTTTGTATTTCTATGGGATCCACTGTAATGTCACCTTTGTTATTTCTGATTGTGCTTATTTGGATTTTTTTTCTTTGTTTAGCAGCCTATTTGTCTGGTTTATCCTTTCAAAAAACCACTTTTGGTTTCACTGATACTTGTATGAATTTTTGGCTTGCAATTTCATTCTGTTCTGCTCTGATTTTAGTTACTTATTTTTTTCTGCTGGTTTTGGGGATAATTTTTTTGTTTTTCTAGTTCTAAGTGTGATGTTAGATTATGCATTTTAGGTTTTTCTAACTCTTTAAGGTAGGAATTTAGTACTATAAACTTTCCTCTTAACACTACTTTTGCTGCATTGCAAATATTTTATGTTGCAAAGATTCTATGTTTTCATTAAGTTCAAAGAATTTTTTTATTTCTGCCTTTGTTGTTTACCTGACAGTCATTCAGAAGCAAGCTCTTTAATTTTCATGTAATCGTGTGGTTTGGGGAGGCCTTCCTGGCATTGATTTCTATTTTTATTTCACTATAGTTTAAGAGTATGTTTGGTATAATTTCAATTTTTAAAAATTTATTGAGACTTGCTTTATGACTGAGCAAGTGGACAATCTTGGAGCTATGTTCTGTGAGCAGATGGGAAGAATGTATACTCTGTGGCTGATAGGTAAGGTGTTTTGAAGATTTCTATTAGGACAAATTGGTCAAGTATTAAAATTAGGTCTGGAATTTTCTTGTTAGCTTTTTGCTTCAGTGATTCATCTAATGCCGTTAGTGGGGTAATGTGTGCTTGTCTGCGTCTTTTTGTAGATCTAGAAGTCATTGTTTTATGAATCTGGGTTCCCCAATATTAGGTGCATATATATTTAGGATAGTTAAGTCTTGCATTGAATTAAACACTTTATCATTATGTAATGCCCTTCTTTGTTCTTTTTACTGTTGCTCATTTAAAGACTGTTTCATCTCATCTAAGAATAATAACCCCTGTTCTTTTTTTTTGTTTTCCATTTGTATGATAGATCTTTCTTCAGTCTTTAAGCCTGTGGGTGTTGTTATATGTGAGATTGGTCTTTCAAAGACAGCAGATGGATGAATCTTTTCTTTTTTTAATCCAAGTAGCAAGTCTGTACCTTTTAAATGGGACATTTAGACCATTTACATGCATGGTTAATATTAGCCTTTTGAGGTTTTGATTATATCATAAAGTTGTTAGCTCTTTGCTTTGTAGTTTCTATTGTGTGGTTGCCTTATAGGGTCTGTGGGATATGTACTTAAGAGTGTTTTTGTGGTAGTAGATATTCTTTGGTTTCCATATTTAGATCTCAGTTATAGAGCTCTTGGAGGGCTGGTTTAGTGGTAACAAATTCTCTAAGCTCTTAAATGTCTGGAAATGATATTTCTCCTTTGCCTTATGAAGCTTAGTTTGATGAAATAGGAAATTCATGGTTGGAATTTATTTTCTTTAGGAATTCTAAAAATAGGTCTCCATTTTCTCTTGGATTTTAGGGTTTCTACTGAGAATTCCACTGTTAGGCTGATGGGGTTCCCTTTGCACATGATCTGACGTTTTTCTCTAGCTGCCTTTAAGATTTCCCTTTAGTGTTGACCTTGAATAGTCTGGTGTGTCTATATGTCGTGGTGATGTTCATTTTGTGTAGTATCTCCCTCATGCCCTCTGGGTTTCTTGTATCTAGATGTTTGTGTCTCTAGCAATTGAAAAATTTTCTTGAATCATTGCCTTAAATATGTTTTCCAGGTTGTTTATTTTTTCTCCTTCTCTCTCCAGAATACCAGTCACTCATAGGTTTGCTCACTTTATGTAATCCTATATTCTTAAAGGCTTTATTCAGTTTTAATGATTCTTTTTATTTTTGTCTGATTGATTAGTTCAAAAGACCAGTCTTCAAGTTCCAAAATTCATTCTTCTGCTTGATCTAGTCTGTTGATGAAGCTTTCAATTGTATTTTGAAATTCCATAAGTGAGCTCTTCAATTCCAGATGATTGATTTCTTTTTAAGCTGTTTATTTGTTCCTTCATTTCCTGGATTAATTTAGAAGTTTCTCTGTGTTGATTTTCCATCTTGGATCTCATTGAGCTTCCTTGCAATCCATGCTTTGAATCCTGACATTTCGGAGTTTCAATTTTGGTTATGGGCCATTGCTGGAGAGCTGGTATGATCCTTTGGTGGTGTTGCTACATTCAGACTTTTCATGGTGCCTGAATTCTTGTGCTGGTCTTATCTGGACATGCTGGTACTTCTAAGTTTTGTAATTACTTTCATGCAGGTAGGATTTTTTTTCTTTTTTTCCTTAAAATTTAACTGTTTTTTATTTTCCTTTTCATTTCCCTTCCTCCCCCCAGTCCTTAGGTGGTGTGATTGTAGAGAAGACTGGGTAGAGTCTTTTGGCATTGTTTCTATAGCCCTATGCATGTCTTTTGGCAGGTTTTATATCTGGTGATACAGTTTGACCTACAAGCCAATAGGTGGCGCTTATGAGTAATAGCCGGCTGTGGCCAATGTGGCTGGGTATACACCTGATCCTTGTTTGTGGGGAAAAGCTCTCTGTTGCCTCAGACAATGCACTGCTCCCTGAAGTCCACAGTGGTCTGATCTCCCTGTTCATCCCTGTGGGGGTGGAGGTATAAGATGGGAAGGGCCAAATCTTGCAGTTGGCTTACATGATTCCCTAATGGCAGGCACCACCACCAGAACTGAGGGAGAATCCAATGGGCAGCCACCAAGCACCCAAAGGTGTGCCTAGGCACAGTGCTGGGAAACCTCCTCAGCCCCTAGTTCTCTGCATGGGCCCAGTGGTGGTCCAAACTCCCAATTCAGGAGAGAGTGGGTACTCCAGATGCCTGGAGTGTGGAGGACCCTGCTTCACCACAATCTCTGGACAGAAAAGGTGGGGAGGCTCAGGCTGGTAATCCATGCATACTGGTTCTCCAGCTGCTTGGAGATCTATATGGGTGTTGTCTGGAGAGGGCCCTGCTTCACCACAATCTCTGCTCAGGAAAGGTGGGGCAGCTTAGGCTGCTGATCTAGGTGAGTGGGCGCTCTTACTGCCTGGAGATATGCCTGGGTGTTATCTGAGAAGGCCCTACTGTACCACAATCTATGCACAGGAAGGGTAGGGTAACTTAGCCTGCTGGTCCAGGTGAGTGGGTGCTCTGAATGCCTAAGATATGCCTGGGAATGTGGCAGAGAAGGCGCTATTTTATCATGATCTATGCCTAGGAAGTATGGGGCAGCTCATGCTGCTGGTACAGGCAAGCATGTGCTCTGAACACCTGGAATTCTGCCTGTGGGTGGAGTAGAGACAGTCCCACTGCACCACAACCTGAGGGGAACAGGATGAGGCACCCAGCAATAACATAGGCAGACTGGTTCCAGGTCACCAAGCTAGCCCTGACTGTAAGTCTTGTCATCCAGGAGAAGCTGCTGTAGTAGAAGCTCTCCTCCTGCCCTATGCCTGTAACAGGGGAGAGGATAAATAGTGACTGCTATTGCTGAGGTGCTCTCCACAATGCTGGCTACCCTACTCCAGAGCAAGAGATTCAGTCTGTAGCCTGAGACAAAAATGCCTGCATGGCCACACTACTAGGTTGCCAAAGAATGGCTGACTTTGTATGTTTCCAGATTAAAAATGGCATCCTGGGTCTGGGAAAATGCCTGCAGCTTCTCCCAGTGTCTTTCTCAGTATCACTAAGCCTCTCCCAAAGTTAGCTTCAGGTCTTGGGAGAAACAAAGTGCTCTCCTTCAACCTGGGTTGCTTGGATCCCCCGTGAAAAGGTGTATCACAGAGGGAAGTTCTGTGCCTCTTTCATATACTCTTTCATAACTATTTTTATCAGCTGGATGCCAGCATGGGGGCTGTTTGCCTATATTCTCCTCCCAGGGATTTGGGGTGTCCTTCATGATTCCAATGGATTCCCATTTTGTTTCTTGAATGATCACTCACAGAACTGATTGTTATACATTATTTTGCTGTTTTCAAGTAGCTGAGATATGCTAAAATGCATCTAATCTGCCATCTTGGAAAAAAAAAGACGTTATATATTAATCTGTTGATGGACATTTAGGTTGCTTCCAAATCTTGGATATTATGAATAGTGCTTTAATAAACATGAGAGTGCAGATATTGCTTTGATACATTACTCATTTCTTCTTTTGGGTATATACCTAGCAGTGATATTGCTGGGTCATATGACAGATATATATATTTGTATCTCTATATCTATGTCTATCTATATTTTGTTCTCCATAGTGGCTGTACTCATTTACATTCCCACTGTATTTGTCCATTTTTGAATTGCTATAAAGAAATACTTAAGACTAGGTAATTTACAAAGAAAAGATGTGTAATTGGCTCATGGTTCTGTAGGCTGTAAAGGAAACATGATGCTGGCATCTGCTTGGCTCTGGGGAGGGCTCTAGAAACTTACAGTCATGGTGGAAGTCAAAGGGGCAGTGAGGTCTCTCATGTGGGATTGGAGGCAAGAAACTGTGATGGGGAGGTGCTGCACATTTTTAAACAACTGGATCTCATAAGAACACATGATTATCAGAACTGCATCAAGAGGATGGTGCTAAACCATTCATTAGAAATGTACCCCTATGATCTAACCACCTCCCACTAGGCTCCATCTTCAACACGGGGGCTATAACTACACATGAGATTTGTGGGGACACAGATCCAAACCATATCACCTGTCAACAGCATACGAGGTTCCTTTCTCTCCACATCTTTGTCAGCATTTGTATTGCCTTTTGGATAAAAGCCATTTTAACTAGGGTGAGATGATATCTCATTGTAGTTTTAATTTGCTTTTTTCTGGTAATCAGTGATGTTGAGAACATTTTCATATACCCATTTGCCATTTATGTCTTTTGTTTAAAGAAATGTCTATATCTCATGCCCATTTTAAGTTGGATTAAATTTTTTCCTATAGAGTTGACTTCCTTATATATTTTCAGTATTTCCTTGTTAGAGAGATTCTTTGCAAAAATTTTCTCCCGTTCTATGGGTGCCTTTTCACCTTGTTGATTGTATCTTTGCTGGGAAGAAGCTTTCTAACTTGATGTGATCCCATTTGTCCATTTTTGGTTTGGTTGCCTAAGTTTTTGGCGTATTTACTCAAGAAGTACTTGCTCAGACTGGTGTCCTAGAGAATTTCCCCCAATGTTTTCTTTTAGTAGTTTCATAGTTAGAGGTCTTAGATTTAAGTCTTCCCTGTACTTATCGTTCAACTGCTTTCATAGCTTCTTTTTTTATTTGAATTGTCCATATTATAGCTTCTAGTTCCATCTCTCCTTTCCTTGTCCAATTATCTCTAGATGGAAAGAAAAGAAGGGATTATGTTCATAGAAGTAGAAGCTTAAGGGGCTGCTTTAGTGAAGAAATTTGTCTTTCATTTATTCCTTGATGCCTGAAATTGCTGAAGTTTTCTTCTTTCAATTGAATGGGTTGTCTCTGGATGTCAGCAGTTTCAGGTTATTAGTGTGAAACAGCATTTCCTCATTCTGTCTCATAGAGCAGTCAGGCAACAGACACTGATTGAGAAGAGGTGAGAGAAAGTTGAATGCTTGTCAAGGGAGGGCTATAAGTAAACGACTTCAGAGAAAGGACAGAAGTTGATAAGGGAGCTGGATAGTAGCTAACTATGAGTGAACAGTCAAGCCTCCTTTCCTTTCTTCTCTGATGATAATGCCACCTGCCACCTTCCTCATGATCTTTGCTCCCAGTCTCTCCTTAGACACCAAGGGCCTTCCATTCTTTGATTTTACGATGGCTTTGGGGGGCCATGTGAGCTCTTCAATACCTAAGAACCCTATGCTCTGCTACTCAGGGTTTGTAATGGCTCACCATTACAAACCAGGAGGAATGTGGCTGGTGATTTGTAATCTTTTTTATTCACCACATTTGTTTCTGCCAGTAGTGTAATATCATTTGAGATTTTTTGTTTTGTTTTGTTGTTGTTGTTGTTTTTTTTTTGATTTTCAGCTAAATGAATATATCCTGTTTAGAGAGGCTGCCTTAATATTATTTTTGACCCAAGTTCTGCCTTATTGAGCCTGAGGGAAATGTCACTCCTTTCTGGGTTGCATCACTGGTCATTTTGAAGACAGTTTATCTGTGGTTCTGGTTGTCCTTGGCTGGAGGGAGGGGCCAGAAAAATTCAGAACACATTCCTGCTTACTGATATCCCCTTTCTATTTCCTCTTAGGTTTCTATTTTGGTGAAGTATTATCAAAATTAAAACTGAAGATAACCTGGAGGGAAAAAGAATATACCTAAAAATGGTATCAAACAACCCAGAAATCTGTGTGTGAAAGGAAAGGGAAGGATGTACTCTGGCACGCGAACACACTCCTTGATGCAGTTGTGTGAACATGAGCACCTCAGGTCTTACTTTTTATGGTCAAGTCCTTACTATTTATTATTTTGTCTTGTGCCTGAAAACTCATGAAAGTTGCATGTGACAATTTTAGCATTGGTCATAGTCTTATTTTGTATCAGAGAAGAATAAGAGTGAAAACAAGGAGACCACTTAAAAGCCCACCATAATAATCGAATTGCGAGGATGGTGTCTTCTTTCAGGGTGGTTGTAGTGGAGACAGAGGTAAGAAGAGAAGTGTAAATATGTTTTAGATGTGGGAATCTAAAGGATTGCTCATAGATTTAATGTAAGAAAAGATGGAAAGGGATGAATCCAGGGTGCCAGAATATGTCCTTCCCTTTCCTTTCACACACAGATTTCTGGGTTGTTTGATACCTTTTTGAGGTATAATCTTTTTCCCTCCAGGTTATCTTCAGTTTTAATTTTAATAATTTCACCAAAATAGAAACATAAGAAATAGGGGATATTAGTAAGCAGAAATGTGTTCTGATAACTCCAATGTTTTGGTTGAGCAACAACTGGGTGGGTACTAGTTATTTTATTTATTTATTTATTTATTTATTTTTTTGAGATGGAGTTTCGCTCTTGTTGCCCAGGCTGGAGTGCAATGGCACAATCTCGGCTCACTGCAACCTCCACCTCCTGGGTTCAGGCAATTCTCCTGCTTCAGCCTCCTGAGTAGCTGGGATTACAGGCATGCGCCACCATGCCCAGCTTAATTTTTTGTATTTTTAGTAGAGACGGGGTTTCACCATGTTGACCAGGATGGTCTTGATCTCCTGACCTCGTGATCCACCCACCTTGGCCTCCCAAAAGTGCTGGGGGTACTAGTTATTAAGATAAAGAAGACAGCTTTTTTAGGGGGACCCCACATATACTGTGGGGTACAGTCTATAGAGAAATCAAGAGTTCTGTTTTAGCCATAAGTGTGAGATGTCTATCAGATATTAAATAGCTGTGTGAAAATATCAAGTAGCAGTTGGATCAAGGATTTGTTGCTCAGCGAAGGTATCAGGACCAGAGGTAGACATTTGAGAATCATTGGTATGTAGATGGCATTTAAAGCCTCAGGAATGGATGTGATCATGCAGGGAGAGGGTGTAGAGGAAGAAGAAAAGAGGGCTTATGTCTGACCTCCAGCATTGAGAGGTCAAGCAGAATAATAGAAAAGAGAGAGAACTCAGCCATGAGGGCAAAAGACAACCTAGAACCTGGCATGTAATGGTAGATACTATCCTTACTACTGCCACTGTTGTATAATAGAGCTAAACTACATAAAATCTCTAATTTCACTTTGCCTTGTAGACATGATCTTTCATTATTCAGGGCCAGAATTTCATGCATGTTCTTTAATTTTCTTATTTGCTTTCACAGTTGAAGGCACAGGCAGCTGGCTTCAGTCCAGTGAGCTTCCAACTGAACCCAAAGATTCACTATTTCCAGCACACCTAGTGGTTTCCAACTTTGTACCAATTATATTAACTTTATGAGAATTGTGCTTCCAATCTAATTACCTAATTCAAACTAGTATTTGCACTTTCATTTTTACATTGTCCACTCACCTTATAAACCAATAAAGACAAAATGCAATAAAGTATTCACATAATTGCACAAATTGCTATTTAAAGATGGTGACTACCAAAATGGAATGGGCTGTGAGCAGGCAGTGCCACAGTGTGATAGATTTACATGTTTATTATTCAAGTGAGGTATGAGAATGTATATATAAAGGCAGTTTTGAGGGGGTATATGTATTATCTATAGATGCCTTTTTTTTCCAGAAGTCAAATATATACAAGAAAAGACCCAGTTGTATTTTTTCACTGCCAAGTGGACCATCATCTCTTTCATATATCTTTCCAGCTCCTTTTCTCACAGAAGCCACAGATTAAGAAATATGGCCCCCTTTTGTAGTACTGGGGCTTGATTCAGTAATAGCTCAAAATATCGTTTAGTTGAATAGTCATCTTTCTTAATAAGGAGTTAGAGATTAACAAAAGGCATCACAGATGGTAAGCAACAGACTTGAAGGGAGTCCTGCCAGCCACTAATTACTAAGACATATTTGGAGAGCATTGGTACTTGTCTTAACCCACAAACAAGAACTTTCATTGCTTCAGGCTTCCTTCCATTTCTACAACATTTGAGGCATGGTTTAAAACCAAATACTTTAGCAATTGGCTTGGCTTTCCAAGTATCAGGCCAATTTTAATTCTAAACAAAGAACTGTTCTTATTCCATAAGAGATTAAAGCATTTCTTTAATTTCTCTAAGAACTCAATTCCTTCAACCTTGATTTACCTGCCAAATACATATATACATATTTCTCCAGGCAGCGGCTACTTACTGATTTATTGTTATAATCAGCATGGACTTTCTTTTAGATTCTTGTAATATTCACATTGGCGAAAGAAGCTCTCAAATAGAATTAGTGATCCATTTATGAAGGCTTATTTCATTTTATATATTGGGCTAGATTTAGTAGTGTTTTTATAGATAGCAGGTGTGAGGTGATGATAACTTGGTGCTTCAAAAACTTTTAAAGGAAAGTTTTTAAGATATGCATCAAAAAGTACTAAAGTGTACATTCATGAATCTACTCCCTGTTTAAGAGTGAGAACTTTACCAATGCTACTGAAATTTCCCTGTGTACTTTTTCATCTCATGCTCTACCACCCGGAACATGGTAGCCACTTCCTTGAATGTCGTGTTTTTCGTTTCCTTGATTTTTCTTTTTACATGTGAAAAATGTGTATTCCTAAGCATTATGTTGTTCAGCACTGCTTTTTTTGAGCATTATCTAAAATGACATCAAATTGAATATAATCTTTCCAAAGTGTCTTTTTTACTCAATTTTATGCTTCTAAGATGTGTTCATGTCATAAGAGTGTAAGAATGTTGTGGCTCTTCTTTCTAGCAAACACTAAAACTGTCCCATTTCCTCATTTAAAAAATTAAGTATAAACTGGTGACGTGTGGCTCTTCATTCCTATTCTCTCATTTACTTACACTAGGGCATATTTTATTTGTTTTGTTTTTTTCTTTTTTGAGACGGAGTTTCGCTCTTGTTACCCAGGCTGGAGTGCAATGGCGCGATCTCCGCTCACCGCAACCTCCGCCTCCTGGGTTCAGGCAATTCTCCTGCCTCAGCCTCCTGAGTAGCTGGGATTACAGGCACGCGCCACCATGCCCAGCTAATTTTTTGTATTTTTAGTAGAGACGGGGTTTCACCATGTTGACCAGGATGGTCTCGATCTCTTGACCTCGTGATCCACCCGCCTCAGCCTCCCAAAGTGCTGGGATTACAGGCTTGAGCCACCGCGCCCGGCACTAGGGCATATTTTAAAAAATCTGTGGGCCATTTATATTTACTTCTGGGAAATGCCTGTTTTGCTTTTGTTTGTGTTTTTGTAAATACTGGATTTTTGTTGTTTAAATGTTAATTATTTGCCATTTATGGAACTGTAATGTCTTCTCCCATTTGTGGCTTATCTTTTCACTTTCTTTATGACATCTTTTGGTGACTAGAAATTCTTAATCTTGCCGTAGCTGAATTCATCTATCTTTTATGGTTAGAGCTATTTTGTATCTTTTTGTAAAGATTTTATAAGAAATTCTTCTGTTTATTGATATCATAAAGACATTTCTATTCTAAAAATGTTACCATATTGCCTTTCACATTTAAGTCTTAAAACCATTCAGAATTGATTTTTTTCCTCTGTGATATGAAGTATATGAAATTTGGTTCACATTTTTTTCTTTCTTTATGCAAATCTATTATACTGATCTGTCATGCTACTGGGGAGGCTGAGGTGGGTGGATCACTTGAGCCCAGGAGTTTGAGACTGCGGTGAGCTGCGCTTGAGTCGCTGTACTCTAGCCTGGGTGAAACAGTGAGACCTTGTTTAGAAAAAAAAGAATTAGGTTTACTCTTGATTTAGTGTCAAGAAAACATAAATGTCATAAAACAAATTGGAAGTATACTCCCTTCTATGAAGTCAACTTAATACATTGAAGGCATACCTGAAATTCACAACCAGTTGATTAGTTTTAATCAGGATTCAAACAAGGCCTACAAATTCCTTATAATTACTGTAGTTGTTAAGCTTCTTTTTTTTAAAAAAAAAAACATTTTATTTTAGGTTCAGGGGTACATGTGAAGGTTTGTTATATAGGTAAACTTATATCACAGGGGTTTGTGGTATAGATTGTTTCATCACCCAAGTAGTAAGACTAATACCCAATAGTTATTTTTTTCTGATTCTCTCCCTTCTCCCACCCTCCAACTTCAAGTAGGCCCCAGTGTCTGTTGCCATGTGTTCTCATCAGTTAGCTCTCACTTACAGGTGATAACATGTAGATTTGTATTTTTGTTCCTGTTTAGTTGCTAAGGATGATGGCCTCCAACTCCATCCATATTCCTACAAAGGACACATTCTTAATTTTTTTATGGCTGCATAATATTCCATGGTGTATGTGTGTATATATATATGTGTGTGTATATATGTGTGTGTGTATATATATGTGTGTGTATATATATGTGTGTATATATCATATATATGTGTGTATATATGTGTATATACATATATATGTATATATATCATATATATATACACACACACATATATACACACACACACACACACACACACACCATGTTTTTTTAATCCAGTCTACTGTTTGGCATTTAGGTTGATTCCATGTCTTTGCTATTGTAAATAGTGCTGCACTGAATATAGACATGCATGTGTCTTTATGGTAGAAGGACTTACATCCCTTTGGGTATATATACACTAATGGGATTGCTGGGTCAAATGGTAATACTGTTTTTTTGCTCTTTGAGGAATCTCCACACTACTTTCCACCACGGTTGAACTAATTTACACTGTCACCAACAATGTATAAGTGTCCCTTTTTCTCTGCAGCCTTGCCAGCATCTGTTATTTTTGACATTTTAAAAGTAGCCATTTTGATTGGTGTGAGATGGTTTCTCATTGTGGTTTTGATTTGTATTTTTCTAATAATTAGTGAATATGGGCAATTCTTCACATGCTTATTGGCTGCAAGTATGTCTTTTGAAAAGTGTGTGTTCATGTCCTTTTCCCAGTTTTTAATGGAGTTGTTTGTTTCTTGCAAATTTAAGTTCCTTAAGCAAATACTACGTATTAGAGCTTTGTCAGAGGCATAGTTTGCAAATATATAGAACTGTTCCCTATCCTTCCCCACATCCTCCAAATGTGGCCCATTCTATAACACAGTTGTGCTATATTCATCTATTTGTCTCTTCTGGTATCATTTAACTTGTTCTTTCATTCTCCATATATTTTGTATGGTAAGAAGAATTTATTCTAAAGGCTTTACTAAGTTCAGGTCAATTTTGAAAAGCAAGTTTACTTTCTAGGTGATGCTAGGATTGATTGGTTGTTTCAGGTGGTAACAGCCAGTTTCCTCTCCTTAATTTTTTAACTGATGCTTTCATCCATTGATGATTTTTGTTTGAATCAATTGTTTCATTTGAGGGACATGGATGAATCTGGAGAACATCATTCTCAGCAAACTGACACAAGAACAGAAAAAGAAATACCGCATATACTCACTCATAGGTGGGTGAGAAAAATGAGAACACGTGGACACAGAGAGGTGGTCTACTATACACTGGGGACTGTTGGGGGGAATGGGGGAGGGACAGCGGGGGGGGGGGGGGCTGGGGGGGATAGCCTGGGGATGAATACCAAGTGTGGGTGAAGGGGAGGAAAGCAGCAAAGCACACTGCCATGTGTGTACCTATGCAACTATCTTGCTCGTTCTGCACATGTACCCCCAAACCTATAATGCAATAAAAATTAAAAAAAAAAAAAAAAAAAGAAATGTCAAAAGGGGGATTTTTTTCTACATTTACTAGCTAGAATACTTCTGTGAAATTAAAATATGGTTTGTATAGGAAATGGAGAAAAGAATCTTAATTCCTTCTTCTTGGTAATTTTCTGAGTATAGATTTGGTGCTCTAAAATGACCAGTAAAATGTCGTTTCCGTTTTGTTTTAATTCTCTTTTAAATGAGCACATGAACTTCTCTATACATTTAATATGTTTCAACTGTTGCTATCATAATTTTTTCTACTGTTCAATGTGAGTCTCTTCATGATAACTCATGTTTTTTTGGGTTACCATGGACATGACATTATTAGTCTTGGGTAGCTTATTCATTCCCTACTCCAGACCTTTAATAATCCTTTGCTTTAAGAAGTTGTCATTCCTATTGGTGGGAATAATACTTGATGATGGTAATCTAGATATTGGGAATTATCCTAGCTTCTACTTCTTTTTGGTGGGCAGAACTAGGAAAGAGGTATTTTTTTTAAAAAAAGAAAAAATATTAATTCATACTGTTTACAACTCAAATTTAACCTTGAACTTTTTTTTCTTATTTTGGTGTATGTGTGTATGTCTTCTCCTGGACATGAAAAGTTAGTTCCTGAAACCACTGACAAAAATTTAATTTTATCCTAAAATATAAATAAAATAGTTTCTAAATATTAATGTAATGTAAATATTACTACTAACATGATGCCTACTGAATAAAGTTTCACACTTTTTTGTGTCTCTATTAGAATATATTTCACAATGGAAGTACCTTCCAACAACTATGTATTAAAGTCACTAGAAAGAATTGTGTTCTTTGGTCATGCCACCATCTTATTGTATAGTTGGTTTATCTTTTTCATGGTGTGTTTCAGTCTTGGAGACTTTAGTTTTGTATTTCACTTTTATATGACATCATATAATTTGTGGTTCCAAAGTTGGAACTATGTATTGGAGCATTTATTCTGGTCTTGTTTCCATGTCTGTCCCCTCAACTGTGTTTCTTCTCCGTTTTTATAAGTAACTGTTGAAAATTGGATTTTGGCTTATTCTTCCAATGTTTATTTAAAAATACAAATAAATATGTGCACAAATTTATATCTCTTTTTTATGTGAAAAATAACACACTATGTAAATGAAAAAGTAGCATACAGCATAGTGACTATATATACTTTCTAAAAAGTCCTCAATTACACACAGATCTTTTAGTATGTCCTTTTTTGCTCTCTTTCCATTTCTCTCTTCTTTTATTTCCTCCCCTCACCTTTACTTTTCTCTCTCTCTCCCCTCCTCATATTTATTTATTTGGTTGGGAAGTTTTGTATTTTTGTAATAGTGGTCACTTTTATAGAAATATGTTTATATAATATTCTTAGTACCATCATCATTTATCTGTTGAGTATCGTTACCCAACGTAAGCAATACTGAAATTCTCTGCTTACATTTTCTTCCTCCACCAGACTTTTCTCCAATAACAGGTTTACTCACTATGGAGTTGTCTTGGTGTTAACTCTTAATTATGTGTAAGTTCTTAGCATATGATTTGCCAGCTCCAATACTCAAAAAATCCTCAGTAATCTTATTCTACTTTCTATTGACACTTTCCCTTTCCTGCTTTCTTTGTTAGCTGTATCATTTTTACATTATTAGAGCATGTAATATTTTCACACTATCCTCATCTTTAATTTTAGTTATATAGTTAAATATATTCTATGCTCAGTCCATTATTTATACCAAAGCTTTCGCAATAATTTATTTTTTGTCTGAAGTTCATTTTCTAGTAGAATACTCAGGAAGGGCTCATGGAATCAAAATTCCTACAGTTTTTGCATACTTACCACTGTTTGGCTGAAGTATTTATCATAAAAAGATGTATATAAAATTCTTGCCTTATATTTTTCTTTCCCAGATTATCTTTTTAAAAAATGTTCAATTGGGCTGGGTGTGGTGGCTCAAGCCTGTAATCCCAGCACTTTGGAAGGCCGAGCAGGTGGATCACAAGGTCAAGAGATCGAGACCATCCCAGTCAACATGGTGAAACCCCGTCTCTACTAAAAATAAAAAAAATTAGCTGGGCACGGTGGCACGTGCCTGTAATCCCAGCTACTCAGGAGGCTGAGGCAGGAGAATTGCCTGAACCCAGGAGGTGGAGGTTGCGGTGAGCAAAGATCGCACCATTGCACTCCAGCCTGGGTAACAAGAGCAAAACTCCACCTCGAAAATAAAAAGTTCAATTGTTTTCTACCCCTAAATGTTGCTGTTGAAAAGTCTGATGTCAGTTTGATTATATGCCCCTCACATGTAACCTGGTCTTTTTTGTTTAATACCCAAATGACTTTTTTCCTTTTCTTTAAAGTCCAGTTATTTTGATAGTGTATATCTTGGTGATAACTATTGTGGTATAATTTTCCTGAACATACTGTATAGCATTTTTGTTAGACTTATTGCCAAGGTAAAATAAGGAAACTGAGGCAGGTATAAAAAAAGTGAGAAGCCAAATTTATTCAGCTCCCTGGCAACCTCAGTGGTCCAAGAGGGGCCAGAGAAGTCACACCTGGTTGTTCAGGGTGTGGGGATTTATGGAGTGTGCAGGCAATTGATTGGTTACTGGGAAACAAAGAGAAGGCATTTCTATTGGCTGTTGAGGAGTAGGAAGTACATGAAACTAGCTGCCATTGGTAGGTGGGTGGGACTTTGGGTAAATGGGCTTTAACTGACTGCAGGGGAAACAAAGAGAAGGCATTTCTATTGGCTGTTGAGGAGCAGGAAGTACATGGAGTTAAAGTAGGAAGTAGTTGCCTTTGGTAGGTGGGACCTTGGGTAAATGGGCCTTGATTGACTGCAGGGGAAACAAAGAGAAGGCATTTCTGTTGGCTGTTGAGGAGCAGGAAGTACATGGAGTTAAAGTAGGAAGTAGTTGCCATTGGTAGGCGGGACCTTGGGTAAATGGGCCTGCTGGGGCCATACGGGGAAGGCTGTTGTTGAGCAGGGAACTGTGGGGCTTCTTTAAAAAATTTCTCTGCAGCATTTTTTAACAGCGGGCTGGAGATTGGATGGATAATTTAGTGCTAAGTGTGGGCTTGGACATGGTATGCAGAGGTGGGTGCGGGGAAGCTTTGTGGGGAAGCCAGGTAATGAGCTTGGGTGATGATGCAGTTATCAGGCACGGAGAGTGATGAATGTGTCCATTTGATTGACTCCTGGCAAGGCAACCGGCCTTACAATTTTTGTGTAAAAATTTAAGTTGTCTTCTATTTCAGGTAGATTTTCTTGAATTATTGTCTTCTGTTCTGTTTTAGTTTCATTTAGTTTTCTTTTTTAGAACTTGAATTATATGCATATTGGAATGTGTTTTCTCCTATATTTCCTTTCCCACAGGTTCTTTTAAAATTGCTTTCTCTAATTCTGTTTGATTTCTTTTACATTTTCCATTTTATTGCATATTTTGCTCCGTGAATTTTTTTTTTTTTTTTTTTTTTGAGATGGAGTTTCGCTCTTGTTACCTGGGCTGGAGTGCAATGGTGTGATCTCACCTCACCGCAACCTCTGCCTCCTGGGTTCATGCAATTCTCCTACCTCAGCCTCCTGAGTAGCTGGGATTACAGGCACACACCACCGTGCCCAGCTAATTTTTTTTTTTTTTTTTTTCTATTTTTAGTAGAGACAGGGTTTCACCATGTTGACCAGGATGGTCTCGATCTCTTGACCTTGTGATCTACCCGCCTTGGCCTCCCAAAGTGCTGGGATTACAGGCGTGAAGCTCCCTGAATTTTTATGGGGTCTATTTTCTCCTGTGTTTCTTTCATTTATTTATTTCCTAATCCTTTCTGAGTTCTGACAAATTATAAATATTATTTATAAATTGTAAATAATATTTATCTACTGTTTTACCATTTATTTATCATCTCATTTCTGATGTGACATTTTCCGATAACTATGCTTTTTAAAATTTCTTTTAGCTCATTTTCAAATATTATAACTTTTATCTATTTTGTAGTTTATTTTTCTGGTTTGTTTTTATTGTCTGTTAAGATACTTTGAAGTTTATGTTTCTGTTTTTTTTTTTTTTTTGGCAATGGTTTTGCATGAAATTATAGAATATGTTCCTTTTTTCTCCCCTTCATGTTTAAGTGAGATGGGTTTTCTTGATCTATGAACAGAAGATTTCTGAGGAGGAGGTAGAAATTGCTCAAAGTGGCATTCATTCCTTCAGAGATTAAAGACTTCTGTTGTTAACATGAGACACTTAATACGTGGTTTTTCTGTTACTATTTCTCTGTCTCAGGAAAACCCTAGTTTTGAAAGCAGAAATGTTTCCATTTCCAGCCTTGTTTTTCCTTGGGCTTTAGACATCTTATCTTCAGAGTCAGTGCTCTTAGTTTTAGATGTACTAATTTTGCTGTTGCAGTACTTCCTGAATTTTGCTTCCTTTGAGCTCTTCCTCGCTGTTGTGTTTGAAACTTCTTTCTGCATTATCACTAGTGTTCTGCCTACCCAATTTGGTTTTTATTTTATTCCAGCAGTTTTTCCTCAGGTGAGGCTCTGTCTTTCTAGAAGAGAATTTGCTGTAAATACTTAGTCTTAAAGTCTGTCTCTCTTTTTTTACTGAATTAATATAGCTACCTCAGCTTTCTCCTGGTTAGTACTAATATGATTATCTTATTCTATGCTTTTATTTCAGTCTTTGTGTAGTCTTATCTTTGAGGTATGTCTCTTGTAAACAAGACATATTAACAGATTAATTCTTCTGTTGCAATTAGACAACTTCTGTTTTGTTTGTAACCAGCAAGTTAATTTTGTATTATTTTATTATTGATAATATCTGAAACTCTTTCAACCATCTTAGAGTTTATATGTGTATAGCTTCTACTATTTGCTATTTTTTCTTCTACCTCTTTGAAAATGTTTAGTGGTTTTTAAAAATAATTTTCCTTCTCCATGAGTTTGAGCTTATATAATATATTCTATTTTAATATTTTTTCTTGAAATCTTACCATGCGTGTTTAACAATCCAACAACATCTGAGGTTTATTAATATGTCAAGCCTCTGAGAAAAATAAAACACACAACGCAGACATGTACATGAATAAGTTATCAAAAAATACTCAGTTTGCTCACTCTTTTCCTGACTGATTCACATGCAAACATTTTCCACCACAGAATTCTCTCATTTTTGTTGTTAAAGCTGGACTTGATGAGTTTGTTACTACCATACAGGTTTGGATTTAGATTTCTGTCTTCACTTCTTTTGCTAAACATTCTTTCTTGCATCTTAACCCTTCCTTCCCAGGACATCTTTTTTATGCAGCAAAAAATAACTTAGACGATGCATCTGATCCGTTATGAAAAACTCTCAACCATTATTTCTTGAAAAATTACTACTACATCCTTTTCATTCTCTTTCTTAGGAACTCCAACTAAACATATTTTATGTAATCTCAATCTGTCGATTATGTCCTTTTTATGTTTTTGATCTCTATCTCCAACTTTTATTCTGTATCATTCTTTTTATATGTCATTCTTTTTAGCTGTATCAAATATACTATGTAGCTTCTCAACTGGGTTTTTAATTTCAAAAGTATGCTTTTTATTACTCAAAGTTCTATTTGTTTTCAAATTTCCTTGGTCATTTTTAATAGTCTCTTTTCCCTTGCTCATTTTTATACTAATTTTTAAAGCATTTTTATATGCAGGTATTTTGTATGTAGTATCAGATAACTCCAACTTTGGAAGCTTTTGGTGACTTTGAAAAAATCTATTCATTCTTATTCATGAAGGTTTATTTTCTTGTGTGCTTGGTGGGTTTTGATTGTAAACTCATAAATGACTGAACTTGCTCTGTGGAAGAACTGAAGGCCTAAATTTTATTATTTTTCTGGAGAGAAGATTTGAGTTTGCATCTGCTGAAAACCAGGAGTTACTGCCAGTCTTGTAATTTTTTCTTTTAACCCTGTGAGATCACTTCTTATTGTGATGCACAATTTACTGGAGAGAGCACAGCTTGTGAAAAGATGATCAGCATTACGTAGCATTTTAAGCAGATACTCAAAATGCTTGAGCTCACCACAACAGCAACAGGAGGTGTATGTGAAACTATTACTATAGTACAGTATATATTACAATTAATTTTAGGCATTATGATTTAATACTGAATATTTATGTTTGTTTACATTTTTCTCAACTGCAAACGTTGTCATGTATGGTCTGTGTTTATGTATGTAAGTTTTCATAAATTTTAACATTAAAAAATTATACTTTAAGTTCTGGGATACATGTGGAGAATGTGAAGGTTTGTCAAATAGGTATACATGCACCGTGGTGGTTTGCTCCACTCATCAACCGGACATCTAGGTTTTAAGCACAGCATGTATTAGGTATTTGTCCTAATGCCCTCCCTCCCTTTTCCCCTACCCACTGACAGGCCCCAGTGTATTATGTTCCTCTCCCTGTGTCCTTGTGTTCTGATTGTTCATCTCCCATTTATGAGTGAGAACATGTAGTGTTTGGTTTTTCATTCCTGTGTTAGTTTGCTGAGAATGATGTTCTCCGGCTTCATCCATGTCTCTGCAAAGGACATGAACTCATTCTTTTTTATGGCTGTGTAGTATTCAGTAGTATAGATGTGCCACATTTTCTTTATACAGTCTGTCTTTGATGGGCATCTGGATTGGCTCCCAATCTTAGAATGTTGTAAACCCTTTTCAGCATCTCTGCTTAACCTGGGGACATCACATTCAGCTCCTTTACCTTACCGTGGGCAAGGTAAGGTACCTCACAGATACCTGTGAGCATTTATTCCAAGACGTTCCTCTGGCTTTGCTTCTCCATCTGTGTTTGCTTACTGGTACCATGCAAAATTCATTTTGCCATTGTTATTTCCCTTTCTTGGTTCTTGAGAATACTTTCTGACCCTTAAAATGCTTTATAAAATACGTTTCTAAATCTGTGATGTAGTTATATTTCATGAGAAGGTCATTCATAATATCTACTCCTAGTCCATCATACTACTGGAAAAGGATGTCAGGATTATTCACTTTTCACTGAAGAAAATAATTTATCCTGTATTCTTGGAATACCTAAAACTGAAGGCAAAGATATGATCTTTTCTGTGAATAAACAAATGCCTTAATATTAGGTCTTCAAGGAAAAACATACCAGCTCATAACATTCTTTAACTTGTTCCTCTTTTCCAGCATTCCTCCAGGGAGTTAATTTAAAAAATATATTTTCACTGCAGTTTATTTATTAAGTAAACTTTTAAAAGATTAGATCTAGGCATGGTTCTAGAAAACACCCAATTTCAAATTTTTTTGAAAATGTATTTTTAAATTTATTAAAGCTATAAAACATGATATAAAATTAGGAAAAACTACCTGTAACTCTGCCTTAACTTTGAGCCAAGACATTTGCACAGCACAGTTAGAGGTACAAGCCCTAATGCAAGGGTTCCCTCCATTACAAGTTAGTCTGCTGGGTAAGAGCATGAGAATCTGTGAAGCCTTGCAGAAGAAAAATCTAGAAGGAAAAAAAGACCTTTTTCTTGATTCATGGTGACCAAGAATGTCTGTTTGAGAATGTCCACTCCTGGTCAGGTGTGGTGGCTCTGCCTGTAATCCCAGCACTTTGGGAGGCAAAGGTGGGTGGATCACTTGAGGCCAGGAGTTTGAGACCAGCCTGGACAACATGGTGAAACCCCATTTCTACTAAAAATATGAAAGTAGCCAGACATGGTGGTGGGCACCTGTAATTCCAGCTACTCAGGAGGCTGAGACAGGAGAATCTCTTGAACCTGTAAGGTGGAGGTTGCAGTGAGCTGAGATCATGCCACTGCACTCTAGCTGGGGTGACAGAGTAACACTCTGTCTCCAAAAAAAAAAAAAAGATTGTCCAATCCCGAACCTTGTCCTAGACCACCAATTAGGATCTGAATTTTGAGAAACTCTGAGTAATGGGTTGCTCACAGTGAAGTTTTAGCACCAATGGCCTAATGGTTCTCACCAATTTCTTAGTGAGCGGAAACTAGACTTAAAAAAAAAATGTGTGTGTGTGTGTGTGTGTGTGTGTATATATATATATATTTATACACTTTAAGTTCTGGGGTGCATGTGCAGAACATGCAGGTTTGTTAAATAGGTATACACATGCCATGATAGTTTGCTGTATCCATCACCCTGTCATCTACATTAGATATTTCTCCTAATGTTAGTCCTCCCCAATCCCCCCACCCCTGCTATCCCTCCCCCAGCCCCACAACCCTCTGACAGGCACCAGTGTGTGATGCTCCCCTCCCTGTGTCCATGTGTTCTCATTGTTTGACACCCACTTATGAGTGAGAACTCATAATGTGGTGTTTGATTTTCTGTTCTTGTGTCAATTTTCTGAGAATGATGATTTCCAGCTTCATTCATGTCCCTGCAAAGGACATTAACTCATCGTTTTTTATGGTTACATAGTATTCCATAGTGTATATGTGCCACATTTTCTTTATCCAGTCTATCATTGTTGGGCATTTGGGTTGGTTCCAAGTCTTTGCTATCGTGAACAGTGCCGCAATAAACATACGTGTGTATGTGTCTTTATAGTTGAATGTTTTCTACTTCTTTGGGTATATACCCAGTAATGGGATTGCTGGGTCAAATGGAATTTCTATTTCTAGATCCTTGAGGGAACACCACACTGTCTTCCACAATGGTTGAACTAATTTACACACCAGCAGTGTAAAAGTGTTCCTATTTAGATGTTGATATCACACTCCCACCAACTATGCTTTTGGTTGTTTTAATTACCTATGCTCAAGTTAATATGGAGTAGATGCTATGTAGTTGTTTCCAGATTGTGGGTCCAGTCACCCTTAAAACATTGTTTATTACACTAAAAACTTTTTCAGTTCCACAGAATCTTGATATAACTGCTATTTTTATTCCAGTATGATATTCTAATGAGAATAAATTCCACTTTCTTCAGCCATTCCTTCATTGTTGTACATTTAAGCTGTTTCCAACTTTCTGCTATAATATAGCAGTGTAATAAACTTCTGTATTCATACACTTTTTTTTCAGTTTTAGTATTTTCAGTTTTAGTATTATTTCTTTGCACTTACTTAGATTTGAAATTACTGGAAAGTCTTAAGTGTAAACACGCTTAAGACTTTAATGAGGATTGCCAAATTGCTTTCCAAAACTTTATACTAATTCAAATTTCTGCCAGCAATGTAAGAATATATTTCAGGGTATCCCAGCCCATTCTGGGCATTGCCATTCATCTATTAGGCAATTAGTGTTCTTACTGATTTTTAATTTTCTGCTTTTGGATTCTACCTAACAAGTAGGTAGAATTTCTGCTTTTGGAGTCTACCTAACAAGTCATCAGAAAGGGCTGGGCTGAGTAAGGAGTGAAAGGATATTGGGCTGAGGGCATCTCAATTGTTTGGACATCCATCATACAATCTATCTTTATCTGTGTTCTCTTGACCTTCCAAAGTACGATCATTAGCTTCTTCCAACCTTTATTTCCTCATTCATGAAATGAAGGGGCAAGGCCAGCTGCCTGGCAAGGTGCTATTTGGCTTCAAGCTTCTGATATATCTCTTATTGTGAGCCTCGCCTTTCATATCTGTGCAGATTTCTCTGGTTGTCCTGTCAGTAGTTGCAGAAATTGGTCTATCATGCATATTATTTTCTTTTCTTTGGTGTCTTCAGTAGAAAGTATTTTAGATCTTGCTCTACCTAAGCTCTTGCTCTCCCTTTTGAAAATTCTGATTTTAAAAAATGCAAATATGGTATATGAATATTTAAAAAGTGATTTCCATTTAACAAATTACACATGATCACATAATTCCCAATGTGACTTTGCATCAGGGAAGAAGTGAGAATTTGTATTTTATATTAAATGCATAGCATTTAAATAATACAAACTGCATTTGAATAATATTAATCTCTCCTAAAAAGACCTTGCAAGGCACATAAAATATTTAAAACTTTTGCTTGCTCCAAAGTTCTTGAATGACTTGACCATTTCCACTTTTCTCTGTTGCTTGTAAGTTTGGAGAATCTTGGTATTTTTCTATGCATTATTACGAATTTTGAATCTCCACTTCTGAAGATTTTCCCCCACAAGGATGGGGTGAACTGAAAGGCTAAGTATCCCTCAGGGTAGAGTGTGTTAAACCTATAGTGCCACATGCAGCAGTGAGGAGAGCGGAGTATGTGGTAGCAGGAAGGAAATTGTCCAATATTTGAGGTCCTGCCTAAGAGCAGTAGAAACACAGATTCTTTAAATTGGTCATGACCTTTGAAATAATCAGTTGAACCACCTATTTATTAGAGAATCCAGGTACCAAATCTCCTGGTGGTTGGTCAGCTGGTCATTTCTTGCATACTGTCAGTGTTTAAGAGCTCAGCATTTCACAAGCCAGCCCAATGCACACTGTGGGTGGAAAGTATTCAATTTGGGAAAGTTCTTATTTAACCTAAGTTTAATTCTACTTCTCTCTGAGCCATAACTTTAGGAATTTCCTAACCCCATGAAATCACTCCTGGAGCAATTACATGGATTAGGTAATTCCTAAAGTTATTTTGTATAAAATGATTTTCCAAAGGCATGTATGCCACTCTTAGCACTGATTAAAACTAAGTTTCGCAAAAAGGAGTTTCCAAGTATGCATTGAGGGAAAGAATTAAAAATAAGTTAGGAATTATTAATAGTGATACTGATGATAATAACAACAAAACCTAGCATATAGTGTTTCTTTTATGCCAGGCACTGCCCTAACTGTTTTGTATATATGAACTCATTTGATATAAGGCATCCTATGAGGTATGCATTATCCTCACATTGCAGATAAGAAAACTGAGGCAGAAAAAAGTTATTAGTCAATGTTCACCAGAGAAACAAAATCAACAGGATATATTTTATGTAAATATAATATATATATTTATATACATTTTATATATAAATATATATATATAAAGAGGTTTATTGTAAGGTTTTAGCTCATGTGATCATGGAGGCTGAGAAATCCCATGAACTGCTTTCTGCAAGCTGGAGACTCAGGAAAATGCTGGTGTAGTTTGAGGGCTTAAGAGCCAGAGTTGATAGTATAGATCTCAATCCAGGTCTGAAGCCCTGAGAATAAGGGGCAACAAGGGGAGGAGATCAATGTCCCAACTCAAGTAGTCAGGCAGAGTTAACTCAACCTTCTTCCACCTTTCTGTTCTATTCAAAGGATTGGGGGATGCCTACCCACATGGGAGAGTCATTGCTTTACTCAGTCTGCTAATTCCAATGTTAATTTCTTCTGGACATATCCTCACAGATACACCCAGAAATGATGTTGATATCTGGGCATCCCATGGCCCAGTTAAGTTGATACATAAAATTAACCATCACAGAAGTTAAATAAATTTTTCAGGTTTTTATTCCCACATAGCTAGTAAGTGACAGTTACTGGTTTTAAATCAATAATTTGCTCCAGGGTTTGGGCTCTCACAGATTATGCTATAGCTAGAGTGAGCACATAATTTATCATTCAAACCAAGACACTTCCTGCCACCCACTTTTTTTTCTTTTTTGGAGAATTTATCTCTGTTGCTCAGGCTACAGTGCAGTGACATGATTATAGCTCACTGCAGCCTTGATCTTCTGGGCTCAAGTGATCCTGCCACTTTGGCCTCCCATGTGGCTGGGACTACAGGTGTGCCATCATACCTGGCTAGTTTTATTTTAAGAGACGGAGTCTTGCCATATTGTCTAGACTGGTCTTGAACTGCTGGCTTCAAGCAGTTCTCCACCTCGCCCCCCCGCCAAAGAACTGAGATTACAGGCGTGAGCCATCATGTTTGCCAACACTTGTGAAAATGAAAAGGAGCACAAGTAATAATTACTCCAGAACAACACCCCAGCTACATGCTTCTCAAATGACAGGCTGATGAAAGCATATTGAAAGGGCCCAGTGTTACCACGAGGGGCAGATCCAAGTTTTGTGGGCCATTTATAGGGCCCCTAAAACTTGGATCAATATAATATATATATTATATTTACATAAAATATATCCTGTTGGTTATGTTTACCTAACTTTTGTTAGGTAATGTTGAGGTCCCTGTTTCAGAAAAAGAAGATGAAGTTATGAATGCATTCAATATCAAAGTTTGTTTTTTTTTTTAATACAAGAAAAAGGTCACAATAAATTAATGGAAACTTGGGGATTCAAGTCCCTTTCTTTCTGAGATCTATTTGGGAAACTTATCAGAAACTCTTGACTGTAACTTGGCTTCCCTCCCCACTTGGAGCATTCCAGAACTCACAGATTTCACAGGGTGGTGCCTATCATAGGTCTTGAAGCTTAAGCTTCAGTAGCTTCAACCTGTTTACCATTTTCAGGTGACTTAGAGCACCTAGTTTTGTGGTGCTCATTACTTGGTAAGATAAAGAAGGATTTAAAAATACATATCAAAGGATCACCACAGGCATGTCAGAAGGCCACTTTGTAGTCTGCTGGTCCTAGTAAGTCACAGTTTTGATCCATGGTCTACAAGAACAGTTCCTGCACAGGCAGGTGATCTGGCAACTTAGTATGAATAAGTAAGTTACTGTATTACTATAGAATACTCCAGGTTTCTAGTATGAATCCAGGATGAATATATTATGTGAATTACATATTCATATAACATGGTGGCAAATATTACATTATGCTCCTTAAAATTAAAGCTACAGTAGAGTTTAGGAGTATGCCAAAGCAATACACTAGGGAGAGGGCCATCTAAGATCCTTACCATTTTCTCAGAGACGATTCTTCATCACATTTTTAAAAAGATGTTTTACTGGCCAGTGTGTGGTTTTGACATGACCTTCTCTCTCTGCCCTAGAGACCTTTGACACATCCTCTCTTTCTCTCTCTAGGTCAGGTCAGCTGTAACTTCATAATCTGGATTCCAGCCTTATAATACCTATTTCTATAAAGAAAGGTGTTGTCATTTTTTTTATCCTGTAAGGTCTGGTGCTCCTCCTATCTAGGATTCTCACAGTGCCATATGCATTAGCAACATCAGATTATCACTAACAAAAGATGAGAAAGCTAAGTGCTTCCTGCAAACCATCACTTATGTGTGGTTATGTATAATTTGAGTGCTCTCAGAAATATAAATTAAGTTCTTGATAGTGTTCTACTGTGCAAGGCCAACTTCATTTTCCTTCCTCTCTTCTCTGCTGCAGTCCTTACTCACCTGTTCTCTCCCCACTGTATCTCCCTTTTTCCTTAATCTTCTAAGGCAGCAGTGTAGTAGTTTTGGTTATGAGAGGGTTAAATATCACTTCATTTTTTTCTTGTTGTTGTTTGTTTTAATTTTTATTGGTAGTAAAGGAATAATGGCAGTGAGGTGACCAGAAAAAAAGAAAAAAAGAAAACAAAACAGAATTAGAAATAGGAACTGAAGAAGTCTTACTGTCTTAATGAAGATTTCCCAGGGAGTATGAAATCTGAAGCCAGCACTACTGCCTGTCAGCCCAAGTTGTTCATTATCTTCCTGTTTGTCTTATTTAGATTTTACATCCCCTGGGCAAGAGGCAGGGTGGTTTTATTACAGTATCCATGACTCTGTCAACTTCATGTAAATTAAAGCAAACACTCTTCTTGAGTGGCACCTTTTGATCATGTCTCCCTGTGCCCAGACTGTTTAGGACTGAGAGGTTTGAGTTAGCTATGACACCATTAAAATGAACTGAACCTAAAATGACTGGGATGTTCTTGAGAAAATTCGTATTCTTGTCCTGACACTGGCTGCAGAAGACACATTGAAGCTGTAAAACACAGCTTGGAAATGACTAGACTAATTTTAGAACTCGTTTACACAGCTGCTCCACTGGAAAGCAGACTTTCATTGTAATTCTTGCTCTGGGATGGCTTGCCTTTTATTTAATTAAAAATGATTGGCAAGGCAGGCTTTTGATACAACCCAGTCCACAGTAAAACGGCAAGGAGAGTGTAGTTGCAGTAACTCTCTGACATTCTGCTTTATTAGATGTCAGTTTATAATTAAAAATTTGAGTGGCAGAAGTCTGAGCACCCAGAAAAATGATCTTGAGGATCTTAATTATTTCCAGCCATCTTCCTGGCAAATATGTGAGAACTGTAAGATCTGATATAGAGGGAGACATTTAGACCTTTGGCATTGCCCAAACATTCCCTTTGAAAAATGCAGAATGCTCTAGGGTTTAAAATCTGGACGAGGGTAATTCATATTTTGAAATGCCGTTGAAACCATCTCCTGCTAGGCGGAGGGGTTGCAGGTTTGAAGCAATAGATATTAGGAGTAAAACAAAGGGAGTCAAATACCCTAGAGGAAGGCCTCGGTATTAGCTATGAAGTTTTTTTTTAAAGTGCTCTTTCCTTCCAGTTAAGCTTGTTATTTGATGATATTCATGATACTCATTGTATGGGAACACTTGTTAGAAATAACTAGATTTTATAAATGTCTTGAGATATTTTTCCATTCTTACAAACCAGTACAATGATTTACTGAACTTTGGGAGTCATCAAATGCTCTTTTGTTTTTTGACACTGGGTGCCCTGACTTGAGTGTATGACAGTCATCAAATATTTTTCTTGTAAAGGGCGTTTATATTTCTGAAACTTCACACCTTGAAAGTAAGCCAGTTGGAAATTTCTGGGGAGCCAACCAACTGAATTTTTAATCTTATTTGCAAATTGCATACTATGATAGTTGCATAAACTTTGTATTAATAGACTCAAGGCTACTTTTAATTTGCTTCGGGATTGATAGGTTTAGTACTACCACATTTTAAAGATCAAGTCATGTTTAATAAGAATATCAGCAAAATGCCATTGAATCTAGGTCAAAGCTATTTTAATGGGTGAAAGTTGAGGTTCAGGCCCTTTATTACCTCTTTGTTATCTAGTATTGTTTAATATACAGATTGATTAATTCATAAAGAAGAAGTAAAGAGAGATTATGTGTTCTAAATGACAGTAGACCTGTGTCAGGGTTTGAGCTCTTTGTATTTCATTTTCTAGAAGAAAAAGGTAGCAAGCAAAGAGAAAGCAGCCATTTTCTATTGCCATCACAGTAGCAAATGACTGAAATTTTTGCAAACTGAATTTGAAAGCCAAGTTCAGAAAATATTAAACTGTACTAATTTCCAACAGTTACAAGTTGGCACATTTTTAGAACTGTCTGGTAACTTGAAATGAGAGAGGTAAATTATGTTTTTAAATGAAGTACATGTGGTGCTTGGAGATGACTTTTTTAAGCATGCACGTTCCCTGCTAATTAGCTCCCAGGAGGTGAAGGAGAGTTTTTGTTGTTTTTCTTCTAGGTTCAGCTTTAAACAAAGCGAACTAACAAAGTTAGTCACCTACTGGCATTCAGATACAGTATTATTTAAAAATCCTCCTCCCACTCCCATTCTCACCACCATAGAAAGAGAGTCTATGTCACATAAGAGATAAACTAGCTGTGGTTTACAAAATACACTACAAAAATACTATGTTTATTACATTGTCTCTTCCTTATGGCTTTTAGAATCATAAAGTTAAATAACATATTTTCTTTAAGAAAAAAACTGGCATGAACATTCAAAATCCTTTAAATGGAGAGTAAGTCCAAGTGGCACAGTGTTTTGGAAAATAAGCTCTGAGAGTCAGAGGAGGCAGCTTTATAAAGGCTGAAGAGACTATTTAGCACATTGAGGATAAACTCTCAGCTGGCTGTAGAACAATGTCCCTCACCAAGTACTCATCCAAATTTTGTACTGTGCTAGCTAGTTTGGCTAAGCCTCTCTCATCAGGTTAATTAGTGATGCTGGGAAAAATAAAGAACTATTGGAGAAATGATCTTCTACAGTGTGTGTATGAAAGACTAGACTTGGTTTTAAAATTCTTGGCACAAAGTGATAATGCTCTGTGCATTCCCCTACTCTTTCTTCTCTATCATTGTTTTTTCTTGATGCACAGTATGTGTTTTTAATTGAAGTTTTCTTCACCTTCATAAAAATAAACCTCAAGTCCTACTGGGATGAATTAAATCTTTTTTTCTTTTTCTAATTTTAATGAGTACACGTTTCAGTGTACCCGCTTAAAGGAGTTGGGCTGTGTATTGATAAAAATCACTGTAGTAGGCTGGGCATGGTGGCTCATGCCTGTAATTCCAGAACTTTGGAGGCCGAGGTGAGTGGTTATCAAGAGTTTAGGAGTTTGAGACCAGCCTGGCTAATATGACAAAACCCTGTCTCTACTAAAAATACAAAAATTAGCTGGGTGTGGTGGTGTGCACCTGTAGTCCCAGCTATTCAGGAGGTTGAAGCAGGAGAATCGCTTGAACCTGGGAGGCAGAGGTTGCAGTGAGCCAAGATCATGCCACTGTACTGCAACTGGGATGATAGAGTGAGACTCTGTCTCAAAAAAGAAAAAAAAAACCACTGCAGTAACATTGGTCTGTTAATTAACAAATTCAAAACAAATTTATTAAGGTCCTAGTATATGCTATGGATTTTTCAATGTTCTGGAAATAAAAGTGAATTAAGTACAGTTCTTGCCTCTTATGGGTACAATGAAGCAGGGCAAGACCTGCAAATAGATAACAACCATGTAACAGAGAAGTGCTGCAATTATAGGCAATACAGGTTACTTACTATGCTCAAAAAACTACTGTAGGCACTTAACATGTACTAATGTTAATGTAGTCCCTAGCAAGCCCCTGTAAGGTGTATACTACTACTAACCCATTTTACAGCTGAAGAAATGGAAACAAAGGTGGTTAAGCAAATTTTCCAGTGTTACACAACCAGCAAATAGTTGATGAAGGCAGCCTGGTCCATGAATTACCTAATTTCTGCTCAGTAGGATAATGCCTCTTTTTGAACTCCATGATCTACTGAGCCTCACATCTTTCCCTGCTCTTCACCCCAATACATGCAACAACTCCTTGCTCTTTAAGGCCCATGGGAGGCATCATTACTATAATTCACAGCTTTTCTTGATGGGCCTCCCTCTGGCGAGCTCCATGCCTTTTTTCCCCCCTGATTTTGTATTGTCTGAACTGATTTGGTGATTAAAACCTTATAAAAAGTAAGCAAAGTAAGTATGGAACATCTACCTTCTTATACCTTCCCTATTGTGGCAAGAAAAATAAGGCACACCAGTAATAAAATATCACTGAGTTACAGGCTTTCAAATTGTATTGGGGTATATGATTTTGGAGAACTTTGACATCTGAGACAATGGCTGAAGTCATTTATCCTTCTAGCATCCCAAGGTTATGTAAACTATTTCTAATGTAAATTAGAAAACTTTTAGGCTTCAACAGTGTGCTAGATTTAACATCATCCTTCATCATGGAAAAAGTATTTCCAATTGTTTAGTTTTCTCTACTGACTGATGTTGTATCTTTTCTAGTCTATATCTTATATCTATACATATATAGATACACTTTTTTGAGGATTGATCAACCTTGTTACACACAGGGATCCATCACAGATTTTGGTGTTTCAGGGTTGAAGAGGATTCTAAGAAGGAATCATAGTTTATACACATAGCTTAGCATCATGGATTATGCTGGATATTAAAGGAATTTCTTATTCTCTGAAGAAATGGTCTGATGAGATACCACTAGAAAAATGCACTAACTCCAGGACAAGTGCTCAGGAGAATCAGATTTCAATCCCTTTGCTACAATTCTTTCAAACAAAGGTTCAGTAGAATTATGAATACACATTAAATTCTAAAATACCTATGGTCTGATTTTAATGATGCATTGCTGTCTCAATAATGAACCCATTTGTCTAATTATTCTCAGATTCAAAAAACAGTACAACACATTGACAACCTTCCTACTCTACTCCCTATCCCAACACATCCATGTTTTTGTTTTCTTTGTTTTTCAGGGAAGTATGGGTAAGTATTTGAGCATATTTCCTCCTTTACCACTATACCTTAATTTTCACCATGTTTCAGTATTAATATTAATAAAAATATTTTCACTTTAATTATTAAAGACCAATGGAACTTCATTGGTATATGGCTGAGATATATAAAATTATAATTAATGGTGCTATTATTTGAAGTCATCTTGAATCTAATAAATAATTATTATTATTAGCTGGGTGCGGTGGCTCACACCTGTAATCCCAGCACTTTGGAAGGCTGAGGCAGATGGATCACCTGAGGTTGTGAGTTTGAGACCAGCCTGACCAACATGGTGAAACCCTGTCTCTACCAAAAATACAAAATTAGCCAGGTGGCTCATACTTTGTAATCCCAACTACTTGGGAGGCTGAGGCAGGAGAATCTCTTGAACCCAGGAGGTGGAGGTGGCAGTGAGCCAAGATCATGCCATGCTCTCCAGCCTGGGAAACAAAAGCAAAGCTCTGTCTCAAAAAATAATAATTATTGTTATAAGGCACAGTGGCATAATGGAAAAAGAATGGGCTTTAGAGTCAGGAAGACTGATATGCAAGTTGTAGATCGACTTCCTACCTGCGTGATCTTGGACAATTAACTTCTCTGAGCTTCGTTTCCTCATTTTAATAATGGAGATGACATCTACCTTGGAAAAGTAGATGTCAACTTTGTTTTGTTTTTGAGAATTGTATGTATATGGAATTTCTAACACAAGATCTGGAATGCAATAAGAGATAGCTGTTATTTTTTGAAATCTGAATTTAAAAAATTTCATTTTTGTGAGTGTAGAGTAGAAATATATACTTAGGAGGTAATTTGTATGCTACATATACACTATATATACACACACACACACACACACGCTATATATAGTGTATAGTGTATATATAGTGTATATGTAGCACACAATGAATATTGCGTTTTTTGAGTATTGTTTAAAATTTACTTTGGTTATTGAACATATACCTCCTTACAGAGTCTTATGAAGATAGAAATCATGTTTCTAACCAATTTTGAAATCTCTCTTTCAGAATTACTTCTTCAGAAATGAAAATGTGGTTGGCCTGGGATCCACTCTCTCTAAGACCTTGATTATCATATGTGTTTTCTCTTTTCTTTATTATCTTTGTGGGCCTTCTAGAAAACATAAAAAGAGATGCAGGTAATTCTAGGAACATAAACAATTCTTAACAATTGACTCTAGATGGACTGTTTGGGTTGGGCTAATCTTATCACCTGATAGAAACATATGTTCCTAGAGAAACCAAGAAGAGTCTTGGTGCAGTGGTGCATGCGTGTAGTCCCAACTACTCAGCAGGCAGAGGTGAGAGAATCTCTTGAGCCCCAGGAATTCAAGGATGTAGTGAGCTAGGATTGCACTGCTGCACCCTAGCCTGGTGATATGGTTTGGTTGTGTCCCCACCCGAATCTCAACTTGAATTGTATCTGCCAGAATTCCCATGTGTTGTGGGAGAGACCCAGGGGGAGGTAATTGAATCGTGGGGGCCAGTCTTTCCCATGCTATTCTTGTGATAGTGAATAAGTCTCATGAGATCTGATTCATGGGTTTCTACTTTTGCTTCTTCCTCATTTTTCTCTTGCTGCTGCCATGTAAGAAGGGCCTTTTTGCTCCCACCATCATTCTGAGGCCTCTCCAGTCATGTGGAGCTGTAAGTTCAATTAAGCCTCTTTTTGTTCCAGTTTTGGCTATGTTTTTATCAGCAGTGTGAAAATGAACTAATACAGTAAATTGGTACCAGTAAAGTGGGGTGTTGCCGAAAAGATACCTGAAAATGTGGAAGTGACTTTGGAACTGGTAACAGGCAGAGGTTGGAACAGTTTGAAGGGCTCAGAAGAATATGAGAAAATGTGGGAAAGTTTGGAACTCCTAGAGGCTTGTTGAATGGCTTTGACAAAAATGCTGATAATGATATGGACACTAAGGTCCAGGTTGAGGTGGTCTCAGAGGAAGATGAGGAACTTGATGGGAACTGGAGCAGAGGTGACTCTTTTTATATTTTGGCAAAGAAACTGGCCCCTGCCCTAGAGATTTGTGAAACGTTTTGAACTTGAGAGAGATGATTTAGGGTATCTGGTGGAAGAAATTTCTTGGAAGCAAAGCAGTCAAAGATGACTTTGGGTGCTGTTAAAAGCATTCCATTTTGAAAGGGAAATAAAGCATAAAAGTTAAGAAAATTTGAAGCCTGACAATGCTGTAGAAAAGAAAAACCTATGTTTTGAGAAGAAATTTAAGCTGGCTCCAGAAATTTTCATAAGTAGCAAGGAGCCTAATGTTAATCCCCAAGACCATGGGGAAAATGTCTCTAGGCCATGTCAGAGACCTTCTGGGCAGCCCCTCCCATCATAGGCCTGGAGGCCCAGGAGGAAAAAGTGGTTTCAAGGGCTGGGCCCAGGGTCACCATGCTGTGTGCAGCCTAGGGATGTGTGTGCCCTGTGTCCCAGACACTCTGAAAAGGGCCAATGTAGAGCTGCTTCTGTGGCTTCAGAGGGTGGAAGACCGAAGCCTGAGCAGCTTCCACAGTGGTATTGAGCCTGCAGGTTCACAGAGGTCAAGAATTGAGGCTTTGGAACCTCTGCCTAGATATCAGAAGATGTATGGAAATGCCTGCATGCCCAGGCAAGTTTGCTACAGGGGCTGGACCCTCACTGAGAACCTCTGCTAGGCAGTGCAGAAGGGAAATGTGCAGCTGGAGCCCCCATGCAGAGTCCCTACTGGGGCACTGCCTAGTGGAGCTGTGAGAAGTGGGCCACCATCCTTCAGACCCCAAAATGGCAGATCCTCTAACTCTAGACCCCAGAATCGTAGATCCACTGACAGCTTGCACTGTGCACCTGGAAAAGCCACAGATACTCAATGCCAGCCCATGAAAACAGCCAGGAGGGAGGCCGTATCCTGCAAAACCATAGGAGCAGAGCTGCCCAAGACCATGGAACCCATCTCTTATATCAGTATGACCTGGATGTGAGACATGGAGTCAAAGGAGATCATTTTGGAGCTTTAAAATTTGACTGCCCTGCTGGGTTTTGGACTTGCATGGGCTCTGTAACCCCTTTTTTTTTGGTGAATTTCTACCATTTGGATTGGCTGTATTTACCCAATACCTGTGCCAGCACTGCATCTAGCTTGCTTTCTATTTTACAGGCTCATGGGTGGAAGGGAGTTGCCTTGCCTTAGATGAGACTTTTGACTAGGGACTTTTGGGTTAATGCTGAAATAAGATGTTGAAGGACTGTTGGGAAGTTATGATTGGTTTAGAAATGTGAGGACATAAGATATGGAGGAGTCAGGGGTGGAATGATTATTTGACTGTGTCCCCACCCAAATCTCAACTTGAACTGTATTTCCCAGAATTTCCATGTGTTATGGGAGGGACCCAGGGAGAGGTAACTGAATCATGGGGGCCAGTCTTTCCTGTGCTGTTCTTGTGATAGTGAATAAATCTCACAAGATCTGATGGGTTTATCAGGGGTTTCCACTTTTGCTTCTTCCTCATTTTTTCTCTTGCTGCCACCATGTTAAGAAGTGCCTTTCAACTTCCGCCATTATTCTGAGGCCTCCCCAGTCATGTGGAACTGTAAGTCCACTTAAACCTCTTTTCCTTCCTAGTTTCTGGTCTGTTTGTATTAGTACCCTGAAAACAAACTAATACACCTGGGAGCTAGTGAGACACCATCTCTAAAAAAATTCAACCCAGTGACCAAACAAAACAGCCAAGGAGAGGGGGAAAAAAGCAATATGGCTATTCTGACTCAGTTTTGGCTTTAAATCAGGATTCTATTTAGGTTTCATATGTAACAGAAACATCCATATGTAACAGAAGCAAGGATCCCTTTATTTATTGAATATACATTAATGAGACCCGCATGTTTCCTTTCCTGTCTTTGGGCAATGTACTATTTATCTTGGAAAACAAGACATGTACACACCAATTCAGTAATAATACAAATTCCAGGAGTTACATTAACCACCAAATAGAATAGATTGTATGTCAAAAAATTGGTCTAACATTGGAGGCCAGATTTTTATTATTGGCTTAGAGAATGTTAGAATGAGAAAGAAATCCAGAAATAATTTTATTCACTTTTTCTCAACCTAAAGTCAGTTGGATATTGCTTTTACAAAATGTTTCTTATATTTATGTAATTAACACCTATATTTTAGCAAATTTTTTCCTTTTTAAAAATCACATTATACCGTGAATTAAAAGAAACCAGTCTTATATACTATAAATTCAAAATAAAATACAATAAAGGTAAAACAGTAGTTAAATTCTAGCTAGACTTTACCTTTGGAAGGCCCTAAACTTGAGGCCTGCCCTGTCTTCATTAATAATGGAGATTTGCTGCTCTTAGGTATGCGGAAAAGCTATACCAGCATCAAACTGAGACTTACTTTATGACTTTCATAGAAAAGTTAAAAAGAACATTGAAAAGAAAAATAATTTTCTTACTTTGAAATTAAGTCATATTTAATACTTTTTGCCAATTTACTACTTCTGCTAATATAGATCTCAAACTTTGGGAAACATTAATTTAGTTTAATCTCCTTAATTTTCAAGCTAGAAAACCTAGATTCACAGAGATCAATATTGGACAAGATGGCACTGAAACCTGGGTCTCCTGATCCCCGATCTCTTTTCTGTGCCCTCTCTTCATAACTGAAAGCACATAAAAGTAGGACGCTTTATAGACATAACTTGTCAATTTAGAATATGGCATATCTGAACTCTCTTATAACCAGTTGTGGATGATGCCCTTGGTAATAGAGTGATCTCTGCTTCCCTGTCTTTTGTTGAAGTGGATTTACTATTCCCTTTACATATCTGCTTGCTCATTTGTATGTCTTATTTGTAGTTAAACATAATATATGAATTTGAATTTGAATTTTGGAGGTTCTTGAAATTAAGAGACTGAATTAAACTCAACTTCAGCAAATCAATGATAACCATAAGTACCAGTCCCCTCCCTCTCCCCCGACACTGCATGTGATGAAGTGATGAACAGCTGGAGTTTTGCTATTACCCTGGGAACAGTTTATTTTGACCTTGTCACAGTCTACCTGCTTGCTATTCCTAGTACGGTACCTCTTTTCATCAGAGAACTTGAAGCAACTATTATATTATGCTCTTTAAAATTAAAGCCACAGTAAGGTTTAGGACTACACCAAAGCAATATACTAGGGAAAGGGGGATCTAAGGTACCTCATCATTTTCTGAGAGAAAATTCTTCATTATTTCTAAAAAGATGTTTTATACTTTACCTTATTATGAATGAAAAAGAGACACAACCAAGAGGGCAGATTTAAAATCACACACATGCTTTCGAGTTTTAGTTCAGGTTTTGTTTTTGTTTTTCTGGAAATAAGAACAGTATTATCCTATTTGAATCTTCTTGTTATTTTTTTATTACTCTTGTTTTTGGTTCCCTTGTTTTATTGATGTTACAAACTATTTTTTCTAATTGTACAGTTTTATTTCCGTATCATTTTTTTGTAAGTGAATATGTGATTAATGTCAAATAATGGTCTGAAGGCTTTAAAATGTGTGGCCTTTGTATTTTATTTTAATATTATTATTTTATAATTATTATTTTTTGAGACTGAGTCTCACTCCATTGCCCAGGCTGAAGTGCAGTAGCACAATCTTGGCTCACTGCAATCTCCTCTGCCAACCGGATTCAAGTGATTCTCCTGCCTCAGCCTCCCGAGTAGCTGGGATTACAGGCATGCACCACCGCACCTGGAAAATTCTTGTATTTTTAGTAGAGACGGGGTTTCACCATGTTGGCCAGGCTGTTCTTGAGCTCCTGACCTCAGGTGATCCACCCGCCTTGGCCTCTCAAAGTGCTGGATTTACAGGCATGGGGCATAGTACCTGGCCTGTGTTCAGTTTCTATTGATGCTTTAAAGTTACCACAGACTTAGTGTCTTAGAACAATACACATTTATTATGGTATGTTTCTGGAGGTCATACATCTGACAGGTCTCACTGGCTGAAATTAAGGTGTCCCCAGGGCTGTGTTTCTTTCTAGAGGCTCTAGGGGAGAATTTGTTTTCAGCTTCCAAAGGCTGTCTGCATTCTGTAGCTGGTAATCCTTCGCCTCTGTCTTCAAAGCCAGCAATGGCTGGTCAAGTCTTCCTCACATCACCTCACTGTGATACAAATTCTTTCTCCCTCTTGCACTGTTAGTAACCTTTGTAATTATGGTGGGCTTATCTGGATTTTCCAGAAAAACTTTGTTCTTGAAGTCATTTATCACACTTAATTCCATCTACAACCTTATTTCTCCTTGCCATTTAATGCACAATATTCAGTTTGGAGAGATTAGGATGTGAACATCTTTGGGGAGTCATTGTACCTACTTCATTCTTTTCTTCAAAGCCAACTGTTTAGTAGGTGGAGTTGATGAGGTCTGGTTGTGATGTGCTTTTCAAACTCCTGGTCTTTCCTGTTCTCCTCCAGTCTATTCTTTCTACCTCATCCCTGTCTTTCCTTCTACCCAAAGCTTTTCAGCATATAATTATGGGCATAAGCCAACCTCAACACTTCCAACAGAGGCTTGAGAGCCTCAGTTATTGAGATAAGATGATATTTTACCTTGTTCTAACCTAATTTTAATTTGGTGTGGCCTAATCTAAAATGATTCACAGATTCTGAATCATTCATTGCACTGACACATATTTCAAATTGTCACCTACTGTGTGCACAAGTGCCCTTCAAAGAAGTTAAAATGTATATTTTATGTGGTTTCTGTTTCTAGTGTTAAGAAAGCAAGATGAAATTAAAGCAGCATAAGAATAATGTATTAATACAGATTGACAAGACAAGAAATGTCACAGGCAGCACAGCAATTAATCATTATTAATTGGCAAATCAGTGCAACAGGACTTAAGAGTAATGAGTTCTGAGAAAGGAGAGCTCTTTGTGTTGTGTGCACCCCTGGCCCATACATTATCCATTACTGCTTAACTAATTCCATCAAGCATGGCTTCAAAACTATGGCAATTCTTCATATCATCCTTAATGTGTCCTTGTAAAAGGAAAAATCTGATACCAGATGTAAATAAGGCTTTGATGCTCATGACCAGATTTGGAGTAATTATGACTATTTTCATATATCAGTGTTAATAGAGTCATTTGCAGGAGGTGGTCAGCAAAAGTTCTCACAGCGAGTCAGCAAATATTTGTGAACATGAAATGATACTGACTCAGGTTTTATGATTTCTTTTCCAAGTTGATAGACACTTTCCTTACATTTTGCTGTATATTATTCAAATATTTTGATGACTTTTATTTGTTTTGGGAGGTGGTTTCAAGTTATCTGCAGGTATTAATTTAAAACCAATAATGGATTTAATTTACATAATGTTTTCTAATCATTAAGTATTAAATGAAACCCAGTCTAATAGCATTTTAAGTAACTTTTTCTGTCAAAGAAGTATCTGAACCATTTTCTTTCACCCCAAACCTTGATTTAATTATGATACTGGTATTATGATACATGTTCATGTGGGATGGGTTCATTTGGCTATAATTATATAACTTTAGTCCCATCTGAAGAAATTTACAACTATAGAAGGCTATTTTTAAAAAGGCTCTTTTTGGCTTGTTAGTCTAAGATGCAAGGGTAAGGATTTTTAAACCATATACTTTGTTCATTAGAGACTATTTACAGCCTGACCTATTCTCTACTCGTGTTCTTCTTAGATGTGTATTGATTTTGAAAGTTTTAATTAAACTGTTTTTGCTACCTAAAAAGACTTTCTGTAGAGTAATCCAATTCCATTGTCTGACTCTAATTTCTTGCTGCCCTAATGCTGATATTTTCTTTCCATTATTTATAATTGAATTTTATAACAACTATGATGCCTCAATTTTATTTTTGCATGTATAGTCTCCATATGATTCTCATAAAAATCTTGCTAATGTAAAAAGCTGAGGTGAGGAAATTGTTTATTGAGAACAATTGGTTATCGAGTTACAGCTGGATCTTGTGGACCCATGGAGGTAGGTGAAGTAGGGGTGATAATCTGATTTTCTGTCTACTCATGCTTCCCCTCTTATCACACTGTCTCCTGGTTGAGTCTGCATAAATACCTTCATTTCATTATAGGTATCCCACTTTCACCACTACTCCCATTTTGGAGTATAATTAAACTTCTTGACCATTGGAGTATGTTGTGGCCGGCAGCAAATAATAAGGGATTCTTCCATTTCTGGTCTCATTTTGTCACTGACACTAGTGCCAGTTATCATTAACATAGAGGCCACTTTTTAGACATCTTTATTGTGATGCATATGTATGGCAAAGCAAGAAAACGCAGGGCTAGCAGGAAACGGGCTGGCCTGGTAGAGACTGGTTAGCTGCTTACCAAATCCCTTTTTTCATCTTTCTGCTGGACTACATTTCCTAGGCTCCATTGTGGCAGGTGGTGGCCACATGACTAAATGATGGACAACGAGTGTGACCAGAAGTGATGTTCCCACAATCCACCAGTCTGGACTTATTACAAACCTGCTATATGTGATCTTCCATAACCTGTCCCTGTCAGACACAAAGAGATTGACAGTGTGATCCTGGGAGACATGTTGAAGATGGCAGACATAGTATGGAAGGAGCCTTGGGTCCTTGAATCACTGCTTGGAGGAGAGTCCTGTGGTACCCTGGGGCACTGGTATAATAATTTACCTCAGCAAGACATGTACTTCTCTGAAGTTTGAGTCATTGTTAATTCTGTTACAGCATCTAAGTTTAACTTAATTGATACACTTGGGTCTGCCAAAGGTATTTCTGTAGGCCTCAATTTCTTCTTTCATAAAATGAAGAAATTTGCCACATGGACCATCTTGCTTTTCCCCAGACATACTCTGGACACTCAGGATTTCTGCACTTGCTGTTTCCTCTGCCTGTAAAAGTTTTCCTCAGAAACTCACATGGCCTGCACCCTCAACCCTCAGACCTCAGCCTAAATGTGACCTTATCAGTGAGATCTCTGTGGCCACCCCTAAGTATAATAATATTTCTCCTTTTCTCATCATTCCTTCTTCCTCTTACCTTGATCCAGTTTTTAAAATTTATGTATAATACAATCACCAAACAGTGTACCTATTTATTTGGCATCTGTTAAATATTTGCCAAACAATTCCATGAGTGAAGTACTCTCTAAGGTGACAGGTAGCCGTAAAAGATTATTTCCTAAATTCAAGACATTATAATCTAAGGAGAAATATAAAACAGATTACAAAAGGCAAATCTTTTTTTTATTGTTTTTTGTGATGGAGTCTTGCTCTGTTGCCAGGCTGGAGTGCAGTGGGGTGATCTTGGCTCACTGCATCCTCCACCTCCCAGGTTCAAGTGATTTCCCTGCCTCAGCCTCCTGAGTAGCTGGGACTACAGGTGCGCACCACCATGTCTTGCTAATTTTTTTTTTCTTTTGTATTTTAGTAGAAATGGGGCTTGACCATGTTGGTCAGGATGATCTCGATCTCCTGTCATTGTGATCTGCCTGCCTCGGCCTCCAAAAGTGCTGGGATTACAGGTGGGAGTGACCATGCCTGGCTGGCAAGTCTTCAGTACACAAAAGACATATGAACTTTGTTAACGTCTTTCTAAATATATAAGGAAAAGAGAGATTCTAATAATTGTTGGCCACTTACCAAGTGTTATACGTTAATTTTTCAAAACGTCATTTTATTTGATGACTCTACAAAGTCAGTATTACTGTACCTATTTTATAGATGAGGAAAGAGGCTTACAGGGCTGGAATGGAAGCTTCATGAGAGCAGTGTCACATCTATCTTATTTACTGTTGTATCTCTGGCATCTAGCGAAGTTCTGATAAGGTAGCAAGAAATAAAGAATATTAAGAATACAAAGTAAAGAATGGGTTAAATAGCTTGTCCATGGTGGGACAGTTGGCATTAGAACATACATCATACATTTGCCTGAATCTAAGTCTCTGGGTTTTTTTTTTTTTTTTTTTTTTTTACTATCAGAGAATGACAAGTATGCAGCACTGCAATCCCCTTTCTGATTCTGGGCTGTTGCTTTTTTTCTGTTCTTCCTAGTGAAAGGCTGTCTCCTTAATGTCCTTATATCTGGGATCTTTCCATTCTTCAGGCCTCAGTCCAGCCATGACCTCAGTGGAATGGCTTTCCTTGACCTCTTGGTTGGAAGATAGGAAGCAGCTTTCTCCAGTTACTCTCTGGGTATCACCTGCTTATTGCCTACATCACTTCATACCACCTACCACTGTATACAATTACCATGTTTATTTGTTTCCTTTTTTAGTTGTCCCTCTACCTACTATAATGTAGGCTCAGCAAGAATAGTGAATTTTTATACCTTTACTCTATGCATACTGTGTGATACATTGTTGATGATCAATAGGTGTTTGTTGAATAAATCAGTGAATCACTGAATAATTTGATCGATGTTGGCATTCACTCTTCCTGTGCTCATGACAGGCATTACTAATCAATCATGACACTCTCTACTACTAAGTCCAATCTCATATTCAGAAAAATTTGTTATATAGCTCTCTAGGTACTTGGAACTTGAAGTGTAACCCACTGATCGATAACATCAACATTGCCGAGAGCTTATTGGAAATGCTTTTTCTCAGGCTCACCCAGACATACAGTAGTATCAGAATATGCATTTTAACAGGATCCCAGATGATTCCTGCGCACATCAAAAGTGTGTGCAATGTGACTCTAGGAATGCATGATACTCATTAGTGGGCTTGGCAAATAAGAAGAAGCCCTTTTACCATCTATGGGTTCTCCTCCATTTCACTTGTACAAAGATAGAACCCAAGCCTTAGCATAATTATTTATTATCTAGAATGATTAGGTCTTAGTGGAGTTAGTGTAGAAATACTTTATAGAGAAGATAAGCATCAAGTGTTTTAAAAAATTGGTTTCCCTAATTTGAGAGCTGCTGACTATGGAAATAGATGAACATTTTTGTGTTAAGTTGAAAGAATCTTGGTGCAGATCAAGACTTCCCAAGATGGTATCATTAATAAATCTTTGCATTCTCACTGTAGATGTGGGACAAACCAGAGTGCTATCGGGGGAGATACAAATTTGACTCAGTCCTTATTTTTAATTCACTTCCATTTTTAGAAAATGTCTTTTATCATGAGAGCCATTCATAATGTACTAAAATTAACCACCATGTGATTGTAGCATTTACAGTAACATTGTGCTTGTGCCTGGAATCTATGCTTGTCTCCTTGTTAATTCCTCAACTTTTCCATTTATTTTTCATATTCACAAAGGTTAATTGACATCGACTACTGTTTATATGAGGAATTCCTTGGTGAGTCTTAGTGGTGGCCACTTAGTAAGGTTTCAGTTGAGTTGAGCAAGAACTTTGATAGTCAATCTACAAGGCTCTCTGTAAGCCTAGCACTTAATTGAAGTGCACCACCCCTGACTGGGCTGCATTGTCAGGCATGGGGGATGTTTGATTTTTTTTTTCTTTTTCATATGGCTTAATTCTCCATCCACAGAGTCTCTTTTAGGGTTTCTATAGGCACTTTCCTTTTTTGCTAGGACATTTTGCTGATAAAACAGTAGTGATTTATTGGTGACGCTCTGATGACTTGGGCTGAGGTTGGGCAGTATGGATACAATACATCTGTATACTGTTTTTCACTTGGTATGCAAATTGGCATACATAATGCATTTTTTTCACAGTGATGCTGTGAAGTAGGCAGAGCACTCACTAATTCCTTCTACACTGGTTCCTCTATGGCAATGGGAGAGTTAAGGCTCAGGTCACAGTACTAGGTGATGGAGCAACAACCGAGATCTTTCTGACCGGTGCTTGTCCCTTACACCATTGGCACATGGACCCATTTCCTGTGGCATGAGGGTCAGTTGTGCCTGCTGTGGAAGCCCCCAGTGCTCTGTACAGTTGGAGAATCAGTGACCGCCCAGATGTTACTTTTTGATTCTGAGTTGGTAATTGGCTCCTAGTCACTCACTTCCCATGCCTTGGGTTTCTGTGGGTGGTGTTTGCACATTGCTCTCATTTATGTCCACTGCCTTGCCTTTCAAGACTTAAAAGTATGTCATCTGTTGTCACCTAAAGACAAAAATATATTTGTCTTATAGCAAAAGGTATAGCCATATCTAGAGAATGATACATATGTGTGGGTATGTAGTATATTTTCATGTGATTTTTGTATCTATTATCACAAGCTAAAATTGATGAAAAAACATAGGTTGGTGACAGTTTAGCCTAATTGTTCATGGTTGCTGGGGGGGGGAGGGGAAATGAGATCAATTTTCTCTTAGATTAATTTCAAGCGTTTAGGGTTGAGGTGTCCGACTATTATGCCACTATCACCCTCTCATAAAATCACCTTTTTATCCTTTGTCCTTTGGACCCAGAGAAATAAAATCTATAACATTAAGGAAATGAGATTCAGTACCCCCATCTAACTTCCTGTTCCAACTCCACAGACCCCATAAGGGTACACGGCCAGCACCTTGGCTAAGGCTTCTCAGCAGATCCATGGCGGTCTGCCCTTCAGCTGTCTGTGCCTGGGAAACATCTGTAACTGCTGGCCCTGAGGCAGTGCCAAAGCCTCTGGGGGTGGGTGGACACCAGAAACCTCCAGGTTTCCAATGCTTCTGCCTGACATGGTCTGCCAGCTTCTAACAGAATTTCCTCTAATGCCTCTGCTCACAGTATTAAGGGACTCCCAGATGAGCCTGAAATGGACATGAGTGTACCTCTGCCCACGCTGACATGAGTGCAGGCATTTCAGGTTAATGGAAGAAACAGAGTGGCTTTGGAGTTCACTTTTTATAGCCCCTGGTTTGATGAGCAGGGATTTTCAATGATTTGCCAAGCAGCAAGCATGAATTTATAAAAAGAACAAAACCCATAGGTGGAATAATCTTGCCAAACTGCCAGCTATGATATTCTGGGTTTTATTTGATTTTAAATCCATTTACCACTGGGTGCAAGTGGCCTTGAATTACAGTATCCCTTGTGGGCCCTCTCTGGATTTAGGTATGTGGTAGACATCTGCTGACCAGCACTTGTAGAAGTCGAGTTCTTATCTAATGCTGTTTGCTGGGAGTCTTGTAGCCAGAGCCTTTTAAATCAAAGAGAATCATCAGAGAGAACATAAAGTAATCCCCTATCCTTAAGAGAAAGGCCCTTATGCTGTTCCATTAACTGTCTGCCTTAAACATCTGAATGGTTTAAGGAACCAGAGTGCATCTGTCTCCCTGTCTCTGTCCTCACTAGGCAGGATAAGCTTAAACACACACACAAATACACATACACACACATGCACACACACTTCTGTGGGGATACAGCCCATGTCACTATTTGTCATTCATCATAGTATATGAGATCTCTGTTATGAAATGTTCTGTCTCCAAAAACAGATATTGCTTCTCTTTTAGAAAAATATCCTTGGCTGGATCCCTGGAACTTTAATTAAAATCCTTGTTGCTCTTTAAAAAATGTTATTGCATTTCAGACAGCTTGGATGTAAAACAGTGAAGCCAGGAACCAGAACGTTTTGCCGGTGGGATAAGGGACTATAAGAACAGATCAAAGCTCTGCTTAGGCTAGCCTGAGAGGTCTCAGGAGACAGCTCCTGGGAGAGATCTGCCACTTAATGAGGGACAGACCATCAGGCCCCAAGGTTGAAAGGTAATTGTCTGAAGCAGTCACAAATTTTCTTCCATTTGTGCCCTTGACATTGTCTGGGTTGTTATGAATAAAAACTAAGATTATTATTAACTAATTAGTTAATTTGTTTATGATTTTTGGCCATTCATGGCACTATTTAACATTGATCTCTTCACTAGACTGCGAACCACATGACGACAGGAGCTACACCTGTTTGTTCACTGCCATGTCTCTGGCATATAACTCAGAATGTGGTGGTGATAGTAGGTAGGCAATAAAAATTTTTGGGATAGATGTGGAGGCCAATGATGTTCTGGATATGAAGGATGGGAGATGAAGATGGCTAAGACATAGTCCTTGTCCTCATGGAGCTCTCAGGCTATGGGAAATATCAAGGGCAATTAGAACTTTTGGTTATAGGAGTTACTATTTCTTCAGTGACTTATGAGGTTCCAAGTACTTTTCAGGTTTTAACTCTCAAAGTAACTTCATAAGATAGGTATTTTCTTTCTTCTGCAGAGCATGAAACAATATGAGAGAATTTAAATGGTTTACTCAAAGACACATGGCTACTAAATAGAGAATCCTGTCTTTCGGCTCAGACCTATCTGTCTCTAATATCTTGATGGTGCTACCACCTTTGAATATTTCTTATCTCTTGGTGTCTCAAGGTCAAGATTTTCTGCTTGTTCTTAATAGAGAACAGAGGAGATTTAAAAACATTTTTTAGTACATTTACTACATAATTTACATTATATTTATTTGGTCAGATGAGCTTTGTTTTCATAAAATGGGAATGGGAATATCTATCCTATTCTGTCCCACATTGTAGTTTGGAAGTAGATAGCTTGTTTGGTTTCACAGGCTCATGGCTGGAAATAATTTGCCTTATGATGTGTTGTGCCTTGAGTCTTATCCATATTTGATTTAGATGAGTCTCTGGACTTCAGATGAGACTGGTACAGGAATGAGTTAAGACTTTGGGGCGTTTGGGATGGGATGAATGTATTTTACACTGTTTGAAGAAGATGATTTGGAGGGCTGGGGTGGAATACTATGGTTTAAATGTCTCCCTCAAAAAGCATGTGTTGGAAACCTAATCCCCAATGCAACAGTGTTGAAAGGTGGGCTTAATACGAGATCACTGGAGTGTGAGAGCTCTGCCCTCCAGAGTGGATTAATGCTGTAATCACCAGAGTGGGGTCATAAAAGAGCAAGTTCAGTTTTCTCTCTCTCTCTCTCTCTCTCTCTCTCTCTCTCTCTCTCTCTCTCTCTCTCCTCTCCTCTCCTCTCCTCTCCTCTCCTCTCTCTCCTCTCTCTCCTCTCTCTCTCTCTCTCTCCTCTCTCTCTCTCTCTCTCTCTCTCTCTCTCTCCTCTCTCTCTCCCTCTCACTGTCTTTAGCCCTTCATCCTTCCATCATGTTATGATCAGGAAGAAGGCCCTCACTAGGTGTCAGCCCCTTGATCTTGGACTTCTGAGCCTTTGGACCATGAGCTAATCAGTATCTGTCCATTATAAATTACCCAGTCTCCGGTGTTTTGTTATACCAGCACAAAACAGGCTAAGACAGTACCTGTGAAGGTTAGACTCTTCCTCAGTGAGTGAAGGTGGTGCTGAGTGCAGGGCAGTCAGGTGGAGTGGGGGAAGCGGAGTGAGCCCTCTACTCTGAGCTATTTGGAGCTTTTCTTACTTTCACCGTGGGTGAGCTTGCAGAATGTAGATTAGCCAGTGCTGACATTTGGGGCAGGGGATAGAGGGAAGGCATACTGGCTGTGGAGGATGCTGTGGCCATATTCTTCCCTTATGTCTCTGAGGAGAGACATGGGACATTCTGCCACTACCAGAGATTTAGAACCTGGGTGCGGGGATGCTATTTTTGTGGGCACTGAACTCCCCCTCTGTTTTACACTCAACGTGAAGAGGATCTGTTGTGGTGGAGCCGGGTGGTAACCTGGCTTCCAGCAGTGTGTGACCCCTTGCTTGAAGACTCCAGGATCTGTCACTCACTAGGAGGTCCTTTGGATCTGGAGCTGAGGCAGATGCTGAAGCAAAAAATGAAGGGAATTGGCAGATAATGTACTTTCTCATTTGGATTCCTCAGTGTTTCCTCTCATGAAGAAGGGTAGAAGAGTGCTGAGACCCTCGCTCCTCAGGCAGAAGGGATCAGATTTGATTTTCTGCCTTTAGGTTAGGAATTCTGAGTTCTCGTTTCAGGCGTCTTGCATAGAGCCAGTATACCACAGAACTGGCTTCCTCTTAGATGCTTTGGCAGAAGAATCATAGACTCAAAGCCTGCTTTGCCTTCTCATTCTATAGATTAAAATCAAACCAAAACAGAGCCCCAGAGAGGTTATATAAATGAACCAAAAGATGTGGGCTTTCTTTTGCCTTCAGCTTTGGCTTCCAAATTCATTTAGAGCCTTGTGCACTCAGGCTCTGGGTGAACCGAGGAAGTCTGGACCTTCCTGTGGTAGAGGGATGGACGAGAGCACAAGGGCAGATCAGCTCAAGCCAGCTATGCTGCTTGCGTGTGGAGGCAGCGGCGGTGGGATGCCTTCCTCGAACGGCTCCAGGGGTCTGTAACAGCAGTCTTGAATTGCAGTTGCTCTTATGGGTGACAGGGAGGACCTCATCAGAATCACCTGGGGAGGGTTTCAAAACACTCGTGCAAACTCTGCTTGCCTCATGCTACCAAGAGTAATCCACAGTGCAAGTGATGGCAGTGAGCATGAGTTTTATAAGTACTTCCAATGTGTCTGTCCCCTGCTAAGTCCCTGTGGCACTATTTGACAATGGTAAGCCCCTTGAGGGAGTTCTCATCTTAAGGGTCATTGTGTTCTCCACAGCATGGGGTGTCTAATTCAGTGGATGTTTGTTCAACGAACAAATGAAGCAAATGGTAGTGGAGAGATAAGAACAGAATCTAGACAAAGACCTCTCTCTTGCTAGGCCTGGCACCAGAATGTGAGGGGGACTAGCAGTGCCTCGGTCAATACGTGTTAATCAAGCATTCGTAAAGGTGAGCCTGGCCTTCTGCAGCAGTCTGACCATTGACTCTTTATCTATAAACACTGTCCTGCCCTTGACCTCAAGAGTTAAAATAATACATAGCTTAATTGGTCATCATTAATTCCACTTCAAATTTATTATAGGCAAGTGTGGCCTTGAGCAGAATGACTCCCATGCTCAGCCCAGGCATTTTATCCCCAAACCTCCCATAGGAGCGTCCGTGGTAAAACAAATAAAATCAGCCTCCCACCTCCTCCCTCCCATCAATAGCACATTTGCTATTGAGTCCAGGCAAATGGCCATTTGCAAGGTTGGATGAGTAGTTAAGCCACACAGGCACAATGTAATGTGACAACATTCTTCATGGTAATCTCGTCCTTCTCCTCATTACATTTGAATATACATTGCCAGTGTGCAGTGCCTTCGACCTCGCTCTGTATTTGTGAGGTTTCGGAGTTCTTCAGACAAGGTGAAGTCCACGTGCGCTCCTCAGAAATTATTAGCCTGTTTGAAAACCTGAACAAAATCACAGCTATTGTCTCTAAGAACTTAATTTGTCAAATCTCTTTTCTTCCTCTCCTTAATTATGTATAAATTTATAGACTTGAGTCGCCTGCCTGCTCAGTGCTTGTATATAATCATACCTCTTAACTGCCGCTTAATGGCTCAAGGCTCTTCCTTTATATTCTTTGCTTCAAACTGTACATTTAAATATCAGTACTCAGCTCAGCTTCTGAGTATTAAACATTTTTTTCCTCCACTTCCTTGAAAAGCTGTGAACAAGCCTTTTAGCATTTTATCTGGACCAAACAGTAGTGGTTTTACACGAGAAACGAGAACTCTGCAAGTAAATCTATGTATTTATATGTCTAAAGTGCATTATAAAAAGAAGCAATAAATCTAGTTTTCTACATAAAAGGAATTAGATTTTCCAGTTTTCCTCTGCACTGGGATTAATAAAATGTGCAACAAATAGCTGATGGAATGATCCATTCGAAGTTTGTAAAGGCATCTAGGGAAGCTGGCTGGAGTAGCCTTTCATTTTTTCAAAGGCAGGAAAATGCCTGTTAATTTTTTGATTCAGTCTTGCTTCTGAATGACTGTTTTAAAATGAGCTGAGAGACTGTTACCTGCCTATTTCTGCATGGCTGAGCAAATTCACCCGTAAATCCAAGTTTCTCTTCATTTCCATCACTATACGTCTCCAAATTACAGAGAATTCATTCCTGAGCTGGAGAGGTGCCAGAAGTTTCTCATCTAGCTGTCTGTGGGCTGCCTTTTTCTTTTCCCTCTTTGAGGCTTTTCTGATGCCTAGAGTAGCTCAACTCAAAGGTTTCCAGCCTCACACTCGCCTCACATTCCCCCACAGTCACATCGAGCTCTGTGATTCTGAGGAATACAGTGTGCCAGCAACCGATCCAGTCTCCTTTCACCTGCAGGTGTTCCAGAAACTTCAAAATGCGTCTGGTAATGTATTTGCTTTTCTAAACATGCCACTTTGATGTGCATTATATGCAGCTGCTTATCATTTTTTAAAAATCCGTCTTCTGAATAACATGCATGCAAAAAATGTCGAAAAGGGCTTGCAGAACTGTGTGGGCTTAATTAGTGGTCTAGGTGTGTGTGCATGTGTCCTTGTTAATGTAGGCATGTGTGCATAAATCTGTATTATTTATGTACACATGTGTCTGTGCAGATAGATTTTACTAAAGGAATCTCATTGAAAGCAATACTTTTTTATGAACATCCAAATTTTCTAATCAGATCTTTAAACATCTTAGCAGCAAGTCGAGGAAAAATACATTTTTCAAACCCACGCAAATGGTATGTTTTATACACTTATTTAAAAAGCCCTCCTTTCTTGTGGATTGTGTGTGCATGTGTATGGGGAGGAGGTGCTGATTTTTGAAAATTTGGAGAGAAGAGTTATATTGCTGCTGTATGAGAATTTCTACCCCATGTTACCTGCCTTCTTAAAACTCGGGAAGCAGCGAGGGGAAGAGATGTGGTTCTGCTTTGGAGTAACCCCAGGGGGACGTTGATCGGCAGTGTTCAGCAGGCATTTTAGGTATTCTAAATACTAGTGCTTGAATAATAAGTAGATGGGGTAGATTTGCTATAGCCAAATCCTGCTATGTTTTCTGGCTTGTAGGAATCACATTCACACTGTACATTTAGAATCTGCATGTGTTTATTGAACTCTAGTAAAGCAGCGTGAGAGTGCAGGCTCATAAATCACATTATTTATTTGCTAGTGTTGGGTGCTAGATTCTAAAATTAAGAGATTACTTAGCAATTAATAATACATTCAGCATCCCTTGTCTCATTGGATGAGATTTACATCTTTGGGACTTGCTCTTCTAGTTGTAAAGACGAATGATTTAAGGTTCATACTTAATTGCTGTTTCAAATTTTTAAGCTAGAAAGATACTTGCAACACTATATTTAAAAGACTTATTTTGAAAATTGTGTATGTATATTTCTAACTGGTGGTTAGCTAATTATGACTGTAATGTGCTATATGCTTGAAAATAACTTATCTTGAGTATTGCTTACTTTTGTAATAGAAACTCATTTTCTTGTCTTTATAATAATTCTTTCACTTTGCATTATGTGCTTGCTTTTTGAGATCTATATTAACTAATTGTTGTAAAGATGAGAAAATAAGATAGCAAGTCAGATAGCATTCACAAAGAAAAGTAGGTTTTCTTTGAGCTAGCAGTTTTCTAAGAAATTAAATAAAATAGATTGTCATAAGTAGGTTTTCTAAATATATAGTGGGGATTGATACTTGAAAATGGAAGCATCTTAAATATTGACCTGTTAAGTGAAGCAGATTAGGATAGTATTAATGCCATCTTGTAGTTTCTTAATGTATTTAAGCTGAGGTAGTAAATAGGTTAATTATTTCATATTGGCTATTACTTTTGCTTCATGATAATGATCACAAAAGCAACAATTGTTTTTGATTTACTTCGCATTGTTGACAATTGTAAACTTTTCTAAAATAGTTTACTGAGTTGTAACAATAAAAATATATACTATTAAGGTCAGTGTGAAAGCTACCTTTACTTTTTAGCATCCAAGATCTAATATTTTACTACATGTTGAGCTGTGTACTTACAGAAGATTATGTGTATCTTTAAAAATTTCTATAACTCCTAAATGCTGCTTTTATCAACTATGTTCAATTTATAATTAAAGTATAATAGTACAGTCAAAATGCATTGCAATATGTAGACATGGCTCCTTAAAACAGCATATTATATTAGGAGCCATTAAAAATCTGTGTAGGCCATTAATGTTATATATTGCTCTGTGTGTAACTGATTGCTATTTTAGGTTCTATTAATTTCCAATATTATAAATGAACCTAAGATTGTGTCTTACTCAATGTAGGAATCTTGCCTTGAATGTAAATATCTTAAGGAAGGTTTTACATTGAATGGATAGGATGGCTGAAGATTTAGTAGCACCTTTTTTCATGAGTATTGCAATATGCATGAAGACATATTTAGAAATATTAAGCTGTGTAAAAATATTCCTTGCCTTCTATCACATTACAAAATACTCTCACTTTACTTTTGAAGTCAGTTATTTTGTTTGAAGTTTCATAGGTGTAAAAAGAGGTTTTGTGTTTCAGGGCTTATGTAGTACTGTGTGGTAACAGAAAAACATTCAGTGCCATTTTATAGTGAATATTATATGTACTAAATAGTGAGAGGCAAGAATGCGGCATTTACCATCTGTCTCTAATTATGACCTCCTACTGGCTTTTCGATGTATTGTAGACCAGGTCTTTATTTTATGAAACAAATTTACATTACCCAAAAATACCTAAAATGGTTGTGAAACACTTGTCCCCATACAATAGTTTCTCTATTATGTGACTGAGATTGTCTTACCAAACGTTTTATTTTTAAGGCTCACATACAGAATGAAGACATAAAAAATATAATTTGTAGACTGACCATGCATCCACAGCTGAAAACATTCATCCTTTTAGCATTTATTAAGCATCACATCTCTAAGCTGGCTTCTAGCTTTGGGACAAAAGAAGGTGTGGAGGAGGGAAAGTCCTGTAGGTGATATCATTCCTGCTATTTCTTTTCTTTTCTTTTTTTAACTATTTATTATACTTTAAGTTCTGGCACACATGTGCAAATTATGCATGTTTGTTACGTAGGTATACACATGTCATGGTGGTGGTTTGCTGCATTCCTGCTATTTCATTATTAACCATTGTTTATGGAGGCAAGACACCTTCAACGTGGTTTGAGAATTGCATTGGGTTTTTTTTTTTTTTCTGTACTTCTTAGTTTTAAAAGGACAGAATCCTTGGGAGCATTTGCCAGTAGAGAACAATCACAGTTGGGGTGGGGCGGATATGCTGGTCATGAAAGACTCTCTGGAGAAGAGGAGTTCTCTCAACCAAGTGTGGGAGGAGGTTCTTAGCAAAAGTTGATAGAAAGGAGAGGAATAGGAGAATTTGGAGCAGATGGAAAAGAGAGGAGAGGTAAGTCATGACAGGAGACAAGGAGAGGATGATGTTGTATGGAGAGAGGAGCCATATTGGAAATAAGAAGAAATGTAATTTAAAAAAAAATTAGAGAATTGGATTTCAAATTTTTCAAAATTAATCTTCAGTAATTTTATCAGTCTGGAAAATTATTTGATTAAGTAAACATTTCTCCTATTTTGTTATGCCAGACAACCTCTGGAAATAGTAATTTAAAGCCTACATAATAATTTTAATTTCTATTTCTTTAGCATTTAGTATGGGCCAGCTATGGACCAGGTACTGCGCTAAATACTTTAAATGCATTATCTTAAATAGTTCTCATTTACTGTTAACATCCCCATTCTACTGGTGAAGAAACTGAGGTACTGAGAAGTTTATGTAATTTGCCTAAGTTTGTATAAGGTCAGAAATAGAGGAGCAGGATTTGAACCCAGATTCTAGAGCCCAGCCTTTTAGCCACTACACAACAAAATCACTTGAGCTTACCAATTCTTCTCTAGTTCCAGGTTCAGATTGGTATGGCTAGTTGTTCACTGAGAGTCATTTAGGTTCTCTGGGAAGAGATTCTGAGCAGAATTAGTAGGCAAGTAGTTTATCTGAGGGTAAAGATAAATGGGAAAGGAAGCAAAATTGGGCAGGGAGAGCCTTCTGACCACACAATGCAGATCTGACAAAATCTCACCCAACCCAGTGGCAACCTCCAAAGAAAAGATTGCCCATTAAAGGAGTCTCGCATTGGGCAGAAATGACCAGGCCTAGTACTCCTGCCATGCTCAGCCATTGGCTGGGGGTTCCCTGAAAGAGCATGGCTGTAGCTTAAAAGTTGAGGAAGATCCTGAAAGTCCTATAGCTGGATGTTGTCAGCTAACTGCACTTCTTGCAGTTGGATAACAAGTTCTTCCTTGAAGGGAGATGTGAGCAGTGTATGTCTCTGGCTGCCAAGGTGATATCTCTATGAAATATATTATGTGAACTCAGCAGTAAGGCAAGCTAAGTGCCTAGAAGAATGTAAGGAAGTACATATGCTTTGGGTCATTCAGGTGCTGAGTGAGCACCTTAAAGTATGTGCCTTCTTAAGTCACGTACTCAGGCACCTTGCCTGTCTCGCCCTATTCCCTAGAACCTCACATTCAACACACTTAGAATTGAGCTCATCATAGTCTCTCCCAATGTACTCTTTCAGTCTTATGTCTCAGGCAAATCCAAAAACTGCTTGGTGGATACTGCCACAGTCTCTTTGCTCCCATCCAATTCAGTCCTCCACTGCCATAGCATCATCTATGTTAAATACAACTCTGATTTATAATTCCAATGCACAATACTCTTTTTTTTAGACAGTTTCGCTCTTGTTACCCAGGCTGGAGTGCAATGGCGCAATCTCGGCTCACCACAACCTCCGCCTCCTGGGTTCAGGCAATTCTTCTGCCTCAGCCTCCTGGCACAATACTCTTTATTGGTTCCCTGTAGCCTAAAGAATGAATTCCAAGGTTCTTTCTTTGGCATGTAAAGATCTGTATGATCTGACTACATGGACAATCTGGACTCAGGGCTGAAGCAATTCCAATGCTATATCTAAGGAACATTAGAAGTGCTTATTTTGAAATATAGAATAGGACATATTTAATTCTGGGGTTGAAGGATGGGTGAGAATTTGTGGAGGTGAGAAGAAGATTTCCCATGTGGAGTCAGTATTACACCTCCCATTTGGAGGTGATTCAAAGGAGGGGGGGTAGTTGACTGAAATTTGGAGAATATATGGAAATTAATGGGAGATATGCCTAGAAAAGTAAATTGGAGCTGACCGAAGAACTGTGGTCAGGGAGTTTAACTTTTCTTTTGAAGGGATCCAATCAGAGAAGTAACATGATCAAAATAGGCTTGTGTGAAGGTGAATGAGGCTGCGATGCGGAGGCTCCACTGAATGGAGAGCAACCAGGGGTCAGGGAGACCAGTAAGAAGGCTGTGTTGCTATTCCAAGTGAGAAGAAATGAGGTTTCAGTTAGAAATATAAAAAATAAGACACAAAAAATATGAAGTGAGGATAAATAAGATTTTAAGGCTTATTAGAAGAAGACGTGATGGGAAGGCAGTACTCAAAAGGGACTTAAACATTTGAATTGAGTGATGGGAGCCTTGTGTATGGAACCAGAAATGGACAGGAGGAGGCTCTTGTTGAGGAAAGACAAAAGTCCAAGAGGTGTCTGCAGATGAACCAGCTCATTTATTTCCCCCAATGACTATGATACAGATCTTTCATTTTTCTTTCATCTCAGGCACTGCTTAACTCTTCTAATTTTGCATGATTTTTAATTTACTGTTATTTAGAGATTTTGACTATAATCCTTTAAACAAAGGATTAAGGCTACAAAACAAAAGACAAAAGTTGTGTTTACAGACACCAACCATTCTGATAAAGTTTAGGTTCCTTTTTCTAAATTCAACTATGAAAACACCTTTTTTGGGGATCCACACAATCTCTAACAGCCACTTTGAATAAATAATTATTATTACGTTTTATTTTTAAAGAAGTTGTCTGGGCTTCATATAGACCTGATCCCGCCCAGCAGAGGCTGACAAGACTGGCCTAATTAAAGGTCTTTGTTCCTGGGGTAGCTAGAAGAGCCAGTACTGTTATCATGAGTTGCAGACATCTTCTCATACAGAAAATCTGAAACTGCTGCCTTCCACTGCCCAACTAACAAAGGGACAAAGGTAACTGATTTAACATGAACAGAAAAAAGACTTTGCAAATAAAGATTCAAATTATATATGATTGTGACACATAATTAAAAACTCAATTTTCAATAAAAAGGAAATAATGGCAAAGACTTGATGCAAAATAAGCTTTAGGTACAGAAATGAATAGTAAGTTTTATAGGAATTTGCAAAGCAATGTGAAAAGCTCAAAGCAAATATTTAATTGCCCTGAAAACTGAACAACATAACAGTCACATTTGCATATTCTTCCAGGCTGAGCTGTTTTACTGTAGAGTGCAGGAAAACCCTTGTAGTAATGTTACATTAGCAACATGGTATACAAAAAAAAAAATTTAAGAGATAATCAAATTAACCTCCAAATCTGACTGAATAACCACCTACACTGACTTGTGCCTAACAAGCTGTGACAATCAAAAAATAAACTGGTAACATGTTGTTTGTTTTGTGATAGTGGTAACGGATATCTAATGCCTCATTCGTAACTAGGGCTGCCAGACATAGAAATACAGGCTTTGCATACTCTGACCTCCAGAGCATGGAGCTGTCATAAGCCAATGAGTTTAAATTCCCTTTTTAGTTTCAGACTTAGAGATAGAACAGTATGTATTTTTTTACATTTCGTTAAAAAATGACTATGACAATAAAACATAAAAGGGAGGGATATCTGTATGTAGACATTTGTGATTCTGTGCTGTAACTCCAAACTTCAGGGAAGCAATCTGTATGGACGATGTTTAATCTTCTGGGCAGATGAATGAGGCAGGTATTATTGGTTACTGCCTGTCTTACAGATGAGAAAAATAGTTGGAGAGGTTTGATGACCTGTTAAAGGTAACACAGTGGATTTGGCCGACAGCCTGAACTCTTAGACATTGAGCCTGGGCATTGAGGGTGTGAGCAGAAGCAGTGATTGGCTGGTGGGATTTGCCCATGCAGAAGGCTCTTCTCTGAAGCTCTCTGTCTTTGTGCTGTTCTTCTTACCTTCATTGGGCTCTCAAACTTTCCTACATACTGTAAGGAAATACAGTTGTAAATTCAGGAACCAGCGACAAACCTATTTTTTTTGATGGACTGATAATGTGTTTCTCACTGAGCTTAAAAATACGTTGCTACCATATTCTAGTGATGTATGTCTCTGCAGTGTGGGAGTCCATCTGCTCATTCTCACCTAACTATATCAGTCTTTTAAAATGGGCTTTGTTGATACTTGGAATTGGGAGACTTTATTCTGCCTTCAATTTTAGTCCACATTGGACAATTTGAGCTCATACTTTATGGCAGACAGCAAATTGCCAGTATATGCTACTCTATAATCACATATCTATTAATTAAATATACATGAATATTCCAACTCTTATCACAGTCGGATGAAGGCAGAACTAGATGTGATGGAGCACCCTGGTAGGTTCTGATTGTTAGCAAGGATGACCTCATTTAAACTCCCTAATATGTCTCATTCTGAAGTCTTGATTTTCTTTTCTTTTCTTTTCTTTATTTATTTAGAGACAGAGTTTCGCTCTTGTTACCCAGGCTGGAGTGCAATGGCGCGATCTCGGCTCACCGCAACTTCCGCCTCCTGGGTTGAGGCAGTTCTCCTGCCTCAGCCTCCTGAGTAGCTGGGATTACAGGCACGCGCCACCATGCCCAGCTAATTTTATGTATTTTTAGTAGAGACGGGGTTTCACCATGTTGACCAGGGTGGTCTCGATCTATTGACCTCGTGATCCACCCGCCTCGGCCTCCCAAAGTGCTGGGATTACAGGCTTGAGCCACTGCGCCCGGCTGAAGTCTTGATTTTCTTATCTATAAAATGAGTATTATGACAACTAGTTCCCACAAAGAAGCACGGTGTAGTGGAATAAATACTGGCTTTGGAATCAGACATGCCCCAGTACACATCCTCTTGCTGTCACTTTGGAAAGCCACTTTAATATCTCTGGAACAGGAATAACATGTCTTAGTATTGCTGTGAGGAAAAGATGGCACCTGTATCAGTCCTGGCATAGAGTAGGTATTCAATAAATGTGTTTACCACATCATTAGGAGCACAGACAGAATGCCTAAGTGGTTAAAAGCATCTGACTCTGGACCCAAACTACCTAGGCTCAAATCTGAGCATTATCATCAATCGGCTGAGCGACCTTGGGGAACTAACTTTCCTGTGCCTTAGTTTTTTTGTCTGTAAAGTGTGAATGACTAAAGCCCCTTTTTAACAGGGCTGCTTGGGATTATAGGAGACTAAAGGTATATAAAGTGCTTAGAACAGTGCCTGGCACACAATAAACACTCCATCAGTGTGAAGCCCCTCTTTATTTCACTTCAACACGATTCCTTCTCAGAGCCCAAGGCCTGGAGACTCACAGTACATCTGAAGGCAGGCATTTCCAGTTTTGTGTTATCTAAGACCTAGAAATACTTGTTTGAATCCAGTGTCTACTGAAAATTAATAGTATCCATCTTAGTTTAATAGGTTCTTATATCATCTATACCCATTGTTGGCAAAGGCGGGCCTCTCAGTAGTAGCAAGGGTGGGGGAAAAGAAAATTAGTACAATGAACTTTAGATGGTAATTAGTGTTTTAAAAAATCTATCAATACTTTAATAACCTGTCTTCTGACATAACAATTTTACTTCTAAGATTTTTTTCTACAGATGAACTCATATAACTGAGCAAAGACATGTGATGAAATTTTGGTTGCAGCATTGTTTGTGCTATTAAAAATCTGTAAACAACTAAGTATTAACCCAGAGAAAAATACTGAAGTAACTTGTTATATCCATGCAATTGAATACTACAGCAGAGAGAGCTTAAAACTGAGCAATACATGCGGATATTAACAACTCTACAAACATACATTTAAGAAAAAAGCTTTTGGGGGGCAGTCTATAGTATGAATAATACTGTGTTAAAAATAGGTGTATATTTACATCCATTTGTTTGTATAATCATAGAAAAATTCTCAAAGCATGTAGGAGAAACTAGTGTTACCAACTGGAAATGGAATGTACGTGAAGTGAGTACTTACTTGTCCATTTCACTTTGGGTGTCCTCTTTCAATTTTAAAACATGGGCGCGTATTGCTATTACAACTTTAAAAAAGCTTATTTTTAAAAATGGTAAATAAAAAATCCATTTATTCCCTCTACCCTCATATGTTAGTTTTTTTTTTTTTTTTTTTAAACTAGTCTTTCTTGAATATTCAGGACTTGAACTCAGCTCCAGACCGAGCAGACCTAGTAGACATCTACAGAACTCTCCACCCCAAATCAAAAGAATATACATTCTTTTCAGGACTACATCACTCTTATTCTAAAATTGACCAATAATTGGAAGTAAAGCACTCCTCAGCAAATGCAAAAGAATGGAAGTCATGACACACAGTCCCTCAGACCACAGTGCAGTCAAATTAGAACTCAGGATTATGAGACTCACTCAAAATAGCACAACTGCATGGAATCTGAACAACCTGCTCCTGAATGACTACTGGGTAAATAACAAATTAAGGCAGAAATAAAGAAATTATTTGAAACCAATGAGAATGAAGACACAATGTACCAAAATCAATGGGACACATTTAAAGCAGTGTCTAGAGGAAAATTTATATCACTAAATGACCACAAGAGAAAGCAGAAAGCATCTAAAATCAACACCCTAACATCACAAAGGAACTAGAGAAGCAAGAGCAAAAAAATTCAAAAGCTAGCAGAAGACAAGAAATAACTAATAAAAGAGCAGAACTGAAAAAGATAGAAACACAAAAATCCCTTCAAAAAGTCGATGAATCCAGGAGCCGGTTTTTTGAGAGATCAACAAAATAGATAGACCTGGCTAGCCAGACTAATAAATAAGAAAAGAGAGAAGAATCAAATAGACACAATAAAAAATGGTAAAGGAGGTATCACCACTGATCCCCCCAAAATACAAACTACCATCAGAGAATACTATAAACACCTCTATGCAAATAAACTAGAAAATCAAGAAGAAATAGACAAATTCCTGGACACATACACCCTCCCAAGTCTAAACCAGGAAGAAATAGAAACCTGAATAGACCAATAACAAGTTCTGAAACTGAGGCAGTAATCAATAGCCTACCATCAAAAGGCCAGAACCAGATGAATTCACAGCCAGAAGTACAAAGAGGAACTGATACCGTTCTTTCTGAAACTATTCCAAACAGTAGAAAAAGAGGGAATCCTCCCTAATTCGTTTTGTGAGGCCAGCATCATCCTGATACCAAAACCTGGCAGAGACACAACAACAAAAAGAATTCAGGCCGATATCCCTGATGAACATAGATGCAAAAATCCTCAGTAAAATACTGGCAAACCGAATCCAACAGCACATAAAGCTTATCCACACGATCAAGTCAGCGTCATCCCTGGGATGCAAGGCTGGTTCAACATACACAAATCAATAAACATAATGCTTCACATAAACAGAACCAATGACAAAAACCACCTGGTGATCTCAATAGATGTAAAAAGGCCTTTGATAAAATTCAACAGCCCTTCATGCTAAAAACTCTCAATAGACTAGGTATTGTTGGAACATACCTGAAAATAATAGCTATTTATGACAAATCCATAGCCAATATCATACTGAATGGGCAAAAGCTGAAAGCATTCCTGTTTGAAAACCAGCACAAGACAAGGATGCCTCTCTCACTACTCCTATTCAATATAGTATTAGAAGTTCTGGCCAGGACAATTAGGCAAGAGAAAGGAATAAAGGGCATTCAGATAGGAAGAGAGGAAGTCAAATTGTCTCTGTGTGCAGATGACATGATTGTGTATTTAGAAAACCCCATCATCTCAGCCCAAAATCTCTTTAAGCTGATAAGCAACTTCAGCAGTCTTAGGATACAGAATCAATGTGTAAAAATCACAAGCATTCCTATATACAATAATACACAAACAGAGCCAAATCATGTGTGAACTCCCATTCACAGTTGCTACAAAGAGAATAAAATACCTAGAAATACAACTACAAGGGATGTGAAGGGCCTCTTCAAGGAGAACTATGAATCATGGCTCAAGGAAAAAAGAGAGTACAAAAAAAGATGGAAAAACATTGCATGCTCATGGTTAGGAAGAATCAATATTGTGAAAATGGCCATAGTGCCCAAAATAATTTATAGATTCAGTGCTATCTGCATCAAGCTACCATTGACTTTCTTCGCAGATATAGAAAAAAATGTCCTTACATTTCATATGGAACCAAAAAAAGAGCCTGTATAGCCAAGACAACCTAAGCAAAAACAACAAAGCTGGAGGCATCAAGCTGCCTGACTTCAAACCATACTACAAGGCTATAGTAATCAAAACAGCATGATACTAGTAACAAAACAGAGATATAGACCAATGGAACAGAACAGAGGCCTCAGAAATAATGCCACATATCTACAACCATCTGATCTTTGACAAACCTGACAAAAACAAGCAATGGGGAAAGGATTACCTATTTAAAAAATGTTAGGAAAACTTGCTAGCCATATGCAGAAAATTGAAACTAGACCACTTTCTTACACCTTAAGCAAAAATTAACTCAAGATGGATAAATACTTAAATGTAAGATCTAATATCATAAAAATCCTAGAAGAAAACATAGGCAATACTGTTTAGGACATAGGCAAGGACAAAGACTTCATGTCTAAAACACCGAAAGCAATGGCAACAAAAGCCAAAGTAGACAAATGGGATCTAATTAAACTAAAGAGCTTCTGCACAGCAAAAGAAACTATCATCAGAATGAATAGGCAACCTACAGAATGAGAGAAAAGTTTTGCAATCTATCCATCTGACAAAGGGCTAATATCCAGAATCTACAAAGAACATAAATTTACAAGAAAAAACAACCCCCTCAAAACGTGGGCAAAGGATATGAACAGACACTTTTCAAAAGATGATATTTATGCAGCCAACAAACATGAAAAAAAAACCCATCACTGGTCATTAGAGAAATGCAAATCAAAACCATGATGAGGTACCATCTCACTCTAGTTAGAATGGTGATCATTACAATGTCAGGAATCAACAGATGCTGGAGAGGATGTGGAGAAATAGGAGTTCTTTTACTGTTGTTGGGAGTGTAAATTAGTTCAACCATTGTGGAAGACAGTGTGGTGATTCCTCAAGGATCTAGAACTACAAATACTGTTTGGTCTAGCAATCCCATTACTGGGTATATACCCAAAGGATTATAAAGCATTGTACTCATAAAGACACATGTGCATGTATGTTTATTGTGGCACTATTCACAGTAGCAAAGACTTGGAATGAACCCAAATGCCCATCAAAGATAGACTGGATAAAGAAAATACGGCACACATACACCATGGAATACTCTGCAGCCATAAAAAAGGATGGGTTCATGTCATCTGTAGAGACATGGATGAATCTAGAAACCATCATTCTCAGCAAACTAATGCAGGAACAGAAAACCAAACACCACACATTCTCATAAGTGGGAGTTGAACAATGAGAACACATGGACACAGGGAGGGGAACTTCACACACTGAGGCCCGTCAGGGGGTGGGGGACTAGGGGAGGGATAGCATTAGGAGAAATACTAATGAAGATGATGGATGGGTTAATGGATTCAGCAAACCACCAGCATGGTATACCTATGTAGCAAACCTGCAGGTTTTGCACATGTATTTTAGAACTTAAAGTACAGTAATAAAAAAAATTAGTCCTTTTTGCAAATAAAATCCTAAGCGTTGGTATAATATTTTTTGAATAATTGAGCCAACTATCATCTTAAGTTAAAACAGAATGTGTATCAACTCACTGGGAAAGCTCTAATTTGCTCCCAGGGAGTACACACCAAAATGACTAAGGAGATATTCTAACATCAAGTCACAGGAGACTCTTAAGTCCTATGGCAAAATTTTCTGTATTTCAAAAGTTCATGCACTTAGAAAGGAAACATTAAATCAAAAGCATTAGATGGGAGCAGGGAGCATTGAGTCAATGACTTTTCTTCAGGACTTATTAATGCTAAACATGGGGAAACATTACACAGGAGACTTTTTTACATTAATGTTTCTCTGTGTTTCTAAAAGCCCTCACTCAGTCTTTTGCAAAATGCTATATAAAAGTGACGTTGCTTTTGGGTTTTGAGGGAGGAAACAAGATGCATGAGGGGTAATCAAGATTCCTTACCCTTTGTACTTTCAAAAGTGCCTAGACACACATTATCTTATTTAATACTGACAAACAAGATATTTAGGACCAGAATAAAGCTCATTTTCTGCATAAGAAGCTGAGGTTTGGAAAAAATTAAGTGACAAGCAAGTCAGCCTGGAGCCGAACATAGAAAGTTCCTTGGCTGTGTCTTGGCTTTTTTTTTTTTTTTTTTTTTTTTGCCCCCAGCAGTCAAGGGCATGGCTGTACAGCAGAATCACTCCTATGGTTGTGAAATGTGAAGTGGTTTAGTATTTTCTTGGAATTACTTTTAACTCTTGTCCAGAAAGACCCAGGAATGGCAAATTGAACTTTCTCCCCAAAGTGAATTATAAACATCCTAATTCAATTGATTAAGGAACCGCTATTAAAATCCAGGTAGATCTAGGTTCTCATTTTGCCTCTAGTCCTTACTAGCCATATAATCTTGGGCAAATTGTTTCCTCATCTATAAAATGAGGATAATGATAGCTTTAATCTTCCATGGCTGCTGTTAAGATTTTAAATGAAATAATGTGTGAAAAGTGCTTGGCAGAGTGCATGGTACACAGCATAGGGTCAGTAAACACCCATGGAAATAATAATGATTAATAATAACGAAATCAGGGTCCAGGTCAACATGGCAGGCAGGGCTCTGATAGAGGTGAGAGCTTTTATCCACTTGGAGGTGACAGCCAGGAGCTGCATCCCAGAGTGGTTGCCAATCAGCTTCTTCTCTTTTGAAGGATCCTTCCCTGGAAACACAAAGAACCAACTATGCATGGGCAGAAAAGTGACTCTATACTTCCCAGAGAGTCAGTGTAGAAGCTTGGGCATTTCTGACTAAAGAGACTACCCTTAGTTTCAGAGTTGACCAGTTTTCTAGTTTATGATCAACAGTAAGATGAGGAAGCAGTCAACTTCCCTAAAAGGGTAACCTTATGATCTTCTTTCCCTGGGGAGTTGGTCTTCAGTCACCTAAATTGCAACTTTAAAAGTCAGATTTTGGCAGAAATTTGAGAAGCCAGAGCTTAGAATCCAGATAATAAACAATGAAAGGTCTATTTGCTAGCTACTTAGCCTAAAAGTATTTTACTAATTTCTCTTGTGAGTTTCTAAAAATTATTTGTTGTTTCTACACAGTTCATACTTACTGAAAAATATATAAAATCAAGATAAAAACTTTTAAAGGAAGAATTTCATATTCATTTTGGTATATATCATTGAAACTTTAAAAAATATATTTTGATGAAAACTCTAAAGCATTGAATGTACAGTTTATGACCTCTCAAAATCTAGGAATATATCATGTATGTCTTTCCATGTCAATACATTTTTTTCTATGATTTCATTTTCAATGGTTGCATAGTATTTGACTGGGTAGACGTTCCATAATTTAATCTTTGGATCTTTAATCTTTTAATCTTGCTTAGATTGTTTTCTCCCTGCAAGAAAAATGCTTGAAAAATTGCTGCACAAATCTTTATTTCTTTATAAAAAAATAAATTCCTAAGAGGGGAATTTTTAGGTCAAAGAGTAAATGAACATTAAAGTGTTTTGATGTCAAATTGTCTCCTACTTAAATTTGCTAGTTTTACCCTCATTATTAGTACAAGCATGCGATGAATGACTATTTAGGTAAACATGACTTCTGTTTATTTATTGTAAAAGTTGAATACCTTTACAGTAGCCTCTATTGCTCTGAGAGAAATAAAGAGGACTTCTTGGTAACCGTAACTTCAACTTTTGTTTTTATAATCCAAACACAATATATCCTTAAGACGGTGTGTTAATTAATTGTATTCAGGAGCTTGGTAATCATTATTAGCAGAACAGTTAGCTTTTGGTGGAATGTAATGGAAAATGTGGACATAATTTAGAGGAAAAGTTACTACAAGCACACTTCCCTGGAGCCCATTAATTCCACCCACATGCCTTTTGCAAGGTGTGAGAATAAAACGATCAAGGGCGTATAAACCCTTCCACTGTGGTTATCATCACATCAATTTTCTCTAGGGTTGGAAGTAGCCCTGCCTGATCCCTTCTGCACCACACTAGGCTTCACAGTAGAAATGTGAAGATTGAAACCTTTTCAGCAGAAATTACTCTTGATGACACCAGCCCCTCTGTCAGAGTAATTCCTGCTGGAAAGAAGGCGTCTGAATTAATGGTCTAATACACTGAGTTAGTGTTTCATCTTGGCAAAGGATTCATTAGGGGAAGAGAAACTAACATTTATTTGGGTTCCTATTTGACAGGACCTTTATTATTACATTATTGCATTTGATACACCCTGTCAACCTATGAGGGTAGGTATCACTGTAGGCATTTTACAATGAAGGAACTGAAATTCAGTCAAAGTGTCTTGCCTAAGACTACATAGCTGGTGAGATGCAAAGGTGAGATTTGAATCCGGTCTCCCTGCTTCTGGAGTTTGTATTCTTTATACTGCAACTTCTCACTGATTGTACAAGTCTGACTGACTCTTTTCTAGAATAGTCATTGTAAGATGAACACACTCCTAGCCAACTTAAAATCAGTATGTCAGGCTAAGAGCATTCAGAATGTTATATCTGTTTATAAACTTTTATAGGCCAGAAACAGAAAATCTGCTTAAGTGGCAGATTTATCTGCTTTATTGTCTTAAACTCTTAAAGACAATAAAGAGTTAATTAGGTAAAAAGATGTCCTGAGACAGAGGGACTCCTGCCTTTTTTCAGTTATTTCATCATGAACTCAGGTCCCCACCTTGCTTCTCTGCCATTCTCGGTGCTGTCTTGTTAGGTGTCTTCTATTGTGGTGGCTTCAGAAGCTCTGAGTGCAAGATCTTCATGAATACTAAAATGTTCAGAGACAGGAAAATAAAATGGCTCCTCCTCATACATCCTTTTTATTTTGTAAGAGCAAGACAAACTTCCCAGTAGACTCTCTTGTGCCTCATTGCCCAGGACTGTGCCATAGGCCCCTTCCTAAGCCAAACATTGGCTCTGGGAATAACTTAGGCCAAGATTGACCTGAGGCTAGGGAGGGTGAATGCTGACACCAGAGCCAGGCTTTGTGGTGGGAGGAACCACCAAAAATACTGCCAACACAGCATTTGAGAGATTTTGAGATTTCTTTTTGTAGTTAATTGTGTATATATTCTGGGATTCTTCAGTAGTATAAAAGTATCTGTTGCTTTTCTAGATAGTTTTATTTTTATATAACTACCGACTACAAATGAGCATGTCATTTTTTCGGTGTGGTTGACCAAATCCTTTCCATTTCCATCACCTTCTGTAGTAGAATTTTATATTTTTATTCTCTACCCAAATGTCCACCTATTTGAACTCTTCTTCACAAACCTTCTGGATACAACTTCTTCCAAGAAGGTGGGGAGAGTATGATTTTAATGCAAAGTGAAGATGAACCTAATATTCCCTGTCTATTAGAGTTAGCATACTTTTTTTACCCTTAAACAGAGTGTTGTATTATTGGAGAGCATTAAGTAGAATAAACCAACTTTTCTGTCATAGATAAATAATCTGATCATCTTTTTATTCAGTAATTCATTTAACCCTTATGCTTGTATTCAAACAATAAAAACAAAAATTGAAGTGAAGGGATGTCCATTAATTGTCAGAATAATTAGTTCAATAAAACAACTTGTAGATTCAAGGGGAAACATCAGTTTTTTTTTTTTTCATTGTATTGGCTTGTTAATTAAATTTAAACGGTCAATTTAGTTCAACAAATATTTATCAAAATCTATGATGTACTAACATTGTGGGTAAGACAAGCCATAGAAAATCCTACACAACCTGGTAGAGAAGAATAAATAATTGGCCTATAAAAAGTATCTACAATAAGCTATTTCATAAGATACAACAAAGATATATGAAAATTTTAACAATAATGAATGCATTGAGCACTGATGATGGCCTAGATTCTGCTTCTATTTGCTTTACATGTATTAACTCATTTAGTTCCCAAACAACTCTAAGTTTTTTTCTGCATTAGCCCTATTTTACAGATGATAAAAACAGAGGCAATAGAGAGGCATAAGGAGAGTTTCATGAGAATGCAGATGGGGATGCAATTAATTCTTCCTGAGAAGGTAGGGGAGCAGGTGTTTAGCAGAAAGATGGGGAAAAGGTGACCTTTAAGCTAGGGTTAAGGCAAGAGGCCCAGGAAAAAATAAATGGCTTTGTAGTGGGGAAAATGGCATCTATCTCTGAAAGACTTGTGTGTGTCCTGTGTGGCTGAAGCACTGTGCAAATATGTGGAAGTTAAGGAAAGGGAAGCTGTGGTTGGGTTGTCTAAGTGGTGTATACCCAGCTAAAGGGCCAGAGGTTGGTCATCACGAGTCAACACCCATCTAAGGTGTTTAAGCAGGAGAGTGACATGATGAAATGTGGCTTTAAGAAAATGATTCTGGGATAGATAGAGAAAACCAGATTAGATGGGAACGGAGATGACGGGAGGAAGACCCACAGGCTCGGTAACCCCTCTGTGAATAGCAATGCCATTGTTCAAAATGTGGGAAAAATCTGATATCCTTCAGCAACAACACGAACCTCGACCTAAACAACATCCCTTACATAAAAATCACTTCATAGCATATCACAGACTGGAATGTAAAATGGAAAACTATAAACATTTTAGAAAAAGATAGAAAAAATTTTGAAACCTCAGATTAGGTAAAGCATTCTTAAACGTCACCAAGAGCACTATTCATAAAAGAAAAAAACCTGTCAAATTGGAGATTATCAACATTAAAAACTTTTGTTCTGTGAAAGACCTTGTCAAGAGAAAGAAAAGACAAGCTATAGAGTAGGAGACAATATTTGCAAACAACATATCTAACAAAGGACTTGTATCTAGAATATGTACAAAGAACTCTTTCAACAAGAAATAACCCAAACAATCCTTTTGGAAAATGGACAAAATACATACACATACATTTCACTGGAAGATGGCAAATAAGCACATGGAATAATGTCCAAAATCATTAGTCATTGGTGATGTGCAAATTAAAATGACAATGGATATTCCTACATATCAATCAGAATGGTTAAAATTAAAAGTAGTGATAACACCAAATGCTGATGAGGTTGCAGAGACACTGGATCACTCAGACTCTGGTGAGAGTACAGTGTGGTACAGGTACTCTCAAATAAAATATGGCAGTTACTTACAGAGCTAAAATGTGCTTACCATGTAACACTATAATTGCACTGTTGGATGTTTATCTCACAAAAACGATAATTGTATTCATCTAAACAATTTACACAAATGTATATAGCATCTTTAGTCATAATAGCCCCAAGCTGGAAACAACTCCAGTATACTTCAGTGTGTGACTGGTTAGTCATAAACTGTGGTACTTTATAAACTGGAATACCATTCAGTGGTAAAAGGAAGAGAACTATTGGTATACACAACTTGGGTAATCTCTTGGAAATTACACTAAGTGAGAAAAGCCATTATCAAAAAATTATATGATTCCATTCATGTAACATTCCTGGAATGACAAAATTATATAGATGGGGAACAGATTAGTTGTTGCCATGAGTTGGGAAAAGAAGAGGGAAGAAGGCAGGTGGGCTGTAAAAGGTAGCAGAAGGCATCTTTGTGATGGAACTGTTTTGTATATCAGCTGCAGTAGTGGTTACATGAACCCATATATGTGATAAAATTATATAGAACTAAAACACACACACACACACATATACAGTGCATGTAAAACTGTTGAAACTTGATTAAGCTCAGTGGATTGTGTCAATATCAATTTCCTGGTTGTGATACTACACTATAGTTATGTAAGGTGCCATCTCTGGGGGAAACTAGAGAAAGAGTATACAAGATTTTTCTCATATTTCTTACAGTGAAAATTCTGTGAATCTACAATTATCAAAAATAAAAAGTGAAATAAGGAGAAAAATGAGTGTACTACAAAGATAAATTAGGTTTGGAAATGTTGAGTTTGAGAAACTGGAAAAGTCTAGTAGGATGTTCGTAGGACAGTTACATAGAGGAAGAATGGAAGACTAATTGGGGTATTGGTAAATCTGAGAGTTGTTTGCATAGAAATAGGAAAGTCTTTGGTGAGATTGCCCAGGGAGTGAGAATAAAGCCATGATCATAATTAGAGCTCACATAATTGACCTATCATTGTCAGACATTGTGCATCCTGTAGACATGTTCCTTACTCACTCTTCACAACAATCCTATGATGTAGCTACTATTAAATCCACTTTACAGATGAGGAAGCTAAAGCATAGAAGGGTTAAGCAACTTGCCAGGGTCACACAGTTGGTAATCAGAGGAGCTAATCTATGTGACTCCAGAAGTTAACTTGCCACCAGCGTGAAAGAAAAGCACTGAATAAAATCACAAGAATATGATCATTTCAAGTTTTGGCAGAAACTAGAAAAACAAGTAGAGGAGATAACCCCATTAAGACCCATGTTCTAGATCCTGATCCTTTATGGGGATTTATTCTAGTCCTGTCCTTCAGGTCTTGGAGGCACATCCTTGTTACTTGTTATCAAGGGGAAATGCATAAATTCTGTGTGTACAAGATTGTTAGATGCTGGGTAGCTTCTGAGAAGCATGTGGTCCATGGAAGTGATGGGTGGGACTGGTCAAGGTCTATTCAGGGAGTCAGTGGACCATGGGAGGGAAGTAAGAGACTTGTCCAGGACTGAAAACTGGGAGGTGTATATGGGTGTGTCATATTGGAGGAACTGGGGGAAGGGAATGGAATGAAGGTCAGCTGTGAGGAAGCTGAGGCGAGAGGAGGAGAAATAAGCTGAATCCAGGGCTGTGGAGAGGGTATCGTGGCCTGCCTTTCCACAAGGTCTGGAATAACCAGGCACCTCCCTTGAAGGGCAGAGCTGGGACTCACACAGCCCATTTGCCTGACCTAGACTTGGACTTCCCATGTTTTCTTTTCACAAAATTAGTCAATTGAAAGAAATCAACAGAATTGATCAGTTGTCTGGTTTCATGTAGACATAACATAAAAGCCTTACCAGCTTTCAGGAATAAGGGATAAAATGTGGTTTTGTTCTTTCTTAATTCCTCCAGTTGATTTGTATTATAATTCCTGCATAGGTAGCTAAAAACGAAATCCCTAAAACATAGTGAAAAGCTACGACTGAGGAAATTTCAAAATGATATTAATATAATTAATGTTGACCTGTGGAAACCCCCACTTGAATTTTTCTTAGGGCACTTTTTTTGGGAACTATCATACTGTCATCTTTATAATTCATCAGCTTTTGCTACAATAACATTAGAAAGAATACTTCTGGATTAAATGTGTGAATACAGGTGTAGGGCAGAGACAATATCTTAGTCTATTCAGGCTGTTAACAACAAAATACCATAGACTGGGTGGCTTATTAACAACAGAAATTGTTTCTCTTGGTTCTGTAGGCTGGAATCCGACATCAGGATGTCAGCATGGTTGGGCTCTTTAGGACCCTCTTCCAGGTTGCCAATTGCTGACTTCTCAACTTCTTGTTGTATTCTCACCTTGTGGAAAGAGTTATAGAGAGCTCTTTGGGGTCCCTAATGGGATTAGTGCCACTAATCCCGTTTATAAGGGCTCTACCTTCATGACACAATCACCTCCCAAAGACTTTCTAATATCATCACCTTGGGGATTAGAATTTCAACAGATAAATTTGAGAGGGACACAAACATTCAGACCATAGCAGTGAGTCTGCAGTGTCAAAAAATTAAGGCAGTTCTCAAAACCTAAAAGGTTATTTGCAAACACATACACACACACACACACACACACACACACACACACACTCTGCAGCTTGAAGGGCATACTTTGGCTAAAGTCTGGGACAATTTGAGCATCAGAATAATGGCACTAAAATATTACAACTTATTAAATAAAAAATTTTAAAGGCCATGGGTTCATAGTGATACTAAAAAGAAAGGAAACAGTGGTGCAGAAAGCTATGCTTCATAGAATTTCAGCTAATTAATGTAGAAGGAATGATAGAATTAGATAGTAACTATTTTGAAATTTCTAATAAATTCAGCAAAGAGTGTTAATGGATGCTAAAATCATATTAGGGATTCAGAATACTCTCAAAAATCTCACCCCACAGGTGATTTAAATTACTACAAAGGGGAAAATGTTCCTCTACAGTGGAAAGATCTGGAGGACATCACCTTCCCCAACCTGGCATCACCAAGAGGGAGACCCCTGATATTATCTGCTTCCTGATGAGTTGTAGTAAGATGAATACAACATCATCTACGTAGTACTCGACAAAAATGTTAATATAATCACAAGGAAACAATCAGACAAATCCAGAATGTGGGACATTCTGTAAGACAGGTGGCTAATATCTTAGGGACCATTCTTGCTGTGGAAAAACCAAACAGAAACAGTATCCAAATATACTATTTGGACCTTGATTAGAAACCTAGATTCCCCTGTCTAATTTGCAAAGACCATAAAAGACATTTTAGAAACAATAGGGGAAATTTCAGTGTAAACTGTTTATAAGATAACCTTTATGAATTAATTTTTTTTTATCCAGGATAGTATATTGTAGTCATGTAAGAGAACACCCTTATTCTTAGGAGTCATGTGCTGAGGTATTTACAGGTAAAGTTTTATCTCTACTTTCAAATAGCTAATTTTATAGTGGATTTATGATCTGATACAATTGCTTTAGGCCTTTAATTTATTGGTGACGTGTTTGAACTTTCCTTATTTCTCAAAGTTATGACAGTTCATTTTAAATCCCTCTGTGGTAGTCCAAACTTTGACCCCAATTTTTATCTGCTTTTTGATTCCTTTTCACCTCCATACCTTCTTAGCAACGATGAAGCAAATGCCTGGATTTGTATTAATCTTCTGTGTCCTTCAGAATCTTCTACTCGCATCTCAGTCAGCAGGTTTGGGTTAGCATATAAGCCTGTAGGATTCTTACCATTTTATTAGACTCTCCTGACAATTTGGCAAGAAGCATTTAGTGTTTTCCTTCTTTCCAGCTAGTCTTTGCCTGAAAATGAATCTAGCTCAGTTTCCTAGACATTGTTCATTTACAAAAAAGTCAGGGGCTTTTATATAACCACTTAAAACTCCTTTTGCTAACTAATTCTTTGATAATAGATGATATTCTGTGTGTAAGTGTTTTACATCTTTTTCTCAAGATTTGGCTCCCACGTTTCCCATAAAGTGCTTCACCTTTGAGTGGTAGCCTGAGTCAGCTGTATTGTGCCTTTTTCTCCAAAGTGACCTCACCATAACCTGGGGAGCATGGCAGGACAGGAAATACCTTCCTTTTCATGATGAGGAAGTGGAGGCTGGAGAAGCTGGTATATTAATTCATTCTCATGCTGCTATAAAAAACTGCCTGAGACTGGGTAATTTATAAAGGAAAGAACTTTAATTGACTCACATTTCCGCATGGCTGGGGAGGCCTCAGGAAACTTATTAATACAATCATGGCAGAAGGGGAAGCAAACACATCCTTCTTCACATGGCAGCAGGAGAGAGAAGTTCATAACAAAGAGAGGAAAAGCCCTTTATAAAACCATCAGATCATGTGACAACTTGCTCACTATCACAAGAACAGCATGGGAGAACCTCCCCCATGATCTAATTGCCTCCCACAAAGTCCCTCCCCAAACACATGGGGGTTGCAATTCAAGATGGAATTTTGGGTTGGGCACAGCCAAACCATATCAGCCAGGAAGGAGCCTTTGTCACTCACACAACTAATTAGCAGGTTTGTGATAGAAATAGGGTCTGGGCTTCCTGGTTCTTTGACTAGAGCTTTTTCTCCTTTGCATGTTTTCTCTTGGCAATGTTCAAAATCTGCTCCTAGCCATCTTCAAAGTGACATTTCCTTCATTTATGATAATGCATTGAAAAACTGCTGCAGGTCCAGACTAGGACAGATACTGGGGACAAAGATAAACATTAACCTCAAGCCTCTTATGTTTGGTTCAAAAAAACTAGACATTAGATATTACAGATACTGTAGAAACTATGTATTATATAGCAGATATTTGATATTATAGGAAAGGAAGGTGGACAAGTTGTTTAGAGCCACTTCAGTAGTCTTCAGGATCTTTTTTAATTCTCTGCAGTTTTTTGGACAGAATCTGCTATATATATATATATATATATATATATATATATATATATATATGTGTGTGTGTGTGTGTGTGTGTGTATTTAAACAAAAATATGTTTCTTTTTACTATTAGAAGTTTTAAATAAACATACATCTATGATGATTTCTTTGGTTCTAGAACAAGCATAGGTCTGGGGAAGTTTTAGAAAGACAGTATCAGATCACACCTTATAATATTTCATCCTTTGATGTTGTCTTTCTTTGTACATCTACAAAATAGTGAAAGCCAATGTGTCACCCTAAGATGAGTTCACTGAGAGGCAGAGAATACAGGGAATCCTTGTAAATCCCTTAGAATCCCTAGAACAGAAAAATGAGAGTAGAGTTGCTAAAAGATGTCTGATATCTATCAGATCTTAACTTCATGAACTTCTGTTTTGGCAAACAGGGCTTGACCTTGGATGGGTCAAATAATGAATGATATTTTATAGGAATCTTTATTATCCATGTCAGGTGATGTAGCTTCATTCTCATCATAGGCAAGTTGATATTTATCTAGTATGCACCTGTCTCAGTAGTTACAATATTGATGTTATTTCACATCATCTGTTAGTAACTGCTGCCCCATGAGAACGTTCACCTCTGCTCTCTCAGCATCTTCTCTGGGACTGGTTTCCCCATTCCCACTTCCAAATTCAGCCACCCAAGGATTAATGCTTGGTGTGGCAAGGACACTGATTGTCACATATTTTGAATATCTCTTTTTCCCTAGTTATTATACTGTAGTTTTTAATTTCTTGCCAATCAATTGCACAATTCTTTCTCTATGATACCTTCATACCTTAGAAGTTGGCAAACTCACTATTAAGCTATATTTCAAAACCATGACATCAAGTGAAAAATCACAATCTTAATTTTTAAATTTAAAATAGTAAAAGTACATATGTAAGACAGCATTCTTATTCCTTTATGGTTGATAGAGAAGCTGCTTCTTTTTGGAATATAGAGACTACAGTTCAAGAGGAAAATTTAAATGGAATCAAGCATGAGGGAGCCTGGCATACCTGAGATGCTCTGTGAACACTGGTAGTTGGAGGCAAGGTTGCTTCATGGGGAGGGGAGAGCTGCTTGGTGGGCATCACCTATCTTCCCATGTGTTTGATTTTAGCGGCAACCTTCTTTGGTCATTGACATCTTCTCTGCACCTCATCTTTGCCAACAGAGCTCATGTAGTGACCTTCCAGGAGCTGGCTTTAGCTGTCCCCCACAATGCTCCCTCTTGAATGTGGACTCAAGCCCATCTGCTGTCTTCCAGACTGATCTTTGTGTTTAAGTTTCACCAAGATAGGACCCCAAGTCTTTCTGGGATCAATACTTTCTTAATGCCAAGACCCCAGTCCTTAGTTCATGTTTGGTTAAACATGGTTTTTCTTAACTGTCAGAAATACTAGACTCATTAAATTATTTTATAGTTGCATTAAAAACATTTCTGTCCAATCTCCATGAGTGTATGCTTTAGTATACAATTTCATGTATCTACTACTTACACACAGCAGCTGCACATTTTCAGCTACTTAGGTGTTTGGCTGTTTTTCAGATTCAGAAAAAAAGTAATTGCATCTGGTATGAGACGTGCAGAATGGCAATTCTTGTATTTTCTCTTGCTCTTTCACTATAATGGATGTCATACTAGTAGCCAGTCAGAAGCATGTTCATTTAAAATGATTCCTTTTACAAACAAGAAACAGGACTTTGAGTGCTGTACATCAGTTGCCAACCTAATAAGATAATCTGCTTTTCCTTTCAAAGTCCACTCTAATCTTAAAGCAGAAATCTTCTCTCTTCTCTTTGTAATAGTCACTGGATAAAGCTTCTGTTATCATAATCCTATTAAAATGTATTCACTTTTGCAGTACACCTTGATGATAGTATTATCCTTCTAAGCACCTAGGGAGAAGGGTGATAAAAGACAAATCTATTCAAAATTTTAGGAAAAAATAGTTGCAGAGATTGAGTGGGTATGGTAAAAGCTTAGAAATGAATAGCAACTAATATCTGTAGCAGGAAAGAGTAAGCATTAATTCATGAGTTAGGCTTCTATTTAGGCTCTGATTGGGAAAGGTAGTAATTTTACTACAGAAATGTCCTGCACCAATCCCATGGGTCTGCATAGGTGAATGCTGGCTAAACTGAATTTTCTGAGCACTAATACACACCTGTGGCATTTCGAATACATTATTCTTTATTGGCACTAATGGCTTTGAAGTTGCAACACCATTTGAAAAAATAAATAAGGCTGGGTGGGGTGGCTCATGCTTGTAATTTCAACACTTTGGGAGGCTGAGGTAGTGGGATCACCTGAGGTTGGGAGTTCAAAACCAGCCTAACCACATGGAGAAACCCCATCTCTACTAAAAATACAAAATTAACTGGGTGTGGTGACACATGCCTGTAATCCCATCCGCTCGGGAGGCTGATGTAGGAGAAGCACATGAACCCGGGAGGTGGAGGTTGCGAGGAGCCGAGATCACATCATTGCACTCCAGCCTGGGCAACAAGAGTGAAACTCTGTCTCAAAAATAATAATAAATAAAAATAATTAGCTTTGACAGGATATGTGCAATCAGAACCAAAATTAATGAATTGACTGCTGAGAACCATAGCTAGTACTCAAACTTTCAGTTGGTATAGATATTGTGCTTTCTTCTCTTCATTTTGTATAAGCAATTAAAATTCATGGTGACTTCTGACATTTTTGCCATGAGTGAGGGGATCTCTAACTTTCCCTCTCAGAAGAACCAAAGGTGGCAAATTTTAGTTATTTATTCCTGATATGATCATCCTGTTTTAATCTAACTTCACTGATGTGAAAGCTACAAAAAATGACTTGCCATTTCCACAGGCCTTCCTGTATACCTTTTGCTTCAAATCAACGTGCATTTTCAAGCATCTCTGTATCTCTCACTAGCCTCCAGCACTAGGCTTTTCATTTATTTCTATATAGTTCTAGCTAAGTCACTTAATGGTATATTTCAGGTGTGGCTCTGATCCATATCATAGAAAATTATCCACTTTCATTCACAAAGATTTCACCTGAAGGTTACTTACAAATTACTAGAAGCTTAATGTTTAATGTTATTAAATGTCCTCTCAGTTGTAAAATGTATACACAAAATTTGTATATTTGCAAGAAACCTGTAGATTTCCTATCTATTTTACCTTTTGAAAACCTGGAGAATTACTTTTTTTAATACGTTAAGTTGACTTGACTTATGCTTTCCCCTTTTAGGCACTGTCATATGATTTGATAGACATTTATGAAGCTTCCTGGGATATGTCATGTTCCACTCTTGAGGTAGTTGGTGACTAAATTAAACACAAAATGGAGTTGTAATAGCTTATGGCTTGAATTAAGGGCATTTTAGGATTGACTTTCTCCTCAACTAAAGAGCAAGCATGTTTTATAGGACAAAAGCCCAAACTAAAGCTCATCATTTTGAAATAAAATATTTATGAAACAAGTTCTGTATTTTCCTTTTCTGGGCTAAGTCTAAAATTCCATAATGTGGGTATTTCTTATAGAAACTTGTCATGAATTGTTCCAGCGCTGATATTTAATCACTCACTTTTCCATTGTGTTTCACATCTAAGTTGCTGGTTTGCTGGGACAGAAGCAGCACTCTTTCTTTACATTAGAGAGGAACACTTTAAATGCCCAGCAGCTGCTGAGGCTGAAATCTGGTATAGTTCCATTTTTTTGAGAAGTAATAATGCTAGGTAGTTTTAGTTCTCCATTTTGAAATGGAAATACTGCATTGATTTAATTTAATGTATATCCAAATTGCATACACTTATGTGAGTTTCTTTGCTTGATTTCATTTTGAGGACCCCATCTAGTGAGACAGAGAGAGGCTTCATCCAGTCTCCGTGCTTCTTGGCCTATTGGCCTCAGCAGGGCTGGTTGACAGGGAGTGGATAGTTCAGAAATGAGCAAAGCAGATGTGGGCTGTAGCCTCAGGGGGATATCAAGCCATAAAGGGCCATTTACTCCTCCCCCAAATGTGCCATAAATGCTTTTTCCTAGGACTCGTGGTGATCCAGTCTCTGGCCTTCTCCCACTTCACCCCTCCAGTTGTTCCTTCCCTTCGGACCTGGATTTAGAACTGAGCTAACCCACTCCTCAGTTCTTTGGACACTTTCACTGACAGTCCATGCAAGGTCCCTCTCTTGTGAATTTATTTGCCTCTTAACTCCTAATGATAACATTCATCCCTCCTTCCCAAAGTGTTCACTAGAATGTGTTTGGTATGAGAATGGTGATGTGTGATTCTTTATAAAATATGCGGTCATTGTGTGCAAGTGTAATTTTGTGTTAATGTGCTATACTTCTTATTATTTCTTAGCTTTTCCCTTTAATACATTTTAAACATCTATTCATGTGTGTATAGCTAGTTCATTGCTTCTACTACTGAGTGATTGTTTTGGAGGAAATCCCCTATGCATTACTTACCTGTTCTCCTAGAGCTCCTGTCCACCTCAGTGGCCTCCTCTCCCACCAGTTTTTCACACCCTGCCATTCTAGCCATGGTGTCTTCTTTACTTTCCTCTAAAGAAGCAAAAGGTCTTTGCAACTCCCATTTGCCCCTGTGACCACCACCTAAGTATAATTTATTATTATATATATTTAGATTTCTTCTTAAGTGTAATTTAATTCAGGAAACATTTTCTGATCTTCCGTTTCAGAACACGTTTAGCCCTCCTTTCTGTGTTTATTGTACCCTGTACTTCCCTTGTTGAAACCAAGGTCACACATTGTTATAATGCTGTACTAGCCAATAAGCTCCCAAGGGCCTGGCTCATGTCTGCCTTGCTCACTGTTTAATGGTTGACTTCTCAGTAATTAGCCTAATGTCTAGAACATAGTAGATACTCAATAAAAATGTTTTGTTGATTGAATAAACAAATGTGTGAATGAAATCAAGACATGACCACTGAATCCAAGAAGTTTTTAGTGCTCCCAAAGACCTAACCAGTAAGTAATAACATTTCCCTCTTACTGAGAAGGAAACTGAAGCTCTGAAAGATAAAATAAATTGTTAAAGTCACACATAGATAAGTTATGGAGTTGGGATTTAAACACATGTTTATCTGACTCTGTATGGTCATATTTTAGACTCAGAAGCCTTTGGGGACTCAAGTATGGCTTTTTCTCATGGATTAATTTGTTATAATTACTACCCGCCTACCTGTGGTTATCTACCATTTCTTAGCCCGCCTCTTCTGGAGCTGTAGGCTGAAGGGGAAGATAACAGACTGATTCATTAAGAAATCTTTATTGAGCACCTACTAAATTCTGGGTACTATCTTAGGGACACAGCGGTAGGGTAAAAGGCAAAGTCTCTGTCCCAGTGGAGCTTACATCCTCATGGGGGACACAAGGAGCAAGTAAAAGTAGAGTTTCAGATGATAATAAGAGGCTTGAGAGTGAGCCACTGCCAGTAGTGGATATTTAGACTGGTTGATCAGGATATTTGAATAAAGATGTGAATGAGGAGGAGCCAGCCATGAAAAAAATCCAAGGCAAAAGTGATCCAGACAGAACAATGGGGCTGGGGTGGAGGGTGGAAAAACAAGTCTGGTGGTGTAAGGAAAAAGAGGTATTGAGATTGCAGCATGGTGAACACGTGTGAGAGGAGAAGAGACAAGGTGGATAGATAGGCGTAGGTATGACACATCACACAGAGCTATATAGGACATGATGAGGACTTTGGATATCATCGTGAGTGTGGCAGGAAGCCATCTAAAGGTTTTTAAGCCAGAGACTCTGTGATCTATGTTTTTAAAAAGATCAGTTTGGTCAATGATAGGAGGAAACAAGAGTAGAAGAAGAGTGACCATTTAGGAGATGATGGTGATAGCCTGAAGTTGTAGGTGTGAGAATGGTGAGAAGTGGTCAGATCTGGACACATTTCAGAAGTAGAGTAAATAGCATTTACTAGTTCATTGAATGTGTGCCTGGAGAAAAGGAAGAGAATGGAGTTCAGGAGGTGAGAGAAAGGAAGAGAATGGAGTTCGGGAGGTGAGAGAATCAACTGTAGGGGAATGACAGAGCCATTAACTAAGGTGGGAAAGGCTGACAGTGGAGCACGTTTCAGATGGAAGGCTGGGGGGCTGTGTTGTGGACATGCTTAGTTTGAGATATCTGCTAGACATTCAGAGACCTTGTCAAGAAGGAAGTTACAATAAAAGCCTAGGGCTCAGAGGAGAGGTTAGATCTTGAGATGTAAACATGAGAGTCTTCTGTGTTTAGGTGGTGCTAAAGCCAGACCTCTGGAGATCATTTAAGGAGTGAGGGAAGCTAGAGAAGAGAGTGGAGGGCTTAGCCTCAGAATACCTAACCACTTACAAGTCAGGAATTTGAGGAGCAACCAGCAAGAGAGATTGAAGAAATGACCAGTTAGGTAAGAGGGTGGTGTGGGGTGCGGGAGGCAGGGAGAGACAGAGAGATGTTTACTACTATTAGAATCTTTATTTCACCTACGGAACACCAAATATTTGGAGTTTTTCCTTACGCCACCAACAAAGCCTGTAATTCTCCAGACACTAACTAGGTGTCCTACAATTCAATTCAATTCTAACACTACCTGGAGTTAGCATCATACCCTGCAAGTTAGGTGCTCAGTTCCATAAGACTGCCCCCATTTTAGACACCAGTCACAAGTTTGGGTCACCCATATTTCTGACTGACCAGCTATAAATTGTGATTCCCATGACCCCTTCTTTAGGTTTGATACTTTGTTTATGGCTGACAGAAGTATTCTGTTACAGGGAAAATAGTTTACTTGCTATTACCAATTTGTTATAAAAAATGCAACTGTGAAACAACCAAATAAAAGCACTACATAGGACATCTCTTGCAAAGGGGGTTGAGGGGACACAGAACTTCCATGTCATCTTTGGGTTTGCCACTACTCCAGGCACCTTGATATTTTCAGCAAACACTATTCTTTAGGGTTTTTTATGGTGGTTCCATTAGCTATGCCTGACTGATTAAATCATTAGTCACTGATTAGTTCAATCTCCAGCCCCTCTTCCCAGTGGACTGGGCTGCAAGTCGAAATCCTCTAATTATGCCTTGGTCTTTCTGGCAACCAGCCCCCATTCTGAAGCTATCTAGGGGACCCCAGTCATCAGTCACATCATTAGTATAAACTTGGGTATGGTTGAAAGAAACTCATGAACAATAAAAGACACTCCTCTCACCCCTATCACTCAAGAAATCACAAGGATTTTAGAAGCTGTATGCCAGGACCCAGGGATGAAGATCAACTATGTATTTGTTTTTTAAAATTTATTTTTATCATTCTTAGGCCTTTGCATCCTTATAGCTTAGCTCCCATTTATGAGTGAGAATATTCGATGTTTGGTATTCCATTCCTGAGTTACTTCACTTAGAATAGTCTCCAGTTCTATCTATGTTGCTGAAAATACAATTAGTTCATTCCTTTTTATGGCTGAGTAGTATATATGTACATATATATATGATGGAATATATATGTATGTATGGAATATATATGTATATACACCACAATTTCTTTATCCATTCTCTGAGTGATGGGCATCTGAGCTAGCTCCATATTTTTACAATTGCAAATTGGGTTGCTATAAACATGCGTGTTCAAGTATCTTTTTTGTATAATGACTTCTTTTCCTCTGAGTTGACGCCTAGTAGTGGGATTGCTGGATCAAATGGTAGTTCTACTTTTAGTTCTTTAAGGAATGTCCACACTGTTTTCTATGGTGGTTATATTAGTTTACATTCTCGGCAGTAGTGTAGAAGGGTTCCCTTTTCACCACATCCATGCCATTTTTATTTTTAATTTTTGTGGGAACATACTAAGTGTATATATCAATGATTTATTTCTTACTATTTCACGATACCACAGTATTCAAGAATAATGGTCAGCTGGGTCATTGTTGCTGAAAGGTCACGTAAGGAAAGGACACTGGTCACTGGATTTGGCAAAAACTGGGCTCATCAGTGACCTTCTCAAGACCTTTTGCTCATAGTGTGCTGAAAAGCTAATGTGTGTGCTTTTTTATTTGCTGTTTATATTTTTATGAATCAAGTTGTGTTTTGTAGGTACCACAGGTCATATTACTTTGACTTTACAGGTATTACTTCTGTGAATCAAATATTCTGTTCTGCAAATTACCACCCCCAAGTTTTTTTCTAAGAGTTGTTACTCACATTCAGGATGTTCTTTCTTTCTCAAGTAGAACTTTCACTCCGTTATCTGCCCTACCTGCTATGATGTGAATTTTTGTGTCTTCTCCACCCCAAAATTCATATGTGAAAAATCCCAACTCCCAAGGCTGTAGTATTAGGAGGTAGGGCCTTTGGAAAGGTGATTAATTCATAAGGGCCTTGCCGTTATGAATTAGAGCTAGCTAGTCGCTTCTACTATTTGTGGACACAGCTAGAAGATGCCTTTCAGCAACCAAGAGGTAGACCTCACCAGACAGCAAATCTAATGGAACCTTAATTTTGGGCTTTCTAAAATTAATTTCTAAAATTTTTTTAGAAGTTTCACTTCTAAAACTGTGAAAAAATACTTATTTTTTTTTTTATCAGCTATCCAGTTCATCATATTTTATTATAGGAGCCCAAGCAGACTGAGGCACTACCTAACTGCTTGAGGGGCCTAAAGCCTTTAAACTTATTTTCTGAGAAGTGACAATCTACCAGATATCAAAGCTTCTGTCCAATTTGTTTAAGAACAGTGTGGCTGAGTCTGAGTAAAATTAATAATTTAGTTAGCATTTATAATTTGCCAGGCATTGCTCTAAATACTTTGTGTTTATTAAGTAATTTAATCCTAAGGGCAACCTATGAGCTAAGTTCAGTTGTTACTCCATTTTATGGATGAAGAAACTGACATACAGAGAGGGTAAACAAATTGCCAAAAATCAATCATCTAGTTAGTGGGGGGCCTGAGCACCCAAAGCCTGGGCTTTTTTAACCAACAAGATTGTCTTCATCCATTCATCAGCTGTGCTGGACAACTTGAGCATTGAGGATAGACAGGCATAACAGGCACCTTCTCCTCTGAAGAACTCACTGCCACACTCAGCTCCTGCTTGCAAGGCTTCCTTAGCCTAGCTGTGTGAATTGAGATTGTGCATGTTGTGTCTGTGATTTCACCCCGCAAAAAAATTCTAGAAAATGACCAGTGGGCATGAAAATAACTTTAATACAGGGATGGCAGAGAAGGTATTACTCTCTAGTTCAAGTTAGTGAAAAGATAATTTACACAATGTAAGTGGCCTGCCAGAGGTCCCAAAAAGCTACCAATTGTGATTGCTGTTTTATTTGGAGATTATAAATATTGACACATTATAATTTTCCAGCTCCCCTTTTCTGTCAGCAATAAGGACACTAAAGATCTGGTTAAAATTAATTACTTCATTTGCATATATCTTGTTAATCACTCATTCCTTATAAATTGGAATATTTTCTTATCTTAGAAAATAAAGATAGCAAGAACACTAGAAGGGATAAAAGCTTAAATCTATACTAGTTTTCACTTCTTCAAAAATAAAGGCAGTGTTTTGTTCTCTTAGGTATTTAATTTCTTGGGTTGAAGGAGAGTTTCCTCTTACTTATACAAAATAGATGATGAGAAAAGAAAAAAAAATTGGGGGTGGGGTGGGGTGGTTTGTAAAAATACCTTATACTTTATTGGTTACTTACATTGAGCCTTAAGAAAAAGATTTTCAGTTATTTACATAGATGTATTAGCTGTGAAATTAATGATTAATATACCTGAATTAGCTGCAAAACTTTGTAGCAACAATTTATTGGTAAATTTCATCCCCCAAGATTGGGCTAGGCAATAAATCCCCATCATCTTGATACTTTCATATTCCTGCCACTTGGTCACAGAAGCAAATATTTGAAATCACCAAAAACATCAAAAGATTATGCCATAGACTCCTTGTGTTTTATTGCTTTTATTTTTGTCTTCACTTTTCTAAGAAACTAATAAAAAATGACACTCACAACCACATGGTAGAGGAGAGAGTGTGGCTTATGTGAGGAAAGGAATGGGACCAACCAGCATCAAATGCCTCGTGGATCCTGGGGCTGTACTAGACACTTCAAACACATTATCTAATTTAATTCTTCTAACAACATATAGAGGTAGGTGTAATTGCTCTTAATTTACCAGCGACAAGCCCTGAACTGAAAGCTCTAGACATGAAATCTCCAGGCTTATGGCAGCTTGAGCTAAATGGAACCCAGGTTGAAAAAATCTTGCACCCAGTACTTACTGAGTAGGTTGATGGAAAGTTGTTTCCATGCGTGCTGTTTTTGCTATGGTTTTCCTTTTGTAGTGAAGAAGGATTAGCGCTCTTACAAGACCTTTCTCCGACTGTGGTAATTTGAATACGTAAATCTACCTTTCTCTCAGGCTTACTTGAGGAGGGCAAGACATTTATAAAGAAATAATCACACAGCTCACAAGGGTTACTTGGAGCCTTAAGTTAATGATCTCACATTCTCTTGACTTGGGAGACAACTGCATTTTAACTCACAAATAGCCACATTAAAAAAAAAATCAGCAAATAAAATTTCTCAAAAACTAAGAAAGCATGTAAGGCTATAGAGTATTCTTACTTGTATTAACTAAAAATACCAGTTGTCATTATTTAGTTTTGTTTTCCTGATTAAATGCTCCTCTTGTCCAGCAAGAAAGAATCATATCTTTGTCATCTTTTATTTTTTTATTTTTGGGTCATGAGGATGGACCTCTCATGGCTTGTGCTGTTGGCGAGTTTTCACGAGATCTGATTAAAATTGTGGCACCTCCTCACCACACCTCTTGCTCCTATTCCTGCCATGTGAGATGCCTACTCCCCTTTTGCCTTTTGCCATGAATTTCTATCAACTGTACTATGCTCTAAAGACAGCCTTGGGATTTTCTTTGGTGTTGTAGTAGTTTGTGTGTGTGTGTGTGTGTGTGTGTGTGTGTGTGTGTGTGTGTGTCCTGCATTTTCACATGCAAATGCCTCTGTGTGTTTCATGATTTCTGAACATGGGATTAGGACACATGGACTGCAAAAGGATTTTGTCTGACTTGTGAATTTATTTGCAGTGAACATCTTAAGATGGTGTTCCACTGCAGTATTTAAAATGATAAATAAACACACAGTGTCCCACCTGTTCTGACAAGAATGAAATCAGGGATTGGTACAGAAAGGGTCTCTAATACCTGTACACACTAACGTGCAGTTTGTGTATGAAGCATCGCTCCTAACCTTAGCGACATTGGGGGTTTTACTATATTTAATAGTCATACAGATCAGTGTTGATAGACATGTAGTATTTTAGCAATCAGATATGTTTTTTTTTCTCTTCTTTCAACTTCATGCTTTAGCAATATCAGACTATTTATAGCTTCCTATAGTTTTTTGAACACTAGAGTGGAGATGTAGAAAATGTAGGCTGCAAAAACCTCATTCCTGTTTTGGCCTGAACTCTGTGTGGCTTATTAGCTATAGGATCTTGGGCAGATTAGTTTCTCTAAGGTTTTCATTTCCTATCAATAAAATGGGGATGAATCTCTTGTGAAGATTGAATGAAACAGTGAACCCAAAGTGCTTATTTTTAGCACAGTGCACACAGAACCACTGAATGAATATTATGATTATCATCAGCATCATCCACACCTGATACTATTGTATATTTCGTACCTTTGCATCTGTTTCCTCTGCATCTTTTCCCAGTTTGTCTTCTTTCCAGCACACTCCTTTTCATTTTTTTTTTTTTTTAAAGAATGTCACTTCCTTGAGGAAGGTTTTCTTCATGTCCAACCCAGGCACAATAATTTGTTCCTCTTTAGTGCTCCTTCTTCACCTTTTACTTGATTCATCTGTGGCCCTACACACCCTGCCATGATGGTTGTTTACAGGGCAGGTCCCCTTGTGTAGACTGTGACTGTTAGGAGGGGCTGTCTCTCTTACTCATCACTGTATCCCAGCACAGTACCTGGCAGACAGAGGGTGCACCATGGATGATTACTCAATTGAATTTCTGACAGTCACAAGCTGTTCTGAATCTGGCATAAATGGGCCCAAGGATTCTGAATCTCAGAATTGGCAATGTTTAACAATAAACATGACCTCTCCACCTGTAGCATCAAGTTGGGATCTGTTGTTAAGCTTTAAAAACAAAACCAAACAAAACAAAATCCAATCTGAAATTGTGGTTAGAGGAATTTTAGTGCAACACTGTAGACAATAGAGATGAAAAGAAAATGACCTGATTATGACTAGATCCTTTATGATAACAGAATAGACTTTGAGCAAGCCTTATTGATGTGGCTTTGCAAGTAATAGTTTCACATGTTTGCCCTGGGCCTCACTGCTCTGGCTGCAGGCCTCCTGCTACTGCTGCTCCCACATTTTATGTAACCGTCATACAGTTTTGATGTATATGTATATTTTAATATTCTCAGAAAGCTCTAGAACAAAACCTTTATGAATACAGAGGGTGTATTCTCATGTCTTACCTGGAAATGGATGGAATACATTTGTTGTAGACAAAGGAGTCTAAGTATCAAAATGATTCTCTAAAGTAATACAAAACAATCCATTAAAAACTCTTTTTGTCTTAATCATATTATATTGAACATATTTATATTTGAACTAGATTTCTTCTCTTTGATTATGACTTTTAATGGAAAATGATGGAAAAACTTTGAAATAATAAATTGACCAGTATCTCTCAAACTGATCTGGGGCTATATTCTTGGGGCTCCATGTGTGTGTTGGGAGAATTTTGGAGGTTAGGGCTTTTGTTCTAATGCTCATCTGCAACTAATCTAAGGGTCTTCTGGACCATCCTGTAATGAATACTGGGCTTCCATTCTGCTCCTGCAGGTGCCAAATAGTCTAAGGAGAAAGACCAGGAGGGGCCAAATGACATCACTCCTCACAGTGGAATGCACCTGCTTGATCCCAAAGAAACTGCATCTTAGCAGTCAGCACCACATTTACGTTTCCAGAGATGATTCAGTTTTAGCAAGAGCATATAAATTTGTCACAGTAAAGTAATATTGTTAGTTGGATTTTACTGATTTTGTGGCTTTATTTGCATTTAATTTAAAAATTTGCTTTAGTTTGATGGTTGCTTAAAAGAGCAATAAGTGTAGGGGTTTAGTTTTACATTTACGGATATTTAAATAACATAATTTTTAATGTAATGCATCATTATGTCTTGGGGATTTTTTTCCCTCAATTGTCTGAAAGCTAATCATGTAACCAGTCCATTTTGAGAAACGCTGCAATGGGTCCCATTTATGATGCTGATTTTTCTGGAATAGTTTGTCAGTGACCAAACAGCCTTTTATATGGCACACTGTATGCCATAGGCACTCAATAAATCCTCATGATACGAGGAGAGCCCTTGGGTCCTGCCCTAATTCTGCCACATGCTTATGAGCAAGCTCTGGCTGATACAACCAAGAAAGTGCTTGGATTGAAGGATCTCTTTAGCTCCTTCCATCTCTAAAATTTGAGTCAACAAACCTGAGATACTTCTGCTATTTGTTTACTTTTCTGCCTCACTGTGTCACCTAGCCTGACCCATAAAATTGGATTTGTTTTTTCAACTTCTTAGACATCAGCAACAACAATGCCATCTTTGAGTTCATTCAATCAGCTTTCTTGAGACATAAACTCACCTTTCTTGTTGGAAGTTGTAAAGTCCTTTTATTTTTCTGGAAAGAAAAGAAATAAAAGGAAGGCACTTAACCTAGGCCTTTGGACATATAGAACTAACACATCACTTTGGAAAGAACTTTAACATCTCAGACAAAGGCTGAAGAATGTTAACAGTCTCCTCCTGTCTCTGATCCTGAGGCCATTCGTTCTCTTGGTGTGAAATCTCCCCTGGTCTGTGACAGACCTGGACGCTGACCGCAGCCTTGCACACCGTCCTGACCGCAGCCTTGCACACCGTCCCGTTGGGGCTTGGGGGAGCAGGAACTGCTCAGTTATGGGAGACAGAAGCTGAGGCACCTCAGAACAGTCCTTATGCTTAATGAATTAGTGAGCTTGTTTGAACAATTTTAATGTAGTCCAGATTACTAGCTTTCTTAGTTTCTTTAGGAGGGACCAAAAGACCTGGAGGGAAATGGAAAGAAATGGAAATAGAAGGTGCTTTCCCAATGGAGTAGAGACTATCAGCCTCTGAGATGTTTACGTAGCCCCAACTAGAGGCCTAGATCAACTTCAGAAGTTCCCGAAGAAATGGCACATTTAGGAAAATTTCTCTCTAATGTGTGATTAATTCAGGCTGCTGTGTGCTGGTGGCATGTTGGAAAAGGGGAATGTAATCTTATAATAACTTTCTGGTTGATGGGCTGTAGGTGAACTCAGGTTTGATTTGAAGTAAAAAACCGTGCCATGAAGAAAAATGTTTATGGTTGCCATTTGGTTTAAAGAGCGCTGGGGCACCCATCTTTATTGTGAAATATAGTCTTACAATAAAAGTACTTAGCTGTGCTTCTGTAAATTAAAATCTAGTTTCTCTTAGGTTTATGATTTTAAGTTTCTGACTGAAGTGAGATAATTAAAAGAAAAACAGATGCAAGAGGATGACAGATGTGACCTGCAGCCTTGGCATACAGAAAAGCCCTGGCCGTTTTTCTTCTGCTCAGTGTAGACTGTAGATTTATCATCAGGACAGCAAACGTATTTAGGGGGAGGAAAAGAAAGAGAAGTGACATATGAGCCTTGTGACAGCGTCTGTCATAGAGAAGCAAATGAATATTCTTACAGGGACATTCCATTAAAGAATTGCTTTTTATTGTCCTTTGAGTTGCTTTATGTTCATTTAATAAGCAAAACTAAGTTCAAAGGTAGCTCTGCCCTTACAGTACTTACAATGGAAAGTGCTATTCTTGGCACCTCAGTGTAATGGGCTGAGATAGTAATTACATCATCGGTACCTGTCAGATGCTGGGGCAGGCAAGTGCAGAGGCAGAGTGGGGAAAGCATTTAGTGATGGAAGACTCTAAGTCTAATTAACTACTGCTTACTCAATGATCTCTTACAATATAAAATGTACAAACTCTATGGAGCCTAAAATAGTGAATAAGAGGAATGATACCATAATAAGGGGAAAGACCCCTAAATATTTCTTTCTATACATTGAAAAATAAACAGGCAGTGATAGTTTAAGAACAGATTGAGATACCTGAGTACATTAGATAATAGAAAAAGAACAGTTCTAGTGGATTATTCCTTTCAGCTCTATACTTGACTGCCAAGGGTGATTTTATTATCATTTTCTTTTCTTTCTCCCCACCTTGAAGAAAATGAAATTAGCCAGAGTCTTGTGAAATTGGTACTTGTTAATTTGCTGACCTCATTTTTCTGAGTTGAGGAAGCATGGAAGCAAACCTTGCATTGCCCGCATGCATTGGGTGTCTGGCAATCTTCCCATAGGAACAGTACACTGGATTTTCTGGATTTTCCTTTGGTGTGTGAATAATCTTTTGTGTCTCACACTTATCAGTAACATAGGTTTAATTTCATGCAAGGCTTCTTGTTTCTAAATGATTTTAAGTGGTCTCTTTGGGCTAAATTCTGGACTCCTTTGCACTCTCAACCTAATAAACGGGGAACTGGTAAGCTGGAAAGCCACAGCCTCTGCTCTGGAGTGCTCTGTGCATCTGCCACAAGAAGCCTGAGACTTCAAAGCCACTCCTGGTTTCTAAACTGCTAAAACAACATCCCCTTCTCTTAGCTTTGCCATTTCCTCTCTTCTTTCTATTTCTCTTGATCTGCTCCAGAAGCTCAAATAAAGCCGAGGAGATTTGGCAGTAAAATCATGCAAATCTTAGTGGTCAGGTTTCCTGGCCCCCTGCACCCTGGGCTAGTGGGGAAGGGCCAGTGAGTAATTCATGCTTTAAAATACCACATCCAATCTGGAATAGTCAGTTCAAGTAGTACTCCAAGACTTTCCATATTTCTAGTTCCTTCATTAGGAAGCACATAATATGATTCATCCTGTCTAGACAGAGCTTTCAACCCCCTTCATGAGCCAGTATATTAGTTTGAGTAGGAAAGTTGCTTGTTGACAAGCAATCCCCAAATCTCAGTGGTTTCAGATAATAAAAGTTTATTTCTTGTCCGGTTTCCATTTTGGATTTGTAAAGAAGTGGAGACAGAGGCTTCCTCTCCTGTGTGGCTCTGTCATCTTCTAGGTGAGGCCTCATCCCTTCAAGCCCCCACCCCTAATTAACATATGGATGGTGAAAAAAGTGAGAGCATGGAAGATTGCATGGGTGAGTTTAGAGGCAATTCCTAGAAGTGGTATATATAATTTCTGCCCCATTTCCATGGGTCAAAATTTGGTTTGGGGGCCTCAACTAACTTCAGGGAAGGCTGGGAGCCTAGCTGTGCACCCAGAAGAACATAAGTCTTAGTGCACACATAACATTTTCTCTGCCACAGATAGTAAAATTTGCCATCTGTCTTGTTCATCCCAGTGAGAAAGATTAGGAGTGACTGGAAGCCATGGTGAAAAATACTTCGTTTGCCTTTTGTCTAATCAATATAGCAAGTTCTTTGTCTTGTTGTTTAATTCTTCCAGAATTAATTTGTCTGCAATCCATGTTTGTCTCATGCAACCATCTTGTATTTAAGGATCCTACAAGAAATAATCTTTTAGCCTGGGAAACACAGGGAGACCCCATCTCTACAACAATATTTTTTAAAAAAAATAGCTGGCGTGGGTGGGGCACAACTGTTGTCCCCACCACTTAGGAGGCTGAGATTGGAGGATCGCTTGAGCCTGGGAGGTCAGGTTGTAGTGAGCCACGTTAGTACCACTGCACTCCAGCCTGGACAATAGAGAAAGACCCTGTCTCAAAAAAAAAAAAAAAAAAAAAGGAGAAAGAAGCAGCAGCAGCTTTCAAAATTCACATTGGTGTCTGGTTCAGGGATATATGGAAAGCTTTGTCCATTGTGTCCAACACTGTCTCTTTTTAAAAGATCTTTAGAAGAAATTTAATCTTTTCCTCAGCAGTGACTGTCTTTTCAGTTGAAGAAGATTATAGATCTCTTAAGTTAGTCTGTTTCCCTTTGCATGGTTACCATTTTGAAGTTAAGCTAGCATTCCAACTCAGGCCACCTGTAGCATCTGTTAACATGCATTTCTATGAAAGAGCTATACCTCTTGTTCTATTTCAGCATCCTGCTCTTAAATGTACCCTTCATCCAGATTTTCTCATCTGCTCTCTTTTATTTTGAACATCTTGAACATTTGCATATCTAAACATCTCTGTAAACCTTCAGAGATCTTTTGTGGAATTGAAAAAGGGTAAAAATAAGAACCAAACCACACAAGCCTTAAAAGTCAAACCACATTTTTAAGACTCATTGAAAATAATCTGAGTCTTAAAAGTCTCTTCTTAAGCTTTCTGTTTAAGTTGAGATATTCCTGAGGAGGATCACTGTTTGCAACCAGCCCCTGAGAAAAAATGAGCAGAAATAGGAGACCCAGGGTGAATGGAGGGAGGGAGGAAAGAAGAGATTAGAAGTTTTAGCATCCTGAAAACACTTTAGTTCACATTAGGGAATTATTTCTTGCTAATTAATTTTTGTTCTACTCTTCTTCTGTAAAACATTTTTAAAGAGTAGTGCCTACTTGCTGCCTTTGTCACCTTGCTTTCCCTTAATTCCTAAATCCTTAGCATAACCCCCAACTAAAGCTCACATGAATGTCACTAATCCCCTTAGTCACTGAATTTTGTAGTCTTTTCCTCCCAAACCTACAGATCATTGAAGGTGTCTTCTTCCTTGCTCTGTCCAGGTTCTCCTCCACTATTTCTGTTGTTGAAGATAGCTTAAGAGGAAGCTGGGCAACTACTACTTGTGATAGTATGGAGAGAATTCATGTGTCAGGAAAGGGCTATGCTTCCTTACCCAGGACCTTTTAGATCCATTCCAATTCCAGGCTCTACATTCTGTGATTCTCTGCCTAATCCTTTTTGGCCATATTTTCTGTCTAGTCCATTCATTTATTTAATCATTTAATAAAATGTTGAGCATTTATATGTACAAAGCATATGCTAGGAATTCTGGGCATAGCAAAGTGATTAAAATTTTGTAAAAGCTAAATTATTAAAGAGTCACAGAACATAGTGGAAAGAGCTTTTGTCTTGGGTTCTGGTTCTGGATCTTCCATTCATAAAGTTTGTGACATCAGGAAGCCACTCAAAAGTTCATTCACTCAACAAACAGTTATGGAGTGTCTTCTATGTGATAGGTACCCTTCTGGCCTGGAGACATAGTGCTGAATAAAAGAGACAGTTTCTCCTTTCAGGGAGCTTACAATCTATCAGAGAAGACACAATAGTAATGCCAGCTTATTTAAAAGAATGAAACAGTTTTTACTGTTTTACCATTTGTAAACTACCCTGCATCAGATTTACTAGCTGCTATGCTAGGAGCTTCCACATGCATCATTTCACTTCATTTTCATTACTCAATGCACCCTGTCCCCCAGCTCTGCCTTAAGATGATCAAACTGAGGTGCAAAGTAGTTTAAAAAATAATTCCATAAAAATGGTAAAGAGTAATCTTACTCATTGACTCAAAATAAATTTGGAAGCATTGCTAAAATGTATTAACTTTTTCCTGAAGCAAAATAGTAAACCTTTTATGTCTTTAGTTAGTTTCATAATAGCAGCAATTAGAAAATAAAATTTTAAGGTACTAAAGTCAATTGATGTAGGTGTGAGCTTAGAAGAGAGAAATGGGGAAGTGATAAGGCTTATTAGAGGAGAGAAGGGAGATGGCTTGCAAGGCTCCCTGCAGGAAGAAATCCTGGGCACAACAGAAAGCAGAACCAGTTAGCAGGTGCTCCCAGGGGACTTCCCCTTGATCAAGAAGGAATCTGTTGAAGGCATTCTGACCTCTTTCAAGGCCTCTGTCTCCATAGAACTATTCAAATAATGGCAAAAATAACCATGACCCCAATCAATATTTATTAATGCTTACGACCTTCTAGATACTGTTATAAACATCTTACATGTATCAGCTCATAAAGTCTCCAAAAACCTGAAGAGGTAAAAGTTATCAGTCACATTTCACAGTTTGGAAAGGAAGTGTCAGGGACACGAAGTGACTAGCTCAAGGTTAAGCTAATGAGTGGCAGATCTAGGGTTTGAAGTCAACCAGTTGGCTCTCAAGCCTGGGTTTTTAGTAATAAGTTATACTGCTCTTACCTTAACCTCAGCTTCTGTGTTGATCTAAGAATATAAACCACACACATACTGAACACCATTTCTATGGTCTCAACTTAGCTAATCCTGGCCTACCTTGTTAAAGTAAAATCTTTGGCATCTTCTTATATTGTAAACTCCTTAAAAGCAAAGTCTATGCCTAATCTACACTACTGAAAGAATGTTTGTTCATAGCTCTTGATAAAATGATCATTATCAGGAAAAGTGACCAGCCAACAGCTTTTCTTCTCACTAACCACTCTGGAGCATTTCCTAGAATGGAGTTTGAGGAGAAATGAATGGAAGAAAGTTTCCAGGATATCAGAGACTTGATGGCTATATCTGCTCATGCTTTCCATAAAAACAGATCACAACTTTGAGAACTGAGTCTTGGCTTTCCGTGGAAGCCTGGGTATGTTCTTGTTTGCTGCTGTAGCAGAGGATTGGCTACCCTACTGCAGTGTCCCCTGGTTCCAGAAGCTCAGCATTTCAAAACCAAGACCTTACAATAACCACTTAGCCTAGGAGGCTGCTCAAGGTGGAGCTTGTGAATGGTATGGGACATTTTAGTTGGATGCTGGGGATCTGTTCTAAACTGTGTGCATCGCCATCTTTAGTCTTGTGAAACTAATCACTTCTCCCTGATCCCTGAACATGGGACAGACTACCAAAACTTAAAATCAGAGATGCAGAATGAGTCTCAGTTTAAATGGTCCACAAATGTTGAATGTGATATTAGGCCCATGCCCCTCTTTAAGGTTAAAAAGTATATACATTTCTTTCTTTTTAACAGAATATTTGAAGAAGTTTCCTAGCAAAACATCAGAAAAAAACATTCCATGAGTAGTAAAATATAGAGAGGGAGCTTTGGAAAATTAAAACCAAGAGACTAGAGATATGTCAACTCTAAGGATCATTAGAATGTTGTCAACATTGCTTTGCTCCACAGATTCTGTGAAGTGTGATTTTTTAAAATAAGCAATTTGATCTCCTTTTAATCAAAATCTTATGCAGAACTTCAATACTGAGCCTCTCCTTTTCCCATGTTTCCCTATTCTGTAGGGGTTGGGGAAAGGTTGAACGGGGCTGTGGGCTTCCCCACCTTCATTAACCAGAGAAGTACTACGATCACCTGTTTTCTGTGTTCACCTTATATGATAGTTCTCATTTGAAGAATGAGTTTTGTGGTTTAAAAAGTCTAAAAACTCTGGTATGAGATCCATTATTTTTTAGCATTGTACATTTCATTAGTAAAAAATGTTTTTGTGCATGCCTTCAATATGTTCATTTGTTATACACATGTAGTACCTTATGTGCATTACCACATGGTCAAAAATTAGTTAAATTAGTTAAAAATGTGATTAAGTAGAAGTCGCAGTATTTTGTCCCTGTATCCTAGGGGATCATCATGCATACCCCCAGCAGTGCTGGCCCTCCACTTTGGAGAGGGTTTTAGAGCTATATTTGTGGTAGGCTGGCTACTGTAACAGCAACCTCACATTGCTTGTTGCTTAACATAATAAGCATTTCTTCTTGTATATATCCCCATCCAGTTCTAGCTGTTGCAGAGCTCTGCTCCATGGTTCAGGGACCTAGGCTTCTCCCTTTGTATGGTTCTGTCACTTTCCAGAAGTTTTCTTCCTACACAGTCAGCTGAAAGATGGGAAATAAACTAGCATGGTGAATCTGGGGAAGGGTTTTTTGCATAAAATCTGCAAATAGCACACCTAACTTCCTTCTCTTTTCCACTGGCTAGAACTCAGCCATTATAGACATATGTGGGAAAGCTGGAAGCCCAGGAATTTAGGAAAACAGAACTTGGTGAACATAGAGCATCCTTTCTGTCACATGAATGAATGTTGTACTGAAGAAGAGACTGTCTTCCTTCCAGTATCACTGGACTTGAAGTTTGTTGAATGTGGCATTTAGAGAGGTGGGTATATGACTAGGGAGTATGTTCTGTTGATTATAACAAAAACTAATCTAAAGTGGCTAACTATAAAGGGTTTTAGTTTTCTTACATCATAAGGAGTATGGTGGTAGGCAGTCTAGAACTGTCAGCGCTGCTAAAGGCATCAAGCAGCTAGTCTCCTCCTAACTCCCTTTTCATTGTGTCTATTTCTGGATTTATGTTCTTTGCCCCCAGATGACTGCTCTTTCACCAGACATTTTTTTTCCCCAAATAAGATGAAGGGTGAACAGTAAACAGCAAAATGCAAATTAAAATGTTAGTTGAGTCTGTCTCATTTAACAAGTAGCTCTGAAGTCCCTTCTGGTAGACCTTCATCCCGATGTCCTTGGCTGCAACTGTCCTAAGACCAACATTCATAGCCTATGCTGCCAGGGAGTCTTAAGCTGGACGTTTTTCTTTTTCTTTTCTTTTGGAACAGGGTCTTGCACTGTTGCCCATGCTGAAGTGCAGTGGCAATGATCATGGCTCACTGCAGCCTCAACTTCCTGGGCTCAAGGGATCTTCTCACTTCAGCTTCCTGAATAGTTGGGACCACAGGCATGTACCACCTTGCCTGGCTAGTTAAAACAATTTTTTTAGAGAATGGATCTTGTCATGTACCCCAGGCTGATCTCCAACTCCTAGGCTCAAGCAATTTCTCATCTCAGCCCCCAAAGTTGTAGGATTACAGGTGTGAGCTGCTGCATCCAGCTTAAACTGAACATATTATTAACTTGAACAAAACAGAGGGAAAGAAGGGGCAAATTACTGTCCACAGCCATTTCATAATTCAGAAATCTCAGTCTCTGCATAAGCCCATTCTGGTGAAAGGAGGTTGGTAGGCATGCCTTTTCAATTTTTTGTCTAAGCTCCCATTGACTGCTGGGATCTTTTATAATTGACTTAAAAATTAAGCCATATTTTCTTTGACATTGGAATTCTCTACATATTATTTCCTCTTAGTCAACTATCATAGAAGCCTTTTGAAACACATATTCTAAGTAAACATGAGAGCTAGCATTTAAAGCTCAGTCTTGTATTGGTTACCAAACACACCTGGGGTAACCGATGTTTGAAGAGAGCAGAAAGGATATAGTGACTTCCATATTCTGGATTACCTAATATTAAACCCTGCAACAGTCTGGTTGTTCTTCGGGAAGAATGTACTTGACATTAGCTTATTATCCACAAATAACATTTCTTCTTATACATTTAGATTATGTCTTACTCAGTTCAGGCTGCTATCACGGGGTGCCATAGACTAGATGGCTTATAAACAGCAGATTATTTCTCCCAGCTTCGGAGTTTGGAAGTCCAAGATCAGGGTGGCAGCATGGTTGGGTTCTGGTGAGGACTCTCTTCTGGGTTGGATGGACTTCCAATTTCTTGGCTTTTTGTTGGTTCATTGTGCTGTAGAAAGATGGAGAGTTATCTGGGGTCCCTGTTATAAAGGGCATTAATCCCATTCACGAAGGGTCCATTCTCATGACCTAATTACCTCTCAAAGGCCCTTCATCCCAATACCATCATATTGAAGGTTAGGATTTCAGCATATAAGTTTGGTGGGGAGTAAAAATAATCAGTTCATGACAGACTATATGCAGATTAATAAAGACTTTTTGTACTCAACATTGCCCCTTAGAGGAACCGTTTGATGTGAGACTTGATTGACAAGGGAAGATGTATCTCTTCTAAAGAACTGAGAATGTGCTTCTTAGAAGACTGAGAGAGATACATGATTCTCCTCGCAGATTTTTTTCTTTGTCTTGGCCGCTAGGAACCTCAGAGCCAATTTAGTGCTCAAATGAATAAGACATTTCTTATTTCAGATTCCTGATAATATTATTTCCTTTTTTCTGCAAAAAGTTTCCTTTTCTTAACTTCACTTTTCACTATCTTCTGTTGTATATGATTTTTATCTTCAGCTGACTTTCGAAATATAGATAGAATAAAAATGATAAGTTAATAAAGTGAAAATAAAAGAAAAATCCAGATTGTTTATTAATGTCTTATTCTACAGAAGCTATTTCTTTTGGTAGGGAGTAATTTAGGCTGTCAGATTTGTCTTACAGTCTTTGGGTGGCAAAATGGCACTTTCACTTTGGAAGTAAATAAATAAGTTACATTCTTCAATCTGTTCATCTTTCTGCATTTTAACTAGAGTTTAAATCTTGAGAGGGGTTGGCATGAATGGGTAATTACTACCGAGATGAATGGTGATGGTGTTATTATTATGATGGGTTTTCTCTTATTTGAACTTTCAGAGGGAAACAGCATTTATTTCAGTCAGTCTTTGAATTTGGAAAGGTAAGGGCACTAGATTTTTCCCTTCTTTCAAAATAGCAAACTTTAAATGTGACAGGCAGTAAATAAGTTATGCTTGAGGTAACACAACAGTGGTGTTAATGTAACTGAAATAAAATAAGCACCAGGTTGGACAACTTTGTGTTTCATACAATTTTTCTTCTGCTCAACGGCTATGTGACTTGATATCCAAAATACAAATGACCCATATCTCTATTCAAAATAACCACCTAAAGTCAGTTCTGTGCTTAGATCTGGGTAGTGTGGCCTCTCTGTCCCCTCATCTAGAAAGTCTGCTCAGACCCTGCTGTGGTCATGGCTCTCCCCATAGGAGAAGAATTCACAATGCCCACCTGACATACATGCTCCTCTTAGAAACCTCACTGCAGATGTTCAGGATCCTGGACATGCCGTGCCCAGTCAGCTTCTAAGATCTGTGGAGGTGGCCAAGGAACAGCTGTTTTTCCTAAGGGTGATGATGCTAGATGGTTCAGAGCTTGATTGGGTGGGCTAAAGTGTCTACTGACTTGCACTTGAGGCTCCTCATGATACGGAACTGGTTATGGGGTAGGAAGAGAAGGGGCAGGCAGGGCAGGGACTAGGGGATAGGCTGAATCACTCCACACCTCCATATTTAAATATGAAACTCCAGATGGTCTTAGAATTCTACATTTTGATTTTCCAGCTCCAGGCTCTTGAAGAACCTAAGGAAAAAATGCTGTCAGGAGTGAAGACCTTGGCCTCCCTGAAAGTAGAGGTTGCCTGTCTTTGATTTAGTTGGGCGAGGAAAAGCTTCAAGACACATGAAATTAGGAACTTCATCTAGATTTTTGCCCTGAGCTGTGGGAATATTAGAGACAGACCTGCTTAAATGTTCCTATCCTTCCTAGGTTCTTCTGTATAAAGTCCAAACTTTTTAAGTGGTTTTCAGGGTCCACTGCCTGGCCCCAACCTCTTTACACTCTTGCAGCGTCCTTTCATGCACCTTGTGTCTCATAACTGTCTATCTTATTTCAGTGCCCCACTTGCCCTAAATATCACCACCTGCCATCGAATTATCCCAAGGCAGAAAAGCAGTCATTTTTCCTAGTTCCAGCTTCCTCTGCCCTCGTTTGTCGCCAGCTGCTAGGTGCTCTGGAGTCCTTCCACTCCTTTTCTCCTGGTCACCTGTCTGGCGCAGGCTACCATCATCTCCACATGGATTACGGCAGGCATTTTTGGTCTTCCCACATCTACTCTGACCTCGTTGGATGCTGATTCACTTTGTGGCCACAGTAATGTCTTTAAAATGAATATTGAATCAGGTCACTCCTTGCTTGGCTGCAATGGTTACTATAAATAAATACTAAAATGTGGCCTGCAGGCTCCCCATGTTCTGGCCCCTGCTTCCCTGTCCTGCCTTCTGTTGAATTACTCTCCTCCTAACTCTCTGCACCCTGTTGTACTGCTCTCCTCACAGTTGTTTCCTTAGTCATGTGTTCCCCAGGGCCCCACCCTTCAGCTGGGAGCTCAACTCTTGTCTCTTCAAGGAAAAAATAAGGAGGTTCCCCTGAAATATGCTGTCATAGCACCCTGTGACTTTTCATTACTGCACTTCTCAATTTTTGGATGTATATGTTCACTTGCATCATTATCTCTTTAATATTTCTCTCTCCTTGTAGGCCTTACTATGTTCTATAAGGTCAACTGCTGTATTTATGTTTGCAACCATTGAACACCAGATTCAGCACTGTGTCTGGCACAAAGCAGATGCTCAAAACATGTTTGTTGTATGAATGAATGAATAAATGTATGAATGACTCAATGTGCTTTTCCACAAACAAGATAGTATATAAGGAAAATGACAGTAAGAGTGGTTAATACTTATGGCTTATGCTGTTCCAGACACTATGCTAAATGCTCTACATTGATTACCTCAAGAAGCACAACATACTCACAAGGTACATTTTATTCTTATCCCCAACTTTACATATAAGAAAGTTCAGTCACAAAAAGGGAAAGTACCCACTCCTTTAGTGTAGGATGCACACAGTGACTTCTTTCCAAATATTGTCACATGAAGAAGGGGAAAAATAGTAACTTTATAGTGTAGAAACATGACAACCACCACCTTAGCCAGGTGATCAAGGTCATTATATTGATGGCGCGTATCCTTGACATGATGTGATGAAAATGGTGCTTTACTTCTGTGATCTTCTGCCCCAAAACACCAATCATGAGAAAAATATGAAACAAATCCCAATTCAGAGACATTCTGCAAAATACCTGACCAGCACTTCTCAAAACTATCAAGGCCATTCAAAACAAACAAAATCTGAGGAACTGTCATGGCCAAGGGGATCCTAAGGAGACATGATGACTTCATGGGAAGAAAATGGACATTAGGTAAAGACTAAGAAAATCTGAATAAAGCATGGGCTTTTGTTGATACCCATGTGTCAATATTGGTTTGCAATAAATTGTGACAAATGAACCATACTAATATAAGTAGCCAGTAAGATGGGAAACTGGATGTGGGGAATATGGGAAGTCTCTGTACTACCTTTGTATTTTTCCTTGTAAATCTAGAACTGTTCTAAAAGCTGAAAATTATTATTTTTTTAGAGGCAAGCTCAAAGAGCTGGTAATGGACATAGTTAGAAATTCACAGCCCTGTCATCTGATCAGATTCTTTGCTCTTAACTGTGGAGGTTTTCCCTAGGGCCATCCGTGGAAGATAGGACATCATTTCAAATTTCAAGTTCAAATTCAGCCAAATCAGTCCAAATATGGAAGTGATTCATGGCAGCCTTGACCCCTACAGGGGACCAAACTGGGGTACCTCTAGTAGCAGAGTCAGGTGTGCTATGGGATCAGTATTCTAACTGGGTTGGAGCAGGTTGTAGGCAATGGCTAATCAGAAGTGGGGACAATCCCTACACTCAGACTTGGGTTGGTCTGATGTGGCAAGTACAGCAGTTTCCCACAAAAAGTTATGCTGAGAGCAGGGCGGGGCTCATTGCTGGCATCTGGATGGATTTTCCTCAAACTTCTTCTATTGAAATTCCATGTATAAGCTCCAATATCCCTATCATCTATAAAACTTTCTCTGATAGTCCCAGAAAAAGTGAACTCCAACAGTGTGAAGTCAGAGTGGAGGAGCATCTTGCCTCTGCCAGTCCTGGGCATGTGACCCCAGGCTAGCTATTCAACCTCTTAGAGCCTCAATTTGCTCATCTAAAAACAGGGATATAAATTTTTACCTCTTAGGGTTGTGAAGAATTACAGAGAAAGGTGAATATTTAAGCACCCAGCTCAGCACAAAATGAATGCTAAGTAAGAGTAAGTTCTGTGTGTCTCCTTCTCAATTTCCTCTCTATGGAGTCAGCACATTTCTCATGCCATTATGAAGTACTGGCTTCAATCTTTCCTACTAGGTATAAACATGACTGTGTCCCCACAAGACCACAGACTTTTTGAAAGAACAGGCTATGTTTAATTCATGTTTGTATTTCCAATGCCTGAAACAGAACAGGGTAGGTTCTGAATAAATCATCAATTTAACTGAACTGAATTAAGATGAATTGAAAAAGCTGGGTGTTCAACACTGTTTCCTCTTAGGGAATTTGACAGAAGTGGATAAGAGCACAGCCAGTGATTTCTGAGAGCGCCCTAAGCTTTCTGTCAGTGTTGGCGGATGCAGTCTTTCCAGGAGCATACTGACATTTGTTTTTTGTTTGTTGATAAAGGACTTTGATCATCTGTGGATACAATGCTTCCAAGTTAACTGAAGTCAACTCACCACTACTCCAACGCACCTCTTTTCAGCCTCGGCTGATCCTGCTTGAAGGGCAGAAAATGAGGGCAAGCCAAACACCAGTGACTGACACAGGAGGGTCAGCCAGTGGTTGACATCCCCTTGCTGGAAGCCTTGGGCAGATTTGCTTGGTGGTTACCCATAGTGGGCCCTGGCGCTGCTTTCGGCTCCTGTGTGACACAGATTGGGGGCACAGAGGTGAGGGGAAACAAATGGGCATGATGCTGACAGGTTTCTATTAATTTAGTAACAAGGAATTCCATGCAGTTAACAAACATGTTTTGAAGGTTGATTGTTGGCAGAGCACCATCACAGCCAAGTGAATGTGATAGTAATCAAGCCATTGCTCATCTGGAGCCCATTACTGCCTTCTTCATTTCTCATTTGTCATTGAGTGGATGAAGTTCCCATCAGGTGGAGGGCGTTGGGGGCTTTTGCCAAGGGCACAGGCTTTGGGATTCTGGCTCCACTGACCAGCTGTGGGAACTTGGGCCAGAAACCTAATCTTGCTGCCTCCCAGTTTACATCCCTGCATATTATATTGATTCCTAGTTGCAGTGAGCGCTCATGAAATGCTTATAATGTATCCTAGCCTATTTCCTGGTACAAAATAAGAGCTCAGGAAACTCTAGTTGTTTTAAATCCTGGCAGCAATTATTTTTTAGCCATAAACCATCTATTTGTGTTTCAAGATTGAACCTCCTAATTGTATATTATTCTCAAGGTGCACATCAGTTTCACTTGATTTATGTTTATTAAGGCTCTAGAAATGAACGGACTGTTCCTGGATACAGAAAGCATACTGTATTTAGTCGTGTTGACTGTGAAGAAGTGGCAATTAGAGAATTTTATCGAATCTATTATCAGTAATTACAAAATATATCATGAACTATTATCAAAACTTTGAAGAAATTCATATTATTGGTAGTATGCTTATTAACTCAGTGGGAATGGCAGTTAATTAAAAATCAGTGGGGGGCTGCCTTTGGGTATTTTTGTACAACGTGTACCAAAGATTTTGCTGCAGTGCATAAGTGTAATAAATGCTTCTCATTTAATCTGGGAGGTCTGTTACTCCATAGTGCTTATTTATGTGATAAACGATTATCATTGATCTTTCTTAAGTTATTACTGCTGTCTATTTAAAAAGAGACCTTGGTCATCTTATTATAGTGTGTTTGAAAGACTGTAGAAATATCTGAAATCACTTCCTAGTTACCATCTTCATAATACTGTAAAATAACACAGAATTTAAAAAATTTCATTTGGTTGAATAAACCAGTCTAACAAGATCCTTCTGTTTTATTATCAGGCAAAGCTATATGTAAAAATTCATGAAACAATGGGCTGAGATTACCAGAGAATGCATTCATAAGAAAAATTGGGGAGGCTGTGAACTTGAAGCATTCTAGCAAGGAAAATTAGTAATAACTGAAATTAGAATTGGTTGTGGATATGTCTACATATGAGCCAGAGGAATAGATAGAAATCCAGACATTAAGAATTAATTTCAGACTGGCTATGTGATTTAACTTAGTGCAAACAAGAATATTCTCATCCATCTGGTGATGAAATAGATGTTAGAAATATGTCTTTTCCTCCCTCATTATCTGAAGATACACAAGTAGAATTCACAAATATTTTTTTAGGAATGTCTGTTGGAATACTGCTTCTCAGTCTTGGTGTCTTGTCCAGAAATCCCACACTTTCTGTAGTGCTGACACGCATCCCCTCATTTCTAGACTGAACCACCGCCCCACCCCCGCCATAAAATCTTGACTGAACTGCACTTCACCGCTGTGTAAAATCTTGCCTGGACTCTGTCAGCCACTCTCATCTTCCAGTTTACTAACATTCCAGTCATCATGCCTATGTGGCCAGATCAGTCTCCCTAAAGATCTGTTCCTAACACATCACTCCCCTTCTCTTTCCCAAAGCTTACAAAGCACCCTTTCTTCTCACCATGCTTTAAGAGCAAACTTCTCCTTCACAATATAGTCCAGCTCATCTTTTTCTACCCATGTCTTGCACAATTCTTAAATACTTCCTCATATTCTATCCAAAGGAGGTGGCCCTTTGTTTTCAGAACTCACATGCCTTTTGCTTTCCTGTTTGTCTTTGCTCATCCTGTTTCTTCAGAACTCTTTTTTTTTATCCCTATCTCTGTTTGATAAAATCTTATCTATTGCTAATAACAACCAACCATACCAACTTATCACATGTTCAACAACAACAAATTTTTCAACTTTGATGAAAAAATTACTATAGTGTTACTGATAATTTAGAAAGTAGAGGAGAAAGCAGTCACAAGTCTCTGATGTATTCATAATTGTTAGTATTTCCATCTTGTAGATAAGGAGACAGAGGCCCTAAGAGATTAAATAACTCTCCTGGGCCACGCATCCTGTAACTAGCAGGAAGTTGGTATTTTAACCAGTCTGCACCAAAACTGTGGAATGGTGAAATTAAAAAATTGTATTTCTGTCTCGTCTTTATTTAATAGTTGGAGAAGCCTAGGACTAGTCCTACTGAGCTAGCTGTTTCACCCTAGGTAACGTTGGCAAATCTAATTGCACCTGAAAATAGTTCTGTTATTTGTAACCTCATTGCCTTCTAAGGATGTGGCACAAGTTGACTAGAGATAGGGTTCTTTGCTTGCTCAGCACCATCATAAACTTGGTGAGCATCTTTGGTGGTAAAAACTCGAAAAGGCCAAATTTCTCTGGGTAAGAGAGGGGAAAGGGATATAAAGTTCTCAGAAGAAAAGTTCAAGGTAGGAGAATGAGAGCTAAAGGGAAATCAATTGTATGGAAGGAAAGGCATGTTCTAAAAGAAAAACCTCATAATAAAGACCAGTTTTAACATACAGAAACATTTAAAAGTTGTTTCAATTAGAACTAATATACATTATCCCAAATATAGATTCATACACAGCAGTAAGAAATAATACAGAGATATCCCCTATGCACATCACCTGGTTTCCCCCAACGGTATTATCTTGGATAAGTGCAGTTCAGTATCACAACCAGGAAATTGACATCGATAAAATCCACTGACCTTATTCAGATTTCACCAGTTTTACATGCACTTGTGTGTGTGTGTGTGTGCACAAGTGGGTGTGTGCAGATGCCTATGTGTATTTGGCTCTATGGAATTTTACCACAAGTGTAGATTGGTGTGACCAACACCACAATCAAGGGACAGAACAGTTCTACCATGGGATCTCAAGTGTGACACTCCTGTAGCAAACCACCTCCCTCCCCCCCCCCCCCAACCTCTGGGAACCTCTAATCTTTTCTCTAGCTCTATAATTTTATCATTTCAAGAACATTATATAAGTAGAATCATACAGTAAACTTTTAATATAAAAATTTCACTTATTTGTTGGGGAAGTTTTGTGATATAAGCAGCTCGTCGGTCTTTCTAATGTCATCTTCAAGATAGTCTATGCTGCTTGCTTTTGTTGCTTTTACAAGTTAGGCCATGCAGAGGTAATATGTGTCGGAATGCAAGTTCCTGGGAATTGACAGATGTTATAGGTAGAGCTTTGACTTCCAAAGGCCACGGAATTGGTGGGACTGTGAGCCCATAGTATCTAGATTTCTGAGGGGCAAAAGAGGTATCAGTGACATTGCATTAGATAATATTTGACCTTCAGCAACTAGAGATGTGAGTGCATTCTGGCCATATCATTTGCTGTGTAAGCTGTTTACTCATCTGTAAAATGGGGGTGATAATGATATCAATCTCATAAGTTTGAGAAGACAAAATACATTGTATACCTTGCCTGGCATGTACAATTTGAAACATTGTAGCTTCTCAGGTATAGATTTATTTCACAAATATTTATAGAGAATTTACTATATGCCAGGAAGAACCAGGGTCACATATAAAGGTGAACAAGGGTAGATTGATCTCTAAGAAATATCCACTTCTTTTAGTTAAGTGAAGTATGGTTCAGAAAACACACAAAAGCAGGAATAGAGCACAATTCAGTCTTATTTACTTTTCTATAGAAATAGTTTTTTTGTTTGTTTGTTTGGAGTCATTCTCCCTCTCTTGCTCAGGCTGCAGTGCAGTGGCACAATTTCGTGTTACTGCAACCTCCGCCTCCCAGGTTCAAGCAATTCTCCTGCCTCAGCCTCCTGAGTAGCTGGGATGACAGGTGCTGGCCACCACACCCAGCTGATTTATATATTTTTAGTAGAGACCTCTCTCACCGTGTTGGTCAGGCTGGTCTTGAACTCCTGACCTCAGGTGATCCACCTGCCCCGCCCTCCCAAAGTGCAGGGACTACAGGTATGAGCCACCATGCCCAGCCAAGTTTTTCAAATATAAGCTAATTTTATCCATTCTTTGTTACAATTTAACAAGTTCTTTCATTTTGTTAAATAACGAAGATTATAAGCCCATGCTCCTACCATGCTAGAGAAAAGGAAAAGGTTTGCCATCACACCTTTGAAATCAAGTCTGTAGCTTCGCTGGATGATTGTTTTTAAAGTTTCACCATACAATAGCAACACTCAATTAGCAGATGTTAATTCTTGTCTTTGTTTATACATTCTTAGGGAATATAAACCTAATGATGAAAGACATATGGAAACTTAATAAGAAATACAATAATAAATACCTGTTAGTGCCCATCTCATTTTAAATTTCAAATGTCATCAAATCTCTGCTTAATCTTTTTAATTTTGCTAACTTATGTGCCAGGCAAACCCCACCCTCCATTGCCTGTTCCCTTCTGCTATTGGTCAAAACTGTTAATTATCACCTACCTTTTAGAAGGAAAGTGTAAATTGCTTCTTTAATTCTGAACTCCTTCATCTGTAAAATAAAACTAAATTCTAGCTTTATTGCATCTCAGAATTATTCTAGGGAAAGAATTTGGGAAGAACAGAGAAGGCACAGTATGTGAAAGAATTGGTAAACAGCGGAGAGCTTGGGAATGTGAGGTACCACAAGAGTAGCATGGAGGAATGAGCACATGCTTGGAGGTAGAAGTCCTGGGTTCAAATCCTGTGTCAGCCACATGGTGCTAGTTGTGTGACTTGGAGCAAGTAATTTGACTACTTGGGGCCTCAGTTTCCTGGCATGTCAAATAAGAATGACATTACACATAAATATGTCTCTCTCTTAACGTTGTGTTCTGGGCACTACACATCTCCCACTGTCCCGCCCCTCCACCCCAATCCCCTCTCTGCTTTTCTTCTTTTCTCCACACTGTGGGTGCCTGATCCCTATGAATGCCTCATCCAGCTCACTGGCCAGTTAGCTGTCAATTGAGTTTGGCCAGTGAGAGTCACTGGAAGATCAGAAGGTTATGAGAAAGAGAAGCTGGGGCACTTTTTTGCTCTCCCTGCTTCTGTGCCTAGTCTCTGGCAAGGATTGTGCCCCTCCTTGAACTCAGTCTCCAGGAAAGCCCCTTCTCAACAGGTGCAATTCCCACTGGGCTCTGGTAACATCATATTTTCCTGGAGGATGGCAACAGCTGTCTACTGTTGTAAGCCTCTGGATACCTCACCATTCCTTACTAGTTCACTTATTCTCTGCACCTCTGCACGCCTTTCATTAAAGTCTGTTCCTTTGAACCAGCTGAGCTAATTATTATTCCTGCTGAGATCCCAACTGGTACAGGTGGGAAGGGATTAAATTTAAATATAAATGAACATGATTTAGCCTTGGATCTGGTGCACAATAAACAGGAATTGTCAGGCTCTTATTTGTCTACATAGTTTGCTTAGATTTTGTGCAGAGTAACTTCTTTTTATTCTTTATGGCTTATGTCAAAATCCAGTCTTTTACACTAAGTGCATACACAGACAAATAGAGCAAGCCTGGTTCTCCATCCAGAGATTATGCTGCCCGGAATTTGCCTCTGTCAGCTCTTGCAGCTGACCCATAGATCCTCGTCCCCTGTTTGGAACTATCTGTATTTTTGTACTAAATGCTAAAGAAAGATCTTGTGCAAGTTAGCAGAGCTTCTCCTGGAATTTTTACAGCCTACTATTTTCAGTTGAGAAGGTCTTGGAGTTTCTTGTTTATTTGTTTGTTTGTTTTTTAAGATTTAAGCTCGGAATTGGAAGTTACCTTGGGGTTGTCTCCTTCAGCATCTTTTTCTTACACAATCCAATCTTTTAAGCTCTAGGTAACTAAGAAATGTGATTTGGAGAAGAATTAAAAGAAACCCCTGCTCTTCTCCCACGATATTCAGGCATAGATTAAGATGCTGTCATTTGAAGATCTTTGTGGTTGGACTTTTCTTCTTCCTCTAAATGATTGATTTAATACAATTAATTTTATAGCACCTCCTCTGGTAATCACAAATAACTTTTTATTTAATAATTTCCAGTAGGGGAAAGATTGGTGAGTAATGAAGTTGTGTGACCAGAGACAACTAATGTGATTGCCAATGTTCAGAGTCAAATTCTAGTCTGTTTTCTGCCTTTGGATTCTTAGATTCCTGGGATTTTAGGAATAGAAAGAGCCTTACTGATCACCAATTAATTCCTCTTACAGGTGAGGCCACTGCATTAATCTCAAATTTAGGAACTCACTTGCTTATTTAGGAAGATGTTGTATCTAGTTTTTAGGGCTAATGAACTCAAAAGCATAAGCTAAGTGTTACTATTGATCTCAGAACCTTCAGTAGAGAAAGGTTACCATTTTCATTGAGTCTTCTGGAAAGAAAAGCAAAAGCTTGAGAACACTGATCTACATGACCTTCAGTTTAAAATTAAGAAGGAAATCTGCCTGTGCATGTGTGTGTTGTGTTTTCTTTCTTTTTTGTTTTGTTTTAAGCTAACAAGCTCTGAGAACTATAATCTTTGGTTTCAGTTTTTCTACATGTGTGTATTTCTGAATTCTACTTTTTAAAAAAATAGTGCTATCTTTGAACTATGCATGACATTTGCTTGTATGAAAAATTATAAATTTAATAAGAAAGGAGGTGTGCAAGAAAAGCAGGGCCCTTTATTCATCAAGTATTATTGGCACAGAGCCCAGGACACATGTGGTTCACCGGGAAAACCAGAACAGATTAAGACCAAATAAGAAATCATTGGCTCAAAAATTCTTAGAAAATCCTTCACAAGTGAAATTAATAAATACTTAAACATCTCCTGAAAATAACATCATTCCAACTTCATTACTTGTTCAATTTAGTATTTATAAAAATTTCATGGTCTTAGAAAACATTTGAAGACCATGAAAACATTTGAAGGTGAGATGTTCTTTCACAAATTCCCAAGTCTGCATGATAATTGCTAAGAAATCATTGACATTCTAAATTAAATGAGTTTTTGAGCCAACTAATTTTCAAGGCAAAATTGTAAATAAAAAACTCTCATTTTAATTTCCCTGCAGAGAAAATGATATTTAATATGTGACGTGGGTACACATGATATTATTTATGTCATATGGGCCAAAGCCTCCAAGAACAAAATACATAGGATTTTTGAGGGGCTTAAACCTGTGCAGACGATGGCTGGGGAAATGGGAGAAACATTTTGTAGTTTGCTAGAACGGGGTTCTGTACCAATGCACCACTAATGTTACATGAATAACATTGCAAGAGTAACATTAGTAGAGTGGAAGGCACTGGTGGTCACTGTTTCTGTTAACAGAATATATTTATTTTTTATTGCTGTGTAACAAATTACCACATACTTAGCAGCTTAAAACAACAATTTATTATCTCATAATTTTTGCGAGTCAAGAGTCAAAGCTCTGCTTAAATGGGTCTTCTGCTTAGGGCCTCCCAGTCCACAATCAAGGTGTCCACCAGGCTATGTTCTCCTCTGAAAGTCTGACTGGGGAAAAACCACTACAGAGCTCATTTGGATTGCAGGCAGAATTGTTTTTCTTGTGCTCTTTGAAGAAGAAGAGTGAGGGTCCCATCTTTGCTGGGTTACAGCTAGAGGCTGCTCTTGGTTCTCAGAGGCTGTTGGGCATTCCTAAGTCTGCCTGTGGTTCCTAGAGGCTGCCCACAGCTCTATGCCATGCTGGCTTTTCTTCTGTGGCTGATCACTTTATCAAGTCAACAATAAGTCTCTAGAGTAAGTCAGATAGCAAGATAGAGTCTAATATACTAAAACACAGTTATGGGAATAATGGCCCATCACCTTTGCCACATTCTTTAAGTTAGAAGCAAGTCATAGGTCTCTTCCACCTTCGAGAATAGATGCATACACAAGAGTATGAACGCTAGTAGGTGGGGATCACAGGGAGCCACCTATAAACCTGTCCAACATTCACGAAATCTAAGGGCCTATTCATTTGCATGAATTAATTCAGCTTTTATGGTTAAACATTTAGAATAGATTTGTTTGTGGAGAGAAAGTCATGGAACAAACCCAAGAGTGACTAGAACCACATTTATACAAAGAAGCTTATACATCTTTCTTTCAGTGGCCTTTTCTGTCATTCTGGGACTCTCAGCAGATGGCTTTCTAGCACTCAGATGACTAGCATTTCTCTAAAAAGTGACATACCCGAACTTATTTTTCTTGGTAGCTGTCCAAACAGAAGACCAGCTCCACTTTCACCATCAACAATTACTGTTACCGTGTTCCTTTCCCTTGGATCCTATAAGCAATGGGAAAACTGTTCTTATAAAGAAATACAAACTCATAAATTCAGGGTGAATAATGACCTTATTTAGTATCCAACATGAATTGCATTTTCATGTTAATAAAACATGCAGCACTATGTCAGCGCAGGGTTGTAAGAATTATGGGGATTTTAGTCCCTGAGGCAAGTCTACTTCAGAAAATGTTTGGGTACATTATACTAAAAATGCCAGACCTAGAAAATTATATATCAGGACAGTTTGTGCTGATGGAAATAGGAACTCTGGCCAAGAGGGAGGCCATCTTCTAGAAATTATCTAAAGCTAGTTGAACTTGTGTGCTTGTTCTTATGATTTTGAGAGCTGTGATGACTGTGACCATCTTTCAACTCATGGTTTCGCCTAGATTTTTGTGTTTAAGCTTTGGATTTACATTTATTGCAAGACTGACTTGGTATCTACCTCTGTCCTACCCATAACTCTTTCTCTTCTGGATAATGCTTGTCTATGTCACCCATGCTTGCCTGGCATCTAACCCCAGCCCAACCACAATTCTAACCCAGACATCCCCTCAAGGCACTGAAGGGTGTAGGGACTTTACCTCAGTATAAAGCCTCATGTAAGAAGTACTGGAATGTGTTGTTAAGACAGCATCACTAGCTGCTGTAACAAAATCTCAGGAGCTTAATAAACAATAAGACACATGCTTATAGACTTACAGACATATGAGGATAAGGCAGATGTTCCTGGTCAGGCACTCTCTCAAAATATAGTGATGCTGGGACCCGGGCTCCTTCTACCTGTGGCTCTGCCATCTTTAATACATGACTTCTTCCATCACTGTGTATATCTGTATCAAGACATAGAGAGGGAAAGATAATGGAAGATTATATATGGAAGGTTTTATGGGTTAAGTATGGAGTAGTACCCATCACTCCTTTTGCTGGCCATACCAAATGCAAGGGAGTCTGGGAAATGTAGTTTAATTATGTGGTCAAGAAGAAGGGGAAACTTAGCAGCAGTTTCTGCTACATGGAACCTTTTGACAGCCATGAAGCTATACCCAGATTCATGCTGGGCAAACTTAGTGGGCCACACCTTTAAGGAAAGGGAGAATAACCAATTATTTATGTATTAAACAAGTATACAGAACTTAATAAGATACTACTCTAAGTCCTTTTTAAATAATAATTTATTTAATTCTTATACCACCCAATAAACTAGGTACTGCCATTATCCTCATTTACAGAAGGGATCACAATGGCACATAGTGCTTAAGTAGGTTGCTCAAGACAACAGCTCCAGTAAATGTCTGGAGTGAGAATTTGAATTCAGGCATCTGGCTTCAGAGTATGTGTTTCATCACTATACTGACTCTTTATCAGTACTGTGACTCTTTTATCAGAATAAAACCTTTTTATTCATAAGAAAATTGAATCTTTTAGTACAGCCCCCTGAGAAAAAACAATATTATCCTCATTTTATAGATTATGCAGTACAGTTCACAGAAAGTTAATGGACCTCCCCAAATCACACAACCAGAAGCAATAAATTGCCATGGCCTTTGGGGAAGAATTCCACTTTGAATTAAATTCAGTGTTCTTCAGGCCACATCTTGTTTTCCGTGATGGTGATTTGAGTGTGTTCCACTCAGAGACCATTTTGGTGCTACTTTTATAGGAAAAATGTGAGCATTGTATCTCACAGACTGATGTCTTAGTTCGTTTGGGTTGCTGTAACAAAATGCCACTAACTGGGTGGCTTGCGAACAGTAGAAATTTATTTCTCAGGGTTCTGGAGGCTGGAAAGTCCAAGATTTAGGTGCCTACATATTCAGTGTCTGATGATGTCCCCCTTTCCTGACAGCTGTCTTCTTGCTGGGTCTTCAATGGTGGAAGGGGTGAAAATCTCTCTGGGGTCCTTTATAAGGTCACTAAAATTATTCAACAAGGCTTTGCCCTCATGACCTGATAACCTCCTGAAGTTCTCACCTCCTAAAAAAAAATCACCTTGGAAGTTAGGGTTTCAACATATGATTTTTGCAGAGACAAACTTTCAGACTGTAGCAACTCATTTAATCCAAGAAGGGAAGAGCAGATGTTACTACCTTCAAGGTATCATGAGGTCTTAATTATGGTATAAATTTACAGCACAAATACAAAGAACGTTTCTGTGTCAGGTGATGCCAGCAACCACTGGTATTAAGAAATATAGTAAGCTGGCTGGGTGTTGTGGCTCACACCTGTAATCCCAGCACCTTGGGAGGCCAACGTGGGTGGATCACAAAGTCAGGAGTTTGAGACCAGCCTGGTCAACATGGTGAAACCCCATCTCTACTAAAAATACAAAAATCAGCTGGATGTGGTGGTGGGCACCTGTAATCCCAGCTACTCAGGAGGCTGAGGCAGGAGAATTGCTTGAACCCAAGATGCAGAGGTTGCAGTGAGCTGAGATTGCTCCACTGCACTCCAGCCTGGGCAACAGGGTAAGACTCTACAGTAAGCTTTAGAAAATCCTTCACATGGTTCAAGTTTACTTATTGTTGAAAAATAATACGTAGAACTATTGATTTGACCTTCATGCTTCTTTATGAGTAAAGGTTACAGAATATTAAAGAATATATCACGGCCAGTGATTTGACCTTTATACTTCATGTTTCAGTTTATGAAAAATACTTAAAGATCTGCCTTTTAAACTCTTCCCTTGAATTCTCAGATTTTTATCAGGTTCGTCATAAGACAATGATCCTTTAAAAACATAAAACAAAAAAAAATGGGACAGTATCTCTCTTTCAGCATTTTAATAACATTTAGCAAATAGTTGTATAACTTTATTCTTTATTTTTTATTTATTGGCCATCTTATTTAAGTTCCATGACCAGAACACCTGGATTAAACCATGAGTTTATTAGTGCCTGTTTTATGAATGACATGATTCTAGCGTCAATAACAAATGACTCTGCTTTAAGAAACCTGTTTTTTAATCTCTAATGCTCTTTTAAAAAGAGTAATGAATTGCTAAAAATAAAAACCAAAAGTTTGTTGTTAAACTTAGATTTTAAAAGAAAAGTTTAAAAGCAAAACAAATAGGAAAGGGATTTTTACCATTCCAACATAACCCTTTATATTTCTATGTAGATACATATCTGTATATCTCCCTTTTGTCTTTATATATAATGCAAATTACAATGTTTATAGAGAACTTAGAAATTTATAGATTAATTTCATATGCATCATTTTACGTTAATATATTAACCACATTTCTTGGAGGTAAATGTAACTACATTTACTTGTCTTCAGTTTACACATAAAGGAACAGAAGCTCTGAGATGCACAGTGACGTGTTCCTGCCCCACAGCTCAGACAGGACAGTTTGAGGCCTGTTCTTTACACAAAGACTCACAATCTGGTTTTTCCTGACTCTCTGCTGACCAAACATTAATAGGAATATTTCCACTAAAACACTGGCAGTTACAGTCAGTGAATGAAGGAAGAGCCTTCTACAGGTTCCCAAAAATGCTGCTGAACACTTGACCTTCTTCCTAAACACTCAGTCCTCATAATAATCCTCTGGAGTTCCTGTTACTATCTTCTTTTTTATAGGTAAACCATAAAATTTTGAAAGACTGTCTGAGACTTTCAAAAGAGAGTTCGTGGTTAATACCATAAAATTTGAATTCAAGCCTCTCTTCTTCTAGATCAAAATTCTGTGCTTTAAAAATATTTATTTCAAAGTAAAATGTTTTTTTCTAGATACTCTGTGTGTGTTTAGACATACCTGTATTATGTTAAACAGTGAATCTTAGTTAAGTAGACACCTGCATTGGTTTGGACAGTACTCAAAGTGAGGAAGAGTTGGTCATTACTCTGGCTTGTGTGGTGCTTATTTGTGTGCATTACCGATTGAATGAATATGTTCATGTTAATGTTAATGGCCATGTTCATGTTCAGTCTTTCTTCACTCCTGGTATCTGAGCTCACCTGGTAAGTATGTTCTAGTGCTTTCAGATGAGACTATTCTCTTCTGTATTTGGGGTTGATACTCTGTTTTTTTTTGTTGTTGTTGTTGTTGTTTTTGTTGTTTGTGGGTTTTTTGTTTTTTGTTTTTTGTTTTTTTTTTTTGAGACAGAGTCTCACTCTGCCACCCAAGCTGGAATGCAGTGACGCAGTCTCGGCTCACTGCATCCTCCACCTCCTGGGTTCAAGCAATTCTCCTGCGTCAGCCTCCTAAGTAGCTGGGATTACAGACATGCACCACCATGCATGGCTAATTTTTGTATTTTTAGTAAAGACAGGATTTTGCCATGTTGCTTAGGCTTGTCTCGAACTCTTGACCTTGTGATCCACCCACCTCGGCCTCCGGAAGTGCTGGGATTATAGGCATGAGCCACTGTCTCTGGCCTGGGGTTGCAAGTCTTAACCTGGTATTTCATACTTAGTTTTATATACATATTTATTTGTGGAGCTCTTTAATAAGAGGCAATTTGAGGATTTTGTCATAACATAGTCATTGATTTTTATATGAAAAACAGTTATTTGTCCACACTATGAAATCCTGAAGATAAGACCTAGAGACTATTTGTCACTCATGCTGAAATCGAACAATTTTCTTTTCTCTGCTGCTTTGAAACAAATGACTTTATTTCCTAAAGAAGCCAAACTAACATTTAAGTAAATCTATGCCTTCATATACATATTTTTATAAAATGGATTTTCCTGAATGAGAGGGATATGAAATCAAAGACCATTTTTTTTCTTTCTTGGGTTCTGTGTTGTAAGGATGTTAGATTTTATTTACATCTGTGCATTGACATAGTGATGAAAAGTGACTCCTAAGTTAGTTCTGTCAACACTTTGGTCCTGAAGTAACAAAATTTAAAAGAAATAAATTGATGGTTTTTGTGGGTTTTTTTTTTAATAGAACTATATTTCAAAACAGCTTTACTTGGAAAAATGCATTCTGTGTGATGGCATATTGTTAGCCCGTTTGCTGTGGGACTGTGTGACTTGGATGAACCCCAGCTTCTGCCTCCTGGTCATGGATGATTTCTTCTCCCTGGTTTTATTTACATGTATCTTTACTGTCAAGTTACCAAATGGTCCTCTCTCATGAGGTCTGGCTCACTGCACTTCACCCCAGCTGAAGTCTACCTGCCAAAGTTCTGCCTGGCTAGGCTGACCCTGTTTACCAGCCAGAGGTGGTAACAGGTTGCCAACTGTTGGGGCTCTTACTGAGAAGACCAGCTGGAGAAATGCCCTGTGGGCTTGCTAAGGAGCCCAGGAGCAATGGGCTGGGACAGCTGCCAGGGGGCTGCTCAACAGAGAGAGTCTCCTCATGCATTCACCTCCATTTGAAGCTGGCAATGAGATGGGCCTTGAGCAAATAGTTACTGAGAACTGATCATCTCTCCAAGACCCTGCAGTCATTGTTTCTGAGTGAGGATTAGATATAAGATGAGGTATTATGACCATTTGCCTAATAAAGAAACGTTGCTTAACTTTCTACATTTAGTGATGAACAGGGTCAGGATCCAAACCCAAGTCTTCTGACTGAGCACTCTGAAGTCATTAACAAAAAAAAGATAGGATACAATTTTTAAAAATTTTTAAATAATTTTTTAGAAAAGTTTTAGGTTCACAGCAAAATTGAGCAGAAGGTATAGCGTTCCCATATTCCCCCTATTCACACCTGTGTATATCCCACTATCAACATCCCACACCTGAGTGGTACATTTGTTAGTTAATGAAGCTACATTGACACATCATTAGCACTCAAAGCCCATAGTTACATTAGGGTTCACGATTAGTGTTGTACAGTCTATGTGTTTTGACAAATGCGTATTGACATGCACCTATCATTATAGTATCATACAGAATAGATGCACTAAATTTTTAAATAGCAATGAAAAAGGGCTTCTGACTCCAAATCTAGTGATTCTTCCATGTGACTTCAGCTGCCCCAGTAACCCCCAGAGAAGTTAAGGAAGGTCCAGAAATTAGCAGTTATAGATGGAGCACAGTAGAGAGGATGTGTGCTCAGGTCTGTAGGTCACACTGGTCTGGCTGCAAACCTCTAGTATCTTCCAGTTTTTGAATAGTAATATGTAAATGTCACATGTTGTAAATGTTGTGCTAGTCCACAGTGTTAAGTCATTAGATGGTTTTCACAGGGATACCTAAGAGCAAACATGGAACAAAAAAGAAAGTATGATACAGAGGCAGGATTAAATAGGGGTTCTGAGTGCAGGGTCTGGAATGAAAGTGCTTCAGTCTGTCTCATGAATTTGCTACACAGCAACTGTGAATCATTAGGCATGTTGTTCTACTGCCCTGTCCCTCAGTTTTTTCATCTGTAAAATGAGAATGATGATACGTACCTCTATCAGTTTGCTAGGGCTGCCACAACAAACTAGGCTACCAAACTAGGCTGCTGAAAACTGCAGAAATGTATTGTCTCACAGATGCATGCTATGCACCCAGTGGGTTTGTGCCACAACTGAGAAAATCAGGGTAAAGAGCCCTGCACTTTCCATAGCAAGCAGTAAGAAAGCTTGCTTTCTGTCCATCAGATACTACTTCACCTCTCAAGACTGCTGACTGTATAAGTAATCCTGAGAAATGGCCTGGTTAGTGAGAGAAAGGATGGACAGAACCCTGCAATTTTGACCTATTTAGTAAAACACATAGGCCAACAAGAGGCCAGGAAAAACTGTTTCTCAAGAAGTTCTAGATCTCATATGGAGGTTCCAGGAGGACTTCCTTGAGGAACTTGTATTGCAGAGTGAATTTGTAAAAGTGAATAGAAGTTATCCAGGCAAAGTGGAATTTGGAAGAGAAGACCATATGCAGAGGTGAGAACACGAGCAATGTCAGGCTAGGAAATCTTGAGGTCCAGCGGGGCTGGGAGCATTAAATGAGGAGGTGGAGGTGAATGACAAGATTGAACAGTAAGCAGAGATGGGTCACACAGGACCCAGTAGGCTGTATTAACTGTTTTAATCATGACACTAAGATGTGTGGGAAGCCATTGGAGAGTTTTAAGCAGTAAAGGTGAGACTTATTAGGATAATAACAATCTCTTTAGAATTTTGACAATCAAGAATTTTCCACCTCTAACTGTGACTGCAAACAAGGCAATGACGCAGCTTACATCATTTATAATACAGTCCATGTTTGTGATGTTTCTAATTAGCTAAGAGAGTTGTATCAATTCTCTTCAAATATTGCTAAAACCATACCATACAAATCTTATAAGTTAGTATCTATAGTATTTGAATAAGTTACCTTTACAAGTTAGATGTATGATTTTGATAAGTAAATTACTAACCAGAGCCATATTTTTCTTCCAGATTAGGTAAGCACTTACTATATGAAATGTACACTGATAAATCCTGCTAGAATTATGTTGAAACATCCTGTACACTTGAGCATTATATTGTCATATTTATCTACTTTCATGGAACAAATAGTTTATGATAACGTATTAGAATATCATCCATTGCCCAGTGATTACCGTAGTTACAATTTCATCAGCTCCGGTTGTACCTTTTTATTGTTTGCTAAAAGAAATAAAGATAAAAGATTAACATTCGTCTATCTGTTCTTAAGTTGGTTTGGTTACCTTGAGGCATGGAGTAATCACTTTCCTTGCATCTGGTAGAGCTATCACCAGTCCTGCCTCTGTAGACTAATTACTGTTCTGTTTCCTCCATTTGAACAGCAAGTTGTCACAGTTCCTTGAAAGGGAACATAAATACCTGATTTGATTTTGTTTTTCAGTCTGCAGTCACAATAGAAAACTGTGACTGTCCTGAACTGTCATGGTTAACGATTTCCTCAGGGTTCTCAAGGATTGTTCAGAGGCAAAAACTGCTAGTTGTGTGTAACCCAAGAGAATATAAATCTTGTGTTCTTCATAACTGGTCTCTAAGGTCCCATGGGCTGTTAGTGAGAAGCTGCATTGTTCAGATACCCATGATGGTAAGTGCCAGGCCAGCAGGATCTGCATTGAAGTGCAGGTCTTTTTTTTGGCTAGATGAAGTCTCACTCTGTCACCCAGGCTGGAGTGCACTGGTGTGATCTCAGCTCACTGTAACTTCCACTTCCCATGTTCAAGTGATTCTCATGCCTCAGCCTCCTGAGTATCTGGGATTACAGGTGCCTGCCACCGTGCCCCAATAAATTTTTGTATTTTTAGTAGAGATGGGGTTTCACCATGTTGGCCAGGCTGGTCTCGAACTCCTGATGTCAGGTGATCCACCCACCTCAGCCTTCCAAAGTGCGGGATTACAGGCATGAGCTACTGTGCCCAGCCTAAGGGCGGGTCTTTTATTTTATTTTATTTTTGGAATGTGATGCCAAATTATGGTCCAAAATATATAATATTGGCTTTCTCACATCCCACTGAGTCTTTTTATAGTCTTAATAATTTGATTATTATAATTTTTTAAGTGATAGAGAAACAGCCTTAGAGGGTGCTATAATTGATGTACATGTAAACCTTTGGGGTATATTCCTATAATTAACATGTATTAGGTCTTGATAGTTTAAATGGCCATTTGTTTTTCATTATCATGCCCAAAATAATTTCTGTGAAAACACAACATTCAATCCCATTTGGGTAAACTGCTTTGTGTATGTTGCTGCAATTTTAAATCAAATGTGTACAGTCATATCCATACATCAGCTCTTAAGAAAGTTCATGGTTTTGAACAAAACACTGAAGTCACCATCTCAGAATCATATATACAATGATGAAGTGTGAGGAAGTCACTCACAGCATCTTTGGTAGCAGTGCTTATAAACTCACATGGTCCGCAGCAGGACCGCATTTAAAGATTCAGGGACTAAATCTCATCTTTATTAGCATTTCTTTCAAGTATGATCCAAGTACTGTTCCATACAAATTCTCAGGATTCTTTCTGTTCTTGAACAGCCTGAATGTCTCAATAGTTCCTTACTCCACTATCCTAGAAGAATCATTTTTCTCATCTACATTGACCTTTTTCTTTAATTGCTTAGTTCATCTTCCCTTCATTGCTCTTTTCTTCACTGTCTCATATCACATTATATCCTTTCTTCACCACAAATGCTCCATGGACACTGTATTATTCTCCTGTTGCCTTAAAAGCAGAACATGAGTCATTGTTTTTCTCAGAGAAGCAGACAAGGATTGGGGAGTGGGGAGTGGAACTTAAACATTAGTTTCCTGAGTGGTCTTGACAGGTTGGAGGAAGGAGAGAAGGTCATGAATCTCCACATGTCAATAATCTCTGAAATAAATGGGAGTGTTTACTTCAAAGTTATAACCAGTCAGCTCTTCCTGGGCTTCACAAGAATATTGGAGCCAGGAGGTATGCCTTAGTCCATTTGTGCTATTGTAACAACAAAAAAAGGAAATCTGAGATTGGGCAATTTATAAAGAACAGAAATTTATTTCTCATGGTTCTGGAGGCTACAAGACCAAGATCAAAGCCCTGGCAGATTTGGTGTCTCACAAGGGTCTGGTCTCAGCTTCCAAGATGGTGTCTGGTCTCAGCTTCCAAGATGGTGTCTGGAATGCTGTCTCCTCCTGTGTCTTCACGTGGCAGAAGGGACAGAAAGGCAAAAGGGACAAACACTGTGTCAAGTGCCTAATCCATTCATGAGGGTGGAGCCCTCATGCTGTAATCACTTTCCAAAATGACCTGTTTGTTAATTCTGTGGCTCTGGGAATTAAGTTTCAATGTGAATTATGGAGGGGGTAGGGGGCACAAACATTCAAACCACAGCAAAGTATACTAGAAACTAAGAAGGAAATTGATGTTCTCGTGGCTGAAGTGACCCACACAAGCTTGAACATTTATTCGGTTGCAGATCCGGGACTGAACCCAAGCCTCTTGAACCTTTGCTCTTACTATCCTTCTGCAAATAGTTGTCTAAAGAGTCTTCAGTTGTGTGTAAGCACACTAGGCTTGCAAGTCATGTGGGTTCAGGAACAGATAGCTACCCCATCTTTGGCATGATCTAGGGATCATAAGTATCTCTGATACTGACCACGGGCTGAACAAACATGCAGTTGACAATTCCTTTCTTACCAGTCCTCACAAACCCTCTAAGGTAAACAGATAGATATTATTACTAATGGGAAAAAAAAAAGAATCAGCAATGTTAAGTGACCTGTTCCTGGTAACATTGTTGGGTAAAGGATTGAGCCACAACAAATTCCCAAATTGCCTGAAATCTGGTCTGTTTTTCAGTCTTACTGCTATATTCTATCTAGACACACACACACACACACACACACACACTTCCTGCTGCATTTCAAATCATTGTGTAAAATAGGAAGTTGTAAGATCTTGGTATCTTCTTTGGTAGAGAAGACAACCTTAGTACCTGTAGGAGGAAATAAGGCAATGACTCATCATTAAATGAAATTTTTTTATCCTTGAAGAATCAGATATGAAGAAATGGCCTCATTTCTAATAAAGAAAATTTTTGTTGTCTTTTAATTTGCTTGAATTGTTTCCACCTTTTCTTCTAGTACTGCTCACAGATGGTTTAAAGTCTTCTTGGAAGGAAAGCAGGCATCTGAGTGATCATATTCTTTTTCATTTTCTTTCTTTTTTTGTGTGTGTGCTGCTGTCTCACTGAGCTTGAAGAAATGAGATCACCTCTGTTCCCTTTCATTGGTGTTATTCAGGTTAGCAGAAAATTGTGCCTCCTTCATCTGTCAGGAGTTTCAGTCTTTTGCTTTCTTTGAAAACTGACCTCTGAACAAGGATGTAACATCCAGAAAATAATAGCTGAATTGATTTATTTCAGATTGTTGCTATGGTGATTTCCCTACTGATATGGACAGAAAATGAGGGAGAGAAGAATGTGTTGAAAAGAATGGTGGAGAAAGGGTCAAACCTGGAAAAAGACATGATGAACTGTGGAAGGCATTTCTGACCCATCTACCCATGCAAAGAGTCAAATGTCTTCTTCTCAGTTTACTATTAATTCACCTATAGTGATCACAAACAATCTGTTTGCATTTTAAGAAGCAATGAAATGTTTTCAACACAGAGACAGCTAGCTGAATCATAAGTAGCCTTAAAATTTACCAAGATTTTTTTCACAAGAATAATGAGTGTTAATTGTAAAAAAAAAAAAAAAAAAGGTTTATAACCAGAAACATTTTGATTCTTGAAATAGTTTCTCTTGATTATGCTTTTCTTTTTTCCTAAATGTATTTCTGGATATTGTAGGAGAAAGACTTTTCTGGAGAGAAAGTAGATGTATCCATAAATTTTAATGAATTGATCACTTATTTTTTCATTTCTCCAACTTTCTATCCATTCTTCCATTCAACACCTGCTAACTGATCCTTTATTCCAGGCTCCAGCTATACATTGATACATTCAATATGTATTGCTAAATTTAACAAATATGTATTGGGCATTAAACATGCAAGAAAATGTATTGGTCAAGGTGAGACGCAGAACTGAATAGAGTCTGTCCTCAGAGTGATTATAATCTGGAAGAGGATGGAAAGTTTAGACCCACATTTATCCAAATGAAGAACCATTATTATTGTTCCATAATTATCAGAGCTCTCAAGCAGCTATTTCTGCTTTAAGGAAGGCTACATGAAGTAGATTTGGAGAGAAAACGAAAGGACATGTAGGATTTTGATAGGTACATTGAAGTAGAATGGAGAAGAAGAGAACTGTGAGAAGTGCATACAATTGTGGTTGGAAACGGGCAGTTACATTGGCTTCCTTTACAGACTGAAGATTATGGACATGTGTAGAAATCATCCCACTATTCATTCACATCATTGGCCTTTGAAAGGCAGGAGCTGAAATTGGGACATGGTGTTAGCTTTAGCTTGAAGATGTGGCAAATTGATGCCTTTAGTTTGAGTGGAGATGAGGGTGAGAAGGCTTTGGAAATAAACATTTGGAGCTTCTCTAAATCAAAGTTTTTTTTTAAAAAAAGGGGGTAGTGTAAATACAACAGAATAGAAACCAAGTGGAGTGCAGTCACAGGCACTATTTTCTGGGCCTTTCTTGCCTCCTGTGGCCCTTTGAAGCTTACTTTAGATTTCAGCCACATAAAAGAATAAGGAGAGGGGTATTCCATTCCTTCACTTCACGATGCAAGCTTCCTTTAACCCTGTCGTCACACAGGATTGGTTGCATAGATGGTGAGGGGCAAGAATCAAGGGTGTGTTCATGTCTCAAACCTGGCCTTGACACTCTTTAACTTCAGACAAGTCATTTAACTTCCAGGAACCTTAGATTTCCCTTCTGTTAGGGCAAAACAACCTATAAGCTGAAACATTTCATAAGATCATGATATTATAATTGGAAAGGACTGTAATAATTTAACATATATTTTCAAATATGTAAATAAAAGCTCCAGACATAAAGGAAATATGGTAATTCTCACTTCATTAATTCATCAGCTATATCATCTCACTGATGAGAACTTTGTGATTTCATCACATATTTTAGCCAAGATTAAATGGTTAAGGGCTGTCAGGTGGGCTCAGCTTCCTAAGACTTCATTACTATTAAAAATACACTTTGAAGAATTATAAATAATTAAAATCAATGTCAGTTATTAAAATAAATGAACAAAGGCTATATCCCTGTTTTGCACACAAAGGTTTTCAGCATCTATGTATTAAGTCACACTCTTTATTCTCTGCCAAGATTTAGCCTTGAGAACATTCTATTCATTTTTCACATTTGTGTAATTTCCCTTTAATATGCCAATGTAGAATTTATGCTAATTTTTACTGAAGTCAAGCTTTCATATCAAAATGAGGTTCCATTTGAGTTCCTTTAATTTAAGGATGGGAGAATAGACAGAAGCGTTTGTTTAGTGCAAAGGGAAATGATTTATTTATTTGTTCCTGAAATTCAGACTGAGATTAAAATATTCATTCAGGCATAAAGACTATCATTTTCAGCAGGTCGTAAGAAATAGGACCGGCTGATGCTGAGCACTTCCCTTTTCCATCACAGCCTTTGCTTCTCCTCTTCCTCATGATCTCTATCATGAAACAGAATAATAGGTTATGTTTTCACATTAAGACGAAAAACATGAGACCTCTGAAGAGCAAATGCCAATTTCTGTAGAAGTCTGTCTTCTTCCTCAGAACTTTATACTCTCAGTAGGGGACTGAACTTAACCTAGATCCTGAAGCATCCTGTGAACTGATTGTGACCTCAGACAAATCCCAGTGAGACCAACAATTTTCTTTCTGAAGAAGGTTAGATTGGGGGAGGAGAATTAAGGAAATGGAAGTAACAAAATAATTACTGTTACAAAGCAATTACTGTTACCAAATATTTTTAATCAGTCATCTCAGTTTATTCCAAGATAACTATATAAACTCTGCATGGTCATCCTGTCTACGTAATTTTTATATCTGAATCTCTCTCTGAAATGTACTAAAAGAGGAATGACAAGGATGCTAACTACAGTGAGAGAATCATGGAGTTGTGAACTTGTTTATATGTGTTTCTGCTAAGACATTAATTTATACAAGTAGTTCTCAAAGTGTGGCCCCCAGATCAACAGCATCAACAGCACCTAGGCACTTGTGCAAAATGCAAATCCTTGGGCTCCACCCTAGAAGTGTTGAATCAGGACCTCTAGGGTTGGGGCCCAATAAGATACATATTTTAATATGTCCATTGGTGAACTAAAATTGGATAGCACCTTACTTTGGGAAAGTAGATTACCTGGCTGTACTGATATATGTACTTCTTACTTAACTATTTTTGTTTCCTGTGGATTCTGTGACTCTTAGAACTAATGATGTTTTCCTCTTTAATTTTGTCTCCTAGGAAACTTACAGCCAAATTTGAAGGCTTATACAGATCTTATAGACCCCTTCCTATGTCTCTTTTTGTTTTCGGCTCTCTTTTCCCTTTGCCCTAATTCCCCCGCTTAATTGTCTTATCGTGAAATATTTTGAAAGATGAATTTACTTAAGCAAACTTGTCCATTGGCGTAAGTAGTAAGTGAAGATCCCTGACAGGATTTCCTGGTGTCAGTTCTCAATATGTTTATTTTATACACAAAGTAAAAACTTCATTTGGGGGATATTCTCTAAAGAATCTCTAAGACGTATGCTTAAATATCCAGGTTCATTTTATCTGATAATCCCACATACTGACATCTTTCCAGTATGAAGTGATCCATTATCTTACATACATTGAAACTGAGAAGTCCTATTTGCCTCTTATAGGTACCATCTTTTCCTAATGGCAGTGAAATTTTTCATCAAAGATTCCCTTGCCATCAAAGTCATTACTTCTGACATTGCAAAATCACCTCTGCCTAATGGTTTTATTAATACATTGACAGCCAAATGTAGTTGTAAAAGATGGATCTTTTTAACAAGTGCTTTCATTTAGGATGGATAAGGTCAAAGGTTGTGTAAAACTTCAGCTTTCAGGAAAATTCAAACATGCAGCATCCCATCCCTTCAGGTGCTTCTGACACATTTTGGCAGCAATAGCATTATTAACAAAGTCAGAATGAAGTGTAATAGCACCGGTGTGATCTGGGCCACTAAAACTCTGTTTTATTTAACTTATGGATGGCACCTCTGTCACCTTTTAATTGTGTCAGATCTGTGCAGAAAGCAGAAATATTTAGGGGAAGATTCATTCTCCTGTATGTTTCATAAGGAAGCTTGTGAGCCTCCTAAATAATTAAAATAAACAAATGAAGACTAATTTGCTTACTTTTAATTTTTACCCAATCTACATTAATAATTTACAAGGTAAAAATGAATATAAGATAAAAATGACTTTTCTTCCCATGCTCACATGGGCACGATCATGGACAGATTCTGCCTTATCGACTGCTCATTTGTAGAAGAAATCACCCCAGAGAAAACAGTGTTCAATGTGAACCAGGCTTTAATAAAAGGAACGGCAGACTCCGGAGGTTTTTTCTATTTCCATATAATCCCAGGATCATTTGTCTGGAGCTGTTTTTGAATTATTCATACCAACGGTAGCTCTTTCAGATATTGGATGTGAACAGCTTCTATCGTACGGTTTCACAGGCAGCATCTTTTTTGCTGGCGTTTTAAAAATAGAACTTTTTTTCCTGTTCCAAATTGCTCTTGGGTAGTTCTGAGTGGGGTTGTATTAGCAAAATGTTAAACATTAAGAGACTGTTTGGGGGCTAATGCTAAGACTTCTGCCGTTAAAAGAGAAGAGAATGGAGAAATATAATGGTAATATAATATTCTTGGGAAAGCCTTCATTTTGATGCAGCTTTTGAAAGTCTCAGCATAGTCTCCTGGTGTAAGCATTGTTTAGGAGACTCGAGTTATTCTCCTAAACATTTATTCTCATTCACTGCAATCTAAATTACAAATAAATTGGATTTGAGGGATTTATTCTGCTGATTCTATTGTTCTTATGCCCCATTTGACATGAAGCATTGAATCTGTTTTCAGCCTTCAAGAGAAAAACAAGGCTCTTTAGGGAGGTTTCCAAGGGCAGGGAGATGTGATCCCTCTATCTCTCCCCTGACTCATCTCTCCTGGTCTCCTTCACTCACTTTACTTGCCAGCATGCCAATGTCCTTTAAGTTCTCTCATCTCCGGGAAGATTCTTTGTCTCTTCTTTGCACTGTCTCATGTGCCTAAACTGCCTAGCACTTCCCACCCACCAATGCCCTTTTTTTCCCTGCTTTTACCTACTTCTTTATCCTTTAAACTTAGATTAGTGCTCATCTCCCCCACTCCCAAAATGGTTGCTGACTGCCTGGATTGAGGGTTTCCCCAGAAACCAACTCTAAGCAAGGATTTGAATGCAAGTAATTTATTGGAAAGTGACTCCAGGAAATACGACATGGTACTGGGTAAGTGAGACAGGGAAGGGATGGAAACCAATAGAAAGTGTATTGTATCATAAGCAGTTGTCACTGTGAGCAACTGAGGCTTATCCTCCAGGGGAGCTCTGGTAGATAGTATAGAGTTAGGCCATCCAGGGTGAAGTAAGTTGGAGATAGTATAGAGTTAGGCCATCCAGGGAGACGTAAGTTGAAGTATGTCTTCCAGTTCCCACTTGCCATTGGCTGAAGGCTGACGGCTGCTCCTGGAAGCACTGAATGAATTCCCGAGAGTCTGCCCTGCTATGCTGTGAAAAGATTGGTGGAGAATTGTGGCTGGGCTTATGAGGATGCATAGGCATAACTGGAGCAGTAAGAGCCACAGAGGGTGTGTATCAGCCACAGAGGGTGTGTATCAGATGTGTATTAACATCTGTTGCATTGTCCCTGACACACACACACACACACACACACACACACACACACACACACATAGATACATTCTGGGGGCTGTACTTCTGTAGGTTGAAGGTAAGAAACTGCTTCTTGTTCATTTCTCTGCCCTTTGTGTCCTAATGTAATACTCAGCACACAGTAACTATTCAGTGAACATTTGTTGAAGTGGCGAGTGTGGAATGATTGAGTGCCTCTGTTAGGCTGACCCACCCTGAGTGTTGATTTCCAGTACTTCCTTATCAGCACACTCCGTCAATCACTGGGGCACGTTCCTCGTCCTACTCAGCTCTCATGGTTCAGAGTGTCATATCTATGTTTCTGAATGACTACCCTGGTGCTTTGATTTTCCATGAATAGATACATATTGCAGCCCATGCCATTCCCTTGTCCTGTGTGATGCTCTGTCAGGCCTTTTCAGGTGAAGGTAGCCAATTGTGGGAGCTGTGTGGGACTACAGATGGGAAGGTGATGGGGGTAGAATCAATGCCAAGGTTTTAGCCCCTTTGTCACCTTCCACCTTCCTCCTCCAACACACTGAATTGGGTGGTAGATGCTCCCAGAGCTCTTCTCCTTGGAAAGAACAGAACATCTCTTCTATCAGGAAGCTTCCCAAATCCAAGGCAATGGGTAGAGAGCCCTTTCCTGGAAAAAGTAATCTTATCCTGGTGGCATGGGGAGCCACTGTGCTCTCTCAGCCCATACCCTCCTTGTGTTTTCCATCCCGGAACACCAGCCAGCCCTGTGATTTGGAGGCCAGGGCTTCCTGCCAAGGCATCTAGGATCTACTTGGCCTGTGTCTTCTAGTTTGGCTGTCTGGCTCGACTCTGTCCTCAGCACTGCTGTTCTTTCTGACTGAGTTCTTCAGCATGCTGGACAGTCAGTCTTTCTTTCCAACCTTCCCCTTTCTGCTCTGGCCTGCTGTATCCCCAGCCTGTCCTCTGTGGAGCTGCCCCTTCTGTGGCTGTGGCCTTAGGAGAGCTCAGGCAAGTTACTTACCTACTCTGGTCTCAGTTTCCTTACCAAAAAACAAAACAAGAACAATAAAATTTAAGGAGAGTCAGACTATTTTTAAGACTCCTTCTAAATATCAGATGCAAATTCTGTGACCCAAGGTTGTTCCCACTATCCTTCCCAGCCACAGATACCTAATTTCTAGGTTGGCAGTCCATGCTCAATTTTGCGAATTCTGAAGTTAAAAAGCCCTCCATTGGATAAATGGGTGGATGAGGTGGGCATAGCAATGATTTATCCCTCCAGGACCCACCATCTGATTGGGGGGAAATAGTCTTTAGGTAGATCCCCATGCTAAAAGTGAGTGAAGAACTATTCCTGAGAGCTGTCCCATAAGGTAATGATGGCTATGAAATTGGGTCACTGTGTCCTCATTAGGAGTTTCTTTTGTGCTTGGAAGTAAATACTCATCTGAAAAAAACTGGGAATTTTGGCAACATGAGGCCATGGTATCCCTTCTCTGAGATCCCAGAATCCACCATTGTGTTTTCTGGGGCACTGTCATTGCATGAGTGGGGTGGTATGTGGCTCCTCAGGACCCTCCAATGTATGTTACCCTGTGTCTGGACTAGGAGAGACCATGGATTATTAAAGTCCAACTAAAGACCTAGCTCAGCCACTCACTAAATGTGTGATTTTTACCTCTCTGCAGCTTATTTTTGTCACCTGGAACAAGAGAATAGCCCTTGGTTTGCTGTATTGTTCAAGAATTAATTCCATGAACAGTCATTGGGTACTTACTATGGCCTAGGTTATTGTGTTAAACAGGGGTGGGGGGGGTGCCACCCAGAAAAATTAGACATTATCTGCTCTCCTATCTCTAATTCACATTCTAGAAAGGGAGAGAGGAAAAACTTATTACAAAATAACCTGATAAATGTAACAATAGATTCAGTGAATTAATAATTTCCTCAGAAACAGCATATGCAATTTTCAATAAAATTTATTTTGCTTCTCCTACCTAAGCAGCAAATAATCTACTGCAAAAAGATAAGGTAGTACATCGTAGGTGACTGACCTCTGGAGAGCTGTCAGGGCCATTTTGCACAAAGGCAAATGTCACTCATACTTCATAACTGAAAAAGCTATCTTGAGTACCTTAATAAGACATAAGAGTAATCCTGAGTCATTTAGGAAAGGTTAAATAATGTTTAAGGGTCAGAGAACTATATAATATATTTAGGAAAGTTTATATCTCAAACATTACAGTTTTTAAATTTTTTAAAGATAATTTTTGGCATACTGATGGAGTTATAAAAATTATGTAGAATTATATTAATATATAAACTTTAAGAAAAAAATAAAATCAAAATTTTACCGTGGATCCTTACAATGCATCCTTTAATGGCAGATTAAGAAACTTCCCTGTAGGAGATCTATTAGCCAACTTGCCATTAATCAACTCCCCCAAATAACTGAAACCCTCCATTTCCTTTACAAAATATTCTAATGGATACCCACAGCACTATGAAGGGTCTGGGTTTTAGCACCTATGAATGTCTACTACAGCCAGTGGAGTTGTGCGCTTGTCAAGAGTGCTGGTTATCATAGCTGTTAATTCCAGTTCATTTCTTTATTCCACCAAATACTTTTTTAATACTTCATGTTAGACATTGCTTTAGGTATTAGAGAGATGGCAATGACCAATGTTCCTTGTATTCTAGTTGTATTTACTGCTACAATTATGTAAATTGAATGTTCTGTCAACTAAATAATGAAAAAATGTGAAAGGCCAACTGCTGATTTTTCATGAAGATTCAGTGAAAAGCTACAGTGGGCATCTGTCCTTTGTGACTACCCAAGATCTTTTAAATTATTCTCTGGCCAAAGTTTCCATTTTCCTTGTGACTTAGGTTCTACTTGTCAGATGCCCCTGTAACCACCATTGGCTTCTCTGGGTTTCCTCTACTGAATGTAGATCTAGAGGTTTGGTCTACTCATTTCTTCAAGCAAAGACTTTTCAAACTCAAAGGTGTCCTTTCAGGTCTGCGGCCTCTGGGAGCTCCACGCAAACCTCTTTGGTTGGGACTGCTCTCTGAGGTTACTGTGAATTCAGGCTGTCCCTGGTCAGTGTTACTGAGCACTGTAGTCACGATGTCTGGTGTCACACCTGTAGCCAATGGCCATACTCAACACTGCTGTCTTCTAATACATACATTGACTACTTTTCTGATTACCTCAAAGCTTTTCCTTTTTTTGTGGCTGCCTCTCCTTTCTCTCCCTCCCCTTTACTCCATCTTATTCTTCCTCCTTCACATTTGTATTTCTCACCCCACTTTCATCCTCTCCATCCTTCCCCATCCCCATTTCTGTCATTGCTTCCTTCTTCCAGGCCTAGGGAGACTGAGATCCTGATATAAAATGAAGCAGAAATTGCCTACACTGAGCACAGACTCCCTTTTCTTCAGTGACCTTTGTTAACTAAGGTTTCTGGCTTATCTTTAATAAAGGGCAGTAACCAGTCGTTCATTCGTCCATTCATTCGTTCATTCTTTGTTTCAGTTCAGACAGAGTTTTGCTCCATCATCAAGGCTGGAGTGCAGTGGCATGATCTCAACCCACTGTAACCTCTGTCTCTTGGGTTCCAGAGATTCTCCTGCCTCAGCCTCCTGAGTAGCTGGGACTATAGGCACATGCCATCACCCCTGTGATAAATACATCACACCTGTAAAAATATAAAATACTTTTGTATTTTTAACAGAGATGGGGTTTTACCATGTTGGCCAGGCCAGTCTCAAACTCCTGACCTCAAGTGATCTGCCCACCTCAGCTTCCCAAAGTGTTGGGTTTACAGGTGTGAGCCACCATGCCCGGCCTTAGTCATTTGCTTTTGCCTAACACTTAGCTAACATAGATCCTACTTGTAACCTTAAGAACTTTACAGATGACTGTACAATATGCTTCTAAAAAATTAAGTCATTATCTAGTCTTTTATGATGTCAAACAAAAATATATTTGATTACAGGAAAATTTTAAAGTAATTTTTACTTCAACTTCTGACACAAGAAAAAAAACGCCAATGATGAATTTGCAGTCACTCAGGATGATTTTAGTATGCCAATTTCAATTTGCCTTTTTAAATGACTGTGTCACAAGGATTAAAAATGCACATACAAATTACTTGAAATTCTAGAAAAAAAAGCTAATATTTTTGGCAAAATAAAGCAATCCTGGACTTGTGGCTTTTAAAGATAATGCATATTACCATATTATGTAACCAAACTAATGACATAGCAGACAGCAGATGGGCACTCCGCGTACATTTATTAAGTGGTCATAGTTCATTTCTGAGGTAGTGAAATTTGACTTTTCTTGCTAGTGTTAAAATTAGCCAACCTATTTTGAAAATTGAACTGTAGTTATAACATATCTACCTGAAAAAAATGGCAAAGACACTAAACACATGCCATCTCGCTTCTAAATATATACACGTTTAGCACTCTGTATGCATTTTCCATAGCCTCCCGATTTTATCTAATCCCTACATGTTTTCATCAAATATTTCTTAAGCCCTGCTGTGTGGTATGCTAGATCTTGGAGATGAGAGGAATCTAAGACAAAACTAGATCCTGTTCTGGAGGAGTTTTGAATTTTAGTGGGAAGACTGAATATATTTAGAAAGAGGTTGCTAAAATGCAGTGTGGAGAAGCAAGAGATAACTAGGAAGACTTCCTGAAGGAGGTGAGCATTGATGGGGGCCCTGTGCTGGGTTTAGAAGGCCATGTAGGACTCCTGAGAAGTAAGTAGAGGGGAGGCACATGGGCCTTCTGAGTACAGAATAAGAATAGGAAGAAGAGGCTGCATGGTACATTCCAAGAGTGATAAACAGACAAGTTTTGCTGGAGTGGGGTGTTCCTGTAGAAGAGAACGGGTGAGAAGGTTGGTGAAATGAGCAGATGAAATCCCGATTCTAGAGAGCCTTGAATGTGAGGCTAAGCAGATTGAACTTGATCCGTGTTTTCCGAAAAACTTCTTTGAACACTAAGGCATTTCTGGAGATGACTTTGGTCATTGGTCATATCTTGGGGAAGGCATGCAGGTGGAAGAGGTGTAAGCAGACGGAGCTCCAGGTTTTCAGCATATGCTTTACATACCCTTAAGTTCATGCATAAAATTTTCTTTAGAAGAAGCATTCCAGTACTAAAATAAAAGTGCAAAAACCAGTGTCCCAACAAATAAAAAGACAGTAAAGATATTTGAGCCCGTCAAATGATTAATAACATATATAGACTCATCTTCCAATTGAGATATGAGAAGGAGGCCAGCCAGGGGACTTACTAGACTATTTTCAACTCTGAAAGTCCTTATAATCTACACCTGACTGTTTTTACCAATGGACCCAGCATTTTAAAGCAACAGATAATCCAAAAGTCAGTTATATTTGAGTTTGTACCATGCGGCCTGATCTTTTCACTGGAACATTTACCTTCTTAGTTGTGTTTTTCTTAGTCGAATATTGAAACTAATTTCTATTTCCTGAGCACAAAATTACTGGATAGTTGTGGGGAGGAGGAGGAGACAGAAGAAAAAATAAGGGAGAAGAGTTGTTGTCCAGGGAAGCTGGCTCAGGCTGTGGCATTTGTCACACATAGTTTGGTCTGTGGACATCTCCTCACAGGTCATTACAACCAACTACGGTATGGCCAATTGACCAGAATTGCTTTTCAACTGTGGTCAGTCTGCTAAAATAAATGCATGTATAAGTGGCTCCCTTTTCATTTCTTGCCTCTTCCCTCCATATCCTTTTTTCTCATGACTGTCTTTATCTTAACAAAAACAAACATTTGACAATATTTCTGGTCAGTGGAAGCCTTAGGCAATGTCGTTGGATAAACATTTATACAATGATTATTAAAGTCACTGTAGCCCACAAGTGGGTCTAAGGTAAAACAGTTCTTTTAAAAATGTTTTGAATAGATGTTATATTTATATGGCCTCAGTTTAAATATATGCCTATAGGTATAGATACAGATGTAGGAATCTGTGAGGGTAAAAGTGAACAATTTTCCTTCTCCCCTTGTCTAACATCTACATGATTCTCATGGCCTGGCATGCAAATAACCACTGTTATAATAATTTCTCATATATCCTTCCACTTTATGCACATACAAATATATATTCGTTTCCTCTTATTGACACATGAGGTTGCATACTATGCCTACATGATTGTGCATGTTATTTTCTCATATGACAGATCTTAAAAACATTTCCACTTTACTGCATAGGGAGCTTCCTTATTCTTTGTGTAGATCCAAATAATTTTTTCATATGATTTGGCCACAGTTTATTTAACCAGTTTCCTACTGAGAGACATTTGGGCTGTTTCTAATCCTTTTATATCACGAACAATGCAACGATGAATATTTTTTTGTGCACCTGTGCAAGCAGGGATGTATATAGATTTCCAGAAGTAGAATTACTGGGTCAGAGAGAATATTTGTAATTTTGATACAAATGGCCTTATATTTATATGTACAATTTTCTTTTAGACCTCATATTTATACGTGAAATTTTTCTGTTATTAAATGTTTTAAAGGTACTGTTGTGTGAAAAAAGCAAAAATCTTTGAGATTAATTTTGAGATGTTCCCTTAGAAGTAGCAGTTCTGGAAGCTCCAGGGCTGATGTATCTTACAGGGCCATTGTATTAGAGGCCAGTGAAGGCTGCAGTGATGTTGCTGGAAGCCCTGTAGGAGGCAGAACACTACTGTCTTGAGAAAGTGGGAAGTCTCTCTTCTAATGAACTCCAAAGTTTTGTGAGTTCAGGTGGTGAAGCATCTTAATGGTGTCACTGGTCTTCCTTCCCTGGTGGTTGATTGAAAGGGGTTTCTGGAATTCTCAGAACCCAGTTTTGGAGAGCTGCCAGCATTATGATCAGTACAACACTAGTTCTATTTTTCTGCAGGAACTCTTAACCTAGGATTCATGGACTGTTGAAATCAAGGATTGGTGAACTTTGTGGGAAAATATACATTTTTGTTTTTATTATTCTCGATCTGAAATGAAACATTTTCTTTAATAACTATAAGCAAAACCAGAGTAGAATTGGCAGTACCTGTGACTTTGTCACTAAAATGAAGGATGTAGCCATGTCACACTATAGCCATTGCAAGTATTCCAAAACATCATTTACATTCATCATCATGTCAAAGGGTAAAGTTATTAGACCCACTGCTGGTGTCCTAAAATTTATACTTTTAATCAGGTATGGTAAGATAGGAAGACACAGACATGATTTTCATGAAGGCAGAAGTTTATACCCACAGGTCTTGAGAAACTGGAGGCCCAGCAGGCCACACAGAGCCACATGGGAAGAACTGGGGTTGGTCAGGAGGCAGGAAAGGAAGAGGGGAGAGCATGGCTCATTAAAGGAAAACCCTTTGTTGTAGTTTTCATAGGAAGGAAGAGGTGAAGAAGCATGGGTGTGCTGAGTAAGCTAAGATTAGATAGTCTGAATGATTTTAGTGGACTCTGGTCTACAGTAGTAGTCAGTTGTCTGGTTCCTGGCTCTGGGGTAATTCAGGGCAGGGATAATATTGGCTGTGTGAGTGAGAGTTTGATAAAGCAGAGAATTGGGGCTCTGGGCACTGAACTGATTGGTCCATATATCAAAATTGTGTTTGCAGGAGGGTAATTTGCTTTTTCTAGGAATTAGCTAATTCCATGAGGGACAGTCTCCCCGTGATCAAGGTTTCAAATGCCAGAATCTCAAGTATACAGAAAATTGTAAAAATCATCAATACAGCTAGATACTTATTTTACATGCTGATAGATAAGCACAGGTACTACATAATCATAGTTGTGCCTCAAAAGTGTTTAATAACTATATTCCAATCTTATTAGCTTCCTTTGTAAACTCATGTAATTTATTTTCTGTCTTTAAAAACATTATTCTGAGAAGGATGCTGCTATGGTTTGGATGTTTTATTTCCTCTAAATTTCATGTTGAAATGTGACCTTTAATGTTGGTGGTGAGCCTAGAGGGAGGTGTTTGAGTCATGAGGGTGGATCCCTTATAAATGGCTTTGTGCCACCCCCCGCCCCCGCCATGGTTATGAGTGAGTTCTTGCTCTAGTAGTTCATATGAGAGCTGGTTGTTTGAAAGAGCCTACAACTTCCCCATTCTCTATCTTACTCTCTGTCTCATTATGTGAGACACTGCTCCTCCTCATCACTTTCCACCGTGATTGGATTGTAAACTTTCTGAGGCCCTCACTAGAAGCAGATGCCGACCCTCTGCTTCATATATGGTCTGCAAAACTGTGAGCCAAATAAACCTCTTTTCTTTACAAATTACCCAGCCTGAGGTATTCCTTTGCAAATCTGACTAACAGAGGCACCATGGTCTTCATCAAATGGCTCTTGATGTTAAGCTATCAAGAGAGACTCAGTTTTTTACCTAACTCTTCTGTATTTTCTATTTTTCTTTCTTTTGGACTGAGATTCAGCAAAACTTAGGACAGAAGCAGGATACTGCAAGAGATGCTGTCCTGTTTCCACCACCAACACTCACACATTCACCTGGGGGAGGAGACATTGACTATGGCTGTAATTTATTGAGCACTTGCCACATACCCATCATAATTCTATTTTTTTTTTTTTTTTTTTTTTTTGAGATGGAGTCTATCTCTGTCACTCAGGCTGGAGTGCAGTGGCATAATCTCGGCTCACTGCAGCACTTGCCTCCCTGGTTCAAGCCATTCTTCCATCTCAGTCTCCCAGGTAGCTGGGGTTATAGACATGTACTGTCATGCCCGGCTAATTTTTGTATTTTTAGTAGAGCCGGGGTTTTGCCATGTTGGCCAGGCTAGTCTTGAACTCCTGAGCTCAGGTAAACCTCCCACCTTGGCCTCCCAAAGTGCTGGGATTACAGGCATGAGCCACCACACCAAGCCTTACTTTTCATGTATTATCTCACTTCCTCCTTGTAACAAACCTGCGAAGTAGGATTGTGACTATCAGTTCCATTTTATAGAAAGAAACTGAGGCAAAGAGTGCTTATTATCTGCCCAAGATCACACACTGGTGGCAGAACCATACTGGAGTTTGGGAAGCCTGGCTTCAAAGCCTACACTGCATACACTATGCTTGAGATATGAGCGGATCAGGCCTTACTCTCTCCATATGTGTACCAGGCAGAGAGCATTCTCTTTCACCATAATTGCATGGTGATTAACTATCTTAACTTACAGAGGCTTAGAAGTCAATCTGAGTGCAAATCTGGGAGTCTTTAATCCTTAGGTCAAATATGCAAAATAATTTAGAAAATAAATCTAGAAATGAAATCATTTCTAGGTGTAATTGTGCTATGTTTGTTAATAGGTTGGCAAGTTAAATTCACTCAAGTGGTAATCTTTTTAACTTTATTAAACTTCTAAGAGATCATAAAACCCAAAAGTAAATGAGTCACATCAAAAGCTTATCCCTGGGTTCTCTGCCAGAGCTGTGATCACTACTTGGTTTTTGCTACAATAAGAAAGTCTCAGGTTGTACTTCCTGCTTCCCTACTGACCTGCCTTTTACAGTACTAGGTATGTACAAATCAGATGTTCACGAAGTAGGGAGTGGCTGTATTTTCTTTGCTACTGAATTTCAGTTACTTTGCCTACTGTTTTTAAACGTATTTAAAAAATATGCTTACTAAACTCTCAGTCAAGCTTTGCTTTATTGTGTAAGCCTACTATAATTAGAATTAGGTTCAACTGTATGTGACAGAAAGCCCCAAATTACAGTTCATTAAATACCATAAAGGCCTTTTTTTCTCTAGAGCTCTTTTGGGAGGTACACCACGGTGAAGCGTTTTCCAGATCTTAGTTCCACTATTCTCACATTTCACCCTTGACTTCATGGTCTACTGTGGCTGCTAGAACTCCAGCAACCACATCTTTATTTAAGGGGCTGGATTCTATACAATACTTGTATTTACATTTTATTCACCAAAATTCGGCACATGGTTACATATAGGCAAGTGAAACTGAGAAACGTACAAAATGAAAAAGTAGGAGTTTTCCTGCTATGAAAGAAAGGTGAAATGGATGTAGGCCTGTAGCTAGCAGCCTTTGCTACACAAACTACTTGATTACCTTAATTATGATTGAAGCATCACTAGGGACACATACCCTAAGCTCAGTAGCCTCATGAGGCAAATAAATGTCTTGAAGGTTATATTTGTATGTCCAAATATATACTGTGATGATAGCACATATCACAAGGTGCTAAGGTGTTAGCCTGCCTGAATGACACATCATGTTAACAGGGTCTTCTGAATACAGATGCTCAACTCAGAGATTGACTCCAAGAGTGGTAACTTCAGGTACCATGTGCCAGAGACAAATGTGGGGGATGGGAGGACTTTGGTTTATCCCTCAGATTATATTACACAGGCAGTTGTGTATTCTCTGTGAACATAGAGTTATGTCTATGTTTTCAATTACACCAGAAACTATACTGAAACAAGCCTCATTTTGTGAAGCTGGGGCTATTGTTAAATTTTGTTAAAGTACATTTTGTAAAATGTTAAAGCATCTGTTTTTTGGTTTTAAGTAAAGGCACACGTGTCTTTGGAAGCCTTTGTAATCTTGAAAGTGTATCATGCATTGAGCCACTGGCTCATTTTCCTACTTTTCTGATTTTCAAAGAAATAATTTTATTGATGTTTTTCTCCAGCAGGTGGAAATCCTAACAGAATCATGCAATGCAGGAAGGAGTTGCTAAGCGACCATTTTCACTGTTTAAAAAAATTCCAAACAAACCTTACTTTTAAATACCAGCAGCATGTGAAAAATTAGATAACTCTTCATCCAACCTTGTGCAAACTTATGTAATTTATAAAAATTATATCATCTGTTTCTGTTTCCTACTCTTTTCATCAACAATGGCACAATCTTCAAAGATGCAGTTTTAGATCTGGGTCAAGCTAACCGTGGAACATAATACATACCGTTGGAAATCCTGCTCTACTCTCAATTATGGCTTTGCCAACCTGACATCCATTGGCATGAGGATTCTTATAATCTGTCTTTGATGTCCTTGGAGTTAAAATTATGTTGGCACAAGTCTTAGGTCCTTCAGAAAAGTGGACTCTTTGTGGGCACTGGATTGTAACTAAACTTTAACAATAACTCCTTCACGCCCCCAAATAAATCAAGTGATTTAATGTAAAAGAATTAGCTCAAGAATTTAGGAATATTACCCTTTCTAGCACCAAGTGCAACAGTGTGCATTCGGGAGCATTTCAGTGTATTTATCAGATCTGCTGCTGTGTAGGGGCTGGAGGATGCTTTCCTCAGGTTACAGAAGTACTTTGTGCAAAGGAAAAAGTGAATGATCCCTTTTATCAGCCAGTAGCTCATTTAAGAACAAAGGCTCGGAATTCTTTCTAGAGGAAATATTAAAGAATATTTTAGTATTCGAGGTGTGCTCCCTCAGCAAGGCTTCCAAGAGGCTGTTGGGAGTGACCCCTGGTAACCTGGGGCAGACCCTGTCATGGGCTATGTGTCTAATGCATCTGCAAATACTGCGGAGACTGGAAACTTAATCCTGCCTATACCATAAAATTAAATTCTATAGGAGGCAACCCTGGCATTTCCTAGTCTGACTGGTGGACTTGCACATACAAGGCTGCCTTTGATAAAACTTAAAATTGATGAGGTTTGCCTTGACCCCTACTTATTTATTCTGCTGCGGACTCACCCAGCATTCCTGTTGCCCAGAAATCAATCCCAGCACAGGTATTTCTTGCCATTTGACCATGCAAATCTACTGGATTCGGCTACTGTGAAATTCTTGTACTTCTATTGTTATTTATAACATGAGTTTTCATAGTCCTTGTTTCATTTGCTTCCTATAGCAACCCCATCAATAACACAAAGCAGAATAATTTATTTACATTTTTTAATAAGGAAAACTGGTCATACACATGGTGGAGCTCAAATTCAAACCCAGAACTTTCTATTTTCAGTTCAGGGCTCTCGTCATAACATTGCAGCTCAGAATTTCTGTTTTGCCTCTCTTTTTTAGTGCACTCTGCTAAAGGATTGGTTAATTAATACGTTAAAATAAAGTGAGTTAAATTTTCACTGGGTCATCTTAGCTTTAAGCTAAGATGTTGTCCTTTACAGATAACATTTAATCTCCTGGAATATAATGCCGTATTTAAAAGAAGTCAATAGAGGATATTGAAAGTGTCATGAATTGTTTTGATGATGGAAGAAAATATTTTCAGGCAGATTTCTTGAATTAATAAGTCAATAATTAATGAGTTTCTACCAGGTTACCAACCATGGTGTTACACTAGAAACAAAACAGACATAATCCCTCCCCTCATGTATTTTACATCCCAGGTAGCTTATTTGTATCTGTAAAATAGGTATACTTTGTCTACATCTAAGATTGCCTCTGCTATGAAGGCAAGACTATCAAATCCTGGCCATGATAGAGGAAGAAGAGAAACTAAGACAAGGGGTAAAACTAAATTCCATAGGTTTATAAACTATTCTTGTGTCACTTCTTTTCAGAGAAGTATTTTACCACCTAGAAGGACCCTCAGAGGCAGGGAAGGTAAGGAAGTTTGGTAGATGCTGGCAGTAAAATTCTTGTGCAGGTGAGCTGGCCTTTTTCCCCTGATTCTGGGACTGTCTCTGGCCTCAGAGAGAGGGCACTGATGGTGTTGAGCAGACTGAATGCGAGAACAACCAGTCAGTCCTGCTTCGAAGTCCACCTGCAGAAGTTCTCAGTGTTAGGGATCCAGCCTTTACCAGTCTCCTTTCGCTGTGAGCTAAGTGCTTGAAGGCCAGTGGGGAGGCCCTAGGAAGGGACTAGGCTGGGGATGAATTTGAGTCTCCTAGTGACTGAAGAAGCTTCATGAAAAAATCATTTTAACGGGAATGCTTAATGGGCAGAGGCCGTCCTCATGCAGCAAAAATACTGTATAAATCTTGTGTCTTGAAAAATTACTAGTGATCGATGGTTTTAAAACATGTATTTTTATGTTAAAAATTCAAATATAATTGTGGTTCCTTCTCTACCATAACCACCACAATGAAGTGATCTTATAAATGGTACCAATGGTTATAGATGATTAAACACTCATGTTACAAAATCAACTACCGTATTGGAGTAGACATGTAAATGCCTGACTTTTTCCCTGACTCCAGGGTATGTCTGTCATTTCATCCATGAGATTAGTAGTAAAAGGCTATATGTCTACCCCCATTGTTTAATGAAACGGTTTATTTCTGACAGTGATGATGAGTACTGGTATAGATAATAGCCTATTTGTCTTCATGGAATATTCCATAACATTTATTCTTATTGGTTACTGCTCTTGAAACAAAATACTTTTAAGCCATATGTTTAAAAAAGCCACCCAAAACAAAAACTTAGTTTAACATAGAGTCAACAAACCCAAATAGCTGAAGTTACTCTTCCACAGGAATTGTTCTCTTTGTCAGCCTGGCAGCACAGAGAACCCTTCTCATGATGTCAGGCCATCATTCTCATGACGATGAAGGCTGATGATGATGATGATCTTAAATACCTGCCATTTATTTTAGCACATCCTCTCTGAAGGACACTGTGGTACTGTTCTGATCTCTTTTTTATACATTATCTCATTTAATTGTCATTTTGATTCCATAAGAGAGATACTACTGGTATTCCTTTCTTATAACTGAAGAAACCAATGCTCAGATGGTTAAGTAACTTGCCATAACTCATAGAAGAATGTATAATTTCTAAAATTCCTAAATAAATGTTGAAGGTGAGCCTAAATGACTACAAAGCCCATGTTATTATTTTTGTTTTAAAATGGATTTTGCTCTTGTTGTCCAGGCTGAAGTGCAATGGCACTATCTCGGCTCACTGCAACCTCCGCCTCCCGGGTTCAAGCAATTTTCCTGCCTCAGCCTCCCGAGTAGCTGGGATTAGAGGTGCACACCACCACACCCAGCTAATTTTATATTTTTAGTAGAGAAGGGTTTACCATGTTGGTCAGGCCAGTCTCAAACTCCTGACCTCAGGTGATCCACCTGCCTCAGCCTCCCAAAGTGCTGGGATTACAGGTGTGAGCCACTGCACCCGGCCAAAGCCCATGTTCTTAATCACACCATAGCTTCAGCAAGTTGCCAGAATAAAAATGAAGAATAAAGAGGAGCATTTGAGAGCTTTGGGCTTGTTGCTTCACCCACTTTCAGGGTTTCTGACTCTAGCTTAGATCAGTTGGACTCACTTGTACTCCTTGAACTTGAGGGTAATTTTGAAGGTCAGATTCTGGGAGTGAGTGGAGGCAGCAATGCAGGAGAGTGAGAGGAGCCCTGAGGACTTTACCTGCTGCCTTTGACTGTAGTTCCTGGGTGGTTTCAAGGTGTGAAGTTTGAAAACTCAGTCCTGACTTGTACCCATCCAACTTCAGACTTCACCACCTCATCACTCCAATTCAGAACTTGCAAGCAGATTTGTCTTCCACCCATTTCTAGCACTGACCTTTTGTATGTACTCTGGTGACTCAGTCCTAGAAGGAAGTTTACTTTCCCTTAGTAAGTGGTTAGTAAACTTTCGTGTTGCACGGATATCTTTGATGATCTGATAGAAGCTGTGATCTTACTCAGAAAAAGATGCACAACACACTTGCCTACAACTCATTATTTATACTTTTAAAAGAATGGAGACTTTGTGAAGCCTATCCATGCTTCCACTGAGAGGTCAAGGAACTCAAGTTAGAAAGAAATCTTCAGGGATGTTCAGTGTCATAGACGAATGTTTTTCATTTTTTTTTTTTTCAAGATTCTAAAGAATATTTAAAGCAAGGAAGGAAGGGAAAGAGAGAGGGGAAGGGAAGAAAAGAAGACATGAAGTGTCAAACAATATGAATGTCCCCCACCCTCACTTTACCTCCAGCTAGAATAACCGTTTATGTAAATAACTTTTGAAGATTTGTCTAATTGGGTCAGTTCTAAAAAGTAGGATGGACACTAACATTCAGTTTTGGCTGGTTTGCTATTTTGAAAGGAGACTGCAGCCAATGAGCCCTTAATGAATAATTTTTATACTTAACTAAATTTTAGTAACGTTAAGATCTTTAGAAGATGAAAAGGCACACATTCCTCCTGACTCAGCCTATGGTTCTTTCAGTCATTTCTGGCTCCTCACCCCTTTTTTTTTTTTCTCATTTTCGCTTGTCTTTCTGATGGTCAGAGTCAAAGATTACCTTAGCTGGGGTAATGTGCTGTGGCCAGTCCTAGCCACTGGCATCAAAGGTGGGAAATTTCAGCTCCTCAGACAGCCCGTGCGTGGTGGCAACCAGCCCTAAAGCCTCCGCTGTGGATTCCTTTCTCATAGCCCAAGTTAGAAAAGAACAGTGAAGTCATCTGTCATTTTAGTTTCATCTAATATTAGCTTTCCATTCTCAGCTAATTAAGGTGCAATATTTTCTTTAGTCATTCTCCTAGGCATGATTGTATTTAAATAACTTCTCCAGTTTCTTCATGTACTTGTGGAAATTTTTCTCCTTTTCTCTTCATAAGCTAGCAACTTAGTAATCAGCAAATTATTTAAAAATTATATGGACTAAAACATCCAAACTCCATTTTTAAAGTAATTATTCTCAGAAACCAGTAGGTGAACAAATATGGCCAATATTTAGTTGCGCTAGTTATTTATTTTTTACTGTACTTTAGGTTCTGGGGTACATGTACAGATTATGCAGGATTGTTGCATAGGTACATATGTGGCAAAGTGGTTTGCTGCCTTCATCCCCCCATCATCTATATGTTGTACTTCTCCCCTCATTATCCTTCCCTATCCTCCCCACCCCTGTTGTCCCTCCCCTAGCCATCCCCCCAACTGACAGCAGTGTGTGATGCTCCCCTCTCTGTGTCCACCTGTTCTAAATGTTCAACACCCGCCTATGAGTGATAACATACGGTGTTTGGTTTTCTGTTTTTGTGTAGTTGTGCTGGTTATTAAAGAAATATGATAAAACAAGCAACGAGGTACTATTAAACACCACTCCCCCATGAAACTAGCCAACATCTCTATCTAAATCTGTATCTGTCCATATCAGTGTTATCAATGTACTTTTCTGTTTGCTTACATACATGAATGTAGGAGTATATATGAATGCAGGTATACATATTTAGACATTGTAGATATAGATAGAATGGTTTATAGGCATTTGTGCATCAGAGAGACTGTCCTTATCCAAAGAGCCTGTTAGATGAGTGCGTCTCAAACACTAGCCACCTATCAGCTTGTTAAACACAGGTTCCTGGAACCACCCTAAAGATTCTGGGATAGGGTGTGAGAATTTGTGCTTCTAACAGGGTCCCGGGTAATGCTGATGCTGCAGATTCAAAAATCATGTGTCAGTCAGCACTGCTCCAGATGAATGGTTCTCAGGCCTGCTGCACACTAGAATCACCTGAGGAAAACTTTAAGTAAATACTAATATTTTTGTTGCACTCTAGACAATTAAATCAGCATTCCTGAGACTGTCTCAGGCCTTAGGAGGATTTAGAAGCTTCACAGGTGATTTTTAAGTACAGTTAAAGTTGAAAGCCATTGCTTTTAGGCCAATAATTCTCAGACTTGGGTGTGAATGAGAATCTCCTGGAGGGCTTGCTCAACAGAAGCTTCTGGGCCCTACCCCCAGAGGGTCTGATTCTTAGATGTGCAATTGACCAGAGACCTTGCACGTCTAACATGTTCCCAGGTGATGTTGATGCTTCTAGTCCAAGAACAACATTTTGAGAGATGCTGCTTTAAAATTTAGACTCTCATGATGTGTGATGGCAGACTGAATCATAACACTTTCATGGTGTCACTGCAAATTGTCACGTTTGGAGAAAATATTCAGCAGTATATATATTAAGAATCATAAACACCTTCATTCTCGTTGATCAAGTAATTCTGCTTTGGGGATTCTAGCTGAAGAAAATAAACTAGACATGGAAAATAGCTATAAGCTTGATGTTCACAGAATCAATTTTTATAATGGTCAAAATATTATAAAGCTAAAAATGTCCATAAGTAGGTGATTGGTTAATGGAATATCCGTCATGGGATATACCCATAATGGAATAGTCATTAAAAATGATAGCTGTGAAGGTAGCAACATGGAAAAGTGTTTGAGATTTAAATCTGAATAAAAAAGGTATAAATGTTGTATACTTACAACCATGAAAAAGTATACATAGAAAAAATACCAGAAGGAAAGAAACTAAAACAGTAAAAGTCATGCTAAGATGGCGGAATTTTATTTTTTCTTTCCAAATTTTCTTTGTGTTTATCAATTTTATAACTATAACTATATAGCAGCATGATATATGATATATAACATATACGTATGTTGGCATCAAATTACTCATTACCATTTCTCTTTGTGATAATGTGGCTTTATCTTGGTTTGAAATAAAATTTCTAAGAATTCTGCAATTGCCTGCAGATTCTAATTGCAACTTTTCCTGACTGACAGCACATGCTCTCTCTACTATGGCTCCTGCTCAGATATTTCCTGAGTGATGCTAATTACTCAGTGGTGACATAGAAAGAGCTTAAAGGTTCCTATTAGGCAGGAAACAGCGGAAGGTGAGGGAGGGGGACATGTTGACTTTTTGTTTTTATGATGAATGATAGAGCATACATATGAAACTCATCTCTATTCACTATGCCTTCAGTATCTAAAGGATTTATAAGAAACTCCATTTATTCTCTCATTCTGTACTCTTTTACCAGAGGTTTTGAGAGTTATTTTCCTAAGTCACTGTGTAAGACAATATGTAACAGAACAAATCCCAATGACTGGAAGTCAAATGACTGGAAATATTATTTCAGGAGATTGCACACTGTAAGTAAAATAGATCTAAAACTTAGATGACCTGGGGCAATCTTGCTTTGCAGACCTTTTTATTACTAGATTACTTGCCATAAACACCCTCTTCAGCTTTGACCATGCCATCTTTAGGAGTAGACCATGAGCAGCCCCGAATATCACACAGAGCTTAAATTGTCAAAAATGTGTATAACACCACACTTGGTCTTTAAGCATTCCTTAATGTTAGGTTTTTTTCCCTGTATCAAGCATTTTTATAGTTTTTTAAATAAGCTATTGACAATGATACAATGTTCAGAAATGAGTTGTCTTTGGAACTCAGATGGTTTTTCATATATCTTCAAAGTGTTTTCTGTATTTTGGAGGGTATATTTTTTATTATTATTTGTAATAGCAACGTGTTTTGATTTATAAACAAAATTTTCCAATTTCCTTGCTGGCTGTTGTTTCTTTTATTCCACTCCTAAAACCCAGGATAATTTTACAGGACCCTTTCAGAATAATTTCTCTTCTTGCTGAAGATATCTCTGGGTATTAATTCCCTAATGCACCTGGAAATGTCATTATTTCCACCCTTTCTAATTAATTATGGTAGAGAATTCTAGATTTTCCCTTCATACTCTGAAGATACTCTCTACTGTCATGACTCCCTTGTTGCTGCTGCAAAGTTTGCTGCCAACTGATTGTCATTCCTTATGGGTAATCTTTCTTTCCCTCTGTAGCTTTTTTTCCCCTTGATATTCTGCAACTTTACTACAGGATGTATGAAAACATACTGCATTTGATCTATTTTCTTGTTACATGTCTTTTCCATCTGAAGACTTTTCATTTTAAAAAATCCTTAGGCATTATTCCTTCTGAAAGTTCTGTTAGACATTTCTGGAAACTTCTCATTAAATCCTATATGTATCTTAATTCTTTCATAGTTTTCATCCATTTATGTTTCTTTACTCCATCATCTGAGAGTTTCTCAACTGTAGTTTTTACTCATTAAAATGTTATAACATTTATATTCAATTATCTCCTCTGAGAATTTCTTTAAAAAATTCAATGACTGGCCAGGCACAGTGGCTCATGCCTGTATTTCCAGCACTTTGGGAGGCCAAGGTGGGTGGATTACCTGAGGTTGGGAGTTCAAGACTAGTCTGATCAACATGGAGAAACCCTGTCTCTACTAAAAATACAAAATTAGCTGGGTATAGTAGCACATGCCTATAATCCCAGCTACTGGGGAGACTGGGGTGGCAGAATTGCTTGAACCTGGGAGGCAGAGGTTGTGGTGAGCCAAGATTGCGCCATTGCACTCCAGCCTGGGCAACGAGAGTGAAACTCTGTCTCAAAAAAAAATTTTTTTATGCCTATATTTTTTCATTTTAAAACTTTTAATGCTTTTTAAAAATATCAGCCAGTTCTAGTTTTATATTCTCTTCTTTTTGTTTCATAAGCTCCTATGCTTGTTTTATGGTTGCCATCTTCCAGATTTCTCTAAGATTTTAAACAGTTTTCTGATGGCTCAAATATTTCTCTACCCTTGAATGTAAAGTTTCCTTTTGGTTACAGTTTTTAACCTATATTTTGTGATTAAAAATAGCTTTGAAAATTATTCTTTCAGGGTGCAGATGAGTGGATTAAAAACATTATTCTCCACTTAAAAATTAATGTACACAAGAGCACAGAGATAAATACAAATACTCATCTTTCCATCACTAAAAACAACATGTTAAAATTTTGTCATAAATATTTCAAATCTTTTTTTTTTTTTTTTTTTTTTTTTGAGATGGAGTTTTGCTCTTGTTACCCAGGCTGGAGTGCAACGGCACAATCTTGGCTCACCACAACCTCCGCCTCCTGGGTTCAGGCAATTCTCCTGCCTCAGCCTCCTGAGTAGCTGGGATTACAGGCACGTGCCACTGTGGCCAGCTAATTTTTTGTATTTTTAGTAGAGATGGGGTTTTACCATGTTGATCAGGATGGTCTCAATCTCTTGACCTCGTGATCCACCCGCCTCGGCCTCCCAAAGTGTTGGGATTACAGGCGTGAGCCACCACACTCAGCCCCCTCAAATCATTTTTAGAGAAGTAGATCATTAAGAATATACCTAAAATATACTTTCATTTATCTTTAACTTCATTATTTTTGCTTCAAATATTTGAGTAATCAAGTCTAACGAAAGCAAGAAGATAGCAACTTTCTTAGAAAGGCTGATTTTTATTATCCAGAAGTTGGGGATGATATTTCTTATCCACATTTATCTATATTTGTACACATATATTATACAGAAATTTATTCATAATACTTATTATTTCTCAAAATTTACAAATGTTATATATTGTATGCATTATTTTGTAATCTTTTTTTTTTCTTAGCCATGTTTTTGAGATCCATGATAATGCATATAAGTCACACCTTCTTGTGCATATCTCCCCATGTATATGTCTGAGACTCTCTCAAGGCAACATATATGACATAGAGTTGCTGAGTCATAAGCTGTGAACACTGTCAACTTTACTAGCTACTGCCAATTTGTTAGCCAAGTGATGGTTCCAATTTATACTCTTTTACCAGCAATGTAGAATTGCCATTATTTATGTTGTCATTGTTACTTGCATTGCTGATTTTAGTTTTATTTTATCAGCTTTATTTAGTAACAATTTATATACAATAAATTAACTAATTTTAATGTATAATTCTATGAGTTTTAAATGTATACAGTCATGTAACTACCACCGCAAAAAGATAGAGAACAGGCCAGGTGCAGTGACTCACACGCATAATCCCAGCACTTTAGGAGGCTGAAGACAGTGGATCACTTGAGCCCAGGCATTCAAGACCAGCCTGAGCAACATGGCTGAGAAGAAATCTCATCTCTATAAAAACAAACAAACAAACAACAGCCAAGTGTGGTGGTGCATGCCTATAGTTCTCCCTACCCGTGAAGCTGAGGTGGGAGGATCACTTGAGCCCAGGAAGTCAAAGGCTGCAGTGAGCTGTGAATGCAAAACTTTGCTTCAGCCTGGGCAACAGAGCAAGACCCTGTCTCAAAAAAACAAAACAAACAACATTTTCTATCACTCCAAAAGGTTCCCCTGGTACCTTTTTTTGGTCCATTCCCTTTCCCATTCCGGGAGCCTAACAACCACTGGTCTGCTTCAGTCATCAGAGTTTTCCCTTTGTTGGAATTTTGCATAGCATAATGCTCTTGAGATTGATTCAGGTTGTTTCATATATCAATAGTTTGTTTCTAATTTTTTAGAAACTAATTATTGCTAATTAGTATTTCATGTAGATACTCTGCAATATGCCTGTCTATCAACATTGAAGGAAATTTGGTTTGTTTCCAGTTTTGGGCCATTACAAATAGAGCTCCTATTTACCTACAAGTCTTTGTGTGGACTAGATAAATAATTTAGAGCTGGAACCACTAAGTTGTATGGTAAGTGTTTAGTGTGTCAGAAACTGCCAAGTTGTTTTCACATATGGCTCTACCATTTTAAGTTTCTACCATCAATGTATGGGAGTTCTAGTTGTTCCACACCTTTGCCAACACTTGCAATTGTCTGTTATCTTAATTTTAGCAATTTTAGTTGATGTATGCATTTCCCTGATGACTGATGCTGTTGAGTATCTTTTCATGTGCTTATTTGCCTTTAATGTAAGCTCTCTGGTGAAGTTTCTTTTCAAATCTTTTGTCCATGTTTAACCAAACTGCTTGTCTTCTTAATATTCAGTCGTAGGAGATTTTTATACATTATGAATAAAAGTCTTTAATAAGATATATATTTTGCAAATATCAATATCTTCTCCCAGTTTCTGGTTTGCTTTTTCACTCATTTATAGTACCTTTTAAAAAGCTAAAGTTGTTTTTAATTTTTCTGGTTTTAGCTTGTTATTATTTTACTTTACTGTTTTTGTCTTTTATTTTTTTAAATACCTTTTACCTTAAAAATTGACATACCCATTTTAGAATACTGATACAGACAGGTTTTTAAAACTCAATAATTTATTAAATACATATCTTACTACACTTAATGCATATTTAAAAGCAACACTAGATTTTGAAATGGTTTATGGGTCTTAGAGATGAAAGTAAAATTTAACTCCTCAGTAATATAACTGTTTTTTTTCTTTCTTTTTTTTTTTGAGATGGATTTTCACTCTTGTTGCCTAGGCTGGAGTGCAATGGCATGATCTCAGCTTACTGCAACCTCAACCTCCACATCCTGGGATCAAGCAATTTTCCTGCCTCAGCCTCCCGAATAGCTGAGATTACAGGCATGCACCACCACACCTGGCTAATTTTGTATTTTTAATAGAGACAGGTTTTTCCATGTTGGTCAGGCTGATCCCAAACTCCCGACTCAGGTGATCTGCCTGCTTTGACTTCCCAAAGTGCTGGGGTAACAGGTAAGCCGACATGCCCAGCCAATAGTACTATTTTCTAGGACAATGTTGTCTAGTAGAAATAGAATGCAAACCACACAGATAATTTTAAATTTTCTAGTAGCTACATTAAAAAATTAAACTGGTAAAACTGATTTTAGTAATATATTTTTAACATGATAAAAATGCTGCGATTTAACATGTACTCAATGTAAAAATTAATGAGATACTTTAAATTATTTCTTTCATGTACTACTCCAGTTAAAATTTTTTTAACATGGCACTAGCCACATTTCAAGTGTTTAGTAGCACAGGTAGCTGAGGAAGGGTACCATATTGGCCAGGGCAGTTCTAAGAGAAGACAAACTTTATTTCAGTTGAATAAGCTCCTATGGCATCCACAATACTGTACAAAGTGATGATAAAATATGTGAGATTCAACTGTGTAGCAAGGAGAATATAAAACACTAATTTCATCTTTGAAGTTTTCCTGGCAACACTATTGGGTAGTTCAGTAAAGCTGTACTTGATTGTTACGTGCTGAAAAGTGGATGTTGGTCCCAAAAGATCCTGCTAGTGACAGTAACACTTTTATCATTAAATAGAAAGCAGTGGTGATGCTTTGGGCTAGAAACTCCACACCCAAGTCTCTCTTTCTAGGCCAGGGAATTAATAGTTGAGCAATATTATTGTTTAATGATCCATATCAATGAGACTCCCTTTGAATTGCCTTTATTGGTTTGATTATTACAGAATTCCCACAGAATATAAGAAACTGGGTGCCGCCTTCTTTCCTCTGCCTGCTCAGTAATCCTCATATAAATATTTCCTGGGTGAATGCATGCCTGTTAGAATGACCGATGGCAAACAATAACTGATAATGCCATGTGCTGACAAGGACATGAAGCAGCTGAGACTCTTTGCAGGTGGAAACAGAAAATGGCACAGCCACTCTGGAAAAGTGTGGCAGTTTCTTTTTTTTTTTTTTTTAACACTTTGCATATAGAATTGTTTCTCTTGTTTTTTTTTTTTTTTTTTAATTTTTATTGCATTATAGGTTTGGGGGTACATGTGCAGAACGTGCAAGATAGTTGCATAGGTACACACATGGCAGTGTGCTTTGCTGCCTTCCTCCCCTTCACCCACACTTGGTAGTCATCCCAGGTCATCCCCCCCAGCCCCCCCCGCTGTCCCTCCCCCATTCCCCCCAACAGTCCCCAGTGTATAGTAGACTGCTTCTCTGTGTCCATGTGTTCCCATCTTTCTCACCCACCTATGAGTGAGTACATGCGGTATTTCTTTTTCTGTTCTTGTGTCAGTTTGCTGAGAATGATGTTCTCCAGATTCATCCATGTCCCTACAAAGGACACAAACTCATCATTTTTGATTGCTGCATAATATTCCATGGTGTATATGTGCCACATTTTCCCAGTCCAGTCTATCATCGTTGGGCATTTGGGTTGGTTCCAGGTCCTTGCTATTGTAAACAGTGCTGCAATGAACATTCGTGTGCATGTGTCCTTATAGTAGAACGATTTATAGTCCTTTGGATAGACACCCAGTAATGGGATTGCTGGGTCAAATGGAATTTCTATTTCTAGGTCCCTGAGGAATCGCCATGGTTGAACTAATTTACACTCCCACCAACAGTGTAAGAGTGTTCCTATTTCTCCACATCCTCTCCAGCATCTGCTGTCTCCAGATTTTTTAATGATCGCCATTCTAACTGGTGTGAGATGGTATCTCAATGTGGTTTTGATTTGCATCTCTCTAATGACCAATGATGATGAGCACTTTTTCATATGTTTGTTGGCCTCATGTATGTCTTCTTTTGTAAAGTTTCTGTTCATATCCTTTGCCCATTTTTGAATGGGCTTGTTTGTTTTTTTCCTGTAAATCTGTTTGAGTTCTTTGTAAATTCTGGATATCAGCCCTTTGTCAGATGTGTAAACTGCAAAGATTTTTTCCCATTCTGATGGTTGAAGTTAACAAAGTTAAAAAGTTAATATGTTAAACATAAGTTTATTACATGACTCAGCAGTCCCGCTCCTAGTATTTCCTGAGGTGAAATGAAAACTGAAATTCACGCAGATCAGGGATTGCTAAGGACTGGAACTGGAGGGACACATTGACTATGAGGAAGCACAGGGGAGTTTTTTGAAGTGGTGGAACTCTACCTTGACTGCACTGGTTGCATGATAGTAGGCATTTGTCAGAATGCATACAACTGTACATGGAAAAGAATAACTGTTACTGTAGATGTTACTCAATTTTTAAAGAAGTTTTAAAAATGTATTGGGTAATTAGTGAATACTAGGACCAAAAGAGGGGAGGGAGAAGTTATGAAAATAAATGCAATACCAATTTATACAAGTGATGGGATTTGACTTGAAAATCAGTGTTGCCTCAATTTAGTTCAAGTCAATAAATTCATATTTGGGTGCCTACCCTGTGTCAGGGATAGATAGTATATCAGACACAGCTGTCTGCCAACTTCAAGAAGTAATGTTCTTTTTATGAGACTTATGCAGGCATATGATGAACATTTTTATAACTCGCTCTCCTCTGAAGCAAAGCAAATATAGTTCTAAGAATGTTTGGTGCTTTAAAGCAAATCTAAGAATGTTATTCAGAAGGATACCACGTAGTTGAAACTTTGAAAGATTTCTTTATTTCTGTACCCTCTCATATCTGGGATGTCATTACTATCAGAGTGTATTCCCTGAAAGGTGACATGAAGTAAAAGAATACTTGCTACTAGCAGCAATAAAAAGGAAGCTATCATGGGATGAGGACTTGCTAAGATATATTGCACATTTGGTGTTGATGATTCCTTATAGGCTTAGACTTGACTGACAACCACTTAATCTTGGGTGAATGACTTGTTACCCAGTAATGAAACCACTTACTCTGACAACTAAAGACATTGCAGTCCTTCAATCAGCCCAGAAGTCATTCCTGGTGGGAATACAGTGGAAGTCTTGGCGTAGGTGAATATTCAGACAGCTGCAAAAGTGTTATTTTCTCAGAGTGCAACATCCTCTGTGCAGCTTGAGCTTCTACACATACACACTATACTAATACTGTTTTTCTTTCATGCCCCTCATGTTACACCCTTGCACTGTATGCTTTCTCACCTTTTCACTGTGTTCTGCTCTATTGGCAGGAAGTAGGCTTGTTCGATAGCCAAATAGATAACAGCAGCTACGTTTGCATAGCATTCAATAGCTTTAAAGTACATTTACCCTCAAACAGCTCTATGCAGTGGACAGGGGAAGTGTTATCTCCGTTGTAGGAGAAAACACGAGGTCCAGAGGAGTCACAAGTTGTCTAAGTTACTCAACAGGAAAATGATACAATCAGTTCTCAAGTTTGTGTCTTCTGATCTCTAGCTCAGGGCACTTACTTCTGTACTATGATGCCTCATTATTGATTTTGATTTCAGATGCCGTAGGTGATGACATATCTTTGTGTGTTTGTGTGTGTGTGTGCGCCCGCATGTGTGTGCATGTGTATATAACTATGCTAGAAAAAATACATTCTTGATTAAAGCTGTATGTTTTCTGTCCTCCAGTGTGGAGGACAGACAGCAGACACCACCACAGTCTCTAGTACAATGTCTGTGAACAGGAGTTATGCAATCTGGTATTAAATGAATTCCTTCTTTTATTCAAATGCTAACAATTGCCCTCATGTCTGATTTTTTAATATGCAGTTTGGGGGCTAGACATGGAACCAGGGACGGTAGAATGGTAGCTCCCTGGTCTTCTGCATTTAAGAGGCTAATAGTTTGGAACCGTTTAATAGTTCCATTTAATAGTTTGGAACTATTGGTTTTGAGCTGTTTTCTTTTATGGTCAGAGGTTCCTACCTCTGCATCTACTTACAGCAGCAGTGACCCTGGATGCTTTATGTCCACCCTGATTCATCTTGATTTCAAAGACTTTCCAGGAACCTATCAAACTGGTAAAGGGTTGATGGACTGGTAGCAATATTGATCTTACCAATGTAAGTATGGTTATCATGATGCAGTTATTTCAGGGATGATAAAAAAGCTCTCAAAAGTGTGAGTCATCTTCTCACTGGAATCTATTATGTCTCATATTTTTTCTTCTTGGATTAAAATATCTATCATAGATGTGGGAGAAAATTATGTGAGGCATTAGGCCAGTATCTGTTTTACTTAAGCACATTTCTATGAAAAGAAACTGATGATAGCTATAAAAATAACTATGATTTATTAAGCATTTAATAAGAATCAATGTTTAATACATTATTTTCTATGCAACAACATTCTGAGGAAGTTTTGAATGAGAGTGAGGCTCAGAGGTTAAATCATATTCAGCAAAAAAGTGGAAGAGCCCAATTCAAATTCAGATCTGCCACGGCCATGACTTTGTGACCAAGACACAGACCTGTTTCTCAAGTAGATTAAAACATACAAGGGGCCCTGAGAAAAGACTAAGCATGTGGAGAAATAGCAGGTCATGGCAGGTGAAATGGGGGCCACAAGAGGAGGATGTGCTTTAGATTTGAGAAGAAGCAAAGCTCTCACCTGGTGAAAGACACAAGTTTGTGAAGGCTGTGACACCTGAGGTGGGCTTGGAAGGAAAGGTAGGATTCCTGTAATAGACAGGAAAGTTTATCTGTAGGCTTTAAATAGAAATATGCTTAAATGGAACATTGATTCTGCATTATCAGCAGAGAACACCACAGGCAAATTTTGGCTCTTGAGGTTTTCTTTGAAATGATTTTTTGGATCATGGGTCAAAACTCAGGACAGTTCTCCCTCTCTTTCCCTCCCTCCCTCTCCTTCTCTCATACACACACTCCTAGTGATTGTGTGCTCACAAAGACAAATAGTATAATTAATATGATTTTAAAAATTCTCCTTCTCAGGCTGGGTGCAGTAGCTCACACCTGTAATCTCAGTACTTTGGGAGGCTAAGGTGGGCGGATTACCTGAGGTCAGGAGTTTGAAATCAGCCTGACCAACATGGTGAAACCCAGTCTCTACTAATGATTAAAAAAAAATTAGCCAGGCATAATGGTGCATGCCTGTAATCCTAGCTATTTAACAGACTGAGGCAGGAGGATCACTTAAAAAAAAGGAGGCAGAGGTTACAGTGAGCTTAGATGGCGCCATTGCACTCTGGTCTGGTGACAAGAGTGAGACTCCAGCTCAAAAAAAATCCTCCTCAGAATGTCCCTCTTCTTAGAAACACTAAAAGGCAAAGTGGCATGCTATATGGCATTTAAAAATGATTCAGCAAAAAAGTATATGTTTTATATTTTATGTTAAACATTATATATATAGAGTGCTCTTTAAAAAGACTATAGTGAATGGATGAATGGATAGATGATTGATAAATAGATGAACAACTGGATGGAAAGAGGGCAGAAGAGAGAGGGAAAACAAAAATATATAGTACGTCAACAACTAATAAATATAGATTCTAGATTTCTAGTTTAACTTCATTTTACCATATTTTAACATTTCTTTGTTTAAAATTTCCCATTAAAAAGTTGAGAGAAACAAGGGAGATTTGGAAATGGCAAAAGAAGTAAATAAAAACCACCTATAACTCTACCTGATATGGCCACATTAATACACAACATTTGGATGCACTTCCTTCTAGTCCTTTTTCTAGATATGTTTTTATAATTTACATTTTGTCATCAAGTATATGTCCAGCTCTATAAACTACTGTTTTTCACTTAGAACTGTGACCCAAGTGTTTTTATCACTTCAATAAAAGCCCTCAATGAAAAAACTACATTCTGAATTAAACCTACATGTCTTCTCCTCTTCCCTTCATAGCTAAGTATCTTCAAGAGTAGCCTCCACTTTCTCAACTACCATTCACTTTCCTACCCACTAAGATCCACATCATCCCCACTTCTCTGTGGAACCTGCCTGGGCAATGGAAACCCGCTCTAGATTTGGTGGACATGTTTCAGTCTGCCTCTCACTGTTGCCTTGATTTTCCTTCTTGAGATTTCCTGTCTCCTTGGCTGTCATGGCACCACTCTCTCCTGCAGCCTTTCCTGCCTCAGTAGGATTATTTTAAGCAATTTCACAGGCCTCTCTTCCTTCCCATTTCTTAAGCTCTGTGCTCCTCAGTGCTGTGTTCTTGGTTTGTGCTCTACTTTTGCTGGCATTCTCACTGGGCAGGAAGTCTAGCACTCACTTGGTTTTAACTTCCACCTGATGATTTCTGAATCTACCTTTCATCTCTGAGCTCTCACCCGAACTGAACATTGGGCTCAGAATCTCACGGCTGACTGGGAAATCCACCAAGGATTTCCACAGTCCTCTGAAGGCAAAATGCATAAACTGAATGCATCATTGCCACCTCCTCAGCTTCTCCATTCCACCCAGGCACCCTTGCTTCCCTGAGTTATAGATCACAGTGAATGGCTTCATCTACCCAGATTCCTGCTCTAGAATCCTTCCACATCCAATAAATACCAAGTTCTGTTGACTTTCTCTTTTCCACCTCTCTAATCTCTTCAATTCTCTGTGTTCCTGTTGCAGCTGCCCTGGTTTAGGCTCTGATCAACTCTTTCTGAATTCTTGCACCATCTCCAAACTAATGTTCCTTACTCCTGCCTTGCCCACTGTCATGCAGCCACTAGAGTGAACAATTTAATAGGAATTCAACCATGCCATTCCCCTCTTAAATTCCCTTAAAGTGTCTCTTATCTTTCCTATAAGATGAAGTCCCAACCTCTTAACGTGCATCACCAAGCTTTATGTGACTTGACCCCTGCGCAATGGCCCTGTTTCATTTACATTTATTTGCTTTAACTGTACCTGTTGTTATATCCATGCATGCAGCTCAACAAATACCTTACCTCAGCTTTCTTGCTGTTCTTTCCTTCTAAAATCATACTCTTTCCCAGCCAGGTGCGGTGGCTCATGCCTGTAACGCCAGCACTTTGGGAGGCTGAGGCAGGTGGATCACAAGGTAAGGAGATCAAGACCATCCAGGACAATATGGTGAAACCCCATCTCTACTAAAAATACAAAAAAATTAGCTGGGCATGGCAGCACATGCCTGTAGTTCCAGCTACTCAGTAAGCTGAGGCAGAAGAAGTGCTTGAACCCAGGAGGTAGAGATTGCCGTGAACCGAGGTCGAGCCACTGCACTACAGCCTGGGTGACAGTGTGAGACTCCGTCTCAAAAACAGAAAAAAACAAAAAACCCTCTTTTCCTACTTCTTTGCTTGGCTATTTTTACTAATTCTTATCAGCTTTGCCCCAACAGCACTCTTTACTCACCATGGTGGGTGGAAGTGATTTGCTTTCAGGCCTGTCTTTTCCTCCACATGGGAGCTCTGAAACTAGGAAATCTATCTCATTCACCTTTGCACGTGGATGCTACACATTACTTGGTGCATGGCAAGAATTCAGCAAATAATGAATCAAATGTCTAAGTAGAGCAGCGGAGGTCTCTGAGTGTTTGGCATGTACAGCAAGTATGTTATGAAGGTGATAGGAATAAGGAAAGTTCTAGTTCGTGTCTGGGGGAGTAGACATTCATAGGACTCCTTTGATTTGGCACAGGGTAGCCATCAGACATAGCCCCTGCAGGGCAAAGTCAAAGTCAAGAGGAGGTGGTTCAGAATTAGAAAGAGATGAAAGGACATTGCAGGGAAGTGTCATTTAGTTTTCTATTGCATATGTCCCATTCATATATCTGGTTTATTTTGAGATTGTTTCAAATAATTATGATGAGTGTTCGCATAGTTCTTTATAATTTATTTAGGTTTTTATTTCACTATCAAGTCTTTTTTGACTGATTTCCCAGCATCCTACCACTACACCTAGGAGTGATGGTTCCCTTCTTTATGCCCCCTCTATATTTTGTCTGTTATGTTCCTTTCTCTCTACGTGATCTTATTTCAGGCCCAAATTTAAAATTCCACATGTGCCAATGGCTTCCACATTTTGTTTCTCCAGACAAGACCTCTCTTCTAAGCTCCAGACTCTTATAGCCAACTGTCAAGGTTAGCTAGGCTTGACAGTAACAAATAAGCCCTGAATATCAAAGACTTGTCACAATAAGTCTTTATTTCTTGATCACGTCTCAGTCCAAAGCTAGTTGAATAGCTCTCCTCCAAGAGGTAACTTAAGGATCCAAGCTTCTTCCATCTTATACTCTCACAATGCACATAAAAGGCAGTGTGTAGGGTCAAGTGATACATGACACTACTGTCCATTGAGTTGCTTCATCAAATATTTCACAGTAATCTTTGATTTATCCTCATCTCCATATCCACTATCCCCTGCCGTTAACTCTCCTTCCAAAATGTTTCCTGAATCCATCCATTATCATCCCTATTCCTGTTTAATTCAAGCCCCTACCTACTATTGCTTGCCCAGATCACCATAGAATTGCTGCTTTTTCTCCTGCCTCTCTACAATCTAGTTGCCCATGCAGCAGTCAGAGATCCTTGTAAAACCTAAATCAGGCTGTTTGCCACCCTTACTTAAAATACTTAGGTGATTTCTCATTAAACTTTGAATAAAATAAAAACTCTTCACTATGTTCTACACAAGTTTGTGTGATTCACCCCTGCTTGCCTCTCCATCTTCATCTTACATCATTCTCCCCCTAACTTACTATATTTAAGTTACACTTACCTTCTTTATATTACTAAAATAAGATACCCTTGTTCCTACCTTGGGCCCTTTAAACCCATTCTTTACCCCATCTGAAATGCTCTGTCTCCAGATCTTCCTGTTGTTAGTACCATCATATTATTTGGGGTCTCAGCTGAAATGTTACCTCCTCAGCAAAGCCTTCTCTGATTATTCATTCCAAAGTGGCCCCTGAAACATTTCTTGATAACTTATTGTAGCTCTTCTCAATGTCTAAACTTATTGAGGTATTTATTTGCTTATGTGTTTAGTGTCTGTCTCTCCCTTCCTCCATTAAAATGTAAACTTCAGAAGAACAGTGGCTTTTTGTTTGCTTGTTTACTTTTTAGCTGGTGTATTCCCCAAACCTACAATAGTCCAACACACAAGAGACTTACTAAATATCCAGTAAGTGAATCAACAACAACCACAACTATTTTTGCACATTTCTTACATGTCTGCTTTTAATGTATTCCATGGTTCTTGAGGACTGAGTCCATCATTTTATTTACTTTTTAAATCATGTAGTCATATTTGGATGAATCTTAAGACTGATGTGGTATACTGACCCAGTTTCTGTTGCAAAGAACAGAATCTAGTCTAGCTAATAAAACTAGAAAGGAGCTTATTAATGGATAGTAAAATAAAGCCCTCTAAATTTAAGAGAGCTGAGAAAACAGGGTCAGGGTTGAATTTGCGAGAGCATCTTTAAAATTTCCACTCTGGAACTGTGTCACCAAAGAACCACTATTGTTTGTATGACAAGAAGTTACTTATTGAATTCAGAAGCTTCTACTTTAGCTGCTGGTTTCAAAGTCATGGCCCCATAGCCACAAGCATCAGTAACCTTTCATAAACTTAAATCCTTTGCCCCTACTTCTGTCAGCTCCAGAGCCATATCAGGGCCATTACAATCCATAACAGAATCCTGTTCCTTAGTAATCAGAAAAGTAGTTAGGATGCTGGGACTCTGACCTCTGTCCCAGCTGCCACAAAACAGACAAAAAAACCTCTACAAATGTGCCTACTAACGGAGGCAACAGAAGTAAGACCATCCTTGCCTGCCCCTTCCATATCTCACAGGAAGGCATTCTGATTGGTGGAATCTTGGAATCCTGGCTGTAAGGGAGTTTCTAAAATGTAGTAATGTGTTTTCCAGCATTCTAATCTCTGTAGTATGGTAGGCACTCTAAAAGAAGGGTAGAAAGGATCCTGAGTGCCAATCCACTATATTCATCAAAGCTATGGTTGTTAGACCATTGTCATATTAGTTTTCTAATACTGCATAACAAATTATTTTAAAACTTAACAATTGAAAACAGAAAACTATTATTATCTCATAGTTTCTCAGGACCAGAAACTCAAGCCAGTGGTTCTGACTCAGCATCTCCAATGAAATTGCTTGACTGAGGCTCAAAGATCCACTTCCAAAATGGCACTCACATGAATTTTTGCAGGAGGCCTCAATTCCTTGCTGGCTTTTGGCAAGAGGCTTCAGTTCTTCACTTGCTGGTGCACTTCAGTTCTTCATCTTCGTAGGCCTCTCCATCAAGCTACTTGATTGTCCTCAAAACCAGGTGTCTGGCTTCCCCAGAGCAGGAATTCTAAGAGAACCAGGAGGAGGCCACAAGCATTTTAAAATCTCCTCTTGGGAATGTCACAGGCTCTCACTTCTGCTATATTTTGTTTGTTACAAGGAAATAACTCACTCTAGACCATTTTTAAAGGGAGGGTAATTATACTTCACCTTTTGAAGGGAAGAGTATCACAGAATTTGTGGACATGTTTAAAAACCACTGGGTTGACAGGACAGGGGGATAGTGACTAGGATAGAAATTTCAATGGAGAAGGGGAGAGAGACAATAAACAAATAAATGCCACAGTGAAGGTTGACTTAGTGAGGGATGAACTTTGGGATATAGGGTGAGTCTGATTCTTCTATGTCAGCCAGAGTAATTGTATATCCCCAGGACCTAGCATGGCATAAATGCTACACTATTTAATGGACATTAAGAATATTGAATGAATAAAGGAAGGAATGAAGAACTTATTGAATAGGTAGGTGATGACTGGATAAATACATTCTAATTTTTAGGATCCCAAATCATAATTAAACTAATCCTTCAAATATGGTGTTTCATATGGCCCATCTGGTTACATTTAGGTCTGTGAGTTGTTACCTTAACAATAAGACATTGCATTTCAAACACTTCACAAATTCCAAACATTGTGGAAGACTAATTTGAAACCCTCATGCATCTGTTATTTAGAATCAGCAAACAGAAACCCTAGTCAAGAGCAGGTCAATCACCCAACATGCTTTAGATGTTATTAAGGAGACAGCCATTACTTTTGAGCAGGAGAAAATGTGCTCATGCTCTTGGCTCAGCAAATTCAGATGGGAGGAAAGGTGACTGTTGCTGTTCTATCTTTCTTTCTTCAACACACTGAATTGCTATTTTTGAAAAGTTGCTTCCTTTCTAGCAAGATGCAGTTAATGACAGAGCAGCAAATTTCTCACTCATCAATCTGAACTAGCCAGACTAAACCAGCACAGCACTTTTGAACGTGCTGCTGATGAGAGAAAAAGGGATGTCAGACTGGTCATTTTTGAAAGGCTTTCTTGAATCACATGGATAGGTTTCTGAAAAGTGAAAAACAAGTCTCCAGGTGGAAGCATTCTGTAGCTCAGGTGATGAGTTCTGAGAACTTCACTGAGCTCCCCATTAAAATGTTGGTATTGGGCATCCAGGCTTGTGATTTGCCTCAAAGTTTCTGCTTTGAAGACACTGGATTAGACAAGCTATTATAACAGAATTTTTAAAAATCTGGATAATGAATTCTACAGTTAAATAAAAGCATTTTCAGCATTTATTTTATTCAGCATGTATTTATTGAGCTCTTATCAGAAACTTTTGTGCTAAGCCCTGAGAATGAATAGAGAATGAACAGAGAGAATGAATATAGGGTGAACAGAAAGAAAAGGATATTGTCTCTATGGCCCATAAAGGCAGGCTTTTTATTCTTGACTAAAAACCCAATACAAACCAAAAAAAGGTCTTGGACTTTTGACTCTACTTGGTCTGGCCCAGAACTGGAAGATAACTTGCTTTTGATAGACTCTTTGGAATGAAACCAAAGGGCCTATTGCCTAATGCTAACTCATTTAACTTGTTCTGCTTTCAAATTCATAAGCAAGCACTATGAAAGCTGTGACCACACTTCCTTTTCAATGAACCTGTCTCTGCTACAGGCTCTGTGACCAGCATGGCAGGGCTTCACTCCTGGCGCTCCATACTCCTTGTGGTCAGGCAGCCACAGGCCACGCTGTAACTGTGTCAGTCCCTAGGATGAGTTGGAATTGTCCATGCTGTAGGTGGCAAGAACCCAGAGGCCTCACTGTTCTTGACAGCAGACGTTATCAGGGAAGCTCAAAGGATGGCACCAGGGTCCCTTTCTTAGCATTGTTCCCTTTGGATGTGAGCTATCTCACAGTGTCCCTTGGTGATGATCACAAAGGAGCTGCAGCATCTGACACTGCGTAATTCTCACATTCTTGTCCTGAGTAAAAGCTTTTCCTCCCTAAGCCTTCAACAAGCAGGGCCTGAAATCTTACTGCTCTGATTGACTACATGCCCTGTTTTAAATCAATCACTGTGGCTGGGTGGGTGGGACACTAATAGGCTTAACCAATAGAAGTCTTCCACCAGAGCTGGGTGTGTGTTAGTCTACCCAAGCTACTGACCAAGCAAAGGGAGAGGTGATTTTTTTTTTTAAAGGAATTTTGGGCATAATTTGAACAGGAAGTTATGGACACCTTTGCCACTGTCTTTGGTGCTCTCAGCCTTCCTTCCTTTTTCTCTCTTACTTTTAGAGAAATAGACTTTGGAGGGGCACAGTGGCTCATGCCTGTAATCCCAACACTTTGGGATGCCAAGGCTGGTGGATCACCTGAGGTCAGGAGTTCAAAACCATCCTGGCCAACATGGTGAAACCCTGTCTCTACTAAAAATACAAAATTAGCTGGACATGATGGTACCTGCTTGTAATCCCAGCTACTTGGGAGGCCAAGGCAAGAGAATTGCTTGAATCCAGGAGGCAGAAGTTGCAGTGATAGGAGGTGGTGCTATTGTATTCCATCCTGGGCAACAAGAGTGAAACTCTGTCTCAAAAAAAAAAAAAATAGACTTTATGTTTAAGAACCGCTTTATTTTACATAAAAGATTGGTAAGAGCACAGATAGTTTGCATATTTCCCCTATTCCCAGTCCCAATTTCCCCTATTATTAACATCTTACATTTTATGGTACTTTTGTTACAATTACTGACCCAACATTAAGACATTATTATTAAACATAGCCTACATTTTATGCAGATTTTATTTTTGCCTAATGTCCTTTTTCTTCTCATGGCTTCCTTCCATCTAGTCATCCTGTCTTGGCTGTGGCAGTTCTCTTATTTGCCTTGGTATCTCCCCACTTCTCCTTGTGACTTAAAATCAAGGGTTAACTTTACTAAATCAATGTGTCCAGCTCATCATAGGAGTTGAGGTAATTATTCACTGAATAACAAAAGCTGACTTTTATATTCTCAGTTCATTTAATGGTGTTAGGAATGTTCCCTCCATGGGGATTTGTACCTTAAAGCAGAATCTGATTGAAGCCAGAGGGGACAATGCTCTGAGCCTGAAATTACAGGTTCAGTTATGGGGTGGGGAGGGAGGGAGCGATGGGGTAGGGAGAGGGAGTCTTGTGTTTAGCCTTTGGGGACTTCATGGCCATCTGAATTCATACTCTAGATGCAGGCCTTTGTAAGTTTCCACATCATGCGCCAGAGCTTTGATATGATAGAGGATAGGATGCAGAAGATAGCAACTATGGTCGTATGTTTGGGAGGGACAGTTACTAGCCAAAGAATCAGGGTAAAAACCAATAATAATGACGATGGGTAACTTGCTTCATCCTGTCAAAGGAAAGGTAAATTTGGAAAGAGAGGCTGGGGGTCAAGTACATGAGAAAAGGTTACATAGATATATTTGCACTTTTCATGGCTTTTGAGGCTGGGGACAAGGATTGCTGTGGTATTTTTTGTTTTAGTTTTTTTAGTTTGGTTTAGCTATCTGTAATTAACAAATCAGTGTTTAGTCCCTTACAGTTTGCTAACAGCCCCTATAACCTTTAGCACTGGAATATTCAAGACCAGTATTGTTCTAGCAAATTTTGGCTCTTTCATCATTTTACTCTGCACAAACTTCATCCTCTGTTGCTAGAGAGATAGTGACAGGTGATTCCTGAAACTGATTGGAATAGGAACTGAAGTTCTAGAAACTAATTGTATGTATTTTGCTGCCCTAGGGCCATTTTAGTGGCTAATACACTCCCACCCAACACAGCATCTTTGCCAAAGAACATTAGTGTTTAGTCTTTGTCAAAAGTAGGAATTTTTCGTCCTCTTTCAGGAAGACTCAGGTTTGGATAAGGCAGAGCAGCTATCACTAGCTGTTCCACTTCTAAAAAGAGGCATCTGATCTTCTGTGGATCCAATCTCAGGCTCAGACAAACCATGAGCACACCTGTGAAGCAGACAGACATGGTCTTCTAAGTCCTAATTGTTCTTTTCCTTCATTGCTGAATTCCATTCTCTCCCTCCTCAAATCTGCACTTATGTTAGGGTTCTTCAAAACTCACTCTCAGGAAAGGGCCTAACAAACCCATTTGTATCCAGATACCAATGCCTAAAAATATTCACCATCTTTCAGTATGTGAACCCTTAATCATAAAGACTCAGTCCTCAGTGGACTGTCTACAGAATGGAGGATAGATACAGTTTGAGGCAGGATCCCTTCCATCCCAGTGCTCCTGATACCTGGCTGGCCCTAAGTACCAGTTCCCTGTGTGTGACCAGAGGATTAGCACCCTGCTCAGCTGCAGTGGGTGGAGAAAAAACCTCTCCTTTCTCAAGCAAGACTCCTCTGGGTTTGTGCCATCATTTGATCCTAGGATCTTGCCATTCTCTCAGAATATAATCAAGAAAAACAGCCATTTATCTCACTGCTCTGTGTTTCAAATGCAAGTTTTCAATTCAAAAACATTTCCTGAGCACCTCCTTCTGCCAGGGCACATTCAAAACTCTGGGCTAGACTTGATAGTGCTGACTTCTGAGACTTCCAATATCGTTAGGGAATGCATTGTTCTCTGGTGTTGGAAGGACACATGAGTGGTAAGGGGAAGCTGGGGAGAGGGATGTGAATCATAAGTAGGAAGGATTGCTTCAGAGGCAGCTGGAAGTTTAGCAGTGCCTTAGTTGACGGGAATTGATGGATGAAAGGAAAGTCATTCCAGGCAGTAAGACTAGACATGAGGTGTGTGCTTGGGGGAAGCTGTAGCCTGAGGAGTCCCCAGGAGAAAGACAAAGGGAGGTCATTGGAGGCAGCATCCTGGCATCATTAAGGATGCAGCATTGAACTCAGATGAACCCCTGTCCCAGTTCTAGCTTCACTGCTACCTTGGACATTTTGCTGAATGTTTCTATGCCTCATTTTCCAATATGGTAAATGTGGATAATAATAGTAGCTATCTTGTAGGCTTAACATCAGGAGGAAACGAGATATGTAGGATAATTTCTTGGAAAAGTTCCTAGCACATAGCAGTGGCTCAAAAGGTATTCTTGTATAGTTAGGGGAACATTAGACATTGCACCAAATAAACCTCCACATTGCGGTGCTTAACAAAATAAAGGTCTATTTTTACTCATATTTCAGTCTTATACAGATGTTCCTATTCTCGAGCATTCTTCAATTCAACAACATTACTGCCCCCAGGAATCTCAGTGCCCTTGACATGTAATCAACAGATTGGAGTGGGGAAAACACAACTCTTAGCCTTTACCCAGGCCTGAAAATAACACGTTTTGGTGGAAACAGGTTCCACAGCCCTAGCTGGATGCAGTAGGTAGTGAGAAACACAGTTCCTGGCTGGACAGTGGCTTCCCAGCACAAACTCAAGGTTCAGGATGGAAGAGCATGGGTTTAGGTGTACAGTTAGCCATCCCTGCCTCTGTTAGTTAAGATAATGAAGATGAGGAGGAGGAGGAGGCTGGGGTTGGATCATGGAGCATCTTGGTTTACAAGCTGAGGATGTGAGATGATTTTGTCCAAAGACATTAGGGTTTGGGGGACAGAAATGGTATATCTCATTAGGCACCATCTGAAATTCATTGGTCAGTTTTTATTTTTCCTCAGGGTGAGAATGTGATACTTCCTGAGGCCCATGGAACAAGTGGTCATTGTGTTTTCCCTTCCCCTGTCATTACTGCAATGAAGTGGGCGATGGGATTTATAGCCTATATAAGGCTTTGAGTCAGTTTATTAGAGTGAGTTCATGCCGAGGGTTAGCCAAATAGCCCTCCAAGTTGAGAAATAATAACACTGCGGCTTTATATCTGCTTTTATCTGAGGAGCTACAAAGTACTTTACAAAGCCTGACAGCATCCCCCTGAGGTGACTAATATTATAGCTATTTTAACAGGGAGATTATATCTCTGGTACGAGTTAGTATAAAGTCATTCTGGAATCACTCCGGCCAAGGTTAAAAATTCTATTCAAAAAACGGAGGCAGTTGGACATGAGCTCTGTTTCCCATTCTTCCCATTAGGAACTATAGAGAAATCTATATTTTATCATTATGGTGATTTTCTTGTTGGCATCTCTGGTACATTCCTTCATAAAGGAGACCAGTGAAGCCATTGAAATCCTTCCATACATTTTCATCAGAAAATGATTTCCCTTAGGAAACTGACCCTTCCTCCCCAGAGAAATGGCAGTCCTGTAGGTCCAAGAAGTGAGAGCAAAATCTATGCTCTTAGCAAAGTTCATGCATGACTTTATGCCAAAAGCTTTAGTGGGACTTTGCTGTCCAAGGTGTCTTTGTAGATGATCTTGTTGGCAAAATCAGAATTTTGGCATCTTTAGGCCTACCCTCCCTGGCATCTCTCTCTCTTTCAATTTTATTAATAATTTATGTGCTTTGGAGACAGACAAACCTCTTTTAGAATCCAAGCATTGCTACTCCCGTCAAGGGCAATTTGGGGTGAGGGGCAGTTACTCTTGTGTCCATTACATACAAAACTTGTATCCTGGTGCTGTGGGTCCAGTCCCTCAGTCTCTGAGATGGATATTTGCATGCAGGGAACTTATTGGAGAGTGGTTTTGTGAACCACATACATAAGAAAGTGAAGGAAGCAGAGCTGGGGAGAGGCAGAAATTGAACTGCAAAACAATTGTGACAAAGACCTCAGCTAGTCCTACTGGAAACTCTGGAGCTAGCATGGCCCTTCAGAGTTATTTGGAGTTGAGACAAAAGGACCTGGTTTCTGATCAGCCATTGGAGTTGACTGCCTATAGAAGGGGGTAGAACCTTGGGCAAGGAGGCCCTCCAGTCAAGAGCAATTCCTGAGAAGAATTCTATTGTGCATTATCAGTGGCCAGTGCATGGCATCTGGGGAAATGTGGGTCTTAGTCCTCAAGGGTGGCCTGGACAACACACTGCAGCATGTACTACCCATCATTCCTTACATGCTTGGGTCCACTGTCTTGAAATATTAAGTTACCTCATCTGGGAACAGGTCCTCAAGAATTCTGGTTGGCTTCTCTCAAGGGGAAACTTACAAGAAGGTTAGAAGAAGAACCTCAGCCCTGCAATGCAGCTGGTCTTAGGGTCACAGCTGACTCTCAGCATTTACATCTTCTACTGTCCATTCTAGTTTCCTCTCATCCTCAGCTAGCACTTTTGCAGACCAAAGAGGCTTATCTTGTGAGGCAACCCAGACTGTTATCTATAAGGGGTCTTAAGCACTGGTCACTGTCCTTTTCAGTCTGTAACTGCTACATCTGACCTTCAAAATTGGGTGGGAGACTACTAACAGATACCCTAGTAGACACATGGTCAGAGGAAAATATCTCTCTGCAAACCAAGACCTGCAAGACTAAAGAGCCTAGAGTTGTGAAGGTGAGAGGCACAATTTCTCCAAGTGGGTTACTAACGGTGATGATAGTGGGGCCACTTCTCCTTCTACATATTTGGTTCCAGATCCATATATTCTAAGTATTGATGGTGTACTGGCCTTAAAGGGTGTCATTCCCAAGCTGATACCTCAGGGAGACTTCCAAAGGTCAGCTGAGTCCAGCAGCTTCTGGGATGTTTAATATGTGATAGGAGCAGTGGTCCCATACTCATATGAGTATACCCATATGAGTTTACCTCCTGCTGTACCTTCTTTAAAGTGGTTTACTTGGCTTAATGTGATGTTATGTGTGATTCCATGTTGGTTGATCAAAGATTCTATAAGACCTTGTATGGTAGTACAGGCTAAGAACTTATGAGCAAAGGAAGAAAATCTATACCCAAAATATATATGCAGTCAAAATGATTCACCACCCCTTTCTATTAGAATGTAATCTACTTGCCACCAGGTGGATATTTGATCTTCTCGAGGGATGATACCATATGGAGGATCACTGATCCTTTTCACTGGCAGATGGGACCTTGGTCAGCAGTGAAAGCTAGATAAAACTTAGTACAAGGGACCTCATGATGTCTGGATTATCTGAACTCTCCAACTCAGCCCCCATGGATATTTTGTTTTGTGACTCTTGTGCCAAAACTGATATGGCTGATGACAGAGGCTGGTTTACATCAAATCCTGTCTACTTGGTTTTCAAGGGGTATACATGTCCAGAAATTCTTCAGACATTTTGATATTCCTCTTCCCTCTGTGTATGGTTAGGTGAGTAAATGGTCATAGATCTTTTTGGGGGGAAGAACTGATGAAGTCACTACCATAAACACTTGCTGTGGTGGTCCAAAATCCTTTTGCTCAGTAACTCAGCTTCTTCTTCAGTCAATGGGCTCTAGTCTGAAGACTTGCTTAGATATGAAAATTGTGTGAGGGATTTTCATTGAAGAATTACCCTTGACCTCCTGATAATCCATCCATAATTTCTCTTGATTACATGACTATGCAATATCCTGGTTGGTCGCCTGTCTATCTTGCTCTGGAGACACTGAATTCTATTAACCATGTCGATAGCTCTCTGTATGTTAAGTGTCCATGGTAGCCATTCTGACTTTGCCATTTACTGTGATAATTGTATCCACCTTGGTTCTGATGATTCCATGGCACCACTCTGCCTCCTTGTTGGGATCCTGTCAGATCCATTGCAGTAAGGGAACCCAACACTGTTGTTCTATAACAACGTCTCTTACAATTTTCCCTAGACTGGGGAAGGTGGCCACTGTCAAGCTTCTTGACGTGCTTGGAGCTCCATCAGCTGAACATTTCTTAGCAGTTTAGATGCTCAGAGTATCCTCTGATCCCTCTGGGTTCACTGAACATAGTTGACTGATAGGTTTTTTAGCCTTGCATAGTATATCCATTTTAGCATTGAGCTATTTGATCTTTTCTTCCATCTTCTGCCATAGCAATTATGGCATGGCTTAGTGTGAAGCATGCAGGCTTCCTAGAGTCATCCTACCAGCATATTATCACCATCCCCCAGGGTCTTGGCAGGGTTTAAATTCTGTATTACTGGAGCACATTTCCATATCTATAAACTCTTCCTTATTCAACCTCAGTTTTACTCCTTGATCCAGCACTCTGAGATCCAGTCCTACATACTGTGCTGAGGCTGCTGGTGCATATTGCTAGGTCCTGTGCTCCATCAGGGCATAGTGCCTTTCCTCTCAGGAGATCCAGCACTTCCCCAGCTGGTTATGTTAGAGCTCGACCCTGGGTTTTGGTTTGGTGGCCAAGAGGGTAGATGGCGGTAGACACTGAAGAAGCACATGTTGTTTTTCAAGTAAATAGTCTCTGCAGTATTATCCTCAAGCAACAGAGGAGTCATAGCCTTTAACAGGGAGGAGTAGGCCTCTCCTACAAGCTCAAATGGTTCAGTGGGATCTTCTAAGATTTTCAAATATGCCAGACCTGATGTCCCTATTACAAGTCTCAGGGTCTTATTTCTTTCCAAACAATACCTTACTCTTTTGTAGTGAACTTGCTAGGATAGTGAATTCTGCCTTCTCTTAACACAGCTTTCCTTATGATTTAAGTACTCAGCCTGATCCTTCAGCATCTCGTACACCTGGAATAGGCCAGGCTAATCTTCCTAGTTGAGCCTGAAACATAAAACCTACTCTCATCCCCATAGCGCAATTGAGACTTGAAGGTCTATCAGATCATCTCTTGAGAAGAAAAAGGAAAGTTATTCTTTGTTTTTGTTGATGGGTCTTCAGTAGCAGAAAGACAAGACACCAATAATATCCCAGTAATTCACATTGTTGCTTATTAAGTGGACAGTACAGTACCTGGCATAGGATAAACACCCAGTAGTGACAATCAGGATAGTAATAACAAACTTTAGTAAATGTTTTCTCTGTGGCAAACACTGTTGTATGTTATTTTTACACATGAGTGAACTTACCTACAATTTGCCCTGTGTAGTAAATAGTGATATAATACCCATTTTTGGGCTGGGCGCGTTAGCTCAAGCCTGTAATCCCAGCACTTTGGGAGGCCGAGGCGGGTGGATCACAAGGTCAAGAGATCGAGACCATCCTGGTCAACATGGTGAAACCCTGTCTCTACTAAAAATATAAAAACTTAGCTGGGCATGGTGGTGCGTGCCTGTGATCGCAGCTACTCAGGAGGCTGAGGCAGGAGAATTGACTGAACCCAAGAGGCAGAGGTTGTGGTGAGCCGAGATTGCACCATTGCACTCCAGCCTGGGTAACAAGAGAGAAACTCCATCTTAAAAAAAAAAAAAAAATCCCTGTTTTTTTAGATGAGGAAAGTAAAATACAGTGATGTAAGTAACTTTCTCAAATCCACACAACTAAGTAAGTAGCGAGGCTGTGATTTGAACGTATGCCTAATTTCAGAGCCCATGCTCACAATCAGCACAGTATTTCAAATTGCTAGCAAATGGTAGCTATTATTTGTATTATATGTTCTAACAAGTCTCTGATATATAATAATGCTATAAGAAAGGACTTCGTTAGAATTTCTATTTGGATCTACATTTTAATGGATGGAGCCCATTTTAAAATGAGAAATCCTAGGTCTTTAGTGTCTTTCTTTAGGGGTGTAGTTCTCAAAATTGGTGTCTGTTAGAATCGCCTGGGTACCTTTTAAAACTTCCCACACTCAGGCCACATGCCAGAACAGTTCAACGAGACTTTCTGGGGGCAGGACCCAAACATCAGTATTTTTGGAAGTTCTCCAGGTGATTACAGTATGCAGCCACATTTGAGAACTGATGTTCTGGGCCCCATCTGCCACTCTGCCTCACAGCTGGGCTCTGCGCTTGGCTTTCTTCCCTCTCCACAGGGTCTTCCCAAGGGAGCACATTCATTGTCTACGACTGTAATGGTTCATGTCTCTTCCTTAGGTCCCAGTCTTATTACTGCCCTACCCTTATGAAGTAGACACATTATTCCCACATTTCAGAGAAATCAAGGCCCTGAAATGTTATGTAACTTACCCAGTGTCACAGAGCTAGGAACTAGCAGACTTAGGATTCAAACCTAGGCATTCTGATTGTAGTCCATGTGATTGACCATTAAATAATACCACTACTTACTAGATGTAGACATCTCCATCCATTGCTTGAATTTTATATGCTATACTAAACTCTAATTTCCCTTATCTCTAGCCTTCTCCTGTGTCCCACCCAACCCTCAAAGATGAAAACAAATGTTGACCATTTTCTGCACTTTGTCTTCATTAAAGGCACCTAGTTGGTCTTTCCACCTAGCATTTAAGATTCATCCTGATTTCTTCTACTTCCTTTGCCACTTTTAAGCAAGCAATCTATGAGAACATTAGGCAGAGAAAAACAGCAGTAGAGTCTGGCTGAAGTGCGGAAGTGGGTGTACAAAGTCCAGTAGGAGCTTCACGGAGGAAGTAAAGAGTAATTAAATACTAAAATTCAACCAATTGTTACCTCCTATTGATTCTAACTCTTCAAAATCTCCCACATCTGTCATTTCTCCCTTGCTACTACCATTACCCTAATTCAATCCTCCATTCCCTCTCTTCTAAGCGATTGCTCTTGTTTTTAACTATTCTCTCCTCCCTCCAATCTGTCTTTGATATAGTTAAAGCTGGCTGAAACACATGTCTGGCCAAGGCATCTGAGCCTTTCCTGGATCAGCTGGTGAGAGGTACGTTTCCAAAGGTGAGGATAATTTGCATAGATATTAGAAAACTTAGAAAAATAATGTGCATTGATTCAACAGATTTTCTCCTGAAGGAATAGAGGCTATGCAAATAAAAACATCTAGATATACCTTGTAGATCATGGGATCCAGAACAAAGGGTCACAAACTCAGTTGCTTACAGGGCCAAGTAGGAAAGTATGGGGGTAGGGAGCTGAACTGGAGAGTTACAGTCCTGTGCAAAGGGAGTAGCTACTCTCAAGTAAGCACATTGTTACTTTGTGGTACTGTGGACCCAATGTGGTCAGCTTTACCCGTTTTTTAAATCACAAGTTAGAAATCCAAATTTAATATGATATCTTTTGGTTTTTAAATGTTGGAAACCAAATTTTTTTTTTTTTTTTTTTTTTTTACTATTGTTGAACACACAAACAAATCATGCACATGGGCTAATGTGTTCTGTGGCCTCTAGTTTGCAACCAGTGGTCTAAAGAAGGTTGTTTTCTTGTCCAGGTACTTTGACTCTCTGGTTGAATTATAAATAACCTAAAGTAATGAATTTTAAAAGTAGGTCCTAATGAAAAGTGCTTTCTGGCAATCTCTGAAATGAGTTTTTATCCTATTAAACAAAGAATGTATGGCAGCAATTGAGAAGTTTCCTCAATGGTTATAGGGTAACTAGATGGACTGAAATTTTAATCAAGTAGAAAAGCATGTGTACTATACATTTTTCTGGACAACCATTTCCTTGCAGAGGCAAATTTCTCTGATTCTGAACAACTAGAAAAGAAGAAGTGAGAAAATAATGGTATCTATCATTACGGAGAATCTAGGATATGCAAAGCATGCTGGTACATAGAATAAATATGGTTTTTAGAAATGTACTTGAGGGAGCATTGACCTCCTGAGTGTATTCTTCATATAAGCAATAGTCTGACATGAGGATGTTAAGGCAATGATGAAAAGCTATTAGCTTTGCTGTTGAGGTACCAGTAGTTAGACTGTTAGATAAATGGAAAAGAGAATAATTTCTATCATTAAAAAAGGGAGTTCAATGAAATAAACCAACTCATCAGAGATCACATAACTAGGAAGGGGATGAGTTAGGCCACCTGCCTGTTAAGACTGTCACATGAAAGATACTGGCTGGAAAGAGCCTATTCGTGTTCTTGTCTTCTTTTTGCTGTCTTAGACAAGATAATCAAGCAAAAATTGGCTGGTTTGAGATTTAAAATGAAAGGAAATGTAGAAATTTAGAATCCAGAAATTGGGGGCTTCACTGGGCTTTAAAAGCCAACTGCTTCTGAATTTCAGTAATGAAAGAGAGACTAAAGAATACATGGAACAATAAAGTCTTGGAAAATCGTTGCAGTTTGATCAGACTTCCAACTTGTGATCTTCCCTTCTTCTAGGTATCTGCCTCCATTATCTGGCACAGTCAGAAGGATTAGACCTTTTAAAAAAATATTCACTTAGAATAGTTTAAGAAATGTGGAATTCTCTTATTTCTGGACTTAGATGTTAAGTTTAACTATTGTATATTCATATATTTGTAATAGTCAGAATAATGCCCCACCCCAAAGGGTTTGCTAGCTTAATCTTTGCAGCTAGTGAATATGTTCCATGAAAAAAACAAACTGCAGATGTGATTAAAAACCATAAGACCTGGAGATTATTTTGGCTTATCTAGGTGGGCTCTAAATGTAAAAACAAGTTTCCATAAATGAGTCAGATAAGATGTAATGACCAAAGTAAAGTGCCATAATTAGAGAAAAAGTTGAAGATGATGTACTATTGGTTTTAAAGTTGGAGGAAGGGGCCACAAGCCAAGGAATGCAGGCAGCCACTATACATTGGAAAAGAAACAGATTTTATCCTAAGGCTTCCAGGAGAAACAGAGACTTTTAACACCTTCATTTTAGCCCAGTGAGACCCATTTTAGGCTTCTGAGCTCCAGAACTATAAAAGAATAAATTTGTGTTATTTTAAACTACTAAGTTTGTGGCAGTTTTTACAGTGGCAATAGGAATAAATATTGACAGTTAAAGCAACAATCACTGATATGGTGAGAGGAAAGCTGGTCTCTATCTTAATTAGATGGGTTCTGAGGGTACTACTCAAAAGAAACATTCATGTGGAGCTGACAGGAGGGACCAAGCCTTTTCTGAAAGAGCTAAAACTCTAAACTACTATGTGTGGAGCAGTTCCAGACCTGTGATACTGGGGCACAGTGATCCTATGATTGGAGTATAAATCTCAGTATCTTCAAAATAGTCCAATTACAACTTAGAGAAAAGGATACCAAGACCCACGGGGCAGCATAGTATAGTGGCTAAGAGTACATATCCTTGAGCTAGATTTTCTGGGTTCAAGCTACTTCCTAGCTGTGTAACTTTAAGATACTTAACATCCCCATGCCTCAGTTTTCCTTCTGAAAAATAAGGAAAACTGTAATTTATTCATAAGATTGTTATAAGGAGTAAACAACTATATATATGTATGTGTGTGTGTGTATAAAATCTAAGTGATATATATAGTTATATATGTGTTATGTGTGTGTGTGTGTGTGTGTGTGTGTGTATCACTTAGAACAATGTCTGGCATATAGTAATTCCTCAATAAGTATAAGCTGGCACTGCCACATGCCACATTGAGAGTGAATGGATAACACTGAGACTCACAGCTAGTTGTTGGCACAGCCAGAACCAGTATCCAAATGTCTTATCTCCTAATTAAGTGACCTGTTTCCCTGTAGACAGAGAGACCTTCTGAAATAGCTGGTGGAGGAGAAGCAGTTAACCACCTTCTAGTGGTATGATCATGATTGTGGCGTCAAAGAGGAAGTGGAATGGCCTGGTTTAGCCTGCTCCCTGGATTTCTTAATGATCAGTCAGGGTTATTCTCCTGCAACCACAGGAATTTCTTGAGCTGACTTAAATGAACGAGAACTTGACAGGCTTGGGTGTTGTTGATATGAGGAGGGGACTTGCAGAATTAATGTGAAGGCTAAAGACCTAGGAAGCAGGAGACCCAGCCACCATCCTCCAGCAGGAAGGGACAGGTTAGGGTGAAAGCACTAAGTAATCTATTTGGTCCTTGTGTCCCTTGCTCAAGATTCAGAGTCCTGGAAGAGAACATCTAATTCATTGCGCTTCAGTCATATGCCTTTCTCCTGGCTGTGCTGGGGCAGAGAGGAAAAGGATATGGCTTCTGGCATCCATGGCATATCAACACTACATTCAAGACTACACATTCACATTTTACTGATTTCTAAAAAGCCTCCTGGACGGATGAGGGGAGAAGGCTAGTGGTGGTGGCAGGCTGGGGGCGGGGCCCAACCTGTGGCTGAGTTGAGTGAGGTAGAAGTGTGTCACTGGGGGAGGTGATTAAAGAAAGAAGCATAGGGAATTATGTGTTCTGATGAGGAGCTTCCTTATATAAATTAATGCTATCTGTAGAACTGAGACTGGAAAGAGACAAGTATAAGAAAGAAGTGAATAAGTATATGTAGTAAAAACTAAGAGAAATTCATCAGTAATCACATGAAGGGCTTGAAACTGACCTGGCTGGGGCATGAAGCAAGAGTTAGGGAGTATGTTTTTTCAAAAAGAAAAGGCACTAGGATAGAAACTGAAGAGTAATAGGCTGATTACATTTAATAATTGTATAAGAAACTGTACTTACCATGTGTATATACCCACAAGTTAAAATTAATTATAGCCTCATTTAGTAATACTACATACAACAGATGCCATTTTGTAATTCTTTTGAAAAGTGAAGATTTAGGTGTTTTTTTTTTTTTTTTGAGATGGAGTTTCGCTTTTGTTACCCAGGCTGGAGTGCAATAGCATGATCTCGGCTCACCCCAACCCCAACCTCCGCCTCCTGGGTTCAGGCAATTCTCCTGCCTCAGCTTCCTGAGTAGCTGGGATTACAGGCGTGAGCCACCATGCCCAGCCCTTTGGGTTTTATATAGTAGTGTGATTTGGAAAACGCCAGAGCTATTTTGTAAACAGTTAAGCATGAACTGTTTACAAAGTGAAACAAAGAAAAAAGGGGGTTTAGAAAAATTATCAATATTACCACTAAAATATGATTTTATGATATTTTTTAATCAGTGCATCTATGTAAGCACCCATGGGTGATTCTTTGAGTATCTGTGTGTGTGTATGTGTGTAAAAGCTATTTATTTTGGAATGAGTTGAATAGAAGTTCAAGTATGCTGAGAGTTGGAAACATTAAAACAAAACTGGTGATAATGATTCTTTTTTTCCTCTGTAGTCCCACATTTATTGTGGCACAATTCTTTTTTTTTTAAATTATACTTTAAGTTCTGGGGTACATGTGCAGATTGTGCAGGTCTGTTACATAGGTATACACGTGCCATGGTGGTTTGCTGCATCCATCCACTGTCATCTACTTTAGGTATTTCTCTTAATGTTATCCCTCTCCAATCCCCCTACCCCACTATCCCTCACCTAGTTCTCCCCAACCCCCTGACAGGCCCCAGTGTGTGATGTTACCCTCCCTGTGTCCATATGTTCTCACTGTTCAACACCCACTTATGAGTGAGAACATGTGGTGTTTGGTTTTCTGTTCTTGTGTCAGTTTGCTGAGAATGATAGTTTCCAGCTTCATCCATATTCCTGAAAGGGATGTGAACTCATCCTTTTTTATGGCAGCATAGTATTCCATGGTGTATATATGCCACATTTTCCTTATCTAGTCTATCACTGATGTGCATTTGGGTTGGTTCCAAGTCTTTACTATTGTGAACAGTGCCGCAATAAACATACGTGTGCATGTGTCTTTATAATTAAATGTTTTATAATCTTTCGGGTATATACCCAGTAATGGGATTGCTAGGTCAAATGGTATTTCTAGTTCTAGGTCCTTGAGGAATCATCACACTGTCTTCCACAATGGTTGAACTAATCTACACTCCCACCAACAGTGTAAAAGTATTCCTATTTATCCACATTCTCTCCAGCATCTGTTGTCTCCTGATTTTTTAATGATCACCATTCTAACTGACATGAGATAATATCTCATTGTGGTTTTGATTTGCATTTCTCTAATGACCAGAGATGATGAGCTTTTTTCATATGTTTTAGCTGCATAAATGTCTTCTTTTGAAAAGTGTCCATATCCTTCGCCCACTTTTTGATGGGGTTTTTGTTTGTTTGTTGTTGGGTTTTTGTTTTTTTTTTTTTTTTGTAAATTTTTTAAAGTTCTTTGCAGATTCTGGTAATTATCCCTTTGTCAGATGGGTAGATTGCAAAAACATTTTCTCATTCTGTTGGTTGCCAGTTAACTCAGATAGTTTCATTTGCTGCGCAGAAGCTCTTAAGTTTAGTTAGATCCCATTTGTCTATTTTGGCTTTTGTTACCATTGCTTTTGGTGTTTTAGTCATGAGGTCCTTGTCCAGGCCTATGTCCTGTAGGGTATTGCCTAGATTTTCTTCTAGATTGTTTTTTTAAATGGTGTTAGGTCTTATGTTTAAATTTTTAATCAATCTAGAGTTAATTTTTATATAACGTGTAAGGAAGGGATCCAGGTTCAGCTTTCTGCATATGGCTATCCAATTTTCCCAACACCATTTATTAAACAGGGAATCCTTTCCCCATTACTTGTTTGTGTCAGGTATGTCAAAGATCAGATGGTTATAGATGTGCGGCATTACTTCTGATGTCTCTGTTCTGTTCCATTGGTCTATATCTCTCTTTTGGTACCAATACCATGCCGTTTTGATTACCGTGGCCTGTAGCCTTACAGTATGGTTTGAAGTCAGGTAATGTGATGCCTCCAGCTTTGTTTTTTGTTTGTTTGTTTTTTGTCTGCTTAGGATTGTCTTGGCTATGCGGGCTCTCTTTTGGTTCCATATGAAGTTTCAGGTGTTTTTTTCCAATTCTGTGAAGAAAGTCAATGGTAGCTTGATGGGGATAGTGTTGAATTTGCAAATTACTTTGGGCAGTATGGCCATTTTCATGATACTGATTCTTCCAAACCATGAACATGGAAAGTTTTTTTAAATCTGTGTCCTCTGTTATTTAGTTAAGCAGTGGTTTGTAGCTCTCCTTGAAGAGGTTCTTCACATCCCTTGTTAGTTGTATTCCTAGTTATTTTATTCTTTTTGAAGCAATTGTGAATGGGAGTTCATTCATGATTTGGCTCTTTGTCTGTTATCGGAGTATAGGAATGCTTGTGATTCTTGCACATTGATTTTATATCCTGAGACTTTGCTGAAGTTGCTTATCAGCTTAAGGAGACTTGGGCTGAGATGATGGGGTCTTCTAAATATACAATTATGTCATCTCCAAATAGATACAATTTTAATTCTTGTTTTCCTAGTTGAATAATCTTTATTTCTTCTTTGTGCCTGATTGCTTTGGCAAGAACTTCCAATACTATGTTGAATAGGAATGGTGAGAGATAGCATCTTTGTCTTGTGCCAGTTTTCAAAGGGAATGCTTCCAGTTTTTACCCATACAGTATGATATTGCCTGTGGGTTTGTCCTAAATGGCTTTTATTATTTTGAGATAAGTTCCATTGATAACTAGTTTATTGAGAACTTTTAGCATGAAGGGCTGTTGAATTTGTTGAAGGCCTTCTCTGCATCTATTGAGAGAATCACGTGTTTTTTGTCTTTGGTTCTGTTTATGTGGTGGATTACATTTATAGATTTGTGTATGTTAAACCAGCCTTGCATCCCAGGGATGAAGCCAACTTGATCATGATGGATAAGCTTTTTGATGTGCTGTCGGATTCAGTTTGTCAGTATTTTATTGAGAATTTTCACATCCATATTCATCATGGTTATTGGCCTGAAATTTTCTTTTTTAGTTGTGTCTCTGCCAGGTTTGGGTATCAGGATGATGATGGTCCAATAAAATGAGTTAAGGAGCATTCCTGCTTTTTGTATTGTTTGGAATAGTTTCAGAAGGAAAAGGACCAGCTCCTCTTTGTACCTCTGGTAGAATTCTGCTGTGAACTAGGCTGGTCCTGGACTTTTTTTGGTTGGTAGGCTATTATTAATTGCTGCCTCAACTTCAGGCCTTGTTATTGGTCTATTCAGGGATTCAAGTTCTTCCTGATTTGGTCTTGGGAGGGTGTTAAGTGTACAGGAATTTATCCATTTCCTCTAGATTTAGTGGTCTATGTGCATAGAGGTGTTTGTAGTACTCTCTGATGGTAGTTTGTATTTCTGTGGAATTGGTGGTGATATCCCCTTTATCATTTTTTATTGCATCTATTCTATTCTTCTCTCTTTTCTTAATAGTCTAGCTAGCAGTCTATCTATTTTGTTGATCTTTTTTTTTTAAAAAAAAAAAAAACAAACAGCTCCTGGATTTATTGATTTGTTGAAGGGTTTTGTGTGTGTGTGTGTGTGTGTGTGTGTATCTCTTTCAGTTCTGCTCTGATCTTAGTTATTTCTTGTCTTCTGCTAGCTTTTGAATTTGTTTGATCTTGCTTCTCTAGTTCTTTTAATTGTGACATTAGGGTGTCAATTTTAGATCTTTCCTTGCTTCTCATGTGGTCAGTTAGTGCTAAAAATTTCCCTCTAGACACTGCTTTAAATGTGTCTCAGAGATTCTGGTATGTTGTGTCTTTGTTCTCATTGGTTTCAAAGAATATCTTAATTTCTGCCTTCATTTCATTATTTATCCAGTAGTCATTCAGGAGCAGGTTGTTCAGTTTTCATGTAGTTGTGCAGTTTTGAGAGAGTTTCTTAATTCTGAGTTCTAATTTGATTGCACTGTGGTCTAAGAGACTGTTACTATTTCCGTTGTTTTGCATTTGCTTTGGAGTGATTTACTTCCAATTACTTGGTCAATTTTAGAGAAAGTGTGATGTACTCAGAAGCATGTATATTCTGTGGATTTGGGGTGGAGAGTTCTGTACATGTCTATTAGGTCCACTTGGTCCAGATCTGAGTTCAAGTCCTGGATATCCTTGTTAATTTTCTGTCTTGTTGATCTGTGTAATGTTGGCAGTGGAGTGTTAAAGTCTCCCACTATTATTGTGTGGGAGTCTAAGTCTCTTTGTAGGTCATTAAGAACTTGCTTTAAGTATCTGGGTGCTCCTGTATTGGGTGCATATGTATGTAGGATAATGAGTCCTTCTTGTTGCATTAATCCCTTTACCATTATGTAGTGCCCTTCTTTGTCTCTTGTGATCTTTGTTGGTTTAAAGTCTGTTTGATCAGAGACTAGGATTGCAACCCCTGCTTTTTGTGCTCTCCATTGTTTGATAAATTTCCTCCATCCCTTTATTTTGAGCCTATGTGTGTCTTTGTATGTGAAGTGGGTCTCCTGAATAGAGCACACTGATGGGTCTTGACTCTCTATCTAATTTGCCAGTCTGTGTCTTTTGATTGGGGCATTTAGCCCATTTACATTTAAGGTTAATATTGTTATGTGTAAATTTTATCCTGCCATTTTGATGCTAGCTGGTTGTTTTGCAGTTGATGCAGTTTCTTTATAGTGTAGATGCTCTTTACCATTTGGTATGTTTTTGCAGTTGCTGGTACTGGTTGTTCCTTTCCATGTTTAGTGCTCCCTTCTGGAGCTCTTGTAAGGGAGGCCTGGTGGTGACAAAATCTCTCAGCAGTTGCTTGTCCATAAAGGATTTTATTTCTCCTTCACTTATGAAGCTTAGTTCAGCTGGATATAAAGTTCTGGATTGAAAATTCTTTTCTTTAAGGATGTTGAATATTGGCCCCCACTCTCTTCTGGCTCGTAGGGTTTCTGCCGAGAGATCTGCTGTGAGCCTGATGGGCTTCCCTTTGTGGGTAACCTGACCTTTCTCTCTGGCTGCCCTTAGCATTTTTTTCCTTCATTTCAACCCTGGTGAATCTGATGATTATGTGCCTTGGGGTTGCTCTTCTTGAAGAATATCTTTGTGGTGCTCTCTGAATTTCTTAAATTTGAATGTTGGCCTGCTTTGCTAGGTTGGCGGAGTTAGTTCTCCTGGATGGTATCCTGAAGAGTGTTTTCTAACTTGGTATCATTCTCCCCATCAAAGATCCATTTGTAACTTTAAAGACTCTTTAAGATTCTAGTGGCTACAGCTTGTCCTGAGTTTTAAACCCCAGGCTCCCTTTTGAAATGTCGTAAAATAAGAACAGTTGCCAGTCTGAGACCTGGAAAGAAGGTGAAGATAATTTGATGAATCAGCATCATTTTCTGAACCCAAAACTCAGGGCCAGATGGTTTATCAAATTGGAAGCAAATAGAAAAACAAAGATGCAGTTTAACAGCAGGTTCCTCAGTTTCTGTTCTCTGGAGGCATTTCCATCCATTTGCCTCAGTTTCCCAGGTGCTTCCTAGGATCCTTTCACATTCTTGCTGTCAGGGCCTAACTGGGTTCTCTCTAGAAGCAGATAAGGATACAGTGGCAATTACTCCTTCATGGTTCCTCTTGGTCCTGTTGGCTTTTCCTAAACTACACCTCCATTGCGAAAGCATGGGAAATGTTTCATAGTGTCAAGGCTAGCAATTTTTATTATGTATATATAGATACACACATATATATACACATATTACACATATATACACATAATATATGTGTAAATATATATAATAAAATAATATATAAATGTGTGTGTGTATATATATGTATATATTAGAGACACAGCCTTGCTATGTTGCCCAGGCTGGTTTCAAACTCCTAAGCTTAAGAGATCCTTCCACTTTGCCTCAGCCTCCTGGGTAGCTGGGACTACAGGAGTGAGCCACCATGCTCAACTTAAGCCAAGCACATTTTAAATACCAAATCACTATGCTTCTTTGGGGGCTGTAGAAGATAATTTCACAGATTGCCGGGTGTGCCTTTTGAGGAAAGGAGGGAGCTGCCTCAGTCAACTTTCTTTTCAGCTCAATGATCATAGCTGAGCCCACAGACAAGTAACACAGATTCTTTTTGACAAGGTACAATGGGTTTTTAATTGACTCTTACATTTCTAACTGCTTTTTGACCCATACCTGATAACTGTTAGATCTAGCATTCTTGGAAATGTGTCATTAACTAAATCTCTTTCTGCTGGCTGTCTATTCTTACCCAGAAATTAAATAACTCCTATTCTTCCTTCATTCAAGAGGTAAACACCTGGTGTCACTGGATGAGTTAGGGAGGGAGTTCTGCTCCCTTTTCTTGGGTCATGTAGTATGGACTTATTTACTGAAGGGACTCAGGGGATGGATTTCAGCATGTCGGCAGCAGTTATGGAGAGTGCGGTCTGTGGGGTGATTATGCTCCCTTTAAAAATGAGGAAATTGCAGATCAGGGAGCTGAAGAGGGATGAGAACTCAAGTTTATAGCAGTGATGAGGGCTGGATATTCTGGGTCTTAGGTTTTCTGGTTTAGTGTGTGATCCTTCTGTCACAGCATGGCCCCAGACATCACACTCAGTTCCATTCCCTTGCTCTGCCATCTACTCCATCACCACCCTTCCCTCCTAAGAGGTTTGAAATTTCTGTCATTAGAAGTAACTCATGTGTTGAACTCTAAAGGTAGCCTCATAGTCTCCACAAAGCACTGTTAAGTGTGGGTTATAGCTGAAAAGAGGGGATGAGGGGGGTGCTGTATTGGTGTGTATGTATGAGAGAGAGAACAGGGTTGGAGGAGGTGAGAGAGGAGGCAGAGTGACTGAGGAAGGCTAAGCCCTGTTTGTGAGAGAGAGATGCACCTTTGCGGGCAGGTCGCCAAAAGGAGCACCACTCTCCAAGTGGGTTTAAGATTGTAAGTTGGTGTACCAGGTGTGTGAGAAGTCTGAGTCCCCAGATGAAAGGATATTCAGTCCTTGTGTGTATGTCAAGAGCAGTTTTCTGTGCTTACAAGAAGGTTGTGTACCTGTGTGGTAAGAGGGCTGGGTTCTCAAGTGAGAGGATTGAATTCTTGTATGTTTAACAGAGTCAGTTCTCGGTAGCTGTCAGATCACAGGGTCATGGCTCTGTGTGTTAGAGAGAACCAGGCACCAGTAGGCATAAGAAAGAAGAGACCTGTGGGTACAAAAGAACTGAATCTCCACCTATGAAAGACTGGGCTTTATTTATGAGGCAGTGAAATAGTTACCTACTGCTGTGTAACAAACTTCCCGAAACTTACTCATATAAAGCAATGACTGTTTAATCTTATCTCACAGTTTTGTGGGCTAGAAAACTTGGCAGGGCACAGTGGGGTTAGCTTGTTTTTGCTCCTTGACTGCAGCCTCAGCTGGAGTGGCTCAGATAACCATAGATGCTTGAATGGTTTTAGTGGGGCCATGTATCTGTCTTCTCAGCTCTGGCTGTTTCCTGGTTCTTCTCTAGATTGCATCTTCTGCAGCTAGAATATTTAGGGGGCTGCTTCTCTCATGCCTGGCACCTGGGCTCAGATGCCTAGAACAGTTGAGGTTGGCCAACATCTTCTCAAGTAGCTACATTGAATTTCTTACACTAGTGCTCCAAGAGACAAGAGGTGGAAGCTGTTAGTTTTTCAAGGCCTGAGCCCAGAAGATATGCAGCATCACTTCAGCTATATTCTATTGGTTAAGGCAGTCACAGAATTGGTTCAGGTTCTAGGAGAGGGACCATAGATTTCACCTTTTAATGAGAGGAGTGTCAAAGAATTTGTGGCCATTTCAGTCTGCCATAATGACGAATGAGTCTTCTTGTAAATAATAGGGCCAGGTCCTCAGGTATTTGAGAGGACAGAACCTGTGAGTGCGAGTGTAAATGAAGGTAGGAAAATTGACAAAACAGGGAAGTTTCTGAATGGGAGAGAAAGAACACGTGCCTCTGTGTTCTGCACTTTACTTTCTGCATCTGTCATCTCCTGTGTCCTTGAGTAGCCAACTGATGCTTTGAAGGGGTGGCAGGCCAGGCATGTCCTGCTATGGATGTCAGATTGAACATCAGGTGGCAGGTCTTCCTTATCCACTCTGGACCTACTCCTCCTGGTCTCACATGTTTGTGTCCAGGTTGACCAGCAGCAAGTAATTCTGCACCATGCAGTCTCTCTGCAAGGAGTCTGGCCAACTGCAAAGACAGATGGAGGAATTCCCAGGACAGTCTCACTTCTGACACCAACTGCAAGTCTGGGGGCTTCTGAAACTACCCTCAGGTTTCAGAATTTGCTAGAAGGATTCACAGAACTCACTGAAAGAAGTTACACTCATGATTATGGTGTATTACAAGGAAAGGATACAGATTAAAATAGGCCAAGAGGAAACATAAAGAACAGCGTAAGGGAAGTACTAAATATGGAGCTTCTGTGTCCTCTCCCTATAAAGTTAGGGCATGTTAGTTTCCTAGCATCAATGCATGACAGCATACTCAGAGTATTGTCAACCAGGAAACTGTATCCAAGCCCCAATGTTCAGAGTTTTTATTTGGTTCTGTTTTGTCGTCATGATTGATTAATTGTCCATGTGATTGATCTCAGTCTTCAGGTCAACTAACTCTGTGTGACCCAGAGCCTCATCCTAAATTACATTGATGGTCTTTCTGCAGTGTCCACCCTGCATCCCAATAATATTGTTACTAATTTGACTAACTGGAAGACCTCAGCTAAACAAAGATTATTATCTCACAGCAGTGAGGGCAAAGGCCAGATATATTTTTAGGTGGGGTTAAATCCTTTACTAAGTAGTTTGATAAAGAGATGGCAGCAAGCTGGGTGGGGAGAGGGTTGCCTCATGTAAATACTCTTTGTGACATCCAGGAATTAGGATGACATGTTTCTCTGTGGCAGGCAAATTCTGGCAACCTGACTGCTTCTGCTTCCAAATTATAAAATGTTTCAGGTTTTGTTCCTCTCCTGCTTCTCCTTTTTCTTCTCTTCTTTCAGCATTCTCTGCAGCCCCTTACCCAACTCTGGACACCACGTTGCACTTATCAGAAACATTAAGAGAATGAACTAAGTGGGCAGTGCCTTAACTTCTCTCTGCCATAGATTTTTCTTTTTTTCGTTGTCTTCTCCATTCTTTGCTTCCTGGTTGGGTAGAGATGGGAGTGTTGGCCTGGGCCAATCCCTCCATTCTCAAACGTTCTTCTTCCACTGACTTCTCTGAATCTTTCTTCTTCAATTATTCCTTGTTTTCAGTTTCAGTTTCTCCCTTTTCAGTGGAACATGCTAAAACCCACCAGCTCTTTTTCTAGCCACCATTTTCAGTATCTTCAATTTTTAAACTAAGCAATTTCCCCCTTTCCCCCACCTTTTTTAAAGCCATCTCCATCAATAGAATTACAATGATTACAACTGGTATTTATGTGGTGCTGAGTAGTTTACCAAACACTATTTCATACATTGGTGGGATCCCTTGGTTTTGTGAACCTAGTATCTGTTCCCTATTCTTTAGGTAACAGCACCCCAATTTTGCAGAAAAGCATTGTTTCATTTGGGACTAAGAATCTTGCTGAAACTGTCAATCAAGATGTTCACCCTGATCTTGCTTTGTGACCCTGGCTGATCATTCAGGGAATCTCTCCTTGGAACAGGAGTCTTACTGAGGAATCAAGATTGAAAGTGGCTAATGTGTGTTCATCTTCATGATTCTGTTAGAAAAGGCCACACATTAGATTCTACTACTGCATCCTCTAACCTAATAGCCTCTTTTGTTTGATTCTTCATTGATCACATATAAAGTACAGGATATAAGTAAAACTAATATTTACTGAAATTTTCTAGTTTAGATAACTCGAGTAACTTTGAAGTTTGCAAGGTTATGTACCTTTTCTATAGTCTTGTATTGTTTCATCACTTCCACATTTCTTGAGACATTTGTATTTCCTGATTCCCTGGTCTAGGCTCCTCACCATTCTTGAGCCCTATGAATTTGGTTTCTGTATCTTGCCCTCCTCTAAGATTCTGGGATATTATTACTCAGCAACCAATATCCAAATAGATTTCTACTAAAGCCTAGAATTACTATACAAAGCTTCTGAGCCCAGCAGCCTTTGTTCTACATGTAGTGCTAGTGGAAGGCATCGTTACACATAGCGTCTGTTTACAAACCCTATTTTGTAACTTACCTTTGCTTTCATGTCATAAAGCCAAACAGTTAATTTCGTAGTTAACAGTCTGTAATTTTCTTCTTGCTTCAAAACCCTAGTGGCCACAGCATTCAACTGCATGTAGTCATCAAAAACTAGAAAAAGGCTTTATTGTTTTATTTTCTGTCAGATTTTTTTCCCATTAATACAAAAGTTAAAAGCGATGGCATTTCAAAATGAAGAGCTACGGGGAAATTCAAGATACCATAAAATGATCAAAGCAAAAAATAAATGTCCAATACACCATTTTGAAAAAAAAATTAATAGATGACTTTGAAACTTACTTGTCTGTTGTTGCCTTGATGGGTTCAAAACTATTGTTGCTCTGGTATCATTGGGGTAAGCAGGCCTAACGGTGTCATATTCTCACTCATAGAAGTTGTAAATAAAATTTCATCAAAAGCTGATGAAAAAGGAAGTTCAGTATTTAGGGAGTATAGCAAAACAAGGCTAGAAAGTTGTTTTAAAAAGATCTTTTTGAAAACATTTGTGGTAGTTATTAGAAATGTAGCTCCATCTGGTTGGTTTTGGGAGGGATAATAACGAACTTCGTCTCAAACCTTTGGGGCATTTAGAAATTATGCTGATTTTTCCAGTTTGCACTCCCAGCTGAACAAGCTGAAAAACAAATGCAGACAGATCTTCTGACTTCATTTGTACACATTCTAAAAAAGCAAATACACAGTAGTTTGGAGGCAATTAGGGCTGTGGTGCAGAGCACCATTATTTTAAAATTTATCCTTTAGCAGAGTTGTGACAAGATAATGAATGTGCATTTGCCAGTTTGGGAGTGGAACAACTTGGAGAAAAAAATGAGCTCATTGAGTCTTCATGGACCATCAAGTCCAGAGACCTTTCACTGTGAAAGAGTCCTTTGTTAGTGCCTCTGGGGAGCTCCTGACAGATGATAGAAAGGGCCCAGACTATTCCTCCAGGAAAATCCATCCTCAAAATAACTGCACTATGCTCAGCCTTTGCTCCTAACCTCATCCCAGCCCAGCCAGTCCTGTGGAATGCTCTGTGGATTCCAAGCTGCTCTACTCTCTCTCTCTCTGTCGAGAGAGAGACCAGGTCAGCCATCGCCTACCCAAGCTGACATGCCTGCAGAGTCCACAGATTGTTCTTCCCACACTCAGCCCACTGACAGTATTCGCTGTGGTATTTTTGGCTCCTTCTGTTCTCCTCTAAGATGAGATCAGGTACAAACCTAAGCCTCTTTCTTGGCATCTTGGGTTCCTAATATTTTTCAGCCTCCTTCCAGGGCACTTGTCCCCATCTAGGATTCTTAAATAATGGACTGGGATTTATTCAATTACTAACAATCCTCATTTTGCAAAGGGGAATTTTCTTTTCTGCAACTTATTATTTGTGAGGGGGTCTTTGGATAACCCAACACTGTCGCTATCTGTTGTGGGTTGCATAGTAGCTCCCCAAAAGACATTTCCATGTCCTAACCCTTGGATGCTGTGAATGTGATCATATTTGGAAAAAGAATCTTTTCAGAGATATTTGAGGATCTCAAGATCTTTTGAGACAATCCTGGATTAGGGAGTATTCTAAATCCAATGACAAGTATTCATAGTGAGAAGAGACAGACACAAGAAGAAACACAGAGAGAAGGCCATATGAAGACAAAAATAGAAATTGGAATGATGTCAGCACATGCCAGTGAACACCTAGAGCTGATATGGACGGAAGGCAGGGAAATACTGGGTAGAAGAGGGTGGAATCCCTGGCAGGGATTCCACTCACAAGCCTGAGCCCACTGCGCTAAATGAGAACTTCACATCCCTGTTTTCCCACTTGAAGGTTGCCTTTTCCAAGACCACCCTGATGTGCCATACTCCCTGATTCTATACCCATAAAAACCCCAAACTCCACTGGCAGAGGAACAGAGCAGTATGGCAGAGAAGAGAAGAGAACAAGTGCTGAATGTCAGGAAGAGAAGCAGCAACTGAGTGTCAGGGACTACTGTAGATGCTGCTTAACTTCATATGGCAGGACTTCGTAGACGAGCCCACTGGAGATGGCCAGGCTTCAGACAAAGATCACTTTCTTCCCACACCAGCCCCCTTCCAGCTCCCCTTCTGCTGACAGTTACTTCTGCCACTTAATAAAGTCTCTGCATTCACCACCCTTCAAGTCCATGTGAGCTTATTCTTCCTGGATGCTGGAGAAGAACCCCAGTACCAAAAGGGAAGGGTGTATGTCACCCTGTCGCTACACTGAGCTGGTTAGCACTTGGCCATTTGCAAACAGCAACTGCTAAAAGGGTGTTGCTTGTAACACATGTCCTCTGGGGCTCCAGAGGTCTTGGGTAACTGCTAGACACTGCTGTGGGCTGGTATGGAGGTTTGTTCCTGCCAACGCCTGCCGGCACTTACCCTGGCTCCTGCACCCGCTCACCTGCATGCTCCCCCTCCCACCCATGAGGGGTTTGAGCTCAAAGAAGAGCCAACCCTATTGCAAGTCCTGTGAGGGGGTCAGGGAACAGAGCCATCAGAAGAGGCAAAGATCCTCCTGTAGAGCATTTGCAGGGATGCAACCCTGCTGACATCACTCTGAGGTTGAGAAGGGTTGGGTCTGCCTCCACTCTTGAGTAGTTTATATTGTATTTTAGTTGCTAGCACAGGGCCTGAGTACATTTGTTAAATATTATGTTATTATAGAAGCTAATTGTGAGGACAGGCAAAAGGCACACCAAAATAAACTGATAAAGCTAAGAAAAAGTAAGGCCATGAACCCAGAGGATGGGGCACTTCGGTGGCCTGGAAGGGCTGCCATAATCTGAAGGAAGCAGAGCCCAACCGAGACTGGCCAATGGGAATGAACTTCCCAGTACAGACAAGAAAAAGAAGGGTGCCTTGTCTTTAGGGAATGTAAGAAAACAATAAAATCAACTAAAAACCACTCTACTTTTTACTTTTTATCACCAAGGGCCATCAATTTGAAACAACGTCAGTGATAAAATGATCCTCCCCACAAATCTTAAATTTGTATAAGTTTTAAACAATTGCTGCAATACTGCTGAGTATTAATACTATGTATGTAAACCTCCAATTAACCCATTTTTGTCATTTAGCCTTTCATAAGCCATGCACTCCACATAGAAGTTAATTTGAGCTATAGAGTTGGCCCCTGACAGGTACAGAATCAATCACGTGTGCTTGTTTTGAGATTAAGTGTATAATGGTCAGCAATGGTTTGAGGTCACTTTAGGTGATGTTTATGTCTTTGACTCTGTGGCACTCATATCCCTGTGTGTAAATAATAGAGTAATAAGAAGCAATGATCGCACATGGATTCTAAAGACAAGAAACAACTTGAGTTACTCTAATTGCGTCACTCTATGCAACCGCTCTATGAATTTTTATTTGTGATCAATCAAATTTTGAAACTAGGAAATAGAGTGCGCATTTCAAGAAGTACTATTTTTGTTAGGTAAGTGCCAATTTTATATGTAAAGTATTTTACTGAATTTGAATATCTTTAAAAATGAAATGAATTTAAATCCATTGTTTGAAAACTAAACAGCAAATCAATATGATTATTACTGCTTATCAATGGCAATATCTGAAAATGACTTTATTGTATTGGGGGAGGTATTAAAACATGATCATCTCTGGGTGTCAAGCAGTGAAGTACACCATTGTGGATGGGGAAAGCCAGGAAGTAGATAAGGGTGTTCACTCCTTTAAATTTAAATGTGTTGCTTAAAATTATCCTAGCCAACTTAAATAGCACTTTAACAAAACTTTCGCAGCAAACAAGAAGGCTATGTGGATTATCAGAGTGACTGTATATTCTGGTTTGCTGAGGAAAGCTCCAGTTTAAGTGGTTGCTCAGTGTTATAATTAATAAAACTTCTTTTCCCCCTCAAAGATGTCCCTCACATTGGTCTCTCTGTAGACGAGGGACAAGTTGTGCCTGCACAGAACCAAGTTTAGAATCTGAAATACTGTTTTTAGTTCTAAATAGATGAATATTAATGATCACGTAGTGCTAAGAATGGCAATTGACAACTTTACTTTCAATTGCGAATTATAAATATTAAATAACCAGTGACTAGTGAAGGAAGGTCGTGAGTCTGTTTCAGTGGCAATAAGCGGCAGCTCTTTTCATTGGTTGGACTTGCAGGTGAGTATCGGAGAAGTAAAGCGCTGTTGTGGACCATCAAGCTTCTATTTATTTGCTTGACAGTTTTGAAAGGAATGCCAGAGTGATGAATACACTGTAGACAGAAGAGAAGTTTGAGGGTGAAATTTGAAAATTATCAGAGCTAAAGTCAAATCAGGGAGAATGGAAAGGGAGTCCATGCCAAGTAGTGAAGGAGGCAGAGAAATTCATGTGTGGACAGTGTGGGTGAGAGCAGCTTCTAGGCCAAGAAATCACTCCCTCTTGGAAACACTTTCTGGCCCTGTTTGGGGCATCCTCACATACGGCCCTGTGCATAGCATGCCCTACACTTTAATTATTTTATTTTATTTTCCCACTCATTAAACTCCTTCCACTAAATATTGGGTCTCACAGATTTCTACATCCCACAGTCTAGCTGAGTTCTTCATAAAAATAGGTGCTCAATAAATATGTATTAAATGGATGAATGAATGAATGCTGGCAGTTCATCTCTTCAGGTCTCTGTCTTTGAAAGGGAAAATACTCAAAAATAGTTCAGTGGAAAAGGATCTAACTCTTGAGAGAATAAATCTATAACCTGAATTTAAAATAAAAACCCAGTGTGACTTAGATACTAGATGAGACCAAATGATGCAAGCCACGAGAGAATATTTTTCCACAGGGTAGCTGTGAATGGAACCCACCATAACTGTGCTGAGTTCTGTGTTTCTTTGTCTTCATGTGCTGAGTTCTTCTGTGTTTCTTTGTCTTCGTGTGTTCTCTTTTAGGATAGAAACACTCATCCTCCTGCATTTGGTAGATAAATTCTGAGCTGTCTTTTAAAAGGCAGTGTACAAATGACACGAACTCATCATTTTTATGGCAGCATAGTATTCCATGGTATATAAGTGCCACATTTTCTTTGTCCAGTCTATCACTGATGGGCATTTGAGTTGGTTCCAGGACTTTGCTATTGTACACAGTGCCCCAATGAACATATGTGTGCATGTGTCTTTATAATAGAATGATTTATAGGGACTTGGATGAATCTGGAAACCATCATTCTCAACAAACTGACACAAGAGCAGAAAACCAAACACCGCATGTTCTCACTCATAGGCGGGTGTTGAACAATAAGAACATGTGGACTCAGGAAGAGGAGCATCACACACTGGGGGCAGTTGGTGGGGGGCTGGGGGTGGGACAGTGAGGGGTGGAGAGGGTGGGGAGGGATAACATGGGGAGCAATGCCGGATATAGATGAAGGGTGAATGGAGGCAGCAAACCACCTGGTTATGTATGCACCTATGCAACAACCCTACATGACCTGCACATGTACCCCAGAACCTAAAGTACAATAAAAAAAAAAAAAAGAGTGTAGTGTGGTGGTTTTAAGCATGAACCTTGAAAGTAGAGTACTTGTATTTGAGTCCCATCACTATCACTTTCTAGCTGCATGGTCCTAGGCCAGTCAACCTGTGTACCTCAGTCTTGTCATCTGTAAAAGGGGGACCATAGTATTTCTTACTCTGGGCAGTGGTTATGAAGATGAAATAAGTTAAATGTTTGGTACTTAGGATGAAACCTGGATCCTGATAAGTACTACATAAATGTTACCAATTGTTTAAGACTAGGCCAAGAAATTACTTCCTCTTGGGAACACTTTCTGACCCCACTTCCAGGCTGTCCTGAGGCATCCTCATATAAGGCCCTGTGCATAGCATGCCCTATACTTTAATTATTTTATTTTCCCACTCATTAAACTCCTTCCACTAAATATTGGGTCTCACAGATTTCTACATCCCACAGTCTAGCTGAGTTCTTCATAATAGTAGGTGCTCAATAAATATGTATTAAATGGATGAATGAGTGCCTGCTGGCAATTCATCTCTTCAGGTCTCTGTCTTTGAAAAGAAAAATACTTGAAGAGAAAATATTAAGCCAACTTTTGTGGCAGAAGGCTGTGAAAAGAGAAATTTACTCCTCAACCACTAAACCTGATTTTTGCCCTCAGTATATGACAAGACAGGAGGAGCAAATTTTGCTGTCACCATCAACATCCATCCTTCTATTGTAGAGACCAGTAAACAGTTCTTTTTTCTTTTTGTTGGTGTTGGGTGAGTAATGAACTAAGAGGAAAGCTTTGAAGAGGAACCTCTTGCTTCCTGCACCTATTAAAAGTAAAATCATAACTCATACAGATCTAAAAACCAACATACAATGAGAAAACCAGCAAAGATGTTACAACTGTTTCAAAGAAGTAGAAAACCAGACACATTTATAAATCAGGAATGTTGAGATGAGTCTGCAAATGGAGGTAAAATGAACTTCTTCCATAGTGGGAGAGAGAAATCAATTGAACTTCCACCAGACAGGACAGTATTTATCTATCTGTTTGCAAGAATGATTTTGTATTGCTATCAGTTATCTACAATTTGCAGACTTGAAAAATAGCTCAAAGGTGATGAACAGCTAGACTCAGTTCAGAAGGATGTACTGGATGTTAACAATGCATTATTTTTTAGTGAAGCATGATTTTCTCCTACATGACATTGTAATTATTTCATGTTTGTTTTCCCTACAAGACCAAGTTTTTCTCAGGAAGAGGGCCTGTGTTCAAGTCACCATTGTACAAACAAGGCCTAGAACACTTAGGTTATATTAGGAAATGTCTCACTAAGTGCAAATGGAACAAATTAATGTGTGAATGTCTCTCAAACTAAGATTTTCTCCCTCTCTTGAAGAGGGGGATGTTTTGAGAAAAAGCTGCGTGTGTGTGTGTGTGTGTGTGTGTGTGTGTGTGTGTGTGTGTGTGTGTGTGTAGAGAGAGAGAGAGAGAAAGAATTGAGGCTCTTCTGCTCCCCCACTCTTCCCTCCTGCTAACTCCAGACATCTGATGGGCTTGCCACCAATTGTCTGGTGTCAACCTGTCAACAATGGGTCACACAGCTGTAGGTGAATAGCAAATGAGAGATCCTTCTTTTTAAATTGTCTGGCAACCAGGTCTATTTTTTTTAAGGCATATTTGCTGAAGTACCTTTCTTTTGATAAATAATGCTATTTCTCCTCCTGGAATACACATAAAGAAAATTCTTAATTACTTTCTTTTCAGACGCTTCTGCATGTAAATTGCTTAATGGCTGCTGCCCCTTAGATCCTGCCTTATCAAGGGGATCTTCTGGGCATTGCCAGCAACACCATCAGTCAGATAATTTGCAAGAATAGTTATTTAATAAACATCCAGCCCCCTTATCACTGTTCCCTGCAGGATCCTCATTAGTCGGTAACTTAATTCAAGCTTGAAAGATTTCCATTACGGTGCCCTTTGTTTCCTACCCATTGCCTAATTTTCTGTTCGGCAGGACATTTTTCTGCAGCCTGTGACTTGTTTTTTGACTGACTGACATGCATGCATTTTTTTTTTCAAAATAAATGAGTTTGTAGAAACACACAGTCCATTTCCCATTAATGGTGTGTTCAGTTGGCAATACAATAAAAGGTCAGAGGGTTATTATCAAAACAACCATTGAAGTTATTTTTAGAAACAAAATAAAGTGACTTAAAACAATAGAAGTCAATAACTTGACTTAGGACTATATATGAAGGCAAAAAGACAATCCAAACTGCAAAATCAATTACATCATTGAAACAGTAGCTCCCATTTTACCAGTTTAATACCTCAATTATCTCTCCTTTTTATTCAGTCCAACAAATTTGAGTACTCTGAACTGAAATAGATCATTTAGTAGAAAACTTTGAAATATTTCAAAAATCTTAAAATCTTAGAGTTCATGCTAAGTCAATCATTTTTATCCCTGGCTGCACAGTTGCACATTATCACCACCCAGGAAGTTTTAAAACATGATGTCGAACGAGTCTAATCCATATGTGTTAAGATTTTATTGGTTTGGGATGACGCCTGAGAACAGGTAATTTTCAAAAGCTCTGTAGGTAATTCTAATGTCCAATCAGTGTTGAAAATTTCTGTAGAAATTTTGCTCTATAGCACTTACATTAAATTGTCCTTTGCTTATTGGATGACTGAGCTGTCATCCAGATTTCAAGGTGGTCCTTCAAGATATTTTTCTTTTAAAAAAATGAAATTATATCTTTTGTGTTTGTTGAGTGTTATCACATGCTTGGCTACACTTAATCATAGTGGCGTGAGAGTTTGTAAGATACATAATTTCTGCCATATAATAATCAAGAATGTTGATTCCCACTCCACATTATTTGGGAATAATGATCTTGAATGTGTGTATTATACTCAAAACAAAATTCAACCTGCAGGGTTCTAATAAATCAAGGTGATTTACTTCTTACCCAAGTACTCTCCTTCCTGTACACATCCTGTCCTTCCTTCAGGGAACAGTCTTCTACATTGTTTCCACTGCCAAAGCTTTCTTGTCCTTTTCTCTTTTATGTCTACTCCACATTAAAATCCCTTCTCCCCAGTTGCTCCATTTACCTAACAGACTCTTTTCATTTCCCGGGTCTTCCCTGCCTCCTTAAGTAGCCTTACCTGACAGTCTTCCCTCTCCACCTGCACTGGGTTTTGCAGCCACCTATGTGCTCCCAGAGCTGCTTCTTCCTTCTAGATATCTGCCCTGCATCACACTGGCCTCTTTTCTTACTTGAATCTCCCACTAGAAAGAAAGTTCCTAGAGGACAGTGGATGCATTCTCTTCACTGTTACAGCTTTAGTGGTCGGCACATGATAGTAATGCAATAATAATGATAGCTAACACTTATGTACATGGTAGTCACTGTCCTAAGTATGAATATTATCTATTCATACAAGTCTCATAAACAATCCTATGTGGTCATTACTGCTAGTATTCCCATTTTAAATGTGATGAAATGAAGTTTTTTAAAAGTGTATTAAATTGAATATTCATGGTCACACAGCTAGCAAGGGGAATTGCTAGGATTTGAACCCAGAGATTATGGCCCCAGAGTCCATGAGTTCTTAATAAATATTGTTGAACAGCCTGGGTGCAGTGGCTTACGCCTGTAATCCCAGCACTTTGGGAGGCCGAGGCAACTGGATCATGGGGTCAAGAGTTCAAGACTAGCCTGGCCAACATAGTGAAATCCCATCTCTACTAAAAATACAAAAAATTAGCTGAGTGTAGTGGCAGGCACCTGTAATCCCAGCTACTTGGGAGGCTGAGGCAGGAGAATCACTTGAACCTGGGAGGTGGACGTTGCAATGAGTCAAGACTGCACCACTGCACTCCAGCTTGGGTGACAGTGCGAGACTGTCTTGGGAAAAACAAAAAACCATACTGTCGAATAAACAACTATGTAAGAGGGAATACAGAGTCCCTCTTACACAGATGCATACCTGGGGGCATGGTGTGTGAGTCCCACTTAGGGTGTCCCAGGAATTATGCTTACATTCAGGGACAGTGGGATACAGTTTCCCAAAACAGAAATTGTGTGTGTGTGTGTATGTGTGTGTAAAAGAGAAAAAGAGATAACATTACCAGAAGTTCAGACATACAGAGAGATGCAAGATCATAAGTCAGTTAATGACATGTTTGGGATGGATTTAGAGATCAGGTGAGAATGGTAAAAATACTGCAATACTGTGTCATAAGTGTTTTGAACCAGATTGTTTTTTATATAAGAAGAGAGGATAAGAAGTAATGACAGAATATGTCTGTGATTTAATTGGACCATTTGAAATTTTGTAGGTGACTGGGACTGGGGAAGATTTTAGAGTTTTTAAGTCGAAGAAGTGTTTATATTATCAGTGAGAATGAATATCAAGCAGGAAGAATTTTCCATTTCAAATTCCATTTGGGGGCTGTTTGGAGTGAATTTTCATATTAGTTTTATATTGCTGCTGTAACAAATTATGACAAACTTAGTGGCTTAAGCCAATGCAATTTTTAAAAAATTTTATTTATTTGTTTTATTTATTTATTGTTTTTGAGACAGAGTCTTGCTCTGTTGCCCAGGCTGGAGTGATCTCAGCTCACTGCAACCTCTGCCTCCTGGGTTCAAGTGATTCTCCTGCCTCAGTCTCTTAAATAGCTGGGATTACAGGTGTGTGCCACCAAGCCTGGCTAATGTTTGTATTTTAGTAGATACGGGGTTTCACCATGTTGAACAGGCTGGTCTCGAACTCTTGACCTCATGATCTGCTCGCCTCAGCCTCCCAATGTACTGGAATTACAGGCATGAGCCACTGTGCTTGGCCCCAACACAGATTTATTATCTCACAGTCCTGATAGCCAGAAGTCTGAAACAAGTTTTGATGAGTAAACATTAAGGTGTATGCAGGGCTTTGTTCCTTCTGGAGGCTCTAGGAGAGAATCTTTTTTTTTGTTCACTCGTTTTTCGCAGCATTTCTTGGTTAACGATCCTTTCTTCCATCTTCAAAGACAGCAGCATAGCATCTTCAAATCTCTCTCCCTTATTCTGATCCCTCTGCCTTTCTCTTAGAAGAACCCTTGTGATTACATTAATCCCTCTGGATAATCCAAAATAATCTCCCAATCTCAAAATCCTTGACTTATATCTGCAAAGAGCTTTTTGCCGTGTAAGGTACCAAATTCACAGTTCTAGGAGACATCTTTAGGGACCACTACTCTGTTTATTAAAATGTTACATCAAAAATTTCTAGGAGAAGCATGTCCGATCAAAGAACTCCCCCTACATTCTGTCTGTTTGGAGCTACTGGAGAAAATAAAACTATAGACTCAGAATTTTTTTTTTCAAACTTAGAATTTAAAAGAAAACTGTTCTTTACAAGAATTATGTCACAGGAAGGATGGAGGGAAGTCTTCAGCCAGAGGCTAGAAAATGCCACATTTTAATTCTATGACACATAAACATTACTGGCCTTTTTCTCTATATGAGGATACATTAATGTCCACTCTGTGTACTGGCCTGTGGTCAGCAGAAGACATGACCTCTTGACACTCAGGAGAAACAAGATGATCTGATGCTCAGCAGAGGAGGGGAAGGTAAACTCTGTAGTTAGAAATTAGCAAGCTTCAAAAAAGCCAATTCTAGATCTTTCTAAAGGATCACTATGTTTTTTAATATTTTGTCTTTTTTAAATTCTTTTAGCATTGTGTATACTGACAAGAGGTAAAAAGAAAAAAAAGACAAACTTAAATGTGAAAGAACACTTCACAATTAAATCCACAATTGTATACATTTATCTTACATGTCAGTGATAAATCACCAACTATTATAAAAACTGGACTTACATTACAAAAGAAGCAAAAATTTAAAATTAGAAAAAATTCATTAAAAAATATATCTAGCAATGGAAAGTGTTGCTCTCTTGGTGTCTTCACATCCTTCTCTTCTGAGGTACAACACATGGATGACAGTGCTTTTCTAGTAAAAATATTAAAGATCTCTCCTTTGCTGGACATTTTGGTTTACTTCTGACTGTATTGACTTGCAGGCCTGTCTTAACAACATGGAGGGGCTAATCTCATTGGGAGATACATGTTAGTGGACCCATATTCTATAGTTGGGAAATGACTTGTGGTCTCAGCTGGAAAGACTGCATAACTTCTGCTTCACATCCAAGCCTGCAATGCTCTCTCCATGTCAGTCCCACTGGACGAGGCCCTGGGTGAATGAAGGCGAAAGCCGGTTTAAGTGGGATGCTTTCCTCTGCACTCAGTGGTATCTCTGGAGGAGTCTGACAGGTTCCCCCTTTGTCCTGTATGTTTTTGAAATGTTTCTCTGTTGAGGCATGAAAAACACCCTAATGGATGAGGGGCAAGTCTATAAGTGGCGTGCTTCCATTCTTTCTATATCTCAGATTTCTATGGCGTGTGCTCCCTTAAGAGTCTTTGATAATCCGTTTTTACTCTCACTTTGTCGATTTTAAAAGGCATCTTCTGCAGTGGGTTAAAAATGGGAAAATGGTTATGGGGATGCAGTCAAAGCTCTCCACGGCCTCTGTTATGAACTGAACTGTGTCCCTGCCACCCCCAGTTCATATGTTGAAGCCCTAGTCTCCAGTACCTTAGAATGTAACTGTATTTGAAGACTGGGCCTTTAAAAAGGTAATTAAAGCTAAATGAGGTGATACAGTGGGGCTCTAATTCATTAAGAGTGGTGTCCTAATGAGAAGAGGAGGAAGCTCCAGGGAATTCTGGGCACTGAGCAAGGGTCAGTTACCAAGCCGTCGTTTGCAAGTGAACAAGAGAGGCCTCAGAAACCAATCCTGTGCCTGTGCTCTATCTTGGACTTCCACCCTCCAGAACTGTAAGAAAATACATTTCTATTGTTTCAGCCCCCAGCCTGTCGTATTTTCTTATGGCAGCTCCAGCAAATGAGGAGAATTTTTTCTTTCTCCTGTCATGGGGACTGGAGACACTCCAGAAGGTGGCTGCTCTGTGGTCCTGGGTTCCAGGATCAGCACAACAAAAACATCGCCTCCTAATGGAAGATCCCCGATGAACAGGAACATGAGCAAACATTAACCTTGTGTCTTTAGAAACTAACATCTGGGAGCTGCACAGCCTAGCCACTAACTATGGGCTTGTTATTTCTTTCTTAGAAACAAGGAAACAAAGTTACAGTTCAGGTGATTTGCCCAAAGTTTTCTGTCTTCTGGACTAAAGCTTCCATTACAGACCCATGCGGCTCCCATGCCATTGTCATTTACATGCTGGGTTATTTCCGAGTTTGAGCTCAGAGAAGAAATCTAAGGATACAAGGGAATTTATGTGCTGTGGAGAGAATGAGAGCCAGGTTGACAGCATTTGAAAAACAGAATAAGGCAGCCGAGATCAGGTAATTTAGGAAGTCAGAAAAACAACACCTGTTTCATTTCTTTGTTTTACTTTTCCTTCCAATTTCAAATGGAAAGCAACGTGGTTTATGATCATGGAGTTAGAAAAGGCCAGAATTCAAATGTCTACCATTCTATGTGATCCTAGGCAAGTACTTAACTTCTTGGAGTTTACATTTCTTCTCAATTAAAATGGTGATGATTAAAATAGTGGGAGAGAATTTAATAATATAATCAATATAAGGTACCTGACTTGAAGTAGATGCTACATAAGTTCCAGGCCTCATTTGTTAACACCATAGATGCTTCATATGAGACCTTAAGGGGTTAAGGCTTTTCTGAAAACTTGTTTTTAAAATGGTCTCTGCTGCAGTCCTAGAATTCTGAAGAGAAGGGCCCGAAGGTAATTGCCCTTAAGTATTTTCCTGCAGAGAATAAAGTCATTATAAATTACTACAATTTTCTTTAAGTAGAGGCAAACACTAGTGCTTTAAAAGCACATAATGTTCTGCTCAACATCTCAGAGACATCTTGGAGATGTGAATATGGATCACCTGTCAGTCTTCTACATTTTTCCCCCTTGGTCCAAATTCTTCTAAGTTAAAAAACAAGGCCCCGCTGTCTCAACCAGTTAAGCTATACCGGTGCAGTTTTAAAAAGCAGTTGCAACTCCGTCCACTCTCTTCCAATCTGGTTGGCTTAACCTAGAGTCAGCCTCTCTGCCAGGGAAGTGAGAGAACCAAGAAAGATGAGAAAGAGAGAGAAAGAGGAAGGAAGGAAGGACAGACTGATTGTATTCGAATTGGACACTAAACTGGAAGACACACGAGTGAATATATAAGAGAAATAAAAGGTTTAAAAAATTATTTAAAGAAGAGAAGAGACATTTGAAAGAATCTGACTAATATTGAAACACATGCAAGGAACATCCAGTGTGTTCAATCCCTAAAGAAAAAAGTCACGGCAAGGGAACCAAATACTAAAATTATAACATAAGAAACTTTCCTGAAATAAACAATGATTGAAATAGACTCCTATATCCCTCTTCTGGGTAGGTACCAAGAGTAAATGAAATCAGTATCTCAAAGACGTTTGCACTCCATGTTCGTCACAGCATTATTCACAGTAGCAAGATACAGAAACAAGTGTCTGTCAGTGGATGAATGGACAAAGAAATTGTGTGTGTTACATACACACACATGAAATATTCAGCCTTTAAAAAGCAGACATTGCCATTTGCGACAACAAATGACAAGGAGATATTGCCATTTGTGACAACATGGATTAACCTGGAGCACATAATGCTAAATGAAATACACCAGGCACAGAAAGAAAAATACTGCATAATCTCACTTCTAAGTGTAATAAAAAAAATTGTCAAATTTCTAGAAACAGAGAGTAGAATGCTGCTTGCCAAAGGTGGAGAGAGGGAGGAAATTGACAGATGAAGATCAGAGGTTACAAACTTGTAGTTATGTAGAATAAATAGGTCTAGAGATCTAATGTACAGCAGGACTGTAGTTAATAATACTGTATTTTAAACATTTGCTAAGAGAGTAGGTTTTAGGTGCTCTTACCACAACAATGAAAAAAGCAAAAGCAAACAGTAACTAGAAAGGCAATGTGTATATTAAATTGCTTACCTATAGTAATCATTTCATTATGGATATGTAAATCAAAAGTTCATATTATACACCTTAAATTTATATAATAAAATTATCTATAAACAGGGTCATCTCCCTATATACCTGAGAGTACCAACCCAGAATAATAAATACCAAGACTTATTCTAGTAAAGTTATTCAACTGTAAAGGAAAAGAAAAATAACCACTAGATATCTGTGCAAAAAGAGCATGTGACTTAGGGGTGGAATTGAGATTTTCATCAAATTTTTTATTATGCCAGAAGAAAATAGAGTAACATATTTATACTACTCAAGGAAAGAACATGTTTGCCAAGATTTTATATACTTGAAAACAAAACTTCCAAGTATAGAAAGTATAAACTGTTATAAACGTTTAAGAACTTAAGGGATTTTGCTTCTAAGGATTCTCGAGGAATTTGCTGGAGACTAAGCTTCAGACAACCAAAATGACGAGCGAGATGTAAACCTAGGAAGTGATGGCAAGCGTTCAATATGTACTCACTAAGAAGTTCAGATGAAACAAGTGTCAAAAAGGAAAGAATATGAGATGTAGTGGCCATATGCAATGATGTAGATATAATAAAACTATTTGAAGAAATGGGGGATAAAAAGGAGGGTAACATATGTAAAAATCTGACTGTTTTTACTTTCACAGTCAGTGGTAGTATTAGTAATGTTACATGTGTAAGTTCTTATGTGTTTGATATAATTGCAGAATGAGTACGTTATTCTAATTTTATCACCTCGCATATCCTTGAGAACTAAGACTCTGCTTTGGAAGATGGAGATACAGACATACTGTGAAAAAAGATTTAGTTAAAACTCTGCTGTCCTGAAATTGAATTCAAAATATCAGAATGCAACTATGAGGCATTTTACCATATATATTCCAGCTCTGTCTACCAAAAAGTCCTAGAAATAATGACCAGTGCAGTCATACATGTTGAGTATCTGCAATCTAAAAATGCAAAATTCAAAATGCTTCAGAATTCGAAACTTCCTGAGCACCAACATGATGCCACAGTGGAAAATTCTATGCTTCATGTGATGAGTGTACAAAGTTATTTAAAATATTGTATAAAATTACCTCAGGCTATGTGTGTAAGGTGTGTCTATGAAACACAAGTGAGTTTAGTGTTTAGATTTGGGTCCCATCCCCAAGATATCTCATTATGTATCTGCAAATGTTCTAAAATCCAAAAAAATCAAATTAAAAACATTTCTGGTCCCAAACCTTTCAGATAAGGGATATCCAACCTGTAATAATCATTTATATAGCCCAAATTATAATATTAAAATAATATTTCCCACTTAGAAAAAAACACAAGACTTAAAGAAATGGTTGGCTCTGGGTGTGTGGCAGGAAGTATGTAAGCCTGGACCATTTTGTCAGAACAAATAGCCACAAATTTAGCTGAGGCTACAAGGGCTGTGTCAAAAGGACTCAGGAGACAATTTGAAGAGGTTCCCACTGCCCCAAAGTAGAACAATTTGAGTTATAGTAATAGGAGAAATAAAAGTAATTAGAAATACCCAATATTTAATAAGAAAAAACTGTCAAATTTGTTTACATTCATGAATTACTAGTGATGTTAAAAAGATAACTGGCCACCTTTGCAGGATAACAAAGAACTACTTCATCCCAAAAGTTAGTAAAAGAAAATAAAATTTGTCTTCCTTCTGTGTGAATATACTACTGAGTGAGCAAAGAGTAGATAAAAGTTTCTTTATAAATTTGTTTCATGTAATAAATATAATCATGGACTTAGCATAGAACCGTTTTTCAATACAGCATAAATTAATGGATTTGGGTATTGAGCTCCAAAAGCTGCTATCAACAGAGATACAAGACCAGTAGACCTCTATGTGCTTCCTGATGGAAATGTACACTACCACCCAACACCTCCGCAAAGGATCAAACTAGAATCTGATCAAGATTCTGAATCTAGTTTCTTATTAAACTTCATCGTGAGCATACACTCAGTAAAATCCAGACTGGGAAACTCCACGGGTCAACCTGCTTGAGTTCTTCAGCAAATTATAAGGAAAATAAAGAGATAAGGAGAGAATCTGTACATTTTAAAAATTTAAATGTATGACAAATCACCCATGTATTGCCGGTGGGAAAATAGTAAAGTCACTCTGGAAAAGAGTTTAACAAAGTTTTTCTAAAATTAAAACATATAGCCCATAAAATTTGGCATTTATCTCAGAAAAATAGAAAGTTGTGTTCAAACAAAAATATTTACCTGATAGATTTATGATAGATTTATAATAAAGCTGTATTTATTGATAGCAGCTATAATAGGCAAAAATTGGAAACAACCTAAATGTGCTTTAATGGTTGAATGATGAAGCGAACTGTGACACATCCATACCACGGAACACGACTTAACAATAAAACAGTAGTATTGATACAAACAAAGTGAGTGGACCTCCACAAAATTATGTTATGTGAAAAAAAGCCATCCTCAAAAGGTTGCCTGATGTATAAATTCACTTGGATATTCTTAAAATAGTGAAATCATAAAGATAGAAAAAAGAGCAATATTTACCAGAGGTAAGGATTTGGGAAAGGTGGGGTGGTTATCGCTATAATGGGGGAGCAGAGGAGCCTTGTGGTAATGGAACGGTTATGTATCTTGATTGCAGTACTATTGATTTGCATAGTATTCAAAGCTATGTATGTGGTGTAAATTTCATAGCATTATAAGCACACACTCGCATACACACAAATGAGTGAATATGTAATTAATAAAATTCAAATATACTTTGTGAATTGCATCAATATCAATTTCATGGATTTTATGGTATACTATTAAAAAACCAAAGTTTTTTTTTTTAGTCACAACACTTCTGACACCAAATATGGTGTTTTTTCCACTACCAAGAAATTCTCCAATTCTCTTTGGACACCAGGTGGGTTCATTCAGTTCACCAACTGGGTGCAGTCAATTCAATTCTAGTGCTATTTACCTAGAGTTAGCAATATATACCGCAAGTTAAAGGGCTCAGTCCCACAATACTACTCCCACTTCAGATGCCATTCGTAAGTCCCAGGTTGCCACCTACATTTCTGCCTGACCAGCTACAAACTGGGGATTCCCACAATTCCTTCTCATGTTTGATATTTGCTGTAATAGCTCACAGAATTCAGGAAAACACTTCAGGTACTATTATTGGTTTACTATAAAGAATACAATTTAGAAATAACCAAATAGAAGAGATGCATAAGGTAAGGCATATAGGAAAGGATGTGGAGCTAATCATGTCCTATCCAAGCATGCCACCCTCCAAGCAGCTCCAAGTTGTTCACCAGCCCTTCAGACTCCATTCTTTAGAGTTTTTATGGAGGTTCCATTATCTAGGCACGATGGATTAAGTTATTGACCACTGGTGACAACTCAGTATTCAGTCCCTCTCCTATCTCCAGAGGTCCAGGGTGGGGCTGAAAGTTTTAATCCTCTCCTCACATGGTTGGTTCCTCTGGCAACCAGCCCTCATCATGAAGCTATGTAGGGGCCCAACTGCTGGTCATCTCATTAGCATACAGAAAGGCACTCATCACTCTGAAGATTCCAAGAGTCTTAGAAGTTCTTATGTATGGAGCTAGGAACCAAGACCAAATACTGTAAAAAAAGATGCTTTTATCACCCAGGAAGTGATAAAACTCTCAGGAAGTGAGAATTTTAGGAGCTCTATGTCAGGAACCAGGGACAGAGACCAAATATATCTTTCTAATTATATTACAACTACAGTTATGCAAGATGCTAATATTGGGGGAGGAGGAGTAAACTGTGTGTGTGGCCATCCTGAACATTTCTGGAACTTCTGTGAATCTATATTTTTATTTTGTTTTATTTATTTATTTGAGACAGAGTTTCGCTCTTGTTACCCAGGCTGGAGTGCCATGGCGCGATCTTGGCTCACCGCAACCTCCGCCTCCTGGGTTCAAGCAATTCTCCTGCCTCAGCCTCCCGAGTAGCTGGGACTACAGGTGAACGCCACCATGCCCAGCTAATTTTTGCATTTTATATTTTTAAATAAAAAATTTTAGAAATGGGTAAGACTAAACAATAACATTTCAGGATGCCCAATTGGGCGAGAAAAGTAGAGAGAAATGTAAGAAGATGGTTGCTTTGTAAATTGTGATCCTGATTAGTTCTGGAGAAAGGGAGAGAAGTGTAAGCAGGATAGGTCATATGAAGGGGCTTGTGACATGTTTGCCAAAGTTCTGATTTTTCACTTGGGTGATGGTCATAGGAGTTTACCTTATTTCACTGATCTATACGTGTTTTGTTTAAGTGTTGTATGTTGTATTGTGTGTGTTGCGTCCATGTGCATGTATGTGTACATTTTCTAAAGTTGCTTTTGTTTGTTGAGCAGAGGTGAATAGGAGGCCATTTAAGCACACACAGTAGATCACTTTCAGCTAATACCAGAGAGCTGCTGAAATCAGGAGGCTTAATGAGATAGAGCAATGCTCTTAGTTTTGTGTTTTTGCGTTAACAAGAAAAACCTCCAAATGATCCAGGTTTAAGTAATGGGAGGCTTTCTAAATTGTTATAATTAGACAATTTTGGTAGCAATGCACAAAGCAAATGCCATGTTTCACCTCGAGAATGCATGTTTTTAAAGATATCAGGACATTCATAGGTTTGGCTGTGGCAAATTATAATCTAATGAATTTGCAATTATCATAAATTATTTAGCCACCATGAAACTGTAGATAATTGGATTCCAAGGTCTATTAAAGCTTATAACTACTTATATTGATATTTTTGAGACCTGCTTACCTAGACTAACAATCTTTATTATTTTGTGTGTGGGATGGTGGGGTGAAATTATCAAGATTCTTTCCCTTAAAGAGATATCCAGGAATGCATTTGGCTTTATTCAAGTTACTTGACATTGTGGTTTCAATGGCTGGCTCCACACCTCAGAATTTCAGAGCTGCTGATGGCAGAAAATGGCCAGGTCTAGACCATTCCAGGATTCTCAAAAAATATTAGCTAGATGGAACCTATTGCATGCATCAGATTTCTCGCTAATTCTGGCTGGAACATTCCTTAAAGAGGATTATTCCAGTGTTCTACATAGCAAAGGAAAACTTTTACCTAAAGACTAGGTTGTAAATATTTTATCAAAGAAGGAATGCATTTTTGGAAGAGCCTTTCCAATACGGGTGAGAACATGGATGCTTCAGATAATACAGAATGCAATCTTCAATTTAAAGACTTGATAGATATTAAGCATGACAATTTTGTATTGAAGAGAGAGGGGCAAAGAACAGCCAGCAAGACAATTTAAAGTAAATAGGCAGAAGTGAGAAGAGTAGTTATCAGGCTGGGGATGAGAGCCTTAGTGAGCTGTGCACTGTGGGATTAGTACCACAATTCTAGACAATTATGAATAGTAGAGACTCCGTTCCATGTTCTGTTCCAATAATTTCTTATTCCATCTCCTCTTTCCTTCCTCATCTTCTACTTTGAGAAAAGCAAGCATTTTTCCCCTGTTTATTTCCACTTGTTTTTTTAGATAACAGTTGTGTCAGTATCTTGAGCACATAGAGATTGCGTGTCTAAAAGATGTAATCGTAGTTTTAATAGCAGAAAGCTCAGCTGGGATTTAATTTCCTCTTTGGGATTTAGGCATTCTTTCTGAACATTCTGCAGTAACTGTCTGAAGAAAAAATACCAATTCTGACATATCTCAGTTTAGAATAAAATACCTCTCCTTATCAATGTTGCTCGCCTACTTGTTATGAAGCAATTTGGGGCAATTACTAAGATTATGAAATGTAATGGTTTACTAATGGGGAATTTCACATATGAGCAGAATAAAATCATCTTATTGGTAATTTCTTGTTGGCTTTAAAAAATGATCTGTTAACATAAACCTAATATTTTCCCTTCGGTGTGGGTATCTCTAAGAAGATGAATATGTGGTTTAGAATGGATGAAGCTATAGAAGAAAGAATCTTCTACATAATCTATCTTTGATGTTACTAGACGTGGTGTGGTAGTCAATTGTTGTTAATAGATTATATTATGCAGGGGGTAAAGGGACCCTCTAATCCACAAGGGTATTATGGGTCATCACATGACAAAGCAGATTTGGCCACACTGTCTTTTGTTCTCGTCTATCTGTCTGCCTTGTCTTTGTCTCTGACAGTAAACGCTGTTTTTATTAAATAAGGCCGTAATTCATACCCTGGAGTTTTACATTTTAACTCCGGTGGCATTTCCATCACTCTTTCCACATTCCGCACACAGGCATGCCATTCCAGTTGACCAATAAGGGGCAACTTCCCTCCATGAGCACATGGGTCTACTTTTAGCCTTTTCTTGCCCCTTTCTAAAATATTATCTTTCAAGCTCCATTTTCATGCATACAACAGTCAGGCTTATTTGATCTCATTCTGTCCAGAAGGTCAAAATGTTTAAGTCAGTTTTTGCATAGAAACAGTCTTCAACAACTCTTTTCCTTCTTTCTGCTTATACTGGGCCTTTCAGGCTGTAGGAAGACAGGGGCTGTGTCTTCCTATTATCCTCCCCTTCTGCCATTGTAGCCCCATCCATAGCACAGTGTCTAACATTTGATTACATTGTTGTTAAATGGTGAACGGAACGGTCATTAAATGACTAAAAGTTTTCTTTTTTCATGTTCTTTCTCAACTTCTGTTTTCAGTTTCATACTTTCAGTGTTGCGGCTTCTACTCCTTCAACCCCTAAATGTTGTTGTCGTCGTTGTCATCTCCTCCTCCTCCTCCCTCCTCCCCCTCCCTCTTCCCCCTCCTCCTTCCTCCCCCCTCCCCCTCCCTCCTCCTCCCTCTCCACCCTCCTCCTCCTCCTTTTCTGCTTTTTCTTTTTCCAGGTTAAAGTTGCTTGCCACCTCAAGCACAGTTTTGTCCATTTTTCTAAAATTCAGCTTTTATTTTAGATACAGGGGGTGCATGTGTAGGATCGTTACATGGGTAAATTGGACCCAGGTAGTAAGCAGAGTACCCAATAGGTAGTTTTTCATCCCATGTCCCTCTCCCTCTTCCCTCCACCCTCTTATAATCTGTAGTATCTATTGTACCCATTTATGTCCAGGTGTGCTTAATGTTTAGCTCCCACTTACAAGAGAGAACATGCAGTGTTTGGTTTTCTGTTTCTGCATTAATTCTCTTAGGATTATGTTCTCCAGGTCCATCCATGTTGCTGCAAAGGACATAATTTCATTCTTTTCTATTGCTGTGTAGTATTCCATAAAGTGTATACACCATATTTTCATTATCCAATCCATCATTGATGGGCAGCTAGGTTAATTCCATGTCATTGCCATTGTGAATAGCATGGTGATGAACATAAAATTTTATCCATTGTTGATAGAACTCATACTATTTCATACTTTCTAGCCATCCTAATTTTTAAAGTACATGATATTCATGCATTCATATTCACTTTCTGTCTTATCTAGGGCAGTGTTTGTCAAATTCTCCACTCAGAAATCTCAAAGGCAGAAAATGGTGACTGTGTATATTGTTGTTGGGGGTGTGTAGGAAAAATAGCCATATTCAAACCTAAACGTTATTTGAGGCTTCCTGTTTTGGCTTCAAAATTAATTGAAACTTTGTACTACATTTTAAAATCATGCTTTTGCTGTTCATGGAGTAAACTTAATATTCTGGAAGATGTATTCCTGACCGCAAGCTCCACATGTCCCGAGTTTGTAGCTGGCACAGCCCAGTTGGCCAAAGTAGGGTTTGTTAGTTTGAAAGATATTTAGAATTAATGGGAAAAAAAAGACTCTGCTCCCAACATTTAGGCTATAGTAAGGATGATCAGACAACTTATATGGGCAACATGAGGGCTATACTCAGCATAGCCACATCCAGCTGTAAGAGTTCAGGAAGTGAAGCTTACATCAAATGAGGACACTTCCAGAAGTTTCAAGAGGAGGCAAAATTTCAAACAGTAGAAACCTTTATTTATGTCTTCAGTGAAAATATAGTTTAGGATCTGGCTTTTAGTTTCTGGTTTCTTCCCCCCACATCTAGTCTGTGATCACCTTATCTCATTTGTGTTTTCTGATAATCACATTCTTATGAATTTTTATTTGCTGCAAGCCAGGACATAATAAAAGCCTGTTTAAGAATTGTTTCTAAAGAGGGCTTTAAATGAAAACTTTAAGGTAAAGTAGGTGTAGTTTGTCTGGGATCTGTGTGATGGATCTTCTGGGACACAGAGTACTTAATATCCAAGTATAGAGATTTGTTCCAGTATATAGAGCTCTTCTAGAGACTGCTCTCCAAATAATCGAGGTAATGCTGTGCTATTTAATGATAATATATACCCTGCAATGTATTGTTACCCTTTTCTTTTGTTTTTAAAAGATTCTATTATCAATTTATTTAAACCCCTGTCTGGACTGACTCATCCCAAGTTTTCGAGTTCATGATCCTATTCTGGGTTTTGATGACATGGTGATGTTCCAAGAGAATTAGGTAGGTTGGGGATGGAAAGAGAGGGCCCATCACACAGAACTTTGAAGTCCTGTCAGGCCCAGGGGCTTAGGCTGTATCTGCTAGGTGAGGGGGATCAAGAAAGGTTCCAAGGAGTTGACTGTCTTGATGAGGCTGGCATTTCAGGTTGCTCCTTCTGGCAGGCAGTAAGTCCTCAAATAAGGACAGTAGAAATAGCATTCTAGAGGCCATTAAGAAATAAAATTGGCAAAACTGGGTTACTAGCAGGAAATGGGTTGAGTGTAAACCAGGAGAAGATACTTAGGTTAATGTCTATGTTTTGGAGAGGCTGGAAATACGTAATAATAAAAATGTATATGACAGTGAAAATCACTAATGTCATTGAGCACCTGCTATTTGCATGGTGCAAGACTGAATTTTTAATCATCAAGCTTGGAAATTTGGTACAATTAGTGTTCCCATTTTACAGATGATAAAACAGGCTCAATGGAGTCAGATAGCCCAAGATTACATAGGAATGGAGCAGAACTGGGTACCACAGGAATGACAAGACAAGTAAGACATAATTGCTATCCTCAGTGTGACACTTACAGAATCTCCCTATGGATGATCAGCACTTTAGAGTGCACAAAACACTTTTAAATGTGTTGTTTTAGTTAATCCCCACATATTACTGTGTAGTAGGCATTGCCACCATCATCTTACACATGATGAAACTGAGATCTAGAGGAAAGGAGTCAGCTTTCTAAGGTCAGAGAGTAATTAGGTGACACATCTAATGTAAATGATAAATCTGAGCACTTTGCAAAACATGACAACTTCTTTACAAGTACCATGGGTAAGATACTGCTGCACTGGTGTTAAGTCCCAAGTCATTCATGGAAAAAGAGTGCAGATGATACAGTTTATACTCTGGGATCAGACTGCTTATTATATTGGCATCCCGTTTCTGCTGTAAGTCCTTGGACAAGTTACTTAATCTCCTGAGTATATTTTCTTATCCAAGAAATGGGAATAATAATTGCATATGTTGCTATTTTTATAAGGCTTCAGTGATAATTTTTAACAGATAATTCATGCAACATGCCTGGAGCCTAGTAAAATTCAATAAATGTTAGTAGTAATAAAAAATAGTTCAAAGAAATGACAAAATTAGTTGCAAAAGGAAATACTAAAATATATAAAATCACATTTCAAACAAATTTTGAAGAATTTCAGAAGGTATAAGAGAAGCAATCCTGTAGGTAGGGAGTTAGGAATGTTTTTAATCCTGAAGATTGCTTTTGTTTAAGTTAGAAGTAGGGTTTATGAGCAGAAGAGTTAAATTACTGGAGATGGGCCAGGCATGGTAGTTCATGCCTATAATCCCAGAACTTTGAGAGGCCAAGGCAAAATGATTGATTAAGGCCAGGAGATTGAGACCAGCCTGTGCAAACCTGTCTCCACAAAAATAATAATGTTTTAAATTATTGAATATGTACTTAAAAGCAATTAGGCAGCACAATGAAATAGTCCCAGGGAGAAGTATCAAGACCCTGAAGAAGAGTGGTAGTGGAGGGGATCAAAATGGGGAGATAGGTGGGTATGAGGGGCTGCAGGGCATTTTAGGAGCTCTTTTCCAGCATGAATTTGGATTGCTTTCTCACAACAGCACTTAGTAAATACATAAGAAATGCAAACTCATTTTCTAACCTGGCTAAGGAAAAAAATCTAATCTGGATGGTGTTTGCTACACTACAACAATGCATTCCAGAATCAGGTATAAACAGTTTGGGAGTTTCATGTTGTTCTGATTGCCTGCACTTTGTTTTTGTCCTTTGGTGCAGGAAACCTGGAAGTGGTGTATGGATTCACATACCCACATTTGCTATTCTGTCTGCATTCTGAGAGGTGTTTATTTGTTGGCTTCTGTGCTTATTTGTACTTTTGTTCTCAGCTTGAAGCATGGTCTCTAAGATTTTTTTTCTCAGAATGCAGAAATATATGAAATGTAAAAATAGCTACACCCTTATGCCTGTACCTATATTTTGATCTCAGTTGAATTTTTATATTGTCCTGCTATTAAGCTGAATTAACACTGAGCAAAAAGACCACTTTAAAAATGTTACTAGTAGTGTTTCAATTCCTTGTATCCTAGATTAATGGAAGTGGTTAGACATTTTATAATGAGCTGGTTCTTCATTCTATAGTGATAGTTTTTGAATGTCATAATCTAAAACTAGCAAAAGTTTTGAGACTATGTACTACTTCTGGAAAGGAGAGGGGAATATTTAAGCCTGAAGGGTACTTTTCAAAATAGCATTGAGCTGGCTCATTCTCTCTGACAATCCTGGATCCTGTGCGAGTGGATTGCAGTTTGCTGGTGCTTATTCAGACGAGGGCAAAGACCTGGCTTGAATGATCTGACTGTAAGTGATAGGACCCTTCCAGAAGTACCTATCTACTCTTGGAGCATCTCAGGGACTCAAATTATCTCAGATCCAAGGTTACCAGGGACAATGACTTAACCAGTCAAAATTAGGTTTGTACTTGCTATGGTTCCACTTAGATCAGGTGTTTGACATTTTCACATTAGGCAGGCGAAAGCTTTTATGTCCTAATGTTTATGAACATAGCCTGGTTGGCCAAACAAGAATAAAGAATGAGCTGTCCAACAATTTTCCTGGGCGTATCTTATGTTTGTAAGTTTCTAAGTTTACAATGTATGAGGCAGCTGATATTAATAATAAGTTGATCATCAACAAGTGTGGTAAGGCCCAGGACTATCTCACTCAGTGATTACTGCTGTAAAATCTATCCATTTGAATCTCATTGGACATTTAAAATGCCCTTAAAGTGTTAGAAACATGCAAATCTCTTTTTAAGTCCACTACCTCATGTATGCCTCATGAGCCCATAACTTACCTAAATGAATCCTTTAAATGAGCTGTTGATGTCCTATTTGCCATTTTTTTTCCTCCCAAAGAAATTCATGTTTAGCTGCAAGGTAACTTCCCTGTGTGAAATTTACAGGTTTGCCAGCCATAGAAAACATTAATGCATAATACATAAACAAAATGTATGCTCCTCTTGAAAAAAAAAAAAAAAAGGCAAAAGAAAAACAAGGAATTTAGTCCTTGCTTTCCAAAGGGAGAATACATGAATCTTGCAGTTTTATTTTTGATGCCTTTTTGCCTTTAAGTATATGAGATGACTATTAATGCCCATATTCACAGCAGGGATAGAAGGGAAATGGCAGTAAATTGTAAAGCACATTTACATTATAATATGGCCTGTGGAAGCATTGTAATTCACACAGTTATTTCAACAGAGGTTTGGACTCCCTCCAATTTAATTTTCTGAAGTTGGGCTGTGCAGCTGGGTCATTCCTGGTCTAATCTGGGAAATGTATCTCTTAAGGCTGTGGATCAGAATGCCAGCCTCCCTGTTGTCACCAAGGAGCATCATTTACAGCCACTGAGGTCTGAGGGCAAAGCATCAGAATCACTTTATGTGGACACAGCAGCCTAGCTAGCTTCATAAATTCTGTTGCAAAGAGCAATAATCAATATTTCATGTTTAATGATGCAGAGCTAAAATTACTATAGATTTTATGTCTTCTGCTTTTCCAAATTATGCAAACATTAGTAACCCCTTTTTTAGTGCCCTTATTACACTTCCATTAAAAAAAGGATGGGGGGAAGTGGGGAGGAAGCCTGGTAATATACAGTGAAATTATTGAATAGTCAAAAGCATCAAAAGTGATTTTGGTTTTTAATTTTTGTTAAATAGTCACCCTTAGGTTAATATAATTATTTCCAACACACACAAACAAACCTGATTTATGCAAGTGGCACAGGTTTTATCATCCATAGCTACACAGTAAAGTAAATTGCAGATTGTTTTCACATTTTTAGTTCACTTAAATGCTCTGGGATGTGCTGGGATTAAATGGCTGTGATGTAAGTCAGAAAAGTGAAAAGGTTGACATTTAGAAACAAGTGAACAAGTGTACTTTAGAGAAAAAGCAATTTTGATTGGATTTCTGATTTTAGCCCTGTCCAAACACATACACTGCTTGTTTAGACAGTAGAAGTGGTAGAGACTGAAAAAAAGGAAAAATGAAAAACAAACCAGAACAGTGTTTTATTATTGGGCAGGTCAAGGAGCTGACTAAGCTGCCACGGAGATGGGCTTGTCTAACCTCTTAGCTGTTCTGCTGTCTGTGACACAAGAAAAGCCTGCAGGATTAAGACAGGAGGGTAAAGCCAGACACAAAAGAAGAAAATTCAATATCCACCATTCATTCTAATAGTTCACACCCAAGTTACTTTAGAACAACTCTTACAACAGTGGGAAGTCTGGCAAGTAGTCAGTAATTTTTCACCACAACAGCATAGCCCAGATTCCTTTGCCACTCATAACACAGACTTCATTTGGAGGAATGGGATTAAGGACTCTGGAATGCTGTGTGTCTGGATTGTACTTGAATAATTCAACTTGTATTTTGCAGACAGGTTTAGCCTACATTTAAAATAAAAGAAGTAAATAGAAACATAGTAGATCCTGTTATTTGGAGGGTTAAACTGAGCCGGAAAGCTGGGTTCAGGTCCTGGAGTAGTGACAGCTTCTCTTATAAAGATCAGTCATCAAACACACATATTTTTCTGGTAAATAATATGATTAATTATTTTGATTAGGTAAGTTTATTGGTTGACAGAAAAAAGAATTGCAAAGACAGGACAAACAAAAGAAACAGGATTCTTGGAGCTATCAACCAGGATTCAGAGACAACTCATGTAAATGGGCAATTGAAAGTTTAATGAAGTGACTTTTACATAGATGCGGCAGAGTAGAGGAGAAACCACAAGGGAGAAGGAAGCATCTGGGGTTATCAGTAGTTGGATGGGACAAAGGAAGGGAGAGGAAGGAAGGAAAGGTTTTGAAGGGGTGAGAAAATGGAGCAGTTATAGGAATATGCACTATCCTATGGGAACGGCCACTCTGTGGAAACTGTGGACTTTAGTTATGTCCAACCTGTGCTCCAGCAAAAGAGGAGAACAAAAAGAAAAAAAATATTTCAGCTTCTTTCTTCTGCTACACTCTGGGTTCATGCCATTGCCTCCCTCTGCTCAGACATTTCCCAAAGCCATAAAATAAAGGGCCTGATAGATAAAGTCCAAAATTATGAGTCTCTCAGGACATAGTGAAGAATGAAAAGTAAAGACTATCTGACAGACAGACAATAAATAATCAGCAGAGGGCATAAAATTTCTTGGGATATTTTTGGGCCATTAAGCTACTAAAGTTTCTTTTCATCTTAGAATAACACATTCATTATTTATTCAACAGACAATATCAAGCACCTCTTCAATAACCCATTTTGGGAATAGGCACATTGAGATGAATAAGTTACCATCCCTGACCTTGAATAGCTGAGTGGGGGAGGCAGGTAAAGAGTAAATACTAAAAATAGGGATCACCAGAGGTTGCTGAGGATGCAGGGTGGGGTATCTAACTATCTTGTTGGGTTAGGAATATTTGCACGGAGGAGGGAAAAGTTGGGGTCTTGCTGAAAGAAAAATGGGGTGGATCAGTAGAAGTTAGAGGCATATTGTTACCGAAATGTCCAGTGGGTATGTGAGTTCTGGGACTTTGTGATGAATCATTTGTGTGGGCTCAGAGAAGAAGTGTGTGCAGGGGCCACTGAGGTGGAGTCAGGAGAGGCAGGCTGGGCCCTGTCACACAGATCTTGGCTGAGGAGTTTGGAATCTATCCTGACAGCAGCAGGGAGCTAGTAGGAAAATGGCATTGGTTTCTAGTAAGAAAATGGAATTGTCAGATACAAAATCAGAGACAAATGGGACTAGTAAGAGAAACCAATGATGGGATAGATCTATTTGTATATGCTTTTAATAGTAAAATAAAACAAAGCTTTCTCAAAGGATGAAACTCTGAGAGAAGATCTGTGGAGTAATTTGACTTGCTTATCCATCTCTGAGAAAATGAGGACATGGCTTGGAACTTCCAGGCCAATTGAATTGAAGTGTTTTTGTATAGTTAGCTTAAATAACCAAATGATGAAATCAATCCTCCAAATTGTCAGCAGAGCAGCTGCTCAGAAAGCTCTTGTTAGTCATTGACCTTATGTTTAATATGATTTCCTAGAATGCGGATAGTCAGATATTGAATAAAGTACTGCATCAAAGCCCTCCCTACCCAGCAAGCTTTCTGCAATGAAATATCCAGGGAAAGGAGAATGGCTGACACAAATTACAAAAATGCTTTTCTTTATGCCCCCCCAAGTCCCCAGAGAAAAAGAATAGAAGAAAGCATGCCACAGTCACAACTTGGAGAAGAAAGTGCAGGACTGGCAGCAGCTCCATCTTTTTTTTTTTTTTTTTTTTTTTTTTTTGAGACTGAGTCTCTCTCTGTCACCCAGGCTGGAGTGCAGTAGTGCGATCTTGGCTCACTGCAACCTCCACCACCCAGGTTCAAGTGATTCTTCTGCCTCAGCCTTCCAAGTAGCTGGGAGTTCAGGTGCATGCCACCACACCTGGCTAATTTTTTGTATTTTTAGTAGAGACAGGGTTTCACCATGTTAGCCAGGATGGTCTCAATCTCCTGACCTCATGACCCTCCAGCCTCAGCCTCCCAAAGTGCTGGGATTACAGGCGTGAGCCACCGCACCCAGCTGCTCTGTCTTCTAATCATGACGCAGGGGGCAAAAATAAAAAAATAAAAAAAATTACAACCTAAAAATTCACCTCTGGTTTTCAAGAATAATTAAGATTTCTCATTCAAACTATTTCCTTTCTGTGTCAAAACAGCTTTAAGCACAACCATTTCCAGTCCTGCACTGCATAATGACGTTTAGCCAATGATTGATCACATATATAAGCCATAACAACGTAACATTACAAAGATAGTGATATAGTATTTTTACTTTATTTTTTCTAGATTTGGATATGTTTAGATATGAAATATTTGCCATGTGTCTTAATTTGCTTGCAGTATTTAGTGCAGTAAGATACACTGTATAGGTTTGTAGCCCAGGAGCAATAGGCTGTATCACATAGCGCAGGAGTATAGTAGGCGATACCATCGAGGTTTGTGAAAGCATACTCTGTGATGGTCACGTGATGATGAAATCTCCTAATGACAGACTGCTTAGGACATATCCTTGTTATTAAGCAACACATGACAATATATGACCTAGATTTATATTACTCATGTCATTGGAGGTGGGGTGGGATATGATAAAAAAAAATAGGTAGCAGGTATAGGGGAAAATAGAGGATAAAGGTGGAGGCTTATTCTTAGAATATGGAACCAGAGTCTATAGGTCTAACGAGTAAGTTTTACCCTAAAAAAATGTCATGTTAAAGATTACAAAGGTCAATCTATCTATTTATCGATCTATCAATCATCTTTATTTATTACAATTACTCTGCCTATATGGTATTTGCTTTCACTTACTATAAATATCACAAATGTAGTAAGAGTTAACACAAAAGTAAAGGTGTTTATAGATCACGTAGTTAAAGAGATGGGGAATGGTTGTTCTAACTGCCTAAAAAGAATACTTGTGGCAATTAAACTTAAGTTTTGCTTAAGTTTCTACCAGCCAAAGCAAAACAAATGACCTCATTAAGACCTACGAGTTATTGTTGATGAAAAGAAGTGTACTATTACATCAGAAGGGGCGAATATACCCTAGTACTAAACTCTGAATTGTATTTCTCTTTCGTTTCATTATATAAAAGAGAGATCTGGTGTTTTCCATAGACACTGTGTAATAGATCTCAATCCCTTCCTCACCACACCATACACAAAAAGTAATTCACAGCCGAACACTGTGGCTCACACCCATGATCCCAGCACTTTAGGAGGCCAAGGCCCAGCACTACAGGAGTGCACCACTACACCTGGTTAATTTTTTGTATTTTTCAGTAGAGACGGGTTCTCACCATGTTGGCCAGGCTGGTCTCAAACTCCTGGCCTCAGTGATCTGCCCACCTTGGCCTCCCAAAGTGTTAGGATTACAGGCATGAGCCACCATGCTTGGCCCCGTTAGTGTTCTAATAAAACACTTTAAAAGGCATGGCTAACACAAAGCAAGCAAACAAAAACAGTTTAGTTCTGAACTTTTATAATGCTATGGCTCCATCTTAGAATTTTGTATTCACTAGTCCTAGGTTACTATTTACATGGTCACTTCTCAGGAATCTTTCAGTTGTATAAAAAATAACAAAACAAAATAGAAACCTGAACTGGAAGTGTTTTTTGAAAGTGAGAGAATCTGGCTGGGCACAGTGGCTCATGCCTGTAATCCCAGCACTTTGCGAGGCCGAGGTGGTGGGTCATGAAGTCAGGAGTTCTAGACCAGCCTGGCCAACATGGTAAAACCCTGTCTCTATTAAAAATACAAACAATTAGCTGAGCACGGTGGCAGGCACCTGTAATCCCAGCTACTCAGGAGGCTGAGGCAGGAGAATCGCTTGAACCCTGGAGGCAGAGGTTGCAGCAAGCCAAGATCATGCCACTGCACTCCAGCCTGGGTAAGAGAGCAACACTCCTTCCCCCGAATAATAAATAAATGACATGAGAGAATCTATTGAAAAAACTGAAAAATCCATCAATGTGCTGCTTTCAAGCTCCAGTTTGAAACAGATGTTCACAGCACCCTGGCTCTGGCCTCTTGACTCTTTTTCCTTTGTCTCTATCCTCTTTGCTGTGTTATATTTTTTCCATCAGTTAGTACCTGTCATAGATGCAAATACTTCTGTCACAATTCCAGTATTCCTCACACTTCAAAATCTTAACGCTCCAAAATCCAGAGGAATAAACTGAAGTTCTCCAAATCCTGAGGTGAAGTTTAAATAATTAACATTGGTTGAGCAACTACTATGTGCTGGGCACTATTGTAGGCACTGGCACTATAGCGGTGGATGTGACAAAAATGTGCCTACAATCTAGTGAAGGTAGACAAACACAAATATATTAGGAAGTGATAAAGATCATAAAGAAGTTAATAAGAGCAAAAAGTATCGTCAATATACAGCAAGTGAATGGTGACATTTTAGAGAGTTCAACAATCAAAAAGGGCCTTTTTATAGATGGTAGTTGTATCTTTTTTTCTTTTCTTTTTTTTTTTTTTTTGAGATGGAGTCTCACCCTTTAGCCCAGGCTAGACTGCAGTGGTGTGATTTCAGTTCACTGCAACCTCTGCCTCCTGGGTCCCGGTTCAAGCAATTCTCCTGCCTCAGCCTCCTGAGTAGCTTGGATTACAGGCATGTGCAACCATGCCCAGCTAATTTTTGTGCTTTTAGTAGAGACAGTGTTTCACAATGTTGGTCAGGCTGGTCTTGATCTCCTGATCTTCTGATCCGCCCACCTTGGCCTCACAAAGTGCTGGGATTACAGGCATGAGCCACTGAGCCCAGCCAAGGAAGACTTTTTTGAGAAGGCAATATTTGAGCAAACATCTGGATGAAGTGAGGAAGCCATGGGAGGGTAATGTTGATTGTAATTGTGCACAGAATTAATGTTCTGTATACAAGGAACAGCAAAAGCAAAGATAAATGATCTAAAAGGGAGCAACTGTGGCTGTTTCTGAAACACCCCAAGACCAATATGGCTAGACGAGAGTGGATTGTACATATAGAGAGTGGTAGGAAATGAGGTCAGAGAGGTAGGTGGGGGTTTGTATTACGTAGGGCTCTATAGGTCATGGTGATGAGTTTGGATTTTATTCCAAAAGTGATGGAAAACCATTGAATTATGAAGAGGGAAATATTACTTATCTACATTTGTTTAACTATGATGAATCAGTAAATCAGTAGCTTAGTCTTGTTACATGACAATTACGTTCAGATGTTGGTAGATTTGAGCTGAAGCAGCAGCGCCATGGTTTCAATGGGGTTCCAGGTACCTTCTGTCTTTCTATTTTATTATCTTTAATGTATGGTTTTCCTCCTTATAGGCACAATGGCTTTTGCACTCTGGATTTCATTACTATAATCCAGGCAGGAAGAAGAAGAAAGAGCAAACATTAAAAGCCACATGCCAGCTGAATTGTTTTCCTTTTCTTTTTTTTTTCTTTGTATCAGAAAAACAATAGTTTATACAGAAGCCCCATTTAGTAGACATATGCTCATATTCATATGAAGAAAAACTGATCTCAATCCTTACCACATACCATACACAAAAATAAACTAATCATACACCTAAATGTAAATGAACTATACATTTTCTAAGAGAAAATATGGGAGACTATCTTCACAACATTGGGAAAGAAAAACATTTCTTAAGACACAAAAAATAGTAACAAAAATCAAATAAAACAATAAATTACATTGCATCAAAATGAAAAGCTTTTGCTTGTCAAAAGATATTGATTGGGAAGAAATATTAGCAACACATATATCTGACAAAAGAGATGTACCCCATAATATATAAAGAACTCCTACGGCTCGATAAATAAGACATATAACTCAGTTAAAAACAAATGCAAAAAATACTCAACATTATTAATTATCAGAGAAATGCAAGTTGAAGTCACAGTAAAATATCATACATCCAGGAGAAGAACCAAAGTGAAAAAGATGGACATTGAATATTGGTGGGAATGTACAGTAGCTAGCCTTCTGCATTGCTGGTTGGAATATGAAAAGTACAACCAGTTCAGGAAACTTTGGAAGTTTCTTTAAAAGTTAAACATGTATTTACCTCATGAGGTAGCAATTCCACTCCTAGATATTTACTGAAGAGAAATGAAAAGACATCCACAAGGAAACTTGCACAACAATGATTATGGCAGCTTTATTCATACTAGGCAATATGGATATGAAAATAATTAGAATGTTCATTAACAAGAGAATGGATGGTTATGGTGTGTGTATACAATAGAAAACTACTCAGCAATAAAATGGACAGCGTGGACGAATGTCAAAATATAACGTTGAGTAAATTAAGCTAGACACAAATAATAGATAAATGTATACGAAAGTCTGGAACAAGCAAAACTAATCTAGACAGATAGAAATCAGAACAAGGGTGCCTTTGGGAGAGGAGAATTGATTTTAAAGGGGCACAAAGAAACTTTCTGGGAATGGGAAATGTTCTATATATTGTTTTGGCTGTGGTTCTACCAATGGAAGCATTTATTAAAATTCACTTATAAGGTTTATTTTATGCTTTGTAAATTATACTCCAATTAAAAAAGAAAACCCAGCTGGGCACAGGGGCTCATGCCTGTAATCCCAGCACTTTGGGAGGCCGAGGCAGGCAGATCATGAGGTCTGGAGATTGAGACCATCCTGGGTAACACAGTGAAACCCCATCTCTGTTAAAAATTAAAATAGGCTGGGTGCAGTGGCTCAAGCCTGTAATCCCAGCACTTTGGGAGGCCAAGGCGGGTGGATCATGAGGTCAAGAGATCGAGACCATCCAGGTCAACATGGTGAAACCCCATCTCTACTAAAGATACAAAAAATTAGCTGGGCATGGTGGCGCGTGCCTGTAATCCCAGCTACTCAGGAGGCTGAGGCAGGAGAATTGCCTGAACCCAGGAGGCGGAGGTTGCGGTGAGCCGAGATCGCGCCATTGCACTCCAGCCTGGGTAACAAGAGCAAAACTCCACCTCAAAAAAAAAATAATAATAATTAGCTGGATATGGTGGCACATGCCTGTAGTCCCAGTTACTCAGGAGGCTGAGGCAGTAGAATTGCTTGAACCTGGGAGGCAGAGGTTGCAGTGAACTGAGATCATACCACTGCACTCCAGCCTGGGCGACAGAGCAAGACTCCGTCTCAAAAAAATAAAAAAGAAAAGAAAACCCAGGTACTACAAGATCACTCAGGCAGATGTAAGGAGAAGTGACTGATGCAGCCTAACATAGGAAGCAGGGAAATAATTAGATGATTACCATGGTTGGCTTAGACCAGACTGAGAGGTGGCCAAGTTCCAAATATATTTTGAAAGTGGTGTCAATAAGATTAGCTGATTGATTGACCATAGATTGTGAGAGGAAGAAATGAGGAAAATCTGGCTCTTAGGTTTAAGTTGTCATAGCTAGGTGAATAGTGATGCCCTTTGCTAAAATGAGGAAGAAGCAGTGAAGGAGGAGGTTTGGGTAGGTAGATATAAGCAGGGAAATCAACATTTTAGTTTTGAGCTTGAGATGCTTGTCAGACATGCACATGGAACTGTCAAGTAGGCAGGTGAATGCAGAAGAGTTAAGTTTAGAGAAGAGGTCAGGTACAATTATAAAATTGAAGCTGTGAGATCACCTGAGATCCCCTGAGGAGTGAGGATAGATAGAAAAGAGGACAGATGGCCGGGACTGGCAGCCTGTGCATTTCTAGAGGTTTTACAGGAGTGGGGAAGATCTGGAGCAGCAATGAGGAGCAAGGAGAATCCCACCCCACCTCCACACCATGTAGTATGTAGCATGTGGGGAAAAAATGGCCATCTCTTGAGCGGACTGCAGGGGAGAAAGTGTGCTCAGGGACTCAGACAAGTTTTTCATCTGCAAAATCCCCTATATACTAGACATCTTTTCTGAACAGTTCTTTGTGCTTCTTGCTCTAACAAAAACTTAGCTGTCCCAGGACAGTGAGGCATAGTTTAGTTAGGACAACATAATTAGGGGCCTATTCAAAGAAGTGGGGACATACAGGATTTTGCTGATAATAAACTGCAAAGGACCCATTGTAAATGTTGGAAGGATTGGGGAAAGGTGGGTGATTGGGCCAAATTCTGGAATGCAGTATGGGGTTTAAATAATTGTGTAATGGGAGGGGTGATCTAGGTGACTTGGGTGTCTGATGGGTTGCAAGCATGTAGAGACTAGTTCTCATGGTCTTTTAGATGTAATTGGATAATTATTTCTAATTATGACTTCTTCTTGGGACTGGTCACTTCGACAATTTCTGGAGGCGGGTAAGTGGTGTGATAAATGGTATGGTAGATAGTGTGGTCTCAGGGAATCGTGGGAATGGTGGTCTTCCCAGGAACAGAGTTCTGTGACTCTTCCTTAAATGCTGCCATGATTGATAAAACTGAAGACAGGTAGTCTCACCAGGAACCTGGGCCGAATTCTGTCACACCTCTGTAGCCAGAGAAATGGGATTACAGAGACTACAAATGCCTGGAATTCAGGGGAGGGGTGTGTGTGTGTGTGAGCACTTGGGCTATGGAGAAGAGGTTGCCAAGAGTTACCAAGAGACAAGAGACAATGGTTGCTGAATGGCCAAACCGCAGCATGCAGTCATTAGCATCTCTTACCCAGCAACCAGCAATGACAATACTGTTGAGAAAGTCAGTTTGGAAAGAGTGTGGGTGGATCCATGTACACATATCCCAGCTCTGAAAAAATAATAAGAAACATTTTGAGTAAAAAAATTATACAACTTAAGTGACAGTATTCTAATTTGATCAAGGATCACTTTGTATTGTTGTGTGTTTAAACACTTAATTGTCACAAAGTCCAGACCTCTTAATGTTGTGTTGTATCAATTTTGCTAACAATTATTCTTGAGTAGTATTTCTTGGAAGATAGCTGGTGTCAGTTTGTAAGATGTATCTTCTCTTTCCACAGGAAGAGCTGAAAAGATTGCAGAATCCTCTAGAACAAGTTAATGATGGAAAATATTTATTTGAAAAGTAAGTATTAAAGTGAGTTAAATTGTTTTGCAACATTGAAAAACTTGAGTAAAAAGAAAACCTTTCTGGTAAAAATAAGTAAGTAAATTGGACAGTTTCTTATGGTATTGTGGCCAGAACCCAGCAATTTGGCTTATTTGAGATGTAGGTAGATAAATAAATGTATGGCTAGTTGAGCGATGATACACAAGACCTACTGCTTAACAGAGTAATATGATGCCTGGGAGATTTTCAAGTCTAAGGACTTGAAACTTAAACTTAACTCTAACCTGTCTTAGGCTTTTAATCAGGGACATTTATAGAAGGAAGGCACAAAATTTGTAAAAAGTACAAGGCTAACACTAACAGACTGAACATTCAAATTAATGCTACAGAATAGGAGCTAAAATAAAACAAGAAAGAAGAAATTAAATTTAACAGAAATAAAAGTAAACATTTATAATGTACCCTGTACTGTTGAATGCTCACAGACACTCCTCATAAATTCTCATTATAGCCTGCCTGCCCCTCTCTCTCTCTCTCTCTCTCTCTCTCTTTCTCTCTCTCTCTCTCTCTTTCTCTCTCTCTCTCTCTCTCTCTCTCTCTCTCTCTCTCTCTCTCTCTCTCTTTTTCTTTCCTCCTTTCGAGTTTTGCTCTGTTGCCCAGCCTGGAGTATGGTGGTGCAATCTCGGCTCACTGCAACCTCCACCTCTCAGATTCAGGTGATCCTCCTTATTCAGCCCCCTGAGTAGCTGGGATTACAGGCACCTACAACCATGCCTGGCTAATTTTTGTATTTTTTAGTACAGACAGAGTTTCACCATGTTGGTCAGGCTGATCTTGAACTCCTCACCTCAGGTGATCCAACCGCCTCAGCTTCCCAAAGTTTTGGGATTATAGGCATGAGCCACCACACCCAGCCAGATTATAGCCTTTTGATTTAGGCACTGTGATTCCCATTTCACAGATGAGGAAAAACAGGCTCAGAAAGGTTTAGCAACTTCATGTATACTCAACTAGTGAGTGGTGAGAATGGGAAATAAACCCAGGTTTGGTTGCCTCCAAAACCCTTGCTCTCAACCACTGGCTAAGCCCCAGTGTACTCAGGACCAATCAAACTGATTGGGTGTCGTGCTTGGCTCTGGACACCACATTTAAAAATTACATTGACCTTCCCAAGAGTGTTAGAAGAGGTCAATTAAAATTGTGAGCTCTGGAACCATGTGAAACTGCTGTAAGAGCTGAGGATCTGTAGCTTGGAGAAAAGTGGTCTCAGAAAAAACATAACAGCTACCCTCAGACATTTGAAGGATGTTACTGTAGAAGAGGGACTAAGTTGCTCTTCTTGCTCCAGAAAATAGAACAAGGGTCAATGAGTAGGATACATGGAGAAACAGCTTTGTGACTCAGATAAGGAAAAAATTTGTAAAAATTCAGCCTACGCCAAACAGAATGAACTTTTTTTTTTTAATGGTAGAAATGTAAAATTTTTTTTATTACATTTTAGGTTTTGGGGTACATGTGCAGAACGTGCAAGATAGTTGCATAGGTACACACATGGCAGTGTGTTTTGCTGCCTTCCTCCCCTTCACCCACATTTGGCATTTTTCCCCAGGCTATCCCTCCCCATCTCACCCCCCGCTGTCCCTCCCCTATTCCCCTCAATAGACCCCAGTGTGTAGTAGACCCCCTCCCTGTGTCCATGTGTTCTCATTTTTCTCACCTGCCTATGAGTGAGAATATTCAGTATTTCATTTTCTGTTCTTGTGTCAGTTTGCTGAGAATGATGTTCTCCAGATTCATCCATGTCCTTACAAAAGATATAAACTCATCATTTTTGATTGCTGCATAATATTCTATGGTGTATATGTGCCACATTTTCCCAGTCCAGTCTATCATCGATGGGCATTTGGGTTGGTTCCAGGTCTTTGCTATTGTAAACAGTGCTGCAATGAACATTCGTGTGCATGTGTCCTTATAGTAGAACGATTTATAGTCCTTTGGATATATACCCAGTAATGGGATTGCTGGGTCAAATGGAATTTCTATTTCTAGGTCCCTGAGGAATCCCCACACTGTCTTCCACAATGGTTGAACTAATTTACACTCCCACCAACAGTGTAAGAGTGCTCCTATTTCTCCACATCCTCTCCAGCATCTGCTGTCTCCAGATTTTTTAATGATCGCCATTCTAACTGTTCGTGAGATGGTATCTCAATGTGGTTTTGATTTGCATCTCTCTAATGACCAGTGATGAGGAGCATTTTTTCATGTGTTTGTTGGCCTCATGTATGTCTTCTTTTGTAAAGTGTCTGTTCATATCCTTTGCCCATTTTTGAATGGGCTTGTTTGTTTTTTTCTTGTAAATCTGTTTGAGTTCTTTGTAAATTCTGGATATCAGCCCTTTGTCAGATGGGTAAACTGCAAAGATTTTTTCCCATTCTGATGGTTGCTGATTCACTCTAGTGACTGTTTCTTTTGCTGTGCAAAAGCTGTGGAGTTTGATTAGGTCCCATTTGTCTATTTTGGCTTTTGTTGCCAATGCTTTTGGTGTTTTGGTCATGAAGTCCTTGCCTACTTTTATGTCCTGAATGGTTTTGCCTAGATTTTCTTGTAGGGTTTTTATGGTGCCAGGTTTTATGTTTAAGTCTTTAATCTATCTGGAGTTAATTTTAGTGTAAGGTGTCAGGAAGGTTAGCCACGTGCAGAAAGCAGAAACTGAACTTTGTTAAGAAGTGAGCCATGTGGGGGCAGAAAGGCATCACACCTTTTGTCACTCATTAACAAATGAAAAGCACAAGTTTATTTAATCAAGGGTGTTTTGTTGTTGTTGTTGTTGTTGTTGTTGAGATGAAGTCTTAACTCTGTCCTCCAGGCTGGAGTGCAGTGGGACGATCTCGGCTCACTGCAACCTCCGCCTCCTTGGTTCAAGTGGTTCTTCTGCTGCAGCCTCCTGAGAAGCTGGGATTACAGGCATGTGCAACTAAGCCCTGCTAATTTTTGTACTTTTAGTAGAGTCAGGGTTTCACCATGTTGCCAGGCTGGGCTTGAACTTCTGACCTCAAGTGATCCACCTATCTCGGCCTCCCAAAGTGCTGGGATTACAGGTGTGAGCCACCATACCCAGCCTATGTAATCAGGGTTCTATGTGGCCTGGGAGCCTTCAGAAATGAAAACCCAGGGAAAATTGTCCACTTTTATACTTTGTTTTGATGAAGAATGGACAGCTGTGTAGAAATGTGACTGGACAAAAAGGAAGGATCTGATGTATGAGATGGGAAAACCCAGCAAGGCTGTCTGTTCAGATTCTTCTTGGCATCTCTGTGCAGCATTTCTTCCTCTTGGGCATGGAATAAGAACCTCTGGAATGACAGTCTTACAACTTTCCATTAGACTAGGCAGATCAGAGAATTTCTTTATGGCAAGATTTTACACAGAAAAGCAGGGGAAGGTTAGAATAGTACTTCTAGGTTTTCGTGGCTGGTTTTGGGAGAGAAGGGTTCTAGTTTCCATGACCTGCCTTGTACAAGAGGAATTCTGGATTTTATGGCTTACATTGGGGAATAAAGAGGGGCAGGGAAAGAAAGGCAGGAGAAATTGAGAGAGAGAAACTTTGCCTCTGAGGCCTTTTCTCCTTCATTTCAAAGAACTCAGCATGCCGAACACCATATTCACAGTATGCTCTGAGTACCCTGATAGCTGGTGAGATACTGGAAGTGCCCAAGAATACAAATGATGATAAATCTGAAATGTTTTTAAAAAATATTCTGGAAAATGGAAAACTTTGGGTTTGATGCCTCCTTGTACTTTTTCTTAGCTTTGTCAGTCTAGACAAAAATTTTACTCACCTTGGGCCCCAGTTTACTCATCTTTAAAAATGAGGATAATAGTCCTCACCTGACAGTCTTATTGAGAGCATTAAATGAGACAGTCCATAGTAGCCAGATGCCTTCAATGCTGGCTCCTTTCCTTTTCATCTGGACAAGGGTTTGAACAAGACAATCTAAAAGGTTCATTCCATCTGCATGATCCTAAGAATGTGCCCTGTCATGAAAGGTAGTCTCAGCCCTATGGCCAAATGAAGTGTCTGTTCATTTATTTCCATTATACCTGCTCTTGTTAATATGAATAAATAAGAATAAAATAGAACTTCCCTCCACCCCTCACCACCACCATTACTAGCTATATGTAAATAATAACTAAAGAGTTTTTAGCTGACACTAGAAGGAAGACTTCTCTTCTATGGAGATTAGTGTTGTAATGACATTGGGTCTAGATCAGTTATTTTTCACCTTGGCTGCACTTAGAATCAGCTGAGGAGCTTAATAAAAAGGCTCTGGCTTAAGCTCCACTCTAAACAAATTGAATTAGATACTCAGGGGAAGAGGCCTTGGAATCAGTATTTCTTAACAGCTTCCTTCATGTAGCTCTAACGAGGAGTTGGGGTTGAGAACCAGTAGTGTAAATGTATTTTAGATTCATTTCAGTTATTCAACCATCTCCTCATGCAGCTTAATTCTCTGAGGACATGCATTCTCTATGATGTTCGGCCCATTTATTTATTAAACCTGGCCATGCTGGTTTTTCATTATTGATTTTAATGTAGGAAATGAAGTTTTTTTTTGTTCTGCTAATTGACCACAATTCTATATTAAACCTCTCACTAACACCAGCATGTATCTTTCTCAGCTCTCTGCTCTCAGGAAGATATTTGAAAATCAATGCTATAGATGTGGGCTTCCATCTGCCCCACCCTACTCTTTCCACTTTATTATCCAGAGGCCTGAGAAAGCTAAAACCTTCTGGAAATGACCAGTCTGTTCTGTGTGCTTTTTTTTATCAATCCCGATTGAGAAATTCCAGCCAGGGGTATTAAAGCCTTCCTTCAAAGCGCATGGGCCCATGGTAGTAACCTTCCCTTTCATGCTTGTCCAGGACAGAGAGAAAACAAGCAGTGGCTGCCAGCCCCAACAACTATGCCCATTTGCCTGGAATTCTGGAGATTTTTTTGGTCTGTCCCAGGTCAGAACTGTGTCCTTGAAAGCTGTCAAATTTGATTGAAAAATTGGTGTACTTTGAGTGAGCTGATTAGGCATTTTGTTATAGCTGCAGCTGACTTAGGTGCTGATGTAAATCATCTCAGCTACTTGAAATGACTGTAAGTTAAGTGATAGAGGTGTCAGAGCAGCTGATCGGTTATTCCCCCTTGGAACATTACATTTATTCTGAATGCTCAACAGGGTTTTGTGGTAGATGTTTAATGTGAAAGGGAGAGAAGCTGCAGCTCCATACTGTCCGAGATCAGGGGCAGAACCAGTCAAGTACATTTATGTACACACACACACACACACACACACACACACAGGCACACACACACAGGCACACACACGCACACACACAGGCACACACACAGGCACACACACACACAGGCACACACACGCGCACACACACACACAGGCACACACACACAGGCACACACACACACAGGCACACACACGCACACACACACAGGCACACACACACAGGCACACACACACAGGCACACACACACACAGGCACACACACACAGGCACACACACACACGCACACACACACAGGCACACACACAGGCACACACACACAGGCACACACACACACACAGGCACACACACACAGGCACACACACACAGGCACACACACACACAGGCACACACACACGCACACACACAGGCACACACACACACAGGCACACACACACGCACACACACACACAGGCACACACACAGGCACACACACACACAGGCACACACACACAGGCACACGAGCTTAGTGAAGGTTGGCATGTGCCAATAAACAGAAGAGCAATTGGCAAGGCCATTAATTGGAAGACTACTTATGACTCCATTGTTTATGAAAATCACTTTTTAACTTCAGTAAGACCTTAGGCTGACTGCCATATTTTTTTAAATATTAAATCAGCCTGGGTTTCTGGCAGGAGATATGTAATTGCAAGTCACCTGTGGTACTGAGGTGTAATCACTTTATTACCCACAGACAGTTGTTCATGGAATGAATTAAAGGTATCAGATTTAAACCAACTGGTATTGGTAGTTTATAGTTTGCTGAGGATATATAAATTATACCCCCACATTAGCAGATTTATTAATATTGTGGGAGTTTTACTTCTTCATGAAAACATTAGCTCTGTCTTAGTTTGTTGCATATCTACAGGCCTCACAGCATATATCTCTATTGCTTAATTTGTAATTAATAAGTAATTAACAGTCTTAAAGTATCCTTGTCATAAGGCTGCTGTTTCTACAAGACCATAGAATTATAAAAATAAGACTTTCTATGTTAGTTCGTTCTCACACTGCTATGAAGAAATACCTGAGATTGGGTAATTTGTAAATAAAAGAAGTTTAATTTGTTCATATTTCCACATGGCTGGGGATCCCTCAAGAAAGTTCCAATCCTGATGGAATACACTTCTTCACAGGGCAGCAGGAGAAAGAATGAGTGCCAAGCAATGGGGAGAAGCCCCTGATAAAACCATTAGATCTCGTGAGAACTCACTATCATGAGAACAGCCTGGGGGAACTGCACCCATGAGCCAATTATGTCCACCTGATCTTGTCCTTGACCTGTGGGGATTATTACAATTCAAGGTGAGAGTTAGGTGGGGACACAGCCAGACCATATCACTTTCTATGCCCACCTACCCAAGATTAGGTCCTTTTGGATTTCTCCTTTAATAATATCTGTCATACTTGTAGATACTTGTATAATGTTCATGTTCTCCTAGATTGTGGGACCGCAGGAATAGGGACCACCTCTGGTGTTTTTGCCATTTTATCCTCCATGCTTTGCATCATTCCTGGCACACCGAAGGCATTAAATAATTGGTTAGAATGAATGATTAACAATCAATTAGTAATGGACCCTGAATACCAATGGCACAGAGTAAATGAGAGTATTCCCTTGCTCCTCAACAACCAGGCTGAGCAACCCCAAGCCATCCCGTGGTGCTGACACTGCCTACTTGCCACGTAGGAATTTATGTGCTTTCCTGTGTTTTCCCTACAGCCTGGTCATTCCTTTTTTTAGAAAGAAGAAAATACATTTGTGATTCTCAGGGGTCTCTCCAGCACAATTTTTTTCTTAACTACCACCACAGTCCTACTCCTCATAACCTGGACTATTTGAATAGCTAACTAGTTTTATTTCACTCTCCTTACTCACTCCCACCTTCCTTAAGCACTCCATTTATCATATTTCCCTGCTCCAAATGCATGGAGCTCCTTGCTGCAATAGATTATGATCTACAGTGTGAAAACTTTTGTAAAGTTTTTCACACTGTAGATCATAATCTATTGATGGTTTGTTAAATAAATTTGGTGGGTCATCACTGGCCTTTTAAAAAAAGTTTCAAATATAATTCAAAAATCAAAGTACATCACATGTAGTCGGGAAAGTAATGTTTTTTGAAATTTTTGTTACACACACACACACACACACACACACACACACACACCCCTGCCTTAAAACATGCCTGGGTAATGAATTGGGATGTTAAATATATTACCTGTGAAAACTTCAGTCAGTAGGATTATTTTTAGTAATCCTGATGTTACAGTGTTCCAGCCAGTGCCTTCTGGTGGAGAGAGCTGTGAGATGTAAGTTTTAATGTGGTTCCTCCTGAATAGTAAATTTAATGTAATCTCTCCAAGCTTCAGATTTTTCAGCTGTACAGTGGGGAAAGTGATACGTAGTTGATGGAAGTTACCATGATAAATAAGATAATGACTATAAAATGTCTATGACAGTGTTTTGTATACATTATAGACCATTAACTATTAGCTTTCTGTTTATCCAGTCTTATTTCCTTTTGTTTCCTGTTTTTTACTCCACTTCCACTAAATTTCTCTGTTTTCTAAAAATATCCTTTGAATGTTTTCACCTCTGCTCTTTGTTTTATTGCCTTCCTCACATGTTGCCCTTCACTCTCAACTTACCTACATCCTATCCATTCTTCAAAACTCATCCCAAGAGCTGCCTTGTCCATGAAGCCCTTCTTGATTGTTGTAGCACTAAGAGTCCTGTAAACTCACTGAGAGCAGTGACCATTTCGGTATAGTTCTCTGCCTTTCTGCAGGTCAGAGACCATGCTTTGTTCCCAGTGGAAGCCCTGAAATGGCTTACAAATGAAAGGAGGAAAGGTCCAGTGGCAGTGGCACTACTGGGGACGCATAAGGTCTTCTCTACAACTTACTAGTTGGCCAGTATCATGGGATTTATAACCCTCTCCGTGTGTTTTCTTCTCACCCTAAAATGGTCCAATGTTCTTCTTTTCTTTTCTCTTAAAGGAAATGATTTTCATACTATAGCTATGAATGTTGAGTTGACAGTAGAAAAGGACAGCAGACATAAAAGGCAAAGCAACTTTTTTTTCATATTATGGTCACTTATCCATCATCCATCAACAGGAACTTGAATAAATTAAAATGAACAAAATTGAGTCTTATTTTACAAATGAGTATAAATTAGTAGTAATGTTGCTATAAATGTTAACTTTCTGGATTGAGAGATATTGAGACATTATTTCTGTTTCTAGTCACCAGCTGGCCATGGATGCAGAGAATAATATTGAAAAATATCCCCTCAATCTGCAGCCCTTGGAATCAAAGGTGAAAATGTAAGTTATTTCAAAATATAAATTAAGAAATTAGTACTACAGTTCTTTGTGAATTCCTGAATAAATCTGGAATTTCGGGTACAACAGTTATGCAACTTTATTTTACATTCATGTGCTGCACATTATTTCCTCCCTCTTCTAACAGGAACAAAGCTACTTTGGGTGTATAGCGCCATCTACTGCATAGCACAGGGAATTATTTGCTTGCCATTGCTTTTATCACTTCTTGGTTTTTCCATTTCTGGTCTACTACGATTCTTTAACTTCCTCTAGCATTTTCCTCTGCCTTTCATCTTAGTAACTTGGTTAGTTCTATCTTAGAACAATTTGGTTATTTCCACCTCAAATCATCTGTTTATTAAACACACACACACACACTTTTAAAAATTGCCTTCTTTCTATTTCAGCTTTTCTTCAATTATTTTGGGAAAATGTTTTTTCTCTTCTTTTTGCTAACTTCCTATCCTTTTCTTCTTATTCTCTCTTAAGTTACCCAAATGTAAGCCTCCTTCCCCATTATAAATGACTATTACCTTAAAATCATGCTAACAACATCTCAATATTAACAAAATGAAACTAACAAGATCCAAGGTGAGAAAGGCTTTATTATAGAACAAAATATTAACCTTCTAAAATTATTTTTAAGTAGAGAAGGGGCCTATTATAATTACCTTGGAAGCAATTTCAAAAATATTTATTACTGTTTTCCATGATCTTTTCCTGTTCTGATTTTCCTTCAGAAGCATATATGAGAAATGCCAATGAGTGTATATTTAAACTCTCCCTCCCTCCCTCCCTCCTTCTCTCTCTCCCTCCCTATCCCCTTCTCTCTCTCTCTCTCTCTCTCTCTCTCTCACACACACACACACACACACACACACACACACGCACGCGCGCACAAACTCAGTTTAACACTCCAAGAAGCATGAGAATTTAAACATGAGAATTTTAACATCTCTGAGCTTGGCCAAAATCACTGACCATTTTTTTAAGTGCAAAGAGGAATCTTTTAGAAAATAAATTACCCTAAAGAAGGGCTCCTTGATGTGTACAACTTTGAACCAAAACAAGTTGTTCTTGAACTCAGGAACTGAAATAGAAATGAAACAAATATGTAATGTCCTGCTGGATAAAAGCAAATATGAATACATACCCCTGTAAATCTTTGTTAACCTTGGTCATCAGTAAGAAGCTTGCCTCTGCATGAGCACATAAGGCTACCTCTCAAGGTAAAGTCCAAACAAGACTTCTGAACCAGTTGGGTCCCCAGCTAGAAAGTTCTGTGTCACACTTACAAAATACATAATGAATCAGGCTATCAAATCATTTCGTGTAAGTAGTGTGTCCGCCTCACTATACAGGACATGAGTTTGCAAACATAGGTTGCTTTATCATAAGGAATTTTCTCACTAAGATAAGGTTCTATTAATTGAAAATGTGCTGGAAAGAAAAGTTGGCGTATGAAAAATTGGAGTGTTTAATGTGAATGCTGAAATTAAGTCAGAAAAACTCCCGGGTCTTTTTTAGTTCCCATCACCTTCAATCTGTAGAAGCTGAGGGGTAGGTGCCAGGAGAAGGACTAGGCAAAGAAAAAAATCTCTGTGCTTGAGATTCCAGCCAGCTCAGAGAGCCTGAGATTTTATGTTTGTTGATTTGATGGAGGAGTCCCAGCTCCTCCAGAATGGTTTTTTTTTTTTCTCTTCTAATAACTCTGAATCCCATTTCTGCTTACTGGAGAAAAAGGAGGGAGAGAAAACTTAATCTTGCCCAACAGTAGAACTTCAGTCCCATTAGAGAGTTTAGTTCAGTAACTTCTGTCTAATTTGGTTATTCAATTCTTAACTCTCATGGCAGGTTGAAAATCTCCCCTCTGCATACACGAGACCTTTTCTACAGCTGTGTGTTCTGCTCCCTTCTTTTCTCTCTCCTCTTTCTTATCTCCATTATCTCCCCCATCCTTCTCCCTTCCTTCATCAGTGTCACCTCTCCCATCCCCATGTGCTAACACCAAGACTGCCCCAGGTTTCCCATGAATAGATGATGGACATCTTCACTCCCTGCAGTTGCTTCCTTAACAACTGTCTTATGTTTCGGGACTCTTAGGGAAGGGATCATTTGGTCTCCCCTGAGGCCCACCCCCAAAGGTGTAGGCTGCACGTCCTCATTGGGTTTGTGCCCCTTGCTCTGTGGGGCTTTGTCCCATGATGTACCAAGCAGTGCCTTCCTCCAGCCAACCATGGCATCTTCAACAGGGACAATCTTGGGATACTCTCATTCCTGCTTTCCAGGAGATTTTTAGTCCTGCAGAGCTTTGGGCATAAAAGATGGGCCCTTGTCCCAGGTGCCATGGTCATCTTCCATCATCACAGGATTTATTTTAGGGTCTTTTGACTTCTTTTGGTGGGGACCAGCTGAGAGTCTGTCTTCTCCCAGGGGTAGAGTGAAGTGAGGGTAACTCCACCATAAAATTCACTCTCCTGAAGGCTTTTGTTTCCTCTCCCTGATGAGCAGAAAGGAGTCAGTTCCCATACTGGGTTTCTGGATAGTCCACCACCTGTAAGCCCCGAGGGGGATGGAAGTGCTGTGGCAAGGCAATCTCTGAATGTAAAAGATGAGGAAAGATGAGGCCCATTCTTGGGCGTGGGCTGCCTTCACTGTGTACCTGTGGGACTCCCAGGATGGTGCTCAGGCAGCAGGAAAGGGGCTCAGATGGTTCCTTGTACTCAGGACATCATGAAAAGGAAAGAATTCACAAGAAAGTGTAAACCTGCATGTGGCAGTGCAAAGTATCAGTGGCAGGAAGCAGAGGCCTGTCAGAAAGTTTGACTCAGTGAAAAAATATGTGAGTGTTGGGGAGGGTATGTGTATTGAAGTTGAAAAAGTGTCACATGGTTCATGAATGCAGCTGTTGAGAGGTCGTTTTGAGTATTAGCCCAGAGGATCAAAAGAGTGCATCAAAAGGGCAAACACAATCAAGACGGCATTACTATTAATGAAAAGGCATTTGGAGGAGGTAAAAGGCAAGTTCTCTGAAGATCAAACAAAGGCAAGCCTCTCAAGTCAGACAATTTAGTGAAAGTAAAGGTAATAGTGAAAGCACCAAAAGGAAGGCTCTCTGAGCAACTCTAAGGCTAAAGATGCATGTGCTCCTAAGAGCCTTAAGGCTGGAACAGGCTTTGGGGGATGAAGGTGCACAGCAAAGGAGTACAGGTTTAGTGAGAAGGCCTCACAGCACAGGAAGGGGTGGGCTCCCCAAACCCCAACAAGCTGCTGCCCTTCACCTTGTAAGTCACTCTTTGCATGTTGTAGCAAGATCTAAAACAGATCTGCCCAATACTAACCTCACGTAAAAGGTGTTCATCAGCTATGTGCAATCCCCCAGTCTCCTCCTTATGTTTTAACAATGTATTTACTTTGTGATAGAACAATACAGAAATGTCTCGAATACAAATTGTATTTTGAAAGTCAGCTCATTAAATATGTTCAATTCCTCTCCTGATTTTTATTATTATATTAGATTTTGTGATGAAACAACATTTAGGTTCTATAAAGGAGACAGAGGGGCAAAGAGAGAGAAAGAGAGAAAGCATTTCCTAAAGAACTTTAAAGATGTTTATTAAACCCTTATTAAATTGCATTTGAGAATAATCCATATCTTCTTCAGTCAAAAGTTTAAATAAAAGAAGATAGGAGAGAATAGTGGTTGAGAGCACAGACTTTGGAATTTGAGTAACCTCGGTTCAAATCCTAGCTCTGCTTTTTACCCACTGTGTGATCTTGGGAACACCAGTGGCCTCTCTGGGCCTCAGTTGTACTCCTCTGTATAATGAGAATGCTAACATGTCTTACTAAATTGTAGTAAGCTTTCAATGAAAAAATTCAAGAAAAACATTTGGTCTAGTGTATTTTTTCCATGCAAACATACCTTTTTCAAACATATATCTATGTCCACTTGAGCTAATAAAATATTACCAGGAGGGGCCCTTAGGGGCCAGGCATGGTGGCTCATGCCTGTTGGCCAAGGCAGGCAGATCATGAGGTCAGGAGATTCAGACCATCCTGGCCAACATGGTGACACCCTGTCTCTACTAAAATAAAAATTAAAAAAAATAGCCTGGCATGGTAGTGCACACCTGTAATCCCAGCTACTTGGGAGGTTGAGGCAGGGAAATTGCTTGAACTCAAGAAGCAGAGGTTGCAGTGAGCCAAGATCATACCACTGCACTCCAGTCTGGTGACAGACCAAGACTCCACCTCAAAAATAAAAATAAAAAAATTACCAGGAGGGATCCTTAGGAATCTAGCATGTTATATTAAAGTATATGACTTGCACATGAGACTTCAAAATATTTGAAAGTGTTCGATATGTCCTTTTCTTAAGTAATTATAATAGTTTAGGAGCTCTATTTGTCAAGTTCGGGGCTCGGTAACTTATACACATTATCCTTGACTTATTGCAAGGGTTACAAAGAAGTTATTCTGACTCCTATTTTACGGATAAGCAAGAGGGAGGCCAGCATGTTTAGCATTGCTCAAGAGAGGTGAACTAGGCAAGAACCTCTATTACTATAAGCGCACTTTATTGTGAGATACAACTTTTTCTTCTTTGAGGTATTTCTGGGATACAGTGTTGAAAAAAGTACATTTGTTAATCACCTGCTTTTCATATATCCCAGAACTGTGGATTGGTCACTGCTTTCAAGGGTTTCACATTCTGGTTGGGGAAGAGGACTTGTTTGATAAGAGGCATTTGGATTGGCCTAATCTGATACTCTTCTTTTTGGGTGTTGAATAGCATCGCAGGACTACTGTTCTCTTTCTTAGACCCAGTAACCCTGGGTTTATTATTTCTGAGTGTCTTCTCAGTCCTCATAAAGAAAAGAGTGTTATAGATCTAGGACCCAAATTGCCCACATTCTCATGTGTGAGAACACTGGCATTCTCGACAGTCTGCCCAGTCATGGGTATTTGAGCAGGGACCTGTGGAAAGAGGTCTCTTTAAGAGAGCATAGGCCCTGGTGCATAAGAAGCATCAACTATCAGCATGGCAGTGAAGTTGCAAGCTACAAACCAGGCAGATGCCAGAGTGGAGGGGAAGCAGGCTGGGGACCTCCTCTGGAAAACCTGCCTGTTGCATGCAGCGAACCCGTATTGACATTTGGGCATATTCATATCGGGATACAGGGTTGGGATGACAATGAATAATGAAAATATGATATATCTGTTAGGGTAGCTTTTAGCTAGCTGCACGTAGAAAAATCAACGAACAGACTTATACAAGCAGGCGTTCCACTTCTCCACTCCAAACCCACTGTCTTCATCCTGCTTCTCTATTTCTGCCTTTTCCTGAACCGTAAAGAGTGAACAAATACAACGGGGAGACAGGGGTCCACTCTGAGTGTTGGGAATGATGATCAGTTCCCATCTTGTTCCCCGAGACAGGTCAGGACTCTTGGTTGTAGGTATCAGAAACTCAAACTAATTTATGTAAGTAAAAATATTATATTGAATCGCATAACAGAAACACCCATGGGCTAACGCGCTTTAAGCATAGTGAAATCTAGGTGTTTGAGCGATGTCGTCAGATGTCTTTCTTTTTCTGTTAACTCTGCCCTCCCCATGATGCATTCTCATGTGGGCTCTCCTAACATCTCCACCAAGTGGCCACTGCCAGCTCCTGACTTGCAGGTAGTTTCAGCTCTACTTGCCAAAACTTTAGATGAAAGAGAGGGCCTTTTTCTCAGTAGTCTCTCAGTAAAATTCCCAGAGCAGTCTCTAATAGGCCTAGCTTGAACCATGTGCATGTCTCCCAACTGGACCAACCACTTCCCTCTGGCTGGTCAGCCTGGGAGTGCAGGCCACCCTCTGCAGTGATAGGGTATCATCTGTTTCATCCAAAGCTCGTGGGCAGAGAGCGGTGGTTCTGCAAAACAAGCCAAAAGGAGAAATTAATATTGGCACCCAAAATCTACCCATGCAATAATCATGATGCCTCCCTCACAGCTCACCTGTGGTAAGGATTGAATGGGAGAACGAACACAACAAAAAGCTCTATGTGTATTAGCTCTTGTTTCCAAGAAACTTAGATTCAATGTATCCTCTCTGATGTTATCCTCTTTTGCCCATCCCTAAATTTAGCCTATTTGAGTTATAATGTATTTTGACATGTTTATAATAGTTTGGTAACTATATAAGAAATAGTACTTTCTCATTAAAAAAAAAATCAAGATTTCTGGCTGTTCTTGAAAAGTTGAAACATCTGCCAATTATCAGCTGCACCAAAGCAGGGTTGCCTCACTGCTCAGTCTGTGCCCCACTGCCCAGTCTGTCCCAACCTGACCTCAGGTGGCTTTTGAGATCCTCTTCCCATCTTTGTAGCCTCAGACTTACTGCTCTTCTCTGAGATCCTCCTTCCTCCTGCCTGGTGTCTTCACTTCTGCGCCTTTACCCAAAGATCTTCTTCCTCCCCATTAAACTAAATCCTATTCATGTGTCAGGACTTATTGAAATACTAGGACTTCCTCAAGCTTTCTCTAAGTACCCTTGCTCTCTGAGAGCCCCTCCTCTCCTCTTCTGGAGAAACACATCCATCGGTAATCAGGACTGCGCAGGCTGTGAGTCCCCCATGTGGCTGTGAGTGCATGAGAGAGCCACCTCCACTGTAAAACCAAGAGGAATACATAGAAAAAGGGCAGAGGCAGGCAGATTGTGCCACCCTGCTGTGAGAGAAGATAGGTAGGAATTGACCTTGCCAAAAATTTATTGAAAATGCATTTTTCATCTGTTTAGAGGTAAACCGTTATACTTTATTTATAATTCAAAATGCAGGAACACACATGTGTACCTTTTTACTTCAATAAGCCTTTAAAGAATTGTATGAATAGCATTGCTTAGTTTCAAAAACAAAAATGTCAAGGTAGTGTATAATTTACTCTGTAGCCATAAAGGAGACTTGTAAGCAGGAATTATGGTAAATGTAGAAGGAGGCTGAAACATGATTCCTTATGATTGAAAGACGAGGTGACTCTACATTTTATTTTAGTTCCTTCTTACTGTAAAATAGCATCTGGAGATGGTATTAAGACAGCTTAATATTGGAACAATTTAATCTTTGAAGGCCATATTGTAGGACTGGCCAAGAGGAGTAAATAGCATGTGATGTAAACACTTTTCTGTGATACAGAGAGTAATGTAGCATAGCTCTATCATTTAAAAACAATGTGGCAATTTTGGGTCATAGCCTTGTGTGACATGATGGCCCTGTCATTTTTTAACCCCAAATGCTAATTTAAAGACTTGTCCAGCTTATTGTCGAGTACTTAAAACTGTAATTATGAAGGGCAAGTGGTCACGGGAAATATGTATATTATATTATAGCATGTTTTAAAAATAAGATGGTGTAATATGCTTTTAACTAAGTAAAATTGTTTTCACATACGTGCATGACTATGTAGTAAAATTTCAATATAAAATAGCTCTTGGATTAAGAAAGTCAGTGAGTGTGTAGATGTTTTAAATGCATATTTTAAAAGTACTTAATATTATCATTTTATAAATTAAAAAAGAAAAGGATATCCATTAACTAGGAAGAAAACAATATTGTCTTCTTAATATATGACTTAAGGAAAACTGATACGCCACTTTCCAAATTTCATAAACCCAGGAGGGAGAAGAGGATGCTTACATGCAAATTCACTTTGCAAACCTCTCATCTCAGTTTTGCCCAATGTTCTTTCTTTAAAGACGTCACACCGCCCTCTGGTGTTCAACAATAATGTAATATCTCAAATGGTCACTACATTTTGTTTTTTTATTTTCTGAATAATGAAGACTGTTTAAAGGATGAAAACAAGGACAGTGTAGAATACCTCAAAGTTCTATAAAGTTGTGAGTGTGCTAAGTTGTGGGTCTTCTGTGGGTGGTCAAGATTTTCTAATTTTTAAACTGCCTTTAAAATGTTACACATTTTGAGCTCTTGATGGGCAGGTTTAGAGACTTTAGGCACCTTTAAGCAGCAGAATTGTTAAGTGGGCTCTGGGATACCCCAAACAACTCAGAGGACGTGGAAATCACTGGCAGCTTCCTTAAGTTCGCTCCTCCCTGATATAATGGGTCCTGAAGAAGCAACGAGACCACCAAACTCAGGCAGGCAACCTCACAGGACTCTCTTTCGGATTCTGCTTAAAATCTGTAAGCCAAAGAAAAACTGAGAAATAAAAATGCACTTTGAGCAAGATTTCATAATAAAACTGACCAAATATAATTTAAATTCGGGCCAGATTCTGCTTTAGTGGGGCTCGAAGTATATATAATCTGGAAAGTCCTTTCAAAACAACAACAACAAAAAAACTATAAAAATATCTTATGTTTACAGTTCTATACAAATCATGAAGAGCCCCTCATCAGGGTCTTAGAAGAGGCTCCTGGCCTCCAAGTAAGAACCCCTGAAATTTAAGTTTCCTGGCTTCTGGGAATTGGCCACTCACCCACATAGCAAGGCTGTGACCAGGTGTAGATGACTGAATCATGGGCCAGTTTCCCCCAGCTGTTCTGTTGATAATGAGTGGGTTCTCCGGAGAGCTGGTGGTTTTATAAGAGGCTTTCATTTGCTCGGTACTCATTCTCTCTCCTGCTGTCCTGTGAAGAGGTGTCTTCTGCTATTATTGTAAGTTTCCTGAGTTTCTAGATTTTTCCTTGAGCATTATAATTCCCAGAACTTTAATAAATTAGGGAAAACATACAGATTCAATAATGTAGTAGCATTTTTGTGTTGTTTATATCCTGTGACCATTGAGAATTGATGATCTTTGAACCACTCCAGCCAAATGAAAATAAATCAGTTTGTTTATTCAGAAACAACTTTAATGACTTAACGTTGTGTGTGGAAGAATTACAGAAGACCAGATGCTTGCAGGAGTTTAGAAGAGACAGTGACAGAATTAATACAACTATCTTAAACTATTTTAAAAGGCTGAATCCTAACAACTGGTCTGCTTGTACTGCCAATTCTTAGAAGAGGTTATATTGTGTTCACTGACCCCCTATGAAAACCTAGATGTTAATCTCAAAGATCAGAATCCAGTCTGATATGATTTGGCTCTGTGTTCTTACCCAAATCTCACCTTGAATTGTAATAATCCCCACATATGACCAGGTGGAGATAATTGAATCATGGTCCAATTTCCCCCAGCTGTTCTGTTGGTAGTGAGTGAGTTCCCAGGAGATCTGGTAGTTTTATAAGAGGCTTCCCCCTTTGCCTGGAGTTCATTCTCTCTCCTGATGCCCTGAGAAGAGGTGCCTTCTGCCATGATTGTAAGTTTCCTCAGGCCTCCCAAGCCATGCAGAACCATGAGTCAATTAAACCTCTTTTCTTTATAAATTACTCAGTCTCGGGTATTTCTTCATAGCAGCATGAAAATGAACTAATACACAGTCCATGGGGGATCACTTAGCTTATACTGAGAAGAGGTTTCTGTTATCCAAAGCAGAAGATGATTTTTTTAATACAAATCACAGAAAATAACTTCCTTCGGTGAAATCTGCCATAGCCGCCTAATCACATGACATTAATTATCTGAGTAGTACATAACAGTTGAATAATCTTTGTCGATTTCTTTATTTATAGTCTTTGACCATTTACTATTTCCTTCCACAGCTTGTAAACCCATGATGTGGTGCTCTTGTCTTCCTCATGCCCCACAGCAGGCCACTACATTTGGCCATGCAGACTGCGCCGCACTTCCCTGGCACCCTTCACCTTGCAGTCATGCAAAGGACAGCCTTGGAGCTGTGCAGGACAGAGTCCCTGTTCAGAGCCTACGGCTGACCCTGGCACAGAATGTCCCCTCAAAAATGATACATTGAGTGAAGGCATAAGTTGTAGTCAGCCTATTTATTATTCTCATTTAAAATGTAAGATGAAAAATGGAAAGAGTTTTGTGTCTCATAAATCAAAGTACACTTACCTGTGTAAACTATTTTGTTTTGGCTGATGACTTTTATTTCTAAGTTGACTCTTTTAGGCCAACTTAGCACCATCAAGTCTGTGAAAGTCAAACCAATAAAGCAGGGTGACAGTCTCAGTGGCTGAATTAAAGTTAAAGTCCGGGTCTCCTGATTTGTTGCATCACATTCTGTGTGTTCTACTTCCTTTGTCAGCAAGCCAATTCCTTCAGTAACAGTGTGATGCTGTTTTTTGTTTTGTTTTGTTTTTAGCATTCAGCGAGCATGGCGAGAGTTCCTGCAGCGGCAGGAGCCCCTGGAGAAGAGAAGCCCGTCCCCACCCTCCATCTCCTCAGACAAGCTGAGCAGCTCCGTCAGCATGAACACTTTCTCCGACAGCAGCACACCCGTGAGTGTCGTATTTCTTTTTCTGTGGCCTGACTTGACATTCAGCTGAAAGCCTGGACTTTGGTTCTGAGAGAGAAATCTTGGGATGTGAGAAGGTGGTTTGTGACAGTGAGGATCTAGGTTGCTTATTTGCTGCACAGGAACCATGGTGAGGGTTGTGTTATCTCAGAGTGAAGACAAAATTCATAAGCACAAAGTGAACTTTATCAAGTCTGAAGAACTCGATAAAACGTGAACGTTTTTGTGTTCACTTTTCCCTTCTGAGGTGTTTTCTTTATAATAGCACATTTCTTTTAGTATGTACTGTGTGTGTCTTTTATCATGTGGTGGTTCTTATGATAGAAGATAAATTTGGTTATAAGGAGTAGAAAGAGAACTTTTACAGGAAGAATTGAAAGTTGTCACATACTCAGGGGTTGCAACTCAAGTGCCTCCAGGGGCCAGGTAACTCACCCTCCTGACAGGTGGCTGAGCTGTGCCCCTGGCTATGTGGAAAACATAGGTCTCACTGGATGGGCAGTGCACTTGGCTCCTGAGAATATGTCACCATGTGGGGATAGAGGCGGGCATGGCCAAATGTGATTTTCTTTCTTCAGGAGATGGAAATCTGTATTTTGTAAGTGTTAGCCGCCAGTACGAAAAGTTAAAAGGTAAAGCAACTATGCCTACAGACCATAATTGACCCCCGGGCCACCAGTTAAAGAAATCTGAGATAGAGAGATAAGGAATAAGGGAATCTGCTGAAAGTCTTTATTAAAAAAAAAAATCCAAAGTGGGAGGAAATCAGTGATTAGAAGTTTATGAACCAGAGTTGGGTGGATTTAAGCATTGTGAGCATTTGTAACCAGTCACTGAAATGCTGAGAAGTTAAAGAAATGAAGTAATTACACAAGTATATTATTTTCAAAAATGTTTCCTTTACTACTTGGTTATCATGGTTATTCTGTGGTAAAAAGGTTTCCCGACACTCAAAACAATGTATTGTTTTTGGGATCAGGTAAAAGTGACTGGGTTTGAAATGTTTTCAGATGGTTGCTTGCATATTCTTTGATAAATACTTTTTCCTAGATACAGATCTAAACAGAGAATAAGCTGAGCTTATAGCAATGCAAATAAAAGTGGCCAAAGATCTATATCTAATTGGCAGCAGAAATTGAACATTTAATGGATCTTCACTTTTTAAAACAATTATTTGGGGGAATGGCTTATCCTAACTGACCTCACTATCACTAGAGGGCACTCGTGAACCGCACTGGAAAAAGCCAGGGCTTCGTGTTTGTGTGTAACTCACAATTTGTGAGTAGAAAATAAAGTGAGAATTGAGTATTTAGAATGTCTTTGCTGTGAATGCCAATAGAAAGTGCAGATTAGATGACTTGAGGGTTTTCTCTGAATGATGGAAATGCAACATTAGAAATTACTTCGTGAGCTATAGATATATTTGGATTTACTTTTCTTGTACCTTCTCACAGCCCCAGTTCAAACAATTCTCATTTGCTATCAGTGCGAGAGTTCTAATGTCGCTTTTGGGTGCTTAACCTTTGGTTTTATTGGACTCCTACGAGAATATATGTTTGCTTTTTATTTGTACTGCTGTACTGCTTCAATTCTAGCATAAGTGTTTTGTGCATAAATGTGTTGTTCCCTGTTCATGAGTCATCGAGTTCATTTATATCTCTGTGCAGCTTCACTAACAGTTCTACTTTATTTAATTTAGCTTAGCTTCCTGGTCCATTGTTGGTTTTTAGTAGAAGAGATTTTCTCCCTCAAATGTTTCTAGCCATTTGATCTCCCATAAGGTGTATCAGACTGAATTGGGGGTGCATCCCATAGCCCCACCATACCGTCAACCTTTAGCTCTGTGCTCATGGGACAAGGATGACTGTATTCAGTGAATGGCAGTCTGGCTTACAAATGATTGCCCATAAAAAGTGAGAATCAATGACTGTAATCCCAGCACTTTGGGAGGCCAATGTGGGCAGATCACTTGAGGTTAGGAGTTTGTGACCAGCCTGGCGAACATAGCAAAACCCTGTCTCTAGTAAAAATACAAAAATTAGCTGGGTGTGGTGGCATGCATCTGTAATCCCAGCTACTTGGGAGACTGAGGCAGAAGAATCGCTTGAACCCAGGAGGTGAGGCAGAGGTTGCACTGAGCTGAGATCATGCCACTGCACTCCAGCCTGGGTGACAGAGTGAAAAGCCATATATATATTTAAAAAAGTGAGATTCTAAACAGATTTTTAAAAAGAATTACTGGAATTAGCTGTCAGAAAGCAAGCAGGCCTCCTCCAGAATTCTAAGTAAAAAGACAGGTGGGATTTCAACAGGAATTGCACTGAATCTGCAGATCTATTTGTGGGATATTGTGACCTTGTCAAAATTAAATTATGTTAGCCTTAAAAAACAGTTACTGATTATAACCATGACTTAAATATTGATGATGACAGTGATGTGACCCTAAATATAAAAAATATAGTATGAAAGTATAAGGCGTTGGGATGTTTCCAAGTCTCTAGTTTGTCACTTGGGTAAAATATCCAAGTCATAATTTAAAGGAAAATTTTCTGTTGAGTTGTTTGGAGTTTAGTGAGCTAAGTTTGTTTTATCTCCCATGATCATCAGTTTGCCAGGGCCCCTTTTAGGAAGATTCATTCTTACATCTCTTGGGGGTTGCAGTCACCTGGGGACAAGCTGCCTGTTCGAAGGAAGGGTGATATTGCTCTACCTTGACTGGCCTGCCAGACCTACTGGATTCATACACACACTCAGGGAGCCCCACATAGAAAGACTTTGTTTTCTCACCCTCCAGTGAATGGACCTCAGGTATGGAGGGACCATACATGACCCCTGGCCCACACTGACTAAGCCTGTCATCAAGAAATGAGCTTCCTCTGATAGCCATGAGTCAATTTGGAACTTCTGTGTTAAAAGCCTTCAGTCCAAGTAAAATGCTGTCAGTGACTTGTGTCCCTGGAGTGTTCTTTGGGCTCTTCCTCTTACTTGATCTTTTCCAGATTGTTGAACCTCAGCCCTATTTCTCTGGGTTTACTCTCTTGCTGTTGCTGCCTAGAACATTTTTCTATCTTCTCAAATTCGATCAACTGCCTGTCTTGTCCCAAGTCCCTGCCTGCCTTCTGCTAACCTCAAGTACAACTTCAGTGGAAGCCAACATGCCATTACCTAACTTCTGGACGTTGCCAGCTGCTCCCCAGCCCCATGCCTATTATATCTGCAATTACTGCCTATTTCAACTGTCTACCTCATGCATGCACTACACGGGAAATCAGCTCTCTGATCTGGTTGAGTTCCTGTATGGAGCTGAGAACGATGCTTCTGCATGCTTCTGTTCTGATTGTTTTGGCTAAGCATAATGGTTAATGTAGTTCTTAGAACATTTCTGCCTTAAAATATGTAACAACAGCAATGTTTAAGTATGAGTGCTCAAATTCATTGTCTTAATAAGAGCTGAGCACTTGTTATGTACCAGGACTTTGCTATTATCTTGTTTAATCCTTTCAATGATCATATAAAGAAAGGCGTTATTATTTTTATTTTACAGATGATGAAAATGAGACTTAAAGAAATAACTACCTTTTCTTGGGCCACCCATTGGGGTGGAGCTCCATGTTTTATTCTTACACGATATCACTTGAAAAGAAGGCTGCATTTAGATATGGTCAAGCTGTAGGGGTAGCAATCAGTTCATGCATTTCTAAGACTATTTTACAATTTGGTAGTCATAAACAGTGAATGAAACAATATTTTTAAAACCCTCATTTGATTTTATAAACTGCTTCATTCAGTGCTCTTTGATTAAAACCTCAAAACTCAGCTGTTCAATGCCAAATTAAAGAGCAACAGGAGGGAAGATAATATTAAGTTATGTTAGCAATTTGCATATTAAGTGCCCTTACACCACAATGTATCATGTGACAACAGAAAAATTGGTTTTAGAAATAGGAATTTTGAATAGCAACTGTTATGAGGGAATGGAGCTTGTGGATATCACGATGATTTTTAAAGAGTAATCTTTTCTCCTTAAAAATATTAGTTATTGCACAAAGGACAACAGTAGGAAATGTCCTCTGTACTTTTTATTAATCAATTTTATATTATAAAATATTTAATGCTTTTTCTATCTATCTCCCAGAGATCTGTAACTTGTCTAATAGGATTATCACAGAAACTGTAGTATGATAATTTCTAAACCCCAATATTGATAACCTTTCAGAAATCATTAGTGTGCCCTTACAAGTAAGTCCAGAAAAATCTTTGGGATTATTTACAGACGTTCTAAATCTCTTTTGGCTTGAATTATTTCCACCTGCGTGGGCCTTGCTTGTGGTCATGCTCATTTTCTCCCATTGGTTCCCATATTATTATGATCTGGCCTATAGGGGACACTGTGGCTCATGAAGTGAGGTGCTGCCTGGCTAAGAGGTTGTGATTTAAAATAGCAGCTCTGCCACTGTTTGTGTCCAAGATATATTGTTAGAAAGGACATTCTTCATCTGCAACTGGAAATAATACCCACTTCAGAAATGGATTGGGGTTGCCGTAAGGATTAAACAGCACTACATATGTAGAATACAGCACAGAACCTGGTACTCTGAAGGTTCTCAATAAATGTTAGTTGATTTTGAATCTGCTCTTGAAAACACTCAGTGAATTTACTCAAAATGCTGTGGAAAACTTGTGGAGAGCAGAGATGAAAATTTTAACTTGACACTGATTGAGGGGCACTGTTAGTGATTCCTCAAGTGAATCCATGAGAATCAACTCATGTCCCAGAGTGAATATGATATATATATTGGAACTATACATTACAAAAGTAATAAATTATGCATTTATTTTAGTGTTGCTCTTACTAAAGATTAATTTTTCCAGTTCTGAAGATGAACTGGATCTGTTTGCATCTAAACGAGTAGACCTCCTCTGAGAAACCACCCCCACACTCAAAAAGCAAGCATAGATGGTTCTCCTTCCTTCCAAGGACCCTGATGAATAAGAAACGGGAGGATTCGTAGCACACTGGGGAGAGCAGAATTAAGTGCCATTCCTGCAGCTGCCCAACTTTTACCAGCAGACCTTGCTTCACCTTCATCATGGTCAAGAGGAATTAGAGTACTGGGCAGGGTGAAAACCAGTGACTTGGGCCAGCTGAAGACTGTTACCTCAGGTGTGGAGGGAAGGCTGGAATGCTCAAGTTAACAGCACTGCTGTTACTCAGCTTTTAGCAAGAGTGTCTGGATATTCAGCAACAGCCAGCCAGGTGACCCACCAAACCTTTCCAAATGCACTTCTAGAAGTCAGTCTTAACCTTGCTGTTGAACACAGCATATTCATCAACATTCAAACTGCTTCATTACCCTCAAGCTTTATTGCCCTTTTCAGATTTACAACCTCCCAGCTTTAAATACATCAGGAACTCTGGTGACTAATTAGGGAGAAAGTCTTGTTAGAAAGTGCACTTGTTTGGGGGAAACTCAGCCCTAAAAGAGGATTTCTGGGACCCCTTCTAATACATTGAGAGATTTAAAACTATAGAGAATCCAAGTTTTGTTCTACTTAATAATTAACAACCTAGCTTTTCCAGGTCAGGGACAGGTTACAGTATTAAGCCCGGCTGTTGCAAATTTACATCCCAGGTATTCTAACGTTTTAGTACCTAAACACTACCTTTCACCCTTCCTTTCAGGTCCCCAAATAGCACAAATTCTTTGTCTATTCGTTCCAAATTTTGGTTCTGCGACTATATTAACCATATATAAAAAGAGAAGACTTCTTGACATTTACATAGAAGTAGATACATTTCTCTTTTTTTAAACCAGAGCCTGAAAGAGTATTTCATTTTCCAAAGTTTTAGAAATTATGTAAACATATATGACAGTATGTATAAATATATTTTACATAAAATATTGTCCTTATAACACAAATATTCCCTCCTTTTATGTCTCTAAATATTGGCTGCTAATATAGATTCCTTTTCCCAAATTATCCTTTTAACTTCATGGTTTGAGGATAATTTTTCTTGATAGGCTTAAAAATTAATGTGTTGTTTTGGTTTTGAGATTTAAAATCTTTTTTAAAAGTACTGCTAATATTAAACATCACGTGAGTTCAAAATGATATGCAAAATTGATAATTGATCACTGATTCATTCATCCATAGTAACATAATAAATCTTCCTCACAGTCTGCACACTTAATACCTATGAGTATAGATGCAGAAGTCTAGACATCAAGTACGTCACCTTTGATAAAGATAGTTGAGAACTTGTTTTCTTTATAGTTTACCTTAAGGCCACTCTTGCCATTTGTCCTCACATAAATTCTGTCCTTATTTTACAGCTTAGGTGAGATAAATTGTTAGATCTCTAATTTAGACACAGAGTGTACCCTACATAATAATCCAGTTTTATTATTACAAATAAATATTCCAAAGCACAGAAAGACAAATATTGCATGTTCTCACTTATTTATGGAACCTAAAAATCAAAACAATTGAACTAATGAGCAGAGAGAATAGAATAATGGTTGCTGGAGCCTGGGAAAGGTAGTGGGAGCCTGCAGGGGGCAAGCGGGGATGGTTAATGTAATGGGTACAAAAAAAGAAAGAATAAGACTTACTATTTGATGGCACGACAGGGTGACTATAGTCAGTAATAACTTAATCGTACATTTTAAAATAACTGTAAGAGTGTAATTGAATTGTTTGTAACACAGGATAAATGCTTGGATGGATGCCCCATCCTCCCTGATTACTTAATGGGTAATAATGTGATTGGTTTACACTGCATACCTGTATCAAAACATCTTATGTATCTTATAAATCGATGTACCTACTATATCTACAAAAAAAAACAACGAACCAACATTCCACTCATTGAATGAGTATAAAAATGCTTTAGGGTCCAAGAAGAAATCAGATGGGTGAAACTGGATTGTGATATATCATTGTATTCTATTTCTTCTGGAAAGCTCATTAGCCTAAGGGTCTTTTGTAAATAGGACATCTTAGGGGATGGGCTATAATTAGTCACAGCCCTGCATTAGGTTTATATTCATTCACTCATTCAGCAACTATCTGAATGTGTACTGTGTGCCAGGCCTTTGCAAAGCACTGGGGATACAGTGATCACTAAGAGAAACACAACCTCTGCCTTTGCAGAATCTACAAATTCCTCAGTCATGATTGACAATTCTTGTAACAGTTTTTGATAACAGAAAATAATAACTATTAATGGATTAATTGTATAGAAGGTTTAGGTGCTATTATTAACAAAAATCTTACTGCTGAAACATCTAGAGCAGAATTTCTTGGAATGTGGCACCTGAAATATTACTTTTATAGGACATTGGTAAATGTTAATTAGAAGAGGGGCAAAACAAGTCAATTTGTTTACGAGCTCTCTGAGCCTCTTCAAGTTTATACACATTTGGATTCTGTAGGAAGAATTGGATTCTGCGTCTCCATGTCCTGTGCTGCTTTGAGCATGAAACCTGGTGAGTCATATCTTCTGGACTTAATGGATCCATGGAACACACTTTGGTAAACATTATTGTTAAAAAAAATTCCAAGAGCTCAAATTTTCCTCTAAGTAGCTCAAAAATGCAATTAATGAGTTGAACAATGCATTTCGTAAAACTTCCAATGAAAGTTTTACACACATGTTCTTTTTATAGGCCTCTATCTATAGAGCGGTATTATGCAAAGGAAAATTTTATTAAGTTCACAGATAAAACTTGTTGCATTAACTGGCTCATAGGGTTTATATAAAAAAAAGGATCGAGTCAACAAAACAATCGTACTAAAAGATGAAGTCTTAGAAGGTCAATAAATAACTCCTTTTCCCTTCTTGATCTAGAAACTTATTTCAAGAAATAAGAAATTTAGGCAGAGGGAGATCAAAATCTCAGTTTTATTTCCTGTCAAAGCTGAATTGAGGGTGCACCTCTGACTGGGACAACATTTGACCTCTTGCTACTGAACTTTGGGTTGAGAGAAACTTACCAGTCCCACCTACAGGGCAAGCCAGAGTGAATCCTGTGCAGGGAGCTGGATCCCACACAGAAATGAAGGGAAGGTGATCCTGAGCTGTAAATGCCCAGTTCCTTTGCCTGATCTTCCAATCAATGTAACTCCTTCCACCTTTGTAGAGAGGCGAAAACAACAGAAAGCAGCTGGGAGTCTTTAGGAAAATGCTTTCTTACAGGAACCTGAGAAAATGAGAAGGGGGTGCCCAACACTGGATACTTCAGGTAGCAAAAATTGGGCTTTTTTTTTTTTTTAAATCATTTTAAGTATCATAAATACTTTTTGTTCGATTTTATTTTTATATGAATTTATGCATGGTAATGTTAATCTTTGTAGTGTTTTCCAAATAATTACTTTTGGAACGTTTTTTTAAAAATGCAGATTCCAGAACCACAACAGATCTATCATATCAGAATATCTGAGAAGCAGCCTGGGACTTTTAATTTTTAAAAATGCCCCAGATAATTTTCATTATTGTTAAAGCATAGAAAATACTAAGCTGTAGAAACTGAACAAAACTACCTATTTAGGAAAGGTAACTGGACCGCAACATTTAGGTGATCATTTTTTTTTTATCAGTTTTCATTTGGATATTTTAGCATTGCTTAGATATGCCATGAGAAGCTGGTGAGGCAATTTTTTCCTGATGAGATGCCAGAACAACCACCATTGCTTTAATAGAATTTGTTCAGTGGCACTGTTTGTGTGGAAAATTGTTTTCTCCTCAGATTTATGGTTCTTTCTCAAAAATATGACAGAGTACTATGCTCTTCAAGGAAAACTGCTTTTTTTTTTTAATCTATTTGGCCTTAAGAGAGGGAATACACTTAATAAGCACTGATTAGTTTCAAGTTATTCTTCTCTCAGGCTATAAGAATTAGTCAGCATGAAAGGGGATTAGATAATTTAACTATTAACTGGCAGAAATGGCAATTATGACTGAAAGTCATAAATTGTGGCATGCTACTAAATAGAAAGACAAAATAAATATGTTGTAAAGAATGATCATGGGCATTGCTCATTAAACATTTTTTAAAAGAATATACTATCAATTACCAGTTTTAGGTGTACAGATTAGTCTCAATATAGCTCATTTTCTATTGTTACTTAGAGCTGAAAAACATCTAAAAATAGTGTGTTAAAGTTTTTCTTTAACACTTGAAAATATGCTCAAATCGTTTCAGAGATACCAAAATGTTTTTATATTTATACAACTTTTTAACTTATTAAATAAACTGTTAGAAGTTGAACAAAGTTGCCTTAATTTTTATTTTGCAATCTTTATGGATGGAATTAAAAAATAATTTTTGAACATGCTAAATATTCTGAGAAGTGTTTTAGAAGCAGATTCTGTACCCTTAGAAACCCTCTAGTTCCCACAGCAGCTTCTCCAGGGCAAAACGCTTCTTTACTATATTCACCATGAGTTAATTGCAGTTATTCATTTTGTAAAGCATTTCCAGAAGCTGATATTAGCTTAAAAGGAGACTTTGTCTCACACGTGCGCAGCAAATTGGTTTTTCTGTTCATGGTACTGTATTGATAGGGTTAAGTATTTTGGTAGAAGACCATGCTATTTCATGCAAATAGATTTTCAAGAAAATCACAATGCTAAATACTTCACTAGAAGGACTTTATCTACAAACAGCAGCAACTGTGACCTGCTTTAGAGATGACATCATTGGGTGTCATGTGGCTCTTTATACGTTTCAGCCTCAGAAAGAGATAATCTGTGAAAGCCACAAAGCCTGATTTCTGCTGTGATAATCTTCAGCAGACCGAGGCTGGGGCTAGAATGAGGCAGACCTGTTTATGTGGTATGTGCAGTGCCTTGTGGAATTCGTAACTCTATTTCATTGTATTATTTTTAATCAAAAAGTAGATCAGATGATAGCACGAAGTGAGTCGGCTGCTTGGGACTCATGGGAGCTTGTTTTCTGCATTAAGATCAAGAACTTTTCTGGAATCCTCTGTTCTCTGCGTAACCTTGTCTTCTCTGTGTGTTTTATCAATTTGAAGAACACTGGCAAAAATCAGCAAACTTCATCTCCCAAAGAACTCTCACTCTTTTTTGCCAATACTTGAAGATTTCTGCTCCAAAATTTACATTGAGCTGCTTGAGCATGGTGGTTGATAACTGAAGGGCAAAAGCATCTTCTACTTAGTGTGTGCTATAGAAGTTCTTCAGATAACTTTACTAGCTAACCCAGGTGACCCTTTACGGATTTCTTTCAAAGTCAATTTGAATAAACAACTCTTCCCTCTCAAATGGGCAAGAGTAACTCCTCAGCACCATGGAGAGGTCTGGGCAGCATGTTACAACGTGGGACTGTGACCAGGGCAAGCACTCTGACAGTGTAAGTTTTCCAAATGTCTGCCATCTATTTTAAGTTTATCATATTTTTACATATGAAGACAGAAAACTTCAAAGTCGAACTGAGTTATTTTAAATTTAAGCTATAAAAGCTGATGGCCTTCATTACATTTTTAAATTCAGGATTAAACATTTAAAATATATCCGAGTATTCATTTGGAAAAAAAAATACTTTCTCAGTGGATAGTTAGTATGTGGATGTTTGGTGCTTTGAATTTTGAGAATCTAAGTTTGGGTGTTCTTTCTTTTTTGGTCCACCAAAACTAATTGCATTGCAGTAGACAAAACAATAGCCTTGGAAATAACATTTTAATATATACATATAAATAGTTCCAAATGTACAATCTGTTGTCCTTTGTATGTACAATACTCTTTGGAAAGTAGTTCCTGATTTTTCCGATTTTGTAAGATCAATGTTAAACTTTTCCACTGTAGATTATACTTTCAGTTACGAAAAGAACAAATGTCTAAGTATTCTATTATCAGTACATGGGAGATATTTGATGACTTACAAAATTTCAAATTTATTGGTATGAAATGTATACAGTGGGAGCCTGTTATAAGTAGAAATAACAGATAACTTCATAAAATTATATATGGGCCATTGAAGTCGTACTTTTAGCTTAATTAAAAATATTTAGTTTCAAAATGTTCAATTTAAATGTTCAAACCAGAAATGAAATATATTTCTTCAAAAACATCTTTTAACTCCATCCTTAATACTATCAAAGGTGTGGTTCTATGATATTATAACATGACACAACCAATGAAGAAATAATACTTTGAATTACTACCAAGAATTACCCCAGCAGATATTTTGTTTATTCAAATTTCTTTCTAAGAGAACATATTGTCATTGAAAAATAACTTTAACAAATCATAATTCTTTTCTCAGGCTAGTTAAATGTGGTTTGGAAAATTTATGCTGAATCATTTATTTTAAAGCCTAATAAAGATATATTTTTATGTTATATTTATTTCCCTCAGTAGTTTCCCTCATATTTAAAAATCAGAAGTAAATGCAATTTACTCAGCTCAACCTTTAATTCAAATATAATGGATTCTTTCTGTTATGGATAATTTCCAAGTGAATTACTGTTGCTTCTTAACTCTTTAGTAATTTGGCATTTCATTTTAGGATAAAATGGTACTTATATTTTGACAGTGTATGAAGTGCATAATTTTAGAGGAGGTAACGATTTTATATAAAAGAGACTTTGGTATACATTTTTGTCATCTTTGCTTAACAGATCCGCTGATAATTTCCTTAATTGATATCAATATTTAAAAGGCCTCAGTTTTTGAAAAGAATAAGAGGTAGATTTATTATTTTAGTTTTATTTCCCAAAATTTTAGAATTCTGCTTTGGTTTAATAGGTAAGCAGTACTTTTCACACACCACTGCAGGCACCTCTGTGATTTCAAACTTAAATTGTTCCCTTATGGTAAACTGTATCCATTTGCAGCTGCTGGTGAACTTTGGACAAATCATTCTGGTTTATTAAATTGTAACGCCCTAATCCAGGAGAATCCAAGACTCATGTCATAAAATGCATCTGCTTGCTCTGAAATGGGGTCAGGAGATGTTTAATAAATTTCTGTTTCAGGAATTTATTTGATCTTTGTCTCTGTCTCTCTGAAGGATGTGATTCATTTATGATATTGTCAGAAGGGTAACATTTTATATTTGCTGCTTTTTTTGCAGACGTTTTAGTGATATATTTATAACTACAGCTATCCAGCACACACATTTTTCTGTAGTTGTGATATGGTTGCCTGTGTATTTATTTAACCCGAAATTGTTGCTGTATGACAAACTACAAACACATGTTTGTTTCTGTTTTATAGCCTTTCAATCATTATTGAAACAGTTATCTGAACAGTAGAAAAATGTTCAGAGTTTAATTATTAGATATTCACATTTCTTTTCCTTTCTTTCTTTCTTTTTTTTTAAAATAACATTCTGGTGGTAGCAGATGTATGTGAACAATCTTAAATTTAGTTGAGTGACATTTTGCTTTGCTTGCCAATGTAAAAATATGCTCCCAGATCTCTTTACTGTGGTCCACCCACCCTTGCAAGGGATGTATAACCTTTGGCTACAAAGAATTTAGGGGCATATTTACTTATGAAAGCCACCCTAGTTAGGATGCTCTGCAGGGTGGCCGAATATAGAGGCAGGAAATTGGCAGGTGTGGTTTTTACTGCTAATTTTAACCCCTTTTGGCACTAAGAAAGATTAGTTGATCTTGGAAATAGTTCTTACACCCAAGGTATTCAGACTCATCTCTGTTACATCAGTTTTCATTACATCTTCCTGCAGAAGCAACTCCTCTAGCTATAGTCCCAGCAGGACCAGTTCCAGTAGGGAAGAGCCTGAAACTGGAATGGGTTACAAGAAGGTCCTAAATGGTATAGCTTCTTAGAGGGACATAGAGATCCTTGGGGTTATTTCAGTGAGGAGGATGCTGATTGATTCCAGCTGGGTTCTAGGCTTGTTTTAGTATGTTTAGTATGTTTCTAACACTGTAAGTAGGGTTCAATGGAAATTAGGGGCTGGAAAGAGGTACTTCAGCATCCCAGAGAATCACTGTAAAACTTTCTACCAAGTTATTTCTGTCCTCAGTTACTACATTTTACTGTTAGTTGTTCCTTTCCTATCCCAATTTTATTTGCAAGGTACATTTCTACTTTATATTGCATTATGGGCCTAACTAGATATGACCTGACTGATTTGAGATTTACATTAAATATTACTAGAAATGATGGAGTCATCTTACCTTATTCAGAGAACTGAAAAGAGCTTAGGGACTTTTCATGGAAGATATACACAGAGCTGAAAGTCCAAGAATATTATCAAAATAGAAATGTCTGGATATGATGCTTTTTTCACTGTGACTAATCTTTCAAATTCCAGTCCCTCTAAATGGATTTTACTCTCTCCCATAAGTAAACTTAAATTGGCACATGTAAAGAACAAGTACACATCCAGGAAGCCAGTCCTGGGGATGAATTTAGGCCACTTCCATCTTGCCTAATTTGTTCTTTGCTTCTAACTCTCCTCTTGGATTTTTGACACCATCTTATCTACACTTTTGGAGTTGGCACACTATGTCATGCAGTGTCTGACTCCATTAATAAGACCCATCTTGATGCAATACACATTTTCAATCCAACATTCTGGATTAACCTCAGTAGCATGCTTCTCTAGAATGCTGTTTTAGTGCTTGATCTCTGATTCCTGTGCACCACAGTGGCAAGAAAAAAAAAAAAAAAACATCTCTCCACCTTGGGTTTCATTTTGTGTGCATTGGAACTGATGGAACTGTACCGTGTGGAATACAATGTTGGTATAGAAAGTGTGTCCATTGACTACCCATAATATAGTAAATATCTATTTTTAATAACAAAGACAGACTCAGTCTAATGATGTGACTGGATATGAAAGATTATAAAGCTTCAGTGCCTTAGAGAAATTCATACAAATTTATTTTGTATGAATACAAATTCATACAAATTAAGCTTAAGCTTAATTTTTGTTGAGATTCCTGGAAATAAAAATGCAGGCATTGTATCTGAACTATAGTATGGGTTTGAAGATTTTTTTCTGATATATTTGTGGAGAAGATAAAGACCTGTGAATGAAATAATAATTTGGAGCTAGAAACCAGTTTACTGACTCCTGGGCAAGGGAATTTCTATTGGAATATGTGACTAGTAAGGGACCCCAACACTGAGCAATCAGTGGAAGATTTATGGAGAAATGTTTTAAAAATAAGTACAGGCTGGGCACAGTGGCTCAAGGCTGTAATTCCAGCACTTTGGGAGGCTGAGGTGGGCAGATCACCTGAGGTCAGGAGTTTGAGACCAGCCTGGCCAAAGTGATGCAATCCCATCTCTACTAAAATATAAAAATTAGTCAGGCATGGTGTCAGGTGCCTATAATCCAAGCTGTAGGCTGAGGCAGGAGAATTGCTTGAACCTGAGAGGCGGAGGTTGCAGTGAGCCATGATCGTGCCATTGCACTCCAGTCTAGGTGACAAGAGTGAAACTCCATCTCAAAAAAAAAAAAAAAAAAAAAAAGATAAAGCTGTTCTTCAATGGTATAGGAATAAAGCATTGAGCTTCTGGTCATCAGAAATACGAGTACACAGAATGGATGACCCACATAAAAGATGCTATAGAAGGAACTCCCTAATGGAGTGTGTATGTGTAGTAGAAGGGCTATGTGATCTCTAAGGTTTTTTTCCAACTCAGACATGGATAAGAGTCATCAGTGCAATATCATCTCATTAAAAAGAGAAAACAGTTTCTTAATTCAACAAATACATATTAGGCACATACTCCTGTGATTAAAAGAACTGAGATGATTAATCCTCCCTGAAATTTTTGAGAAACCACCCACTTGAAAAGGAGTAAAGGGAAAACTGGGAAATAAAACCCCAGGTGGGTTTTATTTTAAATGTCAGGAGTTGGAAAAAACTCAAGAGGGAGAGTAAGATGCATCACTTGGATCTATTTGAGAAGGGAAATCTAGGTTAAAGGAGAAAAAAAGCAGAACTGGAGTTATAATTTATCTTTTCATTATCTCTAGCATAGAGATACTACAATGCATAAAAAAGAAATAAAAAATTTAGAACGTATTGATCCCTAATCAGTTCTATGATTCTATTCAGAACTGTCAAATCTATAATGAGCTTTTTTGCTCTTTTGCCTGTATCCTTTCAATATATGTAGCTATAGCTGCATTATATACCTTTAGAGATTCTGTTACAATTTTTATTTGTTCTTTTATAAATTGGGAGAAATCTTGAAGCTGTAGACCATCAATTCAAGGGGTCAACATCAGGTCAGCCTAACTACTGGCCTTGCTCTGAATTTGAATCTTTGCTTAATTAATTTATCAAACATGGTGAATCTAGGCTATGCTGTAACAAAGAGATTTCCAAAAGTGTAAGAGCTCCCAAACAGCAGTTCTTTTCCTCATTAGTCATCAGTACTGAAAGGAGAAGCAATACAGCAGGGTGATCCTTCTTCATATAGTCATTCAGAGAACCCAGGATGGTGGGAACTATTCTATCTTCAACATGTGGCTTTCAAGACCACCCTAGAGTTGTCTTCCTTCCCAGCAAACTAGAAAGGGAAAAGGGCACATGGGGAAGGTTGTAGTGGATCCATTGAAGACGTACCTCACTCAACTCACATTCTTTTGACTGAACCCAGTCACATGCTGATACAGTTTGGCTGTGTCCCCACCCAAATCTCACCTTGAACTGTAATCCCCACGTGTCATAGGACGGACCAAATAGGGGGTAATTGAATCATGCGCACAGGTTTTTCCTATGCTGTTCTCATGATAGGGAGTAAGTCTCATGAGATCTGATGGTTTTATAAAGGGCAGTTCCCCTGTGTACATGCTCTTGCCTGCCACCATGTAAGACACGCCTTTGCTCCTCCTTCACATTCTGCCATGATTGTGAGGCCCAGCCATGTGAAACTTTGAGTTTATTAAACCTCTTTTTCTTTATAAATTGCTCAGTCTTGGTTATTTCTTCATAGCAGTATGAAAAATGGACTAATACACATGCCGTACCTAACTGCAAGGGAGACTGGGAAATATCTTTCACATTACAGAGAAATAAGAAAATAAAATAGATTTTAGAGCACTTAGTACTTTCTGCCATACATGGACTTCTGTTCTACTATGGGAAGACTTCTTCCTCCAAAACCACAGTTTCTGTTGCTGTAAACCTGGTGTAGGCTGCTAGATCTGGTTGATTTTAATTTTACTGCAGCCTTGACCACTGCTAATTTCAGTCTTCCAAGTTGCAAACTACAGAACTTGACTCTAGTTAATTTAAACTGAAAAATAATTTATTAGAAATGCAACAGATACCTTATTAAATTGACAGGAAGGCTACAGAATGAGGCTAAGAAAACGAGGAACTGAGGAAGCTGGTTGACCAGAAACCCACAGAAAGGCACACAATAGACAACATTAATGGAATCCTGTTGGCCTCACAGTGCAGTGGATGCACTGGTTACATAGTTCCAAACTACCTCTCGATTCTGAGACAATTCTTCCAGATTCAAAGTCCTGAAGTGGGCCATGCCATTGACTGGTTTAAACCATGCATTCAGGGCTGACAGCTAGAATTCAGAGAAGGAAATTACTTCTGTAGTGGTGGCTAGAGTCCTGTTCCTTACTGTAATATGTATAAAGTATATTCTGTAATTATGAGAAGGGTCTCAATAAACTAAAAAGAAAAGCCAAAATTCAGTGTGCCTGATACTGTAAGATGCCCATGATGTCACATTAGACCTACTGATGCTATGCCTAGACAATGCCTTGTTGCCCCTCCTGGAATGTGTGTTTTCACCACTTTTACCAGTTTATTACCCTAGCCTGCCTAATAACCTCTATGAATCTTACTCTGGCCCTTTTTGAGCTAGCTGAGCTTTTTAGGTCCTTTCCTACAACACTTGGCCTTGTTTAGAGAATTAAATTTAGATCCGGGACCTATGTGATAAGTCTGCAGGGCCATCATTCAACATTTGACTCATCTCCTGGAGGGGTTTCTCATCTGTAAAATGAATAAGTCGGCTCAATTCCCATTAGTCTCAAAGGGACACCAAAGCTTATCAAGATGGTGCTTCGAGATATTTGGAACACAGGGTGGCATTATCACATTATTATTTTCACAAGCTGTTAACCTGAAGGGGGAAAATAAAGAGTGGAAATTTAATGCCAGAGAGTTTTTGGCACTTTGTCAATTCAACATTAGGTTTGAGGGCTTTTGGAATTTTGCCTGAAATTTTCAGCACCAGGCTGCTAAAAGCTGTGTTTTTCTGGGCTCGTGATATTCCTGTCCCCAGGGATGGCATTAAGCACTTGCAAAGGATGAACTGTGCCAGGCCTATCTTCCAGTGTCCCACCAACAGACAAAAAAGCAAAGCACATTCTGTAAATTGCTGTGTGAACCCACATTTTCCATTTGGAACAGCACCTCTGACTTGTGCCAGTAGAAAAGGGATGATGGGAAGGAAGTAATCCACGATTGCATGTGTTAAGTACATTCCCTGTGTGAGACGTGGGCCATTCGTGGCTGAGAGGCTTCTGTTTGGGTGCTTGGATGGACCCTACTGAAAGTCACAGGACCTCTGTAGGCTTTACACAACCTCCCACATCACAGTCTGCTTTGAGAGAGAGTTACTGGTTACGCAAAAGTCACTTTTGCCAACTAAACCGAAGACTGGGCTGATTAGAAGCTAGGAAAGAGAAATACATTCTCTTGGAACTTTATTTTAATGATTTTGGAAGGAAGAGAAAGGCAGGAAAACTTGCTAGAATCTGGGAAAACATTTATTCATACCCCATAATTGATGTTTAAGCTATGTGATCATAATTACCCAGAAATATTCTAAATGGTTTACTTTATTTGGACAAGAATTATTTTCAAATACATAGGCTTCCATATATGTCTAAAACACATATTCACATGTATTTTAAAAATAATCTGCTTCATATATTAAAAGATGTTAATATTTCAGTGTCAAGAGCTAAAAAATATGGTCTTGAATGAATGTGCTTACACTTCTTAATGTATATACATTTTGTATTTTTGTGAAGACAAACAAATCTGTGCTTTGTCAGTGGAAGAGGGAGCTATTTACATTTTACAGCAAAGTACAGTGATCATTAATTTATCTAAAACTGACAGGAAATGAGGCTTCTGTATAAATGAAATCTATCGGTAATGGCAGGTTACTTTGTTTTTCAGTCAATATATTTTAAATGACTTTATTTCTAAACCACATTGTAATATTCTGTCTGATTTTATAGCAATGCTTGTTCATTTCTCATTGTAGTATATATCTATATCCATTTCAGAAAATACGAATTGTTAAAGAAAATCTCCACCATTAATCCAACAAAGACCACTATTGTTAACATTTCAGTGAATTTGCCTTGGAATTTCCTAAATGTGTATACACTAGGAATGAATATGTATATATAAAAATTTACCTCTTAAACATATTTTCAACATTTTTACCTGTACTTTTAATTGTTGAAGTTTAATATTGTCATATTTTGTGGCCATGTTGACTTATTCTGTGAATTGTCTGTTTCATTGAGATTTTATGTGTTAAATATTCTATATACATTATTAAGCTTCTGCATTCATATTTGTGGGATATTTTTCCTAGATTGCATATTTCAATCTATAGAATTTTAAATATTTTTTTTGGAAATAAAACCTACTTAGTGTCCCATTCACCTATATATTTTTGTGTTTTTTAAAAAAATGGTTTCAGCTTTATCAATTGTCTTAAGTTCATTGACATTTTGGTGTGTGGCATAGTAAACAATAGTCTTATTTTATTCCAAATAGTTAACCCTTTACCTGAGCACCATTTACAGACCAGTCCTTTGTTCTCCACTGGTTTGTGATGTGATCTTAACCACATGTAAAAATCTATCCATTAGAATCTCTTTCTGAACTACCTTCCTGGTTTCACATGTCTATCCTAGTACCTGTATTTTAGTGTCTTAAATACTGCATTTATATGATCAGTTTTAGTATCTAGTAGGAAATTCTCCACTTAATATATTTTCATGTTCTTGAATGGTCACACTCATTCCAGTTAAACTTTACAATTGTATAGTTAAGAAATTATTTAGAGACTTTGATATGAATTGCACCAAATCTGTAAACTAATATAAGAATTGATACATTTGCAAATTTGTTCTTACCATCTAGGAACACTGTGTAGGTAAACAAATACTGAAATAAACATGGATAAGAACATCAATAGATATGGATATCAGGAAAGATTTGAAATTTCATTATATAGATAGAGAGATAGAGAGATGGAGTCTCACTCTGTTGCTCAGACTAGAGTGCAGTGGTGCAATCTTGGCTCACTGCAAACTCCACCTCCTAGGTTCAAGTGATTCTCCTGCCTCAGCCTCCTGAGTAGCTGGGATTACAGTCATGCACCACCATGCCTGGCTAATTTTTTGCGTTTTTAGTAGAAATGGGTTTCACCATGTTAGCCAGGTTGGTCTCAAACTCCTGACTTCAGGTGATCTGCCTGCCTCAGCCTCCCAAAGTGCTGGGATTACAGGCATGAACCACTGTGCCCAGCATATATTTTACTTTACTTACTATGATTATTCCTATGCAAGTGGATTAATTACTTCCTTTTTTTTTCCATTTCTAACTGGTTATTACTATGATATAGGAAGCAATAGCTTTTTGTCGTATTGATTTGTTTCTTTTCAACTTATTAAAATCTCATATTAGTACTTCAGAATTTTTTAGTTGATGCTTTCAAGGTGGTTAACCGTGTAATTTTCTAAACTGAAAATAATACTAAATTGCCTCTTCCTTTCCAAAAGTCTTATTGTATTGATTAGAAAATTCAACCTAAGCCATATAGGTTGTCTTATTATCCATAGTTGATATGATGCGTTATGTTCTGTTCTTGCATTGTAGTATTTCTGTTTGGTTTTAATGGGTAGTTCTTTATATGTTGCTTTTAATTTCTATTTTATGGTATGTTATTTAAGTTTTTACATCTCTGCTTATAAAGTGAAATTCATCTGTAGTTTGTATTTTTCTCAAGTTTTGAATCAGGGCTATGCAAGCTTCATAAAATAAAAAGCTTCCTAGATTTTCATTTCGTTTCTAATTTTATATAGCATGGTAATTACATGTTCCTTGAAAGTATGAAAAAAATTCTTAATAAAACTGTTCAGCCACAATGTATTTTCTCTTACATATTGTAAAATAACATTTTCATTTCTTCTGTGGTTATTAGACATTCAGGTTTTCTACAGTGTTGTAAATTGTGATACTTATTTTCCAAGATATATCAGTGAATATTTTCTGATACTTGTTTTCAAAGATATATCAGTGAATATCTTGAGATTAACTATCATATTTTGTTTAAAATTTCTCTCTGCATGCTCTTTTATTACCTTTAATATTTATAATTTTGTTAATTGAAATTTTGTAACAATTGGCTATTAATTCTGTATTTTTCTGATTAATACATTTTGATATTTTAATGTAATATTTACTTAGTTTGGTTTGGTTTGTTTTTTTGAGATGGAGTCTCACTCTGTTGCTTAGAATGGAGTGTAGTGGTATGATCTCGGCTCACTGCAACCTCTGCTTCCTGGGTTAAAGTGCTTCTCTTGTCTCAGCCTTCTGAGTAGCTGAGATTACAGGTGTACACCACCATACCCAGCTAATTTTTTTTTTTTTTTTAGTAGAGATGGGGTTTCATCATGTTGGCCAGGCTAATCTCGAATTCGTGACCTCAGATGATCTGTTTGCCTTGGCCTTCCAAAGTGCTGGGATTACAGGCGTGAGCAACCACGTCTGACCAACGTTTGTGTATTTTTGTTGTTCCATTTGTTTTTTCTTCAGTTTATTGCATAATTTATCTGTTTCAGTGAATTAATATTTTAACAACAGTTAAGGTTTTGAATTTGTTTTCATTCAGTTGTGTTCCAAATCTAATAAGCACTATCTTCATTTTCTTTATCTTGTAAATATTTTATAAATTACATATATTTTCTTTGACTCAACTATCATTTATAAAAGCAGTTAAAATTTTTATTTAGTGACAATTCTAAAAATGTTAAATATTAACACGATTTTTTTTTTAATTTTGTTAAATTAAAGCCATCAAAGTTGGCCTTTACAATTTTTACTTTGGGATATTTGTGTAGGGATTGCTTTTTAGTTTCATATAGAGATATGATCATATATTCCACTGATACTTGAAAAGAGTTCCTGATCTTTATTTTTAAGGTACAAAGAGTTCCTATGTAAATCAAATAGTCACATTCTTTATCCCTACTTTATTTTGTGTTTCCCTGATAAATAACAGTTTCAAAACATATTCTCAACTTTTTTGAGTTACTTTATTTTAACTGATCATTTCATAAGCAGTACATAGCTGAATTTTGTTTTAAACATAAACACAGTTGTTTTTACTAATCAAGGGCTCATTTTAATAACAGAACAAACTATTATTAAGTTTGATCTTTTCCCTTGTTTTTTTTTTTTTGTTTCTCATTTCATTACTGTTTCTTTTGTTTCTCTGTCATTATATCAATTATATTTTGTTTTTATTCATCTCAAATTATAATATAAACATTCAATTTTTATTCTGTTGGTAGTTAATTACAGATGTGTAATGATATATGTTTCTGATTTTAATAATAAAAATATTTTAATTTATTCTGCAATATTTTGAGTGAAGGTTCACTCATTCAGTGAACATTTGTTGAGGACCTACTCCTTGCTGGGCATTGACCTAGCGTTGGGAATACAGTAGAAACAAGCATAGACACAGTTCCTGTTCTCTTTAATTTCTCTCCTATCTTATTCTCCTTTTCACTTCTCAGTTTGTTGTTTCTATATCTTTTATTTATATTTTAAAGTTGTATTTCAAGAACTATTTTTTGACATTTACATTGTTTTGTGATCTTTTAACAAAAATTAATTAGATTTAGTGTATATTCATTGTGTTTATTCATGTATTTTTTATTTTTATTTTAAGTTCAGGGTACATGTGCAGGTTTGTTGTAATATAGGTAAATTGTATGTCATAGGATTTGGTGTATAAACTATTTTGCCACCCAGGTAATAAGCATAGTACCTGATGAGGTAGTTTTTTTGATGCTCATCCTTCTTCCTCCAGCTTCAAGTAGGCCCTGGTGTCTTGTTTTTTTCTTTGTGTCCACATGTTCTCATCATTTAGCTCCCACTTATAAGTGAGAACATGTGGTATTTGGTTTTCTGTTCCTATGTCACTTCACTTAGAATAATGGCTTCTAGCTGCATCCACGTTGCTTGCAAAGGACATGATTTCATTCTTTTTTATGGCTGTTTTGTATTACACAGTGTATATGAACCACATTTTCTTTATTTAGTCTGTTATGGATGGGCATTTAGGTTGATTCCATATCTTTGCTGTTGTGAATAAGCACTGTCATGAACATACATGTGTATCTGTCTTTATGGCAGAATGGTTTATGTTACTTTGGGTATATATCTAATAATAGGATTGCTGGGTAAAATGGTAATTCTGGTTAGAGTTCAAGAAATGGCTAAACTCCTTTCCATAATGGCTGAAATAATGTACATTTTTACCAGCAGTATGTAAGTGTTCCCCTTTTTCTGCCACCTTACCAGCCCTTGTTAGTTTTTGGCTTTTTAATAATGGTCATTCAGACTGGTGTGAGATGGTATCTTATTGTGGTTTCGATTTAGAGTTCTCTAATGATTAGTTGTGTTGAGCATTTTTTCATATTGCTTCTTGGCCACATGCATGTTCTCTTTTGAAATGTGTCTGTTCATGTCTTTTGCCCACTTTTTAATGGGGTTGTTTTCTGTATGATGATTTAAGTTCTTTATAGATTCTGGCTGTTAGACTTTTGTTGGATGCATACTTTGCAAATATATTATCCCATTCTATAGGTTGTCTGTTTACTCTGGTGATAGTTTCTTTTGCTGTGCTGAAGCTCTTTAATTCAGTTAGGTCTCATTTGTCAATTTTTGTTTTTGTTGTGATTGCTTTTGGCATCTTCATCATGAAATTTTTGCCAGGTCCTATGTCCAGAATAATATTTCCTAGGTTATCTTCCCTTGTTTTAATACTGCTAAGTTTTATACTTAAGTCTTTAATCCATTTTGAGTTGATTTTTATATGTGGTATAAGGATTTTTAAGTACTATTTATACTATACTTTTTCCATTCTTATATTAGTTTTTTATTTCAATTTTTTTTGAGACACACAAAAAAACTTCATATACTTCAATGTCAGATAATGTCTTCTGGGGCACTTGTGCATGAATCTTAGCTGGGCTGGGTATAAAATTGTTGACTCTTAATGATTCATTGAAGTATTCCATAATTAATACTTTATCTTTTACTAATTTGTGTTACAGAAAATATTAATGAAAATATAATTTTTATTTTTGTATTATTGGAGAATAAACTGCATTCTATTTTAAATTACTGTCTAGCACACAATAATTATAATAGCTAAAATTTATACAGCATTGCTATATGCTAAGCATTCTTCTAAGCATTTTACACATGCTAACTCCTTTAATTCCTTTTATCATCATTGCAATCCTATAAAATAGGAACTGTAATTCTCATTTTACAGGTGAAGAATCTGGGTCACAGAGATGCTGAGGAACTTTTTCTGACTACATAGACAGTAGCAAGTGAAGCTAAAATGCAGCTAGTTCAGCTTGCTCGATCTTAACTGTCATACTCTGATGCCTGTACTATTAATAAACAAATATTTTTCAATGTAAAATAGGAAAGTAAATGAAAATATTAAATTGTTTTCTGTAGAGTTCAAAACAGAGCTTTATGTATGATATCAATTTCTTGATTTTTTTCTTGACTTTTTTTTTAGAATGCAATGTACTTGATAAAAATAGGGAAAAGATGAGAAAGAAGAAAAGTATTGATGTGTCAGAGGTGACATATGGTGTTTGATTTGATCTTCACAATACCACTTTGAGATATACTACATGAAATAAAACTGTAAAATCGTGTCATACTAGTTCAAGTTCAGTGTTATTCCCTCTGCACTGTGAGTCTGAATGACAGTCTGTGTGCAGGCTATAAAGAAGAAACCAAAGACAACCACACTCTCAGCTATACTCCTACACATGAATAAAGTTACTTTTAGCTGTATGATTTTTAAAAAATAAATAAAGGCTTCAAATTTAAAACGATGCCTAGCTAGAATCCCTTCATGCAACCACTACTAATTCTCCATTAATGTACCTACAAGGTCACAGTAAAAAATGAAAATGCATATTACCATTGAAATCACAGATGGCTGACAACCTTTTGCTAGGATCTTAGAGGCATGTGCTCTGACAACAGAATCAATGAAGGTGAACAACATTGAGAACACATGCTTCAGCTCAGGAACAAATCAACCTCAAAATCTGAACTAGCAAGGCAAATGGGAATCGTCTGATTGTGGTGAGGTTAGTCAGATTTTTGTTGCCCCCTCTCCATGTTCCACACAGCACACTACCTTTCTTTAGTCACATTAATAACTTCCTCCCCCTCAGTAAGTCGGCAAGTCAAACTGAGCAGATCAAGAGAAATGCTGAGATTCATTCTTGACTCCTTTCTTTATTACCATTCCATTTTTCCCATGTGTATCTGATCAACCACCAAGTCTTGTTGAGTTTATCTTCAAGAATGTATCTTTAATTTGTAACTTTTCCTCATCACCATTACCAACACCCTGGGCTAAGCCACCATCATCTCTCACCTTCATCACCACCATAGTCTCCTACACTGAGTTCCCTGCCTGTTCTAATCCAATCTCTACAAAGCAGCCAGTGTGAACTTATTAAAACTTAAACTGCATTGATATTACTTGCTTATTAGCATCAAATTTCCCCTTACGTAAAATCCAAATTCCTTGCCATATCATAACTCCCAAGTCCTATGTGATCTTGTCATTGTCTTTTCATATTGCTTCAGCCACACCAGCCTATCAGTTCATCAAACACATAAAGCTCTTATTTATTTATTTATTTATTTATTTATTGCCTTAGATGTTTGCATATTGCAGTTCTTGTGTTTGGATTGTTTTCCTTCTTCTTCACCTGGCAGCTTCTTCCTAATGATCTGACTATTACCTTAAGTGGCAGCTCCTTACACAAGTTCTTCACAACCACTATTATTTCCTCAGACTGTACCCTAGTCTTTTTTCTTTATCTGGGGGTTTATCACTATTTATCGTTCCTTTATTATTTTACTTGTTTATTGTTTGTCTTTCCATTAAAACTCTATGAGGGCAAGAACCATACTTAGTTTCTGTATATGCTCAGGGCCTGCCAACGGGTTGATACTCCATAAACATTTTTTGAACAAATGAATCAGATAATCCACCAGATGCTGCAGCCCTCAGGAAACAACAGGAGAGGAAATAAATGGTGGTGTCATTTTTCAACTTGGTGACACATTTCAACATTCTTACAAGTGAAGGGTAAGAAAGAAGGCAAATCTTAAACGTATCTGCTTTAAATGTGTCCCAGAGATTCTGGTATGTTGTGTCTTCATTCTCGTTGGTTTCGAAGAACTTCTTTATTTCTGCCTTCATTTCATTGTTTATCCAGTCAACATTCAAGAGCCAGTTGTTCAGTTTCCATGAAGCTGTGTGGTTCTGAGTTATTTTCTGAATTCTGAGTTCTAACTTGATCACACTATGGTCTGAGAGACTGTTTGTTATGATTTCCGTTGTTTTGCATTTGCTGAGGAGTGCTTTACTTCCAATGATGTGGTCAATTTTGGAGTAGGTGTGATGTGGGGCTGAGAAGAATGTATATTCTGTGGATTTGGGATGGAGAGTTCTGTAAATGTCTATCAGGTTTGCTTGTTCCAGGTCTGAGTACGAGTCCTGGATATCCTTGTTAATTTTCTGTCTGGTTGATCTGTTTGCTATTGACAGTGGAGTGTTAAAGTCTCCCACTATTATTGTGTGGGAGTCTAAGTCTCTTTGTAAGTCATTAATAACTTGCCTTATATATCTGGGTCCTCCTGTATTGCATCCATATATATTTAGGATCGTTAGCTCTCTTCTTCTTGTATCGATCCTTTTACCGTTATGTAATGACCTTCTTTGTCTCTTTTGATCTTTGTTGCTTTAAAGTCTATTTTATCAGAGATGAGAATTGCAACTCCTGCTTTTTTTTTTTTTTCTCTCCATTTGCTTGGTAAATCTGCCTCCATCCCTTTATTTTGAGCCTTTGTGTGTCCTTGCATGTGCGATGGGTTTCCTGGATACAGCACACCGATGGGTTTTGGCTTTTTATCCAATTTGCCAATCTGTGTCTTTTGATTGGTGCATTTAGCTCATTTACATTTAGGGTTAATATTGTTATGTGTGAATTTGATACTGCCATTTTTGATGCAACTATCTTGCATGTTCTTCACATGTACCCCAAAACCTAAAATTCAATAAAAAAATAAAGTAAAACAAACAAAAAAAGGCCAATCTTGGGAACGTTTACAAATAATACTGTGGTCTTTTTTATACTCCACTACAGCAGAATGCCAGAGGACCAGGGTTAAGAAAAGATTCTGCTGCACTCAATAATGCTGCACTAAACAGTTGTCTCCTAACACCAAATATGGGGCATGAGGCTATGTTTGTCAAACTAACTTTTTACCTACAGACCTAAGAAGATGACATTGTAATGGGGAACTAAGTAATTTAGAATAGCCTTTCCATTGAAGACAACTAAAAAAATGGTGGATAACACATAATTCAATATTATACATCTATAAAAAGGAGCAAAGAATATCTTAATTGACTCATATGAAGTGATCTTAGGGAAGTATTATTGAAAGAACAAAAGAAAGTCAGAAAGGTGTATACGGTATGCTACTTTTTGTGTAAGAATGGCAGGAAGGGGGTGGTAATAAGTGTCTGTACTTGTATGGTTTTTTTTTTTGCCAAAAAAGAAACAACAAAAGGAAAACCTAACAAAACGAACAAAAATATTTATCTATATGTGGACAGGGAAAGCACAGCAAAGTGGGCAGTGATGAAATAAAACCTCTTTTAATGTACCTTGTTTTAAAGTTTTGAACTTGGAACAAGGTAAATATATTCATAGAAGAAAACCAAATAAAATAAGGCAATCTCTAAGAATAGAAAATTAGTGAAAATAAATGAATCTAATTGTGCCATAACCACACACACACAAAAATTATTTCATGTGACTTTTGGACATAATATTTTGACTATCTGTAAAAGATTTTAAAGTATAACATTCTTTAAAAGAATATTATGTAAGGGAATACAGAATACAAGGAAATCTTAATATTTACTCAATAGCAATATTGGCAGTATTGTACTGGTACTATTTTACAGTGTTTCCAGTTATAATTTATATAATGCAAGTGATTATTTTACTGTCATAAGGAATCAAGATTTTTAGGTATGAGAAAAGAAATCAGTATAAAGCCAAAAAAATTACATAAAATTCTGCATTATTAAATGTAAAATAAAATAGCAATATCAGCAGAAAATTTTATTTTTATTTTAAAAAAGTATATTTCTTAGTTCTTTTCCATGAAAAAGCATAAAAGAAATAATAACTGAAATTTATATGCCTAGATTGTAGTCTCCAAATACTATTCCAGCCTGTAAAAACCAGGATTACTTAGAGGAGCAGCGGATACCAGGTCTCAGGCAAAAATATATACAAAATACACAAGGAAGATTCCAAAGACCAACAGAGTTGTGTGAAAGTACACAGAAGCCTTTCTGGCCAAAGATAAGAATATTTGGGCATGAAAAGGATAATGTAATTATTAGAAACAAAATATGTAAAAGCCTATGTGTTATAATAAAACTATAAATGGAGAAATTATTGGACACCACAGCAGTCAGTAGAGTAACACTCATTGCTCTAAAAATGTGATTAATATGAAAATTAAGCATATATTATGTTTCTCCAGTGTGAACTATATTTTGGGCAACCAAATAAACCTAGCTGATAAAAGAAATTTCTGCTTTACAAAATTCCAAGCAATAACTATAGGAAAACTGAAACGATTAGAAAATCACAATTTTGCAACCCTAATGAAATAATAGATCATGATTTAAGACAGTCATGAACGGGTGAAACCACAAGATGAGAGGTGGTTGGTGGGAAATTATACCACAGATGCATCAGGTTGTCGTCACTTGAAACCACTTATTTATCAATCCTGGCATCAGGAAGAGTGTATATTCTTGCTGTAACTCAGTCAAAAGTATACAGCATCACCACAGTATATATCCCTGTAAAAATAATAAAATCCAAATCTAATCACGTCTTTGTGGCTAACTTCCACTATAGGAAATATGGCAGGTGAAGGATCAAGTTAAACGACCATTTGAAGAAGCCAACTGAAAAACTGAATATGTGATATTCTGTGAGGCAACTGACTCAGGTTCTTCAATACGTCTATAGAATGAAAAAATTATTTTTTAAAAAACGAAGAGAGAGCTACTCTGAATTAAATGAGATTTAAAGGATGTAACAACAACCAAATACTATTTATGGGCCTTGTTTGGCTTCTGATGCAAAGAGACCGACTGCAACAATTATAAAAAGTTGAGTATTAGATGGCATCAAAATATTATTAATACTTTTCTTACTCGCATTGATGATAACATAGCCCATAATTATAGAAGAAAACTTTCATGTCATTTTAGAGACAAATACTGATACTCTAGGGGTAAAGTAACCTGATGTCTGGCATGTATTTTAAAAATAGTTGAGGAAGAGAAGAAAAAAGAGATGGGAGGAAGACAGGTAGAAAGAGAGGAGGGAAGGTAGAGAAAAAGATGTAAAGTATAGGAAAATCTTAATAATTGCTGAAACCTGGGTAATGTATAGATGTGGGCTCATTGCAACATTCTGTATTTGTATATTTAAAATTTTCAGAAATATAAGAATGTTGAATTTATAGCTTGGTGAAGCAGCATCTTGGTTAGTTGGCTAGTTAAATGAGACAAATACTTTATTCCTCATTATAAGTGATAATGTGTTCTTTGTGCTTGCCATTTATGTAATATAAAGATAATAGAACTATAAGGCCTTAAAGGGGGGCATGAAATAGCTATCAGGAAAGGGAGAAATTACTTTGCTGAGATCTAGGAGAAGAGGGGAACCCGAAAAGTAGAACTCAGCATTCAAGGTAGCACATTCCTCATAAGAACCCAAAGTACTCAGCATGAGGACTGAGAGGTTAGTAATTGTTAAGTGCTTGCAGCAATGACTGGAATGTACATTGTAGTTAAACAACTAAAATAATTTTTAATATGTGATTGGTTTTTCTACTACATCATACATATTTCAGTTTTGCTTTATTTTCAATTTCTTTTTGATATGTCATACAGTATACAAAGATTTCTGGATATTGGCATCATATTATTTTGGTTTTGTTTTAGGGAATCATGGAATGTATATAGGGTTTCTATTCTAAAAGCACTAGTCTTTCTTTCTCTGGGCAGATTTTTCTCATTCTCTTTATAGCCACCCCCTTGCATTTTTTTCTGGAGTTGATTGTTCAGTAAGGATCAGCTTTGCAATGACCATATCATCTGATGGTCATCTCCACACCGTGTCATGATGTACATAACCAGCAATACTTTGTGTAGATTAAAAATAATAGCTTTTAAGCAACATTTCATTGGGGTCACATAACCAATAATTAAAACAATTTTTTTCAATTATTTGGCTGTTTCAAAATTTGCATATATTACCTATGGTAAATGGATGGAACAGATATGCTAGAACAAAATGCCAGCATTATCTTTGAAGTTCTTTGAATATTCACTATGACTGCTAATACTAAGAATGGCCCAAGATCTTCCCAGTCATGTTTCCACATAGCTATGGGTACCAAATCTGAAGGGAAAACACCTATTTTCAAAAAGTGTTGGTCAAACCAAGGAAAAATGTCCTGGAGGCATTTGTGAACTTATACAGGCCACCAAATTTGCTCTGTTCATTCATCTTGAGGAGCATCAATGTTTTTATAGAGGCAAGAACGTGGTATGGGGGTCACAATTTTGTTTCTTGCTCTGGTCTGCACCTGCTCCAATATGTGGTCTGAAGCTACACGGCAATTCTGATAGGTTGCTATTAACAATGCCGAGTAGCAGTCTGTCTGGAAGAATTATAAATGAGGCAAAGAGCATGTGGTTAATGCAAAAGGAATATCAGGCAAATAGGAGGCATAAGTCTTTCCTCTATACTTCATTTCTTCTGTTTATTGTCCTAATATCAAATTAGCTGCTGGAGCTTAAAAGCCTATTATTCTCGGGATGTCTTTCAGCCAATTTAACTCAATAGGAATAGGGTGAAAAATAATTCTCTCTCTTGGAGGAAGGTGGAAGGCAAGGGAAAGAGAACACACACAACTTCTTTTTTCTTTAGAAGAAAATTGAAGTAACATAGGGGACTTCAAGAACCAGGAGGCCCACAAATTAGTGGTAGATTCATGCTTAGAAATCCAGCCGAGACACTGCAGGGCAAGATGATTATGCTTCCAAGTACTGTCCAAAGACGGTATTCTGTGAGTACCATGTCTTAGGTGCTAGGTGACTGTCCATCTTGAATGGACAGTCCTGTGCTGGACAGCGTGGACAAGTTACTTAACCATTCTAGGACTCAGTTTCTACACGTACGTGATAAGAAGATTGGATTAGTTGCTCATTTAGATCTTTGGGAACTGCTATTCTAGTATGATGGCTTCATGTACTAGGTAGGGCAAGTGGCCGAGTTCTGAAACACAAATATTTGTTTTAGCAGGATAAAAAAATGTGGATTACTTTCATCTTACTACTTAATAGTAGCAGAATGTCTGTGTGGTTCCATCTCTGCATCAATAGTAAATTTGTAATATATAACATAATATAAGCAAGTTGATGTGGCATTCTCAACAAGCTCTCACAAGCTGGAACTGCTAACGAGATGCTTTAAAAATACTCCCCTTTGAATGGTGAAACAACTTTGGAAATTGTAACTTGAGAATATATGGGTATTTATTTATAGCCCACCTTTTGGCTGAAATTTGAGATGACATTTTCTTTCAACGAAACTCTCCAGTGGCACACCATGATTCATAATTTTATTTGGCTATTGTCTGCATATGCTGCAGAAAGTTAAAAAATTATTCAAATCCTGCCAAGTGTATTTATAGCTATTTTTCTGCTACTCAGATTCCCTCCTTCAAAACATTTTAAGGTCTCCATATAGAATAAAGATTGGACTTTTTCAGAGGTGGGAAAAAGTAAATGAGAAAGGCCAAGTTTTTGTCTTTTCTCAGAGAATGATGAAGTAGATTTTAGAATCTTAAACTACACTGAAGGACTAGATTGGCAATAGACTTGCCACCTGAACTACTCAGTCTCCATCGGTGTTTGACTTGTGTCTGACTGGCTCATAAGAATTAGGAATACTCTTCATAAGCATCTCAGAGTGGATCAGAACCAGATCATTATCAGAAAGGGAAAGGTAGTTTTCTCCTGAGTCCTTACCTTATTACAATGTTCTTTTATCAACTGACCCAAATTTAGGCTTTGCAGATAGAAATGGTATGTATCCTACAGCATATTAGCCTAAATGATTCAACATAAAGGTCAAACCTCATGTGAAAGAAGAGTACAATAAAGAAGTTTACAACATTCCCCAGAATTGCTCTTCTCTTTTAATTTAATAATCCCAGCACTTTGGGAGGCTGAGGCGGGTGGATTACAAGATCAGGAGTTTGAGATCGGCCAATATGGTGAAACCCTGTCTCTACTAAAAATACAAAAATACTGGGTGTGGTGGCACATGCCCATAGTCCCAGTTACTCAGGAAGATGAGACAGAAGAATTGCTTGAACCTGGGAGACAGAGGTTACAGTGACCTGAGATCACGCCACTGCACTCCAGCCTGGGAGACAGTAAGATTCTGTCTCAAAAAATATGATCCTCAGCACTCTCTACTCTCTTGCCTCCCTCATATCCTTTCCCAGACTCCTTCATTTTTTCCTTCTGCCTCCAGCAGCATCCTCTCTCATCCCTGCTTTCATATCCACCTATACAGTCCTTAGCATGGCCGGCTCCCAGGTCCCACCTCTCAGCCTCTGAGAAATAGTGCTTTAACTCCTGCCAGCCCCTGTGGCATTTACTGTGTAGATCTCTGTTCATGTTGCCCCTGCCCTGTGTTGGAACTATACATGCGTATATGTTTCCTTCTAGACTGTAAACTTGAAGGCAGATGTGATTGATGTTGCCCCTTGTATTTATTGCATGACATTTATACAGAATAGATATTCCATAAATTTTTTTAATTGAATTCACTTGTATTTAGTCTTAAGGTATAATTAGCAATGTACATATGTATGTCAACAATAGGGGAAAACTAAGTGAAATGAAGATTAAATGTAAAGAGGAAACAGGTAGAAACTGCAGAGATGATCGATGTTCATTTTTTGCACTAGGATGCACAGTTAGATTTCATTGCCTCAAACCTTAATTTCCAATAATAAATAATGTCATTCCTGAGAGAGGAGGAAAGAGGAAAACAACCAACATTTGAGGAGGTAGGGATTATGCTTGCTGCTTTTATTATTGGAAGTAAAATGTGTTTGCTTGTGAAAATATTTGAGCCAAAATTATTTCACATGTGAACATACAAAATAGAATTAAGACTTTTCTCCATTTAGCAGAATTTGCTCTGAACTTGCCAAGTACCCCAGAACCTATCGAAGGAGTACTTTTTTATTTTAAAATGTTTAATTTATAAATTAAAATTGCATATATTTAAGGTGTACAACATGGTGATTTGATATACAGATATAGTGTATCAGTTACCATAGTCAAGTTAATTAACATATTACCACCCATAGTTATTTTGTGTGTTTATGTGTGTGAGATGAGGACACTTAAAATCTTCTCTCTTGGGCCGGGCATAGAGGCTCACACCTGTAATCCCAGCACTTTGAAAGGCTGAGGCGGGAGGATCACCTGAGGTCAGGAGTTCAAGAAAAGCCTGGCCAAAATGGTGAAACTTTGTATCTACTAAAAATACAAAAAATTAGCTGGGCATAGGGGTGTGTGTCTGTAATCCCAGCTACTTGGGAGGCTGAGGCAGGATAATCACTTGAACCCCGGAAGCATAGCTTGCAGTGAGCCAAGATTGTGCCGTTGCACTCCAGCCTGGGCAACAAGAGTGAAACTGCATCTCAAAGAAAAAAATCTACTCTCTCATCAAAGTTCGAGTTAACAATACAGTATTATTAACCATAGTTACTACACTGCACATTAGATTCCTATAATTTATTATCTTATAAACTAAATATTTATATCCTTTGATGAACATCTTCCTGTTTCCTTCAATCTCTAGCCCCTGGCAACTATAACTCCACTCTCTGCTTCTATGGGCTTGGTTTTTTAGATGTTATGTTTGAGTGAGATCATGCCTTATTTGTCTTTCTGTATCTGGCTTATTTCATTTAGCATAATTGTTCTCCAGGTTGATCTACTGTTGTTGTAAGTGGTATGACTTCCTTTTTTAAGGCTAAGTAATACTCCATGTTGTGTGTGTGTGTGTGCACGCATGCGCAAGTGCACACACCCATAATCACCTTTTCTTTAACCACTGATGGACTCTTAGGTTGCTTCCATAGTGTGGCTGTTGTGCATAATGCTGCAGTGAGCATGAGACTGCAGATACCTTTTTGACATGCTGATTTAATTTACTTTGGATCCAAACCCAGAAGTGCGATTGATGGGTCGTATGATGATTCTATTTTTAATTTTTGAAGAATCTCCACACTGTTTTCTATAAAGGCTGTACCAGTTTACATTTCCACTAACAGTGCTTGGTACTTTAAGAAAGGCATTGCTATTGTCATTTTTCAGGGAGGTTGAGTCACTGCATAGCCTGCCACAGTCAATAGAGCTGGGACCAGAATCTGGACTCAGGGGACTCAAGAGTGTGGGAGGCCAAAGGCCTAGCTCTTCTAATGTGCTATACTGCCTTCCTAAGCAATGGTGACAGTAAAATGCTAAAAAACGTGCAGACACACCACTGTCAAAGAAAGTCCAGTTTTCTTTTGCAAGTTTTCTTACATAGTCCAGATGCCACTAATACATTTTCAATTAGAAAAGGGCAGGATTTGTAAGTTCCTATCAACTTAGGGTCACCCCGAGGTCTTTCGGCTTCCCCATACCCAAAATGATCTTCCCCTAGTAGCTGCACCTGTATCCTCTCACTCCACCAGGCTTTGCTCAAATGGCATCTGTCAGAAAGACTTTCTCTGACTGTCCTGTGTAAACCAGCAGCCTCATCCCACCCACCAAGCTTTGTCTTAACTAGCTGTATTTGTCCTCAGAGCATGCATCCCCATCTGACATATCATGAGATATTTGTCTATATGTGTAGTCCCAGACTTCTGCTCCCTAGAATGTAAGCAAGCTCTAAGAGGGCAGGGACTTTTCTGTTTGTTCACTGATGTATCCTCAGTGTCCAGAGAGTGCCTGGCAAATGGCTACCCCCAGTGTATATTTAATGAATGGATGAACAAACACAGAAAAGACCACTCTACAGCTCACATAGCTGATTCTTAATTAGTGCTATAGGTACTTCCTCAATGACTGGAAAATTTGGAGTATTTTTCTTCCCTCAATTTATATTCCTGCTGTCCAGAAGATTCCTGCCTTTGCTCACCTTACTACTTCCCAAACTACTTCCTACAATTCTCTTGCTTTTTGCCATAGGTGCCTTTTATCACAAATCACCCACATAGACCTAGAGTTGTTATTAATTGTTGTGAAATTTCTTGCCGCAAATCATATGTGTCACCTATGGGCTCCCCAACATCTTTATAGTACTACACATAATTCAGCACTGATAGCTTATGTTTGGAGCATTTATTAAAGGCCCTTTAAGTTAGATGCTGATTAATATGAAAGGACACTCTTGTATTGCCTGCAGAGCTCTCAGTTCTAGTTTTGTGGATCAGATCTGCACCAGAAGCCACTCAAACACTGCACACCCAAAGCCAAGTGCTACAGAAGCCTCCATGAAGAGCAACATAGAAATGTTTGTAAAGGAGCAGTAACAGTGAAAGGCAAGCATCAGGGTAAAGGGGACTGAAGGCATAGAAAATAAAACAAACAATATCAAATTTTTAAAAATAAACATCGTTTGCCCATGCCACATCTTTTCTGGAATTCAGCTAGATGGGCATTTTGTGAAAGTTCATTTTGGAGAGTGTTTTGTATTTGGCCCCAGTTCACCTACTCCAGCCCTCTTGCATATCTGTAAAGCCTCTCCTCTCTGTACCTTTTGCTTCACACATTCAGTGTGTGAGCATCTTCAACAAAAAAATTGGTGTCAAAAGTTCTAGGATTTACCATCTCATAATACACATTCTCAAAGCTTTAGAGTAAGTTAGAAACTTTCCAAGCTTCTAAGAGAGCATGAAATCATTACTTAATTTTAAAACATATGGTATACTGAATTCTTTATTGATTTTACAAACAAGATTATTTGGCTGACTGAGTGTATGGGTGTGTGTACTTTGCGCTCTCAAAAATGTCAAATTAGTCCGCACAGGAAGATACACCCCTTATGTTCTGGTCATTCAAGTGCCCTTTATTTCTAACAGTCTGAGCTTCAACAGGGACTGTTTGATCCTCTTAGCCATGTGAATGTGGATAGGAAGCCTAGAAAGGTGCTGGTTTGAGTGATGGAATTTACAATAGACCCAGCCTCTGTTCTATCAAATTAAGAAAAGGATACAGATGGCTCCTTGAATAAAAAAAAAATCAAGGCAAAAGGGTAGAAATTGAAGGGACACCCATAAAACCATGGTGACAGCTTATGTCTCCACGTAGGCATTTACTATACCAAAAGGAAAGGTTGTTTAGATTTGTTGCCAGAATGTATAGAAAAGAAAAATATGTGTTCCTCATTTCCCTGGTTCTGCAGCTTCTATTTTCAGCATCTTTATTAGGGCTTCTGTTGCCACTGCATCATTATTTATACAACACCATTTTTCATAAAACCTGTGACCTGTATGGTGGAATCCCTTTCTGGCTGTCTGGATGGATTTCTCCGATGTGGAGCAAGGGTCCTCACAGTGATCCCCCACTGTCTGCAGGACACTCCTGAGTTTCCAAAATGTGTTTCTGATGCCCACAAGTGGCCACAGGCTTCTTCCTTCCCTGATGTAACCTTGTCTACCGTGTTGGGGAATGAGGGCCCACATATTGGACCTCAAGGAAGGTTCAAACATTCACTTTGGCATTCCAGTGATAATTGCCAACCCATGGGGGGCAGTAGGAGGCTATAAAGTGTCCTGTCTGGCAATGTCATTGCCTCCTACCCCGTAGTAAAGCAAGACCTTGTGGAGGTAGAGGTTAGAGGCGGGGCCTCAGGAGGTGACTGTGGAGTGTTCTCTTTCCCTGAGGTGCCTCATTTTACCTCCTTTTTCTGTAGCCCTCTCACTTTCATCTCAATATTCTGGCCCCCTGGGAAATCTGCTTTATTTAATTTATTTATTTTAGATAGGGTCCTACTCCATCTCCCGGCTGGAGTGCAGTGGCATGATCATAGCCATGCCTCAAACTCCGGGACTCAAGGAATCCTCCTATCTTAGTCTACCAATTAGCTGGGAGTACAGGCAAGTACCACCACACTCAGCTAATTTTTTTTTTTTTGAGACGGAGTTTCACTCTTGTTACCCAGGCTGGAGTGCTATGGGGCGATCTCGGCTCACTGCAACCTCCACCTCCTGGGTTCAGGCAATCCTCCTGCCTCAGCCTCCTGAGTAGCTGGCCAGCTAATTTTTTAAAAGACTTCTTTTTGTAGAGATGAGGTCTCTCTATGTTGCTCAAACTCATCTGTAATTCCTGTTCTCAAGCAGAAATATGCATTTGTAACCAACATTTTAATAGGTTCTAAGGCAGAGACTTCAAGGAGATTGCCCGCTACATTCAAAAAGCACCAGCCTACGTAATAAAGCCCAGTTTCTTAGCATGGTGTTGGTTAATTTTTCCAGCTTCCTCTTTTGCCTCTCTCCTGCACCCCCTTCACTTAACCCACAACGCCCTGCAATTAACATTTGGGTGAAACTGAACTCTTAACATTTTCTGAACACATGGAGTTACATTAAAATTTAGAGCTTTTGCACTGACTACAGTGGCCTGTTTTCATCTTCAGGCCTTGCAAAGCTCTGCTTATTCTGAAAGTCAGTGTGGAGCCACTTTATCTGATAAAGCCCATGGCTCCCTTCCTGCTCCCTTCTGCCCACTCTGCCTTCTTCTTTCTCAAGCCGTAATTCCTCCTCTCCTGCTCTGTAAAGTTACTTTGCTTACACTTCTCATTGTCCTTATCATAATCAGTGGAAAACCCAAACTGCCGCCTCCTCAGTTTTTCCAGATTTTGTGAGATATGCTGTTTCTAAATATCCATTACATGTTTTCTTAACCTACCTTATGTCATCTGTCACATTCTATCTGAAAATTAATGGTACATATTAATATGTACCAATAATTTACTAATTATGTAATATACTAATATTATGTAGTACTACTAAAATTAATAGTACGTAATATATATATATGTATGTGTATATATATATATATGTATGTGTATATATATATATATATATGTATGTATATATATATATATATATATATGTATGTATATATATGGCACTTGCTATCTGTCAGGCCCTATTCTAAGCACTTTACGTAATTAACACATTTTGGAAGTGTCACTGTTACCCCCCATTTTGCAGTGAGGAAATTAAAAACAGAAAGGCTAACTGACTTACAGAGTCACACCACTAGTAAGTGGGTAAGTCGTAGTTCAAACCTGGTTAGTCTGGCTCCAGAGACCATGCTCCTAACAGTTACTTTACATTGTTCCTCTCTACTTTTGTAGTTGTTTAGGTACTTACAACTTCTTTTCTTCCATCCTTGCATCCTGTGGCTCCTGGCACATGGTGGGCACTCTTCAAACACTTGAGGAGTGAAACTACATGGGATGAAGTTTTTTTTTAGGAGGGCATAGAATTCTCACTTTTGAGACTGACATGATTTGGCTCTGTGTTCCCACCCAAATCTCATGTTGAATCGTAATCCCCACATGTCAGAAGAGGGGCCTAGTGGGAGGTGATTAGATTATGGGGGTGGATTTCCCTCTTGCTGTTCTCATGATAGTGAGTTCTCATGAGATCTGATGATTTAAAAATAAGGCACTTGTAATCCCAGCTACTTAGGAGGCTGGGGCAGGAGAATTGCTTGAACCGAGGTTGCAGTGAGCCAAGATCATGCCATTTTACTCTAACCTGGTTGACAGAGCAAGACTCTATATAAAAAAAAAAAGTGTGGCACTTCCCCCTTCAATCTCTCTTCTCTTGTCATATAAGATGTGCCTTGCTTCCCCTTTGCCTTCTATCATGCCTGTAAGTTTCCTGGGGCCTCCCCAGTCATGTTAAACTTTGTGTCAATTAAACCTCTTTCCTTTATAAATGACCTAGTCCCAGGTATGTTTTTATAGCAGTATGAGAACAGACTAATATAGGAACCCTTAGGGAAGAACTTCCGGTATATCTGAGACTGAAATTTCTGGTGATGGTAAAGGCAAAGCACAAATCCGTATTGGAAGTTAGTACTTTCTCGTTCTTCTCTTGTATACCTTTCCAAGTAGTTGTCATTTTCATTTGTTTTACATTTTCTTAAGATATGTTCACACTTATATTTTAAACGATGAAAAAAAAAAGATCACTTGCAAATGCCAACTGGGAAGAGTGTTTATTTTAAACAATGCTGTTCCGGTGCACCAGCTGCTGTTGCTATGCTTGCATGTTGGTTGCTAGGGGTAGTGAGGAGAATTAGGCCTGTGATGTTAAGATGACAAGTTGCCTCAACCTCATGTTCTATTGGCTAGAATTTATCTGAGATGAGGAATTCTCAATCCCCAGCAATTAGCAAAGTAGAGGAAACTAAAGGTAGAGGAAACTCAGAAAGTTAATATAGTACCTGGGAATTTAGGATTCAGAATTTGGACAGTAGTTTTTGAAGTTTACATCTCCCTTAACGGATGATTAAACCATTATAGAAAGTTAGTATCATGCTGTAAAATGAGAAAAGGAAAACCTGCCTTTAATGCCAGGGTATGTTATCTGTCCAAAAGAGGATGTATTTAAATATGTCAGTTGCCATATCAACACTGGAAAAGAGAATTCACTATTTTTGAAGTTATCCCACTGTGAAAGTAGGTTTGTAGATTCATGTTTATGCAGAAAATATTTCTGTGTGAATGTTGTTGCCTGGAATTTATTTTCAAACTGATTTAAAAAATCCTTAAGCACCTGCTACAATTAAAACATTGTCTCAGGTGGGAATGCAGAGTGATCATCCCAACTTGCTTGAGGCTGCTCCAGATTTAGTACTGAAAATCTCATATCCTGGAAAATCCCTCAGTCCTGGGCAAATTGAGACAGGTGGTTACCATCCAAAGAGAAAACCAAATAAGGCTGAAATTATGTCCAAACATTTTAATTGTGGCTAGGAACACATGTTGAACACTAATAATGAAGGAACACAAATAATAAAAGCTTGCATTTATTGAGTGCTTATGAGGTAAGTTTTATACTATTATCTAGATTTTAAAGTTGAGCAAACTGAGACACAGCAAGGGTAAATAACTTAGTGAAGACATCAGAATTTAAACTCAAAGTTTGGCTTTAGAGCACACACTACCATCAGCACTGTATGGAAAGTTCTCCAAGGGGAGAGACAGACAGAGACAGGAGCACTGAAGAAGGCATCATGGAGGGGCTGGATGGCTACATCTTGGCTTTAAAAATTGAGCAAAAGTAAGAAAGTTAGTAAGAGATGAAAGCATCATTTATAAAAATCACCCAAGCAATGGTCTGGAGTGAAGAATGGGCTGAGCCTTCTTTTTCCAGAGGCAGAAAGGAGTATGTTTTAGGGAAAAGGATGGAGCCCTTTTCCCTAATAGGGGGATACTGAGACAAATGAATGTAAGAGAGAGAAGAAAGGAGGGAAGGAAGGAAGGAAGAGACAGAAAAGAAAGGAAATGAAAGGAAGAAAGGAAGGAGAGAGGAAGGGAGTAAAAGCTTTCCTAGGAGAGATTTAACCTCTTGGGTCACAGACAGGTCACCTACTGAGAGGTGGATTGAGAGCTAGGGAAAAGGTGTGAAGGTTTACAAGCTCCTTTCTTGAGGTGTTTTAGGATAACCACAGGTGTCCAACAAGAGGATTCCTGAGAAATAGGAGGGAGTTGAAATTTCACAGTAATAATTTTTAATTCAAAAATAACATAGCCATATTATAAGAAATTCTGGAAAATAAAAGGAAAAATCTTCCATAAAGTACACTATAATTTTAGATTTCTACCATATGTTTGTTTCTTTCACACCTAAAATCATAGTGTACTTATAGATCTGAATCATGCATTTGTTTTTTACTTAATTTATTACCATAAGTATTTTCTGTGTTATTGCATAGTCTTTATAATCATCATTTTAACAACCAGCGAATACCTTATCTGTGGTTTTAAGATTCAGATTTGGACAAGAGTTTTTAAACTTTCCAGCTCTCCAAGGAAGATTAAACCATTTTAGAAAGTTAATATCAGTGTTGGGTATCTATCCTGGGTATAGTCTACAATTTCCTTAATCATTATACTTCGTTAGTATTTCCAGTGTTTTCCTTCCATAAATGAAGTTAGAATGACATCTTCATGCTTATATTTTTTCCCCCACTATCTAACTGGCTCTCATATGGGTCTTATATCTTGTCTTGTCTTCACTTCCATGTGGCTATGAAGCAACAAGATTCATTTTTTACATAAACATACTCATGCTAACATATCCAAGTGTGTGTTGTCTCCTTTAAAGAAGCAAAAAGTGTTTCCTTGCAGAAGCATTTACTTGTCTTGCTGGCATTTTTAATTACTTTGAATGTTTGGATCTGTATTCTTCTTCGCAATTCCTTCAGATATATCTTGGCCTCCTGGGAATATTGGCCTGTGTCTTACCTATATACTCAATTCCCATTTAGCCACATCACTTCTTGCCTTAGAGGACTTGGCATTAAATAACATTGGGTTTGACCAAAATCTTTGTTACCAGACTTTGACCTCAGAAATCCCTGCCTCTGTTCTCAGCTTCTGACAACAGCCCAAACACACCCTTGTGTCTCTCTCAAACCCCGATCCCTCCCTGCTGCTGATGGAGCTCATAGGGATCTCCCGTTCCCATTTTTTAAAAATCTTTAAACCAGCTCTTAACTTCCCAGCTTTTCCCTCTCATGCCTGTGACTTCCTTGATTCCCTCTTAAAGCAGCCCCCTCTCCTGCCTCACCTTTCTACTGCCCTGTCCTACCAATGCTGACCTGGGCCAGTTCAGCTGAATGCGTCTTCACTCCCACAACTGGCCCAGAGCCCTGCTGGGTCCAGTAGCAGGGGACACCTCACAAATGTGGCCTCCCGTCCACGCTGTGTCCTCAGGCTTCTCAGCAGCCTTTCCCTTTCAGGAACTTCCCCAGTCTCCCATGTTCCTGACTACCTGTATTCTTCAGCTCTTGGCTCTTGAACAATACCTTCTTTGTTATCTAAGAGAAAAAAGAGACTACCAGGTGTGAAATTCTTGATCTTCTCACTCCATACCTGTAAATTTGTCTGTCTTTAAATTCGGCCTTTTTTCTTCCTTTTTGCAGAGAAAGTGTTGCTCCTCTTTCTGTCTAAAGCTAATCCTTTTACTTTCCACTTCTAACATCCCATCCAGATTCCTCTGAGACCAGGTCCCATTAATAAGTTCTCTTTCATTTCTGCTGGTTCCTTCTTTCAACATGGAGACACACTTAAGACTCTCCCATCTTAAGGGAGAAAGGAAGACCGAGTTATAATTTAAGTGCCTACTACCCATGTTGATTACTTGAAATCTTATGTAATCCTCATAACATGTTTGTGAGTTAGGTGTCATTGTCTCTATTCTTTGATTAGATAAGAAAACCAAGATCCAGGGAGGTGAAATGGACCAAAGTTTTAAGATAGTAAGTGGCAGAGCCAGAATTGAAGCCGACTTGGTCTACGGGCAAAACCATGAATGCTACCTGCATTAGCCCACTCCAATTTCACTTTTCTTTCCCTTCACAGTCGTATTTCTTATTAGAGTAACAAATCACTTAAGTTTTATTTCAACCTGATTTGCTAATGAGTTGTCCATGTGGGATTGTTTAAGATGTATCTACACATTGAATATGCAGCCAGGAGCTTCTTACCCAACGTAGATACACTTGATTGGTCAGCAATGCAGAAAGAAACCTTGCTGACCATGGATTCTTTAGCTACCCACTTAACTTTTGGATATTAATCACCATCTGCAACAACTTTTTTCACAGGAAGGGTAATACTACATACATGAATAATAACAGTCAGTGATATGATGATGAATGTTTAACAATTGCTTTCTGAATAAAGATCTTTGATTGGTAGTGTTTGCAAATGTCTATATGAAATACTCCTACCATGAGGAAGATTTAATAATGCCTATGTTTAATAACCTTCTGGCAAAATTCTAAAAATTTAACAATCACAAGGCTTTCTGAGCTGGTTCCAGCACACCATTGTATTAGCTAACAATTACTGAGCACTTATTAGGTGCTTTCAGCATTCTATAAATGTCAGGAAGTATTGTCCACTTAATCCTGCAATACATTTTTATCCATTTCACAGATGAAGAAACTGAGAGATTAAGTAAACTGGCCAAGGTCATACCACCATGTGTGGGATCTAGAATTATACTGAGTGCCTAAAAATGCTATTGTCCTTTATGAAAAACAATACAAATACCTCACTACTTTAGCCTTGTTTCTAATGATGTTTTAAGGATCTGATTAGAATTTTGACATCATATGATTTATGGAGAAGATGTATATTTACAATAAATACGTAATTTTCTACCTTAGTTGAAGTAAGTGCTAGGAAGGCAGGAGTCTGATCTTCTGACGATCCTGTATATTTAACATTTAGCTCAGTGTACAGCTTGTAGCAGGAACTCATAAAAAGTGCTAAAACAATGTAATACGGTAATTTGTATCCCTTTGTTGAAAGTCCCCTAAAACCTCTATGAGGTATGTAAATGTATTTAAAATAATTAAAGATTTTATGTTTATATCCCTTGATAAAATAATACTACTCTCAGGATATAATCCTTAGGAACTGATTCAATAGCAGGAAGAGGAAAAACAAATTATGCAAAAAGAAAAAAATGTGCATTGCAGTGCTGACTACAGAAGCAGAGAAATGAGATGTACATAACTATTCAAAAATAGGGAAAGATTACATTATGATACATTTCTTCATGTGAATTGCAGGCAGCCAATAAAAATGATTAGAATTACAGTCACCAAGATGAAAAAATAAAAGCAGGACATACAAGTTTATTTACAACTCGATGGTGTAACACAAGGAACATGTTACAGAATGGCCAAGAGTATGGAGTTTAGAGTTGGATCTGGACTTGATTCCAGGACATTTTAACCTGTCATGACACACAGGGCAAGTTGTTTAATTTTCCTAAGTCTCATTCTGCCCTTCAAAATGAGTGCAGCACTCTCAGGGTCATTGTGGGGACTAAATGAGCAAGTATGGACAGTGCCTAGGACAGCACCTAGCAGACAGATCTATTAGTATGCACAGGACCAAGGACTGGTAGGGAATATGGACAAAGAAAACATAATCGATGCTTTTGGGTAGAATACATGTGGGTTAATTTAAATTATTTTTGGTAGTTTTCTTTGCTGTCTAGAAGTTCCTTAGTTTAATAAGGTTCTGCTTGCCTATTTTTGTTTTTGCTGTGATTGCTTCTGAGGATTTAGCCAAAAATTCTTTGCCAAAGCCAGTGTTAAGAAGACTATTTCCTAGGTTGTCTGTCTTCCAGGATTTTTATGTTTTGAGGTCTTGAATTAAAATTTTTAATTTATTTTGAGTTAGTATTTGTATAAGGTAAAAGATAGTGGTCTAGCTTCAATCTTCTGCATATAGCTAGCCGGTTATCCCAGCACCATTTATTGATTAGGGATTCCTTTCCCCATTGCTTGTTTTTGTTGGCCTTGTTGAAGATCAGATGGTTGTAGGTGTGTGGGTTTGTTTCTGAGTTTTCTCTTCTGTTCTGCTGACCTGTGTGTCTGTTTTTGTGCCAGTACCAAGCTGTTTTGGTTACAGTGGCTTTGCAGCATATGTATTTTTGATGTCAAGTAGTGTGATGCCTCCAGTTTTGTTCTTTTTGCTTAGGATTGCTTTGGCTATTTAGGCTTTTTTTGTCTCATTTGAATGATAGAATAGTTTTTACTAATTATGTGATGAATGACATTGGGAGTTTGTTAGGAATAGCATTGAATCTGTAAATTGCTTTTGACACTTTGGCTGTTTTTTTCTGATTTTGTTTCTTTCAGTCCATGATCATGGCATGTTTTTCCATTTATTCATCTACAACCTACGGAGTGGGAGAAGATACTCATAAACTATGCATCAAACAAAACTCTAATATCCAGAATCAGTATGGAACTTAATAAGAAAAAATCAAATAACCCCATCAAAATATGGATAAAGGACATGAACAGACACTTCTCAAAAGAAGATATACAAGTGGTTATCAGATATATGAAAAAATGCTCAGTATCACTAATCATCAGAGAAATGTGAATCAAAATCACAAAGAGATATCATCTTATACCAGTCAGAATGGCCATTATTAAACAGATGCTCATGAGGCTATGGAAAAAAGGAAATGTTTATACATTGTTGGTGGGAATGTAAATTAATTTAGCCACTGTGGGAAGCAGTCTGGAGATTTCTCAAAGAACTTATAAAACAGAGCTACCATTTGACCTAGCAATCCCATTACTTGGTATATACCCAAAAGAAAATAAATCATTCTACTGAAAAACATACACACTCATATGTTTATTGCTGTGTTATTTACACTAGCAAAGATATGGAATCAACCCAGGTACACAGCAATGGTAGCCTGGATAAAGAAAATATGGTACATATACACCATGGAATACTATACAGCCATAAAAAAGGAATGAAATCATGTCCTTTGCAGCAACATGAATGGAGCTGGAGGCCATAACCCTAAGCAAATTCATGCAGGAACATAGAGCAGTTACATACCCCATTTTCTCAATTGTAAGTGGGAGATAAACATTGAACACACATAGACATAAATATGGGAACAACAGAGACTGTGGACTATGAGAGGGTGGTGGGGGATGGGTTTAAAAACTACCTGTTGAGTGCTGTGCTCACTACCAGGGTGATGGGATTTATACTGCAAACTTTAGCAGTATGCAATATTCCCATGTGACAAATCTGTACATGTACCCTCTTTATCTCAAATAAAAGTTAAAAAAAAATTATAAGGGAAAATTACATATATACACTTCCAAATATTTAAACAGGAAAAAAAAGTTTGTATTTTATGACACATATGCAATGAATAACAACTAATGGAAAAGGGAAATCACATTTAAAATATTAAGGTTAGTCACATTTAAAATAAATTAATCTCCAATTTAGACTCCTGTCATTCCAAACAAGTGAAGGCAGCCAAATGGACCATGATGATTTCTCTCAGGGTTGTCCCATGCAGGACTGATGCTTCTGTGTTTCCTGCTGCTCATAAACTATTGAGACTCTGCCGCCATTCACTGGTTCACCCAATTTCCACAAAACAAATGTGGAGTTAGACTTATTTTCATGCTATATGTGTATGCAGACTCATGCCTATCTGATAATGACGATGGTGTTTCCTGGTCACGTGTGGAAGGTATCTTGTAACCCTCCAGGTTATCAGATTACACACTACTGTTTTTCTTTTTCCTCCTTGTTCATCTTCCTCTTATCAGACTAAAATTGGTAAAGATGAATTAAAGGTGCCTGCATTATTAACCCTTGTCCTGAAAACAACCAATAACTTCTTGGAATATTTCAAAACCTAAACTTTAGTTCTAATAAACTTTATTTGGCTGAACACTTTGCAGGGTCCACAGTGCAATATTTGAATCACAATTTTACTGAAGGAAAAATCATTGAGTGCTTAATATATCTGAAGTCATCATGATAGAGTTCCATAGAGCAAGAATCAATAATAATTACCTTGGTGTAAATTATTTTCATTCTTTATGGAAAGCCTCAAGACTCAAACTTTTAGAGAGAATAGTTTTCTGAGTCTTCAACTCAAGCAGATATAAAATTCAGGGTTCAGTGTAAGCCCAGGGCTTGTCACTACCTGCTCAAATGTGAGAGCTGGTGCTTTAGGCATGCCCAAGTCTGCTTAGCTTCCTCTTATTAGTGGGGGCATTTAATTAAACCAAGGCAGTCTTTCTGCCTGACCAGAGCAACTACTGATGAGAATATAATTGATGGGAGATGAACAGTTAACAGCAGGAGATACATGGGAACAAGAAATAAAAGAGCCATAGTCAAACTGAAGAATATTGCTGTAGTATATTATATTTGACATTTACTGCTGTGTCTAATAATGCATCCCTTACTTCTCTCTAGCAGCCATGTTACTTCATTATTTTAAATTTTAGAAGCTTTGTTTTTTAAGAAATGACAAAAATCTGTCTTCTATTTCTCATTAGGGTGCATATTTAATTGTGTTCCTTTCTTCATTATATTTGAATGTTGCCATTCAACCGGAGGAGGGCTGGCAAAAATCATGTAAATGGTTATGCCTGACTTTTCCAAAGTATTTAAAATTCTATCGTTGTTTCCATAAGCCACAGATGGTGGGTTATTTTTCATGGACAGACAGTGCATTCTTCTCTTGGGGTTTTTAGACAGACTGTATAAAATGATAACGCAATGAATGGGGTACCAGCTCTACTATATCAAGGGCTTAAATCAGCTATTTCAGACAGAAACTCAATGTGGTAGAGCACGTTTCAAATAGGTTTCCAGGTACAGGCTATCACACAAAATTTCAGCATCTTTCGTGATTAATTCTCATGAAAGGTTAACATTTTTTATAATAAATTAGAGCTAAGGCGAGGGAGATTTTGGAAATATAGGTGCAGGTGGGGACCTGAATTAAAGTGATCAGATTTGCATGCCAGAACTAAAATAGAGATATGATCCATCTTGAAAACCACAAGGGTCTGAATGGTTGTGGAAGATGTAGGAAAGATGAACCTTCTACTTACCTATTCATAGTCCTTCCCATGTCATGTGATAGTTTTATGATTTTTGTACTACCATCTTTACTAGAGCACATTCCCCCACTTCCATACTCTCCTTTCCTAAAAAGGAGTTTCTTTACTGCAGTTGTTTAAAGAAAGCTATTTTAAGGTTAATTTATAATTAACCCTAGGGTTAATCATAGTTATTAGAACTTCTTTTTTGTTGTTTCTTTTTTAAAACCTGTTTTGGAAAAATTGGTCTAAACTAAAGTGATTTCTTAAAGCTATTGCTAAGGAGTATGAAGAAACATCTATTTGCAATTAATGATGTAGAAAATCAAGAATTACCCCCAGTTTGCCAATGAAGAATATTTTGCATCAGTTAGAAATTCTCTTTAATGGAAAAACTTCAAATGGAATTGATTTTTATGCATAGCTTTGATGCAAACTTAAATTCTTAGCTACCCAGGTATAATATGTGATCCAGATTACTTTTCCATTTGTATTTCTCTTGAGAATCCTAAGTTTCTATGGTTTTCTTTATCAAAAATGATTATGGCTAATAATGTATAATTATTATAATTTAATAATCAAATGCAGCACTCAATATTGTAATAATATGTGATATACACCAAAATATTTGTTCTAAATCATGAAAGAATTTCTATATTCTATGAGCTTATCATTTAATTCATTTAATTTTTTCCTAATTATTGTGAGTTATACACTTGTAAAGAAATCATATTGTGTAGTGCACTGCAAAGTACCATATTTTGACTATCTAAAAAATAATAAGGAAAATACAACTTCAAATACTCATAAATTATAATACCCTTTATGATAAAACTGTTTTATTTATTTTCTTATTTATGTCTCATTCACTCCCAAGAAGGAGATAAGGTGGCTTTTAGTTAGAGTGACCATATAATTTATCTTCCAAACTTTCAAGAGTGAAAGGTTAATTCAGTCATCATGCTGGGGTAAAAGACATAAACTAGCACTGTCCCAGGAAAGCTGGAAAATATAGTCATACCAAAAATCTCAAATACAATAAAACCATAGCCTAGACAACACAATGTAAAAGGCAAAGAAGTTACAAGAAGGAGTACTGTACATGGTACCTGGAGAGACGTTCAAGCATGCTTGCCTGGTTTTGATCTTTCCAGACAAAACATACAGTGTATCACTTAGCAGGTTATGAGCCAGGGATTTCCTATATTACTGTTTTCTAAGTCATAAGGAATGCTGTATTAGTTAGGGTAGGCTGGCTGCTATAATGAGGAGCTCTACAATCTCAGTGGCATAAAACAATAAATATTCATTTCTCACATCAGTGTTCATCATGGATTGGAGAGAAAGTGGTGATTGATGGGCCATGGCTCAGTATCCTAGGAAGACAAGGGCTCCCTTATTTTGAACTTGGCACAAGGAAGGAAGCCTTGGGTTTACACATTCAGCCAAAAAATGGCAGAATAGAGAGGGTGTGGAGGATTGCATGGAAATTTCGTGCCATTTTCGCAAGTGACATGCATCACTTCTTCCCACATGTTAGATCCAAAACTCAATTTTATGATCCCATCTAACTGCAAGGGAAACTGGAAACCATGTTCTGGCTGTCCACTCAGGATGAAGTGGAAATGGCATTTGGTGAGCACATATAAACCTCTCTTCCTACCCCCTGCCCCGATTTTGGTCACCAAGCACTCATTTCACACTTCTTCCTTTAGGTAGAATGAGGAAATCTGAATCCTTGCATGGATCTCAGAGTCTAGGATCTCTGGGAGATGCCAGTCCAATTTAATGGCTTCAGAGGTGACTCCTTATGATCTGCTGACCTATTAATTAAAAAGGCAAATTATCAACTCTCACCTCCTCTGTACCTTCAGTAAACCATAGCAGAACAAGGATAAACACCATGGCTGGCATTTTTCAACAGAGAAAAACAGATAATCAATAGTCAGCTAGAAAGCATTTTTCTTACCTTTGCTTTTGCAGATCCTTGCATTGTTCTTTAATTTCAATCACAAATGTCATCTCCTTTCCTTTTTGCTATTATTCCTCTTGAGTAATCGCCAAAGTATTTGTATCACATTAAGAACCTATTAAATCTGTTTGGTCTCTTGTAGCTTGGTTTAGCAGCTATGAAGCTACTTAGTAAAATCCTCTATAGTCCTTATTATTTAAAGCATATAATGGAGTTAAGAGGAGTTTCTTTATCAGCGATTTATAAGGATTATGGAAGAAGATTTATGAGCTCTAGAAGAGTTAAGGAAATTACTTCTGAAGCAAGATACACAGGAAAGAAAGAAATAGTACAAAAGCAAAGTTATTTGGTTTCATGACATTTAAATCATTGTTAACTGGCCTATATCTGTCTGTGCTTCCCTAAACTTTGGCACTTTCTGTTTGTTTTTAGGTTTAGTGTCTAGGGACCATAATGACAGCCACTACATTTGTTGGCACAAATGCCACTGTTGTAGAGAACTGAGAAAATATGTGAAACTTCAATAGTATTTATTGAAGATTTTAAGTTCTGAAATAAGAACAGAAGTAAGTAGTTATATGCAAACATTTTACATATCAGACTAATTGCGAATTCACAAAAGAGTTGCAATCCTAGTGCAGAGAGTTCCCGTATACCCTACACCCAGTTTCTCCTCATGTAACATCTCATGTAACCAGGTACAGTTATCAAAGTAAGAAATTAAACTGGCAGATTACTAACCAAACCACAGACTACATTTGATCATTATTTTTTCCACTAATTTTTTTTTTCCGTTCTGGCATCTGATCCAGGATCCCATTTTATATTTTGTTGGCATGTCTTGTTAGACTCCTCTAATCTGCAACTGTTCCTCATTATTGCCTTGTTTCCTATCACCTTAACTCCTTTGAAGAATACGCTCAGGTATTTTGTAGAATGTCCAACAATTTTGATTTGTCTGATGTTTTCTTGGGGTTAGACTGAGGTTATGGATTTGAGAAAATACCACAGAGGTAAAGTGCATGATTTGCTGTGTCATATAAGGAGCCACGTGATATTACCCTGATTTATCACTAGTGATATTATTTTTGTTCACTTGTATAAAGTGATGTCTGCCAGGTATCTCTATGGTAAAGGTACTTTTTCTTTTTTTGTAATTAATAGGTATCTTGAGGGAGATACTTTGGGTCAACGCTTGCATTTATTTTTCACTGTGGACACCTGCTTTTCCCTAGACTCTGAATAGTTGATGGCCCTACAACCTCAGCACTCAATGGGTACAAGTTTGTAAACTTACTGTTTGTTCAGTAATTTTGTTACAAGCTTGAGAATAGCCCTGTTTCCATTTTTCAGCAGAAACTGGAAATCCAGTATTTGGAGTTCAAATAAGTACTCTTCATATGAACTGTTATAGTTAGTTGTCTGGAGATCAATATTCCATTTCATTCTAGAAGATCAGTCTTAGTCAAATTTCATTATCCCATTTCTTCTGCTAGTGATGTGCTTTAGAATAGGTATGTGACTGACTGTGGCCAGTGAGATATGAGGCAAAGTGTGCTCTTGTCCTCCTAAGGAAAAGACGTTTTCTCTTAATGAGGGAAAATAAGTAAAAGATAGCACCTTCTTCTACCTCTAGACATAGGTATGTCTGGATATATTGCCTAAAACTCTGGCTACCATCTTGTTTCCAATATGAAAATGAGGCTGTTACTGAAGACAGCAAAACAAAAGCTGGAAAGAACCTGGATCCTTGATCGCATTACTAAGCTGTCCTTCCTATCTACCATGGAGCTGAGCCTATCTATGGATTTCTAGTTATGAGCAATAGTAAATTTATTTGTTGTTTAAGCCAATTTGAGTCTTGGTATTTCAATTACTTGGATCCCAATGACTTGTAACTGATATCACCACTTTAAGGAGTGTATGATTTTTGTCTAAATATATTATTGTCTATCTGTTCTATTGTTAATAGGCATTTGGATTGTTTCCAGTTTTATTGTTTAGGAACAGTGCTGCCATAAATATTCTAACAGATGTCTTTTGTTGGGTATGTCCACATTCCTTTTGTATGTATATGTACCCAAGAAAAAAATTGCTCAGTTACGAACAATGTTTATGTCAGGTATTAGCGGCTATTACCAAATGGTTTCTAAAGGGTTTAATTTACACTCTTACCAGAAATGTATGACAGTTACAGTTGCTCCATGTCCTTGTCAACACTTGGTATTATCAGTCTTTTTGTTTAGGCCTTCTAATGCTTGCACATGTGTAGTAGTATCACATTGTGACTAATGATTTTTATATACATATTCATAATTATATCAGTTGTAAATTAATGTCTATATACTTTATCATTTTAGAATCATAGCCTAAGTATAAATTGTTGGTAAACCATTGGAAGACAGTTATTAATCATGCAAACTTAAGTTGAAAGTAAGAGGATAAGAAGAGAGAGACACTAAGCTTAAGTGTATGCTGTTCTAGTTTATTTCTAAGGGTTGGAGTTCTTTTGTAGAGTGGAACAGTAAGATTAAAACAAAAGACAGAAACTGCTCCAACTTATGATGTGTTAGAAATAAAACATACTCACTAGTAGGAGAGACATAAAAAGGCACAGTGAAAAGAAGGATCTTCATCAAGCCACTTTTTTTTTTTGGACTTAACTATAAAGTGATGAAATGGAGTTATAAGATTTTCCTACTTTCTTTACATTCTTTTAATGTAAATATTGCTTGTCATTCACATAAGACCCTGAGACTAAGTCTGAGGCAAAGAGGACTCCTGAGGTTCAAATTATTGCCTATAACACCTGGAGATCAGATACCTAGGTGGTAGGATATTTTGTTGTTGGGTACAAATATGTATTAGTCAGGGTTCTCTTAGAGGGGCAGAACTAATAGGATATATATTCATAAAGGGAAGTTTATTAAGTATTAACTTACATGATCACAAGGTTCCACAACAGGCTGCCTGCAAGCTGAGGAGCAAGAAGAGCCAGTCCAAGTCCCAAAACTGAAGAACTTGGAGTCCACTGTTCCAGGGCAGGAAGCATCCAGCACAGGAGAAAGACATAGGCTGAGAAGCTAGGTCTGTCTCTCTTTTTCATGTTTTTCTGCCTGCTTATATTTGCTGGAAGCCAATTAGATTGTACCCATCAGATTAAGGGTGGCTCTGCCTTCCCAAGCCCACTGACTCAAATGTCAAGTTTTTTTTGGTAACACTCACACAGACACACCTAGGATTAATACTTTGTATCCCTCAATCCAGTCAAGTTTGACACTCAGTATTAACCATCACAAGTCCACCCCTTGTCAACTTGAACCCATACACACCTCCTGAGATGATACATAATCTTCAAATAAAGACAATAATGAGGTCATAATTATATCTAACATAATACAACTATCCTTTGTGCAACTGGAAACACACTAATCCCCAACCTGAATACTATTACACAAAGTTAACAATGCTTAAATGCTGATATGAAGTTACTAAATCTTATGTCACATGATAAAGAAAATAAAATGAAGATATTTTCTTAGTACAAGTGTATACATGCACACATATGTTTTTAACAAAAGGAGGAGGAAATAATCATGACAGTTACAGACTTCATTTCTGCAGCTGGTCATGTGGCTGTAGCTGGTATTGATGACTACCTTCTACTGCCTATTCTGTATTCCCTTTGCCGTCAGCAAGCACCTCAGCAGGTCATGCATTTTTTCCCCCAGTAGAGTAACCCAAACCTTCATTTCTGAAAGGTCTGGGCCATTTGTAGCACTGCCTGGATTGGGCTGTTGTGGTTTCCTATTGACCTGATTTGCAGGTCATGGTGATTCTAAGAGATGCCCTAGTGGATCTCCTGTATTCTATGCGTACTCTTCCTTACCTCTGTTGTGGAATAGCAGACTGATTTCATCTGTATCATCTGAGTCAATCACCCCAGCCAACACTGGAACTCCCCTCCTAGCCTGTTGACATAAAGGTAGGAGGATCCCAAAGTATCTAGGTGGCCATCTTAACTTCCAGTTTAATGGAATTGTTGCTGTGTCTCCTGGTGACAATGTTTTTTCCTCTGGAACTAAGATTTCCAGGCCAGCAGAATGTAATGTCATGGGAAGGGGAAGTAAAAATTTTGCCAGTGGATCACAAGGAGTGACAGTGAGTGGTGCCACTTCCACACCTTGATTCCTAGACCCATGAATCCTGCTTATGGGAGAAACAGTACTATATATTGGATGCTGATTCAGAGCATACATGGCCTTCTGGAGAACTTTGTCCCAGCCCTGAAAGTATTGTCACTTAGTTGGCATTGTAATTGTGACTTCAAAAGGCCATTCCACCATTTTATCAATTGAGCTCCTTCTGGATGGTGGGAACATGGTAAGCCCAGTGAATTCCATGAGCATGAGCCCACTGCCATACTTCTTTAGCTGTAATGTGAGGGCCTTCTTGAGAGGAAATGCTGTGTGGAATACCATGATGGTGGATAAGTCATTCCATGAGTCGATGGATGGTAGTCTTGGCAGAAGCACTGGGTGCAGGATGGGCAAACCCATAGCTGGAGTAAGTGTCCATTCCAGTGAGGACAAACCTGTGCCCTTTCCATGATTTAAGAGGTCCTATATAATGAACCTGTCGGCAGGTAGCTGGCTGATCACCCCAAGGAATGGCACCATATTGAGGGCTCAGTGTTGGTCTCTGCTGCTGGCAAAGTGGGCACTCTGCAGTGGCCATAGCCAGGTCATCCTTTCCTAGAGGAAGTCCATGTTGCTGAGCCCATGTATAACCTCCATTCCTGCCATGGCCACTTTGTTCATGGGCTCTTTGGGTGATGACAGGTGTGGCTGGGGAAGAGGCTGAGTGGCGTCCACAGAATAGGTCATCCTATCCACTTGATTATTAAAATCCTCCTCCACTGAGGTCACCTGTTGATAGGCACTCACATGGGATACAGATATCTTCACAGTTTTTGACCACTCAGAGAGGCCCATCCACATACCTCTTCCCCAAATTTCTTTGTCACCAATTTTCCAATCATGCTTATTCCAAGTCTTACCACCCAACCAAACTAATGGCTGCAGTCCAGCAATCAGTATATAATCACACAGCTGGCCATTTCTTCTTCCATGCAAAGTGCACAGCCAGGTGCACTATTCAAAGTTCTGCCCACTTGGTAGATTTTCCTTCAGTGCTCTACTTTAGGGATGTCCTGGAAAGGGGCTGTAGTGCTATAGCTGTCCATTTTTGGGTGGTGCCTGCCTACTGTGCAGAACTATCTGTGAACCATGCCCTAGTCTTCTCTTCCTCTGTTAACTGATCATAGGGAACTCCCCATGAGGCCATTGGTACAGGCTGGGGGACAGAAGCCAGGGTGGCAGGAGTGAAGACCATGGCATTTGAACCACTTTCTCATGTAACTTACTTGTGCCTTCAGGACCTGCTCAAGCCAGATCACATATATACCACTTTCATTTGACAATGGAATGCTGCTGTGCATGACCCACTTTGTGGCTAGATGGGTCACAGAGCACCCAGTTCATGATAGGCAGTTCAGGTAGTATGGTATGACATGATGACCCATAGTCAAACATTGAGTTGCCACCAAAGCCCAGTAACAGAACAAGAGCTGTTTCTCAAAAGGAGAGTAGTTATCTGCAGAAGAAGGCAGGACCTTGCTCCATAATCCTAGAGGCCTCCGCTATGATTCATCTATAGGAGCCAGCCAAAGGCACCAAACAGCATCCCTATCTGCCACTGACACCTCAAGCCCCATTGGATCTGGATGAAAATAGAGTTTCATTCTACTTCCTGCCCAAATAATTGATGAAGACTGAAAAAATGTATAGTGGCCATTGGTCATATGGCCCAAGTGTCAGAGCAGCTTGCACAGCAGCCTGGACCTGTTGAAGCACCTTCTCCTGTTCTGGACCCCACTCAACATCTGAATGTGAGCACTGGTGATATGAGATATTGACACTTCTCTGGAATAAGGATTCATCATCTCCTTAGGCTAAAACTCATACTTGTGAGAGCAATAAATGTCAGTGTAACAAAGGTTTGGGCATGAAAAGCTCCATTATTGGTTTTGAAAAGAGAGAGCTAATTGTAAGACAAGTGACTATTTGAACCCAAAAACTTCTGACAGAAACATATCTGCACATTGGTAACTTAAATATCTGTTACAAATGTCTGTGCAAGTCTCCATGTTTATTTAGGGTGCACCTTTAAGGTCATGGATTGTGGCTGAGAACTGGACCAGACAATTTATTCAATGGATATGTTTAAGTTCTATTACAATGTCAATGGGAGCAACATTTTCTTAGGCAATGATGTTAATATTTTAAGTCTGGTTGAATAAGCAGGTATTTTCTGTGGCATTTAGTTCTCAATTTTTGTTTTTTTTTTTTTTTTTAAATTTGTTGCTCTTTTTTTTTTAAACATCTATCCACATGCTGTTTTCTAGTTTTCAAGTATAATTAATGATAAAAGCGTTTCCTCCTCTTTTATAACATGGTTTACTCCTCATTTGAAACTGTCCAGCAATATTTCATGTTGAACAATTAAGTGTTTTAGCATTTCACAGATCTGCTCTGTTGATATTCTAATAGTATCACATCATGGCACAGATAATGAGACATAGGTTTGCTTAGACATAGGTTTGCTATGTTCAAACCTTTGAGTCCCCCGAAATTCATATGTCGAAACCTAATCAGTAATGTGATGGGATTAGAAAGTGGGGACTTTGGGAGATGATCAGGTCATAAAGGCAGAGCATTGTAATTGTTTGTCTGGTTACCTCCAAATAAAAAAACTGTTTCATTTATGTTAGTTTTTAGTTCTCCATTAATTGTGGTTACATAATTAATTTGCATTATAAGGAACTGGTATTAAACAAAGAAAAATTTCATTCTATTTTTTCCTAAATAATTATAATTGATAGAGACTGAAAAATGTGTAGTGCCCTTATAAAAGAGGCCAGAGACAGCTGCCTTAGCTGTCTGCAGCCCAGAAGGCGGCCCTCACCAGAACCTGACCATGGAGGCACCCTGATCTCAGACTTCTAGCCTCCAGAACTGTGAGAAATAAATTTTTGTTGTTTATAAGCTACCTGGTCTATGCTATTTTGCTATAGCAGCCCAGACTGACTAAGATACTTTGGATATTTAGTTCTGATGATTCATCTCTGACCATCAATCAAATTCAAATTCAGATCTTCTTGGCATTTTGTACTTATGAGCCATTTATTTCCGACACATGGTGGTAAGTTCTGTCCATTTTTTTTTTTTTTTTTGTTAAATCACGGGCATTCCTATTTGTGAAGTGCATTTTTGTTTATAGAGTAATTTCTTAATTTCTACAATTTCCAAAAATGTGCAAGGGCAGCATGAAATGAGACTGTGCCATACAGTATCATAGATGTGCTTCCAATGCCAGCTCCCCTATTTCTCAGCCGTGTGGCCTTTGGAAATTCATTTAATCTCATTCTGTCATCTAAAAAATAAAGATGGTATCATTTGCCTGGGGGCTATGCAGATTTAGATGTAATATATGTATAGTACCTGGTATGGAGTGAATACTTGATACTTGGTAGTTATTTTATTTTTATTATTAAAAAAAAAATTTTTTTAGACGGAGTCTCACTCTGTTGCTCAAGCTGGAGTGCAGTGGCCCAATCCTGGCTCACTACAACCTCTGTCTCCTGAGTTCAAGCAATTCTCTTACCTCAGCCTCCCAAGTAGCTGGGATTACAGGTGCCTGCCACCACACCCAGCTAATTTTTGCATTTTTAGTGGAGGTAGGGTTTTACCGTGTTGGCCAGGCTGGTCTCGAACTCCTGACCTCAGGTGATCCACTCACCTCCGCCTCCCAAAGTGCTAAAATTACAGGCATGAGCTACCGTGCCCAGCCTTGGGGGTTATTTTAATTACAAGAAACATCCTCTCTCCCTCATGCATTCATTGTATCCTCAATGAGAAGATTCTCCTTTCTGCAATGACAAAATCTCTGCATTTCAGTTCAATAAATAACTAGGAATCTGAGAAATAGAGACTTCTGATGTTCCAGAGATGATTGAATATAATCTGCTGCTTTTTTGTGAAGCAGATTCTGTTAAGATAAATAAAATATTAAGACGTTATGCCAATGATTTAATCTTTTAGACATGAATTGAAGTAGAAAACAGTGGATATTTATTTATTTTTAAAATGATTATTTTTATTGGCTTTTAGTTGTTTTTTTTTTTTAATAAATATTTACTATTTAGAAAAGATAAAGTCATCAGTTACTCAGGGAAAGTAAAAGAGACATCTTTGATGTTTTCTAGATAACAGCATGCATCCTAAACATTTTGAATTTCTTTTAATAAACCTCTTGACTTACAACAGTGTTATTTCAAAAGTATATTTGCTAACTCTTCTTGTTAGCAGGGATATATATTTCATGAGTTACTTTTTCTAAGCAGTATTTTAGTCAGAGAATACATATCTTTTGCTTTAAATCCATTTTATCATGTGTGGAAATTATTATTCCAGACTTTGCCAATAGTTCACCTCACTTTGTCCAAGCAGAAGAAACTAAAGTTGGATAGCACTGGGGGCAGAATTAGAGAACTAGGTTTGACTGAGTAGCTAATCAAAGCTAAGTCCAGCTTCCTAACCTTGAGTGTGAGACAATGGTGCTCCTGAATGGTCTAATTTGTATTGAGCATCCACTGCGTGGAAGACACCATTTTGGTGTTTCAGCAATGTCAGTCAACAAAGCAGAGCCAAATGTATTTACAGCAGAGCCTGTTTTCTGGTATGGGGGCATAAAATCAAAATTATCAGATGGAAACAGAGAGACCATGCTATTGTCTTACTATAGTCACTCTGTTTCTGACTTCTTGAAATTTACTGCAAGCTGTGGGATCTCTGGCCCATTTTGCTTACTGTGTGATAAACTAGCTCTGCTGTCAGAGTCCAAGGAATCATCCTTCACTTCACCACCCACTGAGTGCTGAATGCCACTCACCACCACAGGGTCACCAGGGGGCGCTACTGAGTCTATGGCCAAGTGAAAAAAACATTCAGCTTAAGGTCTGGCCTGTCCCCAGCTGAGCCCATTCCTTAGGAATATCACTAGATAATTTAATCTGGAGTGGGAGGTCGGGTGGACTTGCCTTCTTCATTAGGCGTGAAATGGTCCAGGATGCTTGTTAAACCTGATTCAGGGCAGGAATCTGCACTTTTAATACCCTCTCTAGTCCTTCCTTGCCCCAGAAATCGTGATGCGGGGTGTCTGGCCTTTCCTGAAGAAGAAAAAACAAAAGGCTGGCAGAGCAACAAAGTTCTCATAATAATGGGGTTGTTACTGAACAACAGAGTTCCATGAGGCTATGGAACTCTGTTATGAAACAGTAACAAAAATTAGGAATACCAGCTGTTTCTGCCCGTGACTCCTCAGTGACCACCAGAGTTAGTGGGCAATATCCTCTTCGTCACCCACAGTTCCAACTGTAACTCTCTGTTGCAAGGGCAGCATTCCTGATAGTGGAGGAATGGGAAGATGTGTGGTATTTGATTAGCTTAGTTTCCCTACTCAAAAGATTGGCATTAAAATTACCTTTGTAATATGTTGCCATATATTTAAGCCTGAAAATTATATATGATTTGGATATCTTAATGGGGAAATGGCTGCTCTCCTATTATTGCAAATGTTGCAAACTTAGATTTTTTAAAAGTAATAGATTGTATTTATGCTTAAATAGGTAATTGTACAGATAATTCCAAAGTTAAAAGAAATAAATCATATAGGTGCATGGTAATTTTGCACCCTATTTTGATTTCTTAGTCTTCCACTTGGTCTCTCTGAATAACCATTTGTACCACTTTAGAGATATGTAGTTATCTATGGTTGTATACCACACACACTTCTTTGCACCCATTTTTAAAATTTGTGGGTTTTTTCTAATGATATATCTTGGTGAGGGTCTGTGTACACACATTTATCTACCTTCTCTTCTTGCACAGTAGTCTATGCATGGACCATAAATTATTTTACCAGTCTCCTATTGATGAACATTTGAGTTGTCTTCAGTCTTTTACTCCATTAAGCAATATAATAAATATCTTTTCACATACATCTTTGTACACTGTGGAAATAAAGACCAACCAAATGAGAAAAGCAAAAGCTAGATATTCAAAGCTTGTTCTAGTAAGGAATCAGCTGCTGTCACTTGGTTTGGCAGAGTATCAAAGGCTGGCAGAGGAAAAAGGAAGCTTTACAGCAGAGAAAAGTGAAGGCTTTAGGTATAAAGGCTGACTGAAGGCTGTTGGCCTGGAAATGCTATAGGTGGGCTAATTAGAAGTAGGACATCCTATGGGATTTGTTAGGAGTGCATATTTAGCTTTCTTTGGTTCATCCTAAGTTGGCAGCAGGGACTGAAAAATAGAGAAACTGTCAGTTATTAATCAGTAACTGGTCCTTTGGGGCTGATTGCTACAGAGTTATTGTTTACCTTCCTGGATTGTTACTAGAGATAGCAGTCTGGCTTCTTGCAAGTCTGACTTATAACATGTTATTTATTATAGATGAGGCGGGTAATTGCCTGGGCAGGTTACTGCAACTTGTAAGTCAGAGCTGCATTTTTATATGTGGTCCAACCATTGTCCATTTGTATATTCAGTCTCTCAACACATATGTGAATATATTTGTATATATTTAATATGATAATATACTTACTATAAATAAAGTAGTTTAGAAATAAATTCCTAAAAGTTGAATTGTTGAGTCAAAGATTTATGACATTTAATTTATGTATGTCTTGACCAATTACAAAGTTTGATAAATTTACAATCCTCATATTCTTCTGGGGATATAACAAGATGCATTACCAAATTTTTTAATCTTTGCCTGTCTGATGGATAAAAAATCATATTTTAGTGTAGTTTAATTTGTACATTAGGTTGAGAATGGATTTTCATGTGCTAAATAATGTTTTTTCTTCTTTGTGAATTATTTATTCATGTCTGTGTTATTAGCATATTTTAAAATGCTCCCAGACCAGGGAAGTTATGGATAACAGAGTAAGTCTCTGGAGTTATTACCTTAAAAAAATTCAACTTGGAATCAGGCCAGGGAATATCTAAAATATTGGGGAATAGAATAGATTATTAGAGAAGTGAAAAGACTTCTTTTTAAACACCTCTAACTAGCATCTATCTTTTTCTCTTACAGAGGACTAATAATAGAGGGACTAAAGGTATCAGTGATAGAGGCAGAGTTTTAACCTGGAATCCTAATTCATTTTCATTTTCATTTTCTATGTGGGTCTTGAGATACTCAACTATGACATAATAAATAGAATTATCACTGTTATTGGTGTATAGGAATGCCTGTGATTTTTGCAAATTGATTTTGTATCCTGAGAATTTGCTAAAGTTGCTTATCAGCTTGAGATTTTGAGCTGAGATGATGGGGTCTTCTAAATATACAATCATGTCATCTGCAAATAGAGACAATTTGACTTCCTCTTTTCCTGACTGAATGCCCTCTATTTCTTTTTCTTTGTTGATTGCCCTGGTCAGAACTTCCAATACTATGTTGAATAGGAGTGGTGAGTGAGAGAGGGTATCCTTGTCTTGTGACAGTTTTCAAAGGGAATGCTTCAGTTTTTGCCCATTCATTATTATATTGTCTGTGGGTTTGTCATAAATAGCTCTTATTATTTTGAGATATGTTCCATTGATAACTAGTTTACTGAGAGTTTTTAGCATAAAGGGCTGTTGCATTTTGTCAAAGGCCTTCTCCGCCTCTATTGAAATAATCATGTGGTTTTTGTCTTTGGTTCTGTTTACGTGACAGATTATGTTTGTAGATTTGTGTGTGTGTGTGTGTGTTGAACCAGCCTTGCATCCCTGGAATGAAGCCCACTTCATATTAATGGATAAGCTTTTGGATGTGCTGTTGGATTCTGTTTGCCAGTACTTTATTGAGGATTTTCACATCAACGTTCATCATGGATATTGGCCTGAAATTTTCTTTTTTAGTTGTGTCTCTGCCAGGTTTGGTTGTCAGGACGATGATGGTCCAATAAAATGAGTTAAGGAGAATTCCTGCTTTTTATATTGTTTGGAATAGTTTCAGAAGGAATGGTACCAGCTCCTCTCTGTACCTCTGATAACATTCAGCTGTGAACCTGTCTGGTCCTGGACTTTTTTGGTTCATAGGCTATTAATTGCTGCCACAACTTTAGACCTTGTTATTGGTCTATTCAGGGATTCCACTTCTGCCTGATTTAGTCTTGGGAGGGTGTAAGTGTCCAGGAATGTGTCTATTTCTACTAGATTTACTGGTTTATGTGCATAGAGGTGTTTGTAGTAGTCTCTGATCAATGATAGACTGGATAAAGAATATGTGGCACATATGCACCATGGAATACTATGCAATCATAAAAATCAATGAGTTCATGTCCTTTGCAGGGATATGGATGAATCTGGAAACCATCATTCTCAGCAAACTGACACAAGAACAGAAAACCAAACACCACATGTTCTCACTCATAAGTAGGTGTTGAACAATGAGAACACATGGACACAATGAGGGGAACATCACACACTGGGGCTGGTGGGGGCTAGGTGAGGGATAGCAGGGGGTAGAGGGGATTGGGGAGGGATAACATTAGGAGAAATACCTAATGTAGATGATGGGGGATGGATGCAGCAAACCACCATGGCACGTGTATTCCAATGTAACAAACCTGCATGATCCGCACATGTACCCCAGAACTTAAAGAATAATTGAAAAAAAAAAAAAAGAATAGTGCTACAATAAATGTGGGAATACAGAAAGAAAAAAGAATCACTATCACCAGTTTTGTTTTTAATGTTTCCAACTCTCAGCAGACTTGAACTGTTCAACTAATTCCAAAGTAAGTGGGTTTTACACACACCCAGATACTCAAAGAATCACCCATGGGTGCTAACATAGATGCATTGATAAAAAAAAATATAAAATCATATGAGGGATATCAGGAGAAATATCTAATGTAGATGATGGGGGGCTAGATGCAGCAAACCACCATGGCACATGTATACCTATGTAACAAACCTGCACGATCTGCACATGTTCCCCAGAACTTTAAGTATAAAAAAAAAAGAAATAGAATTATTACCTCTCTGAGCAATCTAAAAAAAAAGCAATAATAAAACAATGAATATTATCTTAGATACTTCTTCCATACAATGTAATCTCAAATAATCCTGATCAAGTATGTGTTTGCATTTAGAAGATGTTTCTGTCTTCATAAAGTTGTATACGTTCGTGTGTATAACTGAGGCCAAATAGGGTTCACTAATTAAGTTCCTACTGAGTTTGGTAGCTTCTTTCTGCATCAATTCCATTTGTCCTATACCAGAGACAATATCTCTGCCACTACACTAGATTTTTAGAAAGAAATGAGACCTTATCCTCACCCGTTCAAGTCAATGTAATTATTAAGATAGGAATTAACAGTATTTTCTCGTGGGTTTTATACCTTCTCCTCAACTCTGTTTTGATATTTCTGAATATTTTCTTTTCAGAAAAACATTGGTTTTAATATCTCCAGTTTGATAAAGCAACATACATGTAAGCCAGAAGTAAATCACAAATCATTCATCTGTAAGTTTACACCACAATCTTTGATATTTGAAGAAAGGTTACACATACACATATACACACACACACACACACACACACACACACACAATCAAATGTCTTTCCCAGAAAATGTTAAAAAATAATTTACCCAGTCTGGGAAAGTTGGCTTTCATGGGCATAATGAAAGATGGAATTGCTTTGATGTCATTCTGAATCCAAATGGCCCTTTAATCTAAGCCTCTCTGTCATCTCCATTAATGTGTTTATAATAAATACGGTAATTTATGTGGATAAATTTTCTCATTATTTCTTTCTTTCCTTTTCACCATACCATTTGAAAATTTCTATCCTTCTTTTATTGTTAATTTACTCTAAAAGTGACTGAATCTGGTTATACGAAGGTTGAATTGCTCTCCTTCTGAAAAAACAAAGCACACATCCTCTGATACTGATGTATTCACTATTTATATTTTTTTCTTAGTGTTTCTGATTTTGAGAGAAAGAACTATCATTCTCCTAAAATCTCATAATAGTAATAGATTAATATATTGAAAGGTTTGCATTACTGTAGTCAAGGTTTTTTACAGCGAAAATGCCTATATTAGTTCTCCTTTAATGTTTATTTTAGAGGACATGATTGGAGACTTATAATGTGCCACACATTGTTGTTAGAGGTTTACACATATTAATTTCTTTACTCACAGTAATCTTATTGGTTAGGTAATATTGTTATTCCCATTTTATAGATAATGTCACTGAAACCCAGAGAGACTAAGTTACCTGTCCAAGCCCATAAGCAAATAGGGGATTAGGATTAAATTAAAATCCACAGACTGGTTCTTGACAACCACTCTACTCTACTTCTTGAATTACCCATTCCTTCTTATGAAAATGCAGTTTGATTTGATGAATACTTCTTATCTAGACCTCAGAGGTAAGGCAAGTTAAATACTATCTACTGAATATTGAATCTGGGCTCAGTATTATTGTACTATTACCTTATTCTATTGGCTACAATAAATACTCCAAAAGTACATCAGCTAAGAAGCTGTGAATCTCATTTCTCTCCTACATAATTTATCTCTTCATATGTTTAACCATTACAATTATGACCAAATATTATGTTGATAGAGTGAGTTTTCTCTTTTCCCATCTCAGCCCTACCCTTTCCAAAGATAGCCCATTTTTAAGCTCCAATTCTTTTATTAATTTAATATTAATAATGCATGCTTATTATGATTTTTATGTATCAATAATAAAATGAAGATGATATCAAGGTTAGATTTGTTTAATATTTTACTATTTTTCTATGTATATTATATTCATTTGGTCTTCTTACAAAAGAAGACCTCTCCTATGGTCCCAGTTATTTTCTTGATCATTTTATGAGTGAAGGAGCTGAGAAACAAAGAGAAAAGTGATGTGCCCCAAACTAATATTTGGCTAAGTATAGATTTGCACTGGGTACCCTTATAGCTAGTTCTGGACCATTTCCACAAAAGCATTACTTGGCTGGAGTAAAACTGTAAACCCAATTGTATTAGGCACCAAGCAGATCCAGATAGAATTCTCCTGTTCCAGAATTTCATCTTTATGATGATTGTGGAGCTCTTAGGTGACTTTACAAAATAAGAAACTTCTAAAAACTGACAATAGATAGGATCATTTCATATGAGGATAAAGAATTAAAGGATAGCTTAAAAAGGTAATTTATAATCATGAAGGTTTTTATATGGGGGAAAAATAATTGCATTTAAAGCTTCCCTAGTAAAGAAAACTACCTGCTTTAGAAGCTATTAAGTGCTAGACTGTTGGTTTGAAATCTTCGTGGGACAGAGAGGTAGATCAGGAAGGACATGGACTTTGGAGCTGGGCACCCAGGATTGCATTGCCAGATCACGGAGAAAGTAGCAACTTGTCTCATCCTCCACTTTCTCATTGGTCAAATAGAAATATTAATACTTACTTAGAAGTTACTGAGTGGGGGTGAGGCGAGAGGATATCTTTAGCATAGTGTCTAGAATGTTACAAGTGCCTAGTGATTCTTGGCTCAGGTTCTCCTCTTGGGTATTTTGAAGACTGGAAAGCTAGGCAATATTGAGATTATTAATAAAGATTTCAAGTCAAGCCGCCAAGAACACGAGTCACAGGCCCCAAAGCTTTCTGAGTTAACAGGATTTCTTTAATTAAAGATTTCTAGTAATATGGTGATTAGGGGGATGGGAGCTGTGGCAGATTCTGTGACATAATTTTGTTGAAAATGCAAATTAGTTTTCCTGTCATTTGCTAGCAAGCCCACTGTTTATAATAACTGTTCATAATGAATCAGGCTGATACTTTGTTCATATATTTTCCCTCAAGACTCTAATAACTCTACCTCTGTTTTATGGTTACATGTTGTGGAATGAGACTCTGGTGGAAATACAATCCCATTTTATAGCCTTTGTAGAGATTAGAGGCAGAAAAGCAAAGCAAAGGAAGCCAGTTAGTGGGCAGAAAGGGTTCCAACACAGAAAAGTATGTTCTTCAAGCCAGGCCTGGAGGGTATATGAGGAAGATAAAGGGTGGTCCAGAAAGCCTCCATCAGTGAAGTAGTTGAACAGAATTAAAAATATAGCAGACTGTTGGACTGGGTTAAGAGGAAACCCTGAGTGACCTGAACTAAGTGAGTTCTGACAATTGAGCAAATACTTACTAATACCTACTATGTCCCAGACCCTTGATAGCATTAGAGCTGCACCATCCAATATGGTAGTCATTAACAACATGTGCATATTGGAATTTAAATTACTTAAAATTAAATAAAATTAAAAACTCAATTCCTCAGTCACTCTAACTACCTCTCAAGTTCTCAGGCCACAAAACGTGTGTGGTAACTACTATGTTAGATGGCATAGAAGAGCATTTTTTAAATACAGAAAGTTCTGTTGGACAACGGTGTCCTATTTATGCCTTGGAAGGCAGAGGAACACGTAAAGAAGGATGTAAGTTGGTGGGGCTGTGACAGAAGTATGTCCGCACACTGTTGCGGGAACTGGGGATAGGGTGATGAAGCCTGAAAGAGACAGTGGTCGAATATAGTAGGATGAAGGAAGAACAGCTTTTTGAAAAGGCTAAGTAGAGGGCGAAACATGATCAGAGTCTTAAAGGTTAAGTTTTTTATCCTCAGGTAGAAAAGGTTGGATAAAGGTATTATAAGTAAAAGTAGAAGTGCAGACCAGGAAGGGAGATGCAGCATGGAGCATTGAGAGAGACGCCCCTGTTGTAGCCTGGCTGGAGTGTGCTGCCAGAGCTAAGCCCCATGAGGCAGGTGGGCCAGGTTGGGGGGTTTGGGCGCCACACCAGGGGTCAAGACTTTGTCTTCTGGGCTGTGAGAAATCAGTGAATGATTTTAAATGGTGAATGAATTTTGTGATCAGATTGTTGTGAATGGGAATGGAAAAAGCTTGGAGTTTGTTTCTAATGGGATGCTGTTTTAAATACTGCATATTTCACTGTGTCTTCACTCAGATTATTGAACTCCTTTGAGTTTTCATTTTCTCATCTATAAAATGAGATTTATCTCCATCTCATAGAAATAATATGAGGATAAAATAAAATAATGTAGGTAAAGCAGCCAGTACAGTTCCTGGCACATAGTAGGTGGACAAAACATCTTAGATTCTTTCCTTTTGATCTTACTGTGGCAAGGGAAACAAAGTGAGTGAAATCCATCTCTACCCTTGGAGAGCTTAATGTAGGGAGTGGGCCTGTGTGGATGAGTAAAACGAGGATATAAGTAACTATGTCCACATCCTCCATACACCCAAAACATACACACATACATACACACACACACACACACACACACACACACACACACACATCATTTCTTCTGCCCAAGGAGATAGTCTAAGCTATGATCCAGGGGGCTGGCATCAACTAACCTGTGGGAGGGTTTGCTCATGGTTCGTTTTCAATGAAGGAATGAGCGTTTAAAAGCAGAGAATTGATGGAACCATGGAGAAGATGATGTTGCCACAGGGCAGGAAGGAAAAGATGGTCTCCAGTATGGTCACGACGTAGAAAGAGATGGGGCCTATAGGAAACCCCCAGCCTCCTCCGCTCCAACAGGCTGCCCTGGGACTCCCTGGTTGGGAGGCACTATAAGGAGAGGACACAGTGGGATAGGGTTCAGAGTGAGGGCATGAGGAGTAAGTCTAAGATATGGAGCACTGGCTGTGGAGTTCATTAGATTTCTTATTTATCAATACAAAAAGCCATCCGTATTCAGATTTTATACCAAATCCTGCTTCTTTTCTATAGCCATCATCTCCCTTCCATTTTTAGTTTCCAACATTTCCTATTTTCTGTTTACAATTGAAAACTATATGTAGTACACTGGAAGTCTAGTTCTCATTGTAAATCTATAGCAGTGTTTCCCAACTGAAAACTCTCAACTAGAACATGCAAGTGTAAATGAAAGTGAAAGGCACAGCACCCTCAGTATTTTTTTTTCTTCAAAAACAAGCTTTGGCTTAAGTTCTTTTAAGTCAGAGTGATGACGATGGTTATGTCTTATTGATCTAAAGCTCCAAGTAGCATTTATCTCCTGTTAATAAAACACTGGAAAGATAATTGTCAATATGTGCAGTTCGATGCATCATCTTTAAAATACCTGGTCCATTGAGGATGAGTTAAGAATGACATTAGGAGGTGAACACACATTTCATCACTGGCCCCTATCAGGACTATTGCAATATGTGGAAGAGTAAAACCAACCACATCACCTTTTCTTTAAGATTGTCAAGAGGCAGTCACAATCATAAACATTTTCTCTTGATTTTTAAAGTAGACATCAAAGTATGTATAGGTCAGTAATTCCTTTTCCTATTTTCACGTGTTCCTTAGAAATTGTGAATTGGAGAGATGGCATCTTGTAAGACTGCACACTAGTCTGGCAATCATTTGTCATGAGAAATGTATTAAGAATGACAGGGGACTTTAAGGTCCATAAAAAATATGAGGCCTGTTGTAGTCCTAGAATCCCAGAGCTAAATTTTCTTCAGCCCAAATTAGTATTTTGTTTCTGTTTCTTCTTTTGATGCAGTTAAGGTCTTCTAATAAATATTCAGCTTAGAACATTCCACTTAAAATTTTTAATCTTTGTAGATTTATAGTATTGCGATTCCACTGTCAAAATGACAGATACTGATACGTATTTTACAGTAATCTTATATGATTATTTTTCAGTGCACTGTATCAATCAATGCCCTGACAGGTCATAAAATGTTACAGCTCATAAAGAACCGGTAAATACTCAATTTTCAAGGTACAGCCACAGAACTATAAATTAAATTGATTACATAACTATAAAATAATTAGTGCAGTGTTTCCAGACAACTTTTTAAAAGAACTTCCCTGCCACAGATCATTGTTTGAAAAGGAACTGGTCCCCATTAAGTGTGTCCAGTTTTATACACTGTGTTTGAGTTTTTTCTCGTTTACTTTACATCCCAGTTGCTCCTCTCTACTTCCTTCTTCAGGATGAGCTTGTTCCCTTTTTGTGCTTCAAGTACCTCCTATATGTAGGAGTTTCTAATTTATATCTCCTCCCCAGACGTCTCTTCCAACACATAGATTCAATGCCTCCATACCTCTTAAGTATGTCTTGGATGGGATTTTCCCACAAGCAGACCTTGAGACAAGGGTTTAAGTGCAAGTACTTATTTGGGAAAGTGTCCCAGAGGCCCTAGTAGGGGGTGAGGAAGTGATATAGGAATCAAGAGTTCATCATGAGGCGGATTTCCACTGGGGGGCCACTGAAGTTCAATCCTGACGGGGAACTCTGGGAGATAGGACACAAGACACCTTAGGATTAATCTCCCCCAGAGGGATTTTTCCAGAGGGCCTGGAGCTGGGACATTTATCCTCTAGCTCCATCTTGTCATTGCCTGAAAGCAGCTTTTGCAGATGTTAAATGGTCACTCTTTCCTTCTTTGTCGCTCCCATAAGAAGGAGCAAAAGCCCTCAGGTGGAAAGTCACAGGCGTACAGACTGACAAGGTGAGGCCAAAGGGATGTAAGTGAGGACAGGGCACTGCAGTGTCTGAGAGTGACGTTTCCACCTGAGTGTGCACAGATTCATCAAGCTCTGTATATCCAACCCTAGCTCCCTAAACTTGCCTTTCTACACCCTGGGGAATGTGCTACAAGGTACTCCTTGATCCAGGGAGGAACCCCTCTCCATCCCCCTGCTTCCTCTCAGAGATCAAATACTGTCAATTTCATCACTTCAAAGATCCTTACTCTGTTCCCTTTTTTCTCTCACCACACCGAAAATCCAGTATTTTCCCCAAACTTCTCTGCATTAGCCTCTTGACTGTCTCTCTGCCTTGAGTCACACCAACCTATAATCTTTCCTATAGCCAGAGTGAAGATTCCAAACTGAGAATCTGACCGTGTTTATTCTCTGCTTAAAGTCATTAATGATAGTGCAGGGTACTGCATGTGAGACCCTTCATGGTTTCATCTCATCCCTTGTCACTATTCCTGCCTCACCATATATTGTGCATGCCACCCTGGTAGATCTTATGATCTACCCAGTCCTGGCTCTTCACCATAGCTCAGGTGTCACTTCCTGAGGGTGTCCTTTCCTGACTCCTCACTTTCCCCTTACCGAGCTGTGCAGCTGCCCCAGCTGTGGCTTTGCTTGTTCACATTTCTTAGCATACCACAGTGTTATTGCCTCGTTTGACTCTCTCTTGAACTCAGCTGTAAGTTCTTTGCAGGCGGTGAGTCTATAATAATCTCACATTTTTAGCACCTAGCACAATATCTGTTCATAATAGGTGCTCAAATAGTTGCTGAATTAATTTGTCTATATGATCCTCTTTAATCCTTAAAGCAGTCCTATAAGGTAAGTATTACTGTCTTTACAGGCAAAAATTTTGAGGTCAGGTAGGCTAAACATCTTGCTCAGCATCACAGACCTAATAAATGATCAAATCAGGATTTGAATTCAAATCTGTCTCCCAAGTCTATATTCTTTCCATTAAATCATGTTAACTTTTATATTGTAGTGCTCTGAATACTTCTATTTGCCTCTTTATGAAATTAAATAGCCTTAATTTTTTTTTTTTTTAAGAAATAAATGTGTTCACAGGTGGAGTCTAGAAATGCAATGAATATTCAGTCCCTAGGAATATGAGCCCTGCAAGGTTTGGTGTAGACATTGCTGAGAAGAGCCTATGACTTTGTAGTGGAATTTTTATGCTTTGGGTCAGATCATGGAAGTGAATATCCATGGTTAGTTTGTGATGCATCTAAGCTGTGGGATTTCAATAAGCATCCATCAGTTTGACAGTCAAAAGGATATATATATGCCCTGGGGGTGGGCAGGGGGAAGTGATTTGGAACTATAAGCAGTAAATTTTCATACATCACTGATTGTGACACTGAAATGATTATCCATCAATTACAAAGCAGTTAAGTGGACATGTTTCTGGGATTTTACTGCACTATTTATGAATCCAGCTCTCCTGGAAGAGCTGCTCCTGCACCACAGTCCATGCTGGACAGTCTGCATCAGTTACAGTGCATGTTGGAGACACAGAGAGCTTATTGGCTTTAGAAACAAATAAAAGGTAAAAAAGAGATAATACTGGAAGAATGTTACTTTTTTAAATTTTTTTTTAATTTTTATTTCATTTTAGGTATTGGGGTACATGTGCAGAACATGCAAGATAGTTGCATAGGTACACACATGGCAGTGTGTTTTGCTGCCTTCCTCCCCTTCACCCACATTTGGCATTTCTCCCCAGGCTACTTTTGAAATAAATCATGTACCTGGGAAATTATAAGGAAACACTTCCCCCAAGTAAAATCTCAGCCTAACAAGATGGGGTTTTTTTGTTTTTGATGTCTTGTAACTTAAAATACCAATTTACTTATTTACAAAAGTTATTAAGTTGTTTACAAATTCAAAGTTACAAAGTACGTTTCTTTACATCCATGTCAGTTCTGGTTCCATTGGATCCCTGATGCAAATTACTTGAATTGTAAAATTCAAATAAGAATTTAGGGGAAAGATAAATGACAAAATAAGTGTGAGACACTTAGTGTAGTATCTGGGATATAGTAAATAGTCAATAAATGTTTGCTATAATTATTATTCATATTATAAGAAATAATGAGATATTGTTCTTCTGTTATTCTGATATTAATCAGTGTTCAGCTATTAGCAATTTCACACACATACAGAAACACACACACACACCCCACTGACTTCCTATGAGACTGAAATTAAAATTCATGATTTATCAGATACTCAGAATACCATCCTCAATGAACACAGCAGACACAAATGACAAGTAGAAGATACCAAAGACTATTCTTATGCAAATGTACCTTCTTACAATACTTGTATTTGCTTGAAGTTAGCCTTTAGTTTAAATCTTTGCATTAGTCTGCTATCAACAAGATATGATAGGATTCTTTCTGTTAACCAGCTCTATTTGTGAAAATAATTCATATTAAATTGGAGACAAGAAGTACTAACATTCATGTGATTTTTCAAATACACATTAGAATTTAGGAGGTGATTAATCTTTAGTCCTAATGGGCTGGACCTGTAGTTCAAATATTTAATTCTAAGTTCTAAGAATGAACAATATCCTCCTGGTTAAGCCACAAAGTTAAAAAAAAAGAATAAAATGAATAAAATAGAAAAGAATAAAAATAGAATAAAATCGAAAAGAAAGCAAGCAATAACACATACCTACCACTTTTAAAACACATAGCTCAATATCTTAGTCAAATATATTGCCAAAGATCATGTAATGTGGGGAAAAGAAAAACAAAACAATATTACATACCCCTAAACATGTAAAGCTGTAAGAGAATATATTATTAGAGAATCACCTTTATCAAGTAAAAATATTGCTTGATAACATCTGCTCCTTCTAAATTGGCCTGACAGATCATCTGAAAGTGTATGACCAGTTGATTTTTGCATGTCAACTCATGATACAGGGGAGAGGCAATGAAGATAATCTATAGAGATTTTCTGTAAGAGACAATTATGTATTTGGTTTGATATACACACCATAGGCCTTCAGGCTTGCTCCCATATCAGTGCTGGAAAATGCTGCCCTGTCTTTTTTATTAAAAAAAAAAAAAAAAAAACCTGGTGATTTTTAAAAAATTAGATGCTGTGTTACTACTATTATTTTGGTATACACTTCTTTGAGTTTTGACACATGCATAGATTCAGGTAACCGCCACCATAACAAGTATATAGAACAATTCCATACACTCTCCAAAATTCCCTCTTGCTGCCTCTCGTAATCAAATCATCCCCAGACCTAATGCCTTCTCTGAATAGACATATAAATGAAATTATTCAGCATGTAAGTTTTTGAGACTGGCTTGTTTCACTTAGAATAATGCTTTTGAGAATCATTCACACTATTACATACATCAATTTTTTGTGCCTTTATATTGTATTCCATTGTATGGTTTGCCATACAATTTCAGTAGATTTGTTAATCTATTCTTCCATTTAAGGATATTTTAGTTTGTTTCCAGCATTTCACTACATGTATAGACATTCATATACAGGTTTTTGTGTAGACATATATTTTGTTTTGTTTTGTTTCAAGACAGAGTATTGCTGTGTCACCCAGGCTGAAGTGCAGTAGTAGCGCAATCTCGGCACACTACAACCTCCGCCTCCCAGGTTCAATCACTTCTTCTGCCTCAGTCTTCCGAGTAGATGGGGTTACAAGTGTGTGTCACCATGCCTGGATTTTTAGTAGAGACAAGGCTTTGTAGTGTTGGCGAGGCTGGTCTCAAACTCCTGACCTTAAGTGATCCGCCCACCTTGTCCTCCCAAATGTTTTCATTTCTAAATAACTAAGTTATTTACCCTTGGGGCACTCTGGAAACTGCCAAACCATTTTCCAGAGTGATTGGACCATGTACTCCCACCACAGCAAATGAGAGATCTAGCTCTGCTACATCCCTGTCAGCACTTGGCATGACCAGTCTCTTTTAGTTTAGTCATTCTACATGTCTTCTAATCATGTTTCTGTCCTCTGTACCATTAGGGACCACCAGTGGCAACTTTCCACACAAATTGTTCCACCAAGAAAGCTTGGAACACATTCTCCAATTTATAATATTAGCCTTGTTTCAATCCAAAAACTGTGTGGGACTATGAGATACTCCTAAAAACTATCAAGTATTGCAGAATCATTATCATCTTCATTGGAAGACATCCAGAATAGTTCTCATTGTTAGTAATTAAGCCCCCCTGCTACTGTTTAAATGAGCTTTCACTTTGGTTTACCATGGGTCTTCCTGAAAAGTATCTAAGAATACTCAATAAAACTTTACGTGTCCTTTAATCTTACCTTCAGTATCACCCATAATGAAGCAAGAGCATGATTCCTTCCTTTCTAGCAACCTTGCATTCAATGAATATTTGCTGAATTCTCTTTGTGCCAGGAAATTTTCTAGATGCTAGGGATATAGCAATGAGCGAAACAGACACAAATGCTTGACTTTACAATCCTAAAAATTTGGGCGTGGATCAGGTAATAGAAAATAAATAATTGAAATAGGTAATATTTCAAATGCAAAGTGTTATAAACAATAATGCAGGGAAAGAGATTGCAACCTTAAATAGTAGGGACAGGGAAAGCTTCAGTGAGAAGGTGATGCTTGAGTAAAAGGTGATGACAAACCCTGCAGAAACCTCTGTAACTGGCAGGCAGAGGAAACAAGTGTACAGGCTTTGATATAGGACCATCTATATCATGAGTGAAGAGCAGTAAAGCGCCAGGTTGGCTGGTGGAGAGAGTGAATAAGAACATAGTGTAAGATGAGGTTAGGACCATCTTGTATAGGACCTTATAAGTCACTTTAATGATATCAGATTGTGTTCTAGACAGGAAACCATTGGAAGGCCCTGAGAAGAGAAGTGATGTGATAGGATGTACTCTGTCTTCTATGCAGTGCATAGACTTGGGGCCGAGGGTAGAGAGATGCAGAAAGACTAGTTTAGAGACTATTGTAGTAATCCAAGAAAGAGATAATGGTGGCTTGAATCAGGCTGGTACCCTGTGGAAATGTAAAACCAACCAACCTGAATGAATACCTTTCATGTGAATGTTCTGATAATATACTGGATGATACGGTTGTTTTTAAGACCTTATTTTCCACATGCTAGAATATTGCCAATGTTTGTATTTCACCAAATACAAAAGGCTGTGCTTGAAGAATTTATGTCATACATACTGAAATTCTAAGCGAAAGAAGCTATGTCACTAATGGAATCTTGAATTCACATGCTCTGGAAAATAGGATATCTATAGCTTATAACTGAGGAAGAAACCTAAAATGCAATGCCTCAGTCAGATGACACAATCCATTACCATTACTGAGGACATTTCTCCCAACATTTTGTGGCCAATAATATATTCATAGGTTCCATGGCCATTCACAACAGACTGATGAAACAGCCAAATGAAGCATCTCCAGGTTTCCATCTGTTTTGTACATGGCTATTCCATCAAAGAATGACTATATTATGAGTCCCTTTCAGCAGCGACAGAGGCCTCTAACATGTTTAAATGGTGAAACTGTCTTTGCCAAGCATAATATCATTAGAAGAAAAAAATCTTGGTGTTATTTACTCAGATGGCAGCACTGTGATGCTTGATCACACATCTGATTTTTGCTATTTTTGGTAAATAAAGAAACTCCTTGTTTTCACATCAGCAAGCACTCGTGTTAGTCTCTCCCAGCAGGCTTGAAAGAAATCTTGTCCAAAGTCACAAGAATCACTTCAGAACCACTTTTTATAAGGAGTTTCATTAAGAAGTGGAAACAAAATGTGAAGGTTTTCTCCTTACATGGAAGATCTCTGGTTTTCTACCAAACATCCTGAAACATAAAACTGCATTTCAGTCAGCAGCTTCAGTTAAGAACAAAGTTTACTTTGGTAATAGTTTGATAGAGAGACATACATTCATGCATTTACTTATTTACCAGATGTTTAAAGTCCATGGTAGTCAGAATTAGGGTACACAACAGTTTTTCGGGGAATATGAGGGCATGTTGGAATTTAATGGATAAAAATTCTTAAAATTTCAGCTTCCTGTTAAACTTTTCTCTAGAACTAATCTGCCTGAAAATGTATTTCTCCTTTTTCACTTCTTTCATAACTGCCCTTGTCCACTGAAAAGAAGATATAGTTCTCATCCATGCAAAATTTAATGTGCTGCATTTCCCAAGGTGCAAAAATGTCTAAGATATAAAAGATGATGCTGATTCTGAGAAAGGCAGTGATTCTAATAACCAGGAAACAAATTATTTTGTAAGTCAGATAGTTTTCAATTATTTGCTTATAATAAAATTGAAGAGGACCTAATCAACTCTTAGTTGACAAATCATTAAATATACTGTTTGATGACAGACAATGATTTTAAGAAGATAACTTGGAAGGATTTTAGAGACTTGAACAACATTACTGTTCAACTTCATCTACATATATATATAAATAAGTTTTCTCGGGTTTATTAAAATTGGTGAATAAGAATAGAATAGATGGAAAACCCTCTCTCATTTTAAGATGTAATACTCATTCAAAGATAGATGAACTAAGAGAAAAATGATGCAATTTATCTCATTAAATTATGCAATTCCAATAAAAATAATTTTCTCTAATTATCAAAATTTGTAGTGAATTTATGTTGTTTCAAGAATCAATTTTATGTAGTATCTGTAATTATAATGATTATTAAAACTAGAAGAAATTTTAAATACTGAAAGTTGCTAAGAAGGCATAAGAAATGAATCCTAAAAATGCATTCACATTTTATATAGAGAAAATTGAGTAATCAAAAGACTTTTATGCATAAAATTTACAATAAATTCTGATAGAATTCTATAAAACAAAATGTCAAATTTCTCATATGTCCACCTTTATTCTAAATCTTTCAGCATTTTTATTCAGTTGTCTTTGGCTCTCTCTTCAAGACCATCCTGGAGTCTGTTTCTATTGATTATTTTCTCTCTTGATCATGAGTCATTTTTTTCCTTTCTCTTCTGTGTGCATTATAATTTTGGGGGGGAAGAATGTTTTGTGTAAGAGATTTGTAGAAACTGAAGAAAATAAAATTTCTTCCAAAAAGTAAAACATTCCTTTTTCTATCAACTTCTAGAGTGGAAACCTAAGTCAATCTGAACCATATTTGAATACCCAGTGCTTTTTTGCACTGGTGGTTTTATTTGGTTCACCAGTGTTTTCAAATATTTTGAGGATATGATCAACTTTTCTTTCAACAGAGCCTGGTATCAGAGCACTGGAAAGATTCCAGAAACTTCCCAGAGTTTTAGAGTTCGGCTGCCAAATTTTGGAACTGTGGGTGATATCTGCCTGTTTACAGCCCAGCTGGCATGGTTTTGAGTCCCTGGAGAGTTTTCTTTGCTATTTCATCCTGCCCCTTGCTTTCTGCACTTGGGGAGACATCTTTCAGCCTACCAGTCCCTTTCCTAGCTTTTGAAGTGCTGCTGCTTTATTGCCCTATGCTATCTGACTACTTGGAATGCCCTGGAAGGGTTTCTCTTAGCATTTGAAAGCTTAGAGTGCCTCTCTCAGCTCTCCTGCTGTGTGCCCCCCAAAACTCCTCAACTTTTGAAAGGAATTTGACTTCAGGCAAATACCCTAAAGAAAAACTTTTTCTCAGCTTTTCTTCTCTGGTCCCCTTACTTTGGGCAAATGATCTCTCATACTGTGACCTATGTAAGACCTGTAAGTGGAAGTTGACCGGTAGACGCATTGTCACAGGGCTATCAGATTCCTGGGGATGTCATCCATCATGCCAGCTCACACAGGGCTGTTCAATAGTTGCTAGGTGTTTGGCTAGCTTCTTTCTACCCCAATCTGTGGGAGCAGCCATAGATCTCTCCTCTTCCCTAAGGCGTTTGCCACTTTGTGGAGCTTTATCTAGTCATCTTTAAAATGAATCTGGTTTTTTTTTTGTAGCTTATTTTATTATCCATTTATTTATTTTAAATTTTTGCTTGTTAGGGTAGGGGTGATGATCTTTTGCTACTTTCTACATCCAAACCAGAAGTCCTGTTCAAATATGTATTAAAGCTGATGATTGTAGTTATCAAATCATTTGGCATTTAGATTCCATTAGTTTCACATAAAAATGTTATTTCAATTTGATTTTAAGATATTAATATAACACTATATCAAGAATTATATCTTTCAGAACCATTTTAGCTTATGATGAAAATTTATATGTCAACTTAAAAATATGTAAGGGAATATGTAGTTTTTCATTATTCTATTGGGAGTACATGACTGAGCTCAGGAATAATAGTAAAGGTAATCTTTTTATTCTTTCTTGATTAGGGCAGTGTGGGTGACTGGCTTTGCTTTGCTTCAGGCTGTGGGTCTTCTGGGCTCAGCGCCAATCCTTTCTGGCAGGCTGGAGTGGAGGGGTGTGGTTCAAGACCTTGTCAACTTCTCACTAGACAGAAATTGCAGACATTTAGACTAATCTAGAACTCTTTTAAAGAACAGATCTTAGAAGCTAACACATTAATTTTGTAATTTTTATCTTAAAGATGTATAATTTTAAATATCCCTGATTTAGATAAAGCTAAGTTTCAATTGCCAAACCAAATATAATCCATTTTAGAATTCAGAGTTGCTCCTGGGAAAAAGAAATCGTAACAGCAAATTTTGCTTTACTAAGTCAGCAGTGTGAAATATTCTGATCCAAAATAAACACTGTCCAAGATACAGTGCAGGAAATATCTTTACATTTTTAGTATATCACCTATAATACAATATTTACTTAATCTTCTTTTTCTAAAACCAAAGAATTTATTAAATAACATTTATTGCAATCAGATTTTAAAGGTTATAAAACCACTTTTTATTACTCAAAAAAAGAAAGGTAACAACTTGTAGAAAGGTTGCTGACTTTGCCATTTGGTAACTAATGACAGTTTAGCAGAATTACTTAAAGGTAAATTTTGGCTATATTGTTTATTGGTTTTTAGAATGCTTCACATGCTGCCAAATGACTAGCTAGTCCACAGTAGAAAAAGTTATTTTTTTAGTCTTTATTAATTCAAGACATAATTATTTGGGCAGAACATAGAATAAAATTTTTCTCTTTTAAATACCAGTTCTTTAAAATATAAATTAGTTATGTAACTACAATTAATGAAGAACTAAAAACTAGCTTAAATCAAATAGTTTCTTAACCAAAAGCTAAGAAAATCTGAATGAAGTATATACTATAGCTAATAGCAATGTATCCTTACTGGTTAAGAAGTTGTACAAACATATCATACTAATGTCATGCTAATGTCAACAGGAGGAAAACCGGGCATGGGGGTTATGGGAACTCTGTACTGTCTTCACAAATTTTCTATAAATATGGAACTATTCTAAAATAAAAATTTTACTTAAGAAAATGCTAAATTGTAGTGATATAAAGAAATTAGAAGACAAAGCCAAATACCAGGAAAAAAAAAATGTTAAAGAAAGAAAATTGCATTAATACTAAATATTGTGGCACTTGTGGAAACCAATCAATGCTAAAAATAATGTGTGAGTCTCACTGTGATAATTAATATTCAACCTTTGAACATATAGAACTGGGTGTGCTGAAGCAATTGCCCTAGGACTCCCCAGGGCAGAGCCAGGAAGGTTCAAATGTTAGCATTAATGGAAGAGAAGCTCAGGGTTTTTTTTTTCTTGACAGCTTTCTCTCTCTCTCTTTATCTATCTCTCTCTCTCTCTCTCTCTCTCTCTCTCTCTCTCTCTCTCTCCCCCCCCCCCCCATGCGTTTTTGAGGTGCCATCCTCACTGTGGTTTCTGTTCCTGCCTACTGCTTTGGAGTCCTAGATCTCACCCTCACCTTCTTTATTCTTCCTACTGGCACTTCTGGCAAAACGAATCTGTGTTTATTGCTTTGTGCTTCTCAGACAGGAATGCAGACAGGAAAGGGCTAACAGAAGGGCCTGGGCCTGAGGATGTGTCTTGGAACATCCCAGGTTCACTAAGAGAAGGCTGGCTAAGAATGTTTGAGAATTTCTCCAAAACCACTGACAATATGGAATGGATGAAAAACTCCATTAGTTGGCTGGGCGCGGTGGCTCATGCCTGTAATCCCAGCACTTTGGGAGGATGAGGTGTGCAGATCACTTGAGGTCAGGAGTTTGAGACCAGCCTGGCCAATAAGGGGAAAACACTGTCTTTACTAAAAATACAAAAATTAGCTGGGCATGGTGGTATGCAACTGTAGGTAGACCCAGCTACTTGGGAGGCTGAGGCAGGAGAATTGTGCACTCCTGCCTGGGTGAGAGAGTGAGACTCCAAGAAAGGTTTGGGGGAAGGGGTGTGGGTGGGGGCGGGAGGGAAAGACAAGACTCCATTAGTCTCATAAAAAACAATGAGGAATAAACACCCTTTCAGGATTTTCCTTTTTAAGCAATACAATATTCAATGAAAGATTTGGTAGGATTTTGCTGCAGTTGAAATGGCTCCCAGTAGCAATCCTCACTTTCTCTGTCCTATATTTTACTGTTTCTCTTGAGAGAAATCATGACATCCCATTTCTGGTTCATATGGTTTAGGAAAAAAAGGAAAGCATATTGTCAGTCATATAATTGATATACAGTGCTTCTTGACATGCCTATTTTTAATTAAAACACATTTTAATTAAAAAAAGAGAGCAGTTTTAAGAAGAGAAGCTTTCTGCCAGATGGTGATTCCTAATTTACCTCAAATGTGTTGGGAGCCACATGATTCATTTTGGATTAGGTTGAGTTAGTGCATCGTGGAGAATAATAATTTTGTTATGAAAAATAATCACCCACAACACCCCCTTTAGGTGAGGTAAGTAGGTGTGTAGGGGTGTGGTCATTGGCATTAGTGGGTATTTCTTACAGATATTCACCTGGGAGTTAGAATGGGATGAACAAGACTTTGTGTAAAACTTTAATGCATACACTCTCAAAAAAGAAATAGACTAGTGCTTCTTCGTTAATAAATAAAACCTAGGGGATATCAGTTTCAGGCTTGCAAATGCAAAATGACATTTGAGTAGTAGGCCTCAGGGCCAAGAAATACTGCCAAACAGAGGACCACTCACGGTGGCAGTCATGACTTCCAATGAATCAGAGTAGGAGGAATTACATTGTAGCTTCCTTATTTTTTTCTACAGCTTTACATCTCACTGGCTTCATGACCAGACCTAAATTTCTCACAAACTCTGTCCTCCACAAATACATCTGCCCCATATGTTCCACATCTATAGATGATAGTAAGTGTGCATACCATACCATAGTACTGTAGGATGTACACCAGTAAGTATGGTTCTACACTTACAGACTATAGTAGGAGAAAACAATGTGCACCAGAGGGTAGCAGTTGTTCAGAAGAGTTTCTCCGTTTCTCCTGCTTAGAGAAAGCAGAGTGAAACTGACACTTAAGTATTCCAGATCATAATCTCAGCATGTATGTAAACCCAACCTTGATTATCAAAGTCTTACATTTCTGAGAAAAAAAAAAATTAGTATTCCCTCAATGTGTGACTTGGGTAAACTACTTAACCTCTATGAGTTAATTTGCCCAACTGTGGAAAGAAACAATAATACCTGTCTACTGCACTAGTTGTAAAAATGAATGGAATAAGGGCTACTAAAGCATTTTGTAAAGGCCAAAGTGTAAAATACTTGATTAATAGTGAATTCAGCAACATGGTTTTTTAGTTCTACTGGATTTGAACATTCTACAATCTGAGGAAAAAAAAACTGTGGCATTGATGTTTTAAAATACCTTTTCTGACACTGAGGAGAAAGGAGACAAAAGAGAAAATACTCCAGGTTTTTTGGACCTCTCATGAGCCAAAGTGGTCATTTTTAATCAAGCTTTGGGGTCTATAATTTTAATCATTCTCAAGAAGCTCACAATTCCCTTTTTTTTGTCCAGATTCAATTCTTGAGTTATGACTGATGTTGAAATAGCCCTAAAAAGGAGAAAAGGCATTGCCAAGAATAATTGTGCCTTTCAAAAAAAGATGTCATTTTATTCACAATCCTGGTATAAAATACATCCCAATTTGAAAAGAGGAAATTATTCAACGGATTCAGTGAGAAGATTGTGCTTTATGGTGTCTTTTCAGAATGTTTCACTGTTTAAACACTGAGTTTCTGACCATAAGTTTAAGAAATGACAGGCTGGCTGGGTGTAGTGGCTCATGCCTGTAATCCCAGCACTTTGGAAGGCCCAGGCAGGCGGATCATCTGAGGTCAGGAGTTTGAGAGCAGCCTGCCCAACATGGCAAAACCCCATCTCTACTAAACATACAAAAATTTGGCTGGGGGTGGGTGTTGTGGCAGGCACCTGCAATTCCAGCTACTCAGGAGGCTGAGGCAGGAGAATCTGTTGAACCTGGGAGGCAGCAGGGCTTGCAGTGAGACGAGATTGTGCCACTGCACTCTAGCCTGGGTGACAATAGTGAAACTCCATCTCAAAAGAAAAAAAAAAAAGAAAGAAATTACAAGCTTAGCATAAAGTATTGATTTTTATAAGTTTTTGTAATGTAGTGAAATGAATTGATTTGACAAGTTGTAAAAACTTAACAAATTTTAGACTTGATATTCTTTAATAATAATAAAACTTTAATTCTCTTGTAACTCAAACTTATTTGTGACAGACACCTCACGTTTTCCTTCAGTTTTGAATGCAGCAAAGATACCACATACCTGCCATCAGATAATTTATCAATGATGGAAATTAGGGTGAGGAAGTGTAGTAAGAAAGTTAAGTATCTTTAGAAGTCAGATATTTGACAGATGTCATATAAATCTTGAGGTTAGTTAATGTTAATCTTACCAAAACACAGTTGACTTCTAAATATTAAAGCATATTTACACAAAGACTATAAAGACATGGCTCATTACTTTACCAAAATGCAGTTGATATGACCCTGCTGTAATTTATCCATCTAACTCCTACTTTTTATATTAGTTTACTTTGCATTGGCATGATTTCTAAAGTGTTTAGATCTTTTAAATTTGCATTTCAAAGTAGCTATAAAATATGTATTCCATTGCAAGACATTAGCATAAAGCTATTCGATATTATATATTCCGTCGGAAATGCCAGGAAGGATTCCACAACTATTGCATTTCCATCTGGTGGCATCTTCCTACACTGAATATTTGCATAAATATTTCAGCAATAAAGTAAAAATTATGAAACATAAACTCTTTAGGTTATATTCCAAATTGATAACCTCTTCAAAATTTAATAAGCAGAAGAACTATGCAATTGTAAGGAAATTACTATAGTGCTTTCCACCTATTTTGAACTGTCTTGGGGAAATAGTTCTTTCTTCAATACATATTCTACTCATATCTTACCATTTCTGTCCATAAGGAATGAGTATTCAGTGACTGAAAAAATGAATTTCTACTCAATATAGGTATGAATGTTTAAATGGTCTGGCTGAGTTTTCCAGAACATTATTCAGCTTGAATAAAAGAGCTACGTGCTGAGTTAATGACAGGTGACTGTCATAGAATTGGGATATTATAGAGCAAGAATCTTCTATTTTATTTAAATGAATACCATCTTTTTTAGTAGAAAGATAACATTCATCCTCAGAGCTACCATTTTCAAGATTGGTGATGATTGGTATGCTAACCAAATTTCTAGAAGCTCATTGATTCTTTTTTTACCAGTGATATGAGACAGCACCTTTATTTTCACTCATGTTGAGCATGAGATGTTCATAGTTTCAGATATATGTGAGGATAGATATTAGAGAGGTACTTTATATGCTACTTTATTTAATAAGCCAGCTCTGCAAATATTATTATTATACATTAATAGGTAGCTTAGAGTCCCACTATGGATTTGGAACAGGATTTGAATTTGGCTCTGCCTCTTACTAATTCTGTATGCAACTTTCTTAACACCTTTTTAATCCTTTTACACATCTTGGAAGCGTGGTAGCAATCATGCCAATCATTAGAGTTATTCTCTGAATTGAGGAAAATAATGTATGTCAAAAATTCACCCTACTGCCTAAGTAAAGGTTCAGAAAATATAAGGTATTGCTACTAAAATATGTTCTTATTTTTACTATCTTTGCGACTACTCATCTGCCCAAACTTTGCTAAATAACTTCTATCAAATACAGCTCTTATGTGAGACATGAGAGAGAAAGTAACAACTGGAAGTCAGGGCACCTGGACTGTATCTCAGGTTCATCACCTCTAGGATCTTTGGGTCATGATTTGCATGTCTGAATCTCATATTCCTTATATTTAAATAGACGATTAAGCTTGAAGATGTTAGTCAAATTTCCTTCCAGTTCTAACATGGGTAAAAAAAATTCAGAAAATATAAGGTATTGCTACTAAAATCTGTTCTTATTTTTATTATCATTGTGATTACTCATCTGCCCAAACTTTACTAAGTAACTTCTAAATAACTAGAAAACAAATTCTTCCATAGCTAAACAGTGGTATTGGAAGCTTAAACTTTCAAGCTCTATCGAACATTTTAGCCACCTTACCTCTTCAACTCTGTGAGGTGGGTTAGTATTTGGTGAGCACTGGTTCTATCTCTGTAAGTGTGTAAATAATTCTACGAAATACTGCTTAGCTCTCAAGGTGTAAGGAGACTTTCACGTTGCTGAAAAGCCACAGGAATGCTGGGTACATTTCATGGAGGCTCAATAGCTAATATTCATTAAGCACTTTGTACTTAGTTCCTAGATTTTTTTACACATATTATTGTATTTAATATCTGAGTTTAATTTCACAATAACTCTGTAGTTAGAAAACGGAACCCCAGACAAACAAGAAAGTGGAAAAATTAAGGTTAAAAACCCATCTCCTTTTGATCTTAAAACCTACATTCATTTCATCACAATATCTCATATGGCATAGGCTTAATAATTTGTTATTTAAATGAACTCATGAAAATTTTTATGCAAAAATTAAGAGATTGTGTAGTAAAAAGGTTTGTGTTGTAAATATACTAAAATTTGAAATTGAGGTGATAAAGCTTGACAGGCTGAAATCATCAGAAAATGTTTTGATTTTTTTCCCTCTGTTTTAATTAGAAATGGTGATGGCAAAATAGGAATTGGAGTAAACCTGTCTTTTCAATGAACTTGATATTTTTAATATTTATTTTTAAAAAGAGACAGCAAACCACCTGATGCTTTTTAAAATAAATTTTATTGTTTATATTTAAGGTATACAAAATGATGTTACAAGATACATATATATAGCAAAATGATTACTATAGTGGAACAAATTAAGGTATCCCTCATCTCACATAGTTACTCATTTTTCCCCTGGCGACAAAGAGCAGCAATAATCTACCTATTTAGCAAAAATCCTGAATGCAATATACTATTATTAACTATAGCCCTCATGTAGTACATTGCATTTTTTGATGTGTTGATCCTGATGTTTTTAAGCTGGAATCTGTTGGGAAAAACTGATGAATACTTCTAAGATTTTTTCATTTTTTAAAAAACAAAATCTGTAAACAATAGCAATTAAGAGAAATTACCTCATATGAAGATATAAAAACTTAAAAAACATATCTGCACCATACTTTGGAATTCATTTTCTGAGTAATGAAAGCATCATGTCAGCTCTCTCAGACTCAAGATTCTCAGAAAACCACTGGAGGAATTGATGTATCAATTTTTGCCTTGAACAGTGCCTTGAACAGCTCCTGACACCTTCATGCTCTTATAGCTCTGTAAAGCTGAGAATGTGCAGATTTGTGATGATTATGCTTTCTATTTTGTCTATGGTTTCCCAGGTAATATTGTAGTTTCCCAGTATATTAGCTGTGCAGGTATGAATATGCCTGTTTTGCAGATGAGGAACTCAGCGTTCAGAGAGATGAAGTGACTTATTCAAATTTTGGGGGCCAGAATCAGACTCAGATTTTTCAAAGTTCACTCCAGTCATTTCCCAATACCTTCCACTTACTATTGCAATAATCCAACACATAATTACTTATGTTTCTGTGTTTTCAGTGAGTTGAGGGAAAATGGTCAACATTGTGTGTCCTTAACAGATACCACATAGTAATGGCAGGGCTTTTCAGTGCTACCAGTCTTTTTACTTTAACATTTCTATTTCCAAATTTTATTTTATTTAAAAATTTTTATTTTAGTGCTGCTTTTGTAGGAATCTATGCATTCCATGGCATACATTAGTAAGTACAAGATCAAATTGCAAGGTCAGTTTTTCTATCAATTGTGTTTTAATATTTATCATTTGGTTTAGTCCTGGTTTATGGTATAGTGAATGCACAGAAAGATGGGTAGAGAAATCATAGACCACAGGAGCTGGGGGAACCTTAATTTGTCAAACTCTTTGCTATAAAAAAAGTAGAAAACTGAGACCTCAGATATGAAGGAAGAGGTGACAGTTTCCACAGCTTGTCTAGGGCACAGTGAGGCAAGAACTCTTTCATTTTCCCTAACAGTGTGGAGAATGCAGACCACTACCAGTATACTGGACAATTTGTGCTGCTGCTGAGATGAGAAATATTTTTTTAAATGTACTGGTATACTTATGCATTTTTTATTCTTTAGAAAAATACATGGAAGAATTGAAGGTGTTTTTTCAAAGTTGGCCAAACCCTGCCTCATCTGAGTTTGGGCAGCCCCGTTGCTTCTGGGGTCATTATGGGATCTTGTGCTTCAGCATTGGGGCCTGGAGCTGTAGCAGGCATTATGATGATCACACCTCTACTACTGTGTTTTGGGGCATACTCAGGAGTCCCTGGTTCTTACAGCTCTTTATCTGCTTTATTTCCCACCATGCTCATAGGTTTCATTCAGCTTCTTAAATATACCAAGTGTTCTCTTGCCCCAGGCCATCTGTGCACGTGATTTTCACTGCCTCTAATTCTCTTAGGTAGGATCTTCTATTTTTTTAACTTCTTATTTTGACATAATTGTAGATTCAGATGCAGCTGTAAGAAACAAGTGATAGAGAAATATTGCATATCCTTTACCTAATTCCCTTCAGTGGTAACATCTTGCATAACTATAGCACAAAATGACAACCAGGAAACTGACAGCAGTATAATCCATCAACTTTAATCGGATTTCACCAATTTTGCAAACTGTGTGTGTGTGTGTGTGTGTGTGTGTGTGTGTGTGTGCATGATGCAATTTTATCATGTAGACTTGTAGAACCACCACAATAAAAATACAGAACAGTTCCATCACAAGGCTCTCTCATGCTACTCTTTGTAGTTATACTCACCTTCCTCCTTTTCTCCCTCCCAAAAGCCTGGAACCACAAATATTTTCCCTATTTCTGTAATTTTGTTAGGAGATGAATATTTTAATAGCTTTTTTCTTTACTCCAAAATGTATTGGGGAAAAATAATCCTCCTATACAACAACTCTGCATGATCTGCACATGTACCCCAGAATCTAAAGTCAATTATATATGTATCTTTGAAATCATGATTTTAGAGGACTTTAAAAAAATTATATATTTTAAAGTCCTCTAAAATCATGATTTCAAAGATATTGCTTGGATCAATGTAACTTGGATATTTAAGTTTTTAAAAAGTAGTCAATTTAAAGAAATGTGGTAAGCAAAGAATAATTTAGGTGGTACACAGCTCTGATGAAAATCGTGAAGGTGGTAGATGTGGGTTTGGGGGACAGCAAACTTGAACAGGCTAGAATAAGTGGTTAAAGGCAGGAAGACCACCTGTTCAACCCTTTTTCATGCTAAAAGTAACTTTTAAATGTGGCTAGGCATTCCAAATTAATACTTCCAGTCCAGTTTTTAGGGCTTAGTTATAAAATCAGCTAGTTGCCCTCATTCATTTGAGCAAGCATGTGGCATTAAGTACAAAAAAGTTTATAAACACCCTGGCTGACTCTCTAGTTGAATAAAAAATTACCAGGTGACAGGCAGAGTCTAAACCTTGAAAGTTTTCACTGAAAAAGTTTTGGTTTTCCACTTGGAATTAGTTCTTTTTGAATCAAGGGGAGAAATGGGGTAGAATTAGAATACCTGAGAGATTTTAAGTTATACCACTAGGCATGAAAAGAAAACCAAAAACGTGCTTGTTCCTGAGGAGTTTGTACAAGCCTACAAAACTTACTTGTCTGTCATATGCAAAAATAAATAAGAAGGCTAAAAATACATGACTCTTTAAGTCTAACATATTTTTGTTTGTTTCGGTCATCCTGTAAGTGTGATGCTAAAGAAAATACAGTTTTTAAAAAAGAGCTTAAGTACAGGTATTTCAAAATTTACTTTGCCAAGGTAGCCCTTATAATAATAAAGTTTTCACCCCAGATGTATTTCTTAATGTTTGTCTTCTAATGGGTAAACTAGAATAGAAAATCTGAAGTAAGTTTTGGTCCAGTTGAAATGCAACATCAGTTCTATTAAACACCACCTTTTATCCTGTCATAAACAAATTAGGATTCAAGAATTTTTTGTTGGCTACTTCATTTATTTAATTTAGGATATATTTCACTAGTTTACCAGTGAATTCAAAAGTTGCAAATTGTTTCATTTCCTAGGGAAGTGCATATTGCATTTCATGAAAACTGTTACCACCAATTATTTTAAATTTTTGCTTTCATTTCCCATGAAGTTCTAAACAATAACAACAAAATTGAATGAAAAATTGTTACTCACTAACTTATAACACTAAAAACAAATCTGTCATTTCAACTAGATTCACTCCATAATTTCATTACATTCTAAGAAATAAATTTAGTCAGCTTTTACTGAAAATGCACAATGGAAATGGCTGGTGCTAGACTTAGTGTAATCTTTAACACAAGTTATTCTAATTCTGGCTCTTAATATAAAAGAACAATTTTGTATTTAAGAACTTTACTGCATCTTAATTAGAAACATCACGATGCTATATATCTAGAAGCTATATCTGTAATATTTATCACTGCATTAATTCATAGGAATTTTCCCTGAATATTATGAAGAGAGGCAGTGCATATTCTTTTAGAAAAATGTGTCTGGAGTTTCTCAATGGTTATTTTGAGAAAGAAGAAAACTTCATTTCATGATCTAAATTTTATAAACTAGATTCCTATCACATTTTCTTATTGGAATTTTGAAGAATGTAGAGTGATTATTTTCTTGAGGAAAGAGTATGGGTGAAAATGGCTGGTGGGAGATTTGAAATTATATCAAAGAAGGACTGATGATGCCAGAGTAACTCTTATTTCCAAATATGACTGACAGGAAAAGGGGAGAAACTATACTAAGGGAACTAGGAGGGTTAGCATTTTTTAACTTTATGCATGATAAGTACAATAGCTGCTTATAAGAAGGAAACATAGCATTTATTTCACATCAAGGACTAGATCTGTGTTAGACAGAAAAAATGCAAATAACACTATTTTGATTCTTCATGGCAGTAGTAAGAGAAAAGAACAACAGAAAGCAATGATTATCTTGGAAGGATTTCTTGACTTTTCCATCCTGTTAAGATGCTAAATGTAGACATATTGACAAGTCTGAATCCATTGCCTCCCATAGATATACTAAACTTTTGGGTGTATTTATTGACAAAGCATTTTCCAGGTCCACTAGGTTTACCACAGTTTTACTCAGCTTATAGGTAAAGAAAGACTTTGAGTCACATCAACAGCCCTCTGGAGTTGTCATACCTTGCAAACTTTACATCAATTCAGGCTAGATAGGACAGCTAGATGCTTTTCTACATACACAGGCACACGTGTACACACACATACACACCTCTGTCCCCTTACATCACCAAATACACCAAAAACGAGTTTTAAAAAACTGAGCAAAACTGCCAAAAGAATAAAAGGGACCTAATCATTTACTCCCTGAAAGTCTCTTGGAGGGCATAAATCAATGACCCTCCTCCCAATGCAGCATCTCTCTTGCATTGAACCCCCCAATGCTATTACTGTGTCAGAGCAAAAACTAGGAAATGACTAGATCAAAACAGCCAGGGCTAAGGACATTTATCTTAGTCATTAGTGCACAAGAAGGTGACACTATGTAAGATCAGATAGCTATATACTCAGAAATCTGAAAATCAATTTCCTCAGATGCATGAAATAGAAACTTGATAAGCATCTATTGTGGTTCTGGTACTGTGTATTTATCCTGGATTCAAAATTATATTCAATTTCTTGGAGAAAGAGTCTCTTCCTTTAATAATATTGATTCTTCTTAGCATCTCCTCTCTTTATACCTTCACCCCACCCCATCAAAACCCCCTCCCCGTGGTTACCAAATTTCTGCCATTTCCTATGTTACTATTTTGTTCCTGGCGAGGCTAAACTTGACCTGGACAATTTAAATAGAAATTTCCTCACAGAGGTTATAAACTACAGTGAGTTAGGACACTGCTCCTTTTACTAAAGTCATTATAAAATCTTTTTTTTTTTACTGCTTTATTTTAGAAGTTAGGAGAAGTAGTTTAATAAAAAACCTTTAATCAAGGCTGATTCTATGCATAAGAAAAATTCTTCTTAGGGTTGAGTTGTGTTATCATTTAATCCTATGCTATACCTCAAATATGCTATTTTAGGCAAAGAAAATATTAAACATATTTTAGTGTAACGTTTGCCCATTTTGGCCATGCCAATCTGTCTTCTTTCTGTAATGAGACCATATATTTCCTCAGAATGATAGGCTGTGTTCAGGCTTTGATGGGGATTTTTGTTTTGGAGGGTGGTAGTGTGTTATTTAGCAAGTCCTGATTGCTACCTCTATAGTGAGGGTAGTAGACAGACACCTGAGAAAAAGTTTGATTTTTGTTGTCAGGGTCTGAATTAGCCATTTTAGCATGGAAGAACGTAGTCATGAGAACATCCTGAGCTTAACTACTCCTAATTAGCTAATTAGACAGTTCTGACAGTAGAATCAAGGTTCATGAACCGTTAACAACTTTTAAAAATGTGTGTCAGGGTCTGAAAGAGTTAAGCATCCAAAGATGCCTAATTTACTCTCTAAGAGTAGTTTAGACCCTGGGAGATTTTTGACTCATTCTGGTTTTAACTTTCTGTCTGAAGGAGCGATTCACATGGAGGCAGACAGATAGAACAGGGCTTTCATTATAGCTGAAACATGTATGGCGAGCCCCCTTTATGCCTTGCAGAGGCCATGCAAAAGAGAGAGCAGTTCTAAATTATACTTTTCACAGTGCTTCCCAAACAGAACCTGGCAAATGAATTCAATTCTTTTAAACTAAATTGAATATCTGAAGGAAAATAAATCTTAACAGCCAACCTAGTTTTATATGTTGCAGTCTCATAATTTCACTACACTCCCATTATTTGAATTTGGTTAGATCAAATTTGAGATAAAACACCTTAATGCAAATTTGTAGAATGAGTTTTCAAGAGACAGAAAGTGACTTGCTTCAGGATGGAGAGAGAGCTTTCCTGAAATTAAATATCACTTGTATTCATGATGTTTCGCTGTCTGGCAATGTGGGTTTTTGTTGTTAAAACAAACCTAAAAGAACCTAAGTTCAGAAGGGAGACCCCCCAGAACTTACTAGGATTTTCATATATGCAAATACAGAGACACAGAAGACACTAAGGAGAAAGTGCTCTTTTCTAATATATTTCAAGATAATAATTCAAATTATTTGGTGATATGTATTTTTCAAGTAATGAGCTTGGTACAAAATGAGTCTGGGTGCACACACACACACGTACAAATGCACACAAACTGGAAAATTAGCAAAGACAGTCTCAGGTAAGTTCTATCAATAACAGGACAGGTACTCTTGCCCCTTTGAATAGATTGTTTCAGAGGAAAAATTACTGTGTAGACTAGAATGACTCAAATACCTAATCAAAGATCATGAATAAATTCTGATAGGGAATTTTCTGAAACAAAGGTACTTTATTCATCCTGTTTTTAAAGTCACTATATTTACTTCATTAGAGTTTTTTTCTTCATAATGTCAATATGTATAAGAAGGAGTAAAACTACTTATTTATTGAAGCAAGAAATACTTACTGAGAATTTATGAAGTGCCAAGTTCTATCTCGGATATCTGATGAGAACATGAATAAATATAACACAGCCACTCCCCTCGGAGTCTTTGCATCTAGCAGGACTACAAGATATGATGAACTGGGTACTAAATGTGAGAAGTGCCATGAGGGAAGATATACAGAAGCTCCTGGGAGCTCAGGCTAAAGAACAACTGATTCTGCCCCCAAGGGGCACACAGAGAGGAAAGCTGCAGAGATGAGAAGGTAAGGGTGGTGATATTTCAACCCACCCATATTTCAACTTTGAAGGATGGGACTTGGCATCTGGGGAATGATGGTACGTGAATAGCAGTCAAAAGACAAAATTAGAAGGTACTTAGTTTAGTGCAAAACCAGGAGCCAGCAATGACTGTCATGGAAACAAAATGCCTAAAGAGAAGGAGGTAAGAAGGGTAGGGAAGGAAGGCAGTTGCAGGGTCAGATGAGAAATTTCTGCTGGACATGCGTGGCTGCTCCAGTGTCTTCCATTATCCCCAGCACCTAATGTAACTTTTCCCAACCCCAGGGCCTCTCATAAAGGTAGATGGGCATGTTTGGCCAGTCCCCAGAACCACAGCAGAAAAAGACAATCCAGGCAGGGAAAACAGCCTAAGTAAAGGCTAAACTCTGCAGTATAATTGGGAACTGGCAAGAGCTATTTGTGGCTTGAGTGTGAATCATGAGCATGAAGTATGATACCACGGCTCCGCCTGTTAGGAGATTATACCTCTGACAGGATTACCTTCTCTGCATAGCAGGTGCTGTAGGGGCCTCAACAGTCTCTGCACTTCCTCAGAAGACCCACACTGCTATTGATACAAGTGCTTCAATGAGAACTTAGTTGACTCTTAAGCTTCCCAACCAAAGACTTCAGAGAGTTTCAAAGATATGTACCAAGAAAACAGGTGCCTAAAAACTGAACCTAACTACAGTTGGTATGTCAGGTAGGCTTAAAATGATGTAATCTGTGAAAAATCCACAAAACAACCTAGAAAATAGGTGAGATATAGAGGACTAGGACATGCTTAGGCTGCACTTACAAGAGACTCCCTTAGTAATGGAAATAAAAATGCAAGCATGGTATTGTGAACTAAAGTACACAGGGGTTATGCACTTTAGTTCACAATGTGTTAACCACATTCACTGATTTTTAAAGGACAGGCAAAGAAGTTCACAATGTGGTATCCACATTCACTGATTTTTAAAGGACATATAAAGAAGAATATATGCTGGTAAGTTTCACAGTCACATAAAGTGTGAAAATTAATTTTTCATAAAAGAAGTGAGGATTACTGATTCCTTCCATTTAATGGGAATCTAGTCTTTGCCCTGCCTTTCTGATGGGTCATGTGACCTTCAGGAAGTTTCTTAACCACTTTGGATCCCTGAGTCTTTATTTTAAAAATGAAAATGACACTACCCACATGTCTACTTAATAGATTAATATGAGCATTAAAAGATGTCACACAGATAAAAGCATTTGGTAAATTATGTATGTTAAAGATAAATATTATCAAAGTAGTCTATTGTATAACTTCAAAATTTCCAAAATGGAGTTTATTTCTAAGTGAATAATACATTCTATGAACTGGGAATTAGAGTAGAACAAAAATGTCAGGTGGGGTAAAAAGTGGGGATAGTAGAAGGAGGAGGAAGCTAATGCTTCAAACCAAGAATCAAAGGACCAAATGCCAATAATCAATAATCAAATAAAAGAAGTCATCGCCATTCTAACTGGCGTGAGATAGTATCTCAATGTGGTTTTGATTTCCATTTCTGTAATGACCAGTGAGGACCTGCACGTTCTGTGCATGTAACCCAGAACTTTAAGTATAGTAATAAAAAAAAAAAGCAGAAGGAAGCTTATGCTTTAAACCAATAATCAAAACACTGAATGCTACTCTAAAAAAAAAAATCCTCCTGCAAAAGAACGAGTCACAAAATACCTGAGAAGGCAAGTCTTATAAAGAGAAAGCAGGTTTAGTCTCATGCAGTTACTGCAAACAGCAGGCCTGTTGTGAAAACAGAGACCCATAGGTATAAGTTTTGTGTGCTTCCCTTGTTTGTTAGCTGACAGCACAAACACAGAGGTGACAAGGAAAGGTGGGTTTAATAAATGACACCTTAGAGCAAACATGTACACAGAACTCTTCACTGCCAAATAGTACATGACTGGACAAATGTAAATATCTGGACCCAGAGGAGCCCTCCCTGGTTGTCTAAAGATGTTCAATGCAAACATCATAAGGAGCCCAGGGACCATTAAGCTTTCACTTTCTTTCAAATTTATGAGCATGTAGCCTTACAGCTTAGATTTTAGCAGAGCATCAGCAGTATCTTCTAAATGGGGAATGTCATTTTTAAAAATTTACATTTAGCATACTACATATAGTAGTATTCACTTTTTCTGGTGCACAGATGCATGAATTTTATTTAAAATGTGCGTAGATTCTTGTAACCACCACTGCAAACAGGAAACAGAACAATTTCCCAAAGAATTTCCTTGTATCTATCCTTTGTTGTTAGACCCTTTCCCTGTCCCTAACTCCTGGCAATCACTGGTCTGTCCTCTGTTCCTATAGTGTTGCCTTGTCCAGAATGTCATATAAAGGGAATTGTTCAGTTATGCAGTCATTTGCTTGTTCAGGTTTTGAGCTACGACAGGTTATTGCGAAAGTGCATCTAGACTAGACTATCAAAAGTAAGCTAAGCTCAGATTCAGTTGGAGATAGAATTAATTTTGGCTAACCATATGCTTTCTGTTCTTTGTGACATGAGGTTGACAAGATTATGTTCTAAATGCTTTTTTTTTTTGCATTAGGCCTTCTCAAGGGCATCAGTAGCTTTCTTTCATCAATGGAACTAAGGTTTATTCCATAATCATTTACTGACCATTTGTTTTTAAATTAGGCTGTGGTGCACAATGCTGGAAATTTGAAACTAAAAAGGCCCTTGTCTCTGCTCTCAAGAGGCAAGAAGTGCTCCATCAGCTGCTTTCTGGTGCCAGGTGTCTGCTATGGAATTCTCAATTCTCCTCAGACAATATCGGGGTTATATTTATCTTTATATATTCAATGTTTGAACAATGTGCCAGACACCATTCTTGACACTTGGGATAAAACCAACAGAACAGAACAGACCAAAACAGACAAAAATTCTTATCCTCATTGACTTTACAGCCCAGCTTGTGAAGGCAAACAATAAACCATAGACACAATAAATAAATAAACTGCTTGGTATGTTAGAAAGTGAAGGGTGATTGATATGCAAAAAGATAAAGTAGAAAGAAATAAGAGAGTGCCAGAGGATAATATGGTTGCTATTTTAAATAATTGATGGTGTACATTTTTAGGAATAGTGACATTTTAGCAAGTATTTGATAGAAAGGCAATTAGTTATGAAGTTACCTTGGGAAAGAGTGTCCCATGTGGAGGACACAGACAGTGCCAAGATCCTGAGGTGGGAGCGTGCCCGGAGTGTTTAAGCAAGAGCCAGGTCACCTTGGCTGGAGCACAGAGAGCAACGGGCTAGTAGATGAAATTAGAAAATAATTAGGGGATGGAGAATGAGATCACATGGAACCACATAGATCACTGTAAAGAATCTGGCTCTTACTCTGAGAGAAATTGGAACCACAGCAGGATTTTGAGAGAACAATTTGCTTGATGTGACTTACATTTAGAAGGATCTTTCTGGCAAGTGTTTTGGAGAATAGATTATAGGGTGCAATGGAGATGCAGGGAATCAATTGCAGTAATCCAGAAAAGAGACCAGGGTGGTACAGACCATGCCATTCACAGTGGGGGTGAGAAGAGATGGATTCTGGATATATTTTTAAGGTAGATTCAACATGATTCTCTCAGAGCCTGAATGTGGCTTGTATTAAAAAAAAATTAAATGACTCCATTTATTTTTGGCCCAAAGAACTGAAGGTGTGGAAGTCCTATCAAATGAAATAGAAAGGCATGAATTCAGCAGATCTGAGGGAAAAAGATCAGGACATGTTGAATGTAAGAGAGACAGGTATTAGATACGTGACATTTGGGTTATATCTGGAGTTTGGAAGAGAGGTATGAGCTAGGAATACTTGAGACTTCTTGGTATATAATTGGTATTTAAAGTCATTTGACTGGATTAGATCATCTAACATGTTACTGTAAATAGAAAGAATAAGAGGATCAAGGATTAGCCTGCAGCCTTCCAACATTAAAAGTAGCAGCTGAAGATACCTAGAAGGATGACAGTAAAGGCAGGAAAAAAATCCAAGACAGTGAAGTTTTCTGGAAACCAGTGAAGTATGTGTATGAAGGAGAGAGTGGCCAACTCTGTCAAATGGTGAACGTAAGTAAGGTGAGGACTTACTGGAGTTAGAGTTAAGAATCATCCAAATGTTATTGAAAAGGATGGTGCAGAATTTTGTATTCTTGGCTGTGAGGGAGAAGGCACCCAGCGAGATTTACTTAAGGACTTCTGCACAGCATGGGAGACAATTGCTTATTTCAGCTGCACCTCCAAATTCACAAGTGTTTAGATTATTAAGTTGCCCAGTAGGGCTGTGATTTTGGAATAAGGCACATCTTTCAAGTGACACATGATTAGTTACAATTTACCAAGAACTGCTTTTTCTACCTGTGAAACCAAACCAGCCTCACTGTTCAGTTGGGCATTATGTGTTCCTGTATACACCATTCTCAAATAACTGTTTCCCCTCCACTCCACCTCAGTTGCCTGCAGGAAAACTGGGCAGGCCCAGAACAGCTGCCTCTCATAGAGTACAGCCCAGGAGCTCCCCCTCTGGCCATGAGCCTGTCATTCCTAACACCAAGCATGTGCTTCAGGCAGGAGGGATCATGACCTTTGTGCTTTATCCATGTTCATTTCCTCCCTCTATACTGCTCTCTATACAGGTGGCCCCTGAAAACCGGTCATTTTAAGAAAATACTCCCCAGTGATTCTGCTTTTGCCTGATGAAGCAACCCCACCCCTGGATCTGTAATGCTGCTGCCTTTTCCTGTACTGGGGTAACTGGGCCCTTAAGAAAGCTGTAAGAGCAAGGAAGTGTGGATCACAAAGCCTCACTAACAGCCACTCACCCCATTTCCTTCTCAGTTTTCTACCTTCAAATATTCCCAGTGATAACCCTTTTGAAAACAAATGTCTACTTACTCTTCTTACTCTCCCTTGGGTGTGTAGAGTTGGAGATGACCAAGGTGCTTAGGAAAGGTCAACAAAGAAAAATAAACAGCCACAATAGAATTATGTTTATTAAAAAGTTTAAAAAGTAGCATAAATTGATTCAAAAAAAGAAAAATTGGCCCAATAAGTAAATCGCTTTAATAAGTAACAGTTATTTTTATCTTGTATGTAAGAAAATAAAAATAATCAAGGACCATGTACTTACATAGTAAGTAAAATTTCCTCTTTTGTAAAGAGCAGAGTGAAATATGGATAGAAAGATGGAAAAATGAGTACAGCAGCTGCTACATTGGTTTCAAAACTAGTATTGCAATAGTAACTAGCACGAAAGGTGAACCCGGTGGGCTTTCATAGATTGTTCAATAATAATATATTGAGGCTGGGCGAAGTGGCTCACGCCTGTAATTCCAACACTTTGGGAGGCCAAGGCAGGAGGATCATGAGGTCAGAAGTTCAAGACCAGCCCATCTAACATGGTGAAACTCTATCTCTACCAAAAATACAAACAATTAGCTGGGCATGGTGGTGCGCACCTGTAGTCCCAGCTACTCAGGAGGCTGGGGCAGGAGAATTGCTTGAGCCTGGGAGGCCGAGGTTGCAGTGAGCCAAGATTGTGCCACTGTACTCCATCCTGGGTGACAGAGTGAGACTCCATCTCAAAATAAATAAAATAAAATAAACATTGAATAAATATGATAGCCATTGCTCCTTCCCTCTAGACAGGTACACATCTGTGCAAGTAGCTATCTGGCAGGCTTTGGTGGATGACATTGTGATGCTTTATTATTTTGGATTTGGTGAGACCCCAGGAAAACACCCAGCAACCCAATCACTCTCCAAATAACAACTTTTACAATACAGGGTGATTATCTGTCATCTCTGCTCCATAGACCCCTGATGTATAGTCAGGCAAGACCAATTCTTCCTAGTGTGGTGTTTGGGATTGCAACTAACCATGCCATGTGACAGTTATTTCTTCAGTGTTAGTTATTCCTATTCAGCCAGAAAAATATACGTCTACTTTTTGGTACTGATAACCAGGTCTGTTTTTACCTGGTACCTGGGGAAGAATAAAAAAAGAAAATCAGAATACATCTGAATTCAAATAGGAGAAATACACAGAAACTCAACATTTTTAAAATAAAAACAATTTCTTTCGACAAAGCAATTCTAAAATAGCCAACTTTCTCTTTTTCTCCTCACAGTGTTGCACTTCTAGTTTTCATGTTGCTGGTTCCAATGATGCAATAATAGTATAAGATAGATTCTGATAGCTTTTCAAAGGAAGGATGTTTTTACTGTTTTCTGTTGGCAGCACATCTTATCACTTTGACTACTTTCAGCTTGTCTCAAGATAAGAACTGCAATATTAGGGAAGCTGGGAAACGGGGATTTGGCGTTTGATGCAATCTTCTAAATGGCCAGTACAAAATAATATATGAGAATGTTACTTTTAGAAGTGAGCACATAGTAGACACTCAATAAAAATACTTCTTGATTTATTAGGTTATTAGGAATGACTTTCTGGCCTAGAATATATGGATTTCCTAGAACTACTGATCTAGAAATTAAAATAGGATATAAATGATCAATAGGGATAAAATCAAGACCCACAGAGAAAGGAATCTTTGTTTCTGCTTCCTGCAGTCAAAAGAGAAGTTTGCATCTTAGGACTTGTGTATAGCACATAGTAGGTGTTCCATGAATATTTGTTAAATAAATTTATAGCAGAAAATATTTATAATCTCCCTGTGGCAACACCAGAGGCACAACTCTCAATGACCTCAACTCTGCTGTTAGAGATTTAGAAGTGCTTTGTAGTTTGACTGAACGTCGCCTCTGCAAGTTTGGACAGCAGAAATGGGGGAAATAGCTCCCATTGCAGAGTTGGGAAGAGCAATGTGAAAGTGACTCATGGGTCCAAAGCTCACCAAAAATCTTCCACTTGACTAATTCATCTCTGCATTATGTGGGAGTTAACATGGCCCTTTCCCTTCAGGATGGAATTGAATTGATGTAGTCCTTATCAAATTTATGTCATCAGATACTTTCAGAGCTAATGCCTGTGTATGCACGGGATTGTTGCGGGGTCGGGGGGGGGGGGGCTGTTCATTCATTCCCTTGGATGCTCTTGGTTTGTTGATAATGTTTCAAAATTGTTTCAGCACAAAATGAAGCAGCTAACAGGCTTAGAGTTAAGGCATCCTCCACACACTAGTTCCTAAATCTGGTATTTCATTTCATGGCAAGAATTGAGCCTGACAGTGATGCCATGGAGCAATGCCTGGATTGTGATTAATTCATTACCATCTCCACACCCTGAAGAGAGAAGGATTGGGGTGGGTACCAGAGAGATGGCAGTCTTGACAGGGAAGTCTTCTGATATGAAGTATAGTAATATTGGCCTGCCTCTACTGATATTACTTCAGAGACAGACATTCCACTTTCAGAGTATTCTGTAACAGAAACTGTATGTCACAGCCTATTTCATGATATTACTTCATTATGGATATATTGAAATGTGCTTTTTTTTCTGGGAAACAGGGATTGACTGTCGGGGCATATGATGTGTATCATCACTAAGTGTCTCAAACAGTGCCCATTCAATTACGCCCTATCCCTTTGTCTTGATCACTTTCTCATACTATATATGTAGAAAGTAGAAAAGTTCCTTTTTAAAGTTTCCTTTCTTGTTAAAAAATAAGTTTGCTAATAACTCTTCGTTAAGCCCTATTCTGTGTAGCCGTTAGACATGCCATGCTTACAGGCACGTATATTCTATGTACTTGTACTTTAACCAAAATATCTGTGCTGAATGTGCTCACAGGCACATCCCAGCTTGGCATTGCTTTTGCCGGTTTTAAAAAGTTTCAAGTCATTAGCCAATCAGGTTTTAGTTTAAATTGTAAGGTCTGTCACCAGGCAACAAAAATCAAACACAGCAGTAAGGACGACCCCAAATGCATAAAGGATAAATTTGTATGTTTTCCTTTTTTCATTGTACTCTCGTGGCACAATGGCTAGCAAGGGAACCCTTCCTGCAGTCCAGGAGGTGAAAATTGCATTGCTGAAAGATCCTTTGTCTCAGTGCTGATTCTTCTTTGTGGCACCGAGCATCTATTTCCAACAATATATATAAAATATATTTATTATATTTATATAAATGTAAGTAGCATAAGGGCAGGGAGTTTGTCTGCCTGTTCAGTGCTATTCCCTGGTGTCTAGAACAGTGACTGGCATGGGTAGTCTGTTTGCTTTAAGTTCCTTTCTATGCACTGCATTAAATGGTTGAGTTGGTGGCTGTGATCTAAAGTAGTGCCTTGCAATCCAGTGGTGCAGTCTGTCTGAGTCAGTACCCCTCTATACCTTCCAGGATGACTTCTGGCTGAGCAACTTCATAAAGAATGCATGCCCCTCACCTCTAATGACCTCAGTGTGGCCCAAAGCAATAGCTCCTGTGCTTTAGCTGCATCATACATTGGACACAGTGAATTATCATTGTGTCTTGCTATGACCCCTAAGACCCCCTCTCTTGGTTTTTAATTTATTCTTCCACACTGATCATCTGAGCAGGCTTTTCTGTACTTGGGGTTTTCAACACCACTTAAATATTAATGATAATTTGTAGTGTTAGACCGTTCTTGAATTGCTATAAAGAAACACCCAAGACTGGGTAGTTTATAAAGAAGAAAAATTTAATTGGCTCATGGCTTTGCAGGATTTATAAGAAGCATGGTGCTAGCATCTGCTGGGCTTCTAAGAAGGCCTTGGGAAGCTTCCAAATATGGCAGAAAGTAAAGGGTGAGAAGGCATGTCACATGTTGAAAGCAGAAGCAAGAGAGAAAGAGTGGGCTGGGAGGCGCCATACACTTTTAAATGACCAGATCTAGTGGGAACTCAGAGCGAGAGCTCACTTACAACCAACAGAACTGTCCAAACTATTCATAAAAAATCTGCCCCAATGATCCAAACATCACTTACAAGGCACCACCACCAATATTGGGGCTTAGATTTCACCATGAGATTTGGACAGGGACAAATATTCAAACTATATTATTAGTATAGTACAGCAAGTAAGAACTTAGGCACTGAATTCAAGCAAACCTGGTTTCAAATCCTTGTGTCAGCACTTATGTCTGTGCCATTTACAAGTTACTTAACCTCTCTACCATTCATTTCCCTAATCTGTAAAAATTAATGATAATATCCACTTCACAGGGTGGCATACAATAAGCATTTAATAAACATTGCCTGTTACTATTACTAATAATTAATGTTTAGCCTTGTCCCTCCAGGCTTAATCACTTGCTGACTCTCCAGACCCACCTCTCACAGGCCTCACTGGATTTAGAGTTAAGAATCATCCAATAAAACTCAGCCACATCATCTCCCTGCCCACATCTCCCATTATGCCTGGTAACCTAGGGGAGTCCTGCCTGTAGATTGCATGGGACAACAACATTTCAAAAGATGCTTTTGATAGGAAAAAAAAGTCTCCATCACAGGAACGCTATTTTTTATTTAACATATGACATTTAGAAATACCAATCTGTACTACCACCATGATTTCAATAAAAAATATTTCAATGCTCCTGAATACTAGGGAAAAAAAAAAAAAAAAAAAAAAAAAACAGAATAAACAGCCCTCCTAAAAATGAAGCTCTAACAGCAGTATCTGAGCCATGTTATCTATGTTTTTCTCATTTCACTGAAGACCTATGAAAATGTAGTACAGATAAACACTGACCCATAGGCTGGCATTTGAAAACTTTTCTCTGCTGTACCCTCCCCCATCTCAAACTCTTTTTAAAAGTTTCCAGGAAAAATTCTGTAGTTTCTTTTTAAACCACACTCTCTAATGGTCAACCTTACTCTCTGTCAGAAACTTTAATCTTTCTGTGAAATTCTATGACCCACATGTTGTAGCTTCTGACTTGTTTTAATTAACTTTAGTATATCCTCACTGCCAGTCAAACAGTAGATGCATAGTTGCATATCAGATACTTTGCTTACATAGCCTGCATAGAGTTAGGATATATGGGCTTTCCTGGATATTCCTAATACAGTTTATCCACACATCAGATTTTTTCCCTCTCTCATGCAGAGTTGTGAAATTTTGTTCCCACCAGCTAGCTTCACCCATAATGCCCTCACCCCAGAATATCCCAAAGAGATAAGATATTACTAGATAAAAAGTTGAATAATGCAAGAAGTAATAACTATTCAAACGACCATATTAAAAAAGTCACAAGACAGCTTATGATTAACTGTCAAATGAATGGCATTGAAAATCCTTGCCTGAGTAACTCAGAATTAGTGAACACTTTGAATGTCTGTGTTAACTTGTTCATCATAAGATAGCACATTACTGCTTTCATTTATTTCTCCAATATCTCTCTTTATTTCTATTCCAACTTTCTCATTATTGTCTAACTCCTGGTCTTAGCAGGAATCTTTCTAACCACGATGTCAACCATCTTTCCTTTTTTCCTGTCTGAGTCCTCCCAGCTCCTTTGATCAAACCTCTCCACTTCTTAAGTGCACCCAACACAATTACGTTTGCTTTTGTTTGCCATATTCTCAGTATCCTCTATGACTTTTCATAGACTCCCAATTACTGGCTTACCTGACAGCCCTTTCCTACCTTGTTTTTTTACTGTAAGATGCTGCTGTTCTCTGGTTCCTTGACTAAACACTTCTTGGGTAATCAGGCTCCATCCCCTAGCTCCCCACCACATGCTTCTTCCACCTCCATCATATTTATTCTCTTATTTCACACATCTAACCACACTAACTTTTAGTTACCAGCCCTATGATGTTTATAGAATTAAACTGCAGTTTTTAGTAGTGGCCCAGCTGTCAGAAGACCACAGCTTAAGTCCTGAAGAGTCTCATAATGGCTAATATTGAACAAATTACTGAATCAGTGATGACCACAGAGTGAAGGTGGTAGTACTAAATATTGGTACTATTAAAAGTATAATTACTTCATGAAATAAAAATTTGACAACCCTATAAATTAGCCTTTGTGCCTAATAATAACATTAAAAACTATGCTTGGAAGTGTTGCTAGGACATGCAGACTATGTGTGTGACAATGTCTGTGTTAGTGGGCACAGTGAGATATATGGGTAGAGAAATGATGCAGCTCAGTTTTTGCCAACTTTAGGTCCAGTAGGGCTTGTGAGAGATGAGTCTGGAGAGTCAGCAAGTGCTTAATCCTACAGACATGTCTTGACACAAACTACTGATTATAATAATGGGTAAGTTATTGAATGTAAGCAAATAAATCAACAAATGAGTTGATGTGTGTGACTGCACTTCATAAATAAGTCAGGACAACCACTATTCTGCAGCTGATTAAATCCTACTGATATTATACTTGGGTATCAAATGCTTTTGGATAAGCAATGGAAGAGAAGCGACGGTATCTGGGGTTAGGTCATGGCCTGTCCCTGCCCCATGTAGGGCTTCTGCTCTCTGGGACTTTGTATTTCTACCTGAAAACATAGAGCCTTTTTCTCTAGTTTCAAAAATTAAATGATATCAATGACAATTTTCAGTTTTTACTCTATTATCTTCAATAACAACCTGTTAACTATTCACATCTCTTCCTCTGTTCAAATTTCTAGTCCAACGTCACTTTATTTCAAAAATTTATTTAACTAGCAACCATAAAAGCCTTTTCCAATGAAATAATACATCATATAAATGTACTGTTGAGGAATTTTATTTCAATAATGTCAATTTAGAAATACTGAAATATTGGTAATACTTCATTGTGGTATGTATTCTTTGTCCGCTGTATGGTGAGTATTCTTTCTCAAGAATAGAGATAGTACTTCAGAGAGATATGCAATCAACATTATGTCTATATACCTTTAACAGAAAGTATATAAATATAATAAGGTTGATCATCTATAGCAAAAGGACCTCAATTTGCATGGGGGGTGGGAATAAAACAAATGTATCTGATAATATGTGCAAAGATGTATTGGTTCTTCTGAAAGAAAGGAATGCCATATAGCTTTTAAATTGATGGGTTCCTGCCCCAAGTGATACTTGTTATGAATATGAATAAAACTGAAGAAGTCAATTTGGTACATAAATAACCCAAGGGAAGGCAAATGTAAAGGGAACAGTTCAGCCTCACATCCAAATGTTTTGTCTGAACAATGACAGACATGTGGACATTTTAAATATTCAACACATGTAGAATGTTGGGGTTATCTAGTTAAAATATTAGGATTGATTGATTTCTTTTGTTTTTTTCCTGAGGGCAATCAACTAGTCCTAGGCATAATCAATGAACAATGTGAAAGGAAACTAAATCATTCTCTTCAACCATACTCACATTCCTGAGATCTTTCTGAGTGAGCAATGATAGAAAAGGAATTTGACTAAGGCCAGGAAGTATGAGTTCTGGTCCCATATTTTCCAAGTACCAACTATGTGACCTTAGGCAAAATTCTTTCTTTTGTAGGCATCAATTTCTATGCATGCACATTTATAAATGAATGTAATATTGTTAAAACCTAAATTGAATAGGGCACTGCTCTGCTAGAAACCCTCCAGTGGCTTCCAAATGGAGTAAAGATCAGTCCTTGCAATAAGCCATCAAGGCTGCAGATCTGGCTCCCCATTTGTCCTCCTCCTGTCTCCCTGATTCTCACTTGCTCGCTCTATCTCAGCCATGCTGGCCTCCAACAGACCATGAACACTCCCTCCTTTTCTTCCCTAGGTATTCATGAGTGTGGTTCATGTCTATACTTGCTTAATTCCTTACTTAAATGTTATTTGCAATAAGGCAGCCTTATCCCAACATTTCTTATGCCCTTTCCAGCTCAATTTTTCTCCATGGCACTAATAACCATCAAACATACTAAACATTTTACTGGCTATGATGGTTAATTTTAATGTGTCAACTTGCCTGAGCTAAGGAATGCCCAGATAGCTGCTAAAACATTGTTTGTGGGTGAGTGTGTGAGAATATTTCCAGAAGAAAGCATTTGAATCTTTCTGAGTGAAAAAGATCCAATCTTGTCAATGTAATTGAGAATCATCCAGAGAGAACACAAAAGTGGAGTAATGATGAATCCTCTTTCTCTTCCTGAGTTGAGACATCCAGCTTCTCCTGTCATCTGACATGAGAGTTCCTGGTTCTTGGTCCCCTGGAATCCAGAATTACATCAGTGCCCCATCTTGTCCTCCCACCTCTCTAGTTCTCAGGCCTTCAGAATCAGACTGGGGATATACCATTGGCTCCCTGAGTTCTCAGACCTTCAGACTGAATGACAACAACCAGTTTTCTTGGTTTTCCAACTTGCAGATGACACATGGCAGGATATCTAGACCTCCATAATCACATGAACCAATTCTCATAATAAATCTTCTTTTAGGTTCTGTTTCTAGAGAGAACCCTGAATAATATAGTGGCTTATCTTATTGATTGTCCACAAGGGCAGAGATTTTTATCTATTTTATTCACTATTGTTTCCTCAGCACCTAGAACCACACTTGGAACATAAAAGACACTCAACAAATATTTGTTGAATAGATGAATTGATAATATATGTCCTGAATATGTGTAGCTTACCGTATATCATAATGGTTTCTGAGAATCCAGAGGTGAATAAAATTGCAATCCTAACCCTAGGGGAGGTCACAGACTGCTGGTGTAAGCCAATCCTTACCTAAACAACTGGGCATGTTTAATAAAATAGGTAACTACAACATGGAGGTTGAAACAACTAACTATACTACAGAAGGGACTGAGGAAGATTTCATGGAAGAAAGAATGTTCAAGCTGAGTATTATAGAAATTTATCAATGGGATGAGACCAGAGAAGGGAGGGAGAAGTCATGTATAAGGGCATTCCCTACATCACAGGGTTTTAAAAGTTAAAAAGAAATAGTGTATATGGAAGTGCTTTGCAAAGTAATACACAGAGTACAGTTCATCACTTGGTATCCATGGGGGATTGGTTCCTGGACCTCCCAAGGATTCCAAAATTCAAAGACGCTTGTGGACCCTGATATAAAATAGGTAGTATTTGCACATAACCTATGTACATTCTCCTATATAGTTTAAATCATCTGCAGATTATTTATAATACCTAGTACAATGTAAATGCTATATAGATATTTATATTATTTAGGAAATAATGACAAAAAAGTCTGTACATGTTCAATACAGATACAATTTTTAAAAAATGTATTTTTGACTTGTGATTTGTTGAATTAATGGATGCAGAACTCACAGATACAGAAGGCCAACTATATATGTACTATCATTATTTACCTGTGTTAATTTTTTATTTTCCCAATGGCATTATCTCACAAGATATTCCATGATGCAGCCTTATGACAAAAGACAGTAATAGATATTTACATTTTATGGAAATAGCTTATCAGAATTGAAATATTCATATTGGTCAAAGAATATATGTCAATGAATATATGAAATAGTATGCCTCAGCATTTTTAAACCTGTTTTTCAGTAATTAGAAGCTGTTATCTTTGATTTCTCAGGCTGAGTACAAATTAAGTAGGACACTGTGAAAAAAATTAGTCTTAAAATAAGCCATGCTATGTTTCTCAAGTGTACAAATTGTTAATTAGAATTGGGAAGTGAACAGAAGGAGCTTAAAATAAAGACCTTCAATTTCAAATTAAAACTGAAAACAGACCATGTTTGGCACTGGCATTAATAAAGAACTAAAGTTATGGAGGCTGAAATAGAAATAGATAATTTTTAAAATATTTAAATAATTTTGATTTAATGTTTTTATACTTGATGAAATATGCATTTTGTTTTTTAGTAGGAATTTTAAATATTTTTAAAAATATATTTTTTAAATGGGAAATTATATTTTTGCATTTACTTTATTTATATTGTATTTAAACTTCGTATACTTTGAAATCAATTGCATTTTTATTTCAATAATTTAGATTAGGGGTCAGTGGATTATGCTTTGCAGACTAAATCTGGCCTGTCACCTATTTTTATACAACCTATAAAAGCTGATGGGTTTGAGGGTTTTTCTCTTTAAAACATTTTTAAATAGTTTTGGGAAAAGTCAAAAGAGTAATAATAGTTTTGGCATGTAAAATTTACATAACATTCTGATTTTACTGTCTATAAATAAAACTTTATTCAAACACCACTACAACCATTTGTGCAACAAATTACATTTTGTTTACAACTACTTTCATGACAACAGCAAAGGTGAACAGTGGCAACAGAGACCTTATAGTCCAAAATGTTGAGAATATTTACTGCATATTTTTTATAGAAAAAGTTTGCTGACTCCTGCTTTAAATCATCACTGTCAACAGAGCACAAAAAAATAACTTTTAGAAGCAAACCATTTATCCATTTATGTTTTTTAATTTAAAATTTTAATTTTTTTTGAAAAAAGGGTATTTTCTTTACCCTAAAACGGTAAAACACAAGGCCACAGAAACATATCTTATTTTGAAATAAAAGAAAAAATTAAAATATGCAAATATTTGAATTTGAATATTAATGTGCTCTTAATATCCTCTACATGCCTTTTTAATTTTTTTATTATAAATCGACAAATTAGAGTTAATACATCTTATATAGTTATATATGCATATGAATGTATACATATTCATATTATACTGTTAATACCAATTATACTATATACATAGTATGTATTTATGGGATACAAAGTGATGTTATAATTTATGAATATAATGTGGAATAATTAAATCAAGCTAATAGACATATCCCTCACCATATTTATTAATTTTGAGGTGAGAACACTTGAAATGTACCCTCTTAGGGATTTTGACATGTCTAATACACTTTTATTTACTGTATTTATCAAGCTATGCAGTGTATCTCCTAGAAAATAAAGGCTTATTTGTCCTGTTTGAGATTTTGTATCCTTTTGACCATCATCTTCCTGTTTCCCTCAAATTCCCAGCCTCTGGTAACCCCCATTCTACTCTCTGCTTCTTTGTGTTTGATTGTTTTAGATTCTACATGTAAGTGAGAACATGCAGTATTTGTTTTTCTATGTCTTGCTTATTTCACTTAGCACACTGTTCTCCAGTTCCATCGATGTTGTCACAAATTACAAAATTCCTTTCTTGTTTAAGGCTGAATAGTACATTGCATGTGTGTATGTGAGCATCTAAAATGTGTGTATGTGTATGTATATATACCCACACACATACATACACACACACACAAAACACATTTTAAAAATGCATTCATTTGTTGATAAGCATTTAGGTTGATTTCATAACTTGGCTATTATGAGCACTATTGCGATGAACAGGAGCATACAGACATTTCTTCCACCTATTGACGTCATATCTTTTTGGGTAATACCCAGAAGTAAGATTGCTGGATCATATGATAATTCCATTTTTAATTTTTTGAGAAATCTCTACACAGTTTTCCACAATGGCTATGTTAATTTACATTCCCACTGAAATATTTTTAAATGTTGTTACCCTTCTAAATATCACTGACCCAGTAATACAGTATACAAAATCATAGCTTTACACATTTTTTAAAAATTTGTTATTCTGACTGCATGTTTGACAGTGGGGGGAGGAATTAACAAGTTAAAACAGCAGCAGTTTGTTGATTTGATTTACAGCTTTAAGTATTTAGACATAAGGTAGATGGGGCTCCATTTGTACTTTTTGCTCTGGGCTCAGCAATGTTAGTGGAGCTGACAAAAAGAGAAAACAGATAAGTAGGAAGGGTAGAGGAGGTGAGCAGGGTGACAGCAAAGGACTGATTTAACAGAAGACACTGAAAGAAATTGAGTAAATTAGAGTTAAAGAAGCATACACATCTCTGTGCCCTAATAAGTAGATTAGCTGTAAAAAAGCCTTCTTTTTCCTTATTCACTCCACATATCATGAAGAAGCAAGCTGAAACACAGGAAGGTTATTAGTCATACTGTTACTCAATGATGAGACATGACAAAAATCAATTCATGCACCAAAAATTATTAAGAATTTAGAAATTACAGAAATATTTCATTTCACAATTAACTATCAAAATGACCTTCCAGGGAACTTACAACCTTAGGACTATATTAATAGCTGTATTACTTAATATTGCTTATGCCTGAGACTCATTTATGCAATTAACTGATTATCTGGTTCCAGATACTACACTAGAACTGTGGACTAAAGTGATAGAATGAGCAGTCCAGTCTGGTGGCCATTAACCACATATGGCTGTAGAGCACTTCAGTTGTGGCTGGTCAAAACTGCAGTGTGTTCTAAGTACAAAAATGTACACTGAATTTTGAGGACTTACTATGAAAAAAATAATAGAATGCAGACTTTTTTGTTATAAACTATAAGTTTTTAATGTTTATTACATTTTGAAAAAAACAAATATTTTAGATGTATTGGGTCATATTAAATGTCATTAAAATTAATTTTTCCTGTTTCTTTTTACCTTTTATAATGTGGTTAGTAAAAAAAAAAATTCCAAATTACACACATGGCTACCATTGTATTTCCACTCGACAATGCTGGAATAGAAAAAAGAGAGTGCCCTCAGGAACTCACATTTTAGTCAGACCAATAAGTAAATGAGCAATGAGAGATGACCATCAGGTAAACATGAGCTGCTTTGACAGCATCCAAAGTAGATGCTCAGATGAGACCAGGAGGATCAGGGGAACCTGTAGTGATAGGTGATGCCTGGGCTGAATTTTCACAGATGGGCAGGAGAAAACCTTCAGTCAGGTAGAGAACATTCCAGGTAGCAAATACAGCATGTTCAATGGTACAGCAGTTTGAAATAGCTTCTCATATTTGGAAAACTATTAAAAGCTTGATACATTTAAAACTAGGATAGGTTTTTGGGAATGGGAAAAGTAAAGCTAGACAGGCAGAAGTCATCAATGAAAGGATTTGGAAGTCAGGCACTAAGGAAAACTTGGAGGAAATTTAGACCTGGTCTTATATCAAAAATGTGGCCTTTTCTAATAATGCTGAAGCACTTACAAGCTTTGGAATGAGTCTTTTCTAAAACTACCTAACACAAATTCTGGAAATGATGCTGATTGTTCCTTTGCAATTGTTCCATGAATCAACTAACTTATGGCTACTCAAACAGAGGAAGGGGGCCCAATAGTGTTGTTGTGTGGTGAAATATAAATAATGCTTACAAAGGTAATGAAAAGCCAAAAAGCCCTATTAGGTAACAAGGGGGGAAGGGGTTTTCTGGAGGATACAACCATTAGAAAAAGGCTGCTTACTTCAGCTTGCAAGTCACTATTTTATGCAAAAAGGAAGCAGTATTCCACCATCCAGCATGGAGCTTGTCATGCTTTATGTAGTCTTCATGAGAAAGAGACAAATGACCATAACCTCAAGGACTGTGTAAAGAAATCAAGTTTCTGGGCCAGTTCTACACTGGAAGCTGGCCAACCTGGCACAATCATTGTTTGGCTTTTGCCTGCAGAGTCCTCTTCTGCCAATAGCTGTGGCCACCTGCCTCCCCCCAAAAACTTGAACTTCACCCTTCATCCTGGAAGCAATTGATTCCTTAGTAAGGAACACTTTAAAGACCCCTGATTTGGCAGGTTATTTAGCCTGCTGTCACTTTGTGTGTGTGAGTGTGTGTGTGTGTGTATTTGTTGAGACGGAGTCTCGCTCTGTAGCCCAGACTGGAGTGCAAGGGGCGATCTTGGCTCACTGCAACCTCTGCCTCCTGGGTCCTGGTTCAAGCAATTCTCTTGCCTTAGCCTCCCGAGTAACTAGGATTACAGACATGCACCACCATGCCCAGCTAATTTTTGTATTTTAGTAGAGACCAGGTTTCATCATGTTGGCCTGGCCGGTCTTGAACTCCTGACCTTGTGATCCACCCGCCTCAGCCTCCCAAAGTCCTGGGACTACAGGCGTGAGGCACCACATCACCCAGTCTTCTATGTGTTCTCACCTCAAATGCCAGGTCTGAAAACTAGGCTTTGGAAAAGTACTTTACTGTGAACCTCAGTATCACCCAAATGGGTACCTGTCATTCTTTTTCATCACATCTTCCAAGTGCTGTGCTTCATATTCTTGACCGGGGCTTCTCCCTTCTTTTTACTTCTCATGCCTGTCCTACTCCAGTAAGCTCATTGTGATTCTGGTACTTGCCTACCTCCTGGCCAGTGTGCCACAGCTTAGGAGCCTGGACACCCCTACTTTTGTATCAGTAACCCAAGTTTTGGGTTCCATATTGAAAACACTTATTGAGAAAAGCACACTTTATAAGAAATCAGGAGAGGTTGTGGCTTCTGCTGAAATGGCTATTTTTGACCCTCACTATTATTTAAACATGGTATCTGATTAATTTTATGAGCTTGGATTCTCTTCACATGCTAATTGATCCTTTGTAATATCGAAGTTGAATCTTCAAAGGTGGCTGAATGCTTCAATTTTCACTTTATTCTTTCTGAATTATTTGGTTTTTTTTGAACCAAAAAGTCACTTTGATTGTCAGGGGTTGAAGGTAGATTAACTGTTTAGCTAGATTGTGGATAGTTCTAAAAGCCAAGCACCACCTCCCTTGATACAGATAGCCTATTTCTTTACAGACTTGTTAACTTAGTTTCCAATCCAAACTCATCAAATGCCTATGTTTTCTTCCATGGCTTTTATGGTTTTAGGTCTTATGTTTAAATCTCTAATCCATCTGGAGTTAATTTTTGTATATGATAGAAGGAAGGGGTCCAGTTTCAGCTTTCTGCCTATAGCTAGCCAGTTTTCCCAACGCCATTTATTAAGTAGGGAATCCTTTCCCCGTTGCTTGTTTTTGTCAGGTTTGTCAAAAAGATCAGATGGTTGTAGATGTGTGCTGTTATTTCTGAGGCCTCTGTTCTGTTCCATTCGTCCGTATCTCTGTTTTGGTACCAGTACCATGCTATTTTGATTACTGTAGCCTTATAGTATATTTTGAAGTCAGGTGGGGTGATGCCTCCAGCTTTATTCTTTATGCTTAGGATTGTCTTGGCTATGTGGGCTCTTTTTTGGTTCTATATGAAGTTTAAGGTGGTTTTTTTTCCAGTTCTGTGAAGGTCAGTGGTAGCTTGATGGGGATAGCACTGAATCTATAAATTACTTTGGGCAGTACGGCCATTTTCACAATAGTGATTCTCCTAACCATGAGCATACAATGTTTTTCCATCTGTTTGTGTCTTCTCTTACTTCCTTGAGCAGTGGTTCGTAGTTCTCCTTGAAGAGATCCTTCATGTCCTTTGTTAGTTGAATCCCTAGGTATTTTATTCTCTTTGTAGCAATTGTGAATGGGAGTTCACTCATGATTTGGCCCTGTTTGTCTGTTATTGGTGTATAGGAATGCCTGTGATTTTTGCACACTGATTTTGTATCCTGAGACCTTGCTGAAGTTGCTTATCATCTTAAGGAGATTTGAGGCTGAGACAATGGGGTCTTCTAAATATACAATTATGTCATCTGCAAATAGAGACAGTTTGACTTCCTCTTTTCCTAATTGAATACGCTTAATTTCTTTTTTTTGCCTGATTGCTCTGGCTAGAACTTCCAATACTATGTTGAATAGGAGTGGTGAGAGAGGGCATCCTTGTCTAGTGCCAGTTTCAAAGGGAATGCTTCCAGCTTTTGCCCATTCAGTATGATATTGGCTGTGGGTTTGTCATAAATAGCTTTTATTGAGATATGTTCCATCGATACCTAATTTATTGAGAGTTTTTAGAATAAAGGGCTGTTGAACTTTGTTGAAGGCCTTCTCTGCATCTATGGAGATAATAATGTGGTTTTTGCCTTTGGTTCTGTTTATGTGATGGATTATGTTTACATATTTGCATATGTTGAACCAGCCTTGCATCCCTGGGATAGGCCTACTTTATAGTGATGGATAAGCTTTTTAATTTGCTGTTGCATTCAGTTTCCCAGTATTTTGTTGAAGATTTTTGCATCAATGTTCACATGGATATTGGCCTGAAATTTTCTTTTTTAGTTGCATCTCTGCCAGGTTTTGGTATTGAAATGATATTGGTCTCATAAAATGAGTTAGGGAGGATCCTTTATTTTTGTATTGTTTGGAATAGTTTCAGAAGGAATGGTGCCAGCTCCTGTTTGTACCTCTGCTAGAATTTGGCTGTGAACCTGTCTGGACCTGGACTTTTTTTGGTTGGTAAGCTAATGAATTGCCACCTCAACTTCAGACTTGTTATTGGTCTCTTCAGGGATTCAACTCCCTTCTTAAATGCAAAATTTTTTTTTAGGTGACTTCAGGTTGAGAAAAAAAGCTATCTAGTAGCCCCACACATCTGTATTCTTATTACCTAATTTGTAGCATGTGACAGAGCAGACCAGGCAGTATTGAAAGTTAATCTCAGTATTAGTGTGGCATCAGTAATTCACCCTGTAGAGCTGGACCTTCCACTCATGTTTAATGCATCAGACAATCAGTTCCAGCCACAATAAGGTGGCACTTAGAGTTATCTGAACAAAAAAAATTTTCTTTTTCTGAATTTTTTAAATTTTAATTTTTTTATTAAACTTTATATTCTGCCATACATGTGCAGAACATGCAGATTTGTTACATAGTTATACACGTGCCATGGTGGTTGGCTGCATCCATCACTCTATCACCTACATTAGGTATTTCTTCTAATGCTATCCCTCCCCTAGTCCCTCACCCCCTGACAGGCCCCAGTGTGTGATATTCCCCTCCCTGTGTCCATCTGTTCTCATTGTTCATCTCCAAATTACAAGTGAGAACCTGGGGTGGTTGGTTTTCTGTTCTTGTGTCAGTTTGCTGAGAATGATGGTTTCCAACTTCATCCATGTCCCTGCACAGGACATGATCTCATCCTTTTTTATGGCTGCATAGTATTCCATAGTGTATATGTGCCATATTTTCTTTATCCAGTCTATCATTGATGGGGAGCTGGGTTGGTTCCAAGTCTTTGCTATTGTGAACAGTGCCACAATAAACATATATGTACATGTGTCTTTATAATACAATGATTTATAATCCTTGGGTATATACCCAATAATGGGATTGCAAGGTCAAATGGTGTTTCTAGTTCTAGATCTTTGAGAAATCGCCACACTGTCTTCCACAATGATTGAACTAACTTACACTCCACCGACAATATAAAAGTGTTCCTATTTCTCCATATCCTCTCCAGCATCTGTTGTCTCCTGACTTTTTAATGATTACCATTCTAATTGGCATGAGATGCTATCTCAAGGGGGTTTTGATTTGCATTTCTCTAATGACCAGTGATGAGCTTGTTTTCACATGTTTGTTGGATGCGTAAATGTCTCCTTTTGAGAAGTGGCTGTTAATATCCTCCACCCACTTTTGGATGGGGTTGTTTTTTCTTGTAAATTTGTTGAAATTCTGTATAGATTCTGGATATTAGCCCTTTGTCAGATGGGTAGACTGCAGAAATTTTCTCCTATTCTGTAGGTTGCCTGTTTACTCTGATGATAGTTTCTTTTGCTGTGCAGAAGCTCTTAAGTTTATTTCGATCCCATTTGTCTATTTTGGCTTTTGTTGCCATTGCTTTCGGTGTTTTAGTCATGAAGTTCTTGCTCATGCCCATGTCCTGAATGATATTGCCTAGGTTTTCCTCTAGGGTTTTTATGGTTTTAGGTCTTATGTTTAAATCTCTAATTCATCTGGAGTTAATTTTTGTATGAGATGGAAGGAAGGTGTCCAGTTTCAGCTTTTTGCATATAGCTAGCCAGTTTTCCCACCATTTATTAAGTAGGGAATCCTTTCCCCATTGCTTGTTTTTGTCAGGTTTGTCAAAAAGATCAGATGGTTGTAGATGTGTACTGTTATTTCTGAGGCCTCTGTTCTGTTCCATTGGTCTGTTTTGATACCAGAACCATGCTATTTTGATTACTGTAGCCTTGTAGTATAGTTTGAAATCAGGTAGCGTGATGCCTCCAGGTTTGTTTTTGTTTGTTTAAGATTGTCTTGGCTATGTGTGCTCTTTTTTGGTTTTATATGAAGTTTAAGGTGATTTTATCCAATTCTGTAAAGAAGGTCAATAGTAGCTCGATGGGGAGAGCATTGAATCTATAAATTACTTTGGGCAGTACGGCCATTTTCACAATATTGATTCTCCTAACCATGAGCATGGAATGTTTTTCCATCTGTTTGTATCCTCTCTTATTTCTTTGAGCAGTGGTTTATAGTTCTCCTTGAAGAGGTCCTTCACATCCTTTGTTAGTTGTATTCCTAAGTATTTTATTCTGTTTGTAACAATTGTGAATGCTGTATAGGAATGCCTGTGATTTTTGCACATTGATTTTGTATCCTGAGACTTTGCTGAAGTTGCTTATCATCTTGAGATTTTAGGCTGAGACAATGGGGTCTTCTAAATATATAATCATGTCATCTGCAAATAGAGACAATTTGACTTTCTCTTTTCTGAATTGAATACCCTTTATTTTGGCAAAAAGAATAATACCTTCATGAGGGTGTGTTGTTGATTTTTTAAAGGTATTTTCATAGAGGTATAATATCAAACAGATCGCTGATTCTTGGGTGGTTGTTTTTGTTGATGTTTTGTTGTTTGTTTTTAACTTTCAGAATATTTGGGGTCTGTTAAATCTCATATCTGACCAATTGCACAGACAAAATCTCTCTAAGGAGGAAGAGGTAGTAAATCTTCATCTTTCTGTTATGTGATTGCTTAATTGGTGTCAAGCCATGGGCTCCCGACTCCCTTGTTTTTAGGTCAGACTTACACTGTACCCTCTGATCTCCTGGTATAGCACTCTCTGGGAGCCTCTGAGCTCTCTCAGGCAGGAAACAAGTAACTGAAATCAACTCTGGAAGTTGGATCTGTTTGCCATCACCTGTTATTATCATGTAGACACAGTCTCTTGTAAAGGCTTTGTATCTGAGAAGTCCACCTCTAAAGTCACAGTGGCTATTAATAATGCCGACACCTAAATCAGAATTCCTAGTGCTGCTCTTGCTGGTAATATAAGATTCTTCCTGTTTCTTTCATAAATTAGTTGATAACTGTGTCTGCTTCCCTGTTGAGTGAAAAGATTTTAATTACACAATGCACAGGAGCACAAAGCTTCATCTCCTGGCCAGCAGACAATGGAGGCTTGTGATAAAAGCACATTAAACCTTCATTGAGGCTGTTTACACATTTGTAAGGGTAGTGTGGTCATCTCTGATAGCAGGGACAATAAATCAAAACCTTAGGATGTTCTTTTCATTAGCCAACGATTTTATAGCCTGTGGTGGCTTTTAAACCATCCATGCATAAAATGGAGTTATATAATTTGTAATTACTGGAAATAACTAGTTTTTTTTCTTTTTTTTTTTTTTGAGATGGAGTCTTACTGCAACACCCAGCCTGGAATGCAGTGGTGAGATCTTGGCTCACTGCAATCTCTGCCTCCCAGGTTCAGGTGATTCTCCTGCCTCAGCCTCCCAAGTAGCTGGCATTAGAGTTGCCTACCACTGCACCTGCTAATTTTTGTATTTTTAGTAGAGATGGGGTTTCACCATGTTGGCCAGGCTGGTCTCGAATTTCTGACCTCCGGTGATCTGCCCACCTCAGCCTCCCAAAGTGCTGGGATTACAGGTGTGAGCCACTGCACCCAGCCAATAAATAGTTTTAATTCCCCCAACAGATATTTAGGGCTTTCATATGATTCTGAAGATCCATGTAGTACATTTATAGTCCCCTATTAGTGGGCAACACCCACTGCACACTGGGAAGTTCCATAGGCTTTTTCCTCAGACCTTTAATGGGGATTCCACTATTCTTCTAACGCAGAGTTATGGACACCCTCGTGGCAGTGTCGATCCCAACCAGATGTCAAAAAGAAAAGCTGCCTGGTTTCCTAGGAATACAATAGGGTGGGAAAAAGAGATGGCTCAGTGCCTTCATCTCTGAGAAGAAATGTGGAAGAGGATTCTCTGGGAAAATGAGAGAGGTCCGTGTTGTCACCTAGCTCTACCATGTTATAGGCATGGGAACTTAGGCTTGTGATTTAATCTCTCTCGGCCTCAGTTTCCTCATCTGTAAAGTGGGAGTCATAACATCTGCCTTGTTCAGAGGACTGATGAGACAGCGTTGATGATAGAACTGTGCACAGTTTCTGTTCAGGAAAAGGTACTCAGCAATTTAGACTCTTGTTTGTTCAGTCACCTGCAGCCTGTGCCAGAGGGCCGTCTGATTTTTCCTTATCTTTTCCAGAAGAACTACGTGAAAGGAATCAAGAATGCTATGGCCCATTTGAAGTCCCCAACTATATTTTCTTTTTGTTTTCTGGCGGGGAGTCGCAAATACGATTTTGCATTGCAGAGCCCCAGTTTGATCCCTAGGATGTGGATTTAATTGGGGCTGAGATCCAAATGTAACAATGTTAGAAAAAATATTGCAGAATGAAAAATTTAAAAACTGTATCTAGTTTGTAATGCTGAGTGATATTGCCTTGAGTCTCTAAAAGTTCCTGGAAATATTTGTGAAGTTCTTTCATTGAAAATAATTGGCTTTTTAAAATTATTAGACTTAAGTTCTGGGGTACACGTGCAGAACGTGCAGGTTTGTTACATAGCTATACACATGCCATGGTGGTTGGTTCGTTCATCACCCCATCATCTACATTAGGTACTGCTGCCAATGCTATCCCTCTCCTGGTCCCCTATCCCTGACAGGCCCCAGCCTGTGATGTTCCCCTCGCTATGTCCATGTGTTGTCATTGTTCAACTCCCACTTACGGGTGAGAACATGTGGTGGTTGGTTTTCTGTTCCTGTGTTAGTTTGCTGAGAATGATGGCTTCCAACTTCAACCATATCCCTGCAAAGGACATGAACTCATTCTTTTTTATGGCTGCATAGCATTCCATGGTGTGTATGGGCTACATTTTCTTTATCCAGTCTATTATTGATGGACATTTGGGTTGGTTTCAGGTCTTTGCTATCGTGAACAGTGCTGCAGTAAAGATATGTGTGAGTGTGTTTTTATAATAGAATGATTTACAATCCTTTGGGTATATACCTAGTAATGGGATTGCTGGGTCAAATGGCATTTGTAGTTCTAGATCCTTAAGAAATCACCACACTGTCTTCCACAATGGTTGAACTAATTTACACGCCCACCAACAGTGTAAAAGCGTTCCTATTTCTCCACAGCCTCATCAGCATCTGTTGTCTCCTAACTTTTTAATGATCTCCTTTTAAAGACAGGCAGTCCTACAGTCTGAAGAGGGTGGTTGGCAGCACAAATTCCATTTATAGGTGGACACTGGGTAGTTACATCTTTCTCCCTCTTCTAGCTCTTGCAGTGTCACTAGCACATCTGGAAACAGATGTTGGTTGCTTTGTTTCCCATCAAATTCTTGTTGTGTTTAAGGCTGACATAGTTTAAATGTGTGTGTTTTCTTTCTTTCAGAGTCACTAGTGATATATAGGCCACACAAATTCTAGACATGACATGGTAAGATAGAACTTTATTTCTTTTGTTAAAGAAATAAATTAAATCTGCTTTTTTTTTTTTGAAACAGAGTTTTGCTCTTGTTACCCAGGCTGGAGTGCAATGGCATGATCTTGGCTCACCGCAACCTCCGTTTTCTGGGTTCAAGCAATTCTCCTGCCTCAGCCTCCGGAGTAGCTGGGATTACAGGCGCGCACCACCATGCCCAGCTAATTTTTGTATTTTTAGTAGAGACAAGGTTTCACCTTGTTGACCAAGATGGTCTCAATCTCTTGACCTCATGATCCACCCACCTTGGACTCCCAAAGTGCTGGGATTATAGGCTTGAGCCACCGCGTCCGGCTAAATCTGCTTTTAATCTTCCTTATGTCACTGTTATACTATTATCATTACCATTATATTACTACATAAAACTTATCAATATATTAATAATATTAAAATATAGCTTTAAACAATAATATGATAGTCATTAATATTAGTATATTGCACATTATATTATCTCTATTTGCTTAGCACCCACCAAGTGCCAGGTGGTTAAAATATATTTTAACATATATTCACTGTTAAAATCTTCACAGCATCCAAGCAGGATGGAAATTATTTTCCCAGGGTTACAGTTAAAGAGTAAGGCCCAGAGAGATTTAGCAACTTTTTCAGTGCCACATAGCTAGTAATTAGCAGAACTAAGATTCAAATACCATATGGTCTGACTCCAAAACTCAAGTAGTTTTTATCTTATCCTACTGCATCTCTTTCTCAAGCAGTGGACCACACTTTAGTAAAAGATGTGTTGTGTATGGAAAAACACAGTCTGCAGCAGCTCATAACAGAGCTTAAAGAGTGGTTGCTATTTTAGTCTTTGTTAATGCTGTAAATGTGCCAAATAAGTGTCACCTTCATGTGGGCAAATTTTAACTACCTCATGAACTACATTTACAAGGAGACGCTTAATTTACTACAGTTTGTTTATGAGTGCTCTTGTGTGAGGTGAATCATTTAAGGCAGTTTATTTTTAGAGTTACACAAGGAGTGGATTAATAAAATACCTGCACAAAGAAGAATGTCATGCAAACTTAGCTTGAAACAGGAGGTAGAAATTGCCTACTAAGAATGCTGAGAAGAGACCTCTGAACTTAAAGAGCCCTGATTCCTGTTCGTAACCCTGATGCTCATATCACTGGCTTGTATTTCACAATATTGACTTTTCAGTAAATGGGAAGCTTTCATTTTTTAAAAGTCTGAGTTGAATCTTATTTACATTAGATTTGCATTCTTCAAAAAAAATGTTTTTAGTGTATTTAGTTTAGGCCAAAAAACTTGGAGTCATCCTTGACACCTTTTGTCTTATGTCCCATATCTAATCAATCAATCCATCCAAAAATGCTTGATGGTGGCTCTTAAAGACATATGGAGACTATGAACATTTCTTCCTACCTCTACAGTTACAGCCTGCTCTCAGCCATCATCGTTTCTCACCTGGATTTCTTTCTTTCCTTTTTCTTTTCTTTTTTTTTTTCACTCTGTCACCAAGGCTGGAGTGCATGGAGTGATCTTGGATCACTACAACCTCCACCTCCCAGGTTCAAGAGATTCTCATGCCTCAGCCTCCTAAGCAGCTGGGACTACAGGCAAGCACCACCACACCTGGCTAATTTTTGTATTTTTAGTAGAGATGGAGTTTTGCCGTGTTGGTTAGGCTTGTCTTGAACTCTTGGTTTCAAGTGATCTGCCTGCCTCAGCCTCTCAAAGTGCTGGGATTACAGGCATGAGCCACCACATCCAGCTGTTTACCTAGATTTCTGTAATAGACCTTGAACTGGTCTCCTTGCTTCACAGCCTTCTTGGTCACTATAGCACGGGGAAAAAGAGAGCTGGAGAGTTGAGCTGTAGCAATTAAATGCTTTGGCCTAAAAATGACTGATTTATATTACTTCTATTCATTCTTCTTTTCATTTCACAAGAATAAGTCACATAGCCACACCTATTTTCAAAGGAGTAGGGAATTGTAATCTTCTGTTTATCAGAAGTAGAGAACTAGATATGGATGAACATAAGTAATGATACCACAACTTAGATCTAAGCCACTTGGCAATGAAGGCAAAAAATGGAAGTTTAAATTGCTCTCTTTGCCTCATAAGATCACACCAGTTTATCAGAGAGAAATGCTTTTACCGACATCACTTCTTACTGAATAATATAATGAACAGTGTTAGATTTTAGCTCTTTTACCAAAAAGTGCTCTTTGTTTCCTTTATGGACAATTCTTATACCAATTTTCGACAGAAGACCAATGCAGTATATTAATTTCTAGTTTTATAAAATTCATTTTATTGAAGGGACAGCTAATCTGGATACAGAGATTTCTGGTAATTTTTTCCAAATACTAATCAAGTAGAGAGAATCTAGGATAATGAATGCTTGACATATCTTTGAGACTTTATAGAATGTTAACTGTTTTTCTGGGATTTCAATGAGAAATTATTTCATACTATTCAAATTAAGTCTCTAAAAGGTTTTTAATAATCAGGAAGGAATGGTCCAGATTGTTAGAAATTCTCTATAATTCTAGATTCATGTTGCTTTGTTTTAAAAGTAAACAAATTTGTTTTATTTCCTTGTACATATGTATATTCATTACCTGAGCAGAAAAGGACTGAAGGCAAAGCACAAAGGCAGTTTGAGTATGCCAGGCTCTCAGATAATCATTTAAGAGCTCAGAGTTTAACACCATGAAGCATGGATTACGTGATCTTGATACAAAAGAGTTTTGAGAGTAAGAATCATCTACCTCTACCAGAACCAGAAATACCATTTGACCCAGCAATCCCATTACTGGGTATATACACAAAGGATTGTTAATCAGTATCCTATAAAGGCACATGCATATGTGTGTTTATTACAGCACTTTTCACAATAGCAAAGACTTGGAACCAACCCAAATGCCTGTCAGTGATAGACTGGATAAAGAAAATGTGGCACATATATAGCATGGAATACTATGTAGCCATAAAAAAGGATGAGTCCATGTCCTTTTCAGGGACATGGATAAAGCTGGAAACCCATCATTCTCCACAAACTAGCACAGGAACAGAAAAGCAAACACCACATGTTCTCACTCATAAGTAGAAGTCAAACACTGAGAAAGCATGGTCACAGGGAGGGTAACTTCACACACCAGGACCTGTTGGTGGTGGGAGGCTAGGGGAGGGATAGCATTAGGAGAAATACCTAATGTAGATGACAGGTTGATGAATGCAGCAAACCACCATGGCACGTATATACCTATGTAATAAACCTATACATTCTGCACATGTATCCCAGAACTTAAAGTATAATAATTTTTAAAAACTTAAAAAGAATTCCTACAATGATCAACTTTCAGCAGAGCTGATTTCACCAGGATAAATTAGTTGCCAAATGCAACCTGTCATAATAGAAAAACAAGTTGAACAGCCAGACATGATGGTTCATGCCTGTAATCCCAGCACTTTGGGAGGCTGAGGTGGGTGGATCACTTGAGGCCAAGAGTTTCAGACCAGCCTGGCCAACATGGCAAAACCCAGTGTCTACTAAAAATACAAAAATTATTTAGGTACAGTGGTGCATGCCTGTAGTTCCAGCTACTCTGCAGGCTGAGGTATAAGAATTGCTTGAACCCAGGAGGCAGAGATTGCAGTGAGCCAAGATCATGCTACTGTACTCCAGCCTGGGAGACAGATCAAGAGCAAGACTCTGCAAAAAAAAAAAAAAAAAAAAAATTACACAGAAATAATCAGCATTATCTCGATCAGCCAACAAACACTTGCCAAAAATGAAACACTTGTTCAAAAATAAACACTTTCTTATTGTAGGGTATCTTTTGAGCATTTTTTAAAAATTGGCTTAATTAGTTCACTTTACTTCTCTTGCATAAAAACAGTATGTCATGGCCACAGCTAGAACTTGGGTTCTCTGTGTGGAAACTCTTGTGTAGTCTTTACTAGATGGTCAGTGAATTCTTTACAGGGAGACTTGGCGACAGTCTCTTTCCAGAGGTCAGGGATCAGATAGCTGTAGGTCTTGAAGATGGCATCAAAGGTGGCCTTGGTGAAGTTGCCTAGGGTGGCAGTGCAGCCCTGATCAAAGTGTAGCAGTCATTGATACTGGCCATCATCAGTAGCTTCTTAGGCAAAGGGGCAGAGACATTGCCAGTGCATCTAGAGCAGAAATGAAGCACACCAGCATAGGTCCAAAGTGGTCAGTCCATCTGAAAGGAATGGTGTGGAGCATACTGATCTTATTCTCCAATAACCTCTGCATGGGGAAAGTGGAGAGCTTGGCCAGGGTGATGCGTCCTCAAATGGCAGCTGATACCTCCCTGGAGCATTTAACACCCAGATGACGTGGCCATTGTACCTGGTACACTTGCCAGCAAAGTCTGCTTTTGCATGGGCATAATCTTTAAAACTTCATCCTTGAGGGATGCCCCAGGAAAAAGTATATGATCTCAGCATTCTTGTGGGCAGAGAGAAAGAACTCTTCCAGGGACTTGATCTTCATGTCCTTGACTAGGAGTCCCACCTTGGTGGCTGGGAGCCACTCACCTTGGTCTTGCTTCTGTGAGCTCTGCAGGCTTCCAGGCCCTCCCCTAGCCCTGGTATCATTTACCCTGGTGTTTTATCAGAGAGGCAACTCTTTAAAGTGTCCTTGACTAATGATTTTGGATGCTTCTTAAGGGCACTATTGAATTATCCAATACATCAAGAATCAGCACACTTTTTCTTTAAAAGACCATACAGTAAATAGTTTAGGCTTTGCAGGCCATATAGTCTTGCTAGTGACTACACAACTCTGCCATTGTAGTGCAAACCAGTCAAATACCATAGATAAATAAATGAGCATGTATTCTAATACACCACACACTATACATAAAAATAGTGGTGAGTTTAAACTGGACCATGAGCTGAGCTGTTGTTTGCTGATCCCTGCAGTACACCATCCACATAGCAGTGCTTACTCTAAGTAATATCATGTGATATCAGTATAGACTTTAAAGGGAGTGGACAGAAATTCAATTGTCTCAGTAGTTGCCATTTTTTTCCATGTACATTTACTTCTGAAAAAAAGAAGAGCTATTACAAACATAAGACATTGATAAAATATTAAGATAATTTCCTCTAGGCTTGAAGTAAAGAACATGAAAATAATGCCTGGCACATATTCATTATTTGGTGATGTTTTGGGAATTCCAACCAATGGAATAGGAAAGCAAAAAATGTGGACTACATATTGAAAAGGAGAGCAAACTATTTTTTATAAGGAGTATGAAACTCTACCTGGAATATCTAAGACAGCTGAAAAACTTAGAAAAATATAAAATTAACTCTAAGGTAAACATTAAAAAAACAACTGCTTTGCTATATACCACCCATTGCACTTAGAAAATGTAATAGTAAAGAACAATAAGTCAGAAATTTAAAATGCCAAGGAGTAAATTAAGCGACATGTAAAATCTAAATGAAGGGACCACAAAATTTTTCTAAAGGACATAAAATCATACCAAGAATAATGAAGTGGTAGTTGAGTTTCTAGATAAAAGATTCAATAATTTTAAAATGTGAATTTTCCTTATATGTATTTATGAATTTAATGTAAACCACTCAAAATTTCTACAAATCTTTTGTGGAACCGGACAAGTGATTTTAAAATTATGTGGGAAGATAAAATGTGAAAAAGAGGAGCAGTGAGAGACACTTACCTCTCCAAATATCACAATCTCTATAAGGTCCCTGTAATTAAAAGTGTCCTGTAGTTTTGAAAAATAAACAATTGATCAATGCTATGGAATATGAACTTCAAAGGTAAACTTAGAATAAATTTGTAATAAAGATAATATTTTAAATTTGGAAACAAACTATTTCATAAAGTATCTTGAAACAATCATTTTATTCATTTGGAAACAAGCATAAATCTTCATCCTTTCCTCACACCATACATAAAACAAATTCCAGATGGCCTAACAACCTAAATATATAAAAATGTCTTAAAGCATTAGAAAATATTTCACAAGCTCAGGCTAGGAAATATCTTTCATAGGACACCATACAATCCTGGACCCAAGAAGGAAAATACTGAGATATTTGATCTAAATGGGATGTGTGTGTGTAGATATAATATATAATATACAACAATACATATTTTGGACAAAGTTTTAATATCCCCAATATAGAAAAGGCTCCTAAAATTCATTGAAATTAGAAAGTATAATTTTTTCCAAGAAAATGAACAAAGTCTACATATATTTAGTGTTTACTTACATGGCAGGGGATGTTTTTAAAGTTCTTTTTTTTTTTTTCCAACAGTACTAATCATTATAGAAAGGCATATTAAAACAAAAATGTTCCTCTATCTGATTGATGAAAGTTTTAAAGACTTAAGAATAGTAAGTGTTAGCAAGGTTTGGGGACAAAATTACTCTTATACTTAGAGGGAATAAGCACAGAATTTTTGGAGGACAATTTGACTGCTTGGTCACTCTTCAAAATGATCATGGCTTTTGACCTAGCAATTCTACTTACAGAAAATTCTCCTGCAAAAATACTTTCATATACGTATTAAAATACAGGCATAAAGATAATTAGAGAAGTATTGTTTCTGACAGAAAGAAATGGAACAAAAACGTTGCAGTGCATTACTGTTACAAACCAAATAAGACAGAGAAATGTGATTACTCTTTTACCTTATGTTGTTTGAAAAAAAATTGCCAAAGATTTGGAAATAGGCAAAACATGTTACTGGATATTCTTCCAATGGAGTATAGTTGTCTATGGTGACTCTCCATGAATGATCTGATTCCATAAGATGGGTGCAACTTTTACATTCTGTTAAGTCAGATATTTTATAACTCTGAAATGGTAGAAGTTTTAGAAAACAGATATTAATACAAATGATTCCTTTTTATAGAAATGCACATGAATTATTCCATATAAATACAATTGACTTGGGCCCTATAGAAAAAGATAACATCAAACATAAAATTTAATTGCTCAATGGAATATTAAGCAGTTTTACATTTATTAACAAATTATATTTCACAATCCTGATTTTATATGTGTGTATGTATATATATATATATGTATGTAACGTTTGTTCTTCAAGGTGTCCTTTGAGCTTATTTAACCATTACTTAACTTTTTTTTGATATTTTACATTTTATTTATTTATTTTTTACATGTTCATTGTGACTCACAGAATTGCTTTCATGCCTTACTAATGGGTCTCATGCATATTGTGAAAAATACTGATATACAGACATTTTGTGCCCTTTGCTGTGTTGGTACCTTGAGTATGTCTGCTTGATGATGAAAGAATCTAGCTCATCTGAGAAACTGTTGACTTGTATAAGAACATCCTGAAGTAGTGGAAATTTATCTTAGATTTCCATTCCTTAATCATATTTATGGTCTGATCTAGGTGGGAGCCAATAAGGTTTTCCATGGCTAGGTCAAATATCAGGTTGGAGCTGATGATATATTTTTATGGAACTTTCCTGGGAATGCACCCTTGACCCCAGCCCAGCCGCTGCGACCCGGCTGGGCCTGACGCCACAAGCCTCAGGTCTCTCCAGTGAGCTGCAGCTCGGATCTCCCCTCATTCTCTCCACAACACCACTTCCCTGCTTAACGTATTACTGACTCCGTTATTTATTAATTTAAACAATATTTGATGTGGTTATTTTATATTTGCATGAGAGTCAGGGTTGTTCTTTTGTGAAAATTATGGATCAGTACAATACTAAAGTAGTTAACTTTTATAAGTTCTTTATTGCATGGTCTTTGCTATGGCTTTAACCATCTTTTATTTAAAATCAAACTGAATATTATGCCCTGGACAATAAGATTCTATTTAGTGATACTGTTGAACTCTAGGTTGAGACAATGATGAGACTTACCTGTTATACATGAAAACAAGAAACGTTTCCTGGAGTTTCTGTGTCATCTTTTCTCAAGGTTCTTCGAAACAGATCTAAGATAAAATTTATGCGAAAAGAGAAGGGAATTATAGACACCAAAACAATTGAGGCACTGGAGTAAACTTATTTAAAAAAAAAAAAAAAAACACAAAACCAAACAAATCTTCCGCTTCTGTGAAAATTAACATATTAAGAATGGTCCTTAAAATTTTTTTAATTTTTAAAATTCTTACATTTTCCCCCTTTACCAAGGTAAAATGCATCATCAGTATTAAATTTCAACAAAACAGACTGGCACCCTGTTCTATCCATTTGGCCACATGTGGGTTACCAACATTGGTTATTTATCGAGGTAGAAGTGAAGGCACAATAGTATAGACTTTGTCATGCAGCCAATTCATTTTTCTTGCCACATAAGCAATGTCTCAGGGAGAGGAAAAAAATTAAGGTGCTTAAGGAGGGGGGAAAGAAAACAGAAGAGAGAACTCAATCTGTACAGCTCAGAGAGGTACCACTTGCGTTTTCCCTTCACACAATCAGTTAATCACCCTGTAAAATGCTGAAATCATCAGAGCCTGAGCCAAAACAGTGAGTTCAATTTTTTTCTCTCCTTTAAATGTCTCCTTTTCAGTTATATAGTATTTTATGAAAAATTGATGTCTGAGTAGTCAACATGATGAATGTTGGGACATGCAGGGAATAGTTTAAGGAGTTTGTTTTAACAGTTATGCATTTAAATTGTCCCATTATAGTGGACATGTTTCTACTGCCAACAAAAAAATCAGTTCTTAAAGATCCAGTTTTCCTAGAATTCTTTTTACTGCTTTCAATCATTTTGATAGCAATCCTGATGAATTCATGAATTAAAATTATTTCATCCAAATGTTAGATTTCAAGGTGGCAGTTCAGAGTCTCTTTTTATTTTACTGCAGGAACTTAACACAAAATACTAAAGACATTGAGAGGTTAAAAATATGATATATTCTCTAAGGAAAACCTTTAGATATCTAGGCATAGTGGGACATTTGCCCAAAAGCAATTAAGTTATGCAATATATATCTGTATAAAAACCATTTCTGCAAGTCAATGTACTTTTGTTTAAGGCTAGTTCTTAGGTCAAGGTCCTAGCCTCAGAACCTGTTCCTAATAACTGCATGATAAGAATTTACTGAATCAATGAGCACACAGAAAATATCATGCATTATTCTATTCCATCAGTGGGAGAATAAAGATAAATTATCTTTTTATTTCCCTTTGCCATTCTTTGCCTACTTGCCCCTAAATTATGAATTTACATAGCTGGATCTTAAGAACCATTAAAGCCAATTTCTATACTTTACAGATGGAGCATCTGAGGCTTGGACTTTTGAAGGGGTTCACCCATGTCCACACAGCAAGTTAATGGCATAACAGCCAGATGGAAATTCATTCCTTCCAGCTGTAAATCCAAGGACACTCATTATATCAGACTGTCTTTTTGGGTTGGGTATGTTTCCATAACATCAGTAAAGGGTAGAGTGAGACTCTGGCAACCCGTTCAGGTCTTTTGGCTTTTTTCCTTGAATAGGGAAAAGAGAAAGGTCCTAAAAGACCTTTTGGTGTTTGTTTGTTTTTCCTTTAAGTTCCTGTATCTTTGGAAGCACTTCAGAGCTGGCAAACATCCCCTTAGTTGCCTGCCATCAACTTTACCTATTTCATTCACACAAGCAGAGTCATGTCTGGGGTTTCAACAAACCAGTGCTACTGTCAAAACAATCAGCCAGAGTCCAAGGTACTATTGTATGAATACATATAAACATGGCTGAGATTTAAGAAAATGTCCTTGCCGGCACTCTTCTTAAGGAGTTCTGCAATTAGAGCAGGCTAACAAAAGCCTTGAGAGACATGGTGAAGGTTCTGGTAGGTCAGGGGTTGTCATGGAGGGGTTTTAATTTAGGAAATAAAATATCTGATTGACTATTTTGAAAAAGTAACTTTAGAATAGTAACTATAGCAGTAGCATGTTAGCATGAAAGTAAGACCGGATTCAGGGGAAACAGGAGGCAGGAGCTGTAATCCTGGTGGTCTTTGCAGGTGATTTGAGCTCAGAGGGGAGCAGAAAAGTGAAAGGACTTGAGATGTATTTTAAGGTAAAATAGTAAGGACTTGATAATTGACTGAATCTGATGGAGGGGAGGGTAAGAGATCAGGGGACTCAAAAATGATTCCCAGGTTTCTGGCTTGGGTGACTGGCTGTGTACATGTACCATTCATAATAATGAGAAGTCTGGAGAAAGGACAGATTTGGAGGGGAATGTGTTGAGTTTGAGTACCTTAGGGCACTCAAGTAGAAACGTCTGGTAGACAAAACAGATATACTATGTGGAACTTAGATTTGTAGAGAATTATTCAAACAAGTGTGGGCAATATGCCCAGTCTACAGCCCAGCCCAGAGAATTGTTCCCACTCTAACCTCATACTCTAGTGCCCACCCCAAAACCTCACTCCCCTCCAGCTACACTGGCTTCATTGTTGAGTCTCCAAACACCGGGCACACTCCAGATTGGAGGCCTTGGCAGTTGCTGTTTTGTCTGCTTGGAATGTTCTTCTCCCCAAATCTGCACAGTCAACTTTATTACCTCCTTCAAGGCTTTGCTCAAATTTCTCCTCTCAATGTAGCCTAACCAAGATCACACTGTTTAAAATTGTAATCACAGTCCACCCCTCATCACCAACATATTACTGATCTTTCCTTTTTAGTTCTACTTGCTCTTTATTTCATAGTTCTTATCATCTTGTATTAGATCATGTATTTATGATATTTACTGCTTATTATATCTCTCCCACCACAGGAAACGAGGGTCCATATGTGTAAGGATCTTTGTCTGTTCACTGGTGTATCCCAAGTGCCCAGAACAGTGCTTGGGACACAGTGAGTGCTCAATAAATATTTGTTGTCTACATTAATGTTCTCTTAGCACATAACTGCCCAATTTTATTGACTTACTGAAGCATTAGAATCTCCATATGGGAGCCCCTATTTCCATCACTTCCTCTACTGCGTTAACGCAATGCAACAAATCCCAAGAGCAGTGATTCTCAAATTTAGACATACTCACAAATCACCTGAGAATATTTATTTATTTTAGAGATAGAGTCTTGTTCTGTCACCCAGGCTGGAGTGCAGTGGCAAAATTACACTTCACTACAGCCTCAAACTTCTGGGCTCAAGCAATCTTCCTGCTTAGGCCTCCTGGGTAGCCAGGATTATAGGCACACATTACCATGCCCAACTAATTTTTTACACTTTTTGTAGAGACAAGGTCTCACTATGTTGCCTAGGCTGGTATTGACCTCCTGGCCTCCAGTGATCTTCCTGTCTTGGCCTCCCTAAGTGCTTGGATTACAGGCTTCTGGGCATCATTTTAAAATGTAGATTAGGACCAATCAGTGAATGTGAAGCCAGAGATCCTGCATGTTTATCAAACTTCCACTAATGCCAGTGCTAATATTCTGTGGACCACACATTGATAGCAAGAACTTAAAAGAACATCCAACTACTGGTTAATGCCTGCTAAAAGTCACACTTTTCTGTATGTTAGAAGATTGTTATTTCTATGAAGCAAAAAAACAAGATAGAATAACATGAATTAGGTAGCAATACATTAAGACAATTAAGTGGCAGAAGCCATGATGGGCACAATTGTCACTTGTGAGAATTGAGGAAAGGGGATGTCAAAGTGGAAGTGGGGAGTATTTGCCTATGATAATTGGTTGAGAGGCAATTGGTTAAGAAATGTTTAGTTACGCTCAAAGAACAAAAGTGATGTATTGAATGTTCATTAAATAATATTTCAAACAAATTTGATAGCTGTTACATGCCAGATACTTTGTGTATGTTATCCTAATCTTCCCTTCAATCTGTAAAATTTATTATCTCCTTTTGATGAAGGCAAAGAGTTAAGTAGCTAGTAACTGTTACTGCCTCTGTTGAACATCAGAGCTCCTTCTCTTTCTACTCCTACAGTATCATGCCTTTCAGAGGTGAATGAGTCTGACTGTAGGGTCTTCTCACCAGAAATCCTCAGGTTCCTCCAGCCTCTGAGTAATTTGGAGTGAGCCTATCATGGGCTCTAGGAACAATAATTGATGGATTGTTGCTTTATTCTTCACTTCTCATCTTTCCTCAGTTACACTCTAACTCCCATTTCATTTGGGGCTCCCACGTTGAGACATAAGCACCTAATATGCATCTCTTGGGCACAAGTGATGACAGCAGGCTCCAGACTTCCAGGTGTTATGCATAATGCATAATCTTATTTGACCCTCACATTAACCCTATATGATAGGTATTATTTTCATCCTTATTTAAAATAAAAGTTATGTCTCAAAAGGTTAAGGAACTTGTTCAAGTACAATCTGTTTAAAAGTGCTATAATTAGGCCAGGGTCAGTGGCTCATGCCTGTAATCCTAGCACTTTGGGAGGCCGAGGCAGGTGGATCACGAGGTCAAGAGATCGAGACCATCCTGGTCAACATGGTAAGACCCCGTCTCTATTAAAAATACAAAAAATTAGCTGGGCATGGTGGCATGTGCCTGTAATCCCAGCTACTCAGGAAGCTGAGGCAGGAGAACTGCCTGAACCCAGGAGGCGGAGGTTGCGGTGAGCCAAGATTGCGCCATTGCACTCCAGCCTGGGCAACAAGAGCAAAACTCCGTCTCTAAAAATAAAAAAAAAATTTTTTAAAAAAGTGCTATAACCAGTACTCAAATCCAGGAAAATGTGACTCCAGAACTCATACTCTTTTTATACATTGTGAGTTACTTGTAGAAACATCTCCCCAGTCTAAATACTTATTAATGTGAGAGCCTCCCACAAATATGGCTAATATTGTATCTAAATTGAAGCATCAGGGAAGACCATGGGCCAGGAACTCTCGAACTGGCAGAAGCTCATTTACAAAAGTAAAGATCTCACTTGAACTGCAGCACATTTGTGTTGAGTATTAACTGGAAAATAAGTCAAAAATAATGTTATTGCACCAATGTACATGGAATGATTAAATTCAAGAAATAATACATCTGAAAACTATTCATAAGGAACTCTTAATTCTTTATTAAACTGAAGTCTGTGAAGTCACGTCATCTGTAAAAGTAAAACAAAATATTTGCATGTTTGAATTAGTTCTTTGGCTACTATCTGGACTTTCATAGCTTGGCACTGAGCGACAAATTATACATTGAGAATTGCTTTCATGTAACCTTGTAACAGTGATAAAAATCGAGTCCCTGTTCATCTGATCCAAAAGTTGCTTTGAGTTCTTGAACCAGACAACAATCAAGAGGCATGAAGACCAAGATTGTGAAACATTTTATTATAAGGAAAGCATAGTGAGGTCACCAAGAAAGGCCTAGACTTGAAAGAGAAGAGCCAAATCAGGCCAAGAAATGAGGCACCATCTCTTAATACAACTATCAATATTATTTTATTATTTAAGGTAACAATTATGAAGTACTTATTTTGTGCCAGGAATTGTGCTAACTGCTTTGCATATATTGTCTTGTTTAAACTTCAAAACAAACCAACAAGGTAGTTACTGTTATCCACACTCAGTTTACAGCTGAGAAACTGAGGCTTAGAAAGGATGAGCAACTCCTTTCAATACCAGTTAGCCAATAAGTAGTGAAACAAGATTTTGGACCCAAAGTCCATGCTCTTAATCACTGCATTTTATCATTGTATTCTATATTTAATGTACTATTAGTTAATGTCCTATCACTGTTTAGATTGCATCTTTTATTATGAGGATTATTATCAAAACTGAGATCCTTTGGACAGTAGGAGGAGGCATGATTAGGAATTTTGTTGGGCATTCACAAGGACTGTCCAAGACAAACAGGGATATATGGCAGTCCTATTTAATATCTTTCCAATCTACATCATGACATGATACATATGTAAGCAAAAATTACGAACACCAGTTTGTAATTGCAATTGGGTGTACAAGTTAGATTGTGTACCACAAACACCTGCAGGGTAACCACTGTGATATATAGTGATGTGTTAAGACACCTCCAGTACACTAGAAGAAAATCTATTTTCCTGGCTTGAAAGGGACCAATCAATTGTATGGGTCCAAAGTGGTACCTTGGGGCCATGGGGAGCAAGTTTGCACTGTGAAATTTCACAAAGGCAAGAACGCTTACGTCAATGACAAAAGGCTGGTACCTCTTTACAAAACCAGTTCCCAGTGCCCCTGGACCATCAGGAAAGCAGTTATACTAAACAGGTGACAGACAGAGCTGCAGCCTGTGTCCAGGCTGAACTAGGATGTCAGAGCAGGTCTAGAGGCAAAAGTTGGGTAGTTGAGACACTGTATCTGTCCATTCTTACACTGCTATAAAGAACTGCCTGAGACTGAGAAATTTATAAAGGAAAGAAGTTTAATTGGCTCACAGTTCCACATGGCTGGAGAGGCCTCAGGAAACTTACAATCCTGGAGGCAGGGAAAGCAAACATATTCTTCTTCACATGACATCAGGAGAGAGAAATGCCAAGCAAAAGGGGAAAAGTTTCTTATAAAACCATCAGATCCAATGAGAACTCAGTCACTACCATGAGAACAGTATGAGGAAACTGCCCCCATTATTCAATTATCTTCATATGGTTCTGCCCTTGACACGTGGATTATTAGAATTCAAGGTGAGATTTGGGTGGGGAATCAAAGCCAAACCATATCAGGCATAGAGGTTGGGCAGGAAGAAACAGGGTAAAATGAGGCTGCAGAGCTAAGCAGAGCTATCCTGAATGGTGGTTATGCAGATTCCCTTCAGATATCGATCTTCTTATAACTTACTTTTATTAACTGAAAAAAATGAAATTTTAAAACCTTTGTGCTCCAATATTCTTTGAAACCATCGTAAGGCATAGCACTTTATCTCTAGGAGTTGAAGATTTCTACATTCATTCAAGAAATATTTCTTGAGAGCCCATTAAGTATTCCAGGAAGTCTTCCAGGAGCTGGGGATGCGTGGTAAACACAACAAATTCTCTGACCTCATTACTGAGTGTGTCTGAAGGCTTTTTACAGAAATTGACACTTTTTAAGGTATATAAACAATGTTTTTCCAAGACATGAAAATTATATCCCCTCTTTAGCCCTCAGTTCTCTCAAGTGCAAAATAAGGGCACTGACCTGGATACCTTTCCAGGGCTCTTCCAACTCTAAAATCCGGTGGCCCTGCTGTCACTTTTATCAGGTTAATGTGAAAGACAATGCCTTTCTTTATTCAACTTTTCCATTCTTAATGTTAAAAATATAAATTTATCTCAGCTGGGCACAGTGGCTCATGCCTGTAATCCCAGCACTTTGGGAGGCCAAGGTAGTGGATTACCTGAGGTCAGGTGTTCAAGACCAGCCTGGCCAACATGGCAAAACCTCATATTTACTAAAAATACAAAAAAAAAAAAAAAAAAAAAAAGCCAGGCATAGCAGCGTGTCCCTGTAGTCCCAGCTATTCAGGAAGCTGAGGCAGGACAGTCACTTGAATCTGGGAGGTGGAGGTTGCAGTGAGCAGAGACCATGCCATTGCACTCCAGCCTGGGCAAGAAGAGCAAAAAACACTCACACACACACCCGTTCTCTCTCTCTCTCTCCCCCTTCCCCCTCACCTGAGAGAGAGAGAGAGAATGAAAAAACAGCACACAATTCAATATTGTTATATACAGAATACAAATCAAATCAAAAGTTTAAACACACATATCAACTGAGGAGCGAGGCAAGAAGTGTAGTTATGCAGCCACCATGTAACAAACCCATCCAGTGGCCTCCTCTGAAACCTACACCAGAAAGACGTACTCTTTCTGGAGAGCAGTCTTGGTCAGATAATTTTTCTTTGTGGGCCTTATGTGGACCAACACTTCAGAGAAACCATGCAGTGGCTTGGTTTGAAGGTGAAATTGTATTTCCCTTATTTTTATTTTTGTGTCAGAAACAGAGAATAGGACTCTAAAGAGTACTACTGCTCCTTTCCAGAAGAAGAAGAAAATTTCACTATTTCAGGATCAGGACTGGTAACATTTGGAAAGCTAATATAGGGAAGGGAGAAAGAAAATGAACTTTAATATTCCCATCCTACATGTCAGCACTATGCCATGACTTACATGCATGACCTCTAAGCCTCACAAGGAGTTGACCTGGTCAGCATTATTGTCTTGTTTTAACATAAGGGATGGAAGAGGCCAAGTAATTGCACATTATTAAGTAGATGCTATTTGACTCTGAAGCCACATTCTTCCCAGGTGCTCTTCTTTTTGGGATACCTTAACATGTTTAATCCAGTTCAGAGACTCCAAATTTGATTTTATATTCACAGTTTTAACTGTTGGGTGTTCACATGTAGTCTGGTAGCATTTTTATATTATCAACAACACATAGAAGTGCTCCTGATTGCTGCGTAAATATGCAGCACAATGCCCAGTACGTATAGATGCTCAAATATGCTATTTTTCTTAAACCAGCATTCCCCAACCTTTCTGTCACCAGGGACCAGTTTCATGGAAGACAATGGAAAGGTATGGGATTCAGGGGCAGGGATGGTTTCGGGCTGAAACTGTTCAACCTCTCAGATCATCAGGCATTAGATTCTCATAAGAAGCATGAAACTTAGATCCCACACATGTGTAGTTCATGATAGGGTTTGTGCTCCTATGAGGTTCTAATGCTGCCACTGATCTGATAGGAACCGAGTTCAAACGATAATGCTCGTGCACCTGCCACTCACCTCCTGCTCTTAGGTGATCCTAACAGGCCGCTAATCAGTACTGGTCTGCAATCCAGGGGTTGCAGACGGCCTTAAATGGCTACGGCCTATGTTTTCCCAAGTAGGCTAATTAATACTATTGAAGATTGATCTGTTTTGAGATCAGACCAGCAGCTAAGCCAAATAAATGAGGAAACAGTTGATTTGGCATCAGCATGTTCATGAAGAATGAACAGTCTGAGGATTCAGAAACGATATATGTACTGAATGTTAATTTGGGCACTTAATAGCAACACAATCCTTGGCAAATCACTCCAACTGAGTGTATTATTCACTGTAAAACAGGTAAATAATATATTGCTGGATATTTTCCTTAACTTTTATGTTTGGGGGTACATGTGAAGGTGTGTTATATAGGTAACCTCATGTCGTGGGGGTTGTTTTACAGATTGTTTAATCACCCAGGTATTAAGCCTAGTACCCAATAGTTATCCTATCTGCTCTTCTTCCTCCTACCCTCTACCCTCAAGTAGACCCCAGTGTCTGCTGTTCCCTTCTTTGTGTTTGAGTTCTCATCATTAAATTCCCTTTTACAAGTGAGAATGTGGTAGTATTTGGTTTTCTCTTCCTGTGTTACTTTGCTAAGGATAATAGCATCCAGATCCATCCATATTCTCACAAAAGGTATGATCTTGTTTCTTTATGGCTGTGTAGTATTCCATGGTGTATATGTACCATATTTTCTTTATCCAATCTTTCATTGAGGGCATTTAGGTTAATTCAAATGCCTTTGCTCTTGTGAATGATTGCTACATATTTTTGAAGATTAAATAAAAATATACAAATTAAATATTGAAATGAAAATATACAAAACCCCTAGTACAGTGCCTGGCACATAGTAAGTACTCAATATTGTTATTATTAATTTAAGGTAAGACAGACTTCAGTTATTAAATGTTATTAAAAAAGAAGAAAAGTGATACTTTCAGTGCACATACCAAAAGTCTACTTTTGTTTTTCTCTGCTCTACAGCTATATTCTTATTAGTAAAATGTGCTAATAAGCATATAATGGGATAAGACCCATTTGATGGCAAACAGACTCAAACTGATGGCTTCCAGGAGTTCACATAATCTAGCCTCTCCTATCTCTCTGAACTTATTTCACACCAATGCCCTTTCATTTACTATTCTTGAGCATTTTCAATATTTTGCCAAGTTCTCTGATCCTTGGGTCTTTGCATCAGTGTACCCTCTTTCCCAAAATCTTCACAAAGCTGGTGCTTTCTCATTATTTTGGGTCTCAGAGCAGATGTGATCTCTAGAAAAGCCTCCCTGACTACGCATCTTGGGTCCTGGCCCCACCTCCATCCATTACCATCTACCTTACCAATTTTATTCACATTTGTCACTATCTGAAATTACTTTATATATGTATTTAGTTTCTTGTTTATTGTCTATTTTTACCCAGTAAAATGTTATATATACTTATTTCTACGTTGGTATCCTCAGAGCCTGCAACAGTGTCTGGCACATAACAGGCTTTTAAATTTTTGTTGACTAAATAAACTTTAATTTTGTTTTTCATACTTTCTTGAATTGTTTTATTCTACTAGAAGGAAATCTATAAATATTTTTGTTCACTTAATTTGATTTTTTCCACTTTTGAATCCCCCAATCATTCAATAATTCATCAACGTCCTGGAGTAAATTTAAATTTGGATTGATATCTACATTTAAAATCTTGATTTACTATTTTTAGTAGATGAATTTAATGAAAGTAGGAAGCCATTAATTGTGCAACTTCTCAGCATCTGATGCATGCATATGGTGTGGCTTCACAGGGCTTCTGGGCAGGGCATTAAATTATGTGACAATAACAGAATACCAATAACACACCTGAGGCTGCATCAGACAGGATGATCTGTTTGTGTTTGGTTAGTGCTGTTGCTCCCTCAAGGGAAAGCAGCCTTTAGCTTTGTGAAGGCCAATGTGGATCTCTGACAGAAAGCTGCAGTCAGACACAATCACATTTTAAGAAAAATAAACTCTATGATGATGCTGGCCAACCTCAATCTGTAATGTGGCTGAAAATGAACAGAAGTTGGGTGTTCAATTTCAGGTCCAGAGAGCTTCCGCAGCACTGGCTATTACATGTGTCATATTTCAGTCCCTTTGGTTCACTTCACTTGGCAGGATTTGTTCAAGGAAAGTCTGGAGTGATTTATCCTGCTCACTAATGAGCTCTTCTTCCAACAGAGAAGTTCCTCCAAGCTGGTGTCCAAGTCATTAGCTGAAGGATCTGGAGGACTGCTCAGAGCTTAGGAGACTGAATTGGAAGAAGAAATTTGGGTTTCCAAATCAACCAATTGTACAGAGTCACACAATCACTCTGAATCTCATAAACTTTGATACACCAATTGAAAAAGTATTTCTTAAATTTTAAAAGGTTTATCCATGGTAAGCATGGAAATTATACAGTCTTGGAGACTTGAAAATAGATTTAAAAACCAATCCCACCCACCTCCACAAAAGCATATTCTCAAAAGATAACCACTATTATAAGTTTTCTTGGCATCCCTCTAAACATTTTCTAGAATATATATATGTAGAGAGAGAGACAGGCAGGGCATTAAATTATTACATATATGTATTCCATATATATATACCTAGAAAAAAAAATATTTTTTCTATATAAATACATATATTCTATATAAATATTTATATACTATATAAATATGTGTTATATATAATATATATAAATATACCTTAAAAAGTAGCCCCTCCTATATTATATATGTATATAATATATATATATAGCCCCTCCTATATAATAAATATAAATAAAAAATACATTTCTAAATATATATACCTAGAAAATGTATATATAGTCCCTCCTATATATACATTTTCTAGGTATATAGATATATATATTTAGAGGCTATATATACATTTTTTAGGTATATATATATATTCAGAAATATATATCTGTTCATATATAGGCAAATAGATTGACAGTGATGGGACCAATCAAAGAATATGAGCATGGCATTCTGCAATGATGGCCCTAATTCTTCACTCCTTCCTGTAACTTCGCAGTGCTCTCCTGCCATGGGTAGTTGACCTGCTCCACCGTTTGACATTGGGCTCAGCCATGTCACTTGCTTTGGCTAATGCGAAGTTAGCAGATTTGAAAGACCAGTGGTTTGAAATAGGGTGTGCATTGGGGCTGCTCTCTCGAACCTCTACCACCATATTAAGAATCTGTCTGGGCTGACCTGCTCGGGCATATGAGACACATGGAGCAGAGCTGAGTGATCCCAGTCACCCCAGCCCACACCAGCCTGGATCAGCCAACAGCCTGCTAACAACCTTCCCATATATGAGTTGATAAAGATCAACAAAGATTACTGGCCACTCTCCCCCCATTTGACCCCAGATGCTTGGGGAATGAACACATTGTTGTATGGCCACTGAGGTTGGTAGTTGTTTGTTAAGCAACATTATCCTGACAGTAGGTAACTAATACATATATCTTAGAGCTTTTTCCATATTGGCATAAAAAGACCTACCTTTTTGTTTTCACTAACTGCAAAATATTCCATTCTGTGTAAGTACTCTAAGTACTCTGATTTAGTTAATTCATCCTCTATTGACAGGCATTTAGGTTGTTTCCAAGTTTTTGCTAGCCAAACAACACTGCCAAGCACATACCCCAGACAGATATCTTTGTAGACTTGGCACATTGATCTAAAGGATTAATTTCTAGAGGTAGAGATGCTAGATCAAGAGATTCATATTTCAAATTTTGCTAACTATTGTCATAAAAGCTTGCTTCTAAATTGTCTGTGCAGGTCATCATATTTTAAAGATGAGAAAGGCTTTTAGCCTCTTCTAAAAATAATGTGTCTTTTTGAAAGAATGTTACAGGAATTTGATATTAACTTCTAAGTTTTATTAATGTTATAATGATTTTTGTCTTCAAAGTATACAAAATATTGACTAGTGTCATCACTACTTCTGTTTTCATATACAGAGCCTTGTCTTTCTTTCTTCACTTATTTCTAATATGAGAGTTATATCCTCAAGGTCAGACTTCATTAGCTCTGAAGTTCTGGCTTGGGAAATTCCCATAAAGGACTGGAAGTGCAGGGGTTCAGTTCTAAGACTTGGTGACAGCCTGAAGCCCCAGGGGAGCTGATGGCAGAACTCAGTAGCCACCAGACTCTCTCTCCCTTCATAAGATTCTCATTTCTTTGATGTTAGATAATGAAAAGAATGAAAGCTTTGGGGTTCACCAGAATTTAGTTTGATCAGAGTGTTGCCTTTCATGTACTGTGTGGGTTTAGGTATGTTATAGAAATTCATGGGCCTCAGTTTTCTCACCTGTGCAAGAAGATAGTGATATGTATTGTTTTGTGAAATCTGGATTTCTCCTATCTGTTACTCCTTGCAAACAAATTCATGAGGCAGCCACTGGGACAACCCAGTTCCAGGAATGAGGAAGCTTATTGAAGTGAACAGAGCACCACGAACCTCTGTGTAAAGGCTCACAGTGCATCTTCCTGACTGATCTTCCTGAGTGACCTTGTATGTGGTCAGTTCATCTCTCTGCACTTTGTTTCCTCCACTATGAATGGGGATATGAAATCTGTCTTGCAGGGCTGGAGGGAGGACTGGGGTGCTGTGTGTGAAGCACCTAGCACAAGGTTTGACACACAGCAGACTCTCAATAGTGGGACTTAGTACTTTTGTTTGTGTGGTTCTCCTGACCACAAATGAGTGGTTGTCATTTTACCTCACTCTCCCCCAGCCCCCACAGTATTTAATGCAATTTAGGAAACATATTCTTTCTCCACATGTTCACATTTCTGGAAATAGTCTGTGACTTAAAAGTGATTATATCTGGCTGGGCATGGTGGCTGACACCTGTAATCCTAGTCACCTGGGGAGGCCAAGGCGGGTAGATCATCTGAGGTCAGGAGTTCAAGACCAGCCTGCAACATGGTAAAACCTCATCCCTACTAAAAATACAAAACTTAGTTGGGCATGGTGGGAGGAGCCTATACTCCCAGCTACTCAGGAGGCTGATGCAGGAGAACTGCTTGAACCCAGGAGGCAGAAGTTGCATTGAGCCAAGATAGCACCATTGCACTCCAGCCTGGGTAGCAAAAGTGAAACTCCATCTCAGAAAAAACAAACAAACAAAAAAATTGATGATATCTTCTAATTGTGAAACAGCCAGGCCACATTCATAATGTAATTATCATTGCCTGTGCATGCAAAAACTTGGTGGCATGACTGACAACTGGAAACTTTCCATGTTTCACTTTAAAGACTATTTAAAGACCATTTGAGGAAGGTCTAAAATTTCTGTCTATTGTCTGAAAACTTGTTATTTCCACTACTGCTCTTTTCATGACCATCAGTTAAGAGCCTAACAGGTGAAGGAATCTGGGCTGAGACCCAGCAATATAAAGCCCTCGAGGGTCTTAAATATCACCAGGAAAATAGGGCATAGATTTAAAATGTAATTAACTCTAAGAAGCAGTCTGTGGCTGGTGCCAAGCACTAGTGCAGACACTATATAAATGCTTCATGGGGCAAAGACAAGAGAAATGGTTGGGAGGGTGAAGATTCAGAGACAGTCTCACAAAAGAAAAAAAATATATGAGGTTTTGAAATACCAATTGGACTTTCGGGAAAGGGCAATCTTTCTGGGATGGAGGATGGCTGGAACAATGGAGCAGTGGGAAAAGTCCCTGAAGAGTGTAAGAAAATAGAAGCACCCTCTTTAGATTGATGCATCAGGTTCACCAGGTGAAGGGAATAGGGTGGAAAATAAAGTGAGAGAGTTAGGTACAGGCTAGACTATGACCTTAAAGTTGCCTTGGAGGTCCGTCCCTAATTTTAATTCATAAGTTAATGACGTGAATGCTTGTGCATGATTGCCATTTAGGCCATTGAGAATAGGAAGGAAATTTCTTCTTCATGGATGATTTGATCTGATTGTTCAGAACTAGAAGAGGTCTCAAAAGACAATTTGTCCTGCCATCTGACTATTACTGGAAACAATGGCATAATTATCAACCACTCAGAAATGGAGAGCATTATTTTTGGCAGATGCCTTTTAAATGTAATTGGTTCAATTTGATAACCCCAGGAAGCTAGTTGATTTATTTGGTCACTAAGAAGCTTTATTGAGACATTTCTATGGCCACAGTGGGCAATTGGTAACACCTGCTTTGAGGATCACACAAGCCCGTATTATCCTGGCCATATGGTATATAACTTTTAAGACATAAGCAATTATTTGTTTATGGAGTAAATCCAGGCAATTTCTTAAGATAAGCCTGCCTGATGCTGAGAAAGTGAGCCCATCCAGCTGAAAGTTTCACCTCATTAAAGTCTTCTAATGCTCCTCAAGGATATACCAAAATTTACTTGTCTTTTCAACCCTCAGTGGGCATTTGGACAGTTTCTGGTGAGGGACTATTGCACTAGATAATGCTGCCATGTACATTCTAGTGCATAGAATTAGGGTATAAACATGTAGGAAATTCTATTAGTTATATACTTAGGAGTAGATTTCAGGTTCCAACACCTTTCTGTAAGTGAAGGGATTGTTCTCCCAAAAGGAAAACATACAAATATGCATAGATAGGTAAAGAATGTGTCATGGTAGTAGAATCCAGTAATAGTCATAAGCTCTTGATGATTTCATAAGCTCCCCTGCTTGGTGGTATGAAGAATACAAATAACTTATCTCTCCCACAGAGAGATGGGGGTGGGGGAAATATTCCCATCACTAAAAAAGCCACAGAGAACTTTACTTTCCAAAATCAAAGCATCTAAGTGTTAAGTTAGACTATTGCTTCTCATTCCAGGAAGTTATCCTATTTGTATCTGCCTTTCTAGCAGGCACAGAGGAGCAAAGGGAATCATAATGAAAATTCATGTTTGCAAATCACCCTCCATCTGTAAAGTACTTTATGGATACTAATTAATTAATCCTTCACTTCTCTCCTCCTGTTGCCCCACCTTTTCTCCCCACCACGAAGCAGGTGGCATCTCCATATTGTGTCACTCATTTGCAAAAAGATAAACACAAGAACAGGTTATACCATATCATTTATGAGGTCCAGGAGTGTAAAATAAATACTTCGCTGCCTGGGGCCTTCATGAAATAAAATTACCATATACTTTGAGCCTGGAGGTCTAAATTGCACAAATAAAGCCTCTGAAGAATTTTTGTCACATATGACAGGAGAGATGGATTCGTTGTTGGATTTATTTACTAAACTATCACAGTGGTTGCTCATGAATATCAATGATGTGATAGCTCCTGGGGAAGCTGTGGAAGAACTTTAAGTGGGAAAAATTGCTAAATGTTTCTGAACGTGGGACTGAGCAAAAGTGATTAAGGTGGTTACTCTCAGTTCTCCTCATTCTACCACAATCCAAACAGAAAATTTGAAAATTGCTTAGAAAAGTATGAATATGTGAAATGACATTTAAATTTGTAAGCATAGAGAAAAAGTGATGTCTGTTACTTCATGTATTTGTGATTAGAAATGGGCATCTGATTATTTTCAAAATTCAGAAGAGATTCATAATCAGATTTCATGTAAGTTCTGGTTGTCTATATTCAGATATTAACCACTAATTAAATTTGGTTTATTTTCTAATGGGAAAAAAAGCCTAAACCTGTAGAAAATGTCTCTCATTTTATATTTATGATGCATAAAAATGGAGTAATCTACTTTTAATTTTAGATACAACCTACATTTTTAAAATTGGGAACCAGAAACATAATCAGAATTAGTGATTGTATCAGACAAAAAAGAATTCTTCCTGAGGGTACGTTCTGCTCTGGTTCTGTGCTCTCCACTCACTCTGGTTTCCCAGAACTTTTTTATGCATATTGAGGGCACAGGAGGTTCCTTGGGGCATTGAACAGAAAGAGAGAGAGTGAAGGAGGAAATAAGTGGTTATTAGGCTTGATTAGTTTGTTCAAAAGAGAAATTAAGATGCCTAATATTTGATTTTTTTTCTATCCATCTAGGCATTCCTGGGGTGAAAGCCTCATGTGGGAAATTACTAAAGAAGAATAAAACAGAGCCACTGCCCTCAGGGGCTCTACAGATAGGGGCAGAAATAAGTCAAGTAGGCATATGTCTAAAGCATGAGATAGACAGGGCATGTAGTCTTCTGCAAAAGAGTGGACTGAGCTGGTCAGGGGGCCCACATCCCCAACCCCCATGGTGTATAAAAACGCCCCTCAATAGTAATACATTTACCAAAATACAAAGCAGTGCTCCAAGCAGGCAAGGGATATCTTGAGATACCAGAAATGAAGAGGGACTCATAGCTGGAATCATAATCTGGAGTTGAAGCCAACAAGTCCAAGGAGGGAAATCAACCTTAGAACCAGGACCTTCAATACCAGTTTGAGGTATCTCCTATGGAAAAGGGCTCTTAGCTTTTAAAGAGGGTTTGAGAAGTAGAGCATTTAATTCAGGAAAGAAAAAAAAAATTAAGACAAAACAGCACAAGGAGGTAGAACCACAAAGGAGCTAGGAAAGAACGAAAAGCGAAGTGGACAAAGCAGACTCTGCCGACCTGTGAGCCAGGAAGAGAGGTCTTAAAGTTGGTCAAGGGAGGATCAGTCTGAGAGCCATCGGAAGTCTCCCTGGTGACATGTGTGTGGGAGGGTGTGGTGGGGGAGTGCTCAAAAGGAAGTAGCTATGAAGGAGTAGACGTAGCTGAGGCAGAGGAGGTATAAAAGGTGAGGGGGAAAGAAGGCAGAAAAAGGAAGGAGTAGCCGGTCTGAATAGAGTTTCATTTTTTGATGGTTGTTTTTGTCGTTTGAGGATAAAATATATGTTTATTTATTTCTTTATAACCAAGAAGTCAGAGAGTGAGAGGCTGAAATGCAAATTACCATAACAGAGCAAACACTAAAAGGAAGCAGAAAAGTCTGGACTCAAAAAGTAAATGGGGTTAACAATGAAAAAGAGTAGGTAGAAGCAATGATTTTCTTCTTTATCATTCATTGTATTTTATTATGTTTTTTATTATGTTTGGGGATTACTATTGCTGATGGAAGTCTGCAAAATGAGATGTCATTCCTTATAGGTAATTTGCCTTTTTATGTTGCATTATGTTGATGAGTTTTGCTTAACAAATGATTCTAAAATGCAGTAGTATAAAACTATAAGCACTTATTATCTCAGTAGCTGTGGATCAGGAACCTAGGAGTAGCTTGGATGGGTGGTCTGGCTTGGGCTCACACATGAGGTTACAGTTAAGATATTGACTGGAGCTAAAGGTTTGACTGAGGCTGCAGGATCTAAGATAGATCACTCTCATACATGAGAAGCTACTGCAGGAGGCCTTGGGAACTCTGCATGGACCTCTCTACAGGGCTGCTTGAGTGCCCTCACAACATGGCAGCTGCCTTCCTCCAGAGTAGGTGATGAAAAAGAGAGAGAGAGAGAGAGAAAGTATCAAATCCTATACCTAGACACGAAGGAAGTCACAAATTACTTTGTGGAAGTCATACATGTTCACCTCTACAGCATTCTGTTAGAAGTACTTCCCTATGTAGAGACACACTCAAGGGGAAGGGAACCAGGCTCTTCCACTTGAAATGAGGAGTGTCAAGAACTTGTGGATGTCTTTTAAAACTACCGCTGGCAACTAGGTCTTGAGGTGGATAAATGAGGAATTTGGGGAATCTCACATTGGAGATGTGTGATATCGTTAAATGATCTGAGATTAATTAGGTGTGAAATAATGAAGTGTATATATATTCATATACAAGCCTGGGAAGGTATGATTTTCAGAGTATATTATCACTCAGTCATATCCATGGTGGCCTCAGATAAGTACAGGGCAGTGCTTGCATTGATGACAGAATGGGAGAGAGGGAGCAGGTGCATCAGTGCCTCCATGTGTTACTCTATTTCTTTGCAGATTTCCTTAATGAGTCCTCTTTCATGTCGTATTTCACAGGAGAAACAATGATGTGAGTCACAGAGTTTCTGTAAGTTCTGACCTCCCTTGTCCAGCTGCTTGGAGCAGGGAAGCCCTTGTAAAGTAAAAAGAGCCAGATTTGAGGTGAAGCTTCTAGCACGGCACAATAAAAAGAGAATAATTTGTCCCCAGTTTTGTTACCGTTTTCCTTCAATGCACTTGGAAGGAGGAAGGAATTAATGAGGCTCATTGTGTATGCAAGGGTAAGCACAGTTTGTGTTGAGCTAAGTCTAGCAGAAGCTGAAAAAGCATATCTGGCACAACTAAGTAATTAGACTCCACATTTCTCACATTTTGTAAGGGGAAAAAATGTCTTCAGTGGAAAGTGTCTTTAAATTCATTTTCCACGGACAGAAAAGACTTTCTAAGCTCAACCCTGGGCTTAGTCCTTTGTTGACCACATTTAAAATGAAGAGAGAAATCATTGTACTCATGTTTTAGGTTATTTGTATGCTCTGCAAGAAACGGGTGATGGCTTAAGAGCAGAGCTGGTGTCAGGTTCCTGACTAGAATTAAAATCCAGCAAAATATCTGTCTAGATGAAATATAGAAATCAGGGCAATGATGAAAACATCTGTATTCTTCTCAAATGATTGAAAATACCTAGAGGACAGTGATCATGTCTTTCATATACTGATTAAAATATGGTCTTCGGAGCCAGATTTCCTGGATTCAGTTCTGGCTCTGTCCCTTACTAGCTGTGTGATTTGACACAGCTGAAATTAGCTTCCTCTTTCTCTATCTCAGTTTTCCCATCTGTAAAATGGGGAAAATAACGGTACCTACTGCACAGGGCTGCTGTGAAGAAGTAAATAAATATATGTAAGTCACAAAAACAGTGACTGGTGCATTATTACTGCAAAGGTTAGCTTTTTTATGATGACTCTTAATTATTACTAAGAATAGTTGGGCACCAGGTAGATGCTGAATAAATATTTGCTATTTGAACTGAACACTAAGACTGATAATATAGCAGAGTCTGTTAGGAGAGGTTACTCTTTCATCTTCATCTGTCCCCATTACAGCATTAGCTGCTCCATCTACTGCCCCTCCATGCTCTAACACACTGCATCATAATTGTGCACTTGAACTCTCATAATCATCCACATCTCCCTCCTCCACTTGAACTGCAAACATTTTAAGGGTAGAGTGCATGTCTTATTTATCTCTTTATCATCAGCATCTATCTCAGTGAACTCTATTAAGAGTTCACAAGAAATATTTGTGGATGGAGTGATTAATTAATTAAAATTAATCAGCAAACATTCATTAAAGTACCTACAATGTGCCAGGCACGTTGCTAGTTGCGAGAATGTAACAATGACCTAGACAGACACTATCCTTGCTCTAATGGAGTTTACCAGTTGTAGAGCTGCTTGCAGATTCCTGGGTCCCTCTAAGGCACTGAGAGAGGGACAGGAAGGCAATGCATAATGTTTGCAGATCCTACTTCTTATCAATTAGGATGTCTAAGAACAAGATAGCAGAAACCCAACTAATAGTTACTTAAACCTTAAGGACACATAAGGTTCAAGTAAAAAAAAGTCTGGTGTTAGACGGTTCTGAAGATAGTTCATTAGTTCTCTGATGTCAGGGTGATATGTGAGTGTATCAGCAAATCTGTTGGGTTTCTACTAAAGGTAGCAAGACGGTTACCAAAGCTCCAGGCATACCCTCACTTCCATCATCTCCAAAAGCAGGAAGCATGAGGAATTTCCATGTGCCTGTCTCCTTTTAACAGGAGAAATATCTTTCCCCAAATCTCTCCAGTAGATCTTCTTTAGATTATCTAAGATGGGATCAGGTGGCATTCTCACCTTCAAAGAAGGCTGGGAAACTGAGTTTCTATTTTGTTCAGCCTATAATGATAAGTTGGAAGAGGAAAAAGTAGTAGGGAATGGCTTCAGGGTAGTCAAACAACAGTGTGTTCCACTGCCTGGCCACCCTTACTCTTCTTGTTTCCCATGACCTAACAGGAGAAGTGTGATCAGGCAATGTGTGATTCTCTGCGCTCAACCTCACCCTGTCCTCCACCTGTAAAATGAGATAGAATGGGTGGTCCTTGAGGGTCCATTCAGCTTTGCTTTTTAGAATCAGTTGTCCAAATACTGTACACACTTTACACTTATTTGAACATAATATTAGGAGTTAATATATCTGGGTTCTAGTCAGAGCCTTGGATTTTGACAAGTCACATGTCTTCTCCAGGCTTCAGAGTTATCATCATTTAAATGGAGATAATTATGCCCAATAGCAAGGTTACTATGTATATTAAATGAGATATTCCATGTAATTTGCATTTTATTTATAGCCTGATTACTCTCACAGAGGATTTGAGAATGTTCTTTGTAAGGTGTTGCTATTATTACATTTTTACACAATTCTGCTATCCCAACAATCATATCAAAGTAACAGAACATTCAAAACAAGCCCCAGACACTTCACCCTGTACCTACAGGGATAAGGGCTAGCCTTCATGTGGAATCCTGGGATCACTGCAGGCAGAGTTGTCAGTTTTCTCCCCATAGGTGCCAGCACATGAGCGCTTGTTTTGGTGTGTCCCCTTGGGTTTCTGGGATCTTCGGAATGATTGAATGTGAACCAGTAAAGGCAGGTGAAGAACTTTGCCTTTGGCACCTCACAATTTGAAGGTTCATTCATAACAGAAGGTACATTCTTACATTATGCATGTAAATGTAATTCTTAATTAATCTTGCTAAATATTTGAAGCATGCTAATAAGACCATGTTTGTGTTCAGTTGTGCTCATGGAAATGCCACTCTTGGCATGGTGTCATCTCTCCAGCCCGAGGGTGTGATACTCCTCACACAAAGCAGGTGAGAGTTTCTTTCACACCACACTCAAATCCTTGGAGATATTATTTGCAGGAAGGTGAGTGTGTAATAATTTCCAAAAATCTAACTCGATTTCTTTAAGAGCCAAGTTTATTGCATCTTATCACCCCGCAAGAGATATAGACAGCCAGGCCAAAGGGAAGGAGAACAGACTAATCCTGTTTGCATGATAAGAACCTCCTAAGTGTGTATCTTAAATGATGAGATCTGACAGCTCAGCCTGAAAGCTTCATCTGGAAAATGATAGTGAACAGAAAGCTGCTGAAAATGCTCTACAGGTGTGGTCACCCAAAGTAACCTCACAATATTGCCAGTGACTTAATCAGCACTGGTATCCAAATAATCATGCGGGAATTTTCTACACATCCATGCACACATTCGCACACAATCATTTAATCATTTATCTTTTCCAATTGTTTAAGATAAGCTGTGCATGAAAAGTAGTAGCGTAGGCTTTGCAGTCAAGCCGAGCTGGGCTTGGATCTTTTCAGCACCTGCTCATTGAATGATATTTGCATTCTTGTGCCTCAGCTTTTTCATCTGTAAAATGAGAAAATACCTGCCTCAACAGATTGCTTTGAGTATTAAGGGAAATGAACTCCTAGAGAGAATCTAGCAGAGAATTTGTCTCCATATTAAGTGATCAATAATAGTCTCTTCCTTTCCCTTCTCACTGGTACTAGAGGCGCTTTCTACCATTTCTTGGCTGCATCCATCATCTTTTTCCAAATACTAATGGCTGAAATAATTTTTGGCAAATCTAATGAATGCCTCATTATTTAATTGGGACTTATACTTGGAGGGTAGAGTCTATTTAGACCACAATAGGAAAAATAATGAAAAGTCGGGACCCAGGTTTACTTGAAAGGTATCTGCAAAGGGAATTAAATACTGAGAGAGCCAGGGGCACATTCATTATATGAACAGTAATGCCTTAGGTATCAGATACAATTGAGCTTTAGTGAGAGTTAGGTTTTCTAGTCCTGGATGTCAGTTTGCCTCCTCTTCTGTGCATAGGGTATATGCCAGGAGTCTACCCCTTCATGCTTCCATCAATCTCTAGGGTCCTTTATTTGTCCTCTAGTAAGTTCTAAGGAGCTATCATGGAAAGCAAGTCATGGGGAGGGTGATCAACTCCTTCCAATTCTTAGCCTTGACTTATAGATGCCCAATTACTGATGATTAATTGGGAATAGAAAGATTGTTCACCCTTTCCACTTCTAACTACTGCTGGCCTTTGCTAGGCCCATACTATAATTTATGAGACTGTCCATTGTCTAAGGATAAAATTCAAGCTTCTTAGTGTATAAAGTCTTACCTTATGCAGCCCTTTCTTTTGAGCCATCTTCATTGCTGCTTGTGATACCTGCTAACAGCCAGCCATGCCAACTATTAATATTTGAGGGGCTCCAAGGATCCTGGGCTCCCTCACATTGTGCTTTTGAGAATGCTCTACCTTAGCCAAAGTTGGCCTCCCCATTTTGTCTGTCTGGGTAAATCATTCTGTGATCATCCTCTACTATATAATGGTTCCTCCTCTAGGATTTTTTTCTTGACTCTCAGACCCAAGGATCTCTGAGTGCTTCTTTATTAATGTCCCACAGCTGCCTCAGGGCATGCTCCATGAGTTATAGGTATTCATTTCACTCTGGGATCTCAGGTCTTTAGTGTCAGGAACTGTGACTTCAACCTCCTTACCTCCACTGTTTTGTCTTGTTCCTGGCCCCATGACTGATAGTAAATGTGAAATTCCTGAGGAAGGAGAGGGTGAAGGGGAAAATTCATTTCCATTTGTCTTTTTTAAAAATCTACATCTTGCTAAGGGAATTCAAGCTGAATTCTTGCTCAAAGGAAGCCTTGTAATGGAGAAAATATTTTGGATACCAAGATTATTTTTATGAGACAAGGTTTATGATTAAAGTTGATACTACGTTTCTGGTATTTAATCATGGAATCTTTGAGAAAGATACTAGTAAGCAGTAATATAGCATTGTCATTAAGAACACCAATCATGGAGACAGACTGCCCTGGTTCAAATCCCAGCTCTGCCATTTACAAGCTTTATTAATTTGGCAAGCTGCTTAATAGCTCAGCTTTTCCAGCTATAAAATGGGGATAATAATAGTACTTCTCAGGGGTTGTGAGGATTTCATATATGTAAAGTACTTATAAAGGAGTCTAGAACATGATAAGCACTATATGAGTTTTCATTCTCACTCACTGTCTAGATTAGAATTTTTCTAAATATTTATCTGCAGTCTTTTGTTTGACACAATCTTCCAAAGAAGGTCACATATAAAACATAAATGCAGGGCTGTCTTATTGACATGGTGGATAGGGCTGGGATTAAGCCCAGAACTCCTCCCTGACCATGCCAGAAGGGTTCTTTGGAGCACTTAAGGCTATAGAAGCCTGGTTGAGAAGCTGTGATCACATCACAAAGCCCACATTTTCTAGAAGGACTCAGTTCACCTGATCCTCAATCCAGAGAAAGCTCCTTCAAAGAGTCCTCTCTTCTACCCCCATCCCTGCAAAGAACACAGTTAGGATGACTAGGTGGAAGAAATTGGGTTCTGTTCCTCTTTCTGCAGTCATTTTTTTTTCCACCTTTTAAGTTCAGGGTACATGTGCAGGTTTATTACGTAGGTTAACATGTGCCATGGTGATTTTCTGCACAGATCATCCCATCACTCAGGGATTAAGCCCAGCATCCATAAGCTATTCTTCCTGATGCTCTCCTCCTTCCTACCTCCCACCCTCTGACATACTCCAGCGTGTGTGGTTCCCCCATGTGTCCACATTGTCTCATCATTCAGCTCTCACTTATAAGTGTGAACACATAGTATTTAGTTTTCTGTTCCTGCATTAGTTAACTAAAGATAATGACCTTTAGCTCCATCCATGTCCCTGAAAAGGACAGGATCTCATTTCTTTTTATGGCTGCATAGTTTGCCATGGTGCATAAGTACCACATTTTCTCTATCCAGTGTATCACTGATTGGCATTTAGGTTGATTCCTTTTTTTGCTATTGTGAATAGTGCTGCCAAGAACATTCCCTTGCATGTATCTTTATAATAGACTGATTTATATTCCTTTATGTATATATTCAGTAATGGGATTGCTAGGTTAAATGGTATTTCTGCTCTTTAGGTCTTTGAGGAATTACCACATTGTCCTCCACAATGGTTGAACTAATTTGCTCTCCAACCAACTGTGTTAAAACTGTTCCTTTGTCTCCACAACCTCATCAATATCTGTTTTTTTTTTTACTTTTTATTAATAGCCATTCTGGCTGTTGTGAGATTGTATCTGTATTAGTCTGTTTTCATACTGCTATAAAGATTTGCCTGAGACTGTGTAATTTATAAAGGAAAGAGGTTTAATTGGCTCACAGTTCAGCATGATTGGGGAAGCTTCAGAAAGCTTACAATCATGGCAGAAGGTGAAGGGGAAGCAAAGCACTTTCTTCACAAGGTAGCAGGAAGAAGTGCCAAGCGAAAGGTGGAAGAGTCCCTTATAAAACCATCAGATCTCATGAGAACTCATCTACTATCACAAGAACAGCATGGGAGAAACTGACCCATGATTTAATACCTCCAACTGGTCTCTTCATTGACAGATGAGGATTATGGGAATTACAACTCAAGAGGAGATTTAGGTGGGGACACAAAGCCTATCTGTATCAGTATCTCATTGTGGTTTTGATTTGCATTTCTCTAATGATGAGTGAAGTCGAACTTTTTTTCATTTATTTGTTGGCTGCATATATGTCATCTTTTGGGAAATATCTTTTCATGTCCTTTTCTCATGTTTTAATGGGGCTTTTTTTTCTTGTAAATTTGTTAAAGCTCCTAATAGATGCTGGATATTGGACCTTTGTCAGATGGATAGTTTGCAAAAATTGTCTCCCATTCTGTAGGTTGTCTATTTACTCTGTTAATAGTTTCTTTTGCTGTGAAGAAGCTCTTTCGTTTAATTAAATCCCATTTATCAATTTTTGCTTTTGTTGCAATAGCTTTTGGTGTCTTTGTAATGAAATCTTTGTCCATACCTATATCCTGAATGGCAATGCCTAGATGTTCTTCTAGGGTTTTTATAGTTTTGTATTTTGCATTTAAGACTTTAATCTATCTTGAGTTGATTTTTTTATATGGTGTAAGGAAGGAGTCCAGTTTCAATTTTCTGCATATGGCTAGCCAGTTTTCCCTGTATCATTTACTAAACAGGGAATCCTTCCTCATTGCTTATTTTGGTCGTTTGACAAAAATCAGATTGTTTGTAGGTGTGCAGTCTTATTTCTGGGCTCTATATTCTGTTCCATTGGTCTACATGTCTGTTCTTGTACCAGTACCATGCTGCTTTGGTTACTGTAGCCCTGTAGTATAGTTTGAAGTCAGGTAACATGATGCCTCCAGCTTTTTTCCTTTTTCTGCAGTCATTTTTGAGTGGCCCCTCAAAAAAATTGTTTAATGATATGGCTGCACCTCATTGTTTTCTGCCTGGTGGAACAACGTGCTTTTTCAGACTCCAAATTTACATCTTAGAATCTGAAGAAAGGAGGACAAGAAATGAGGATGTAATTTTTACTTGCAACTTGCCCTGTTCTGTTTGGCAAGATTAGAACTGGGTGTCACTCTCTTTTGCCAAATGCTTTAAGAATTGCCCTACTCTTAATTCATTACCAGCAATATTTTTTATTCTTAATTTGCTCTCATTTGAGCACTTACATTGCCCCAGTAGGCTATGGCCATACTGTCTACATCTATACTGTAATTAAATCAGAAATTTTGTATTATTATGTAAATATGCACCCTGGTAAACCAACCTAGCCTATGCTGTAGTTACCAGTGCACACTTGGTTGACTCAGCATAGATATTCAGAGCAGGTTATTATCCTCACTCAACAGCTCCCGTGTTAGTAACCAAAGCTGACTCTGATGGGGAAAATAATCTATCTTTGTTTTCTACAGCACAACCCTTCTGACCAGCTACACATTGTAGAGCTGTATAGACTATTTTCTCGAGACAAAAAAGTTGTTATCTTTGTATGGCTGGATTCAAAGAACTATAATCGTGGTGATAGAAGAGACACTTCCAGCTTCCTTGTTACATGCAAAAGCATGTGGATTCATCCCCAAAAAAATCTCTTTCCCATTAGTTTGCTTTTCTAGATGCTGACCAAAAGAGAGGCCCTAAAACAACACATCTGTGTGTGCATATGGATGCACATACATGTGCACACACACACATACACATTTACATTACTTGTCATATGTGCTTCTCATTACCCTTAGGTGATTCTACATTACATGTTTTATTTGTGGATTATTTGTTTTCATCAGGATGCCAGAGGTAGTATGGACCTGTTTTAGTTACTCTTTCAACAAACATTTATTGAGTACTTAGTGGCGATGAATATTGTCTTCAGACTCTATTTTACTTTCACAACCATAGTATAAATTAAGCACTGTTATCCTCATTTTACAGGTGAGATAATTTAGAAAGCTAAAATAATTTGCACAAAGCCAAGCAGCTAGGTTTTTGTTTTTGTTTTTGGTGGGGTAGCAGGGGTGAGGAAGGGGGAGGAGGAGAAGTAGAGAGCTGGGATTTGAAGCCAAGTATTATCTGAGTCTTCAAACCAGCAATTTCAACCACTATGTGAAGTGCCTCTACCTGATGGGATTTACATGAAAAGATGAAGATTAAGAACACTAAGTCATAGACCCTGGCTTTGGGACCCTCAAACACACCAATACAAAAATCTGATGAGGAGTGATAGGTACTACATAGAACATTACAATGTAGGGCTGTGGGCCAGGGGAGAATTGAGTCTGCATGGGGGGAACAGAGCAGAGGCAGAGATCAGGAAGAATTTTGCAAAGGAAAGCCTTTCATCTTGACCTTGAATGGTAGGAAAGGATTCTTTTATTTATTATTATTATTTAGAAATAGTGTTTTCCTATGTTGCCCAGGCTGGCTTTGAACTCCTGGGCTCAAGCAATCCTCCTGCCTCAGCTTCCCAAGAAGCTAGAATTATAAGCAGTAGGGAAAAACTTATTGAGGAGAAAAATGATCTTTGTAATAAACAGCATGAACAATTGCATGGCTATAGGTTGTGCCCAGAGAGTAGTGACTAGGCTGATGTGGCTGGGGTAGAGTGTAAAAATGAAAGAACTGAGATTGCAAATGGGTCTTTATGGTGAGCTATATCAGCCGGGGCTTCTTGCATGTGCGCAATCCAACAGATTCTAGGTTGAACTAAAGTAAACTCACAAGAACTACACTGTGAACTTAGAGTCAGCTGGAGAGCTGGCCTTTGAGACTGGCAGGAATTGCTTGGAGAGCAGCACCTCCAGAGAAGCAGGAAAGAGGAATATCAGGAATGGTCCCCAGCAGAAGAGTGTGGTCAGGATAAGAGCACTCCAATCTTTGTTTCTGTCCCCCATCACCTGTTGGAAATCCAGAGTCTAGGAGGACAATACCTAGCTGGCTGAGCTCAGATCTCCCTATCGTCCCCAGCCCTTAGGGAATAAGGCTGTGGGAAAAGCATCCTGTGATTTTTTCAGCTTTTTACATGAAAGGGAAGAGTAATTGCCCAGAAATAAAAGAGGGGCTCTGCTAGGCAGGGAGAATTGGTGCATGGTGGATTTTTTTTAAAAATTCCTCTTTAGAAACTATCTACCCTTTTAGAACTAGATGCCCACATGGTCAGATCCATGATCTGGCTGCCCCGATAACATGGAGTGGGGCTTGCAGACACTTGGGAGAGGCAGTGGCCTTGCTAAGAGGCTACTGCTTTAGTCCAGGTAAGAACTGCTGTTTTCAGTGAATGTGGAGATGGGGTGAGGCTCCCAGGGTAATAGGAACAGCACTCCACTGCCGAAGTTAACTATAATATCCCTCACTTAGACAACATTACGATTGTTTGATGAGAATATTATTGATCTAATGAAGGATTATCCCAAGGCTTATGATTTTATAAATGAGAAAATAACACACACTCCAGGGAGACTTAGCTGTTACATTAACAATTAATAGGAAAATCTGACAAAGCCAAGGCTTGGAAGTCATGCTTATCATGAATAATATAGAGCTGAGAGAGTTGGTTGGAACCCAAATACATTCAAAGTAATTTTCCATAAACCTGCCACCTCTAGTTTGAAAATATTTCATGTGTAAGACTGCGATTCTCTCTGACAGGCTGGGGTAGAAAGAGGATGTTGGAAAAGTAAATTGCTCTTTTTGTAATGGTAAAAATATCATTACTGGGAGGAATATTAATCTTTCTGATCAGGTGTTCTATCTTTAGCTGAGATTCTGATTCTGTAATCCTCAGCGTTATAAGCAAGCATGTTTGAGAACCCCTAAATATATGATAACCAGTTTTGTTTTATTACCCAAACAAACAGTAATAGGAGGTTATTTTCTTTTCCAAGTTATTCGGTGGAGCCAATCACTTTTCTCAACCCTAGAAACAGCAGTAATTTCAAAGTGAAGTCACTGTGGTAAAACTCTGGCCTCAGTCCCAGCTGGCCCTGATGGTTCCAGTGATCTTATTCTTTTTTTTTTTTTTTTTTTTTTTTGAGACAGAGTTTTGCTCTGTCACCAGGTTTGATCTAGTGTGATCTCAGCTCACTGCAATGCCCACCTCCTGAGTTAAAGTGATTCTCCTGCCTCAGCTTCCCAAGTAGCTGGGACTACAGGCATGTGCCACCACACTCAACTGATTTTTGTATTTTTAGTAGAGACGGGGTATTACCATTTTGGCCAGGATGGTCTCGATCTCTTGACCTTGTGATCTGTCCACCATGGCCTCCCAAAGTGCTGGGATTACAGGCATGAGCCACCATGCCCGGCCTACAGTGAACTTATTATAACATTAAAGCCTTTTTTTGGATTCTCTGTGTGAATCCCACCTTGAAGAATCTGCTTGAGAGAATGAGGCCAATTTATGTGTCTATGAATTAGGTTCACCAGGTCCCATAGTGTAATCCCAGACACTAGTTTGGAAAGGTTTGCTTCTGACTGCCAGAGGACTGTAGGGAAAGAGTAGAATTTGTCTTAGTTTGTGTCATCCAATGCAGACCCTAAGACAAAAATCTGAGAGCAGCTAGTTTATTTAGGGAGCACTGAGAGGGGGTGGTGAAGTGAGATAGGGAGAAAAGGCATTGAGGTGTGCATCATTGAGCAGCACAGCTGTGAGCAAGGGGGCGCAATCCCATGGAGGACCCTCAGGGGACACACTTCAGAATCCCACTGAGAGGAGAGGAAGCATTTAATCACCAACTCCTCATTTGAAGGTCATTTCAAGGGTGGGGCTACATCTTCAGTACTCCCAGCCTACTCTTCACCCAAACACAAGCAAGGCATGCACCTGCAGTTAGAGAATGCCCCCAAGAAGCCATTTGTATACACAAGATCCATCTGCAGGTAACCTCCAGAATTGTCCCTGGAGAAATGGCAGAGAACAATCAGCAGCTGATACAAAATTAATTGGGAAAAATTAATTGCTGCACCTTTAAAAAAAGTCAAGAGTGTCCTTAAAGAACTTGCCATGATGTTAAAGGTGGTGAACTGAATGTCGCTGAGAGACGCAGTCAGAGGAGATAGTCAGCCATGGATCATACTCTGAAAGCACTTATAATCTAATAAAGGAGTTAAAATGCATTTATAAGTAAGTCTAATACAAGATACAAAGCATGATGAGAGATATTGCAAATCATATGCAGAATGAGAGGTGCCAGGAACAACCTCTAGGTAGGAAGGACTCAAGAACAACTTCTTAGAGAAGGCAGTACTTGGCTTTCACACTCAGAGATGAAGAAGGTGGGCCTTCCATGCAGAAGCAGAATCATTACAGACACAGAGGATGGAAAGCAAAAGACAAGGTTTGGATCCATTTAATCTAATGTTTAGGGACTGAAGGTGAGTTGGAGGAGGATTAGAAAATTCAGTTGAGCACTAATTATGTAGAGTCTCCAAAACCAGGCTTAGGGTGTCAACCTTTACCCTTTAGGCCAGTGGTTTGCAATGGTGTGCCAGGCTTATGGGGTGGCACCAACCCTTCCATGTGTGATACCACTTTTTAAATTTACTGCAACAGAGATACACATATACGCAAACACACACACACCAATACTGTTACGATGGTATCTCTCAGGTAATAAACTTCTATTACTCAGTGTGCAAAAGGATACAACTTGCAATAAACAAGTAGAGAAAGGTAGAAGAGAATAATGAGACAATGTTTACAGCAACACAAAACACATTGTCTTGTATGTATATAAACAGGCAAAGGCAGGGCAACAAGGAGATCTCAAACATACCTCAAATGCAAAAGGCAACCAACAGTTTAGTGATTAGGGATCAATACCACTCAATACTGTCAACTGGGAACCTGCCCCCACGCAATTTTAATGTTTAGTAGTGTGCCAAGAAATCACAAGGGTTGTTAATCATCTTAAAGCAATGGAGAACCATCTCAAAGGTTTTTTTTTTTTTTTTTTTTTTTGAGACAGAGTTTCGCTCTTGTTACCCAGGCTGGAGTGCAATGGCGCAATCTCGGCTCACTGCAAGCTCTGCCTCCTGGGTTCAGCCAATTCTCCTGCCTCAGCCTCCTGAGTAGCTGGGATTACAGGCACATACCACCATGCCCAGCTAATATTTTGTATTTTTAGTAGAGACGGGGTTTCACCATGTTGACCAGGATGGTCTCGATCTCTTGACCTTGTGATCCACCCGCCTTGGCCTCCCAAAGTGCTGGGATTACAGGCTTGAGCCACCGCACCCGGCCCATCTCAAAGTTTTTTGGAGAAAAGTAAGGTGACTTGTTATTAAGAGCATGAGCAATAGCATAGGTTCTCCATGGTTCTCTGTGGATGAGGGGTTTTCTCTAACAAAAACATGTGTTCAGGCCACTTTCAATACAGCTTATGCACGTGGCAAAAATGGGAAACTGAATGGAACACTCTGGGACTAGAGACTACTCTTTTTGATATAAGTGTAAGAGAAAGGACCTAGCCTCCAACATCAACTTTTATCAATAAGCATTTGACAATTATGTACTGACTCCAGCTGAACACAAGAGACCTTTTAAGTGCCAGGTCAGAAAGACGCTTAATGGTATGTGACCTTAGTAAGTTACTCATCCTTGTCTCAGTGTGCTCACTGGTAAAATGGAGGTAAAAAGATCAAGCTTGCAAAATAATTGATGATGATGTAATAATGTATCTTATTAAAATCTTGGCTCTTGATAGCAGGGTTCAGGCTACAGAAGGAGTCAGACTAAGTAATTTGGCCAGTAGGTCAGAATCATAATCCAAAATGCCTTCAGGAGCCAGTAAAAGTTTGAGATAGCCAAGAGTAGGAAATAGAGTGATGGACACTGTGGGGAACTGGCGAGTATAAAGGTCTTCAATTTTAAAAATACATGAGAGTCTAGGCTTTCCAAACAAAATATGTTGCCCAGCCAAGTTCTGTCTTCCAGATCCTACTGTTCTAGATCATTATCTGGGCTCCTATTGGTGTGCCATATGATTGACAGGTATTACCAATCAAACAAATCACTATTTTTTAACTAAGCCTAGATAAGCCCTGAGAATTCTTCTCATTATGATGCAACATGCTTCATTTTATTGATTCTTCTCCCACCCTGCTTCCCAGGCTCAATATGATCATTACAACAAGTTTACTTTGAACATATTTGCAAAAATACTTTAACATATGAGTGAAGGGGGTGGTATTGTATAAATGCACAGTTTCTCAGTACTCTCCTCTTCTAACTCCCAACTGCCCACAATTAATTTTTTTCCTTTGCATTCATTTTAAAATATGTATCAAGTCTGCACTACTCAGGCCTTGGGGCTTTGAGGTTACCCTTCCCTTATAGGAATCAGGGTCTCACAGTGTCCAATGAACAAGGAGCCTAGGGATCCTGGCAAGGGTAGAGAGGAAAATATACGGGCTTATTTAGGAAGTTGAAAAAACAATGCCTGGCTTCAGTGCTGGCTGGAACAAACAACTTCACCCTCTGAATCTGTTTCCTTAGCTCCCGGTCAGGATAATAGTCCCTTCTTTGACCACCTGATGATGTACCTGTGAGGGTCAAATAAGTTCATGAGTGTGTAACAGTTTGGCAAACTAAAAGCCCTTTAACATTATTGTTCTGTTCTAAGGGAATTGTGGGGAGTAGGTTGGTGGAGTATGTCTGATGAGGCCTCTGTGTACTGATTCACTTGTATAATTTTAGTATTTGCTGTAAAATAGGTGTTTTAAGGGGTGTCCAGGAAACTGAGAGAGCTTTCTTTGCAAGGATCCATGTTTGGTGATAACAATATCAAAGAACAGAAGTAAAATAAACAAAATCATCATTTTGTAGACAGTGTGTCATCCTGTGCTACAGACAATGGAACTTTCTCCTCTCTAGCCTCTGTTGTCTTAATGTATCCTAACACACTCGTGAACTCATGTGTTGTTTGCAACAGCATCATGAGGTAATCCAGGAGGGGATGAATGCCCTTGAGAAGTTACTCATGCCAGACCAGCATGAGAGCCAGGAACTGAATATGGTTTTACTGACCTTTTATATAACACTGTCCATTTTCATGTCTACTCCTACCTAAAAATACTGTTCAACTAAGCTTTCTAGAGGATGATGAAAAGGAAAAAAAAAAAGAAATTAAAGCACTGCTATTCCTTTCCATGTCTTTACCTGGTACCAGAGATGGCACTGCCAGGCTTTAGCTGCCCTTGGCTTGCATAATCATGTCCTGATCGAATCATTGTCCCAGCATGACCTTACCTGCAGCTAACCTGATGCCCTTCTGCTTTGCTCAAATACTAAAGGGATGGATTTACACCTAAATCAATATTTAATCTAATGTACCTCTCTTGACTCCATTTGTAGAATGCTGTGTAGATCTTGGATAAGAACACAAGCCTGCAAGCTGAATCGAAGCCTTTTGCCAGGCAGCAAACTCAAGGAGGAGACATGGCAATAAATGCAGAAGAGGGAAGGTCTCCTTGATGAGGAGCAGTGTATTTCCTTGCCCTCCTTTTTTTATTTAATTAAAGACATGAGAAAGGGAGTTAATAGTGATTTAATCCTGCCTTGTTGCAAATGAGGATCAGGATTCCAATAGACCCAAAGACATTAACAATAATGAAAAATACCCTAACAACATAGTAGGAGTTCCTTTCAGTCATATGTCATAATTCTTTAAAGGATATTTTTATTATTTGGATAAGAAAAGGCCTTATATATGTCTTTTTTTCATATCATAAAAACATTTGGAATGCAACTTAAACATAAATATTTCATTACTATGTAGAAACTGAAATCTATGGCTATTATTCAAAGTGCCCCAGACTCAAAATGATTAGCCTATGCCATTTAGATTAATTTCAAACTAGAAATGGAGTTCTTAGCTTGATCTTCTTTAAAGAGGCTGAACTTAAATTTCTGAGTCTGGAAAATAAGTTGTTTGTGGAATGGTAATGAAAAACTAAATGAGCTTGAAGCATGAAGGAAGAAATAAGAAGGGAAGCAAAAGAGAAGAGGAAGGAAAGAAAGGGGAGAGTAGAAGGGGAGAGAAATTATTTCCAGTGAGCTGAAAGAATCAGTTTCTCAATAGTAAGATTTTTATCTTTCTTATAGGCTTCAAGTTCAATGAATCGGTCTACTTAACTTAGAAGTGTTTTCACTCTTCCTATCCTGAGATATTATTTCATATTCAATTATGTTCTACATGATCATGTTTCTGGTGGACAGGAAAATCACAGAAAGGGATTCATTCCATAAATTCACAACTGAGTGACGTTGTGAGGCATATAAAATGAGCAGCATTTCACCCGCAAGTTCTATTGCCGGCTTATAAGCAGCAACAAAATGCCCTGACCTCAAGATGCCTTTGGAATTGATTGTTATATTGATAGAAGACTTTAGCTACATGCTTCTAAATCCACCGTTTCAATAAGCAATGGCTCCACTCATAAGCAGTGCCTTTAATGTAACTCGTGGTAACCAGGACTTATGGAAGTCAAGTCAGATTCAGGACAAGGAGCATATTTGATAACACATCTGATACAAAGCATAAATGCTGGATTTCTATGGTGATGAAATACCCTTTCATATCTCCTTCAGCCCCTGCCCAAAGCTGCTTCAAATAGATGTATAATCAGAGCAGGAGCATGACACTTGCTATGCAAATACAGCTTCAAGCCAAGTGCCTTTCTCCTCTTCAACTCTATGGCCTCCCTGAGCTCATCCTATAAGAAAATTTTGAAGCCTTCCCATGAACAAAAGCATGACATTTGAAAATGTTCAAAATACCTACCTTTGCACATTTAGTTTATTGTAAAGCCTATGAGATTTTTAAACCACTCCTACTGATTCACTGTAATAAGCTAAGATTTTGTTACAAGCATACACTTAGGAACACCATTCTCTATGTGGAGGGCACATGTTAAAGTACACGTGAGTAGTCATTTTTTAAAAAATTTTTCTTTTGTACTTTAGGTTGTGGGGTACATATGCAGATCATACAGGATTGTTGCATAGGTACACACAAGGCAATGTGGTTTGCTGCCTCCATTCCCCCACCATCACCTACATCTGGCATTTCTCCCCATGTTATCCCTCCCCCACCTCCCTGCTGTCCCCACCTTGGCTCCCACCCAAAAGATCCAACTGTGTGATGCGCCCCTCCCTGTGTTCATTGTTCCATACCTGCCTATGAGTGAGAACATGCAGTGTTTGATTTTCTGTTCTTGTGTCGATTTGTTGAGAATGATGGTTTTCAGATTCATCCATGTCCCTACAAAGGACACAAACTCATCCTTTTTTAGGGCTGCATAGTATTCCATAGTATATATGTGCCACATTTTCCTTGTCCAGTCTATCATCAACGGGCATTTGGGTCGGTTCCAGGTCTTTGCTATTGTAAACAGTGCCACTATGAACATACGTGTGCATGTGTCTATATAATAGAGTGATTTATAATCCTTTGGGTATATGACCAGTGACGTGATTGCTGGGTCAAATGGAATTTCTATTTCTAGGTCCTTGAGACACTGTCTTCCACAATGGTTAAACTAGTTTACACTCCCACCAACAGTGTAAAAGTGTTCCTATTTCTCCACATCCTCTCCAGCATCTGTTGTCTCCAGATTTTTTAATGAATGCCATTCTAACTGGCCTTAGGTGGCATCTCAATGTGGTTTTGATTTGCATTTCTCTTATGACTAGTGATGATGAGCATTTTTTCATGTTTGTTGGCCTCATATATGTCTTCTTTTGGAAAGTGTCTGTTCGTATCCTTCACCCACTTTTGAATGGGTTTGTCTGTTTGTTTCTTGTAAATCTGTTTTCATTCTTCATAGATTCTGGATATTAGCCTTTTGTCAGATGGGTAGATTGCAAAAATTTTTTCCCATTCTTTTGGTTGCCAGTTCACTCTAATGATTGTTTCTTTTGCCATACAGAAGCTCTGGAGTTTAATTAGTTCCCATTTGTCACCAATGCTTTTGTTGTTTTACTCATGAAATCCTTGCCTATGCCTATGCTCTGGATGGTTTTGCCTAGATTTTATTCTAGGGTTTTTATGGTGTTATGTCTTATATTTAAGTATTTAATCCATGGGGAGTTAATTTTAGTGTAAGGTGTCAGGAAGGGGTCCAGTTTCTGCTTTCTGTACACAACTAGCCAGTTTTCCCAACACCATTTGTTTTTATGTTAATGTTTACACACCCTTCTTAACCCTGATGACTTTTTATGCCAATGGGTGAGAGAGTGTTAGAAAAAGACACCATGGTCAAAATAAAAGGGAGAGCATATGGATAAACCACATGAGAATCACAACCATTCATTTCTTTTTAAGAACACACATTTCCACTGTGAATGTCTGATAATGATGTTTACTTTGTCATTTTAGGTTTAACTAAACAGTCAATTAGAAAAACATGATCTATCCTTTAACTGATCATTGGTGTAAATTAGATTATGCCATTTTTTGTTTGAATCAATATTTTCTTTAAAATCCATGTCTAAGAATCTCTAGTTGGCACCTGAATTCACTGAATAATCTGCCTGGTGCTAGGAAGGGTGCTAAAGTAAATAAAACTGTCTCTGCCCTTAGAGAGACTATAATCTAGAAGGGAAAATAATGCACATAGAGACTCATTCTGCTTTATATAGAGCAGAATGTTCTAGGAGGAAGAGAATGTACTGTGAGAGCTGAGGAGAAAGGTTTGATTAGAGCCTGTGGAGAGACAGCGATCAGACAAGCCACAACAAGCAGCTGGGATTAGGATCAATACTGAAAAGAGGGGTGGACTTATACCCCCAAATAAATAAACTTCTTTCCTTTTCCAGAAAGGGGAGCCCAGCTTTTCTAATCTTAATATAAAGATGATGACAAAAAGATGTGTTTGAGAAAGTGAATCACATGGGCCAAGTGGTCTGCATTGTGTGTGAATGCCCCTAATTTCACTTAGCTGTAACAATAAAAAGCAAAAAAAAATTTCAAAACTTTTTTTTACTTTAGGTTCTAGGATATATACAGACATGCAGGTTTGGTGCTTCGCTGTACCTCTCAACCCATTATCTAGGTTTTAAGCCCTGCGTCCATTAGGATATTTCTCCTAATGCTATCCTTCCCCTAGCTCCCCACCCCGCAACAGGCCCTGGTGTGTGATGTTTCCCTCCCTGTCTTCATGTGTTCTCATTGTTCAACTCCCACTTTGAGTCAGAACATGTGGTGTTTGGTTTTCTGTGTTAGTTTGATGGTTTCCAGCTTCATCCATGTCCCTGCAAAAAAACATGAACTCAATTCTTTTTAATGGCTGCATAGTATTCCATGGTGTATACGTGCCACGTTTTCTTTATCCAGTTTATCACTGATGGGCATTTGGGTTGGTTCCAAGCCTTTGCTGTTGTGAATAGTACTGCATTAAACATAGGTGTGCATGTATCTTTATAGGAGAACGATGTATAATCCTTTGGGTATATACCCAGTAATGGGATTGCTGAGTCAAATAATATTTCTTGTTCTAGATCCTCAAGGAATCACCACACTGTCTTCCACAATGGTTGAACTAATTTACACTCACACTTACACTCCCACCAACTGTGTATAAGTGTTCCTATTTCTCCACAGCCTCACCAGGATCTGTTGTTTCCTGATTCAAAACATTTCTTATATCGGATCTTTTCCACAGCCAATGCAAGGGAGAATATTTTAAGTGCAAAATGAAAGTTAATAAAATATCAGATGACAGTAGTTAAATTGCTAGAATTTGGCTCAGCCTAGAAAACCAAACTTGTCTTTGACTTTGCAAGCCACACCACATGGAGCTGGCTTCTGAATAAAATTGGGCTTCAAAAAAAAAAAAAAAAAAAAACTGGTGAGAAAAATTACAACAATTAGGATCCACCAGTCAGTAACTGCTCTCATTTTTTGCTCCTCACTTCAGTTAGGGTTGCCCAACCAACTCTAGCTGCAGGCACAAGGACAGCCATACCTAGAGACAGTATGGAACCAGAAAAGGAGCACCCTCCTGGCCCTGAAGTCTAGGCTTTGCTTTTTAGCCCACCATTTGACCCTGGATAAGTTATGTCTCATTTCGTTTTTTTCATCTGCAAACTGCCATGCCTACATCCCAGGCTTGTTGTGAGTTTTCAGGGAGGTAAGCCATGTGAGAATTCTCTGTAAACTGCTGCCTAAATCTCAGTGAGTGTCTGCATTAACACCATCGGTAGATGGTTTCTGCCATAAACAAGGAACCTCCCTTACTGAGCCAAAGTGCTTTAATTTTGTCATCCAGGCCTTTCTTATTGCTGCTTTCACTTAGCTGTGTGGCCTCAGATAAGCCATTGAAACTTTTTGAGCCTCATTTTTCTCACATTCAAAGTGGACCCTGTAATTATGTCTGCACTGCCTATCTTGGAGGTTCACTATCAAACCTAATAAAAGGATGTAAAAGTGAATTTAAAATATAAAGCACCCCATAAGTATTAATGTTATGCTGATATGGAGGTTTCACCTGGATTTCTGACCCAGACTTCTTGACCAAGTGACAGACCCTTTCCTTCAAACCACCCACCTAGATGTAGCTTGTCACCTGCTGCTGTCTTTAAGCCTTCTCCTCATCCTTCAAGTCCTGCTTGCCTCTCTGATTCTAGCCCACTGAGTGCTAAAACAGCACATGCTCCTACCCTGCAGTGCCGCACTCTACCCTGACCATCATTCCAAAAACCACATTTCAGAACCAAGCTCCTTCTACTCCACCATTCTGTGTCTGAGCCCCAGCCAGGCCATAAATTTTCAGAACCTGACAATTCCAGGTTCCTTTTTCCATAGCTGCAACTCTCTGTTGCTTAGACTGTCAAAATTCACAGCTGATTTTGTCTCATTTCATTCCTGGAAGATTCAAGTATCATTCTCAGCATTGTCTGGACATTGGAATCACAAGGGCAACCTAAAAAGAATAACAATGCCTGGGTGCTATCCCATGAAGATTCTGATATGGGTCTGGAGAGTGGTGTGAGCATTAGAATTTTTCAAAACTACTCCTGTGATTTAACTACATAACCAAGTTTGAGAACCGCTGACTTACAGCATTGTTCCCAGCCAAGTTGTAACTTGGGATGGGGGTGGGGACTGGTGACAATCCACCTCTCACATACATTGGGTGTGGCAGCCAGAATCTACAACAAAGGAAGTCCTCAACCAAATCCTGACACCTTACACTGAAATTAACTCCAGATGGATTAAAGACTTAAACATAAGACCTAATACCATAAAAAAGCCTTCGAAGAAAACTTAGGCAAAACCGTTCAGGACATAGGCAAGGACTTCATGACTAAAACACCAAAAGCCAAAATAGACAAATGGGACCTAATTAAACTTCAGAGCTTCTGCGCAGCAAAAGAAACAATCATTAGAGTGAACCGGCAACCACAGAATGGGAAAAAATTTTTGCAATCTACCCATCTAACAAAGGAATAATATCCAGAATCTACAAAGAACTAAAACAGATTTACAAGAAGCAAACAAACAAACTCATTCAAAAGTGGCCAAAGGATATAAACAGACACTTTTAAAAATAATACATATATGAGGCCAATAAACATATAAAAAAATGCTCATCATCACTGGTCAATAGAGAAATGCAAATCAAAACCACATTGAGATACCACCTCAGGCCAGTTAGAATGGCCATCATTAAAAAATCTGGAGACAACAGATGCTGGAGAGGATGTGGAGAAATAGGAACAGTTTTACACTGTTGGTGGGAGTATAAATTAGTTCAACCATTGTGGAAGACAGTGTGGTGCTTCCTCAAGGACCTAGAAACAGAAATTCCATTTGACCCAGTAATCCCATTACTGGATATAAACCCAAAGGATTATAAATTGATCTATTATAAGAACACATGCACACAAATGTTCATTGCAGCACTGTTTACAATAGCAAAGACCTGGAACCAACCCAAATGCCCATCGATGATAGACTGAACAAGGAAACTGTGGCACATATACACCATGGAGTACTATGCAGCCATAAAAAATGATGAGTGCGTGTCCTTTGTAGAGACATAGATGAACCTGGAAACCATAATTCTCAGCAAACTGACACAAGAACAGAAAATCAAACACTGCATGTTCTCACTCATAGGTGGGTGTTGAACAATGAGAACACAGGGACACAGGTAAAGGAGCATCACACACTGGTCTGTAGGGGGGAGCTAGGAGAGGGTCAGCAAGGAGTGGGGAGGGATAACATAGGGAGAAATGCCAGATATAGGTGATGGGGAGGAAGGCAGCAAACCACACTGCCATGTATGTACCTATGTACCAATCTTGCATGTTTTTGATGTGCCCCAAAATCTAAAAAGCAATAAAAAGTATATTTAAAAAATAGCAGCTAGTCCAATTGGATCACCAGGTCTCAGGCAGCAGAACTCAATAAAAAGAGGAATAGGTATGTCAAGAGCAGATTTTGGTGTCCCCAGTCAGGCATTGTTTAGATTCTCTCCCTAGGTTTGGGAAGGGGACATGGTTAAAGAACATGAACATGATTTTCCCTATAGCAAACAAGAATAGAATTTCCATGGTCTCAAAAGTCAGCCTTTAGTTGATTCTGATTTGTGCACATCTACAAATTTGTACCCACTCTGGGTCCTGGAAGCCTTGGTCTTCCCCACATACAATGTCTGATTTAAAAAAAAAAAGAGAGAGAGAGAGAGAAATTAAGGTGGCAGGATCCTCAAAGACAAAACTTATCATTTTACGCAAGAGAAATCTGGGGCCCAGAGAGGACATGACTTGTCCAAGGTCACATAGCAATCTGAGGGCAGGCTTACGAGTAGAGGATAGATACTCTGTCACAACCCAACAATGGGCCTATAGGAAATTGATTTGTGTATCATGCATTTAAGCCATTAAGTTAAGAACTATGTGGAATATTCTTTTTAAAATAGATCACTACTTAGAAAATTTGTGACTCACAAAAATGTTTCTTAAAACTCTTTCTCCATTTTGAAACTGTAGCACAAGATACTTTGTTAAGGGTGAAAGCCCAGCAGGTGAGACTCAGGTATTTGCCATTTAGTGTATGGGGAAAAGAGGGAGAAAACGAATCTGGATATTTATTAGATTTTTCCCAGATAGCAGGAGATAATAATTAAGATTTTTCTAATATATTTGCTCTGTAATTTCTTGGGGAGGGCAATCACCTCGTTGGGATGCATTTTTTTTACCAAGGGTCAGGGTATTGATTCCACTAAGGACTCATAATATAGTCAGATGCCAAGTACCTGTGAATGACATTTCCATATAGGTGAATGTTAGGCCAGGAGTGAGCCACTAGAAGACTCATATCCCTGAAGGACTTAAGCTAACCGGGGCTGAGTCTGATGAAATCTACCTACAGACCCAGATGGCCAGAGAAGACAAGCAAGGCAGTAACAATATGTGTCACTGCACTTTACAGAACACTTTAAGGCATTGTTGTAGCCATGTCTCAGAAAAGTATACAAGTCAAGCGAGTGTTACAAAATAAGTGGAAGCAACTTTAGCTATTTTTTTTTTTTTAGACAGAGTTTCGCTCTTGTTACCCAGGCTGGAGTGCAATGGCACGATCTTGGCTCACTGCAACCTCCGCCTCCTGGATTCAGGCAATTCTCCTGCCTCAGCCTCCTGAGTAGCTGGGATTACAGGCACGCGCCACCATGCCCAGCTAATTTTTTGTATTTTTAGTAGAGACGGGGTTTCACCATGTTGACCAGGATGGTCTCGATCTCTTGACCTCGTGATCCACTCGCCTCAGCCTCCCAAAGTGCTGGGATTACAGGCATGAGCCACCTCACCCAGCCCAACTTAAGCTATTTTAAGAAGCTGGGGAGAAAAATCACTGTGGGAATGCCCCATGATTGGAATAACCTATTTCACAGGTGGCACAACTAAGTTCAGCAAGATTATGTGACTTGTCAAGGTGACATGATATAATGATAGGCCCAATCCTAATGATTAAGGTTATTTCACATTCAGAGTCTATTTTACTATCACACCACAGATGCCTCAAGTAAAAGAAATGCAGGCAAGGCTGAAAGAGCAGGAAGCCAGAGTTAGCAAGAACAGCACCAAGCAGGTTTGGTGAGCCTCCTTCTAGGACTGGGTATCAGACATCCTGGGCTGGTGAGTAGTAAGTAGGTGGTTGGAGTTAGGGCAGAGGCCTAAAGCTGCTGTCAGCCTTTATGGAGGAAGAGATGCCACTGTTATTAATGAGTGTTTCTGGAAAGTTTGTACACCAGGTTGTATCTGCACTGAAGACCACCTGAGCCAGCCGAGTAGTATTAAGTTTGTCTCTGAAATGACCACTCAGATATGGCATCAACCTAATAAAATAACTTAATGGAATTTTTTGCTCTGATCAGATGGTTTCAGGCCCAGTTTAGGATGACTGATCACATTCCCTGAGCTGTTCTGTCATCCTCCCTTCACTGGAGCTTGCTGGGTTGGCCACTGACAGGATTTGAGCAATGTTGCCTTATGGCTTAGGACTCTGTTTAACTTGAATAAATACTGTGGGACTTAAGTCAGTTATATAAAATAAAGAATAAAAGCATTTCTGTGTCTTTTCTCTGTGTTGAGGGAATGATGGAATAATGGACTTCATTTTAGAGAAAATCAGATATATCAATCTTTTCATCTGGATACTGAGAGCTTTCATACGTTGGTTTGGAAAGATGAACAAAATTCATAGCCAACTAAATGCCTTATGTATATCCCAGAAAATTTTCCTCCATGAAAAAGAGATCTTATAAGAAATCTATACCTCACTTTCTCTATCCTGTGAAGGTTAGAGATCTTTTCTTACATTTTAAGTGATACCTAATGCATATACGCCTATGTATAAATGCACCTCTCGTTCATTTGGGGGAGCAGAAGCGTAGAGAAGCTGTTAATATATATTCAGGGTGAGAGGTTCGAGTTTAACAGGGTAACAGACTTCCACTTCATAAAGTAATTCATTAAGATTTTTCCTTCCCAAACCTCTTGGTCACCCTGACCTGACTTTAGAAGTATCAAAGAATGAGAAAGTCACATGTATCAATCATAAATGTGTATATTCATAAAAATATGCATATTTCTAAAGATCATGATTTTTAATAAATGATTTTATAGAAACACACAATGTAACAACATTGTATTCACATGGTATGTATTTATCAAGTTAATTTTCTCTAAAGTAGCAAAAATAAAACCCTTAATATAATTATGATTGAGAAGTTTTTTACTATAAGAATTTTTTCCCATATTACAAAAGCTTGCAGACACCATTTGTCTCTGTAAATATTAAATATATTCATTTATACATGGTATTTTTAAAATAAGAGATGATGAGAAATTCTGGATGTGGTTACTGATGACCATGCCTATAATTAGCTGCAACTTCATTAGGGAATGCTGCTTTTAAAAAGTACGAGATTCTAAGAACAATAGCTCATCTAATTGAAGATCATTATAAACAAATTAGGATGTATTTGTGAGTTGTGCTAATGACGCATGTTAAATGAATAAAGTGATATCCTGGTGCAGAATTATGGTGAATATCTCTGTCTTTACCATTCTTCAAAATTATTATTTCTTATGCTTGTGCTATTTCTATGTTTTTTGTATGTGCATGACATTTTGGAAGTAGGGAAGTTGCAACATTGGTGCTGTGCTTTACTAAATGAATGGGACAATTCATTTAGTGAGCAGGTATGAGCTGGATTGGAGGAGCAAGAGAAGTCCTTAATGAAAGGAAGGGAGAAAGCTATAAATAGATTGTTTAGTTTTATTAATATCTGATTTAAAATATGTATTAAATGTTGATTCAACAGAGTTATATCATTAAGGAAAATATGTACAGTTGTCTTCCCTTATTCTCGAGGATATGTTCCAAGACCCCCAGTGGCTGACCGAAGCTGGGACTAGTACTGAACCCTATATATACTGTTATTTCCTATACATGTTTGCTGTTCATGCATTCCTATGATAAAGTTGGATTTATAAATTAGGCACAGTAAGAGATTAACAACAATAATAAAATAGAGCAATTGTAACAATATATGTAATAAAACTTATGTAAATGTGCCCCCTAAATATCTTATCCTTCTCTACTCATGCATTTTTGGGCTGCAGTTGACTGCAGGTAACTGAAATTACAGAGGGCAAAACCACAGATAAAGGAGCACTACACAGTATTTTTAAAGAATGTTGGCAAAAATATATTAAACCTCAAACTTGCCTTAGCAATTAATAAAACTTTTGAGGATATCTTCTGTGCAAGGTATTTTAAGCACTTTATCATGTACATACTTGCAAAGTGATGCAGAGCCCTGAGGAAATTATCTAAAAGAAACTTAAAAAATAATATGAAATCATCATTAGTTATCTTAATGCAAATGTGTCTGTGTGACTCATGGCACTGATCCAGTGACAACCCTTCTGTCCTCCCCAGTAGTTGTCCTTTCTCAGGAACAGGTGGCCCCACCTGCCTGACCACATACATCCCTCTCCGGAGAAAGGTCCACTCTCCAGGACCTCACTCCAGCTGCTGACAGCACTCCCTGGAGGATGTGTTTAACTACATCCTCTGCAAAGACAATCTACAAGCCCAGGAGAGTGATCTCAGTAGGCAAAGTACTCAGGACCCAAGAGTGGCCTCCTGGTGTCTTTTTCCCTTTGGCTCCTGGAAACAAAGAATAAGGTAACAAGTGGCCTCAGCGTGGGCAATTTTTAAAAGTTATACATTTAGTTCAGCCTCATAACAGATGAAGTGACTTAAAAAAAAAAAGAGTTAATGGTTTGGGCTGGTTGTAATAGCTCCTTGTAATAGGTAGTAAAGAGTTTTCTGGATTGACGCCAAACTTACCTTCAGTGAAAAACACATGAAGGTAATTGCTTAGAGAACTTGCACACTAAAGAACAGTTCATGACATTTTAACACGATAAATGATGGTGAAATCCCATTAGGGAATTAATCTTTAATCCACGGAGCTAGAAAGTTAAAAGAGAGAAAACTGAAAGTATTCTTTTATCTGCTTTAAAATAATAAAAAAATAAATCCTGAGGGAGCTACATATTTGCTAGAAAGTACAGGGGCTTTCCTGCGATTGTGCTCTGCTGAAATAAGAGGTTTTGTTCTGAATGCAGTTTAACATGCATCTTCATGTAGACTCATTTTCACTGAATACCTGTAAGCTATTTCTATAAGTATATTCTTCATTGTTCTAAATTTTGGCATCAAGAATTACACGTGTATATGATGATTCAAAGAAGATAATTATAAGTTTCTCTTCTCTCTTTTTTATTATGCAAAATGTAATGAGGGCACATTTACTCTCTGCATACTGGGAACTCAATCATGTTTGCTGCTCATTCACATTATTCACCTTCTTAGATGTCCTCATGCTCTGACTGCTGCTATCCCAGGTATGGTCTCCTGGGCTCCATGGTGGTTTTATAATGCTGGGATCAAAGCTCAGAGATTTAATTGCAGCCATTTTAAGGTTATGGCCCAGAAAATATGAATAAAAAAATTTAATAAAGTGAAGATTGAGGGGAGCCTTGCTTTTCCAGGCTTCTTGCTCATAATGCGAATCAGTCTTTATTCATTTGACAAATATCACTGAGCATCTCCTATGTGCCAAAATCTAAGGGGATGGAGATACAAAATATGAGTAAAAGTCCTCACCTGAAAAACACTACACATAACTGCAATAGATCAGTAGCTGAACAAGCTATTAAGGTACCACGTGAAAAATGGTATATAACAAAAAGGTGTTATGAGGCTGTATCAGACAAATATTTCAACACAGAAACACGAAGTAAGACTAAAACTCAGGGTAGTCCATACAAAAAAGCTAATTTATTAGCTTATGTATCTAAAACAGAATTATTGCCGATCCTAGGCACCTCCAGTACCTAGAATGTAACTATATTTAGAGACAGATCTTTTAAAAGATTACTGAATTAAAACGGCATCATTAGAGTGAGACCTAATCCAGTACAACTGTGTCTTTAAAAGAAGAGGTTTGGACACAGGCATGCACAGGAGGAAGTCCACATGAAGACACAGGGAGAAGAGGAACATCCACAAGCCAAGGAGAGAGGCCTCAGAAGAAACTGTCCCTCCCAAAACCATGATCTCATACTTCTGGCATCCAGAAATCTGAGAAAATGAATGTCTTCTGTTTAACTCAGCCTGTAGTCCTGTATTACGGCAGCCCTAGCAAACTAATACTGGGCACTGACTCAGGCTCCACAGCAGCTTCTCACCAACTCTTAGCATCACCCTTTGGGCTACAAAATAGCATCAGTTGTTCCACACTTCACGATTTCTCACTATGTTATCCAAGTGCAGCAAGAGGAAGGTTCTAGTAGCTCTCCATGTTTTAGAATTCCCACTCTCTCATATGAGATTCCTTTGTCTGAACAGTTGCTGTGGCTTACGGAATGCAGTTTGTGGATAAGCATGAGCCAACAAGGACCTGCCCTTGAGGGTGGGTGAGGTCAGTTCCATCCAAACCACAGAAGGTGAGGTCCCCAAAAGAAGACAAAGGTATATTTGTGGAGCATAGCATGGAGATAACCAACAAAGACCCAAAGAAAGTGATCAAATAAATCTACCTGGAAAAGCTCAGCAAAAGTAACCCTGAGGAAAACTAAGGGGGGTCTTAGAGAATGAATAGGTGTTCTGTAGAGAAGGACTCAAAGAATAATACAAACAAAGGTAGCAGCATATTATAAGGGCACAGAAGAGCCTGCTATATCTGGTAAGGTAATCAATAAGTCCCTGTCTACCTAGACATTTCCAGTTTTAGCCCTGGAAGTCCTACATCCTGAGAACTCCCTTGGTTCCTGGCAGATATAGTTTGTCTGGAACTGTATCTATTTTAAATGGAAGTCCCACATCCCAAGACCCCCTCAGTCTTAGACAAACTTGAGTGGTTGGTCACTCTATGTTGGGGGAATTATGAGCAAGGTTTATGAAGCAAATTGGCTGGAGATAAAAGTGGAAAGACTGGCTGAAACTAATTGCAAATGGCCTTTCGTGCACCCTCGTTTGAAGTAGAGAAAAAAATCTGTAGTGTTCCTCTGCCATGTTGCAAAAATAAGTTAGTAGGACATTGTTCTATGGGGGTTAGAGGAAGTATGTGTCAATCATAGAAATGCCATGGACCTTTTGCAACTTGACCTGTTTCAGGAAGTTCATGGACCTTGAGGACTGTATAGCTTTTGGGAGCAGCAGAAAGTTCCAGGCCAACTCTTCTGACTCAGACACTGATCCCTGGGGTTAAGGGCAGCACTCTGCTGGGCACATTGTGAGGCTCCACAAATGGTAGTTGATTCTTGGTTAACAGCCTTCCCTTAATAAATGGAATTGCCTCTTCATCTTTAACTATCCCATCTGCATACCTTCCTCTAAGAACTGTATCTCTTTACCTTTTCATGCCTTCATTTCCAATTGCCAACCTGGGGCTTCAAGCCCACCAAACCTACAAATTAACTGCTCACCTTCACCCCACCATTACCTCTTCCACCTACTGCCTTCCGTCTATTGAAGACACTGCCATTCTCCAGCCACCCACTCCCATGCTGTGGAATACACTGCAGCCAATGAAAACAAGTGGCTGAAGAAAACAAAGTTGCAAGCAATGATTATTTAGAATGATCTCATATTCACACAGATTACATCTAGGTACTTTCAGATATATATTGATACAAACGTATAGGAAAAATCATCCAGAAGTAGATATACCAAGTATATATACCAATTTTTTTTTTTTTTTTTTTTTTTTAAGATGCAGTCTCTGTAGCCCAGGCTGGAGTGCAGTGGTGCAATCTCAGCTCACTGCAACCTCTGCCTCCCTGGTTCAAGCAGTTCTTGGTATACCAAACTATTTTTTTTCACCCAATAATACATGGATGATTCCAGACAAGTTTATTAAACACTTCTAGGGACTCATTCCATATCTGTAAATTGGTATACTATTACCCACTTTGCATAATATTTGGTACAGAGTAGACTTAAATAGTTTTATTTTAAAAATACATATTGACAATCTTTTAGCACTGACTTAAAACCTCCCAGATCTGTGGAACCCCAGAAGTTTCATCCCCATTCTACTTTAATACCTGGGAAATCACAATGCTGTAAACTACCCCAGCTAAAAAGTCCAAAACCCTGAAACTCCCTCCTTTGGGTAGTTCTTGCTTGTGCACATGCTCACTCCTGCGAAATATATCCTTGCCCTTATCCCGACAGCCAGTCATTCACCCTTTCTCTGGATCTTAATTTCTTCTGGACAAGGGCCTCAGACACTTCCTAATTTCATTCACCCTACTGCCCAGTAGGGCTCAATGCCAGGCATTGAAGCCTCCTCTCTTGCAAGCACCCTGGAGTCCCTCAACTCTTTTCTTTTTATCAGGTTTTGTTAACAGCTTGTACTTTATTATATATGCAACCTTGCCATGCCTGCCAGTTAACTCCCTGTCCCCCCAAAACCCCTCCCACCAATGTTATCCTCATATCAGCTCCCTCTTGGGGGCCACTGAGCTGCCTCACTTTCCTTCTGGGCTGGAGTAGTGGTGCCCCTGCAAGCCAGCAGGGGGAGATCCTGGTCAAAGGTGAACTGTATTCCTTGACTGTGATGCACATCCCAATCCACAATAAGAACCCTCCAGATGCAGTGTTTCTGCTGAGCATAGCGAGCTTCCACAGCCACATGGTTGAACATGCAATAGCCATCTGTAAGACTCTGCTGGGCATGATGTCCAGGAGGCCTAGTGATGGCCATGCCATTCTGGATTTCAGCCCCCAGGACCACATCCACCAGCCTGAGGACAGAGCCCGAGGCCAGGCAGGCACAGGAGTATGATTTCAGATGAAGATGAACTGAATCGTTCATGTCTGCTAGGACACGGAGTTCTCCCTCATTCATGTACTGGGTTGTTTCCATCAGATCAATATATTCTAAGCTGTGAACATCACCTCTTCCTTTTCAGCAAACCAGGCCTGAAAAGACACGCAGAAACCTAGGATGCCCTCCTGGATCAGTTGCTTCTTGATGGTATGGAGCCACTCAGGGCCTTCTGGGAAGCTGTCATCCCAGAGGCAATGGAATTCATTTAGTTGCTCATCCAGCACCAAGCCAGTGCCAGCCAGTGCTTCAGCCTCAAGGTTCAGATCCATCCCTTGCAGTCCCATGATTAGGTCGTCTTTGATTGCTTGGCCGACCTTCTTCATTTTGCTGTTCTTTACCTCTGCTAGATTAGGGATGGAGCGGGGAATGGCTTCCTTTTAAATGTTTCACTTTGAAGTGACATTGGAATCCTGAGGGGATGACTGGAGGTTCTGCCTACTTCTTCGCTGCCTGGTTGTGGTGGAATCCTGGCTGGTTGAGGTCATAGTTGAGGCCCTTTTGGCCTATCTCCTGGGATAATCACCCACCCTTTCACTCAGCCTGTCCCACCCAGTCCTGGCCCCTCCCTCAACTCCTTGACTGCCCACTGAAACTGCCTTGCCACTTTCCAGCCCCTGGAAACACTATTTAACAAACTTTTTTTTTAAGTTCTCAAACCATGCTGATTGAACTCAGTTTCAATGCTGTTTTCCAATGCTGGCCCCTCACTGCTGATGAAATTTTCTGCTTGGCTCTTCTGAACTTGCATGTACAGCTCTATTTGCAATCCCCTAACCTGACTCCAAGCAGTGGCATTGCCTCCTGCAGTGCAGAAACATTCAAGTTAATATGAAAGCAGTAATCACAGCATTGCTCTGAAAGGACCCACTCAAAGTTCTCTGGAACTTCTAATAGGCACTTCAACAGCAGCTTCCCCCACTTTGTCCTGTTGCTTACCACTTTTTTTCTTGAAGCTTTCTCTTTCCTGTCATCCTTTACACTGCACTTAATTCTGTTTCTCTCATCATTGGTTCACCTTCCTCCTTCAAATCCTAAAAATGTAAATTACCACAATTCTAAACCATAGTCCTTGACCATCTGCCCTGTGTCCTCAATGAAACCCTAATCTATTCCCATTATGTTTGCCATTGCTTCCAAAGAAGTTGCTTCCATATGCCATGCCTACAATTCCGCCAAATACTCCAGAGGATTCCATCAGGATATTCCACAGCCAACTCAAACTCAACATAAAATTTATCTTGTTTCTCCCTCTCGCCCTTTCTCCTAACTGTGTCTATTAAAATGCTGCCAATCTCCCATTCACTCAGTCATCCTTGACTCCTTCCCCTTCTCCTATCTTTGCCAAATCATACGTAGTCTAACTCTTGAATCCATCACTGCATCCTATTCTTTTTACTTCCAAACAGTTACTGTCCTGAGAGTGTCTGATGGGAAATGGAAGGGGGATCCTTTTTTACTTTATATACATCTCTATGTTTAAATTTTTTAAAAGTAACCATATGTAACTATTTTCCAAGCAAAGATAATACATGTTAATTGTGGAAACAAATTAAAATAATACATGATCATCACAGAAAATTAAAATTGCAAATAAGCATAAAGAGCAATATAAAACCGTCTGAAGGCCAGGCATGGTGACTCCCACCTATAATCCTAGCACTTTGGGAGGCCAAGGCAGGCGGATCATCTGAGGTCAGGAGTTTGAGACCACCCTGGCCAATGTGGCAAAACCCTGTCTCTACTAAAAATATAAAAATTTGCTGGAAGTGGTGGCGCATACCTGGAATCCCAGCTACTCAGGAGGCTGAGGCACAAGAATCACTTGAACCCAAGAGGTGAGGTTGCAGTGAGCTGAGTTGCACCACTGCACTCCAGCCTGGGCAACACAGCAAGACTCTGTCACTAAATAAATAAGTAAATAAATAATAAGTAATAAAAATAAAACCATCTGAAATGTCACCACCAGAGGTACCATTGCTAGCAGTGTGGAAAATCACCTACCAGTCCTCCCTCTGGACACCATTGCTGATGGAGATGCAAAGGCTGAATGAAGGCATCTCCCAAACTTGCCTTGCCCTCCTCCCCACTGACTGTGACCCTTAGCGAGTTGCAAAGCCCTGCCATTTGCTTCAGCACTTGTAGGGCCTCTGGTATCTGTCAGTATTTTTCATTACCATCACCCTTGTCAAATCTCTCATTATTTCTCCCCTGCTCTCTGGCAGTGGCCTCCTATCTGGCTCTCACTTATTTCCTGTCTCCTTCCTTGCATCAGTCACCCGACAGCCTCTAGATTAATCTTCCTAAAGCCTAGCTCTGATCATGTTATTCCCTTGTTTAAAAACCTTCAGCAACTCCCTATCACCTATAAAAAGTGCCAAACTCCATGATCTGGACTAAAACTAAACTTCACTCTTCCCTTGAGAACTTTTCTTCCCCTCAGTTCTTGTTCATATTTTCTCTAAGAGAAATACCATTTTATCCAAGCATTTCCATCCATTACAATGTGCCTCTTTTAGATAATTTAACAAGTATGAAAAAACATTTGTACAAGAATGAATGTTCATTACAGTCAAGTCTATGACAGGGGAAAATTAAAGCCAACTTAAATGTTCACCAGAAAGCAACCAATTAGGTAAGTATGGTACATGCAGTTTTTCAATGGAATACAGTTCAGCTGTTAAAATGACACGTGTGTATATATACACATTGTATTTATTATGTAGACATAGGAAAAACCTATAGAATATCTCAATATTATATAGACATGGGGAAAGTCTATAGAATATCATCAACCTATATATACAGTATATACATAGTATATATAGCATACAGTGTATAGTACATATGTACACTGCACTGTGTACATATGTACTATTGACGTGGGGAAAGTCTATAAAATATTGTCCATCTATATATGTAGTATATACATACTATATATAGCATACAGTGTATAGTACATATGTACACTGCAGTTATATCAACTTGGGGAAAGTCTAGAATATTGTCAATCAAAACAGCAAGTTATATAATTCTTTTGTAAATATGTTTTAAAAGTGCATGTTTACAGAGCTTTTTGGAAAGACATTAAATTATAATAGAGGTAAACTTTAGGTGGTTGAATTTAGTTGATATTTACTTTGTTTTGGTATTTTGTATTTAATTTGAATTTATTTAAACACAAGCCAATTACAGCTGTTACCATTTATTGTGGGCTATTTGCCACATACTGTCTTTGATTTTTACCTTTGATTATTTACATAGTTCTGACTGTCAGGGGAGTAAAGAAGTGTTCCCAGGATCATACCACTAGTGAGAGGCAGAGATGGGATTCAAACCTGTTTATCTGATTCCAAAGCACATTTTAGCCATTATGTTACATAATACTGAAGTATCACTTTTCCAAAAATAAAAGCTAATAAAATATGTTCTCTGTCTTACACAGCTGCACTTAATTGCTCCCCAAGACCTTCTCTTGTCCCCATATCTCCAAGTATGACAACCACGGAAGAGAACAGAAAGTTATATAAGACAGACACACAGAGCACAAATAAAGGTTTTTAAAATATAAACATCATTTTACATATTACATTATCCTATGAATTGGTTTACATTTAAAATGTGCATCCTGTATGTCTTCCCTTGTCTGTACCTATTGATCAAGCTCAATGTATTTGTGAACACTTTCATAGTAATCTATTGTGTAGATGTGCCATAATCATTTAACCAGTCCCCCATGGATGATCATTTATGTCATTTGTAAGTTTTGCTACCATAAACAATACCAGAATAAACATCTTTGTCTAACTTTTTGTCTGTTCACATATGAGACTGTCTTTTGCAAGATGGATTTCCAGAAATAGAATTACTAGGTCAAAAAATATAGGCCTTTTCCTGCATCAGAATTTCTGAAAATGTTAGCAGCAGTGAGAGACTATGATTCAGGAACCAGCTGCTTATATTATTTTGTGGCCTCATTTCCTACTCACAGCCTCAATAGCATTGGCAACCGTCTACACATTTGTCATTCCAACATCTCCAAACTGATTTGAAGAAAAAAGTAACTGGAGTATGAACTGCATGAGTTCTGGTGAATGAACTCTTGGCCAACAAGTTCCTACACACCCTTGAGCAATAAATGATGCCACAGGTGACTCCCATTTCTTTTTCTGTAAAATAAGACTTTTCTAGCTCTGGCACTAAATGTTTTTTAACTCTAAAGACAAGGATTACATTTTGCTCTTCCGGCTTCTTAGATTTTGAAAAATATATAGATACTGTAAAGGGTTATCTTGCCTCATTGAAAGTTCAAATGGTATGGTGATAAGACCACATTAAAAGCATTTATAAAAGGTCCATGGTAAAGAGTTCATTATGGTTCATTAAATCCCTTTATGCTTTTATCCACTCTAGTTACTGTATTTCCTGTAAATGGGATTTACGCCAAGGCCACGTTAACACCATTTCACATTCTACCATGCTATTACCCACTGAGCTTGAATCAATTGAATGAAAGAGGCCTTTTCAAGTGTATTGATTTTCATTTATCCAAACTCATCTGTTTGCTTTGCCGCATGCCCATATATGAGAACAGGGCACAGCTAATCTTTTCTATAGTGTTGCATTTTTCCCTTAAGCATTTAATGCTAGAATAGACATATGACAGGCATTGGCATAAAAATTGCAGAATATTCACTAGAACTACAGTTCTTTATGGGTGATATAAGGACCTGGATCTCATTCTCATATCAGAAACAATGTAGCCTAAAACAACACACTATCGCCTCTTCCTGCATGAAAGTAGTCACCTCCTACTCTTCCAGCCCCCAGAGAGCTCAGTCCAGGGATACTGTCCTCCTCCCCAGAAACAAGTAGAGGAGTGTTGCCTGTACAGTGATGCTTCTAAGTGCAAATTTTTTGCTGTCAGGATGCTAAGTTTTCTGTTGCTGCTTTCTACAGAAATACTCATTTCTTTGGTCCAGTATCAAACTGAAAATTTGAACAAAAGAAAGTATCCAATAAGGAAAATAATATTTTTAATGTACATTTTAATGCTCTTGTCCTACATTCCTAGCTTAACGTGTGTGTGAGTGTGTGAGTGTGTGTGTGTGTGGAAAGAGAGAGAGACCGTTTATTTTAATCCACAGAATTTTGGAGATGGAAAGCATTTTAATAATTTTTATCAAATTGTTGTGTTAGTCACTGGGTAAGTGGCTATGTGGTGAAGGATTAAATGATATGTTCTAGGCTTCTAGTAAATAGATCTTGACTTCTGCTCATTATACTGAAATATGTTTGCCTGGGTGATGAATACTGACTAAAGCAAAGGTCAGAATTTCCTTCGAGTTGCAATAAATATTTCTATACACTCAAACAAGATTTCATGTTATAGCTAATGATTGAACATTATCCAAAGCCACAGCAAAAAATATTATTATCAGGCACATTCTAAGGCATCTTTCTTTTATGCATAATGCTATACAGGATAATCACTTTTGACTTAGTTAAGATCTAATGGCAGATGTTGGCCTAAATGTTGGCTAAGCCTGAGTCCTTATTGTGAAAAAAAGGTGAATAGATTCATTTATGAAAAGCTCAAGGTACATAAATATGACAAAAATTAGACATTACTGACAAATAAAATGAAAGATTAACAAAATTTGAATATGATCCTAATTAGTGAATGAACTATTTTTCCTCCTACACATTCATGACATGTACTGTGTTATAGAATTTTTGAGAAATCATTTGTAGAAAGGATTTTGAAAACAAAATATTTTTCTTTCAAAAGAGAACTGTATCATAGTAAGAAAACATTTGAATATCATTTAGCTAGGGAGTAAGAAACATAGAAATGTATCTTCAAGAAGATTATAGTCTAATTGGGGAGAGGAGCAGATACATGCAAATACAGAACTGTGTAGTTGTTAAGAACGTGAGATTTTGTAGTCCCAGCTACTCAGGGGGTGGAGGGGAAAAGATCACGATTACACTACTGCACTGCAGCCTGGGTGACAGAGTGAGAACTTGTCTTAAGAAAAAAGGAAAAAAAAAAACCATGAGATTTGGAATGTTAATGAGTATGAATTCTAGCTCTGGCACTATGACTTCTGACAGGTTTTCTGAGCCTTGGTTTTGGAATGTGTACGAAGGGAATAATAGAATTGATTTCATAGGGTAACAGGAAGAACTAAAGGCCTGGAAAGGTACCCATCAAAAGGAGAGTGCTCCATAAGTGGTAGCAGTTTTAATGAAGTACTGCTACATTGACAGATGAAAATACTTTTATGGAGTAACTCACAGAGGTACATGATGACTGCATTTGCAATAAAACACTATTTTTACCTTAATTCCAGAGAATAGAGCTCTTACAATTGTATTTCATGGTTTGTCAACACTTCAAAAAGAGGTGGGATTTGAACTAGATGCTGAGAGAGGAATAGGGTTTTATTAGTTGTAAAAGAGGACTGACGATCATTACAACTGCCAATAAAATAGCAGTCATCTATTCAGCCGGGGCCTGAGCACATCCTTCTCCTGAATGTTCTCTTCTAGGTTAATTATCATACCAACATTTGCTCCAAGTTTTTAAAGTATTTTTTCAACTATTTCTTCTGGGTTCTCTTTGTTGGCACTTCTGCTTGTTTTGTTTTAGTCCCCCCAAGTGAAAAACCACTTTCAATAACAAAATTTAAAAATCAAATAAGAAAAATGAAAAAAAACAAAAATATCACTCTCCTCTTAATACTTTGAAGGTCCTTACAAACCTTTTTGTACCTCTCTGTGTGTTTCGCCCTCTGTGTGCGTGCACGCACACGTGCACGCGCACACGCACACACACACGTCTAATCTCATTTCTTCCCTCAAAAATATGCAATATGCCATAAATATATTTTCATGCCAAAGCAAAACCTCATTATATTTAAATGAGTATATCACATTTGATTGCATATATATAACACAAGTTAATAAACTCCTTAATGGCTGTTTTAGTTGTTTCCAGTTTTTTTCTATTAGGAAAAAAAGTGCCATAGTGCTACAGTGAACATCACTGTACATTCATTTTGGTCCTATTACATGATTATGGTCATCCCCTTAAGAAAAATAACTAGAAACAGAATAGAGGGACCAAATGCACATTTACAGTTTTGGTATTAAGAACCAGAAATGACAAGTAATATCACCATGTTTTAGTCTTAGAAGACTTTAAAAGAACAAGAAGAACTGGCCCAGTCTTAACTTTCATGAATAAATAAAACAACCAATCTTTTAAAATTAATGTTTGAAAACAAAACTTGAAAAACACAAGTACATAATTAGAAATAGTTATTCTAATTGGGTAATTCCACATAAACCAATGCCTTAACAATAGGAAAAAATGAGAGAAAAAAATATCAAATTGAGGTGTTTTTACTGTAGAAAGTCTTCCAATTAAACTAACCAAACTTTTCAATTTAAGTGTCTGACTACACAATTAATTGACTTTCCAGTGCAATTGTCTGACATTTTGATGAGTTATTATACAATGTTGAACTAAATTGAGTGATTGTAAATCTCTTGTATAGAGGACCTGTGAACTAGCACTAATTTAATCCATTCTATGTAATTCTCCTTTCCTCTCATTTCTTCTTAGAATATATTGAATAATTTACTTTTATTTAATCATGGGTTGTCTTGTTTTCTCATTCGCACATGAGGCCTCCAGTCAATGTGACCTGATTGCTCCGAGTGTGGCTTCTAAATATTATTTTCTTGATGTAATTCGCAGATTTATTGTAGTAGGCTGAACCTAATGATTCTGTCCTGTTGAATATGTGTCTGTGTGTACCAGTCTAATTACTGAACTTTGTAATTTCCTTAAATCATTGTAAAAGTTTTAGAACCAGAGAAATTATGGTTCGTTATTTTCCAAAATATAGCCCTCAAGATACATATATCTTGAAAATAATGTCATATGTGTGTTATAAATACACACACACACACACACACACACACACACACACACACGGGCAGACATAAGTAAATTTGGGAAACAGATAAACAGCAGGTTTTTCTACTGAAGAACTTTCATGAACCTGTATGTGCCCAAATCCTATATTACACCCAACCATTCACAGAGTGATTATTGATCTTGTGATTAATTTTTATAAAACACTCATTAAAATAGTATTATTTGTGTCACTAGTTAGATAAGCACATATTTAATCTCCTCATTTTACATAGTGAACATTTAGAAAGATTAACATTTATTTAAAAATAATAAAATTATTCTAAATTGGTTTCATGTTAAGATACTACATGTCAAAATATGAAGTGCCAATCAATAGGGAAATCATGAGTATTTTTATTAAGGAAACAGAACTATCAACAACTTTGGTGTAATGAGAACACATGGACACAGGGAGGGGAACATCACACACTGGGGCCTGTTGGAGTCTGGCGGGGCTAGGGGAGGGATAGCAGGTGGTGGGGGCACTGAGGAGGACTATCATTAGGAGAAATACCTAATGTAGATGACAGGGATGCAGCAAACCACCATGGCACATGTATACCTATGTAACAATCTGCACATTTTGCACATGTACCCCAGAACTTAAAGTATAATTAACAAAAAAAGAAAAGAAAAAAACAACTGTGGTCTATTCATTCACAAACAAGACCAGTTTTAGGACTTTGCAACCCCTGGGAGGAGCTATGTCTTTCCATAATTGGAAAGACATTTAATTATATGTGAAAATATAAAGTATTACCTATGTAAAACACAAAGAAGAAGGTGAAAGAAGGAAATTTTAAATCCCATGTGTTTTTAAGTAATGAGGGAGTATGGCATAATAAATAAAGCATCCTGGACTGGAATTCTAGTGCTGACACTGCCAAGCTAAAGCTAGGCCTTCATCCTAATTTAAACATAATTACTAGCTGAATTGAAAGTGAAATTGGAAAATTTCTAAAATGTCCTCTGAGCTTCCATTTTATAGAAGTACAATAAAACTCTCCTGAGAAGGTAGCTGTGAGAATGTAATGAGACAGTTAATATAAAAAAAATGGATAGTACTCATTCAACAAGTATTCATTTATTTCCTTTCTTGGGGAGAGAAATGTGCAGGCAGGCCTTGGTGGAAGGCCACCAAGAGCACTGGAGAACAGGCATACTGGGGCGAACAGCATCTTTAAAAAGCTAGAAGTTTTATCAAACAATTATCTCTCCCTCAGATGAATCCTGAAAAGGCTTCTGAATGAGTCCCTGAGTTATTTCAATTATTCAAATAACTAGTTATTGCTACATTATCATAACCTGTTCCAGAACAAATCACATGAAAAGGGTATCCAGTACAAACTATGAAACAAATATAACTGGATAACTCAAAGACGTCACCAAAAGTCAATTCCCCTTATTAATATATGTGTTAAAATGTTAAATACTAGCCAAGATAATGTAACATATGGTTAAATAATAATGAGCCTGATCAATTATGTTTCATTCTAGTAATGCAAGGATAGAGCGATGTAATAAAATATTTATAAGTAACACTTCACCAGCTTGTTAGATATGAAAACCCACATGATCAATAGATGCAAAAAAATGATTTTGATAAAATTTAACACCAGTCTTCCTAAAAACATTAAAAATAATAAAAAGATGCTTAAATGGTGTTATTACAAACTATCGGATATTGTATTTCATCATGAACTACTGGTATCATTTTCACTAAAATCAGAAACAAAACAAAAGCTATATGGTGGTCATTATTGCATTGAACATGATTTTCAAAGTAATATTAAATCAAAGACATGAAACAAATAGTTTTATACATGGAGATGAAGAGAGAGGTGGCATGATTGTATACACAGACACTCAAATGTGTAAGAAAACAACCATTTGGCACAATAAATGATTTGGACAAATAGCTGAATACAAGATGAATATACTAAAACCAATGATAATTCTGTAGTCTATGGATAAATATTTTAGAATATCATATAAAAAGATTTTGTTCACATTGACAACAGAGCTATAATATGCCTAGTAATTATCTCATGTTGAAAATGTATGTCCTATTTGAAGAAAACTGTATAGGCACACACACGCACATACACACATGATAAAATAAAAACCATGAATGATTTCTTTTCTAGATTATGAAGACTAAATATCAAATAATGTCGTTTCCTTGCCTCTCAAATCTGTCTGTCTCTCTGTCTACAAAGAACACAAGGGACAAATGTCTGTAGCAACATTATTCCATCAACTGTCGAACCAAAAAACAAACCGTGGTACATCTACAAAGTGTGACTGCTACTCGTCAATAAAAAGGAAGTATTGATATATATAACAACATGGATGTACTTCAAAAGCATTATACTAAGAAGCCTCAAAAGACTATCCCTGTATGATTCCATTTACATGACATGCTGGAAAAGGCAAAAGTATAGGGGGAAAAAAATCAAACCAGTGGTTGCCTGAGTTTGGGGAGAGGGGGAAAACTGGCTACAAAAGGGCACGAGAGAATATTTTGGGGATGGTGGTGATTATATGATTCTGTAAGTTTGTCCTAATTTATTGAAAGGAAAATTTTGTTGTACGTGTATTATACCTAAATGAACAATAAAACAACACACATACACCCCTAAAAATAAAAAGTGAACCATTAAAACCGCTTCCTGGAAAGGAGTTGTGTGCCTTTAGTCCTACAAGATATTTAAATGTATTTCAAAGCCAAAGAAATAAAGCAGTATCTTAATTACAAGTGGATAAACAGATCACTGGAACAGAAGATGTGAGGACAAAATCAACCTCATTCTACATGACAATTGAATATGCAGTAAAAAGCAGCTTCACCAAAATAATGAGGAAGAAAAAGATTCTTCAGTACATTGTCATAGTACTAACTAGCGAACAGTTTTTCTATTTAGATGTATAATTCACACCATAAAATAGAATAAATATCATACCGACTTTAGATAATCAGTATCCAATCTTAAATCATTTGCCAGGACTCTAATAAATTTAAAAATATCATAAATAAATGACAAAAATAAATCCAATCATCTAAAATTTACCTTCCCATACAAATAAAATCCAAGCAGAAATAAAAACAATTAGAAGATTATATTCCCAGCAAAAACTGCAAAAAGAGCTATGTGTACTATTGTACAATGCAATCTAATTAACAAGAAAACATTAGAACTCTGCAATAGACTAATTGGGAAAAGTACTTAATATCACCAACCATAAAAAAAGTAAATATAACTAGTTATCCCAACATATGGAACTATTTTAACATGGTAAATATTAAGAGGCATGTTATTTTTATCACAACATGCTATTCTGTTATGTGTACAGTGACATTGATGAGCTCTTTTCTTGTTGCTGATAGTAAAAAATTGAACATTTTAAAAGACATATATGCAGTATAAAAGTATTCCCTTCTCTGATCATTTTGTTACCTTTATTATTTCAAAAAAAGAAAGACAATATTTACATAAAGATATTCATTGCAGCATTATTTACAGCAGTGGGAAAGTGAGATTAACTTGAATGTTAGCTCTTGTACTGGATACAATAGTATGCAGTCATTACTATCTTAATTATATGAACTATAAAACAGCATGAGAAGAAATTGTTATGATCTTAAATGAAACAAGCAAATTACAAAATTGCATGCATATTATCTATTCAACTGTGTTTTTAAAGAGTTGTGTGTAGAGAAAAAGACAGCAAATACTGCTTAAGGACAGTGCTTATACAGCTCACACTGTGCCACACACTGTCCTAAGACCCTGTTGTGTGATCGCTCATTAAATATTGAATACTCACAACCTCACATCTTCCATTTTGTCAATTAGGCATCTGCACTACAGAGAGGTTAAGTAAATTCCCCAAGGTCATACAGTGCAATTGCTGGTATTTGCATGCAGCAGCCTCTTACCTCTTACGCTGTATTGCCTGATTCAGCTGTGCCCTCTGAAGCAGAGAAGTTGATGTAATTATATAAGGCTGTGGTTGTGTTAATACAACCTGTGACTTTTATTTTCTAATATTCCTGTAATACTATTTAAACACACATTTCAAAAATTTTTAAGTAGAAGCCCCCAAGGGGAGGGGTGGAAAGTGTGAAGGCCAATGAAGGAATCACAACCACTAGTCTATACCAAAGGAAATTGGCCCATGTGCTGCCCAGATACTATAAAACTGAAGGAGCCACCAGTCCTGACCTGACCAGCTTCCCAGCTGGTGTGTGCTCTGTATGAGTACATACAGGGTGAGGGAACTGGAAGGGCTTTCTGTAGTTAAGATCCAGAGGAAGATTCACATATGTGGAGTCACACAGTGGGTTGTGATGCAGCTGAGTCAAATGTTTGTTCTCTACTTCTCCCGGGCTCATCTATACCAACACATTAGGTAGCAAGAACCCTGATTTACTAGTTCCAGTACATGATCATTACTTTGCATTATATAGAAAAATTTTAAAAATGCTGGATGTGTTTCATTTTGTCAATGAACTCAGTTTAAAAAAAATACATATTGCCCAGATTCATATGAAAGAATTATACCAGTTTTATGTAAAGCTCTGTAGCTATAGGGCAAATTGCTTTTTAAAGCCCATTGGAATAATATTGACTAAAGTTGTATAATTTATCTCTAAGTTTTGAAACAGAAGAGATGATTTGCCGTCAATGCTTTAGGCTGCAATTGGGGAAAAATCAATATTATAAAAATAGCCCATATTTTAAAAAATATTACTATAGGAAAAAAGAGAATTGACTCTGTTACTTTGTCATCAAAAAGTAAAGTATGTTTCTTACTTGGCAGAAAAGCCAGTAATTCCTGTAATAAAAGTTACCCTAGAGGATATATAAGAATAAGCTTAGAAAAATGTGAATAAAAGAAATCATAAAGAATTACTTGGAGCTGTAGCTGTTGATCATGAGGATTATATTTGACAGGAAAATATATCCTTTGGGAAATCCTATTAATTCTTAAAAGCAAATTTGCTACACCCTGTACAGTTGTAGAATGTCTGATGCTAAAACCTATTTTTATTGAATTTGGGAAATAACAGTTTCTAATGCTCTGAAATCTACCCTACAGGATATGTAACTACAGGATTCCAAACATACAGATAAAAAAAGAAAGAAAGAAAAACAAAACAACAAAAACATTAGCAATCTAAGTTTATAAATATTGGATGGATAGAGCATCTAGATTTATAAATATTTTACTTTTGACTTTTCCACACTTAATTTCAAAAGTAAATTCTTGAAATGAAGAGGAAACAGTTATGGCTAATATTTTAAGTGCTAAGTAGTTTACATAACACATCTTGAAAAGATTAACTTTGTAAATAATTTGATTCCCTTTTTTTCTCCCACCCCAATTGTCTTTCAATCTTCAGTGCAGATAGTTTTTTATTCCAAAGTGCAGGTTAAATTATCTCTAAATAAAAAGTGTCTGGTTTCTGATGGACACTGATTCACTCTGAAAACAGGCTATTTCTTATCTTTTTATTAAGTGCATTGATCTCCTTTGAAGCATTTTTCAATAATCATTATTCTCCACTATCTGCTTGATATCCTAGAGTCCTGTTATTACAGATATGAGACCAAACTATCCCAGCTTATAAACAACTTCCAATGCTTCAAATAGTATTTGGTTTTATAAACATGGTTTCGATTTTGCCTTGTTTTTGACCATTTCACAGAATCTGTCAAATCACGAGCATGTTAAGCAAACTTCAAGATTTCTTAAAACAACACAATTAGGGATGATGGACTGTGTCTGCAAGGTGTTGTTGCAACAACTGTGTCTGTTGGTCTTTATTCTGAAAGCTTTGACAATCCCTAAAATGGTGTGACAAAACTTGCTAAATTGCCAAAGCAATTTTAAGGTCCTGATCAAACAGAATATCTTGTGAATAAGTATATTGGTTAAGTTTTGCATTTCAGAAAGCTTAATCCCCACAATTCATTATTTTGAAATCTCTCTGAACTGTATCCAGATTCATTACACTTAATAATAAAGCAATCTAAATACAGAAACAGAAAATATAGATAGAGATCCCAAAGACATACCCACAGGAGCCAGATAGGTAACATAAAGGAGTGAGTCCAGACAGATGTAAGATTAGGTGGGAAGGGAGTGTAAAGGCATAAGAAGAACTAAAGAATTCATATCCCAACTAAGAGCCAAACAAAACACATTCACTGGCCAAATCTGGCTCTTGAACCTCCAGTCAGAGACCTCCAGTGCAGATAAAATGAGTATGCCCTGTATCTATCCTTGGATGTTTTTGACAATTACTTTAAAAAGTAAGCTTTGACAACAACGAGATACCACTTCACACCTGGTGGGATGGCTATTATAAAAAAAAAAAAAGATGGACAATAACAAATGTTGGTGAACATGCAAAGAAATTAGAACCCTAATACATTACAGGTAGGAGTGTAAAATGATGCCATTGCTTTGGAAAGCAGTTGGCAGTTCCTCAAAAAATTAAACATCGATTTACCACATCACCTAGCTACTCCACTTCTAAGTATGTGCCCAAGAGAATTGAAAACGTACATCTACATAAAAACTTGTACATGAATGTTCATAGCAGCATTAGTCATAGACAAAAAATTGAAATAACCCAAATGTGCATCAACTGATGAATGGATAAACAAATTGTGGTATAGCTATACAATGAGATACATTCAGCCATAAAACAGGAATGAAGTAGTGATACATGTTATACTATGGAGGAACCTTGAAAATTATGCTAAATGAAAGAAGATGGATACAGAAGACCACATATTGTGTAATTCAATTTATATGAAACATCTAGAATAGGCAAATCTGCACAAAATGTAGGTTAGTGGTTGTCAGGGGCTGGAGAAAGGGAGAAATGGGAAATGATTGCTAATAGGTATAGGGTTTTTTGGCAGGGAATGAAGAAAATAGTCTGGAATTCGATAGCAGCGATGGTTTCAACTCTGAGACTATACTGAATACTACTGAAGTGTATACTTTAAAAGAGTGAATCGTGTTGTATTTAAATTATATTTCAATAAAAGTAAAGGCTTGGTATGAGTTTATTTATCTATTTTACTTATAGCTTCATGTTGAAAGCATAGGGCTCCCCTAACAACCCTAAACCCACTACTAATTTTTTAGTTTCTTGTACTTAAATTTTTCATATATATGATATCAACCCTATCTCTTTTTGGCAACCTCAAAAATTTTGTTCCATTAGCTAAGAGTCACTCCAGTTGGATATAGTTAGGAAAAGAAGCATTTGAGAGCTGGGAGTAGAAACAGGAAGTAAGGCAAAAGTTACGGCAGGAGTTGAAGCTTTTATAACGAGGTCTTGGGAAAAACAGAGGAAACGGGGAATGTCCTCAGTTTAGGCATGGATCCACATTTCTGTGTCTGTGAGAAGGCATATGCTGAACTGTGTAAACCAGAGACCAGGGGTCTGTGCCTCGAAGCTGCCCCTTGGGCCTGATTAGAATGTAGAAGCCTCAGAAAGTTGACAGCTCCGAGTTGGAAAAACTGAAAAGAATCTTCTACTGAAGGGTCAGTCACAGGAGAACAACCGTGTTTCTTAGCGGGCAGCTCCTCTGTGATCATTCAAAATTAGTTAACAGGCATCTTAATGAGACTTCAAGGGAGAATCCAAAATGTTTCAAGTTAATTAAGGGCTGATAAGTCAAAATCGGCTGTATTGTACTCACTAGCATTAATTTATGATATATAGTATGCCATTGATATGATCTTTAGATAATAATGGATTGAATTTATTGCCCTCAATACTTATAATGCCTTAATCTGCATTTCTAGCCTTATTTTTTCTATAATCTCTGAAATTCTTCAGATTCTCTTGGAGAAGAATTCTCATATTTGGTTGAAGACTTTCAAAATATTTAGATATACCAAACTTTTATAAGAGTATACTCAGTAGTTTTAATTTTTTTAAGCTATCTGTTAACATGCACTATGAATAGAATACACAATTAAAAACAAAGCAAAATAAAAACTAGACCCACTTATTAAAAAAAGGAAATACAAATTATGGTAAATTTATATAATGTGATGTTATGCAGCAATTTCTAAATATCATTTTTATTTTATTTTTAATTGGAAAATTATAATTTGCAAGTCATAATTGTATACATTTAGGGGCTACAATGTGATGTTTTGATAGATACAATGTGGAATTATAAAATCAAGCTAATTAATATATCTATATCCTCATGTATCTACCATTTTGTATGTAAAGACATTTGAAATTTACTCTCAGTTACTTTGAAAACTACAATGTTTGTATTGATTATCATCACTGTGCTGTGGAATAGATCTCAAAATTTATTTATTCTATCTATCTCAAATGTTGTACCTTTTGCCCAATAGTTTCATTCCTCCCTTTTCCCCTCCCCAGCCTCTGGTAACCATCATTCTCCCGTACTTCTATGAGCTTGACTTTTTAGATTCCACATATAAGCTAGATCATGTGGGATTCATCTCTCTGTGCCTTGCTTATTTTGCTTCACATAATGTCCTCCAGATTCATCCACATTGTCACAAATGACAGAATTTTCTCCTTTGTTAAGGCTGAAGAGTGTTCCATAGTGTATATATTTCACATTTTCTTTATCTATTCATTCACTGATGGACACTTGGGTTGATTCCATGTCTTGGCTATGGTGAATAATGCTGCTATGAACATAAAAGCGCGTGTATCCATTTGACTTACTGATTTCAATTCTTTTAGTATAACAAGAAGATTGCTGAATCACATATTTTCTGTTTTCTGAGGAACCCCGTTTTCCATAATAGCTGACTAGTTTACGTTCCCACTGGCAACATACAAGAGTTTCCTTTTCTCTCCACCCTCACCAAAACTTACTATCCTTCATCTTTTTGATAAAAGCTATTCTCACAGGTGATAGATGATGTCTATTAGTGGTTTTAATTCGCATTTTGCTAATAATTAGTGATGTTGAGCATGTTGTGCATGTACTTGTTGAACATTTGCGTGTCTTCTTTTGAGAATTGTCAGTTCAAGTCTTTCATCCGTTCTTTAACTGGTTATTTTTCTTCTTGCTATTGAGTTCTTTGTATATTTTAGATATTAATCCCTTATGAAATGTATGGTTTGCAAACATATTTTTTTCATTCTGTGGGTTTGCTCTTGCTTCGTTGTTTCCTTTGCTGTGCAAAAGATTTTAGCTTGATATAATCCCATCTGTCTGTCTTTGCCTTTGTCATCTATGCTTCCAGGGTCACGTTCAAAAAATCATTGCCCATATTTACATCGTGGAACTTTTTACCTGTGTTTTTTTCTAGTAGTTTTACAGTTTGAGGTCTCATTTTAAATTTTTTTTTTTTTTTTTTTTTTTTTTTGAGACAGAGTTTTGCTCTGTTGCCCAGGCTGGATGGAGTGCAATGGCACGATCTTGGCTCACTGCAACCTCCATGTCCCAAGTTCAAGCGATTTTCCTGCCTCAGCATCCTGAGTAGCTGGGATTACTGGTGCACACCACTACATCCAGCTAATTTTTGTATTTTTAGTAGAGATGAGTTTTCACCGTGTTGGCCAGGCTGGTCTTGAACTTCTGACCTCAGGTGATCCACCCATCTCAGCCTCCCAAAGTCCTGGGATTACAGGCATGAGCCACCAAACCCTGCCTTAAATCTTTAATCTTATTTTGAGTTAATTTTTAACATGGTGTAAGATAATGACACACTCTCATTCTTCTGCACATGGATAACCAGTTTTTCCAACACCATTTGTTGAAGAGACTTTTCTTTTTCCATTGGGTGCTCTTGGCACCTTTATCAAAAATCTACTGCACATGTGTGAACTACATTTGTGGGCCTTCTATCCTATTTCTTTGGTCTATGTATCTGTTTTTATGCAAGTACCATGCTGTTTTGGTTACAAATTGCTTTATAATATGTTTTGCAATCAGGAAGTGCAATGCCTCTAGGTTTGTTCCTTTTGCTCAAGACCGTTTTGGCCATTCAGGGTCTTTTGTGTTTCCATATGATGAATTGTATTTTCTATTTCTGTGAAAAAAATGGCATTGAAATTTTAATGGAGATAGCATTGAATTTGTATATCACTTTGGGTACTATGGACATTTTCACAATATTAATTGTTTTATCCATGAGCATGAAATATCTTATTTGTGTTTTCTTCTGTTTCTTTCATCAGCATTTCTTTCACCTCATTGGCTAAATTTACACCTAAATATTGTTGTTGTTGTTGTTGTTCCTATTGTAAATTGGATGGTTTTAATTTTCTATTTGGATAGTTCATTACCTGTGTATAGAAATGCTACTGAGTTTTTGTATGACAATTTTGTATTCTGCAACTTTGCTAAATTTGTCAGTTCTAATAGGTTTTTTTTTGGTGGAGTCTTTGGGTTTTCTCTATATAAAATCATGTCATCAGCAAATAGAGACCATTTTACTTCTTCCTTTCCTATAAAGATGTCTTTTCTTTCTCTCGCCTAATATGCATCAATTTTTAAAATGATATTTACAAAGGTTTTAAAAAGCATGAGGAAATTCACACAATATAATAAGCCAGAAAAATAGAATGCCAAGTTTTGTATATTATGCAATGATAATATCAGAAAAAGTTCAGAATAAAGATTAAAATTTTGGCAATGATTAATCTCTAGAGAGTGAGATTACTAATTATGTTTTTTAATATGTTTCCAAATTTTCTAAATTTTCTTGTATATACTTTCTTAACTCAGAAAAAAACTCCAAACATTCACTAAAAGTTCAAAATAAATCTAAGAGCCAGGTCTGAGAAAGCTGAAATTCCCAGATGTCATTGTATATGATGGCACATATGCAAGAAGGATAAGACAACAAGATTCTATCTTCAGGATGTAGAATAGCCTTTATGTCATGAGTTTTGCAGTATTCCAAAGGCTGTCATTTTTTCACATATGGTCAGATGGAAACATTATATAATTAAACAAGTTGATTTAGCTTTTAAATAACAAAGACATTTATTTTTCCTAATAGTAGGCAACTAATTGGCTAGTTTTTAAAGTTCAATTACATTTGGCACTGGATATTTAGACGTGTGAGCTATATCTTAAAAGAAGGGTTTCCCTGAAGGGAAGGTTAACTCACCACCTCTACTCCACCCACGTTCACAGATGAGGAAACTGACACCAAGGAAGTTAAACAACCAACTCAAGGGCAAAAGCCTGATTAGTGAAAAATGAAGACTAAAATTCAGGAGTTCTAACCTGGTAGCTGACAGTATCAATAGGGCTAGTTATGATGACAGAAAATTATTAGCATAATTTTAAAGCTACCTTATCTATTCTGATGATTGCTTGAAGTAACTAGCAGTTTTCTGGTAATTAAAACAGATGCCTATAAAAACAGCTTTTTTTTTTTGAGATGAAGTCTCACTCTCTCACCCAGGCTAGAGTGCAGTGGTGTGATCATGGCTCACTGTAACCTCTGCCTCCTGGGCTGGAGCAATTCTCCTGCCTCAGCCTCCGAGTGGCTGGGATTACAGGTGCCTGCCACCACATCCGGCTAATTTTTGTATTTTTAGTAGAGACGGGGTTTTGCCATTTTGGCCAGGCTGGTCTTGAACTCCTGACCTCAGGTAATCCACCCACCTCAGCCTCCCAAAGTGCTGGGATTATGGGTGTGAGCCACCACACCCAGCCAGCATTTATTTTTAGGTGAAGAAGTTAGAAAGAAAATGACTCAATAACTATGAGAACACATATATAGGAGAAAAACATGATTATAAGCATTCATGATTCAGGTCCAAAGTGCTCCCCATGGATTTGTTGTTTGTGGACTAATATGCATGGAACCTCTATAATGTGCAGCTCTATGCAAAGCTCTTTTCCTTACATCATCCTGTGGAACCCCCATAACCTCACAGTAATAAAGACATTATTTCTATTCATACTTTGGAGTTGGAGAAAATTGTTAGGCTCAGAGGTTATGAGAATTTCTCAAGGTCACTCAGCTAGTAAGAGCCAAACTGGAATTCTCATGTAGACCATCTGACTCTGAAGACCATCTGACTTCTAAACATGGAAAACAACAGGCTTTATTGTCTAAGATTGTGGCTTTCCATCACCAATATCCTTGGATATGGTACACTTGCTACCTGCCTTTACTTGTAGCTACTTGGGTGGGTCATGGTCAGAATCCATTTTTCTTTGGTGTTAGATAAAAAGAATGCTTTTGAAAGGGATAAAGGTGAAAGATACTTCCTGTCTGGCACAGTGTATGAACATGTGGTTATAATAATTATCTCTTGCCCCACTTTTCTCACAAGTTTTTAGAAACTTCTCCCTCAGCAGATGCCATCACTGGTAGTTGCCCAGTAGCTGTTCCACATGTTTCCTCTGTACCAAAACATAGACAAATCCAGTTTTCTCACTCTCTTTCTAGGTTGACATCAATTTGAACCATGGCTTGTTTAAAGAGAGTAAAATGATGATGGCTTGGAATAATTTAATCTTCCTTCTATATAAAATATAATGTGAGAACGTTTTTTTCTTTTCTTATTGCTTATTCTCCCAGCATTTATTGTAAATCCCTTCTCTCAGAACAAAAGAACACTAATGTCACTCTCATTTAACAGAAACTGCTTTAAACATTGCTCACTCCTTCTTTCCCACCTCCTTTTTGACTAAACCAAGCTTTTTCATTGTGAAGGTTTGACTCATGATAACCTAGGCAAATAAAGTTCATGTTGGTGTCTCTAATGAACAGCAGCATCAGCAGCACCTGGGCTATTAGAAATGTAAATTATCAGGCTCTAGCCCAGACCTACTAAATCAGAAATTCTGGAGCTGTGGACCCAGCCAACTGTGTTTTTAAAGCCCTATAGATGATCTTGATGTACCCTAAGCATGAAAGCCATGTCCATATAAATAATTTTCTTTTAAAAAGTTTTAGGTGATACAGTCTACAGGTCTGAAAAGATCATTACGACACAGTGAATTACGTAGTCTATCTATTTGCTACATGCTTACTAGGGTTGACAGATAAAAGATGTCCAGTTGAATTAAAATTTCAGATACGCAACAAATAAAATTTGGTATCTCCCATAAGATATTTGGTACTTACACTAAAAAAGAAAAATGTTGTTTATGGGAAATTCCAATTTCACTAGGTATTCTGCATTCCTATTTGTTACATCTGGCAACCTGATTCCTAACCCAGTTTTCTGTGAGTTCTGAGAGGTAGGAGTAACTGCCAGTTTGGTGCAACCAGGTGACTTTTCTTGTTTTGACTCTGCAGTAGAGCAAGCTAGTAGGAAACACTACGTAATTCCTGTCTGTGCCTTTTATAATCACTTTGCTGCATGCTGTGATTTGAGAAAATAGTAATTACTATACTTAACATTACTTCTTTATTTTGTATCATGGAAAAAGAGAATGTCTTTTCTCCATGTTAACCTTAATAAGAAAGCACGAGCTGTACTTCTCATTAGTCCCTCCAGATAATTTCAGAAAATCGGGCAGAGTGGACAAAATGAAATAGAGGTTGTGGGGGATGATTGGTAAAATAACAGAATGGCAGTCAGGAAGCTGGGGCTAACTTTTTGGTCAACTTGGGTGTTGGGGGAGGGTATGTGCATATGTGTATATGAATGGGTGCATGCATGGATGGGGGATACGAGATTAGAAAACTAATATTTCCTGAATTTCCACTGGTGTCAGGCATTGTGCATGGTGCTTTGCATGTGATGTATTTCATCTTGATGTTATTGCAGAAACATTCCTTCAGAAAGGTATGTCGAAGACAAGGTAGCTTAGCACAGATGTCAGTATTGCCCCTCCAATGCTACATGTGCTTCTCCATGAAACCATTAACTCTGCTTTGCCTGTGTAGCTAAAAGAAGACACCTATTATATTTATTGCCCATGCCTTCCCTTCAAGAAGGACATAAGAATACTTTTAGAAGAGAGGAAAAATCTGTCCTCAACTGCTAGGAGTTAAATTCTGAGGTTGTCCCAAGGAGAAATCTTCTAACAAGAAGCTATGGAAGCATTGATTCACTGAGATGTAACGCGATTCCAGAGAGACTCCAGTGAATGTGGTTCACAAATTTAATCATCATGTTGAGTACCCACATCTATAAGTACTAATTATGAATCACTGTGAAAATGATGACAATCATATTTTTTATTAACTAGTTTACATAAATATGTATTTCTTAACAAGTAATAGAAATAGTTTGTGTTTCAAATTTGTTTTTCTAGCATATATACACTTTAGCTACTAAGGATTAAGGAGAGAAGCGTAAACAGCCAAACACCCCTTCCATCTCCTACCTCTGAAATGCAAGAGGATTTCAAATGGAGAGTAATTATAGGTCAACAGAAACAAAATGTTTTCTTACACTCTCCAACTACCACCTCGGGGCAAGCATGACGGTGGAGAAGAGCCTGCAGTCACATTTCTGGCAATGCCCAACAGTGAGTAGCACATTTTCACTGAATGACCAGTGTGCAAATGGCCAGGCAGTGGGAGAACAGAAAGGAGTAAAGGAGAGAGAGTGGGCCCCAAGGGTTTGGCTGGATTTAAGGAAGGGCAGATCAAAATTCCTTAAACTGTTTGCCACTTTCCATAAAATTTAATCAATATATTTTATCTCTCTTCAAAGCAGCCTCCCGAGCAATTAGTTTAGCTGCAATTTGGGGATCGCTGACATAGCTCCCACTGTTTTTCACTAATCATTAACCAAGCAGCTGTTTGGGGAGATTTTTTTTTCTAAACTAATTCAAATTTAGGAATCACTTTTATGGGCACTCAAATTGCTCTTGTTATTTCTCCTTTGCGATCAAAGATGCTGGTTTTGTGATTTCTAACCAAAAGACAAGGGATTGCTTGACATAATGATTTCATTTGCTTTACTGGGTCTACACAGAATTTCATTTAATCTGCAGAAAGTAGTGGGAGAAGTGAGAAAAATCTAAAGGACAGGAAAGGACATCTGTCCAATAGTATAGGTACTAAACATTGGCCTATGACATGTGAACTCTGCAGGCATTCAGTTATTTAACAGATACTTATTACATGCTTTATTAAGCCAGGTGCTGAAATGTGGTGCCGAGAATCTCCTGATAAAATACAGCAGGATATGCATGCCAACATCAGTGCCAAAAAATACTTTTGATTTGGAGATATTCTATAAACTTGAAGTTTCCAGAAAGCTTATAAAATATAACTTACTTTTTAACTTCTTGCATTTTACTAACTCAACACACTAGTATTCAGAATGGAAATGAAATGTGATAAAATGGATCATTTTTAATCTTAGATATTTGTTTTCTATATCAGTGATAATCTTGAAGTAGTATATATTCATGGCTATATGCAGATTTGCATGTGTATATAAATGCATGTAAATGTATGCATATATTTTGTAATGTTCTGGCACACTGTACTATCTGCTCAACAGATAGTAACATTATTGCCGAATACAGCAAACCCACACCATGATGTGATAAGTAAAAAAAAAAAAAATCCAAATGTGGACTTAATTTGTTATGCAGTAAATTTTAAAAAACAATATTTTCATCTGGTCTATAATCCCTCAAAAGCCTAAAAAATAAATTTAAAAGAGGTATTTAAAGACCATAGTGCAAACTAGGACAGTTCCTGAGAGGCATTCCTTTCTCCTGCATTTAAAAATGACAGTGGGGAGGGAACAGAGCCATCACATGTGAACAGGCATGATCATAGGCGTTTATACTGTACTCTGATTAGTTGAAAATTATGACCATGCATGTTACATAGTAGCTGATAAACCAGAACTTTCAACTAACCAGGTGCCTCATTTCTCAGACATCTAATACAAATAAAAGCGTTACTTTGATTTTATTAAAAGTATATTCTAATTTGTGTCCCTTAGGCTGTATCAAGATGACATCATTGAAACTGACTGAAAAGTGAAAAATTAAATTAAGGGAAAATGTGATATGTGCAGGCAATCCATGTACTTGGAACTGCAATTGCTTACATAATTATGACCAGAGTTGAGTTTCTCATGGTGGTTTAGGGTCTACAAAAATCTCCATGGTATGAATGGCAATGGCCTGTTGACACCAAAAGTTTTTCTCACTCAGAATCAGAATCAAGTGGGTATGTCATTATGTGGCATGAGAACAGACCTCCTGTATATTTTGATGTCATAACCCACAGAAAAATTTCTGCCTTCTTAAATGCAGACATTTATCTTCTTTGAAAAATCAGATGAGAGATGATACTTAAATATCAGTCATGTTGCAACCTCTTTGAGAAAAATCTGCATAAACAGTTGGCTAGGCTGATTAAAATCATGTGTTATATACAGATTAAAACTATTGACCATTTAGGGGAACAATTACAAAGCTCCACAATGCATTGGCACAGAATCCCATCAGTGTTTTCTGTCTGAGCCAAAGCAAAATGACTTTTGGTTCCTACAGCTCATTAATTTCCAAGCTGGGTTATTAAGAAAGATAATGTTTAGTTTTTCAGCATGTTGAATTCTCTTCTTTTTGGTTTTTAAAGAGTATATGGACATTTTACATTCAGGACATGGATAGTAATTTCATAACTCTGTCTTTATTACCTTATATATTTGACCTTGAGGAACAGAACAAGTGTCAGACTTTTCTCTTGGTCAAACAGAAGCAGTTTTCAAAATCAACATTTGGTTCTAAGGAAATTTCAGGAAATACTTTCTCCCCTGCTCCCTTATACTTCCTGGATAGTCACTCTTTCCCAGAATCATCTCAGAATGGCTTTACTATGTCTAAAAAGGCAAGGAGGGAGGAGACAGGCTCAGGAGCCAGCCTGCTGGGGTCAGGTCTGCAGTGGCCCACTTACTTCTCTGAGTGACTTTGAATAATTACTTCATCTCTGATATTCAGTAAAATAAGAATAACATCTATAAAATAAGAATAACACATAGTGCCAGGCTTATTAAGTAAGCACTAGGTGAAGGGGGTATAGCTCAGGGGCAGAGCATTTGACTGCATTAAGTAAGCACTTAGCAAATGTCAATGGGGGAAAAACATTCTGGAAATCTCTGAAGGGCTATCTTTTGGTGGAGTAGCAAGAGCTGTGCTTTTGGAAATTAAACTGATTGGCTGTGAGATATTGGGCCATCTCTTAGCACTTACTTTCTCTTAGGTAAAACAGGAGAGTATAATTACTTTGTGCTTGTTTGTGAGAAGGAAATTAAAGTAATATACTTCTGGGAAACACTGCTGAAAGAGCATGGACTTTGGCTTCCAAAGGAGGGTTTGAATTCCAACTCATCCACTTTTTAGCTCCATAATCTTGAGCAAGTTGTCTCTGTTTTCTCATTTGTAAAACAGTCAGCATAATATCTCCATTGCAGTTACCAAGAGAATTTAGAGTTAATTTCCAGAAAGTTCCTAATGCATAGGGACTGGATAAATGGCAGGTGCATCATTGTTAACTATTTCCTTGTCCATATCACACTATATAGATATAAGTTACTGACCTCATCATTACTAGTTTGCTGTTCTAGAAAATGGGCCAGTAAGCTCTTTCTTCCAAACCTCACTTACTACCTGAAGAAATCTTTATCAGTTCCTCAGGGCCTGATGGAGAATGAGTGTGATGAATTGTCAGAATCAGGCTTCAGAAGGTGGATAAGAAAAAACTTCTGTGAGCTAAAAGAACATGTTCTAACCCAATGTAAAGAAACTAAGAACCTTGAAAAAAGGTTTGATGAAATGCTAACGAAAATGGACAATTTAGAGAGGTATGTAAGTGAATTAACGAAGTTGAAAAACAACATGAGAACTTCATGAAGTATGCACAAGTTTTAACAGTGGAATTGATCAAGCAGAAGAAAGAATATCAAAGGTCAAAGACCAACTCAATGAAATAAAATGAGAAGACAAGATTAGAGAAAAAAGGATAAAGAGGAATGAGCAAAGTCTCCAAAAAATATGGGACTATGTGAAAAGACCTCATCTACATTTGATAAGTGTACCTGAATGTGACGAAGAGAATGAATCCAAGCTGGAAAATATTCTTCAGGATATTATTCAGGAAAACTTTCCCAACCTAGCAAGGCAGGACAATATTCAACTCCAGGTAATACAGAGAATACCAAAGATATTCCTCAAGAAGAGCAACCCCAAGACACATAATCATCAGATTCACCAGGGTTGAAATGAAGGAGAAAATGCTAAGGGCAGCCAGAGAGAAAGGACAGGTTACCCACAAAGGGAAGCCCATCAGACTCACAGCAGATCTCTCGGCAGAAACCCTACAAGCCAGAAGAGAGTGGGGGTCAATATTCAACATTCTTAAAGAAAAGAACTTTCAACCCAGAATTCCATATTCAGCCAAACTAAGCTTTATAAGCGAAGGAAAAATAAAATCTTTTGTGAACAAGCAAGTACTCAGAGATTTCATCACCACCAGGCCTGCTTTACAAGAGCTTCTGAAAGAAGCACTACACACAGAAAGGAATAACCGGTATCAGCCTTTCCAAAAATATACCAAGAAGTAAAGAGCATCAACATAATGAAGAATTTATATCAACTAATGGGCAAAACAGTCAGCTAGCATCAAATGGCAGTATTAAACTCACATATATTATTATTAATCCTAAATTTAAATCAACTAAATCCCCCAATCAAAAGACACAGACAGGCAAATTGGATAAAAAGCCAAAACCCATCAGTATGCTGCATCCAGACCCATCTCACATGCAAGGATACGCAAAGACTCAAAACAAAGGGATGGAGGAAGATTTACCAACAAACTGGAGAGCAAAAATAAATAAATAAATAAAAAGCAGGAGTTGCAATTCTTGCCTCTAATAAAATAAACTTTAAAGCAACAAAGATCAAAAGAGGCAAAGAAGGACATTACATAATGGTAAAAGGATCAATGCAACAAAAAGAGCTAATGACCCTAAATATATACGTACCCAATACAGGAGCACCCAGATACATAAGACAAGTTCTTAATGACTTCTAAAGAGACTTAGACTCCCACACAATAACAGTGGAAGACTTTAACATCACATTGTTAATATTAGACAGATCAAAGAGACAGAAAATTAACAAGGATATCAGGCCTTGAACTCAGACCTGGAATAAGTAAACTTAATAAACATTTATAGAACTCTCCTCCCCAAATACACAAAACATACATTCTTATCAGTACCACATCACACCTCCTCTAAAAGTGACTACATAATTGGAAGTAAATCACTCCTCCGCAGTTGCATAGCACTTCACAGGTTTAAATGAAATATTTGTTGGCTGCTTGTTTGTTATTTTCCTCCCTTATTCCTTCCTGTCTCCATTGTTAAGCACAATCACTGGCATAAGAGAGGTTTTCAATACCCATTTTTAGACTGCATTCTAGCCTGGGCAATAAAGCAACACTCCCGTTCTCTCTCCCTCTTTCTCTCCCTCTTTCTTCCTCTCAAAAAAAAAAAAAAAAAAAAAAGAAAAAGACATCTTTATCAGTTCCTACCTCCCAGATGCCAGGTGTATGTACCACAAACTTTGGAACTTAAAAGTCTCATGGCTTTTGTTTGTTTGAATTTTTATTGAAATTGTATATATTTAAGGTATACAGTGTGATGTTTTGGTATACATAATGTATTTATTCTTACAGTTAAGCTAATGAACACATCCATCTCTTTATATGGTTACCTTTGCGTGTGTGGTAAGAACACTTAAGATCTATTCTCTCAGCAAATTTCAAGTATATAATACATTATTGTTAGCTATAGACCCCATGCTGCACATTAGATCTCCAGAACCTATTTCTTCTAGTAATTAAAACTTTGTATCTTTTGACTAACATTTCCCAATTTCCCCCCAACCCTCCTCCCCATGTCCCAGGATGATGGTTACATCATCCTATTCCCTGCTTTTTTTTTCAAAGCCTGACTCTGCCACCCAGGCTGGAGTGCAGTGGCGCTATCTTGGCTCACTGCAACCTCTGCTTCCTGGGTTAAAGCGATTCTCCTTCTTCAGCTCCCAAGTAGCTGGAACTACAGGCATGTGCCACTATGCCTAATTTTTTGTATTTTTAGTAAAGAGAGGGTTTCACCATGTTAGCCAGGATGGTCTTGATCTCCTGACCTTGTGATCCACCTGCCTTCACCTCTCAAAGTGCTTGAATTACAGATGTGAGCCACGGCTCCTGACCCTATTCCCTGCTACTATGAATTCAAGGTTTTTAGATTCCAATTGTAAATGACACCATGCAGTATTTTTCTTCTGTGACTGGCTTATTTCACTTAGCCTCTAGGTTCATCCTTGTCACAAATGGCAGGATTTCCCTCTTTTTTAAGATTGAATAACATTTCATTGGTAATAATTGGTAATAGGGAATGTTGCTTGCTCTGTGTGTTTTCTTCTAGGAGTTTTGTGATTTCAGGTCTCATGAGTTTTGAAGCCTCAGAATCACCATGTTTTCTGGTGCCAAAAGAAGGTACTGCCTCGGGATAGTGACCTCATTTGTGATATGCTTTCTGCAGCAAATATCAGAAATCCAGATTAAATACATGGGGATTTCTTTATGTCACACAGGAGAAGATGCAGGGAAGACACTCTGAAGCAGGTTCAGTGGCTCAGCAGCGCCACCACGGGCATGGGCTCCTTCCATCTACCTGCTGTTGCTGTCTTAGTCACTAGCTTTTGTGTCCATGGCTGTTGTGAAAACACATTCCATATCTCATAGGCCAGATCTAGGTCATGTAGCCACCTCTAGCTGCAAGAAAGTCTGAAAAATGTATCTAATTGGATATATTATTGCCCCAAATAAAACTGGGATTCTAGGAGCAAGAGAGAAGGGGAGAATAGATATTTTTTGGCAGCTAGCGATATCTTCAGTAGTCTGAACTGCTGGAGAATGGGCTGGTGATGATGAGCTTGTGACACCTTCAACAGAGCAGAGGTCTGCTCAGGCTGCTTCAGGAGAATTTAGGCCTTGCACCAAGAATTCTAGAATAGTGTGATATAGACAAGAAAACAGTTCAGAAACAATTCTTGCAGTTCTAAGATTCAGGCTGTCTCATACGGAGCAATGTTGCTTTTCCTACTTTCAGGACATGTGGGTGTGCAATTGAGAGAAGTAGTTCATATCTGTGGTGGTGGTTTGGTTGTGATTTGATTGATTTTGGTTTTGGTTGGTTTCAGTTTCACTGTTTTCATTTTTCTATGGTTTGCAACTGTCTCAGGTGTCCAGGCAGACACACTCCTGCCTCCCATGGTTTATGGCTGGAGGTCCGTCTCCCTCTGGTACTTTTTGGATGTTCCCCACACCAGTCTGGACCCCCTTTTTTAGTTGGTAGACATCCTTCCAGGTACAGCACAGCAGTACAGGAGCAGTCACCCGCATGTCACAGTTGGAACTGCTTTTTTCCATGTGAAGAGGGGAGCACTCAACTGAAATACAAATTCTATCCAAATAAGCTTGGCCCAACTCCACACAGGCCTGAGGTGTTGCTATGAATGCTCTGTCTGAGAAGGAGTGATAAGTCAAACACATAAAACTGAGATTGGAGCCATAAATACAAAAAATAAATGTTAATGTCCTTAGCAGGCCTGTGTGATATAAGCCCACCTAAGTGTCTATTCCTGTTTGCTACAGGAGACCTTAAAGGGAGGCAGAGTCACCTTCTTAGTATGAAAGTTCCCCTTACCACAGGGAAAAATAAAAATTATTCTGCACTCCCTTCAACCCAGTAGCTGAAGGTTTTATGTTACTTACTCTTTTAAAGTCTCTGTTAAATTACAGATGCTATTTATGATAAGTGACATGATAATTAGACTTTATCTTCCATAAGGCATGATTAAAAAATTAACTCTAGAAAATTCCACTAAGTCACAATTTTCCTAGGAGCAGGAATGATGCTTTCTCCCAGCATCCAAGGACTTGGCATGATGCTGGGCACAGATCAGGCATCAAGGAATGCTGGCTGAACAGGCACAGAAAGACCAACTTCACATGTTCTCACTCATATGTGGGAGCAAAATATCAAAACGAACTCAGAGAGTAGAATGATGGTAACCAGAGGCTGGGAAGGGTAGTAGTGGGGCAGGAGTGGGGATAGTTAATGGACACACACAAAAAATAGCTAGAATGAATAAGATCTAGTATTTGATAGTGTGACAGAGTGACTATAGTCAACAATAATTTATTGTACATTTTAAAATAACGAGGAGTATAAATGAATCATTTGTAACTCAATGAAAGGACAAATGCTTGAGGTAATGGATGTTCCATCTACCCTGATGTGATTGTTACATATTGTATCACTGAATCAAAATATCTCATGTACCCCATAAATATATACATCTGCTATGTACCCACAAAATTTATTTAAAAAAAAGGAATATTGGCTGAAATTGACAGGGGATGGGACATTGGGTTAGATGGGAAGGTTGGAGGAGGACAGAACTGAGAGGCAGAAGGCTCTCTCAGGGGACAGGGGTGAGCACTGGCTGCCAAGAAGAAACTAGACATCTGGGGAGAAAGAGCACAGAAAGAAGGCCAGGGCAGCTCCAAAAAAAACAGGCATTCTGTCTTACGCATTTGGCAAAAATTATGCTGCCCCTTGGCACCATCAAAGTGGAGATCAGGAACCAACTGTGCAATGTCATAGGAAAAAAAAAAACACTATGGAGAGGATAAATATGCATCACCAGGTCCAGTTCTGGCATCTGCTTCAGATTTATTTTTAAATAAAGCAGGTCTTATTAAAGTAATTAGCCTAGCTGTGAGAGTTTTGGTCCTGATTCTGGAATTCCCAAGATAATGGAGCACATGTTGAATAGGAAGGTAACTCTAAGCCTCTGTATTTCTCTAGAGTCTTTTTTCTTAGTACATGCTTATTGCCCAAAATCCTAAGTGTTGAGCTAATGTAATGTTTTAATTGCTCTTGCTCTTCTGTATGCAATGCTAGAATGCAAGCCATAGCACTGTTTAGTTTCAAATTTTAAGTGATATGAAAGTCCTTTCCATCTTTTATTTCAATCATGCAATTGTGTTAGTGTATATTCTTTGTAAATTTGGCTTTAAAACGAGGTGCTGATACTCATTTTGGTGTTTTTGTGGTTTTTTGTTTTTTTGGGGGTTTTGTTTGTTTTGAGATGGAGTCTAGCTCTGTCGCCCAGGCTGGAGTGCAGTGGCGTGATCTCAGCTCAGTGCAACCTCCACCTCCTGGGTTCAAGTGATTCTCCTGCCTCAGCCTCCCGAGAAGCTGGGATTACAGGTACCTGCCACCATGCCCAGCTCAGTTTTTTTTTGTTTTTTTTTTTTTTCATATTTTTAGTAGAGACAGGGTTTCATTGTGTTGGCCAGGCTGGTCTTGAACTCCTAACCTCATGATCCGCCCACCTCAGCCTCCCAAAGTGCTGGGACTAAAAGAAAAAATATTTGCCCTATACTTCTATTCTGCCCATGTTGACTCACCCTATCTTTGCGAATTTGCATTCTACTAAATGAGATCATTGAGCCAGAAACATTTGTTTAAGACAACTTTTAAAAGAGCCAACATCTTGTGCTAACTTATTTCATTACATACACACACCATCCTTGAATTTGTCTAGTAATGCTTGTGATGAGGAGATAAAAACCATCTTTTAATTTAGAGTACAAATGCCTTACTCTGGGCTTCCCAAAACATTATCTGTGACAGTGTAAATAACTAACAAAACAATATAGGTCAACATTTTAAGTATGTATGCTCTTCGACTAGCATTCATGTCTAATCTGTCCTACGGAAACACTTGTACATATGAATAACAATGAATGTTCAATACTGCAATGTGAATTAAAACAGCCAAAATTTGTGGGAAGATGCATGTGTTTATTATGAGCACAGTGGTCAAATACACAAGGCAGAAACATATTTAATTGATTAAATATAATTCAGTTATATTTAATTCTATAAGCATTTTAAAAGATGATCTCTTTGCACAGAGATAATAGAAAGTGTTCTAAGACATGTAGATAAACAAGGCTGTGGTGAAACAAGGCATATGATCTGGTGTGTTTCATATAAAAAACTATATATTTGTATATTTTTATATGTATGTAATTTTGTAGAAAGGAGAGTGGAAGTATACACACCAAATTATCAGCTCTAGTTACTTTTGGAGATAAGAGGGGTTGAATATAAAGAAGATCATCAGCATTTTGCTGAGATAATTTTATATTATTTGAGTTTTTCACAATGAGAATGTATTCATGTAATTGCTGGGTAATTTTTGTTTTCATTTTGTTTTGTGATTTATACAAATATTTTACAAATGTATAAGGTACATGTGGATAGTTTTTACATGCATAGAATGTGAAATGATCAAGTCAGGTATTTGGAATATCCATCATCTTGAGTATTTATCATTTCTATGTGTGAGTAACATTTCAAGTCCTCTCTTCTAGTTACTTTGAAATATACAATAGATCATTGCTAACTATAGTCAACACACTGCTGTGGAATATTGAGGCTTTTTCTTAGCTCTCACCTTCTTCAGGTCTAAAAATATAATGATGTGCAAATTTTTACTTTCAAATAACAAGCCTCTGTGCGTGCCATGACTTGACGGACAAAGAAGAAAGGATATCAGGAAAACAAGAATAGTTAAATGAATTTTTATAGCTAGATGTGTCATTACCAAACACACACAAACAACACTCAACTTCATTCAGTTATCCAAGCAATATTTATTGAGTGCCTACAACTTGTCAAGTGCCAAGATAAATGCCCAAGTGCATGCACACCAGCATACAGTGGAGAAATGATGAATCTAAGATTGAATTAATTGATTTGCTATTAAGAAGTGCCAAAGCTGTGGATATAAAATGGAGCCCTCAAGTATGGGGAGGAGATAAATTCTAAGATTTACACTGCAAAGCCACAGAAGGAAGCTTTGGGTTGTCCTAAGGTGGAGTGAGAGGAATTAATCTTTAGATTTTCACTTATAAGATTAACTGGAAAAACGATTACTTATACAGAGAGATGCCAAGAAGGGAAGGAGAACTGATTCAGTGAGTATGACTCTAAACCAAGTTTAGGATCTGATTTTGAAGATATTTCTCAACTTTGCCAATTAAGCTCCAAACTTGAGTTTCACCTTTAAAGGGTCATTCAATAAGAGTCCCATTTAATTTACGTGTTTATGAACTCATTAAAATTAGTAGTTTGGACATAGACATTTTGCAAATTCTGGGCAGGCAGGAAGAGAGCAACATCAGTGCTGAGCCTCAGCTGCCACACAGTCAAGACTGAGTCGGACTTACCAAGGGGAACACGTGCTAACTCCTTCACATTCGAGTTTTTAGCACTCTATATCAATAAAGGACTTTTATAAACATTCCATGACATTTCTTCACAGCCACATTGTAACAGTGTTTATTGAGGGCCTCAGATGGGTCTATGCCATGCCTCTTGCTTTATATGGACCATCTCAATCTTCAAAACCACCCACAAGTATGTATTATTACCACATTACAAGGGAAGAAACTGGGGCCCAGAAGGCCTAGGCAAACTGCCAGTGTCACCACATGGCAGAATTAAGATGCCAATCAACGTTTATCTCATTTTGAAGCCAGTGCACTGTCTGCTAAAAAAAGATGAATAAGAAGAAGAGGAAGCAGAAAGATGGCAGGAAGGAAGAGAGGGAGGGAAGAGCAAAAGAGGAAGAATGGAAGGGAAGGACGGAGGAAACACTATTGATTACACTGCTTTACACATTTAAAATTAAGGACTGCAGAAGTTAGTTGAGTTTGCCAAGGTCACAACTAATAAGTAGCAAAATCCAGAACAAAGCTCACATTACCCAAGTACCCTCCCTCCTATGCCACTGCCAGCTCTCCAATGTCAAGAAATAACTAAACCATGATAAATCTAACAATTCATTATGTGCTCTTTTTACATCTGTGTATTTTGCCTAAACCATTACTGGAAGGGCAGAAAACTGATACAAAAATATTTTTTTCTCTCTCCCTGATAGAAATAGTTTTTCTCAATCAAACTGTAATGCAGAAGTGAACAAACTATGTATTATACATTCAAATTACACAGAGCAATAAATAATTCTCAAAGGAAATAAGCAATGATTTCCAAAAATTCAATTGACATCCCCAATTAGATCTACATAAAAAGATCAGCCAATTAACTCTGTGAACAGCTCTATTTTGTTATTCTCACTTGCATTCTAAAATTTTGTTTATATAATTACTTCAGAACCAAAGGGAAAGTAAACTCATTTCTATCTTTTAAGGAATAATTGTCTTGTTCAAAGAGCAGCAATTTTATCCATGAATATGAAAAAGATGCAAAAGAAGAACAACCAGTAATTCCTTATACTATAAGAGAAAATTGCTCTGGGTTGCAAGAAAAAGAAAAGGTTAGGAAGATTAACTAAAAATAATCATTTTGTGGATAAATGTCAAAGAAAAAGGAATAGAACTGGTCATCTCTGTTTTCTCTTTAACTTAAGCAATCACCAACAGAGCCGAGTTGAGGAGGTCTGCCTTAAGATAGAGTCTTTACATGGAAGTTTAGGAATGTCCATCCTTCAACATTAGGGAAAGGGACAATTGTGTTCCCACCTACATCTTCAAAATCCCTTTTCATCAAGACTAAGTCACACTGTGCCTAGAAAAAATATTCAGTTATAGAAAAATATATAGGAACCAAATGCTCATTCTAGTCCTATTTATAACAGCAACGACTACAAATTACTAACAAAAAGCGAATAACTAAATAAATTATGATATAAACATATGCCATTTCTTTGATCCTTAGATGCCATTGATTTCCAGGAGCAATCTTATTTTACAGGCTTCTTTGGGGGAAAATGCGTCATATAGTCAATATTCACCAAATATTTTTTATTAACCAATGTTACCATTTATTTGTACAATTATACATTCTTTCAGTCAAGATTGGAGTCTTCTTCATTTGCTTTTCTAGTAGAAAGTCTCATCTGAGTACTTTGACCCTGGGTAGCTCATATAGTTCAGGAGGGACATGCTGCTTTTCTAACCCAGGCCTTGATTTCAACCCCACCCCATTAACACCTTTGGGATTAACCATTTAATTTCTAGGCAATTGAAAGAATATCAAAGTTCTGTCTGCATTTCTGCTTGGGTTAAACTCATAGTTCTTTCCTCTACTGAATTACTCGTACCATATATTAAATAGTTTCTCTTCAAAGCAGTCTGGAAGTTTTTGACAGAGATGTTTAGTGCCTGAGTGATAGGCCATCACAAATCATGCTCAGTCACATCTATTCTCCCAGCTGAAAATACTACAGTCTACTCTAAAGAAGCTGGCCATTTCCACTCCCTTTGATTCCACTACCTAGGGTATGGTAGGTTTTCTTCTGCATTTACCGTAACTTTTCCTTTCAAAGCCCCATCATACTGTGATCTTTCTGAATACATTAAGTAGTCATTAGGGATCCACATTAAGCTAAAAGTCAACCATATTTGGTATTGCCAAGTCAACTGAGATGATAATCAAATAGGCCGGCACTTACTACTCTTAGGATCACACAGTCTTAGGTATTCACAACTATTTTCTCATCAGCATCACCTGGGAACTTGTTAGAACTGCAAATTATCTAGCCCCACCTCCAGGTAACTTTGAAACATGCTCAAAATTGTGAACTACTGTAATAAAGTATTTAAAACATCTAGGGCATAGTAATAATCATAGCTGCCAATTTCTAAATATGTAACAAGTGAAAGGCATTATGCTAGTTGTTTTGCATGCCTAATATTTCTTAACCATCCCCGTAACCCAATCAGGTATCATTACACCCATTTTATAAATGAGGCAACTGAGGCTCAAAGAAGCTAAATAACTTAGGTTTATTACGTAGTCTGGTTTCTCATTTTGAAACATCAGTGTAATAAATCACAGGTTCAATTACTTGGTCAGTCACATTCTTATCAGTCTCAGTTTATCCCCTCATTTTATAGATTTTTTAAAAAATGACTCTCAGAGAAAGAAAGTGACTTGCCAAGATTCAAACAGTTAATGGAAAAGCCTGAAGTAGAACTGAAATATTGAAGCTCTCGGTCTGGGCTCTTGCCATCATGCCACACTGCCACTAAGTCCAGGTTTTGTTTCTGTTTTGAATCAGAGGAAACTCTGATGTTAAAATAACAATGTATGTACATGAAATGTCACTCAGAGGATGTGTGTTTGACTCCTGGAGAAAATACTGTTTTCCCCTGAATACTTACGAATCTCAGATATGTGCCAGGGCATTTCTAATTGTTCTTACCAGTGCCCTCTTGTTGTAAGATTTATATTGTTAGCCCAAGAGAGGGAAGTATTTATTTCGATATCAAAAGAAGTGATGGGTAAAGATTGAGAATCAGACTGACATTCCATATTAGAATACAAGCTTAGCAAACCTGCTGAGACAAATATAAGCATAATACACATGGGGCACATGAAGAACTCTGTCAGGAAATATGAGATGAGGCTAAACTGTGGTGGAGAATAGGGGCTGGGACTAAAAGGCAGCATACACTGGGCTACACAGTTAGATTTGATTGTGGCCAAGAGTGGGAAAAAACAGGGAATAGATTTAATAAAATAGAGTTTTATGAAGGTTGCCTTGATAGCTATATGCCGGATGGACTTGAATGGGAAATTTGGGGAGTTAAAAGAAGTATTTGACAGGACAACGAAAATCTGGCGAGGGTGGTAAAAATTTCTAGGGAAACACGTAGGAGATATTTGGGGGGTGGGGTATAAAACAGGTGGAAAATAAGGGTTAATTTGCAAGAATGTTTATTCCAGTCCAATGCCACCTCCAGTTCCAAATCTCTGGTGATAAAGGCTATTTTCTCGCCCTCACATGGAGAGCGTATCTCTCCTAGAGGAATCTTTATTGCTAGCTGCATGCAGGAAGAGACAGTTCAGCTCCTGTTAGGGAACCAGGCTCATTTGCCTTCACACAATATACCAATCACTAGACCCTCGAGTTTTGCATTAGAGAAAGGGTGTATTCACAAGGCAGCCCAGCTAGGAGACTGGAGAACAGTCCTCAAATCTGCCTTTCCAAAGATGGAATTTTGGAACCTGAATCATGAACTGTGAATGGTTTCTATTTTGTCTATGTTTTCTAACATTTCTTTAAACACATAATATACAAAAATTCTTATTGCAAAAATTAGGTTTTCCTTTACCTCTCTTCCTATTCCCTGACAACTCTCCCATCCCCCTCCTCAGAGATAATTGTAATCATTAACAATTGATGTATATCCTCCTAGCCATTTTACACACACACATGTGCATTTACTCATGCACACACACACAGCTTTTTTTACGAACCATAAATAAGGCCATATATATTCATCTTTTTAAACTTTTTAATTTTTTGTTTGCTTGCTTGTTTGAGATGGAATCTTGCTCTCCACCCACTCTGGAATGCAGTGGTGCAATCTTGGCCTCCAGGATTCAAGTGATTCTCCTGCCTCAGCTTCCTAAGTAACTGGGACTACAGGTCTGCACCACCAAGCCTGGCTAATTTTTGTATTTTTAACAGAGACAGGGTTTTGCTATCTTGGCCAGGCTGGTCTTGAACTTCTGACCTCAGGCCATCTACCCACCTTGGCCTCACAATATGCTGAGATTACAAGCATGAGCCACCGCACCCAGCCTAAAATTTTTTTTTCCCAGTTCTTCCCATGTGAGCATGTCTATGTCTACCTCATGGTTTTAAGCAGCCCTGTAGTTTTTCCATAAATAGTTGTGTCACAATTTAAGGGAAGGAAACGAATACTCCTCTGTAGGTGGATATTGAGGATATTTCCAATTTTCTGCCATTGGGAACACTTTTATGCAGAACATCCAGAAACATTTATATTTGTAAATGTGAGTGGGTATTTCTTTTAGGAGAAATTCCTAATAAATTTCCAATATTTTGACAATTACACATCACTTTTATCATAAAAAAGTTACTGTCCTTATCTTTGAACTCATTAACTTGTATGCACTAAATATGTACAGCTTTTTGTATGATGTCAGTCATGTCTCAATAAAGTGATTTAAGAAAGCAAAAAAAGAAAAAAAAAAAGATTTATGTTGTTGACATTCCTTAAACAACTTAGTTACTGTATCACAACTTTCTTTTCTTGACAACAGTACTATTTCATGCTCTTAAAAGAAAAAAGAGACTGAAAATGTTATTGACCTCATATCTGCTAATAAGTTGCCAATTATTGGTACATTTTTAATATTAGAATATTTGCCTAAGAACTAAACTGTTGTTCTGGAATTTTCCCCAAACTTATATTTTATAATTTTACATTATACTTGTATATTGAATTGTCTATTTACCAACTAAAAGCTACTCTACTTATGCTTATTCTATTCCTACTCACAAATTAGGTCTTAATTCTTTTTAATAAATTGCTTTAATCAACATTATTAGTGATGGTATCCTATACACTTGTGTGTAGACATATACACAAACAGTTATAATAAAAAGTTTGGGATGTTACTCAATATTTTTCTGGAAAATTTCAGCCACTAGGACTAGGACAAAGTGATATTTTACACTTGAACTGGGAAAGAAGCCGAGTTGTTTATTTGGTTTTCAAACCAGAATCTCAGGGACTGTGACATCTAATTCTGGCTGTGTTCTCGTCTATTGCTGTGACTTCTCACAGCTTACTGGTCCCCAATTTGGGACATTTATTTCCTCATCTGTTAAAAAGGATGGTAAACAGTTGCCTAATTCTAAAGTTTGGAAACAAAAGGAATTCTGTAGCTTCACTAATTTAGTGACAGATTTAACTCCTTTACAGCTCCTGCCATCTCCAAACCTTTTAATTTTCCCCAAAAGCAAATTTACATTTTATTGCTGGTAAAGAAAATGATGGAGACTTGCCTGATTACCACTTGACCAGGATAACCAGATAAACAGCGTCAGGCATTAAAAATATGGCACAAAACTGGACTTCCATTTGTGTATCAATAACTTACATGATATTCTCATGAAATATTTAAATCCCATATACTGCTGACCAGGTCTTGACAGATTCTACTAATAAACCATGTGTTGTAGCAAAGTAATACTTTTTCTCAAATTATGATTACTCAATTTCATACATAGCATTTCTAAAACTTAATAGTCACCTATAATGAATAGTGTAGTACACTCTGTTTTTCCTAGCAGATATATTAATTTATTTGAAAAACTAGTGGCATCACTAATGACTAGTACTTTGTGTTAAAGTATTTTCATATACATGATTATTTGGTTCCCACACAAACCAAATGTTGCATTTGGATACATGAGTTCCCATTTTACAGATGAAGAAACTGAATGAGAATCTGACCTGTTCATAGTTATATACCAAGTTTCAACCCAGATCTCCTGATCATTATAATTTCTCAAACTTCAGCAGTCATCATTAACTACAAGTAAAGACAATGAACCTTCCACTAGTTAGTTCCACCAACAAACTCGATACAGAGAAATTTCCGTTTATAGAAAGTCAATGAATATGAATTGAAGAAAACAAATTTAATAAAGGTGTTAACATGTAATTATAAAAGGAAAAAAGCAATCTCCTATCCAGCTATAAACCGGGTCTCAAGTTTGCTTGGGATGAAGACATACTAACCTAGTCATACTGATTGCTTCTGAGGAAGGAGGGAAAACAAATGAGATGCGGGCTTTAATTTGATCATCATGTATTCTGTGCATTATGTGCATGTGTGGAGACCTGGGAGAGGCCACTGAATGGGTGTCTGGCACAATGTTTACATAGATGGGCCTAATGGGCAATTGTGGTTTTCGGAACATGGAGAAGGACACTGTTTTATTTTGATTCCATATCCAATCGAGCCCTACAGGGCAGACCTACATATAGTGACCAAAATCAGCTTCATTACTGACAAAGTTTTGGTAGGTGCACAAGCCTGTAATGTGCAGTAACAATGGCCTTGTTTTTTCTTTCTTCTTTTTTGAATTATACTTTCAGTTCTGGGGTACATGTGCAGAATGTGCAACTTTGCTACATAAGTATACATGTGCCATGATGGTTTGCTGCATCCATCACCCTGTCATCAACATTAGATATTTCTTCTAATACTGTCTCTCTCCTGTCCTCCCATCCCCTGCTATCCCACCTCTACCCCCCACAACCACCCAACAGGACCCAGTGTGTGATGTTCCCCTCCCTGGGTCCATATGTTCTCACTGTTCAATACTTGCTTATAAGAGAGAACATGCAGTGTTTGGTTTTCTGTTCTTGTGTCAGTTTGCTGAGAATGATGGTTTCCAGCTTTATGCATGTCCCTTTAAAGGACATTAACTCATCCTTTTTTATGGCTGTATAGTATTCCAGGGTGTATATGTGCCATATTTTCTTTATCCAGTCTATCATTGAGGGAATTTGGATGGGTTCCAAGTCTTTGCTATTGTAAACAGTGCCTCAATAAACATATGTGTGCATGTATCTTTATAATAGAATGATTTATAGCCTACCAACCAAAAAAAGTCAAGGACCAAACTGGTTCACAGCCAAATTCTACAAGAGATAGAAAGAGGAGCTGGTACCATTCCTTCTGAAACTATTCCAAATAATAATAGAAGAGGGCATCCTCCCTAACTCATTTTATAAGACTAACATCATCCTGATACCAAAACCTGGCAGAGACACAACTAAAAAAGAAAATTTCAGGTCAATATTCATGATGAACATTAATGCAAAAATCCTCAATAAAATGCTGGCAAACAGAATCCAACAGCACATTAAAAATCTTGTCCATCACGATCAAGTTGGCTTTATCCCGGGGATGCAAGTCTGGTCCAACATACACAAATCTGTAAACATAATCCATCACATAAACAGAACCAAAGACAAAACCACATGATTATCTCAATAGATGCAGAGAAGGCCTTTAACAAAATTCAACAGCCCTTTATGCTAAAAACTCTCAATAAACTAGATATTGATGGAACGTATCTCAAAATAATAAGAGCATTTATGACAAACCCATAGCCAATATCATACTGAATGGGCAAAAACTGGAAGCATTCCCTTTGAAAACTGACACAAGACAAGGATGCCCTTTCTCACCACTGCTATTCAACATAGTATTGGAAGTTCTGGCCAACGCAATCAGGCAAGAAAAAGAAACAATGGCCTTTCTAGTGTTTACCTCTAAATTAGACATATTTGCTCGGCCAAGTGCAGGTACATTTGAACAACACAGGTTCCCAAACAGGGACAGACTGGTGCCTGCAGGATCAAGCAAGGAAGGGCAGAAAACACAAGCAAATGCCTATAAGAAAAGGGGTAGACTGAACATGGTCAGTTCCTTCACCAAACTCACCAATCAGATAAGCGATGCCTTCTCTCCCGAGGAGACAATGGAAGTGTTCCCATACTTTCCCTTTCTAAGGAGCGGGCTTTGCCGTTTTTCTGTGGAAACAGGGAGAAACGGTAGAGGTAAAGTGTGTTTCATTGACATTAATCAAGATTTGAAAACAGGTAAAGAGTATCCCTTACAGTTGGCTCCCCCGGCTTAGTATTATTTGAAGGTGCCTCACTTCATTTAGGAGGCATGATGACATGTCTCTTTTGAGAGCTCACAGACTTTGTTCTTTTCCTTTTCTTTGACCAAGTCCAAGATAAATGAGACAATATCAAACCATGGCCTTTTCCCAGTTTGCTTACACGATTTAGTCTTTGTTTTCCTTTCATCACTCTAACTACACATGGTGAATAATAATACAGACTTCAAGCAGTGGAGGAAAATATTGCTTTCGTATTTATACATACTATTTTTTCAATACATGTACATATCCTTCTGGCAATATGACAAAATGTCAGGCGCGGTTATATATTATACTAGGAACCTGACAGTAGAAGCCATGAGGGGATCTCCCTGGTCTCCTGGACTCAGTTCTTCTGACTTAGCCACTGCCCACACTTTTCATATGCAATTCAGAGTAACAGTCACATGAGTGGCTGTTAATGACATGGCTCACAAGTAAAAAGGATCATTGAGAATTCTACCAGATGAACTTCCTTTGACCAAATGACACCAATTATACCTTTTCAACATTCAATTAAGAAACATGACATTTTCAATTTGATGTTGCCAAAAATCATTCAGAATTTAGAGAAGCCTCCTGAGTCTCATAAAAGTAATTAACCTAACATTTACTGAGTAACCTTTAGGTACCAGGAATCATAGATAAAAAGGTGAATAACAGGTTCCTACCTTTAAGGAACTCAGAGTCTAGACAGAGAGCTGTGAAAAAGAGTAATTAGGATATAGAGTAGAAGATGAGGAAGGAAAATTAAGTTTGTGGAAGAAGTAAAGGGCCTTTCATGCTGAACCAGAAGTTTAGACTAGATCCTTTGGCCAGAGCCTGTAAAGGATAAAAATGACTATTCAGATCTGTCTTTTGAAACTCTGTATTTTGGGTTATGGAGGACAGTTAACAGAGGAGAGAGGACACAGCATCATCTGGAGGAAAGACAATAGGGGCCCAAACCCAGGCAGTGAAAAATTGTCACTTCCCTTCTTTTAAAATCCTGTTACAGGAAACATTAAGATTCGTACTCAAGATTAGAAGTGTCATGAAGAAATGATGTAAGGAGCTAACCAGAAATTATTTTGTCAACAGTCTTCTCCCAGAATATTTTGCCTATGAAGCCAGAACCAATTTCAACCTGCCACAGAATTAGGGGTTTTTGTAATTTTAACAGATCATGGTTGCTGGAAATATCAGTGAAATTTTAAAGTATATATACACTTAAAATGACTTAAAACACCAGGAATGATAGTAAATCTTCACACACTCAACAGAAAACTAATTCCAATAAGTCTGAGAAGGCAGTTTAACACACAAGCATTGGTTATCTTCGATCCAGTAATTTTTATATTTTGCTTTGTGTAATTTATACATACAAGTCTGATTAGCCCATCAGACTCATAAGACTCTAAGTAAATATGAGTGAAAACATGTGGTGTTTGCTTTTCTGTTCTTGTGTCAGTTTGCTGAGAATGATGGTTTCCATATTCACCCATGTCCCTGCAGAGGACATGAACTCATCCCTTTTTATGGCTGCATAGTATTCCATGGTATATATGTACCACATTTACTTTATCCAGCCTATCATTGATGGGCATTTGGGTTGGTTCCAAGTCTTTGCTATTGTAAACAGTGCCGAAATGAAAATAACGTGTGCATGTGTCTTTACAATAGAATGATTTCTAATCCTTTGGGTATATACCCAGTAATGGGATTGTTGGGCCAAATGGTATTTCTAGTTCTAGATCCTTGAGGAATCTCCACACTGTCTTCCACAATGGTTGAACTAATTTACACTCCCACCAACAGTGTAAAAGCATTCCTATTTCTCCACATCCTCTCCAGCATCTGTTGTCTCCAGCTTTTTTTTTTTTTATTATTGTACTTTAGGTTCTGGGGTATATGTGCAGATCATGCAGGATTGTTGCATAGGTACACACATGGTAATGTAGTTTGCTACCTCCAACCCCATGTCACCTACATCTGGCATTTCTCCCCATGTTATCCCTCCTCAACCTCCCGACCCCACTGCTGTCCCTCCTTTGCCCCCGCAACAGACTCCAGTGTGTGATGCTCCCCTCCCTGTGTCCATGTGTACTCATTGTTCAACACCCGCGTATGAGTGAGAACACACTCTTTGATTTTTTGTTCTTGTGTCAGTTTCTTGAGAATGATGTTTTCCAGATTCATCCATGTCCCTACAAAGGACACAAACGCATCATTTTTTATGGCTGCATAGTATTCCCTGGTGTATATGTGCCACATTTTCCTTGTCCAGTCTATCGTCAATAGGCATTTGGGTTGGTTCCAGGTCTTTGCTATTTTAAACAGTGCCACAATGAACTTAAGTGTGCATGTCTTTATAATATAATGATTTATAATCCTTTGGGTATATACCCAATAATGGGATTGCTGGGTCAAATGGAATTTCTATTTCTAGGTCCCTGAAGAATCGCCACACTGTCTTCAACAATGGTTGAACTAGTTTAACTCCCACCAACAGTATAAAAGTGTTCCTATTTCTCCACATCCTCTCTAGCGTCTGTTGTCTCCAGATTTTTAATGATCGCCATTCTAACTGGCCTGAGGTGGTATCTCAATGTGGTTTTGATTTGCATTTCTATAATGATGAGTGATGATGAGCATTTTTTCATATGTTTTTGGTCTCATATATGTCTTCTTTTGAAAGTGTCTGTTCATATCCTTTGCCCACTTTTGAATGTTTTTTTTTTTCTTGTAAATCTGTTTTAGTTCTTTATAGATTCTGGATATTAGCCCTTTGTCAGATGGGTAGACTGCAAAAATTTTTTCCCATTCTGTTGGTTGCCAGTTCAATCTAATGATTGTTTCTTTTGTTGTGCAGAAGCTCTGGAGTTTCATTAGGTCCCATTTGTCTATTTTGGCTTTTGTTGCCAATGCTTTTGGTGTTTTAATCATGAAGTCTTTGCCTATGCCTATGTCCTGAATGGTTTTGCCTAGATTTTCTTCTAGGGGTTTTATGGTGTTAGGTCTTAGGTTTAAGTCTTTAATCCATCTGGGGTTAATTTTAGTGTAAGGTGTCAGGAAGGGGCCCAGTTTCTGCTTTCTGCACACAACTAGCCAGCTTTCCCAACAACACTTATTAAACAGGGAATCCTTTCTCCATTGCTTGTTTTTGTCAGGTTTGTCAAAGATCAGATGGTTGTAGATGTGTGGCATTGCCTCCAGGGCCTCTGTTCTGTTCCATTGGTCTGCATCTCTGTTTTGGTACCAGAACCATGCTGTTTTGATGACTGTAGCCTTGTAGTATAGTTTGAAGTCAGGTAGCGTGATGCCTCCAGCTTTGTTCTTTTTGCTTAGGATTGTCTTGGCTATGTGGGATATCTTTTGGTTCCATATGAAGTTTAAGTTGGTTTTTTTTCTCCTGTACTTGAAAGTCAATGGTAGCTTGATGGGGAGAGCATTGAATCTATAAATTACTTTGGGTAGTATGGCCATTTTCACAATACTGATTCTTCCTAACCATGAGCATGGAATGTTTTTCCATCTGTTTGTTGTCCTCTCTCATTTCCTTGAGTAATGGTTTGTAGTTCTCCTTGATGTCCTTCATTTCCCTTGTTAGCTGAATCCCTAGGTATTTTATTCTCTTTGTAGCAACTGTGAATGAGAATTCACTCATGATTTGGCTCTCTGTTTGTCTGTTATTGATGTATAGAAATACTTGTGATTTTTGCACATTGATTTTGTATGCTGAGACCTTGCTGGAGTTGCTTATCATCTTAAGGAGATTTTGGGCTGAGACGATGGGGTCTTCTAAATATACAATCATGTCATCTGCAAGTAGAGACAGTTTGACTTCCTCTTTCCCTAACTGAATACCCTTTATTTCTTTTCTTGCCTGGTTGCTCTGGCTAGAACTTCCAGTACTATGTTGAATAGGAGTGGTGAGAGAGGGCATCCTTGCCTAGTGCCTGATTTCAAAGGGAATGCTGCCAGTTTTTGCCCATTCAGTATATTGGCTATGGCTTTGTTGTAAATAGCTTTTATTATTTTGAGATACGTCCCATCAATACCTAGTTTATTGAGAGTTTTTAGCATAAAGGGCTGTTGAATTTTGTCGAAGGCCTTCTCTGCATCTATTGAGATAATCATGGGGTTTTTGACTTTGGTACTGTTTATGTGATGGATTACGTTTATAGATTTGTGTATGTCGAACCAGCCTTCCATCCCTGGATGAAGCCTACTTGCCCTGTTTTCACTAAGATGACAGTCCACAAGGGACATGGGAAATTTCTGTACTGTTTTAGGCAACTTACGCCAGGGGAGTAATGGAGGATGCCAGGGAGGCCCATAGTGTAAAACCTAAATTAAGGGACAAAGAAGCCCTCTCAAAGAAGGAAGATTTTAAAGCCAGTAGGAGTTAACAAGGTTAAGAGAAAACAAGGAGTTCTCCAAGTAGAGGGAAGAGCATGTGCAAATACCAGAAAGACAGAAGTGAGCAAGGTGCATTTGCTCATAGGAAAGAGGTTCCTGATGGCTGAGGTGTATAGAGATAGATAAGATGTAGAGTGGGAGACCATGATTAAACCAAGCCTGGATTATAAAGTTTCCTGTGTAACTTCAGCACAGGGCATGACACAAAGTAAAGACTCAAAATTACTGAATAAGTCAATGTACATCAGCTTGCATTAACATTCTCTCTACCAAAATTAATCTACAAATTCAATGTAATCCAATAGAAATCTCAACATGATTTTCCAAATAATTTGGAAAGATTATTTGAAAATTTATATAAAAAGGAAAAGAAAGCATACTAGCCAAAACAATTTTGAAGGAGAACAATGTTGGGGGACATATGATACCTGAAATCAAAACTTATTGTTAAGCCACTGCAATTTTTACAGTGTGGTTTCAGTACAAGGATAGACAGGTCAATTGAACAAAATAGAATATCTCAACGCAGAACTACACTTGCATGTGAACATAGCATTTGACAAAGCCTGCTTTGCAGATCAAAACAAAGAAAGGATGTTCTTTTTGAATTTTTGAGACTATTGATTTTCTAGAAAGAAACAAAAAATGGAAGTTTATTTCTTACCATATACATGAAATCAATTATAGATTAATTAAAAATGAAAATATGAAAAACAAAACTTTACATCTTTTATTAGGAAAGTGTAGTTGAATATATTTATGCATTTGGGCTAGAGAAGAATTTCTTAACATACCAGAAGAACACAAACTCTAAAGGAAAAAATGATAAATTTGACATTTAATTTGATAATTCTGGGCTTTTTATCACTAGAAAAATGAAAACATAAGCAACATAGCTGACAAATAGTTAGTATCCAGAATATAAACAGAACTCTTATAAATCAACAACAAAAAATGTATAGAAAAATAATAGGAGACAGAGAGGGAAAGAAGAAAAGTGAGAAGGAGATCTAGAGGGGAGGAGGGAGGGGAAATGACAAGAATAGACAATCTAAATGGACAATAAATATTTTTAAATGCTAACATAATTCATCAGAGAAGTGCAAATTAAAACCACAACAAGATAGCAATTTATACATGTTAGACTGGTAGTAATTTTGAGTTCTTGAAGATGTGAGGTATCTAAACATTGCTATAGGTAATATAAAGTGTCACAACTACTTTGGAAGACAATTTGACAATAAAAAGCAAACTTCATATGAATACAGGCATGCAAGGTGACATAAGCACATCATGGAGAATGCAACATCCCCTCAAGTATTTATCTTCTGAGTTACAAACAATCCAATCACACTCTTCAAGTTATTTGAAACTATACAATTAAGTTATTATTGACTACAGCCACCCTGTTGTGCTATCAAATAGTAGGTCTTATTTATTCTACTTTTTGTACTTATTAGCCATCCCCACCTCCCCAGTACAGCCCCACACTACCCTTCCCAGCCTCTGGTAACCATCCTTCTACTCTCTATGTCCATGAGTTCGATTGTTTTAATTCTTAGATCCCACAAGTAAGTGAGAACGTGTGAGGTTTATCTTTCTGTGCCTGGCTTATTTCATTTAAAATACAGCAGTTGAATGGATTTAATATTCACAAGTATCAAATTGGATAACTCTCAAAAATATATTATTGAAAAAAAAGTAAGTTTCAGAATCATACAATAAGGTTCATACCTTAGAGTATGCAAACTTATTGTATATTATTTATTGATGCTATTTAGAAGTACTTACATAATTACATTTTAAAAAATATTCATTGAATGGATAAACTAAATTCACAATTGTGGTTACTCTTATGCAGGGTAGGGAGAGGGGAGATTTGATTTGGGGAGTACACAGACAGCTTCTACTATAAATTTACTGTTTTGTTGTGAAACTCTGGTACACAGATGTTTGTTATATTATTATGCCTTTCTATATGCCTCAAATACCTTATTATTTTTCTTTAAGAACCTGGATAAGTTTGATCTGGGTATTATTCTGTTTGAATCATAGGTTACTTAACTATCATTATTCACATTTTATATAAGAAATAATTTCACATTTCTTATTTTCTTTTCTTTCTAGTAGCATTTTTTTAGATAGGAGTCAAAGCTGAGAGTTAGATTAAGTGTCTTTCCTGAGCCAACTTAATTGAATGACAGAACCAAGACCAAAACCAGCTGGTTGGCTCTCACCAGGACTTCCTCCAGCCCTGCTGCCACTCAGTGTCAGGGAAAAAACTGGTACCATGGAGACAGTCTGAAATGGCTTGATTGAAGGGAGAAAGGGGCTCCAAATTGCTCCAAATAGTGCTCTCCAGACAGCAACACAGCCTGCTTCCATAGCTGATGCTGAGGGTCAGTGTGATGAGACTGCATGCCACCCAATCAAGCGATGGCAGAAATGCATCGACGGGGGGCAGGAGTCTGATCAGCCTCCCTCTTTTCACATTTCCAGGCACTAATTGTAACAGTCCTCGCCACTCACTAGCAGTGCAGTATTCTATATCCCCACTCAGAGCAAGATCGGTCTCTTAAGGTGTAAACTATTGGGTCTATTGGACAATAGCATCCCATAAAAACAAATTAGGTGATCTTGATAGTAATTCAGATGCAAGATGTGAAATGAATCTGGCATTAGGCAGAAAGGCACAATAGTTATTTTAAAGTGGAATTACCTTTCAGACATCTGGAAAGCAGCCCTTTTTTCCAGCCCAAGCACCTTCCACAGGCAAACCGGTTTCCCTCACAGGCAGGCCCAGAACACAAAGAATCGGAAAACCACCACCATCATGGAAAACCACAATGTGCATCAGAAAGGCCTTTCCATTTTTGTTTAGCAAAGAAAAATGGAAAAAAAAATCAACTGATGATACACTGATATTCTTGTTTGCTGATACCCTGTCACAACTATTAGGCTTGTGGAATTAGTCACTATGGTACATTCAGCTGGTTCAAATGAATTCCTAAAAGAAATAACTTACTTGTGTATAAGGTACTTTATGATAAATTATTAACAAGCTTCAGTTCAGTGCATACATGGTTTATTAACAAATTGAGTTTGTCCTTCATGAACAGAGTCAGCATGGCTATTCCTGACAGTTCTGCCATATTGAATGAATGAATGTGTCAGTTTCATTGCTGATGAAGAAGTGCAATGAAGCTGTGACTCACTTTTCTTATTTCTCTGAGTTTCTTTAGTTGCCAACCTTCTATTGTGAGTAAAAATGAGGGTAGCCACAGTATTTTGCATCAAACACTATTTTTATTGAAAACTAAACTATTTCTTCATTGTTTCTAAATGTAATTGGAATCTCAACCTGATCTATCACTTCAAACACAACCAATACATTGGGCCTCTCCCGGAACTCCAGACTTGGGGATCCAGCTGCTTCCTAGCATCTCCATTCGGATGTGCAATTTGGTGTCTCAATCTTACTGTTTCCAAAACAGATCTGCCCATTTTTACCCCAAAACTGCTTCTGTAGTGATCTTCACCCTAGCATTAATGACAGCCCAACCTTTTCATTGCTTAGGCCAAAACCTCAGAGCTATTCTAGACTCCTTTTTCCCTCACATCACAGTCACATATCCTTATATCCAGTATATCAGGAAATCCTCTCATATCCATTTTCAAAACATCAAGAAGTTGATTACATCTTAGCACTTTCAACACTGTGACCCTGTTTTAATTCACCATAACCTCTGGCTGCGATTATTTTAGTCTCAAAAATTCTCTCTCTCCTTCTGCCTTGCTCCACTTTAGTTTGTTCTCAACAGAGCAAAGTGTTTAAAAAAAAAAAAAAACTAAGATCCTGGACCTCCTCTGCTCAAAATCCTTTAATAATTTTTTATCTCATTCAGCACACAAACAGATTTGGACCCCCATTACCTACTTAACCTCATCTATTTTTGTTTTTCCTTTTTCTAGCTTCCTTGAATAAATCCATAAATGAATGAAGGAATGAATCACGTGCTATATTTTTCTATTTTGGGGTCTCAAAGTCAGATTGATCCTGTGGGAAGAGAACAGTTCTGGTTTAAAATCCAGCTCAGTCACTTCATAGTTTATTTGGTCAAATTAATTAATTTCTTGATTTCTTTATTTGTAAAATGGAAATAATGCATACAATGATTATAAGACAAAATATATAGACTGCTTGCCATACATTTTGTGATCAATGGAGCTGCTTTTATTAGTATCTGTATTTAATGGAAAAATACTTGTTTATCATAGCATGGTTGTAAGGCCTATGTAGTACAGTAACTACTTGAAATGTTTAAACAGCAGCAGTGAACCTGTTGAACATTTCAGCCCTCATAAAGCTCTTGGGTTTTGGGACACAATACACTTGTTAGTTCACTGATTTGTTTATTCTTTATTGGAAAGCATTTACTGAATACATACTGTGTACCGGGCACAGGAGATATGGTAGCGAATAAAATAGACAAAAACTCCTGGTCTCACAAAGCTCGAATGTTCATGTGAAGCAACAGAAAATAAGTAAGACAAATGAGAAAAATACATAGTGGCACTTGCAGACAAGTGCCAAGTGAAGAATACAAAGCAGGCAAGGGGGAGATAAAGAGTTGGGGAAATTTTGGATAGAGGAGTGAGGAATGACCACATCTTCTACCTCTCAGATCATTTCTGGGTCCCTTTGGTGACTCCTTTCCTTCTTTCTGGATTTTAATCATCAGCAGCACTCTTCTCCTCTTCCCTAAACTCTCACTGGGCGATTTCAGGGTATACTTTGATGGCTTCGTTTATTTCTTCTAAATGATAAGCTCCCAAGTCTTCACCTGACCAAGACAGACTCCCACTCCCTTTACTCCCGAACCTGTCTACATGGACATCAAAAGTCCATGTATCTGCAATGAACTCCTTTCTCTACTCCCTTTGGCCAAGTCTCCTCCAGACTCTGCCCCATTAAGTGGGGACACTGTCATCCAGGAGTCCTCTGAAGAATGACACCTCGGTGTACTATGGCTCCTCCCTCTGCCTCTCCAGTCTTGGAGACTCAGACATACAGCCTGTCAAACTCACATTCATAAAAATTCCTCAAATCCTTCTCCCCCTTTCATCATTCTTATGTTCACTAACTCAATATGAAATTCGCCTCTAAAAACCTTTCTCTGTTTTCTCCCCTCTCCAACCCCTCTTCCACTCTGCAGCTAGATGAATTTCTTCAAAGTGGAGCTTTGATCATATTCCTCATCTGCTTCAAGATCTCCTCCTTTGGCCCTTAACGTAATTACTAATCATGGCAATAAACACCTGCCTGATACGAATCCTTTTTTCCACTCCTTCCCACTACTGAGACTCCTCTTGTTGTCATCTCTCCTGTATGTACCACTCATTCCAGCCTGAGCTTCTGCTCACAATTGCTGCCACTAAAGAAGCCCTCACCCTTGCCTTTAGTCTATCCAAACCCCACTCATCATTTTAGCCCCTGATCCTCAAAGTAAGGTGTACGCACTACAGGAACTGCACAAGATAATCCATTTGGGGGCAGAAGTAGAACAGAAAATTCTATTCTCTTTATTTTTTATACTGAGCTTTATTAATATGTAATATGCAAGCTGATGATGACATGAACACCTGCTGTATGGTATACCTTTCTCAGATGGTGTATCAGAAAACATTCTGCAGGTGAAAAGATGTTCCCCAGAACAATGAGTATTAAGTTACTCACCCCTTTATGGTTCCAGCACACTGTGGCAAAAAAATTCTAAAGTGCCGATTAAGTGGTTTTAGGGATTCTATTATCAGAAAAAAAATGATTATACTGAGATGAGCAATAATCACAAAGTCTTTTTTGTCAGATAAAAGTTTGGTAAAAGAGTTGGCAAATCTAAAGCTGAGTTGGCAGTTTTTTCTTTCAAGAAAGGTAAGTGTTTCTAAACCTCTGGCCTTTTCTGTGAGGAAATATGACTACTGGGGCCCTGCTACCCAGTACATATTTTAAAAAATAAAGATAAACACATGCCCTCAAAATAAGGTGACATTTGGATCATGGATGAAAAATTAATTATTCAAATAAATTTTTTGATAAAGAGAGCATTTTAAGAAAGTAAGTGTAGAAATGCTTTCACTGTTAAGGTGTAATCACTGATATGATGTGTGTCACCTATTAAAATGCCCAAGCTATATGGGCATTTAATTCCAATAACTTGGAATTGAATTTTCTAATTTGCTTAAAAATTTTCTAAAAAACCAGTCTGTAATGTTTTTTAAATCCATTTGTGTTTATGTGTATATAATATATATTTTGTATATCAGCATCTACCTATTTCTTTATGTATTTTTACCGATAGTATACCCTAAAACCTTCCTAATGGCTTCCAAAACCAATTCATTGACATTCAGTGAAGCTACACATTCAGGGAAAGAAAGCCAATATTTTTTAAAGACAAAACAAACAGCTTTCACATAACTAGTGAGACAGATTTTAAAAAGACTTAGTAAGTGTAGCTATCAATGCACTTTTTCCACTTGGAACTACATAGCTTTAAGCAAATATTCAGTAGGGCATTATTTATAATAACACAAAAGGAGAATTGACCCAAATATCCAACACTTTGGAAATGGCAAAAAAAAAAAAAATGTAGTCTAGTCATATAATGTAATTATATACAACTGCAGAAATGAAGAACTAGAGCTACATGCAATAATATAATTTTCAAAAACATTTTTGAGCAAAATAAAGAGGTTGCAGAAGGATATATAAAGATTAAGACTATTTATTTGTCATTATGAAACATATGAAACAATATCAAATCTTGAGTTTATTGTTCTAAATATATCCACATGTAATAAAAATAAAAATGTATCCATGAAAGTGAGACACAGTGAATTTAGATAATGATTGCATTTGGAAGAGAGGAGAAAGAATGGGGTTTGGAGAGGACATTGAAAGGACTTTAATGGTTATTTTTATGTTTGATTACTTACACTGGGTGGTGGATACATAGGTTTCATTTTATTATTTTCTGTGCCTTTATGTGCACCTGAATTATTTCATAACACAAAATATCTTTCACGAGAAATAAAAAGTATTCAACTAGGAAAAAGGGAAGTCAAATTGTCTCTATTTGCAGACAACATGATTGTATGTTTAGAAGACCTCATCATCTCAGCCCAAAACCTCTTTAAGCTGATAAGCAACTTCAGCAAAGTCTCAGGATACAAAATCAATGTGCAAAAATCACAAGCATTTCTATATACAAATAACAGACAAACAGAGAGCCAAATCATGAGTGAACTCTCATTCACAATTGCTACAAAGAGAATTAAATACCTAGGGATTCAACTTACAAGGGATGTGAAGGACCTCTTCAAGGAGAACCACAAACCACTGCTCAAGGAAATAAGAGAGGACACAAACAGATGGAAAAACATTCCATGCTCATGGTTAGAAAGAATCGATATCATGAAAATGGCCATACTGCCTGAAATAATTTATGGATTCAATGCTATCGCCATCAAGCTACCATTAACCTTCTTCCCAAAACAGGAGAAAAACACCTTAAACTTCATACGGAACCAAAAGAGACCTCACATATCCAAGACAATCCTAAGCAAAAAGAATGAAGCTGGAGACATCATGCTACCTGACTTCAAACTATACTACAAGGCTACAGTAATCAAAACAGCATGGTTCTGGTACCAAAACAGAGATATAGACCAATGAAATAGAACAGAGGCCTCAGAAATAATGCCGCATATCACATCTACAACCATCTGATCTTTGACAAACCTGAAAAAAACAAGCAATGAGAAAGGATTCCCTATTTAATAAATGGTGTTGGGAAAATTGGCTAGCCATAAGCAGAAAACTGAATCTGGGCCCCATCCTTACACCTTATACAAAAATTAATCCCAGATGGATTAAAGATTTAAACATAAGACCTAACACGATAAAAACCCTAGAAAGAAAACTAGGCAGTGCAATTCAGGACATAGGCATGGGCAAGGACTTCATGACTAAAACACCTAAAGCAATGGCAACAAAAGCCAAAATAGACAAATGGGATCTAATTAAACTAAAAATTTTCTGCACAGCAAAAGAAAGTATCATTAGACTAAACCAGCAACCAACAGAATAGGAAAAAGTTTATGCATTCTGCCCATCTGACAAAGGGCTAATATCCAGACTCTATAAAGAACTTAAATTTACAAGGAAAAAAAACAAAGAACTCCATCAAAAAGTGGGTGAAGTATATAAACAAACACTTCTCAAAAGAAGACATTTATGCAGCCAACAAACATATGAAAAAAACTCATTATCACTGGTCATCAGAGAAATGCAAATCAAAACCACATTGAGATACCATCTCATGCCAGTCAGAATGGCAATCATTAAAAAAATCTGGAGACAACAGATGCTGGCAAGGATATGGAGAAATAGAAATGCTTTTACACTGTTGGTGGGAATGTACATTAGTTCAACCATTGTGGAAGACAGTGTGGTAATTCCTCAAGGATTGAGAACTAGAGATACCATTTGACCCAGCAATCCCATTAATGGGTATACATCCAAAGGATTATAAATCATTTATTATAAAGACACATACACATGTATGTTTATTGCAGCACTACTTACAATAGCAAAGATTTAGAACCAACCCAAATACCCATCAATGATAGACTGGATAAAGAAAATGTGGCACATATACACCATGGAATACTATGCAGCCATAAAAAATGATGCATTCATGTCCTTTGCAGGGACATAGATGAATCTGGAAACCATCATTCTCAGCAAACTGACACAAGAACAGAAAACCAAACACCACATGTTCTCACTCATAAGTGGGTATTGAACAATGAGAACACATGGACACAGGGTGGGGAACATTACACATCTGGGCCTGTCAGGGTTGGAGGGCTAGGGGAGGGATAGCAGGTGGTGGGGGAATAGGGGAGAGACAGCATTAGGAGAAATACCTAATGTAGATGATGGGGTGATGGATCAGCAAACCATCATGGCATGTGTATACCTATGTAATAAACCTGCACATTCTGTATCCCAGAACTTAAAGTATCATTAAAAAAAAAAAACACGGAGACCCGGCAAGATGGCGTCGTAGAAGTGACTCAGGATTGCAGCTCTCAGTGACGGCGCAGAGGGTGAGTCCTAGCCGCATTCTCGGATGGACTTTTCTAGCCCACAGAGCGTTGAAAGTCCCACAGGACGCTAGTAAAGTAAAACCGGCTAACGCAGCCCTTTGGCGCGGCCGCTTCGGCCGGCGCCGCTTCGGCCGGCGCCGCAGCAGGACCCGGCACGGAACTCACTGGTCTGGGCGCCCTGTTAAACCAGCAATCTGAGAGTTTGAAGGGCAGATTGGCGCGTCCATCTGATTGAACGGGACTTGGACAGTGAGCCAGACCAGGAGTTTCCTGGGAGTTTCCTGGGAAGCGTGATATGAGCCGGTGAAGTGGGCAGCGGCACGGGAGATCGCACGGTTCCCAGTGCCCTATCGGCAGGCTCCTGGGGCGCCAGTGAGAGAGTCGAACTTTAAGCTTGCGGAGAGGGAGGGAGAGAGAGAGAGGACGGACTCTGAGGCAGGGAGCTGGGTAATCGGGCTCAGCGAGTCCCACCCTCACAGGGACAAGCAGGGCAATGACTGGAGACGCTTGGCGCTGAGAGTTTTGCTGCCGGCATCTAGGACGGTGCAGCCCGGTGAGGGAGGGGCGTCCACCACCGCTGACACAATCCGCCCCTATTGAAGCACCGCCCAGGGCCGAAGCAGCCTGCCGTTGCCGAGGCAACCTGCCATAACAGAGAGACTCCCAGGAGACGGGAGCTCTCCACAGCAGAAGGGAGTCCAGCAGCAACAGGGCAGAACCGCGCTAGTGGGTCAGAGCCCCGGCAGGCAAATAGTGAATAGACTGCCACCTAGTGGGGCAGGACAGTGCAACAGATACTCATAAAGAAAGCCCCAACTCCCTGAAACAGTGCATATAAGGGGGGGAAATAAAAGGGTGGTGTTTTATGAGTTCTATTACAGCAGACATAAACAACCTCCCAACAACACTGAATGAACAACGGAGCTCACAGCTCAGCACTGGAGCTACTATAAAGCACAAACCATCTCCTTAAGCAGCTCCCTGACCCCTGTATATCCAAAGAGTCACCGCAAAAAAAGGACTAATCAGACTGACATTTGGCGGGCATCATTCTGGAACAAAGACAGCAGAAGAAGAAACTGGTATCATCCCTCACTCTTCCACAGCTGCTACAGGTATACTCCAGACAAACAGGGCCTGGAGTGGACCTCAGAACTCATACAGCAGAGGGGCTAGACCACTAGAAGGAAAACTAAGTAACAAAAATACTTCATCATCAACAATCTCAGCATCCACACAGAGACCCAATTGAAAAATCAGCAACTACAAAGACGACAGGCGGATAAATCCATAAAGATGGGAAGAAACCAGCGCAAAAAGGAGGAAAACACCCGAAACCAAAACACCTCACCTCCTACAGAGGACCAAAACTCCTCACCAGCAAGGGAACAAAGCTGGACGGAGAATGAGTGTGACGAAATGACGGAATCAGACTTCAGAAAGTGGATAATGAGAAACTTCATTGAGCTAAAAGAACATGTTCTAAATCAGTGCAAAGAAACTAAGAACCTTGAAAAAAGATTTGAAAAAAAATTCGAGGAATTGATAACAAGAATGGAAAACTTAGAGAGGAATATGAATGAATTGAAGGAGCTGAAAAACACAACACGAGAACTTCGTGAAGCATGCACAAGTTTCAACAGCCGAATTGACCAAGCAGAAGAAAGAATATCAGAAATTGAAGATCAACTCAATGAAATAAAACGTGAAACCAAGATTAAAGAAAAAAGCACAAAAAGGAATGAACAAAATCTCCAAGAAATGTGGGACTATGTGAAGAGACCCAACCTACGTTTGATAGGTGTACCAGAATGTGATCAAGAGAATGAATCTAAGCTGGAAAACACTCTTCAGGATATTATCCAGGAAAATTTCCCCAACCTAGCAAGACAGGTCAATACTGAACTCCAGGAAATACAGAGAACACCACAAAGATACTCCGCAAGAAGAGCAACCCCAAGGCACATAATCATCAGATTCACCAGGGTTGAAACGAAGGAGAAAATACTTAGGGCAGCCAGAGAGAAAGGTCAGGTCACCCACAAAGGGAAGCCCATCAGACTCACAGCAGATCTCTCGGCAGAGACTCTACAAGCCAGAAGAGAGTGGGGGCCAATATTCAACATCCTTAAAGAAAAGAGCTTTCAACCCAGAATTTCATATCCAGCCAAACTGAGCTTCATAAGTGAAGGAAAAATAAAATCCTTCACGAACAAGCAAGTACTCAGAGATTTTGTTACCACTAGGCCTGCTTTACAAGAGCTCCTGAAAGAGGCACTACACATAGAAAGAAACAACCAGTTCCAGCCATCCTAAAAGCATACCAAATGCTAAAGACCATCAACAAAATGAAGAATGTACATGAACCAATGGGCAAAACAGCCAGATAGCATCAAAATGGCAGTATCAAATTCACACATAACAATATTAACCCTGAATGTAAATGGGCTAAATGCACCAATCAAAAGACACAGACTGGCAAATTGGATAAAAAACCAAAACCCATCAGTGTGCTGTATTCAGGAAACCCACCTCACACACAAAGATACACAAAGGCTCAAAATAAAAGGATGGAGGAAGATTTACCAAGCAAATGGAGAGCAAAAAAAAGCAGGAGTTGCAATTCTCATCTCTGATAAAATAGACTTTAAAGCAACAAAGATCAAAAGGGACAAAGAAGGTCACTACATAATGGTAAAAGGATCAATACAACAAGAAGAGCTAACGATTCTAAATATATATGGACCCAATGTAGGAGCACCCAGATATATAAGGCAAGTTCTTAATGACTTACAAAGAGACTTAGACTCCCACACAATAATAGTGGGAGACTTTAACACTCCACTGTCAATAGCAGACAGATCAACCAGACAGAAAATTAACAAGGATATCCAGGACTTGAACTCAGACCTGGAACAAGCAAACCTGATAGACATTTACAGAACTCTCCACCCCAAATCCACAGAATATACATTCTTCTCAGCACCACATCACACCTACTCCAAAATTGACCACATAATTGGAAGTAAAGCACTCCTCAGCAAATGCAAAACAACGGAAATCATAACAAACAGTCTCTCAGACCATAGTGCAATCAAGTTGGAACTCAGAATTCAGAAAATAACTCAGAACCGCACAGCTTCATGGAAACTGAACAACTGGCTCTTGAATGTTGATTGGATAAACAATGAAATGAAGGCAGAAATAAAGAAGTTCTTTGAAACCAACGAGAACGAAGACACAACGTACCAGAATCTCTGGGACACATTTAAAGCAGTCTGTAGAGGAAAATATATAGCAATAAGTGCCCACATGAGAAAAGTGGAGAGATCCAAAATTGACACCCTATCGTCAAAATTGAAAGAGCTAGAGGAGCAAGATCAAAAAAGCTCAAAACCTAGCCGAAGACAAGAAATAACTAAGATCAGAGCAGAACTGAAGGAGATAGAGACAAGAAAAACCCTTCAAAAAATCAACAAATCTAAGAGCTGGTTTTTTGAAAAGATCAACAAAATAGACAGACCACTAGCCAGACTGATAAAAAAGAAAAGAGAGAACAACCAAATAGATGCAATAAAAAACGATAAAGGGGAAATCACCACAGATTCCACAGAAATTCAAACCATCATCAGAGAATACTACAAACAACTCTATGCACACAAACTAGTAAATCAGGAAGAAATGGATAAATTCCTGGATGCCTGTGTCCTCCCAAGCCTAAACCAGGAGGAAGCTGAAACTATGAATAGACCAATAACAAGGTCAGAAGTTGAGGCAGCAATTAAGAGCCTACCACACAAAAAAAGCCCAGGTCCAGATGGGTTCACAGCTGAATTCTACCAGACACACAAAGAGGATCTGGTACCATTCCTTCTGAAACTATTCCAAATAATCCAAAAAGAGGGAACCCTTCCCAAATCATTTTATGAGACCAACATCATCCTGATACCAAAACCTGGCAGAGACTCAACAAGAAAAGAAAACTTCAGGCCAATATCCATGATGAACATAGATGCAAAAATCTTCAATAAAATACTGGCAAATCGATTGCAACAGCACATTAAAAAACTTATCCATCATGATCAAGTAGGATTCATCCCGGGCATGCAAGGCTGGTTCAACATACGCAAGTCTATAAATGTAATTCACCACATAAACAGAAGCAAAAACAAAAACCACATGATTATCTCAATTGACGCAGAGAAGGCATTTGACAAAATTCAACAGCCCTTTATGCTAAAAACCCTCAATAAACTTGGTATTGATGGAACATATCTCAAAGTAATAAAAGCTATTTATGACAAACCAACAGCCAATATCATACTTAATGGGCAAAAACTGGAAGCATTCCCTTTGAAATCCGGCACTAGACAAGGATGCCCTCTCTCACCACTTCTATTCAACATAGTACTGGAAGTTCTAGCCAGAGCAATAAGGCAAGAAAAAGAAATAAAGGGTATTCAAATAGGAAAGGTGGAAGCCAAATTGTCTCTATTTGCAGACGACATGATAGTATACCTAGAAGACCCCATCACCTCAGCCCAAAAGCTCCTGCAACTGATAAGCAACTTCAGCAAAGTCTCAGGATATAAAATCAATGTGCAAAAATCACAAGCATTCCTATACACCAACAACAGACTTAAAGAGAACCAAATTAAGAACGAACTGCCATTCACAATCGCTACAAAGAAAATAAAATACCTAGGAATACAACTCACTAGGAATGTAAGGGACCTCTTTAAGGAAAACTACAAACACCTGCTCAACGAAATAAGAGAGGACACAAACAGATGGAGAAACGTTCCATGTTCGTGGTTAGGAAGAATCAATATTGTGAAAATGGCTATACTGCCCAAAGTAATTTACACATTCAATGCTATCCCCATCAAACTACCATTGAATTTCTTCATAGAACTGGAAAAAACCACCATGAATTTCATATGGAACCAAAAAAGAGCCCGCATAGCCAAGTCAATTCTAAGCAAAAAGAACACAGCGGGAGGCATCACGCTACCAGACTTCAAACTATACTACAAGGCTACAGTAATCAAAACAGCATGGTACTGGTACCAAAACAGAGATATAGACCAATGGAACAGAACAGAAACATTGGAGGCAACACAACATATCTACAACCATATCATCTTTGATAAACCAGACAAAAACAGGCAATGGGGAAAGGATTCCCTATTTAATAAATGGTGTTGGGAAAACTGGCTAGCCATATGCAGAAAGCAGAAACTGGACCCCTTCCTGACACCTTACACTAAAATTAACTCCAGATGGATTAAAGACTTAAATGTAAGACCTGACACCATAAAAACCCTAGAAGAAAATCTAGGCAAAACCGTTCAGGACATAGGAGTAGGCAAGGACTTCATGAACAAAACACCAAAAGCATTGGCAACAAAAGCCAAAATAGACAAATGGGACCTAATCAAACTCCACAGCTTCTGCACGGCAAAAGAAACAGTCACTAGAGTGAATCGACAACCATCAGAATGGGAAAAAATCTTTGCAGTTTACACATCTGACAAAGGGCTGATATCCAGAATTTACAAAGAACTCAAACAGATTTACAGAAAAAAAACAAACAAGCCCATTCAAAAATGGGCAAAGGATATGAACAGACACTTTACAAAAGAAGACATACATGAGGCCAACAAACATATGAAAAAGTGCTCATCATCATTGGTCATTAGAGAGATGCAAATCAAAACCACATTGAGATATCATCTCACACCAGTTAGAATGGCGATCATTAAAAAATCTGGAGATAGCAGATGCTGGAGAGGATGTGGAGAAATAGGAACACTCTTACACTGTTGGTGGGAGTGTAAATTAGTTCAACCATTGTGGAAGACAGTGTGGCGATTCCTCAGGGACCTAGAAATAGAAATTCCATTTGACCCAGCAATCCCATTACTGGGTATCTATCCAAAAGACTGTGAATCTTTCTACTATAAGGACACATGCACACGAATGTTCATTGCAGCACTGTTTACAATAGCAAAGACCTGGAACCAACCCAAATGCCCATCGATGATAGACTGGACTGGGAAAATGTGGCACATATACACCATGGAATATTATGCAGCAATCAGAAATGATGAGTTTGTGTCCTTTGTAGGGACATGGATGAATCTGGAGAACATCATTCTCAGCAAACTGACACAAGAACAGAAAAAGAAATACCGCATATACTCACTCATAGGCGGGTGAGAAAAATGAGAACACATGGACACAGAGAGGCGGTCTACTATACACTGGGGACTGTTGGGGGAAATGGGGGAGGGACAGCGGGGGGGGCTGGGGGGGATAGCCTGGGGATGAATACCAAGTGTGGGTGAGGGGGAGGAAGGCAGCAAAACACACTGCCATGTGTGTACCTATGCAACTATCTTGCACGTTCTGCACATGTACCCCAAAACCTATAATGCAATAAAAATTTAAAAAAAAAAAAAAAAAAAAAAAACACAATAAACCAAGAGAATATTTTTCACTATTGAATATGTCTTTTTAATCCCTTTGAAGAAATTACAACAATGACAAATTTGTAGACTTATTTCTATGGCAAAAACATTCTGAGATGCCTATTGATTTTAGAAAGCTGGCATGGAGTGACTGTGAATTTCTGAAAGTGTGTGTTTTTCTACCCATTAAGGACACTTTCTCAGAGTGTTAAACATAAAATACTGAATGGCTGAACAACCTAGAGAGATATAATCTCTAGAATCTAAAAGAAAGTAGAAATGTAGGGGTTAGAGGTAGAATCAGGTCAGTACTATATTCTCATCTTTGGACTTTAGGCCTTTTTCCATATTCCTCCAACAATTTCTAGTGCCAAAATATCTTCCCATGCATAAGAAAATCAAATAAAAATGCATTAAGAAAGACAAAATAATTCATTCTCATTATATTGTGTCAGGCATGATTTCAGATTAGATTTTTTCCTAGAGACCCAATAAAAATTAGGTAGAAAATCTGCATGTCGAAGCCAAAATAAGTAAATATTTACACTTATTTAACTTGAATAAATATTTCTTGTTAATTTAATAGATGACTTCCATTTAAGAAACCAAGCTTTATAATATTAACAATGTATTTCCTAGAACTCAAAAAAGCAATAGTTAAATAAAACAAAGCATTACCAACTTAACAGAGGTCATCCAAGTTTAAGGCTTATAACTGAATCTCCAACCAAATGATGAGTTTAAAAAAAATTTAACATAGATTTAATGTATACCGAAGTAGCCAAGTTAGTCCCTTTTAAATAAAAGAGAAGAAGCAATTAAACAAACTTTAAGATATGGTGTTGTGGAGAAGATTTGTGATTGGAAGCATCCAACTACATGCTTAATTGGGCTAAGTCATAACTTTTCCTAGCTTCATTTTTCTCACTTGTAAAATGAAAATATGATTATTTTGAAGATCTAGTGAAAGGAAAAATACGTGATTTCATTACATACTAGTACTTGATTTTTTAAAAAAACGACAGCTTTCTCTAAATGTCTAAAAGATTCCAACATAAGAATTTCACAAGATCCCAACAAGATCTCATTGTCATTTTCCAAACTGCTGTGCTCATTTCCAAATTATTTAGGATAAAGATCACAGAAGATTCACTTTCAATACATAAAAACTCCAAAAAAATATATTTTTGTCATAAACAACAGCACTTTTCCATTAGTGACTCCCTTTTTCTTTTTTTAAAGTAAAATTATGAAAGCATTTAATGTTTCAGGTTTACAGAAATTGTAAAAATATGTGATCATTTAAAAAGTCTATGAGTCTCAAGATTGTATAAAGCAGTATCTTGAGCACTAGCTGCTGGGGGTTAGGAAGAGGTTAATGGATATTTCCTATCTGTAAAGACAGAGAGCAGGCCCTCAAGGCATTATCAGTCATGTAAAAACATAAATATGTATGTGGAACTGAAAGCCATTGGGACCCAGGACCACCACCTATAGTTGTACAATTGAGGCACAGCACAACCGTAGGTGGCAAAGTTCACAGGGACTATAACGGGGTGAGTACAGAGCTATTCGCTCATATTGGGGTCCATACACTATGCTATTGCCAGGATCTAAATATCAGGAAGACACAATCTCCCTCATCAAAAAAACTCCCAGCTCAGTGGAGAAAGCAGAAACATAAACAGGTAAAGTTATAAAATGAGGTAAGAATGGCAATACAGAGGTAAGCACAGAGGAAGAGAACCTGACACAGCATGGAGGAAGAGACTCAGCTAAGGATTTATGGGGAGTCGAAGCCTGAGTTGAACCCAAAAGTGTGAGTAGCAGCTAATGGAGAGAAGGCAGGACAGGAGCTTCCTGGGTGGATAAGCAGCAGTGACTAAGGTGCTGACAAGAAACGGTCTAGTGTATCCATAAAGCTGTGAGCAATCTCAGGGTACAGGACCCTATGAATCAAGGTGTCAGGCAACAAATAGGTGACTGTTCAAAATGCCAGATCTGATTTGTGTAGTGTCTAGCATTACAAGTGCAGATGTGACCACCTACTTTGGAAGAGCCCAGATCTATAAAGTTCTGCCTTCCATATGTGCTCTACAAGATTAAACTAGAGCCTGATAATCTGCATACAATCACTTCTAGAGTGCATCCCATTAGACACATTTGATCTACTGATTACTTTGTTTCTTGGTTTACCTGTATTTCCTTGCATCAAGTGCCATTGACAGCTTTCAACTAATTCTCCATCCTAATGAATTAGACCTAGGGCTTCTTTATGATTTTCAAACATGCCATCAATATACAACTTATTTTTTTCTAAGATAATATTTATCGTGTTTAATTACAGAAATTGCTACATCACACAGAAGTGATTTCATCATAATTTGGTTTAACAAAATGGTTATTTTGATATTTATTACCATGGGTAATACTGAGATGACAAACTTTATATGAACTATGTTATTTTAAACCCATGTGATTTAACATCTGTAATTTTCTCTTAAGAATAAATTTATAGAAGTGTAAGTGTTGAGTCAAAGAGAACATATTAAAAATCTTTTGAACATATTGCCCACTTGCTCTCTGTAAAAGTTATTCCAATTTACTATCCGGTGAGGAGAGTGACTGTTTCCCCACCTTCCTAGTTATTTTCAGTCCAAAATGCTGAGCTGAATCTACAAAGTGACCTTATGTCTTGCTTGAACATGTACAGTCAGCATACAAACATGGTTAATGGATACTCTTATCCTGATCATAAGAAATAAATGCATATATTGAACAGGCAAGCAAGTTGTAGAAATTCTAGAGTAGCAAGCTAGGCAGTCAGGGGCAAAATTCTTCTACTGCTGTTTATCCTGGATTACTATTTGTTCCATGCAGGCATACTTTCTTTGGCCCACATTTTAAAATCAGAAGATAAAAATCTGGATTTATGCCTTCTCTAGAAATATTGCAACATCTGGAAACAGTATGCATGAAGGTACTACTGACTGGAGCTGAGAGGTGTTGCCCCTTTAGACAGGGAGGTACCTCCAGGTCATCACATATTTCACCCAGGTGCCTCCACTCATTTGTATTACCAGCCTGGCCATTGTCAGCATTTGAGTTCAAAATTTTGAATACTCCAAGTACTGCTTCTTCACTGGAATAAAGTAAAATTATGCTGGAGCAGAATTATAACACAAATTATAGATAGAGTAAAAATCAAACCATAACCTCTGAAATACAGCAGTATGTTTTGCCCCTGAGTTGGTGAGTTCCATCCAGTTTTACATTACAAAGACATTTTACCATAAAATGTTTACATAAATCTATACATAATTCATGTGTGAAATATGCATAGCTAAAAATATAATTGCTCATCTATTATTAGAAATATATGCAACAATAGATTGCAGACATTAAAATACAAGAATTTTGTTCACATGTACTTTCCAATTTAATTCAACCTCAAACTGCAGTAAGCTTACTTGGAAAAAATAATAGCCAATTAAAAAATTTAAATATCTAGCCTGTGATCAGAGGACAGAATTATATTCATTTCATTAAGTTCAAAAGTGTAATTAGACATATATCTGTGCAGGGTGTCAGAATTCTGCAGGCTGTTAGTTATGCAAAACCACATAGAAATTAAAGCCTGTGAAATCAGTGTTATGAAGTTTTTTCAATTGCAACATAAATACAGTCATGCAGAATAAAGATGGTGAAGCCCTCAGGAGAAAATGGAACAAATGATAGATTATCAACACATACCTTTGTCAGAAGAAATGGGCCTAAGGTTTTATTTTAGTACATCTTAAACATATCAAGAGGATTTATGCTAAGGTTTGCAAGGAAAGCACAAAGCGTGGGTCTCAAGATGTCCTATATAAAGTGATTTACATGACAAGTAAGAAAGAGAAAGTTTCCAAGGTTTGTTTTATTTAAATGACTTGCAAGATAAAAAATAAATGCTTTCTTCACCAAGGCATCTATTGCCCTATGAATATGCATGTACAGTAGCAATAGATTAGATGAATAAAGAATTTAGAAGCCTGCTTACTGTGGTTAACTTAAAACACCACTGTATCTGCTATACCAGTTTTCTAGATCTTAATATCCACTTTAGTTTTTTACTTTGTATTTATGTATCAAAGAGAATTTCAAACATATGCAAAAATAGACTGAGTAATGTAAGGAACCTCCATATACCCATTATCTGGCCTCAACAACCATCACATATTGGCCAGTACACCTAAATCTGCTATATCCATACTCTTAATTATCTTCATCCCTTCTGTTTTAATTAGAGCAAATCTCAGCTATAATATTTCATCCATACATGTTGCAGAATGTATCTCTAAAAAATAAAATACTTTTTTCTTAAACATAACCATACTCCCATTATCACACTGGAAAAAGTAATTTCTCAGTATTTTCAGATATCTTGTTAGTGTTCAAACTTCCAATTATCTCATAAAGTTTATTTTTACTTATTTTTAAAAATTAAGTTTCAAATAAGGTACTCACATTATAATTATTGCCTTTTCATTTATGTTGTATTAATTTGATAGATTCCTGCTCCATCATCTTTTCTTTTTCTTGAAGTTTATTTCTTAAATGAAAGTGGGTTTCAAATTATTTAAACTATTGGAAATAAAGCTCAAAGTAGGTTGTCTTATAAAAAGTAAGTATCTTTAAGAAATAAATAAAGAGTATCTGCTTAAAATAGGAAAAAAGAGGAATCAAAATCCGACAGTATATGTCTGTAAATGTGTATATAAGAGTGTGTGTGTGTGTGTGTGTGTGTGTGTGTGTGTGTGTGTGTGTGATGTAGTATCCTTTTTAGGAACATTTAGCAACAGTGTGGTTACTCATTTATGCATGTATTCATTTATTTATGCATCCATCCGCCTATCCATCTCATCATCCACCCATTCACTCGCTAACACTTTGAGAACTCTATGTACCAACAATCCTGCAACCAATAGGGCCTACCAAGTAAAACACGACACTGATTTCTGTCCTCCAGTTGCTTGCTCAGTTAGGAGTTAGATGTAGAAACAAATACAATGTGACACACACTCCAATTATTCCTACAGCTCCATCACACAGGAAAGAAAGAATTGCCTCCTCAGATTCAGAGCTGCACTTCTTAATTAGCTTAATTGCTGAATCCCCCTATAATCTGAGTCAACACAGGCATTCTATGCTTGGGGATTATTTCCAGCCTCCACTCAGCATTTCCTGATGCAGAAATATAAGCATCCTCTTATTATACAACTTTTGATTCCTGAAGATACAGATCCCAGTCTCAGTGTGCATCTGCATACGTGATTACCCTTATCAATTAACTCCCATGTTTGTCAAGGATTCATTGAAATCCAGTTCACTATGCACCATGTACAAATGGCCAGCTGCCGCACGAGGTGGGCATGGGTTGGCATGTACTTGTCCATGCTCTTGGCAGATACTCTGCCACCCTCTTAGAACAAAGATTGGTTGCACAGTGAGTGCTTATTTCTTCATTAAAAAATGAAAGGTCTCCTATCCCTCCCTGGGTCTATCCTAGAATTGTGTCTAATCCTTTTCTACAACTCACACCTAATTTTGATGCATTCTTATCAAGCCAAGAAAGCCTTGTAGCCAGGTCCCCTCTCAAACTTGCTCATACTTCATTTTGCCCAGATTCCTATATTGCTCCAATCAAGGGAATCTGTAGTCAGTGAAAATTCTTCCTTCATCCCCTGCTTAAACATTCAAACCTTTCTTAGTAGATCCAAAGACCTGTAGCATCCTCCTCCAGAAGTCCTATAAATTGCTGCCTTCCTTGAGCTTTCTACCCCATAGACATATAAGCCAGGCTTTGTAAGAGATAGTGGGAGTCTGAAATAAGCCTCTGAAACATGTGATGTTAGGGATTGTGTAAATTAGAGACTGCTGTACCCAAGAAAATGTTTAGGTTTCAGATGACCCGAAGAGGAAAAGGCAGATGTGACCAATCAAGAGAGGTACAGAAGCCAGGGAATCTCAGTAAGCTCATTAGCCATTCTGCACAGAGTTATTCTTCCTTTCACAGTTCCCATCCAATTAATTACAATTCCTGTGGGCCCCTCCTTCGGAGCATTTCCAGAATCTGAGCGCTCCTCATGACCCCTACTGTATACCCCACCCCTGGCCATCATCATGTCTCACGTAGATCAGTGTCATGACCTCCTGACCGGTCTCCCTGCTTCCACACCAGGCACCTTCCCACCTCCAGGCCTTAGCATTTGCAGTTTCTTTTCTTTACTGGGAAGTTCTTGCCCTTAGAACTTCCATCTTCAGTGATCACTCCCCTTCTTCTTCAGGTGCTTATTCAAATATCACTTTATTAGTGAAACTTTCCCTGAACCTCTACTTAAAATTATGACACATGTGCAGTAATATCAGTTGTTCCAATGTCATTTCCTTAATTCATTTGTCTCCACTAATACATGATATTATTTCTCTTTATCTGTTGTCTGTTACTAGAATGTGAGTTCTAAAACGGCAAGGATTTTGTCAATTTTCACTGCTGTACCTTTAGTGCCAAAAACAGAACCTAGCACATAGTAAGTGCTTCATAAGTACTTGCTGAATGAATGAGTGATTTCCTCTCCCAAAATATTAGGGAGCCTTTGTGTGGCACCAAGTTAGACCTAGCTATTGCCCTTCAGGTGCTAAAGCACACAATACTTGAATGGTGATAGCAAACACATATCTCATACAGTCATTGAACCAAATCGGAAATGCTAGTATGTCGGAAGGTGGTTGGTGCATTGAAAGAGCATCGTTCAGCTAAAATTCTTAGTGTGTTAAGGGTGCCCAGACACAGAGTGATGAGGACAAGATGCTGGAGAGAAAGGCGGCATCGTTATATACCATTTGCATTTTCCTTTGATTTAAAATATTCATGAACTGAAGTAGATCTAGGACCTCAGGGCAGCATCAGTCATTTTAAGGTCAGTCCCGATTTCCTAATGGGCAGGCCCAGTAGGAGGCAAAACAGCTGAACAGCCTGGACAGGCTAGTGAGTTGAGGTTCCTTAAATGTTTATTTTACACATATTCATTCAACTTTCATTTAATAAGTACATGAGAAAAAATGTTCTGTTAATAAAATTGCAAACTTTTTGTTTAAATTCAATGTGAGGTATTTATTTCCTTGCAGTAACACCATATTTTAATGTATTTGGAATTCTTCACAGTTTTTCTGTCACTCATAACTAGAGTTAGTCATCAAACTCACTGAAAACAAACTTCACTAAACATTAGTATGTTCAAAATATATTTAAATTGTCTTTTCTTCTGTCCTTCATGTTGGCAAAATACTTCCCACTTTTCTCTTTTTGATGTTTACATATTTTTCCTCAAATGAGACATTTTATTTTATTTTTATTGAGACAAGGTCTTGTTTCATTGCCCAAGATGAAATACATCATGGCTTATTGCAGCCTTGACCTCCTGGGTTCAAGTGATCCTCCCATCTCAGCCCCCCAAGTAGCTGGGATGACAGGGATGCACCACTGTACCCAGCTAATTTTTTATTTTTCGTAGAAACAGGTTTCACCCTGTATTGCCCAGGTTTGGTGTATTGCCAAACTCTGCGCTCAAGTGATCCTCCCACCTCGACCTCCCAAACTGTTGGTATTACAGGAATGAGCCACCATGCCTAGCCTGAGACAACTTCTTGAGCAATGTATTAAGGGGTTTAAAGTTAAGTGAGTAACATAAATCATTTGTTCTTAGGTCTCTATTTGGTTTCTGTTTCTGCTGACTCCAACGCTAACTTGTGCCCATCAAATGATAGGTTATAGAATTAGAGGTGCAGTCCTAGGTCTCCAACACTCACAGGAGATGTAAGTTCCTATGGAGGGGAAGTATCTTCTGTTTGTTTTTGTCGTCATTTAATAGCTTCTTCAACTGGTGCTGGACCAGTCAACATCTTGCCATATTTGCAGGTGAGGCGCGTGGAAATCTGTGTTACCTTGCACTAGCAGTCACAGTGTGGAGAAAAGTGGACATTCTGAGAAGCCCTGGTCTCTTTCCCTGCTGCCACTGATGCAAGTACTGCTGCTCAGTGTAGACTGGTGGTCCAGGACGGTCTGATACTGCCCCTGCATAGTATTTGCCAGGACAGAAGAGGGAACAAAAGGTCTCTTCCAGTGCTAAACTATCTTAATCATCTCATATCACCATGCTCCTGGGTCCCACCTACTACGATATCCACACAGTCATGTTTTCCTAGTGCGAAGTTTCTAGTTCTGCCTGGAAAATGTCAGAACCAGCCCATCGGTTCAGATGCCCTCATCCTTAAGGAAAATTCCCTTTCACAACTTTCTGAGACCTTCTCTTGACAGTTGATCTCTCTCAGGGCCAACTTCATGTAAGAGAAAGGATCAACCTTGTAACAGTGTATTGAAATCTTAATCCCTCCCCTTCAAAAAGATGCCTTATACCCATGCAAACATTCCCTGTTCTCATCAATGTTTTGTTTTCACGACCAAAGAGGATGGGAAAACAGGGACTCTGTCAGGCCAACAAATGTCCACTTATGCCCCTCCCAAGAAAGCATCACTTGCTTTTTATGTCCAGAGCTAAGAGGGACCACTGAAGGGATTCCTATAGCAGAGAAGATCTCTGTGCCAAGGTGACACTAAGAAATAATTGACTAAACAACCAAACTCTCTTAGTTAGTTGTAAGCATTTTTGGATTTAGAACTGGAAATTCCCATAGAATTAAACTGTTTATTACTGCATGCTCTTTGGTGTACCTATTTCATAAAACTATTACAAGCTTTGTTTTTGACTTCAAGTGCTATCTATTAATAAAGAATTTTTGATAGAATAAGAATTGCTTGAGTTTATATATGGCTAATTGTTGCCCATCTTAAATGGATCTGAAAATCTATTATGCTAATTTGCATTTGGAGTAGGTAGTTTTTTAAATAAATTGTTTGCAAATCAAATGGGTTTTAATTGGGGTGGGTAAGTGATGTCCAGCGTGATTGATCTTATTAAAAGGATAAATCTTTCATGCATGAAGTCTTAATATTTCAACCATGAGATTAGCAGTGTTGTGTTGCAAATCTCATTTAAATTGTTTGCCAAAGGCTTGAATTAAAAACAATCTATGATAATATATAGTTAGCATGGCCAAAAAGTGATGACAGGTAACTTTTAGTGAATTTCAGAGTAATTGTTCATCCAACAAAATGGTTTCCAAGTCAAATCTGATATGTCTATTATAGAAAATGCCTAATGATGTGGTAATTACCTTCAGTCTTTTATTACTTAAAAAAAGTGTTAAAATTAGTTATAGCTAGAGAAGGAACTCCAATTCCTTTGTTGCAATGAATAATGCAAAGGTTTGTTTAAATTCATGAAGTCCTATTTATAAAAGAACACCTGGGTAACTTTATTTCGAGCTTAGAACAAAACATAAAATTGTTGAGAACAAGATATTTAAATGTACTCATTTACATTCTTAGGCAGATCAGCAGTGGTAAAATAGCCTTGCTGAGGATATGTAAATCTAGATCAGTGAAGCTGTAACAGCCAGTAGCCTTCCATGAAGGGGAAAGAGGAGAATGGCACAACCATCAAGATGCTACTCCTGATCCTTCCCCTCCTGAAAGGAAAAGGGCCGGCTGCTGTTTTTCTGCTAGTGTTGGAGAGAGGCCTGCTGGCAGTGGCAACTCTACATGTATTCCATTTTTTCTCTGCCTCTCTCATTTACCCACTACTGGCTTAATTGTATCCCTTTCTGCACCTTCTCCTCCCCACCACACACACCCCCCAAACCTTTCTCTCTTGAAATCTCCCCCTCAAAGTTCCCCTCCCACGTTTTGGAGAACAGTTGATTTCTTGGGCATATCAGCCTCAGAATGCCCCATAGCCTGAGCTGAGTGAAGCACAAGAGAATTGGGCAGCTGCCTGGATCCCCGAACCATAATGGAAAAGGGATGGATCACCACAGGAAAACATCTGACACATTTTCACACACAACTCTGTAATCTGCAAAATCTAATTTGGTTCTGCTAATTTGGTTGGCAGAAGAAGAGAGAAATGAAAAGTAGAAACTGTAATAAAAATCCTTGACTCCAATCTCTGTTAAATATTTTTTTTGTATGTGCACATGACAATTTCTATATTCAGGGTAGGTCACCAACTTGAGACCAGCTACCTGACAGTCTCTGATGTCAGCCATCAGAGTCAATTAAAATTCAGACACTGAATACTGCTGTTTGCCAGTAGTAAGTCTCAGTAACCATATCTATATACATTTCTGCAGTTAGAGTGTGATGTCAGACACTATTCAGGCATGTGTGACAGAAAAACCACAGAAGTAAAAGGAAATCCGAATGGGTAAAAACAATGGTAACTTCAGGGCACATAATAAATCCTTCATTGTGTGTATACTAGTTTTATTGATAGAAAATGACTTCTTCCCCTTTTTAACTAAACAAATTTTGAACAAATACTGAAAAAATGTTAGGTTAAAAGAAAACCAAATTACTACCCAGGGAGGAGTCCTAAGACATAAATTAGTAGCCAGGTTGCAAGTCAGGATGTGATATCGGAGATATTAAGAACTATTCACTTTTGCTGGTTCCTACGTGCTCCATTTTTATAAATTATGGATATATAATAGTTATACATATTTATGGGCTACATGTGGTATTTTGATACAAGCATACAATGCGTATTGATCAAATCTGGGTAATTGGGATTCCCAGCACCTCAAACATTTATTATTTATTTGAATTGGGAATATTCCACCTCTTCTTTTCTAGCTATTTTGAAATATAAATTATTGTTAACTGTAGTCTATTTTGTCGTTAAATACTAGAACTTATTCCTTCTGACTGTATTTTTGTGCCCATTAGCCAAACCCTGTTCACCCCCATCTTCCCACCTTCCCAACCTCTGGTAACCACCATTCTATTCCCTCCTTCCATGAGATCAGCTGTTTTAGATCCTACATATCTGTGAGATTATGCAATATTTGTCTTTCTGTGCCTGGCTTGTTTCACTTAGCATAATGTCCTCCACTTCTATCCATATTGCTGCAAATGACAAGATTTCATTCTTTTTATGGCTGAATAGTATTCCACTTTGAATATATACCTTGTTTTTAAAAATCCAGTGATAGACACTTAGGTCAATTCCATATCTTGGCTATTGCAAATAGAGCTGTTTTAAACATGGTAATGCAGATATCTCTTCAATATACTGATTTCCTGTCTTTTTAATAGACACTCAGCAGTGAGATTACTGGATCATATAGTTCTCCTTTTAGTTTTTTGAGGAAGCTCCATACTGTTTTCCATAGTCGCTCTTCCAGTTTACATTCCCAACAGGGAAGCACTCATCCCCCTGCTCTCTTGGTCTTTCAGTCTGGAAGCTGATCCCAGTCATCTGATGACCCAGTATCCTTATTCCCTTCCCAATTCTCTCTTCACAGAACTGGCCCAGGATCCTCAAGTTCAGCACTGAGGGAGAGCTGCTGAAAGAGCTCTTGCTTGCTTGACCACCATCTTAGGTCTGGCACCAACAGCCTTCTCCCCCCTTTACCCTCAATCAAAGTTGGTGTCAGCCCCTCTTTCCCTTCCCCATATTCCAGGGGATGGCTGACCATTTCCTGACTTCTATAATTTCTTCCACTAGCAGCCCACTAGCAGCCCTCCTGATTCCTGGGAATATCCATCTCCTCTGCTCATTCAGGCTCCCACCTCACCATGGTATGTACTGTGCAGATTCACCATTGGATTTCACTCTGACCTTCTCTCTACCATGTGTCCTTGGAGGGCTCCATGGAAGTAAGAGTAATGAGCTGGAAGAAGATATTAACAGAAACCCATTTCCCGCACTCTCAAACACATCTAGCCTGCACAGGGAGCAGAATCTCCTGCTGCCCTTTCATCTGTATGCCCTGACAAGGAGGCCTTATTGTCTCCCCATCCCTGTCCCCTGTGGGCACTGCCCTGCTCAGAATACTATCAGGTTCTGCTTACAAAATACACATGACCAAGAGGTTGAAATCCAAATGCAAAGAGTCATGCATACTCTTCAGTGTTACCCAGAGAGTGATGGTTTTTAATCTGATAGCAGCAGCCACATTTCTGCCTATAAAATTCCTCACAAGTAAAACTCTCTTCTGACAGTTCACTGTCATCATCCAAAGCCTCATCACAATTGAACCCATATATTGGTTTGTGGGCATACGTCACTTTCAGTCGCCTCAAGAGACCCTAAAAGATTTCAGAATTTTATTATAATGGAGGTTTTATTAATATTTTTAATTAATAAAATCTTTATGGAATAATTTTAACTGATACTCATGAGAATCAGACACTACTTACAATAGACTATCATTTAAAATACAATATGCAGATGTACTAGGGAATAGCCACATTAATTACTCACTGCATCCATTAAAATGATTCCTAGAAATATTTCCTGCATTCTCCACCACCTGAGATGCCTGTTTGCTTTCTCTCTGATAATGTTAGTCCATCATTCCTTGCAAGACTCAAGTCTTACCTTTTACAAGGAATCCTTTCCTTCCAGTCCCACTATCACACATCTGCACAGAGGCTGCTTTGTAACTTTTTAAATTCTTTTTAAGTTAACACTATCTCTTTTCTCCTTTGTTTTCTTCATGGAACTTAGTAAGATAACTTACATACAAAAGACCAAACTCTCTACAGAATACAAGATACCATACATACAAAAACTGATGGGCCAATTGTTTGGCCCATTTTTTTAAGACATTGTTTGCCCCATTTTTTTAAGCATAATACCAAACCAAAGAGGAGTGAGTAAAAGCCTCATAAATGATGTAAATGTCAGTAATTACCACTATTATTTCAATGAAAGTGGGTGAAATCAGGCCCAGGGAAATCTGTGCAGTAAACTGGGTCAATCTGGAGATTCTGAAATAGGCACTCAGAAACAACATTTCAATCAAACAGAAGTATAGTTTTTCCTTAATATTCAGTGTGTTTGTATTTTCTAGCTTACGATTTTATAATTGATAGCAAAGCTATAAATGGCTTTGGGAATTGTTACATATCTCACATTATTGTCTTGCTGTGGAGTAACATAATCAAGTGGAAATGGAAAAAAACTTTGTCAAAGATTTCTTTCTGTAGGCAAGATGCTGTTTTCTTCTAAGTATCTTTTAGCTGTTGAGTATTTTATAATCATTGACATAAATATAAAAATGGTAAACAATGTTTATTGTTTGCATACAAGTGAGTCTGAATTGGGACCTTTTACTGCCAGTCATTCCCAGTGCAATCTCAAGAACGTAATAGGCAATTCAGATGGTGATTTATCTGACCCATTACTGAGAAAGAACCAAGAAAAATCTAAACATCATTTGGTTCACTCGTGTGCACTGCAAATGCAAAACAGTAAATTAGCTGAGCTTTGCCATGATTTTCTCTGCTATAAACATATTTAGTATTCAAAAATTTGTTTTCATCCCTATCCTCAATTTTTTTGTTCAATTGCAGGACAAAATACAGAAACAAAGTAAATGTAATAGAGTTTCATAAAGGAAAAATAAATTTAAAAAAAGGTAATAGATGCACCAGAAAAATAATACTCTAGGCTTTCTTGGGGTGTGGTGTGTTGTTCCAATGTCATGACCAAATTCCAGCTACAGTGCTTACTTCAGTCAACACCGCCTACAGGAAACGCCTCCTGTGGTCTGAACATGATACCAGACTTTGTTGATGATGTCACTAGAACTGATGGGAGGGCTCTGCTAAGGAGCTGCCATGTGCTTAAGCTTCAAGTGAAAATGAAGCAAAGTTCTATATTGAGTTCTAAGTCCCAAAACAAACTCTAAGTCACAAAAGGTACTTTTAATTACTCATGAATATGACCAACAATTATGTTACAAAATTAACTTGAAAATACATGTTACACCATGTAAAAAATAAGCCACATATTAACTACATTACTAGTTAGCTTAGTAGTTATTTAGTAGTTACTTTTATACCTGTCTTATGGAGTGATAGCCTACCGGGTTAAATGAACATTTTCTAAATAATGGCACAGACGAGTATGAAAACTACAAACTGAGAGAAGTGGTGTAAAGGAAAAAGAGCAGCCAGGTGTGGTGGCTCACGCCTGTAATCCCAGCACTTTGGGAGGACAACACAGGTGGATTACCAGAGGTCAGGAGTTCGAGACTAGCCTGACCAACACGGAGAAACCCCATCTCTGCTAAAAATACAAAAATTAGCTGGGGGTGGTGGCCCATGCCTGTAATCCCAGCTACTCGGGAGTTTGAGACAGGAGAATCGCTTGAACCTGAGAGGCGGAGGTTACAGTGAGCCGAGATCACACCATTGCACTCCAGCGTGGGGGACAAGAGCAAAACTCCATCCCAAAATAAAAGAGCACATGACAAAGAAAGCTGACAACCAAGGCTGGTGGGTCAGAGGAAGCCTGAGTTGAGTCTTAGGGTGATAGAGGGTGGGGCCAAAGCAAGGGTCTGGGGAAGGGGAAGAGGCACTGCAGGCATGGAACCTCCTCATGAGTAAGAACGGAGTGAACCAAAAAAGCAAAGGAAGGTTGATGTCACCAGAACACAAAGGTGAATGGGAGCAATGGACAAGTAAAAGGAAGGCAGTAGGCAGAAACACACCATCTCAACCCTGCAGGGTTGACAGTGTTCCTGGAAGGCGTTGCCTCTGAGTTTTCATTGGAAAGGTGCTTTAACACATCTTTTCAGGTTTTATTCTCACAGCAACCAATGAGGCTGACATTTTTCCATTCTAGGTATTAAGGGAACAGACATAATAACCTGTTCAAATTCATAAATGTGGCAGAGAAATAATTCTTAACTTAGATAGTCCGACACCTGCACAAGCCATCTCACTGCTCTGTCTGCCCCCACGTCTCTGTTCTCTGTTCTTTAATACAGAGGGCAGTAAGTGGATCGATTTGGTCATAGTTCCAAGGAAACATTCAAGACTCTTCCTTTAAGTCAGCAATGGATTCTTAACCCAGCAGTTCCAATCTCATGATTTCAGCAAGCATAGTCAAGGCCAATTAAAATGTATCCCTAATTCTGGGGGTTTCTAATTCAGCAGAGAAGAAAGAAGGAAACTTTTAATTTTGAGGATCTAAGTCAAGAATTGGCCAGAGAAGATACCCTGGAACAATTTTTTAAACAAAACGCTGTGATTAGCAATAGCACTAAGCCTAGACTTGGAAAGTCCAACCACGGCTTCATGTGAAGACAACCCTGCCCCTCCTTGTGGTTGCGAATGGTTTGGTCATCTTCATTCTTTGCAGACCACAGTCAATCACAAGTTCCGTGGAGGTAAAACACAACCTGACAACAATCTGAAATCCTTTTTTCAATCAGTGTGCATTCTATTTCATGCACTCTCTCCTTTTAATACTTCACCTTTTCTAGACATCTCTGGATTATGGTAGAATTCAATCAAGGGTCAACCTCTTTCCAAGATAAAATGCTCTACTTCCATTTTTTACCCTTTTCCAAAATGAAAGAGCTATATTTATTCGTGCCAATAGATGAATTAAGCAAATGTTTATGGTGTTGATGTCAAAGTGGACTGGGTGGAAGCTGGGGTGGATGAGTGGCTTTGTTAAGACGATATTGTTTGCTATAGCAGATAAAACCTGAAATCTCAGTGTTTTGACTCAATAGAAGTTAACCTCTCGCTCTCAAAATCCCGGCAGTGGCAGGGGTGGAGCTGATGATTCCATACATCATTCAGAGACCCAGGATGATGCACGCTCTGCCATCTTCAGTGTGTGCTTCTCAAGTTGCCTTGGGTGTTAACATCCAACAGGCAAGTGGGGAAAGAGAGAAAACAAAAGGGTGTGTGTGGGTTCTGTAGACAGGCCTTAGATTGGCGTATGTGACTCCCTGACACATTCCATTGACCAGAATTCAGCAACATAGTCACACCTAACCGTGGTCACGTGATTTTACTATAAGCCACAGAGGAGAAGGAAACAGATTGGGAATCAAGTATCAGTTTCTGTACAAGATGGATTTAGGAGAATTCTGCTTTCTTTTCTAAAACTTGTATTCAGTGGGATAATTTGGGATATGAAGAAAATGTAATCCACGCCTTGACATTAAATCCAACTTTATGTATCTATGAAGGCTTCTCTATTTATCCACTCCCAATCCCAAATCTGACAAACATTTCGCAGTTCTCCTAATTCTCCCCTTCATAAGAAGTTTAGTAACAACACATCCTCTCAGATACGAGCAGAAGAAAAGACAATCACTGTCTGCTGTTCTGTTCCCCCAACTGTGAAATTAGTATAATATTTAATTTAACACCTTTAATGTATCAGGATTCATAGCTGAATCAGGCACCCTGCTATGAGAAGTATAGTATTATGATTGCTGAGACAATGTCAGCATAGTATTACGATTGAGGTCAACAAAATTGCATAATATTTTTGCAAACATGACAGTGTTTAGCACACATTATGATATCCAATGACTCTTGGTGATTTCTCCTCTTTCGTCTCTCATTTTCTCCACCCATTCAGCAGCCCATCATTCCTCTACAAGTATATGGAGGAAGGTTTTGTTACTTTTCAAAAGACCTCTCAGGTCACTATCCTCATCCTGGAAACTGGGCTGGACTGACTCCTGCTTATGAACTCAGTCTAGGAACAATTCTGGCCCAAAGTGACCCTGAGCATCAGCCTTGAGGGCTGGTCCTCAGGTCCTGCTTCCTCCTGGTTCTGCTCAAACCTGCCTCTCTAGTCCACAGCTATTTGGTTTCTGTCTTGTAGCTAGCTTCTCCCTGCTTAGTTCCTGTCTTGTATTACCAGTATCAGAACTTCTCTAAGTTAGCTTTGGCCTTCTCAGGGACCTGAGGATAATAGAGTGATGACATAGACTAGTTGGATTGTAGACTCTTATGAAAATTTATTGACCTCATCGTAACCACTGTCATTGTAGAAATAGTTAATTACAATGTTTAGAAGAAGGGTCAACAAACATTGTCTACCAAAGGCCACATAGTAAACATTTTATGTTTTGCAGGTCACATCCAGTTGCTGTCTCACATTAATTGTGTGCACACGTGTGTCTGTGTGTGTGTGTGTGTGTGTGTGTGTTCGCCAACTGAGCTAAGAATGTAAAATCCACTCTTAGCTCATGGGCTATAGAGAAACAGATGACGGGCTGGGTGTGACCTGTGAGCCATACTTTGCAGACTTCAGGTCCAGGGCTGCACTACGCAGTATGGTAGCTATTAGCCACCTGTGACTATTTAGATTTAAAATTAAATTATTTAAATTTATATAAAATTTGATTCCTCAGGTGTGCTAGCTCAATAATCATATTTCAGTTGCTCAGTAGCCTCATGGAGCTACTGGCTACTATGTTGAACAGCAAAGATACAGAACACTTCCAACATCACAGAAAATTCAATTATACAACACAGGTCTAGAGCCTGGCTCAAACTACTAAGTTTTTCACAGAATTTTCTTTAGATTAATTCCCTATTCACACTGCAATCCTCTCCCCGACATCTATTTCATTTTCCTCCCAGTTAAATGACCTCCTAGCACAATCCACGCCATGCCCCTATATGTAGTGGGGGCTGTGATCAAGAGAAATGAAGTAGTGAGCTTGTAAACTTGACTTTTATGAGTTGTTTGTTTCCTAATGATCTTTGCTCTTAATGGAAATTAGCCAATCAGCTTTTGATAAGGCTTCTTCTTGAGCAGAGTCTTGCATTTCTTGGTCCTATTCATGCTCTTACCAACTTCTAAATCAATGGGTAAGGGAAATACCAAGATAACCTCTATCTCCCACAGCAAATAGAAGTATGTGAGGAATCCCAACTCTGACTATCTATCAACATCCTTATCTACCCAACCCCAAAAGAGACTGTGAAAGCTCTAAGGAGAAAGGAAAGCAGGAAGTGAGAGAAGACACCATCCCTCTAGAAGTATCACCTAAGGAGCAAGGGGAGAAGGAAAAGCAGACAAAATAGGGAGGACAGTTCAGGGTGAGCTGGAGTCAGCTTCTACTGGCTCATGAGAACCAACAGGTACATTTTCAGGAATCCTTTTAATTGTATAAATTCACAGCAAAGTAAATTATATTGAAAACAAAGGTGATACATACATAAAACTCATCTCTTCCTAACAATTTCACTACATTTTACTATCCTCTAGCTCTTGCGGTTATTTACGCCAATGGCACACGTGTGGTAGAAATGTTCTATCATGGTTTGCTGCTGCACATCCCCTTCCAACTCCATGTTCAATAATGTCATGGTTGGTAGTTTAAAATTGGCCATGGTGGTTTGTTTTGTTTTGCTTTTATCCAGACAGCCAGTTTTAAACATTTACCAGAATACCACTGTGCCTGTGCAAGCCAGAAAAAAAGGGAATGCAGGATATTAGGCAGCTATAAACCATCACCACAGAAGGGCAAGAGACAGGAACTCAGACCAACGAGGGATGACATTTCTGTAGACTCTGGACCTCTGCTTCTGAAACTGAACGCTGATTGTAGTTCACCCCAATTCTGAAGGAGCATCATCCCAAGTAGAATTGCCCCAACACATTGAACCATCCTGTCTCAGTGGCTTTTCTACCAGATACCTGTTGCCAGGCTTCTTGAATACCAAACACCTGTCTCAGGGCACCTGCGAATGACTCGCTCTCTCGACTTCCCTTGATTTCCTATACCATCATCGGTTTGGCATTGCAGATGATGAACCTGTTTCAGTCACAGCCAAAAATGTTTGTCTCCCTCCAGTCTTCCCTCCCCTGGATTCATCTCCTTTCACAATTTCTTTCTGTTCACAAATTTTTGCTATTCCTGTACTAGTCATCACCTTGTCACGCTGTACCCCACTTTCCTGAGAGCTCGGTCATCTGACCCTAACCTTTCTGGTCTGAATAACCCTGCCAATGCCCTCTTTTAATCTCTACTATGTGGGTACAGCTGCCCAACCATAGAGCCATAAACATGGCTTCCAGGGGAGGGAGGGGTGGACACAAGATCAACTTTTGTAACTACGTTTACATTTGTTAAAAGGTATTATTAAAAATAAAATGGCATTTTCAAGGGGCTTAGAAGAAATTAACTGTTAGAAGTTTTAAACAACCTAATCTAAATAGACTTATAAACAGCAGAAAAAATGTATATATTGTATTAAAGGCAGTTCACGGAAGATCAAATTAAAATGATACATAGTACAGAAGCCAACAGGCACAAACTCATTTAACTCTGGACACAAATTGTTAAACATCTTCCTTTTTTTTTGATCTGATCTGGACACTGTGGTGGATCAAGGGAGATTAGCCTGTGTTGCCAGACTGAGGAAGGAAACCACGAAAGCAGAGCACATCACTTACATATAATTATAATGATTACAATGAGAGCCCTTGGACTTAAAAAGAAAAAACATGCAATACCAGAAGTTGCTCATTTAAAGAAGGTAATCTAGCATTACCAAAATCATCGAGAAAAGTAGGGAGAAGATTTAGGATACAGCCGCAAATAACTCAAGTAGTAAAACACAACTGCCATAGCAATTTGATGGTGAGAAGGCAATATTTGACTGAAAATCACACTATTTTTGTCCACTAGTGATTTGAGGAATTGACTTTTATTCCCCTTATTTTCCTTACTTATGAAGTGTTTTTAAAATAGTCATTAGCTAAATGAAAAGATGTTTTAATGCTCCCTTTCAAATCCTTTGTGTAGAACTGGGATTTGGGAACTTTAAGGGTTACTTTTTGTTTCTAAACACTTACCACCTCCTCTTGTGTGACAGTAGCAATAATTTACTGTGCATAATACCTTGCATTCGCCAAGAAGCTAAAGAAATATTTCATAGCTTCAACCTTGACATTGTGAAAGCACAGCCATAGAAAGATAAAAGGAGCATGAGAGTAGCCTTAGGTATTTAAGGTTTAGGAAGCAGTGGTTTGGTATGCCTGTACCTACCGCGCCAGTGTCTTTAGTATTTAAGTTTTAGGAAGCAGTGGTTTGGTATGCCTGTACCTACCGCGCCAGTGTCTTTAAATATTGGTTTTGGTCATCACACTGAAAGCAACCATTTTGTATAACGGCCTACAGTTTCATTCATTTACCAGATTATTAAGTAAAAAGTCAACATTATTTTTGTTTTCCTTGGGTTCTTTTTGCCTTACTTAGAATGGCTTATTTGATGCTTCCTATTGTATTTGTCTTTCTTTTAAAATAATCCTTTGCATATATGCTATCTATGCCTCTATAAGAACATGCTATATCCAAACAAAGTAATTTTACAGGTAAGAGCCTCTGTCTGCCTTCAATAACACCCTTCCCCCTCTCATCCATGGATGTTTACCTAAGTGGATGTACCCTCCCTCCAAACAGTATCTATTGCTACAAATGCCTAATAGCAAGAGTAGCCTTGGGTTTAGGCTCTAGGATAAAAATCTTCAAACTATAATGCAATATGAACCCATAAAGATGGCATATTAGAGAATACAATGCCCATTGAAGGTTAAAATCTGTGTGAATCTGTCTACGCTCTAAAGGGATTTTTCTTTTAAACTCTTTTGGTAGTCAACAATCTGGATCAATTTTCAAAGATCAGCAATTAACTTAGTGTTATAATTTTTTATATATAACAATCTTTGGTTCAAATGGGATTTAGATTCACACAAAGATGCATACAAGACAGCATAAATATTGGAACAAAAGTAAATCTGAAAAACAAGGAAAAGAGAAAATAATGTATGTCATAATTCAGTATATCAAAGTTTCATAATCTTGAATGGACTTGAGATAGAGTTAAGGAGTGGGTGGGGAGTGAGGAAAAGGATGAGCAATGAACCACCAGGTGTTAATTTGAAAGGTTGTGGTTATGTCTGACACACATTTTTCTGTCCCTTCCCCCTTCATGAATCTTTACCATAATGGCAGATCCCTGAGGCTAGATATACAGTCTTTATATATATCTGTGGAATATCTATACTATCTCCTGGACCATGTGAACATGACTCCGTCATGATCTTACAACAGGACGTCACTGTCCATTTTGACTGTATTTACTGTATCTACTTCCTTTGTACATTATTTTCTCCTCTGCATGCTTTTCCCCCATTTTAGTCATTACTATGTGTTCTAGATAATGAAAGGAATAAAACAAACATGTACACTATTACAGCACTTACACCACACCAGATAGGAAAACAAACATGTATCTATTTTGGCTAAAAAATCTTACAGTGATAACTATGGACACTCTGAAGAAACAAAGAGATGATTCCTCTTCAGGAAACATAGCTATTTCAGGCTATTTTAGAGACAGGAGAGTTTCTTTAAAGTTAGGAAAGACATGTAGTTCTGTACTCTCTCTCCCTTGAGTTCAAAAGTCTAATTTTTATATAGATATAGGTATAAATGATCTTTCTCTTCTCTCCTTTTCCCATCAGGATTTCTAAAGGATATAAATCAAATGCTATTTCAAAGAAGAAACTCTGAATGGTAGTATATTCACGGTTTTTACTAATGTCACCTCTAGCTTTTCCATTTCTCAAATTTTAATGGTGTCTGTGCTAGAAAATATTTTTCAAAAGAGCACTGTCAGTGCTTTGGCCATCTTTCCTTCCTTTCATTTTAGGAATGCATGAGAAGTCTTCTTACCCACAGGAATTTTCCTGCTTGCTCCCTGAAATAAGGTAATTAAGGGTTAGGCTCTCCTAGGAGCACTGTTGAGGGATCTTTAAACTCTCCGAAAATTGGTTTCACACTCAGTTACCAAATTGAGTCCCTCTTCCATTTTGCCCCCTCCAGGTGGCTATCTTGAGTTTATTTCAATGAAGTCCCTAAAATGCTGGGCCCCTCCTAAAATTACATCCAGGAGTAAATTGTCAGCAATCCCATTTTCAGAAACTTTTAAAGGAGAAAATCTGTATTATCTTTACCAGAGAGAACTTCAAGTACAAATGAAAGAGAAGAGTTACTTTTTCAACTAAATAACGGAGGAGGAAGGCCAAGAACGTGAAATGGTCGTTGTTGTAGTGCCTGGGTGTAAATGGCTTGAATATCCAGTATTTGCTTTTAATATACTCAGTGGCCAGAAGATGCCTCAGTCTATTTTAGGATTGATAGAAGCATATTGAAGACATTCTGTTAAGCTACCTTAACCACTTCCTAATGTCGGCTGTGTAGAATCTCTAAGCTCAAACTAGAAAAATCATTTTATTTGCTCTAATTTCTTGATAAAAGCTTTCCATAGTTCTGCAAGTGACTCCAGTTGTGTCTATGTCTGTAAACCATACTCAGTGTTTCAACTCAGATGGTCTGGTTGTTTTTAAAAAATGAATCTTTTTACGGAGTTCCCATCTGAGTAGCCCTGCTCATAATATGACCTAGCTTCATACATGGGCAGCCAGCCACTCATTACCTCCAACTACTGAGTTTCTTTAAAATACAATTCTTAGATAAAAAAGTAAGAGTGAACTGAACATCGAAATCCGACATCCCCACCCTTCAAGCTATTTCTGCAGAACTGAATATTTTTAAACATGTAAAATGGAACCTTTGGAAATATGTAAATAATTGTATCAGGCAGTTTATATCAAACAGCTGTGAGTCAAAGGTCAGTCCGTATGTCAAGTTGTAACCATTTCAGAGGGGACATAGTTTTTCTTTGAAATCTACTCAAACTTTATTATTAGTTTTGTTAACAGAACCATAATTGTGTTTCATTTTGTACAAACTTCTATGAATTAAATTTTTTAAAAAATTATTTTGTCCCTGCTTTCCTTTTTCTCCCTTTTGTTACCGCTCCCTTACTCCTTCCCTTCATCCCTTTGCCTTCCCTTCCTCTTCCCCATTTCCCTTTTACATGTCCTTGACCATTCCATTGTATTATATCATATCCTTCATCAGAGGGAAAGAGGCCACCTTTTGTAAAATGTCTAGGCCTGATGTTCTTTAAAGAAGTTGTTTATCTCACCAAGCCCAGTCATTGGTAAGGGTGTAGAAAGGTACTTTCTCTCCTTGTGTCTGAACATTTTCACTATAGGAAGGGCTATTTAGTGCATTTCCCCAGCAATGCAGCCAAAAAGAGACCAATGCATTTTAAATATTTAACCATGAGCAAAACTTGGAGCTGAAAACTAGTGATGTGATCAGAAATATTTTCAACATATTTACAGTATTTTTAACCCCATAAGGATCTTTGCCCCAGGGGGAACAAATCTGCCTCCAAGGGGAGGAAGACTTTTTAAATGATCTAGCTTTTCAGAAACACAGATAGCCTTCAAGTAACTTACCAAGACCACCATGGTGCCTTTTGGCCTCACCTATATCTCCTATGCAGAAGACATAAAACTTTCCTTTAGTTCCTGACAACATGACTCATTGAGGGCTGGAAAAGAATTTTTGCACTAACCTTTTCTTTTATTTGTATATAAGGTGCAGGTGTAGACAACTGAATGGAAATGAAGGGAAAATATAGTTTGGGTAAACATTTACATTTTAATTTTCTCTTAATTTCTTGAGGTCCATTATGCATTTATCAAGGCATGCAGCAGCTTTAAGTTAACAATGCAACCATGCATCATTAAATGTATACCAGGTGTTCCTGTTCTGGCACCTATTACTGAGAGCCCTCAACTTGCCTGTCAAGGGAAAGAAAAAAAATGTGTGTTCTCCTTTAATAACTAACACTAACCCATCAAAACAAGGAGCAGTAACAGAAAGACTCTGACACATTGCTTTGATAAAATACTGCCTGGAAACTCATTAGTGTAACAGGCTGCAGATGAACCAGCATACCCACTCCTCAGCCATATTCTTGAGGAGCTGAGTAATAAAGACACTCAACAGAAGGTTAAGCCTAAGGATTGAACTGCTGATGCAGTTCAAAATGATGGGCACATCAATTGCCCTTGTGAATCACAAATACAGAGGACTTGGGAGTTAGATGAAATTGACAGCAAAGAGCATCAGCAAGCCCATTCAGAAAACGGGCAATATGTGTTTTGGAGGATCATAAACTAAAATGATACAAAGAAACTTAGAGCAGATGGCTACAGGGGCATAAACATTCTAAAATGGTTTTTAAAAAGGGAGCTTTTTATGGGAGATGTGCAGTTGGATCTTGGAAAGGATTAAAAGTGGGGAAGTTGTAACTAGTTCTTCCCTTTTTCTTCAATCTGATTAATTTACCTCCCAGAGAGCAGTTACTTAAATGGGCTTTCATAGATCCACTGTAGCAAATCCTGTGAAAAGGTGACTTATTTCCCTTGTGGTTGATTGATTTATGGTTATCTTTCCAGATCAAATCTCAGCCTGGAAAAGTGGCTGGCAGTGGGGAGGATGAGGAGGGAGAGTGGATGGGAATAACTGTACATGTAAAATTTGTGTCATTCCTTAATTGAACCAACTTGAGACAAGTCTGCATTCCTGTTTCACAGGCAATTTTAATGATTTTTGGATCACAAATGTATTAGAAGTAGAATCAAAACCACCTCAAATGTTAAAATATTCCATGCAGTTTGCCTTGTATGAGAGAATATGTTCTTTTTTACCTAAACGGATAAACTCAAGGTTTACTCGGGGAGAAAAATCAGAAATAATAAAGTTTAAAGGAGCTGTAAAATTGCTTTGAAATGTGTCACACACATTTTCAAGGCTGCAGCTTTGCCCAGCTACAGTTTATGGATGAAGTTCAGCTCTCTATGATGCTCTAGCATGAAAATGGCTTCCAGGAACCTTTGGGGATGGGATATTTGGGATTTCATTTATCTTATTTAATTCTACTTTCTTTATATTTTCCCTCATAAATGAAAACACAGTGTATCAAAGCTTTGCTGATATTACATTAGTAAATTGAAGCTCTAAACTCAGCAATGAAACGCAGAAATCCTCTGTTGGATTATTTAAATCACCTTTCTTTTTTCACAATGTTTATTTTTTAAACAGCACTGTTGAGGTATGACATACAACAATGTATATAAGATGTAAAGTTGGATACTTCTGACATGTATATGGTGGGAACCATCATCACAATCAAGATAATGAACATTCTCATTGCCACCAAAAATCTGCACATGCCCATTGAATATCTCCCCCTAATCCCCAGCAACTACTGATATGCTTTTCATCACTACATATTAACTTACATTTTCTATTAATAGAGTTTTACATAAATGAAATTCTATAGTATGTGCTCTAGTGGGTCTGCCTCTTTCACTTAGCATAATCATTTAGAGATACAGCCTTGTGGTTTCACACACCCATAGTTCATTCCTTTTTATTGCTGAGCAGTATTCCATTGTTTGGATACGCAAAGCACTGGGTGACACTGGGCCCTCTATTGAAAGGAGTCCAGGAACTGAGTTGGTGGTAACAAGAATCCTGCCACCTCCAGGTCCATTCAGCATGAGACATGATGGGACGCTTAATAATAAGTTATATTCTCCCACAAAGGAATTTCTGAACCTGCCATTTGGGAACTATACCAATGAGTTATGATTTCTATAATTGAGGGAATGGAGTTATGCCTCCCAGTGAGTGATCTGTTGGGCCTTTCAGAACTAATACCAAAATAAAGAAATTAGCATAAATAGTACAGATTGCAAAGCAGTTGTTTCTGCAACAAAATGAATAAAAGCAACAGACCCAGGTGTCTGGAGATCTTTTCCAAATTCTCTTGGTTTGAATGAATAAGGATTATTATTCTGAGCACCAGGACTTAGGATACTTTGAAAATCACATTGATTGATTGAAAATACACACACACACACGCACGCACACACACATGCATACACACATACATACACACATATATGTGTGTATAAATACATTTATACATCTATGTATACTTATAACTAATTCTATTTAATGTCAATGAATAAAATAGCACTTTTAAAACAAATTATACATACAGAAACCTCATATATCACCAATTAAATCTAGAAATCAAACCCTACTGGCATTTAAGAAGCTCCTCCACAAAGGTAAACACTAGCCTGACTTCTAGCACAACAGATTTTTTGTTTTTGAGGTTTACGTACATACTATCATGTATTTTATATGTGTGTGTGTGTGTGTGTGTGTGTAATATGAACTATTTTAGTCCACATTTTATTAATGAGATTACTCCACGCAATCTTTTTAAAATCTTTATTGTTGTTTAAGTTTCATGGAATGAGTATTCTACAACTTACGTATCCATTTATATGTTCAAGGTTATTTGAGGGGTTACCAGTGTTAGGGTATTATGAACAATGCTTCAGGAGTATTCTTATACATATTGGACATATACCTAGGGGTGGAGGAGTGAAACTGCTGAGTAGTAGGGTATGCACACATTCAAATTTAGTAGATGAAGCCAGTTTTCCAACATGAGTTATACCAACTCACAGTTCCATCAGCATACCATCAGTATATGAATTCCTGTTGCTTAACAGCATTATACAATCAGGATGCTTAAGTTTGGCCATTATGGTAGGTGTGTAATAATATCTCATTCAGCTGGGCCTAGTGGCTCACGCCTGTAATCTCAGCACTTTGGGAGGCTGAGGCCGGCGGATCACCTGAGGTCAGGAGTTCAAGACCAGCCTGGCCAACATGATGAAACCCTGTCTTGAAAAATATATATATATCTCATCCATTTATTTTCCCTGAAGATTGATGAAGTTAAGCATCATTTTGTGTTTTCTTAAAATTTGAATATCCTCTTTTATGTAGTCCCTGGTTAAGTTCCTTGCCAATATTTCTTAATTGCATTTTTTTCTTACTGATGTGTAGGAATTCATTATATATTCTACATGTGTCCTTTGTTAGCTATATGTATTCCAGATACCTTCTCCCATAATGTAGTTGCCTTTTCACTTGTTAAATGTATCCTTAATGAAGAGAATTTTTAAAAATTTTAATGTAGTGTTTCTATCTTTTGATATGTGGTATCTTTTGTTTCCTTTTTAAGAAATCTTTTCCTACTTCAAGATCATAAAAATGTTCTCCTATGTTACATTCTAGAAACTTTAACATTTCACTCTCACATTTAAACAAATAATCCACCTGAAATTTGTATTTATAGTTGATATTTGTGGATGATCAAGCGGCATGTTTTCCAGTTGGATATGGATATATAATTGGCCCAACACCGTGGACTGAAGAGATTGGGTTTTACAAAGTCCCAGGCAATGCCTCCTCTGTCATAAATGTCTAAACATGTGTAGGTCTGTTTGGTTATCAGAATTGCTTTAAGTCTTGTGATGGTTAATACTGTCAACTTGATTGGTTTGAAGGATACAAAGTATGATCGTCTGTGTGTCTGTTGGCAGAGGAGATTAACATTTGAGTCAATGGGCTGGGAAAGGCAGACCCAATCTTAATTTGGGTAGGCACAATCTAATCAGCTGTCAGCAAGACTAGAATATAAGCAGGCAGAAGAATGTGGAGAGAGAGACTGGCCTAGCCTCCCAGCCCATATCTTTCTCCAGTGCTGGATGCTTCCTGCCTTCAAACATCAGACTCTAAGTTCCTCAGTTTTGGAACTTGGACTGGTTTTCCTTGCTCCTCAGCCTGCAGATGGCCTACTGTGGAACCTTGTGATCATGTGAGTTAATACTTAATAAACTCCTCTTTATATATATATTTATATATATGTTCTGTCCCTCTGTTGGTTCTGCACTTCCATTAGTTCTGTCCCTCTAGAAAACCCTAACACAAGTCTATACATCAGTTTAAAAACAGTTAACATCTTGACAATATTAAAATTTCCAGTCTGAGGACTGAGCATGTCCCTCCACTTAAGTCTTTTAAAAAACTTTTTGAAAAATATTTTGAATTTTTTTGTGTAGAGGTCTTACACATTTTATAAGATGTTTTCATAGGTATTTGTTTGTAGACTATTGTGGAAGATACTTTTGTTTACCTGTTTTATGTTTACTGCATATATATTTATTTATTTGGCAACCTTGATAAAATCACTTTTTAATTCTAGTGGTTAATCTGAGAGTTATTTTTATTTTCTTCATATACAACCATTTATCTGTGAATAATCATAGTTTCATTCCTTCTTTTCCAAATCTTGTATGTTTTATTTATTTTTATTCTCTCATTCTACCACCAGCAAAATACTGAATCACATAGTAATGAATGGTAGGCATACTTTTCTTATCCAATTTTTGGGAGAAAGGAATACTTAAAGGGGAGCAGACATAATATTTTAGCATTATATTTTCTGTGTGTTTTTATAGATAAGTTTTATTAGGCTAAGAAAGTACCTTTTATTCCTAGTTTGCTAAGATTTTTTTAAATTTTACTTTAAGTTCAGGGACACATGTGCAGAATGAACAGATAGATATTCCTTTAAGCTGCCACATTGCTTTTTTTTCCTGAAACAGTCTCACTCTGCTACCTAGGCTGGAGTGCACTGGCATGATCTCAGCTCACTGCAGCCTCTGCCTCCCAAAAATTATTTACCAAAGTTAAGATTTCACACTATGCTTATAAAAATACCTATTTATCCTTTTAGTTCTGATTTTTTTCTGTATGTATTTCAATGTATGTTATTAAATTTAATTCTTCTACAGTATAGAGACGAGTTCTTTTAACGATACAAAATATACCTCTTTATCTCTACTAAGACATTTTGCTTTAAAGACTATATTGTTTAGCATTCTTGTTGATAACCCAGCTTTCTTTTGCTTAGTGTTTGCATGGCATTTTTTTTTCATTTCCATATAGAAAGTAAACGTTTTCTGTTTCTTTATATATGTCTTTTTTAAAATAAGATAGTTATATTTTTATATTTATATTTTTATCCAAATTTGTATCCAACCTATCTTCATCTCATAATTGATTGTCATACTAAGGCAAAAATACAGTAAAATCAATGGAACCCAATTCTGTACTTAGGGTGAACTATGAATAATCACAGTTGTAGAGACAGACTTGACTGTTGCCAGAAAAACTCCTACAATGACATGGCACCCTAGACCAGACCAGTAAATCATGAGAAATTAATGTCAGCCTCCCCATGTAATATTTTTATTTATTATGAATAATTATTGTGTGTTAACTTTATATTATTTCATAAATTATATTAATATAAATTATATGAATATATAAATTATATGATTAAATTATTCTCAATGAGATCTTATGTTCTTAAAAATCCTAAAATAATTTTATCCTAAAATAAAAAATTGTTTTTATTTATAATTATTTTGTTAACTTTGTATATTTCATAAATTATATGAATAAATATAAATCATGTGAATAAATATGTAACTTTTATAAATAAATTATTTATTCTTAATGAGATTTTTTTATTACATTCTTAAAAATCCCAGGCAGGGCACGGTGGCTCACTCCTGTAATCCTAGCGCTTTGGGAGGAGGAGGCGGGTAGATCACAAGGTCAGGAGACAGAGACCATCCTGGCCAACATGGTGAAACCCCGTCTCTACTAAAAATACAGAAGTTAGCCAGATGTTGTGGCATGTGCCTGTAATCCCAACTACTTGGGAGGCTGAGAGAGGAGAATCACTTGAACTGTGGGGGAGAGGTTGCAGTGAGCTGAGATCACACCACTGCACTCCAGCCTGGCAACAAAGCAAGACTCTGTCTCAAACCAAAAAACAAAAAACACTCCACCCACAAAATTTAAGGACCATTGCTCTCCCATCAGAATGTGAATTCAGGTCCGCAGAGTAAATAAAGCAAGGAAAGCAATTCCTTTACAGAATCCTGCTTTGACGAGTTTACTTTTAAACGAGTATGCCAAACTATATAATAGAATATAATAAAATGCACCACACTAAATCCCATCTGAACTTTTATCTCAAACTGCCTAAAATGGCCTGCTGTGTAGCAGTTTTCTATAAACTTGTGTTCTTTTCCTTCTATTTATCACCAGCTATAGTACACTGAGAAAAAAAAATCAAGATTGGGAGATTGCGATTATGAAGGAAAAACAGATTTCTCCCAGTAGAATCAGTATCTATAAATTGTTCTTTCACTGGTAATTTTTTAAATAATAATGAACCCTATAATACTTTCATCTAAATCCTGTGGGTTGCTCCATAAAAATGTTTAAAGCTTATATATTTTTCAAATATGGCAAATGTTAAGTTTTACCACCATGGAGAGTTGATATTTTCACTGATATATTAAAGTGTTGTTTGTGCTCTTCTAATTCTTTTCCATTAAAAATAAAGATTTAGCCAATTTGAATAAAATTGGCTGAAAAGTAATTATGAGATCAGATTGATTTGCATTATGTCAGTACATAAAACCACATTAGGGATGCCAGAATTCAGATAGGAAGCAAGTTATCCCCAGTTGATTCTACTAGAATATGGCATTAAGATTTACAAAATCAGCTGTTGACTAAATGTTTTGTGATACTTACAAAAGGAGAAATGTGAAATTACCTAATTTGCACTTGCTTGTTGTAAGTTCACATGAACAGATATTCCTTTAAGCTGCCACGTTGCCCCCGCCCCCCAAAAAACAGAATCTCACTCTGCTGCCTGGGCTGTAGTGCACTGGCACAATCTCAGCTCACTGCAGCCTCCGCCTCCCTGGTTCAAGTGTTTCTCCTGCCTCAGCCTCCCCAATAGCTGGGATTACAGGCATGTGTCACCATACCCAGCTAGTTTTTGTGCTTTTAGTAGAGATGGTGTTTCACTATGTTGGCCAGGCTGATCTCCAACTCCTGACCTCAGGTGATCCACCGGCCTCGGCCACCCAAAGTGCTGGGATTACAGACATGAGCCACTGCACCCAGCCCACATTACATTTTAATTAAAATCCTTTATTTTTGGACAATGACCACAGAATAACTCCTCTGACCTTCAGTTTCTTAATCATCACTCTGATAATCACTCTCTGAATGAATCAACAATTAAAAAAAAAAGTAGTTTAAGTTTCCAAGCCTGAATCTAAAGGTGACATTACTTCCATGTTCAACTGCAGTACATTCAGCTTTAAAAGACTATTTTACCAAATAAGGAATTTAAATAGAGGAAATTTCTAGAAACATTCTTTACATATCGTCACCATGTCCCTGAAAACAAATGCTAAGACACACGATTATGTGATCAGTGTTTTTAAAAACCACTCAATCCATCCTTCTTGCTTTTAAATTATTTTTTTTCAAGGATAATTACTTTTCTTTTTTTTTATTATTGCGTTTTAGGTTTTGGGGTACATGTGCAGAACATGCAAGATAGTTGCATAGGTACACACATGGCAGTGTGTTTTGCTGCCTTCCGCCCCTTCACCCACATTTGGCATTTCTCCCCAGGCTATCCCTCCCCAGCTCCCCCGCCCACTGTCCCTCCCCTATTCCCCCCAATAGACCCCAGTGTGTAGTACTCCTTCCCTGTGTCCATGTGTTCTCATTGTTCATCACCCGCCTATGAGTGAGAATATGCGGTGTTTCATTTAAGGATAATTACTTTTCTAAACATAAGTGACACAGGTTTAGAAATATTTGACATGAAATTATAAAATAGCATTAAAATTACACTTACAATCAAAGCCCAGCTCCTTATGTAACCTTACGATTGATTTGAAGAACTTCCTTTATTACCTGACAAGCTTGCTCATTCTGTACATTTATTTCGATTTTGTTGGGCTTTCAGCCATGCCTATAATGTTGCTGAGGAGTAAAATATCTTTTATAACCAGAATCATAAATCTTTCTTATAACCAAGAGACTATATCTTTATGGCCATAGATCATATTAGTTACTGTCAAAAAGTGCCATCTTATCACATTACAAATTAGAAAACTCAAAGACAGTAGCTAGATGAGAATATCTATTAAGTTTGGTATTGTCAAACCAAATAATTTTCCTTTCTAATCAAGCAGGATTTCTAATTGCAGATATTTTAAGACAAATATAGATTATTTGGATATGTACTTTAACCAGATTTTGAAAGCACAACTAGATGTGAGCAAACAAAATAGATATATTTATGAAAAAGTGCTCATTCAAATAGAAAAGGTTAAAAAAAGACATGGAAAAGAAAAAAAAAGTGGACCCTTTTGTTTTATGAAGGGTGAGAAAAGTGTTATTTTTATTTCAATTTTTCACACAAAGGTTTTGCAGAGATTCAGTAACGAGATAACTTTCAAGTTCCTTTTTGGCAAGAACAGATGTTATTGTCTAGATGTTCAATGTATGGCCTTTATCGATATTCTGAATGTCTGGTCATTAAGTTACTCTAGAAAAACAAATATAAATGTTGATAAATAGAAGTTTATTTTAATAATAGGATGTTTCACCTTTATGTGTGTTTTACTTAAACTCTTTTCCTGCTCTCAACGTAATTTTATACATATTTATCTCACATTTTAGAGACAGGGTCTTGCTCTGTTGCCCAGGCTGGAGTGCAGTGGCATGGTCATAACTCACTGCAACCTCAAATGTGGGCTCAAGAGATCCTCCCACTTTGGTCTTTCACACTGTGTTGGGATTACAGGTGTGAGCCACTGGGCCCAGCCAGTAATTATATTTTCAAAGCAACTTGCTTTCTTAGAATTCATCACATCTACTGTATCCTGATTGTGCTGTTCTGAATGAAAACTGGATACCATAGAAATGCAGAAGGTTAGCTATGAAATTTCATGTACTTTGCCTGTCTCCCCTAACGTTATTTATGCATGAAAGAGTTTTATATAAACTGGGGCTTTAAGTGAGGGAGTGGAAAGAGAAGCGGGACTCACCAGCACTTTTGTGCTCTTTGTCTTTTTGCCCTTAGATATATTCCTACCTTACCCCGCTTTGCTAGGGGGCCGACACTGAAAAATTGTATTAACAAGGCTCCTTTGCCAACTGGCTTCTAGCTAGGTTTAGTCAGTGGGAGATACTGGAAGGAGATAGGATGCAAAAGAAAGGAAGAAGCCATATATTTCTCCTCCTCACACCATGTTTTGATAGCTTTTCTATCAATAGCTTCTCCCCTCCGTGGCTCCAGCTTTCTCTAGGTAGATTCACTATGGTTCTAGCGTCACCTGAGTGGTCCCTGCTCCAGGCTTTGATGCCCCGTCTTCCCTTTGTATCTCCAACCCTCGGAGTGGTGGTGGCTTCCTGAAGTTGCTCATCTCTGGGCTGCCTTGCCTTCCCTGCTTGCTCTTTTAGTTCCTCTAACACCTTTGTAGCTAAGGCATATCTAGTTATTTCCCAAGTTGCTGTGGCAAATACTAAGCCCACTTCCTTCCATATGCTTCCACCTCGGATTTCTTTATTAAATCAAAAGGAGACTGCAGTCTTAGGATGGGAGAGGAAAAGGAAGACACCCAAAATGACATGGATACATTGTTTTATGAAAAAGGAGAATAAAAACTGGTAACAGCACCACACACACACATATTAACTTTTTTAATTGGCATTTAATCTCCACATAATTGGTCTTTCCTGAGACTTGCTCTATTTTAAGTCAAAAGCTCAAATAGATGGATTCCAGATTGTATTATATTACCATCTTTCTATCTAGGTTCACAGGTGGGGCTAATTCCCCTCTCTGGCTACCGAAAGATTCCAGGAGGATCCAGTATTAATAGTGACTCTGGCCCTGGTTGTGGTAGGAGGTTAATGAAACTTAGAATATGTGCTTGGAGAGCCTGAAACTCCCACTGAGAATTAATTTTGTTTGCTCATTTCCTAATGGTCTTTGTGGTCATTAGACTTACTGCTGTTTGGCCCTGGATACATTTTCTTTTTACTTTTGGCTTGTGTTATACAGGGTTCAGAACTGAAAACATCTACTTCTTAAAACTGAGTGGTTTTCCAATGGTCACAGTATGTGGGAACTGAGTATTCTGCAAAGCTAAATGTCACTTGGTGCAAATTATATTAGGTAATTTATAACCAATCTAACTGCTCTTTCTTGATGAGCAAATTCTCTCTCTCTGGGGTGGGTGTCCCTCTCTCTCTCTCTCTCCCCCCCCTTTCTCTCTGTGCGTGTGTATGTGTTGCATGTATATATACACAGGGAGTGGGAGTCAGGTATGGTTTTTAAAATTTGACTTTCATTCTCTATTAAAAGGCATGAATTCACCAGACATTCATAACCCTCTTTATAATAAGAAATAAGTGTACTAAAAACTTTGTTGTAATTCCAATTAGAAAACTAAGAGCATGTTGCTGTAATCTTGGACACATGTTTCTATCTCTATGGTGACTGTGTTTTCCAAACCAAAATTTATGACATGTGTTATGGCAAAGAATTTCCTTAAAAATGTTCTTAAATCATACTTATGTAATCATTCTTAGAAGCATACAAAAATTCAATCATATTTTATAATTGTATTTTTAAAGAGAAAAATTTTTGTATATAAGAATTAGTTTAGAAAACCCATGGTATTGACTCCCACTATGTCTTCTCATTCTTCTAAGAAATGATCCTATTTGTGGGCCTTATTTAATATTCCATAGGAAGGATTAGGAAAAAATGGAATATTCATTGGCTCATCCAAAAAACAGTAACTTTTACTTAGTTATAACACTGGAATGGTGGGTATTTAAGAATCAAAATTTCGGCTGGGCATGCTGGCTCACACCTGTAACCCCAGCATGCTGAGAGGTTGAGATGAGAGGACTGCTTGAGCCCAAAAGTTTAAGACAAGCCTGGGCAACATAGTGACACCTTTATTATTATTATTATTTTTAAAAAGAATCAAAATTCACATGCAGATGAAATTAGAAGCTGAAAATTCAGTCCCTTAATATGTCCCCTTTCTTCTGAGCTGCAGTAATATGCTTCTAAGAGTTAAGAAGAAAAGTAAATCATAGCAAATACTCTCTTCCCTAGGAAGAAGGTATAAACTAATCTTTCCTCAAAACAAGATTAAAATCAGTATAGAAAAATAAGGCAAATCCCATCCAGGTCTTTTGTGCAAACAAGTTTTCTAAGTGAAAAAGTGTAAGGGGCAGTTCCTGGGTAAGATACAAAGGTTATTGAGAAGGCAATCACTGGCTGAGAAGGATCCTCAGGATGTAGCTTCCCCACCCATTCAAGAACAATGCCTAAATTGGATGCTCTTTGTAAGCTGTCTCTGAATCTTGATCTGGGGTGCTCATGTAGGAAGATGCCTATGGGACCAGGTGTCAAGAGTCAGAAGACAAACCTCAAAAGCCATAAGGAGGTTTGAGAAATTCTTTCAAGAATAAAACTGGAAAGTACTTTTCCACAGTTCCCAAATACCAGCTAGAGAGAAAAACATGAAATATGCATCAGGAACTTTGGCCTAAAGAAGTTGTGTGACTTCTTAAACTTTCATAGCTTTTTCATGTCTATTACCTATTTGTATTTCTGACAAAAGATATTCTCTTTCTTATTGTTCTGGAAAGAAGAAGAAGCAACCTGCTTCTTGTTTCCAGGACAATAGGAGAATCGGAGAGATTACATCTAACTTGGTGTCCTACTTGGTAAGAGAAGAATTCCGAGGATTACAAAGGAAAGAAAAACAGTAAATCTGTGGAGCTTAAAGAAAAGTGCCGAGAAGGGGAGTTACAGGCTAAGGACTTAAAAAAGAGAAAGAGCCCAGAAGTCAATCTGGAAGGATGCACCTTTACTCACAACAGTCTCATCGGTAACCCCTTACTAGCTCACTTTCCAGGCTCCATGACTGCACAAATGCTATAATTCCAGTGGAGTATATATGAGAAAGTGTTTTCTGTCAGCTAGTTGGTTATTAGGTGTTCCAATCTTATTTGCTACCCCACCTCCCCTGTCTCCATTATAATCCCATTGAGAGCAGAAACTGCCTTTCTTTTCCTTATGACTGTGCATAGTCTGACACCCATACACTTTTTGTAACTATAGTAATGATATGTCTCATGTTGCCCCTTCAGCTCAGTGCCATTCCCAGAAGGAATGAACAAAGGAATGTCCCAAAAGAACAGAAGAATGGAATGGGAGCAAGATGGATTGGGATAGCCAAGTGCTTGGTACATTTTTTTAAAAAGGAGTTTCTCTCTCAGAACAGAAGTGACTGCTTAAGAGTTAGAGACCCAACTCTGCACAGATAGAGAAAGGCTGCTTGGGTCTCTAATTTACATTCAAAGCCCAGATCTTAGCTCACATTTCTTTTGTATTAGAATACAGAGTTATCTTCAGTACAGAGTCATTTTCAAGGTGAGAGATCTTTTCATTTTTTTATCCCAACATTTTTGTCACGAAAAATTTTAAACATACAACAAACTAGGACAAAGTATAGAGTGAACACTCATGTATCCACCACCAGGATTATCAATATTAGTATGCTTGCTTTGCCACAAATCCATTTGTATGCATTTCAAAATCCAAGCATCATATCACTTCCCCTGAATACTTCAGTATGTGTATTATTAGCTAGAACTTCATAGTGGCTTACAGATTTTAATGCAAAATTTAAATGTAATAAAATGTACAAATCTTAAGTGTCTATCTGCTAAGTTTCTTTCATCTGCTGAGTTTTGAGAAATATATTGTCTGTGTGATCCTAACTCCTATTAAGATACAGTATTTTATTTATATATTAAATTCTCTCTAGCATTATTAGAGTCCCAGAGAGTTCCCACCTGCCCTTTGTAGTCAATTCCCACCCTTCAATCTCTGCCACAGTCATCAACTCTTTCGATTTCTTTTTTTTTAGATGAGAGTGTATTCATGCTCTACAGAGTTGTGCAAATAATGGCTTTAGTGATGAACCTTTGTAGTCAGCCAAACTTTAGGGACATTTGGCTTCAATCCAACAAAAAGTTAACATTCTTAAATGACTGATTATTGTAGATAAATGAGTAAAAGGAGAATTATTCTACTGTATAAGTCATCTTCCTCTCCTGCTCATTCATATCTAATAGCCTAGATAAGAAATAAAGTACACAGTGTCTCTGCCCGATAAATCAGCAATTTCATTTGTCTCATAATGAAGGGTCAAGGAAGTTCTTCAATTTCTGAATATACTCCGCATGTGATTACTGGTCTCAGAATATAGAACAAACGAGAACAGATTTTGATACTACTAGCAAGCTCTTTTTGGCCAATTATTCTTCCTTATCAATATTATGGTGTCCTCAAAAAAATGTAAACATGATAACTATGTATTTGCCACTCCTGGCTGTAAGTTAAGAATTGTGGAAGACATACATTTCTTCTTCTAAGCCAATGGGAAGCTGAGCAGGGAGTTACTCTTGCATTGTGCTCAGGAATGGTACCTAATGGCTTGTGAAAGTGACTTCCTGAAGGAAGTGGCTTTCTGACCCATTGTTTTGCAAATTAAATGGAAACTTTTCTCCCCTGTGGCATCTTTTTACCTCTGACATGTGGTCTTTGCACTGGTCTTTGTTTTGATAAAAAACAATTTTATCAAAAATTGTTTTTGATAGCTGGTGTCATTCCGCCCCTTTACCCCACTGGGTTAAATTTCTTTCTGGATTCTCTTTACTAAGTCCCCTACAACACCTCCCCATGTCTCTTTTTCCACACATCATTACATGCTTTATTCCCATCATCAAACTTGCCATTTCTTCATGTAAATTCCCACCCCTTCCATTCTCCCCCATTGCTCTCAAGTTGCCCCCCTTCACTTACTATCTTTTTTGTTTCTCTTTCCTGCTGCTTAATGATTGTTCCTGCTGATGAGCTGTGCTCACAATACTGAGAAGCCTGCAGCACCACTGGGCTTGTTACTTGCTCATGGGGTGCTCGGAGCAGATGGAAGTAGGACTCAGTCATGCTCATCACAGGACAGCTCTCTGTGATGTTGTGTGAATCTTGTAACATTCTGTCAGCTTTTTCATTTATGAACCTATATGCATCCCATCTTTCATTATTAAATTGGAGTTTGATACCTTGGAAAGCATTTTTCTGTTGAAGACTTATTTTTTGGTGCCATATTTCAGCAACAGAAATCATCCTGATGTTTATACACATAGGACACCAGATTCAGTGTTTTTTTATGATATTCGTAGAGCCCTATTCTTTGTAAAATGTTTTCTTACACAGTGTCTAATTTGAGTCTAATATCAATGATTATCAGACTAGAGTCATTTTTATGGTTGCCACTTTTAAGTGAAAAATACCCACAAGAATTACAGTGAGGGAGAATCTCAGAATAACTATACTTAGTCAATGAAGACACTAATCAGGAGAATACCTCTTTTATAACAGGCGAATGAAAAATTTGCTTTTCCCCACCACACTGGGTTTTATTCTTCTGAATCAACAGTTAAAATAAAAGCTTTCCCATGAGACTGGAATCTTTCTTAAACACCTTGCAGTGGTCAGGAAGTTGCTATTCCATTAATTCATCAGATGTCAATACATTATGTGCTGGGACATTTAGCCACATCAGAAACCATCATGAATATACAGACATTCTGCTCTTGACCTTAAAGATGTGCTCCTCAAAAATTTATATGTAGATCAAATTATTGTACATGAAATTGCATTGTAAAACACACCAGGGTAATTTGCTATTTAAAGAAATCTTGTAGTTTATCTTGGTGTAAAAGATTCTTTCATGATGCAAATAATCCACATTTTATTTGTAAATTTAGGGCTCTAGGTCTAAGTTTATGTGAAGGACACATCAATTTTAATGGACTTAAGTAGACGGTGGTTTAAGGCACACTTTTCTGAACCACCCAGGGGATCCCAGCAACTGTTCAGTGAAACAAAGGGACAAATTAGCCCCTCTGGAGCAATAGAACTCTGCCATTATTCTTAATATGAGTTGATATGAGAATAGGAGGTCCTTTCCCTTCTCCCACAGTGGTTTTACCTTTCCCAGTAATTGTTTCCTTAGAGTAAACTTGAGCTTTATATTTGTGAGAAGCAGAAGGAATTATTTTTAACAAATCACATGTGCATCAGATACCCTTGAACTAAGCATACAAGGATATACAAGTGCTTTTCTTGCATTTCCTGAGATAGAGTTCAAACTGTTACCTCTACGCCTCTGAATGCTCCTTAAGCAGGCTTTGTAATTCCTAATTTACGTCCTTTGATTCTACCCTAAATTCCCTCAATCCTTTGCTCTCATTTTCAGTACATAGACAAACAACCACCATGCCCTTGGATTTACTCCCTGTTTTCATCAACATATGCCAAATTCCGCTTTCATTAAAGAATTGATTTCTAAATAATAAACAATTATTATCCTTGATGAGCAGGGTATTTCTAAAATGCTCATTGCTGAGGAAAGTTTAGGTTGTAACCAAATTATGTTCCAGAAGTCTGTCCCATCTCCCTTGTCGGTGAATGTCCTTTCCAAGGAGCCAGCCTCAAGAACTTTAGAGCAGATGTACTTCAGGAAGGGAGGTACCCACTGGCTACCCATCAGCTGTGTGCAAAAACAGCTGAGGGTGAAGTAAATTTGCTTCCGCTAGCAGGATCCTTTCACACTATGCCTTCTGGTTTCCATGGCAGAATCAATCAAGACAGAGACTTTACGTGTCCAGATTTTGTTGGCAACATTGATCTGTATCCCAAGCTATGAGAGTTAAGTAATGCCCTGGTCCACACCCAGGAGGACCTTTCATAAAGTTTTGGTAAGTTACCAACTTGCAGTGACTTCACAAGTCTGTTCCCAACTCATCCTCTCCCAAATGCAACCACACAGGAGACAAATATGAAAATTATGCTGGAGGAGACAAAATTAATGAACTGGGTTACAATTGGTGCAATTTTTACCTTTTTTTTCTAAGAAGTCTCCTGTCCTATCTTGTTCTGTGACCTCAACCCAATCTTTGATATTTCAGCTAAATTGTGGCCAAAATCCTTTGCTCCCCATGACAAACTTCCAACGTCCTAAATTCTAGATTTGATGAAACATCTAAGAAAGACATTCCACTCTTGATCTTAAAGATGTGCTCCTCGAAAATTTGTATGTAAAAATTTACATTCTTTATCTTTCTCATGAAAACTTATTTTGAAGGGGTGGAGGTTATAACTGTGATTGTGAGAGGAAAAAGAAAAAGACGACTGCAACTGCAGACGACATTCTTCAGAGAATGTCAGCTCCCTGGCAGCAGGTTGGAGTTGGGAAGCATACAAAGCTTGAAGTCAGATCCCTATTAATTTACTACTTATAATTCTTTAATATTACACCTCCATATGATTAATATTAATCCTCAAATTATATCTCCACAATTTTCAATATAAACACTTGGAGGCTGCCACAATGTTATATCAGGGGAATGGAGTTAAAAGTCATTTTCTTTTTATATGCTTAACTATTTTTGAAAATTTTCCACAAGTGGAGAATACTGTCTATATAAGCTATAATTATACATATACTTAAGTACAAATAGAATGCATAAACTACCTAGATATACCTAGATTTGTATGTAAGTACTTATTTTATTATACTTAAAGTTATGTACAAATACAGGTAATATATGCTACATGCATAATTTTTTAAATTAAAAATTACTAAAGGAAGCCAGGTGTGGTGGATCATGACAGTAATCCCAGAACTTTGACAGGCCGAGGCAGGAGGATCATGTGAGCCCCAGAGTTCGAGACCAGCCTGAGCAACATAGCTAAAGCCTGTCTCTACAAAAAAAATAAAAACAGCCAGGAATGGTGGTGCGCACCTGCAGTCCCAGCTACTCTGGAGGGTAAGGCAACAGAATCACTTTAGCCAATGACTTTGAGGTTACAGTGAGCTATGATAGCACACTGTACTCCAGTCTGAATGACAGAGTGAGACCCTATCTCAAAAAAAAAAAGTGGAAGGACAAACAGCAGCTCTCTATTGCATATGAAAATCTAAATGTCCTCTTATATATCGCATACATGAGAATACATCTTCTCTTTATGTATCATCAGTGGATTTCTTTCTCAATAAAGTACTTACTGACTTCTGCCTGCCCCATTCTCTCCCATTCCTAACGTATAAAACTTAAATTTATCTCCTTTAAGCCACTCACATTTCTCAGCCAAATCATGTACTTTCCGAATCTCAATATTCAATTAAAAACGTACTGTCTTCAACAAGTTTTCCTTTATCAGTCCCATCCTACAATCCACTTTGTCAAACTTCTGTACCCTGCACTCACATCTACTTGCCTATACATTGCATTTTGAATGTAAATATTTTATTGGGGTATAATGTACACAGACACATATGCATAAATCCCAAATATACAGCTAGATGAATTTTCATAAAGCAAAATCCAGATCAAGAGCCCTACCAGCAACCTCCAGCAGCTCTCACAATGCTCCATTTTGGTTATTTTCCTCCCACCTCTACTAAGAGGAAACATTATCTTGAATTTTAGCACCATAGATTATTTTTGCCTGTATAGTATATACTCTTTTATGTCTGGCTTCTTTCCCTCAACATTGTCATTTTAAGATTAATCCATTGTCGTTTCATATGGCAGTACTTTGTTCATTTTCATTGCTGTGTAATATCCCATTGAATGATTATTCCTGTCCATTTGAATTCTGATGGACATTTGGTTTATTTCCAGCTTGAGGCTATTGTGAATACTGCTGACATGAATACTTTTATGCATTTATTTTGAAGAACAGAAGAACATTTTCTTCTTCAGTATATACCTAAGAGTAGCAATGATGGATCATATATGTGCATGTACTTAGCTTAGAAGATCATTTCAAATAGCTTTACAGACATGCAATTTTTTTTAAATTATCTCAAGCTGAAGTTCTTAATGCAGTCAATCTTGATACCAAGCCTGGTGGACAGCCATGTCACACCTGACTCTCAGTGCTCAGCTCATAGGTAGGTAGTCACCCACTCCACACCCTAAAACCTGGTTAGCATAGCTTACTTTATCTCACTAACCCCATCTAGTGAAAAGGAAAGCAACTTTTATTTGTCTACATGATGTGCTCATAATCAGCCATAAATCCCTTATAAACAAGAACATCATACTAAGTCTTCAGCATTTCTCTTCAACTCATCCATCCTACTTTCCACCTTCCTTAAAGAATACAGCTTTAGATGCTTGTAATGACATGAACACCTGACTCCGGACTTCTGCCTGGGTCATTGGTGCATCTCCTATGTTTCTATCCAACCCTGTTTATATTTCCTGCCCTAGTAGCAGCATGTCAATTCTGTTTTTCTCTTTGCATTTCTCTCCTTCTCCACAAGGAGAGAGAACAGTTAGGGATACAAGATGGACTGTTCTTAAGTGTTTTTACACTAACGGAACATCTTGTCTTCACATGAGCTCATAAGTTCCATTAACACTAAAAGCCAGGAGATTTTTTTTTATGGGATATGCAGGCCTCTGCATTTTGTAGGGAAAGCTAAATTGTATCCTCTTAAATGCATTTTTTGTTTCCTTCATTTTGGCTTTAAACAAAGTGGAATAGAAAGTCCTTTTAGATAAAATGATATTATGTGATTACAGTAAATGCATGTAATTTACAACATCTATATTCCCAGCATTCTTCACATGCCTCATATAATGAATATCTTACTACTTAAATTCCCACTAGTAAAATTCACAGTAGGATAATCACTTAACCTGTATACATCAGGGCAAACATGACTGAGAAGCTTTTGCATTCAATTTGGTTTGAAGTAATTCTTATTTATGAAATAAATAGAAAAAAATCTTCTCAAAAGTAATACATGTTCTAGAAGATTACATAATATTTAAGAGAATAAACTGATTTTCCATTCTAACATTTTTTAACTAAAACATTGCAATGTAGAATTTATTCAAGTCAGAGACAGGGCTGCCTTGTATACTTGACACTAGGCTGGACACTCCTGTGAATTTAGGCAAGCTCCTTACCTCTCTGTGTCCGAGTTTCCTCTCAGTGCACAAATGAGCATGTTATTTGTCCTGCTTTATTTCACAAAGGTGAAAATATTACAAACAATGCTGTAATAAACATTTTATGTACATTTATTCATATAACAAATATTTCATGAGCAACTACTATGGACTATGTATTGTTCTGGGTACCAGGACACTGCAGTAAACAAAAACAAATCAAAACCCTGCCTTTATGAGTGTAAGTTCATTTATATACATACATTTACATATATAAGAAAATAAATAGAATGTACATTATGTTAATAAGTATTAATGTAAAAAGAAAATGAAATGGAGAAGGAAATAGAGAATAAAGAAGCAAGAAAGACCTCAATGACAGTTGACATTCAAATAAAAACTAGGAAGGAATAAGATGCCTGGGGAACACCTTGAGGAGGAGCATTCCAGGCAGAAAAAAATAGCCAGTGCAAAGGCCCAGAGGTAGAAATGTGCCTGGTACATTCTAGAAACAAAGAGGCCAGTGTGGCTAAAACAGACTGGGAGGAAGAATGGCAGACAACAGACAACGGCATCAGAGAGGTAACGAGGAGCAGACCACAGAGCACCATACCTCCCTAAGTACATGTGCTAGCTTCTTCAGGATGTGTACCCAGGAGCGGCACTGCTGGGTTGAAAGACAGGAACATCTGCTGTTTTGCTAGATATTGCCAAATTGCTCTTAAGTGTACATTTCACACTTTTATCAGCTTTTGAATTCCTGTTGTTTCACATCTAATTCTTGACATTTTCAGACTTCTAAATTTTTGGACATCTGATAGATATGAAATGGTATCTATTGAAGTTTTGGGGTATTTCTTAAATGCTTTCTATTGAAATATTTGGAATATTTCCTGCAATACTAGTGAGTTTAAAGCTCTTTTCATCTGCATATTGGCCATTCCAGATTTCTCCTTTTATAAATTTTTTATATTCTAATTTTCTACTACATTAGTTTTCTCCCATTGACATGAAATTCTTACATGTCCTAAATATTACTCCTCTGTTGAACACACTATTCTCCAAGCTTGTGGCTTCTCTACTTTGTTACTACAGCGTTTATTGATGCCTTAAAGTTTTAGATTTTAATGTATCAAATTTGCGAATCTTTTCCTTTATGGTTCATTCTTTTTTCTTGAGAAATACTTTCTCATATACACAAGATTGTCACCATCCCTGTTGTTTCTCCTGATGGCCTAACATTTTAGTTTTTATACTTAGGAATTGTGTCTCCCTGGAATGATGTGGAGACAGAATTTTTTCTGCATGGCTAACCAAGTATCCTCCTTCCTCTTTAGCAAAATAGCAGCTCTGTAATTTGTTAAGCTCCACATAGGTGTTTTCTGGATATTTTACCTCTTGTTGGTCAAATTTTCTTTTCTACAATAGTACTACATCATCTTAATTGCTATAGCTTTATAAGTTTTGATAGATACATGTACAAACATAAATATATATTCAAAACTTGAACAATTTGTACAAGTGGATGATTTTCCCCACTTTGTTCTTCAAAATTGTCTTGGTTATTCTTGAACCTTTGCTCCCCATGAATATTTTATAATCATTGTTTTCAAGTACCATTGGAAAATGCTTTGGAATTTTTTATTGAAATTGCATTGAATTTAGGAGTGTTAATGTCTATGATATTGAGTCTACTTATTTACAGATGTGGTATATCTTTTCATTTGTTTAGGTTTTTTAAAATGTCATTCATTAAAATTTTGTAATTTTTATCATACACTTCATGTACAACTTTTGTTAGACTTATTCCTGGGAACCATTTTTGCTATGGCCACATTTTATTTTTATAGATTGTCACTGTTTGTTCCTAATGAATAAGGAATGCAATTTTTTATATTGATCTAACAGCGAATAAGCTTGCTGAGTTCTTATTAACTCTAATAATTTTACTATAGATGCTCTTGGGTTTTCTATGCTGGAAATCATATCATCTGAGAATAACAACAATTTCATTTCTTCCTTTGTGATTCATAAACATTATATTTCTTTATCTCAGTTCAATCCATTGACTAGGCCCTCAGTACAATCTTAAAGCAGAGACGGGAGTTTTTTCTCATTTCTAATTTTAAAAGGGATGCCTAACATTTCACCATTATGTACTTACTATAAAAGCTTTTTATCAATATATTTCACAAACTTAATAAAATTCTTTCTATTCCTAGTTCAATGAGAGTTTTTATCATGGGTACTGAATTTTATCAGATGCCTCTCTGCTTATATTGAGATTCTCATAAAGTCTTACTTCCTAAATTTATTAAGATAAATTTCATTTAATCGTCACGATGCACTGTCGAATGGATTGCTAGAATTGGTTTCTTAATATTTTTGGGTCAATTTTCTTTTCAATATTCCATGTTGTTTGAGAAAACAAGTATTTTCTAATTGGTGAGAGCAAGTCTGTGTGCGTGCATGTGTGTGTATGTGTGTCTCGGATAGATCAAGGCTGGTAATTATGTTGTTGTAATTTTCTATATCCTTAATGAATTTTTGTTTTCTTCATCTATCAATTACTGAGAGTATTATATCCATAACTCCCTCAACAATTGGGGATTTGTCAATTTCTCATTAGCATGTAAATTTTATCTCTGAATATTTTGTTATTAGACATATACAAGTTAGAAATGTTATCTCTTTCTAGTGAAGTGAGCCTTTATCATTATGCTGGAATTCTTTTTAACTCTGAAAATCCCTCTGCCCTAAGAACTATTTTTACCTACAATTAATTTACCAACAAAAGCTCCCTTTTGGTTGAAATCTATCCAATATATTGTTTTGCATTTTTTCCTTTCAACCTTCTGAATCCCTGAGTTTTAGATGTCTCCCTCATAAGCAGACTAGATGTGGGTTTCTTGTAATTCAATGACAGTGTCTTTTGCTAGCAGTTTAGACCACATAGATTTGTTATAATTTTTATTAAAGTACTACCATATTATTTTCTGCTAGTTTCCCTGAAATTTTCTATACTTTTATTTCCACTTCTTTTCTCAGCATTTTGATTGAGTTATTTTTATTCTATTTTTTTTTTTCTTCTTTTTCTCTACTTGCTTACTTTGAAATTACACCTTGTTTCTTTATCTGTTTTGAGATGGGGTTTCACTCTGTCACCCAGGCTGGAGTACAGTGGCACAATCATGGCTCACTGCAGCCTCAACTTCCCAGGCTCAAGTGATCCTCCTACCTCAACCTCCCAAATAGCTGGGACTACCCATGTGTGCCAACATGCTTGGCTAATTTTTTAAAACTTTTTGTACAGACAGGGTCTTGCTGTTTCCCAGGCTAATCTGAAACTCTTGGCCTCAAGTGATCCTCCTGCCTCAGCCTCCCAAAGTGCTGGGATTACAGGCATGAGCCACTGTGCCTAGCCACTGTTTCTTTTTTTTAATTACCTTTAAAATGTTTAAAGTAAAAGTTGATCAGTAATTCTACACTCCTAAAAACTGTGATCATCTCTTTCCTTTTCACTTTATTGATTTCCAGTATTTTCTCATTTTTCCCCACCACAATTAGTTGTTGTTATTATTTTGTTATTGATTTGTGCAATTAGTATTTGCTTATATTTCACATCATGTATTCTAATTACTCTGTTCATTAGTCTTTCTCATACCTCAATTTGTTCTAGGCTCAATTTAACTTTCAGAAAGTATAACCTTTGGAACTTCATTCAGTAATTGACTATGGTCAACTCACTGATGTTTTTGCCATAAAACGTATTGTATATTTTCAAAAAGCAAGAAGAATGGGTTTTGAATGTAACATAAAGAAATGATAAATGTTTGAGGTGACGGATATGCTAATTATCCTGATTTGATTATTACACATCGTATGCACATTTTGAAATATCACTTCATATCCCATAACCATGTACAAGTCTTACACATCAACTAAAAATTTTAAAAAGACTATTATGCCATTTTTATTGAATAACAGATATTTTCTCTTAGCACTATGAACACAATCTTCTGACTCCTGTGTTTACCATAGAGAATTCTGCTATACATCTAATGTTAATTCCTTTGAAATAATCCATCTTTTCTCTCTGGTTGCTCGGTCGATCTTTTGTCTTTTGTGTTATGCAGTCACACTTTAGTGTGTCTACCTACGGATTTATTCTTTATGTGCTTGGGATTTGTCATGCTTCTTAATTCTGAGTCTCTAATAGTTTATCAATTCTGCAAAATTTCAGTCACTATCTTTTTGAATGATAATTTTCCCCCATTCTCTTTAATTTCTCCATCTCGTATTTCCATTAACAGCTTCGTTAGCACCATTTGATTGTAGACAGAAGTTTTAGTCTACCCTTTCATTGAAATGTGACTCTCCTATCATCCTGGTTTTATGAAGAGGTCCCAGTTTCAACTCCCCAATTTATGGCCACCTCCTACATCTGTTGAAACACACACATTTACTAAGATAGGCAAATATCCTGAGAGCAGCTGCCTCTGTCCACTTACTACTTATATTTTGGTTCTGCCTCTGTATTTCCCTTATCTTCCTGTGATCTCAAGTACATATTTGAGAAGATATTTCTTGCATTTTTTCAACATATCTAAGTGCTTTGTTGCTTAAAGTTACGCATATAAAATCTAGACTGCAGTATTGCCAAAAGCAATGTCTGTGTTTTTTGTTATAATATTTAAATGGTTTTTCCATTGTCCTGGTTAGATCATTAAAAAACCTAATTTTCATGATCCTAAGGTACTTTTCAGGTATTAAAAAATGTTAGGAATTTGCTCTTTCCTACTTTTAGCTAAAGATTCATTTGTCAAATCCTCCCTTAAACCAAAGGAGAAAAGAACAAAGCAAAACAAGAAGCCGTATTACAAGCGAAGATGAAGTGGGGGCCTTATGGAATTTACACTCTGCACTTTATCTTGCACAGTTGCTGACGTTCATCTGAGGTTTTAAATGGTATTAATTTTGTCAAGTAGCTAATGTTTTCTAAGCACCCAAATGTATTGTGTTCATTTTGCTGATAAGTGATCCATCTCAAAGTGCGACTATCACAAAATTCCAGAGAAAAGATTCTGGTTACTGTTAGGAACTTAGAGAAAGTGTAGCTACCTTAGCCTTCACATCATTGACAATTCCTTTCTATGTGTATGAATGAATAGCAGGGTGGGAGCGATGCAACTTTATCACAGATTTCCCATGGACTACCTATCCACACCATTATGGAAAATCTGCAGGCAATTTGTTCTCATGAATGGCTGCAGGTCTATTCAGTGGGTGGTAGCACTTTTTGAATGGATTCATTCACCATTTTGCCTTGAAGGCAGCTAGAAGGGAGACCAAATTTAATCCCTTTGCAGGTGATTATAGCATTCACAGTCCTTCACTGTGAAGGAACAGATAAAATGCAGAATTCTCCATAGAAAATCCTGGATTTCCCCAGCAGTCCTTAACATTTTTCAAAGCCATCACCAGAAAGTACTGATCATTTGAGAAAGAGGTGATTGAAACAAAATACGTAAGCAACTTTTTATATGGATAATGCAAGCAAAAAAAAAAGTTTTATCCAATATCTAGAGCAGCAGCGCTTCTCAACATTTAATGGGCATTTGAATCACTGCCAGCATTCTTGTGAAAATGAAAATTCTGCTCGTAGATTGAGGGACAGAGGAAGTGCTGCAACCTTAACTAATGAACTCACAGGTGACAATGTTGCTGCTGCTGAACCTCATTTTGAGTGACAAGGTCTTAAAAGATCGGGCAAAATGGGTTATACTCAAATAATCTGCATTTGAGCTATCCAATACAGTAGCCACCAGCCACACATGGCAATTGTGTACTTAAAATGTGGCTAAGCCAGACTGTGAGACACTATAACTATAAAGTACACACTGAATTTTGAAAATTTACTTAAGGGTATATAAATAAGCCATTTTTAAATCTGACTACATGTTGAAATGATATTATGGGCATCTTGGGTTAAACAAAATTTATTAAATTTATGTCACTTTATACTTTGTTTACTGTGACTGCTAGAAAGTTTAAAATTCTACATGTGGGTCATATTTGTGACTCAAAATTTGTTTCTCTACTAGTTTCCTATTGCTGCTGTAACAAATTACTACACAATCAGTGTCTTAAAGCAACACAAATTCACTATCTTACAATTAGTTCTAGAAATCAGAACTCCTAACATCAAGGTCTAGCAGGGAACTAAGACAGACTGTTTCGTTACCCTTTCCAACTTTCGGAGGCCACCTTTATTCTTTGGCTATGGCCTCTCTTTCCATCTTCAAAGTCAGCAGCATATTATCTTCAAGTGTCTTTCTCTCTCTCTCTCTTTCAGTGTGTGTGTGTGTGTGTGTGTGTGTGTGTGTGTGTGTGTCTCCTAATTCTGTTACCATATATCCTTCTCTTACTCTGATTCTCCCTTCCTCTTACAAGAACCCTGGAGATTACCTTGTATCCACCCAAATAATCCAGGATTATCTCCCATCTCACAATCCTTAATCATATCTACAAATTCCCTTTGCCATGTGAAACAGCATATTCAGAGGTTTCAGGGATTAGGATGTGGACATCTTGGCTGGGGGGGGGGTCTTGTCTACCTCAGTTTCCATTGGAGAGCACTGATCTTCATAATTCATCCATTTTGCAGTATGCCATAGCTAGCTGTGTACTCTAATCACTGTATAATGGAGTCAGGAATATGAAATAAAGTATTCTATTATTTTAGTATCACAGTGCCAAATAGAGGGTTAAAAAAGCTAAATGTATTTTTGAATGGAATCTTATTTCTGAACAGATTCAATGTAATATAAATAGGTTTTGTGGTTGTAAGTATTGAAAATAATCTAGAACACTGGATTTACTTTCTAATTTAAGAGATTTTTATGGCCCTCAATGAATTCCTTCTATTAATTGGTAGGTGAGGGGTAATGAATTTAAACGATTCATGAATATAAAGTCTGGGCAGAAGAGTCAAAATCCACTTACAGCATAATATGCCGAAAAGACTCCATGAAATTTTCAGAGCTGATTCTCCTAGTAAATTGTTTATCAATTTATTGAAAAACTATTTTGGGGTCCTCCTATATGAAGACATTTGAGAAAGCTGAAATGTGTCTGGACTCTAGCTGCTCACAACCTAGCAGGGAAATAAGACATGAACACCAAGGGCAGACTGCCCAGATAGGCGATGAAAAATATCACCTGGGTGGTGGTGAAACTAAGGAGTTGAGAGGAAGGAATAACGCAGTGTGGCAAGGTCTTAGCTCAAAATGATCTAGGAAGATTGCTTGGCAAAAGCAGACTTCGACCTGCATTTTCAAGAAAGGAAATAAATCTAATCTGGATACCTTAAGAACTGAGTTCGCAATTCCGTAAGTCTTCTATTTTGTTTAAGAGGCACATTTTGTAATAAATACGGATATTGGCAGTATTCGTTTTCCTTTTTTTTATTTCTTAAACATTAACCTTGGAAATTAGATCAGTAGAGGAAGCAAAGGACACAGAAAATGAAGACAAGGGAAAAATATTTTAAAAATAGAAACTATTGCAGTTTTCTCCCCCACATACTTCTTATCTTCAAAATAACTTGTGTTCAGATTTCAGAAATATAGCCATAAACCAGCTCGTCAAAATAATAGAAACCAGCTTATTTTCAGGATATTGTAGGCACATGCTCTAATTTACTACACATTTCAAAACATTTAAGATTCTGTTATGGACTAAATATACCACCCTTGCAGAAAATTTCCATATTTGTAAATTATACATAGACCTACATTATCCTTCTATCTATGTATTCATCCATCCATCTATTAAATAGCAACTTTATCCTGAGGGCTCCACCAGGATTCCAATTTGAGGCATCTGTGGGGAGCAGCCTGAAAATCCAAGGCCCTATTTTGTCATGGTTATTAATTAAGCATGTCTAAGTGCCAGGCATTTCCACAGCCTGCACAGACACAGGGCCTCAAACTTTGGTTAATACTGGAGTTCACATTGCTGGGCACGGTAGCTCATGCCTGTAATCCCAGCCCTTTGGGAGGCCAAGGCGGGTGGATCACAAGGTCAAGAGATTGAGAACATCCTGGTCAACATGGTGAAACCCCGTCTCTACTAAAAATACAAAAAATTAGCTGGGCATGGTGGTGCGTGCCTGTAATCCTAGCTACTCAGGAGGCTGAGGCAGGAGAATTGCCTGATCCCAGGAGGCGGAGGTTGCGGTGAGCTGAGATCGCGCCATTGCACTCCAGCCTGGGTAACAAGAGCGAAACTCCGTCTCAAAAAGAAAAAAAAAAAATACTGGAGTTCACATAGGACTGGACAGCAATTCGTTTCAACTGGAGGAAGAAGCAGGTGAGGCCAGTACATGCATGAGGCGTGATAAAGGCAGACTGTGAGAGGTGGCTGCTTCAGACAATCCAGAACAAGGTAACTACCATCTCTTTACAAGACGATTGAAATGTCTCATAAAATATTTATTGGATGAAATACAGAATTTCCCACAAATGATATCAAATATTTTATAGCAAAAATAAAATGAAGCTAGAAAAAAGATGCTTGCTTTCATGAAAATTCAGTTTCGTCAAGACACTGCCTCAGCCGACAGTACCCTTTTTCATTTTTCTGATACCAGCAGAATTTGAGACATCCTTTCAGAGAACTGAGATAGAAGTTGTAAGTGTCCAGCGTGCTCACATGGCTTCGCCAATGGTTTGACATTGGTTGTACCTCCCTAAGAGATGGTTGTCTTTCCTAGAATCAAAATTAGTGGCAGAAAGAGTCAAAGCTAGGACTCCTTCCCATGCACTTTCCATGATCCATGCTACTTCTCAGGACTGTGGAACAACTGAACATTCTGAGAAACGTGGCAGGGCATTCTGAAAAACTGTGTCTCTTTTTAGAACTTCAGCCTACTGCTCTGAAAAACCTGTCTTGGTATATGCATCACCCCATCTTTATTACCCCCATTTTACCAGTCATATTAGAAAATAAATACTGTCGATAGCACTTTCTTGTAGATAAATAATAAAATTTAGGGGAAAAAGACTTCTTCTGAGAATATGGAATAGACATATTATCCCAATTCCTCTCTGTAAGTGCAACTAGAAATCTTAGGCAGTGTATATAAAACAGAGAAAAGAAGGCAGAATGGCTAAGGACTTCAGGACCCACAGAATGACAGTGTTGAGCTTCCTAGGTTCTTTTTGTCTCATACATTTCAGATGTGGAGCTAAAGAAGCTGGCAACCAAAAAGCACCAATGGGCATGGGCACAGAAAATGCTCAACCAAAGCTTGTTCTCTCTAGCCAAAAGAACAGCAAATGGTATCCTATAAGAGAAAACTTTTAGACAGTAACCACTCTCCTTCAGCCTAATACTACGCCCACCCACTCCAACAAAGACCAAGTTGGGAGTCAAATGCCAGGGTGGTGTTAGAGAAAGCCAAATGAGGTGCAGTACTTCTCCCCTTGCTAAATGGTGACTAGCACCCCCACCCCCATTCCCCATGATATCAGAGGACACCACGTGAAAAGCCTGGACTATCCACCCCTCGACAGAGGAGGGGAGAGCAGTCTAAAATTTATGTGGAAAGGGAAAGTGTCTCAAGTATTTAAAACAATGTTTTAAAAGTAAAATCTACCTGATTTCAAGGCTACAGTAATCAGCATATTGTGATAGTGGCAGAGGGATAAATATATAGATCAATGAATGTGAGTCTCCAGTTATCTCAAAATGAAAAAACATTCTATAACAATATATTCATATAGGTCTCTGTTGTTGTTGTTAATGAATGAGAGCTTATGTTGCTCAGGTTGGCCTTAAACTCATAGCCTCGCCTCCTCAAGCGCCAGGACAACTGGCCGGAGCCACCGCGGCTCCCTGTTTTTTTCTTTTTATGGAGCTGATAGAAAATGTTGCTGAAGAGTTGAGGGGTCATTTCCCTATACAAAAACTTCACAATTGGAAAAATAATTTTAGTGTATAATTAAAGCTGAATCATGATTTATATTTACATAATATGTGGCCTTATATTTTAAAATACTTTGAGTGTTGTGAAGTCAAAACCCAGACGCAAAGTCAAAATTCAGTCTACGATCCAGATAGTTTTTATGTTGTTTGGTTTTTCTTTTTTTAAAAAAAAAAATTTTTATTGCATTATAGGTTTTGGGGTACATGTGCAGAACGTGCAAGATAGTTGCATAGGTACACACACGGCAGTGTGTTTTTCATTTGTTGTTGGCTTTTCTGTTTTTGTTCTGTTTTTGAGACAGAGTCTCACTTTGTAGCCCAGGCTGAAGTGCAGTGGCACGATCATTGCTCACTACAGCCTCAGTCTCAAGCAATCCTCTCACCTTCTGAGTAGCTGGGACTACAGGCAAGTGCCACCATGCCTGGTGATTACTTTTTTAGTAGAGATGTTGTCTTACTATATTGCCAAGGCTGGTCTTGAATTCCTGGACTCAAGTGATCCTCTTGCCTCGGCCTCCCAAAATGTTGGGATTACAGGCATGAGACACCACACCCAGCCAATAGTTTTAACTACACTAGATAATCTAGATAATTTTGCATTGTAACCAAATAAGAACTTGTAAATTCATAATTAAAAGTTTTGTTAACAGTTGTACTCTCACTCATTCACTCATGTGTTAGCTTAAGTGAAACTCTAAGTCTGAATTACCTGTGTCAACAAATAAAGTTGAGATGGCCAGGGCTATGTTGTAAAATGTACATAAATACATAGGCATACCTTGCTTTATTGCTTTTTGCTGCATTTGCAGACATTGCATTTTTTACAAATTGATGGCTTGTGTCAGCCCTGCATTAAACAAGTCTATTGATGCCATTTTCCCAATATCATGTGTTCATTCCATGTCTCTGTGTCATATTTTGGTAATTCTTGCAATATTTCAAAATTTTAAATCATTATTGTAACTGTTACGATCTATGATCAGCGATCTCTGATGTTACTATTGTAATTGTTTGGGATACCACAAACCATGCCTGAGTGGGACAATGAACGTAACCGATAAATGTTATATATGTTCTGACTGCTCCACTGACCAGCCGTTCCCCCATTCTCTGCCTCTCCTTGGGCCTCCCTATTCCATGAGACACAACAATATTGAAATTAGGCCAGTTAACTTTGCAATAGCCTCTACGTTTTCAAGTGAAAGAAGAGTCACATTTTAAATCAAAAGCTAGAAACGATTTAGCTTAGTGAGAAAGCCATGTCGAAAGCCGAGATGGGCAGAAACTAGGCCTCCTGAGCCAAAGAGTCATCAGTGTTGTGAACGCAAAGGAGAAGTTCTTTAAAAAATTAAAAGTGCCACTCCAGTGAATATATGAATGATGAGTGAAATCACCTATTGCTGATATGGAGACAGTGTGAGGGGTCTGGATAGAAGCTCAAAGCAGCCTCAACATTCCCTTAAGCCAAAGTCCAATCCACAGAAAGATCCTAACTCTTCTCAGTTCTATGAAGGCTGAGCACAGCAAGGAATCTGCAGAAAAGGTTGAAGCTAGCAAAGGCTGGTTCATGAAGTTTAAAGAAAGCGGCCATCTCCGTAACATCAAAGTGCAAGATGAAGCAGCACGTGCTGATGGAAAAGCTGCAGCAAGTGATCCAGAAGCTCTAGCTAAGAGCATTGATAAAGGTGGCTGTGCTAAACAACAGATATTCAGTGTATATGAAACAGCCTTATAGCAGAAAAAGATGTCATCAGGACTTTCATAACTAGTGAGAAGTCAGTGCCTAGCTTCAGGCTTCAAAGGACAGCAACAAGATTATGACTCCCTGAAGGCTCAGATGATTGTTAGCATTTTTAACAATAAAGTACTTTTTAATAATTTTCCTTTTGCCAGACAGCCTGAATATGTTTGTAATAAAGTATTTTGAAATTAAAGTATGTACATTGCTTTTATATATAATGCTATTGCTTAATAGACAGGATAGTGTAAACGTAACTTTTATATGCATTGGGAAACCAAAAAAAAATGTATACAATTAGCTTAATTGTGCTATTTCTTTTATTGCAGTGGTTTGGAACCAAATTCTCAATATCCCTGAGAGTTGCTTATAAACATAAGATACACCGTTGAAATGTGTGCGTGTGTGTGTGTGTGTGTGTGTGTGCGCGCGTGCGCGTGCATATGTGTGTGTGTAGATACATATACACATACTCAAAAATATCCATTATTCTTAACTCATAGAAATTAATTCACTAAATGTAAATTGGTGTTAATTAATATAGTTGGTAATTGTTCTTTTCTGGTACAAGGGGCTATATTCAATTTTAATCAATAAGCACAACATCCAACTGGTTAACTCAAGTTTACTCTTAATACAATGTTTTGTTGCTATATAAATAGTTCATTTATTTAAAAGCTTTCACATCCTCTAGCAAGAGAATAAAATTATTCTATAAACAGTATATTCATATAGGTCTTATTTTTTTCTTTTTATGAAGCTGACAGAAAGCATTTTAAATATAATGCTATTGCACACTTAACAGACTGCAATATTGGCATCTATTAAATTTCAATTTTCAAATATAGATAATACTAATATCAAAAATTTGTACCACACTTTAGGATTTAAAATTAAATTTATACAGTCTACACATTTGACCTTCCAACAACCCTTCACTGCAATCATTGTACAGATTTTCTAGGTTATGTGACTTTTCTAAGACAACATAATCATGAAACCCAACGAAGACTCTTAACTCAACATGTCACAGTACCAAGTGTGGCAGCTTTTCCCTATCACCAATCTGACTTCCTGTCGGTGAATATTTGAGACCCACAAAACATAACTAGAAAATTATACTCCTATGATTATACCTTCACAAACAACAATTCTATTTTAAAAGTAGTGCCCCACTATTTATTTTGATAAGCAGAGTATCAGCTAAACACGGTAGACATTTATTTGAGATGTGGGTTTAATTGAAATGGATAGTATATAGTCACCTTGACTTCAACTGGAAAAGGGACACTATCTCCAAACCCAGAGCATAAGAAAGCACAGAAAAATGAAGAGAAACATGTGTCTGAAAATGACATGGTAACTGCTTCAAAATATGAGCCACTGCTTTATAATTTAAGTCCCTCTAAGGCCAGATATGCCTTAGTCAGTCATCTTTGGAAATCAGTATTATTGAGTCAGTGAATCTTTTGGCTGCTTAGCCCTCTCCATGGTAAGAACAGTAAGTGTCAGAAGGCAATGATTACATTAGCTTTGTGGATGTGTTTAATCACTGCCAGGTTGTCCTCTCTTGCCCATTGGAGCATTTCTGTGTCCTTATCATTTGCATTCTTAATATGACAATTGGCTCTTTATTCTCTCACTGAGTACTTCTTCTCTGAGGTATCCCAGTAATGCACAATTGTTCATGTCCAGCCTGTAGATCAAACTCCAATCTAATTTGCAAAACCAAGTAAATACAAAGTAGGTTGCACATAATTTAGACCTCATCTTGCACTGATTAAGCTATCTGATTCTAGCTGCGACATTTCCCTGTTTTCACTTAATATTCTCTTCACTGCCTCTTTGCAACAAAAACTCCTTGCCAGGTCATTTTGGTTCTTTGAGTGCTGCTTCAGCTTCTCTTTAAAAACAGTCAAAAAAACCCTTTTGTTATTTAGATGACTAAGGTATTTCTTGCCTCCTCCTTCTCAATTTATGGGTACCATCCTGATGAGGATACACTGTGGAACTCCTGGTCTTTAATCTTCCCCTCTTGAGATATGGACAGAGTCATGTGCTATTTTAGAAGGTAATAAGTCAAGCCAATTATGTGCCCTGTGGAAAGGCTTTTAGTGCTTCTTAACGTTATCTTTCAAGAAGCTCGAATTTGTGTTTGTAACCAAGTACTCCACAAATTCTTATTCAGTGAGTAGAATAAAACATACATATAGCAGGGCTAAAGAGCCGCCATTGTGGTTAAGAAGTTAAATCAGGAACATTATCAGGAATTTTTCTAGCCTAAACCGAGTTACGGGTCAAATATCATGCTTTTTACTAGAGGATTCCTAAACTGCAGTCCCGGATAGACTTTGGAGGGCCCGGAAAACCATCAAAACACATGTACCACCGTGTAACTATGTATTAGGTGAGAGGCTCTCAATGTGTGGCCTCATAACCAGCAACGTCGGTGTCTGAGAATTTGTCATGAATGTTAGAAACTCTAGGATGGGACCATGACAGCCTGTGTTTTAATAAGCCCTGATGCATGCTGAAGTTTGGGAATCACTGCTCCAAAAAAGGATGACGGCATTCATAGGTAGTCTGTGCTCATCTTCTACCATGTCCTGTCCCACTCTACCGCAGCCACACTGACCTTGCAACACCCAGGCATTCCCTGCCTTGGGTCCTTTGCCCTAGTGCCTCCCAGACTTCAAACACTCTTCCCTCAGATATGTGTACAGCCAATTCCCTTACCTTCTTTACATCCTTGCTCTAATGTTACCTTCTCAGTGAGTTCTACCCCAGCCACCCTATTTTAAATTACACCCCACTCCACCACATCCACCAGCACTTCTGACTCCATCTCTCCTACATTTTGTTTTTCTAAAATATGTCGCCTCCTGCATATTAGATAATTGACTTCTGTATCATGGTTTTTGCTTGTCTATTTCCTGCCTTTCAGAATATTAGCTCCACAAGGGCAACAATCTTTGCTTTTTTCTTAGAACCCAGAATAATGTTTAGCACAGAGCAGGTACTCACTAAGTAATTATTAAATCAGTGAATGAGCCTGGTTGCAGTGGCTCACACCTATAATCCCAGCTCTTTGGGAGGCCAAGGCAGGTGGATTACCTGAGGTCAGCAATTTGAGACCAGCCCAACCAACATGGAGAAACCCCATCTCTACTAAAAAACAAATTTATCCAGGCCTACCCATGTGCAGAAAGCAGAAACTGTACCCCTTCCTGACACCTTACACTAAAATTAACTCCAGATGGATTAAAGACTTACACATAAGACCTAACACCATAAAAACCCTAGAAGAAAATCTAGGCAAAACCATTCAGGACATAGGCATAGGCAAGGACTTCATGGTCAAAACACCAAAAGCATTGGCAACAAAAGCCAAATTAGACAAATAGGACCTAATCAAACTCCACAGCTTCTGCACAGCAAAAGAAACCGTCATGAGAGTGAATTGGCAACCAACAGAATGGGAAAAAAAATTTTGCTATCTACTCATCTGACAAAGGGCTAATATCCAGAATCTACAAAGAACTAAAACAGATTTACAAGAAAAAAAACAAGCCCATTCAAAAGTGGGCAAAGGATATGAACAGACACTTTACAAAAGAAGGCATACGTGAGGCCAAAAAACATATGAAAAAATGCTCATCATCACTGATCATTGGAGAATGCAAATCAAAATGACATTGAGATACCATCTCACACCAGTTAGAATGGCGATCATTAAAAAATCTGGAGACAACAGATGCTAGAGAGGATGTGGAGAAATAGGAACACTTTTACACTGTTAGTGGGACTGTAAATTAGTTCAACCATTGTGGAAGACAGTGTGGCGATTCCTCAAGGACCTAGAAATAAAAATTCCATTTGACCCAGCAATCCCATTACTGGGTATATACCCAAAGGATTATAAATCATTTTACTATAAGGACACATACACACGAATGTTCATTGTGCCACTGTTTACAATAACAAAGACTTGGAACCAACCAAAATGCCCATTGATGATAGACTGGACAGGGAAAATGTGGCACATATACACCATGGAATACTATGAAGCCATAAAAAATGATGAGTTCGTGTCCTTTGTAGGGACATGGATGACCCTGGAAACCATCATTCTCAGCAAACTGACACAAGAACAGAAAATCAAACACCTCATGTTCTCACTCATAGGTGGGTGTTGAACAATGAGAACACATGGACACAGGGAGGGGAGCATCACACACTGGGGTCTGTCAGGGGGGAAATAGGGGAGGGACAGCAGGGGGTGGGAAGTTGGAGAGAGAGAGCATGAGGAGAAATGCCAGATAATGGTGATGGGAAGGAAGGCAGCAAATCACACTGCCATGTGTGCACCTATGCAACAATCTTGCATGTTTGTCACATGTACCCCAAAACCTAAAATACAATTTAAAAAAAATTAGCCAGGTATGGTGGTACATACCTGTAATCCCAGCTACGTGAAGGCTGAGGCAGGAGAATAGCTTGAACCTGGGAGGCAGAGGTTTCAGTGAGCCGAGATCATGCCATTGCACTTCAGCCTGAGCAACAAGAGCAAAACTCCATCTCAAAAGAAAAAAAAAAAAAAAAAAAGCAAATGAATACTCATGACCCTAAAAGGAAGAAAAACACTATTCCAGAGAAAACTTGGTAATTTTCTTTCACAGGAGATTCCTTTCTTATAGCCAATTCACCTACCATTATTTCCATGTTGTTCCAGGTGCTATGTGGAAGGATGGAGATAAAAGGTAGAGAAAATATTCAAAAATGACATTGGACAGAAGTTAGAACTGTTTGTGCAAACTCCCTGTTTAATTATATTTTTGCCTTTCAGGTTGTGATTTCTGAGTTTTTCAAATAAATACATATTAATTTAAATCTCCTAAGAAACTTGGGAATAGATACCACACTTATCTTTCTTTTATAAATGAGGAACTGGGGCACAGAAAGATTAACATTTTGCCCAGGTTTACACAGAAGGTATATGAAAGAGATAGGACTTACTTGACCCTAGCAATCTGACCCTATAGTATAACTGTTAACAGCTATACTATATCTAATAAAGCCATTTCAAAATTAATGTCTTACATATATTAGCATTTAGAATGTTTTATCATAATTTTTATAGAAATATCTTCCCTGCTAAGCTGGAAAGAAATTTTAAGGGGGAATCCCTTCTTGTTCATCATCCCTACCTACCTAGTGTCTAGCAAGATGTTATTGGATGGAAGGAAGGATGGAAGGATGGATGGATGGATGGATGGATGGATGGATGGATGGATGGACGGGATATAAGTTTCAGGCTGGCTGTTATATTCAGCGCTATGATAATTAAACAGTCCCTTGAAACTCCAGAAATAAATTAATAAGCTTTGGCTTTCTCAACTTAAATCTGCCAGATAACCCTGAGGATTTGCAATTGGAAAAAAAAACATGTTGGGGATCAGATAAGGGAAACTGAATAAGGACATTTGTCCCCACGTGGTTTTGGCCACAGGGATGTCTATTCCTCCAACTATCCTGCTCCCTCTCCCAAAAGATAAAGAGCAGCACCAGCAGTGGAGTAAATGTTGCAGGGCTATGCCCCCTTCCTCTATGTGTGAGGCTGCAAGGATGAACCAGCTTCCCCTCAGTTACTGGACCCTTATTTTCATATGAAATCAGGACCCAACAATAAAAGTAAATTTTTAAAAATGCTATGCCTAGAATTGAAAGAATGCAAACTGCCTTATGGCTACCTGACCATCCTAGTGAATCCTTTAACCCTATTCTTTCCTCCTGCTTCTGTTTCATTGCATTAAATGCTGTATTCAGAAGACATTTGCTAATGTCTTCTTACAAATGGATGACATCACAGCAGATCCCTAAGGATGCCGTAAGGCTTCAGCCTCCTTGTCACCCAGGATGATTTCAACTTGCTTATCTCATCTCCTGCCTTGTTCCTGGGTTAGCTAGAAAAAGGAAAGATCCAATTTCCATGCTAGGGTTGAGGATAGTCCAAGGCAATTTCTCTGCAGACCCCAGGACTGCTGCCCTCTGCTGGGATGATGAGGCCTGAAGCTCTTCCATCACAGATTCCAAGTGTTCCTTTTAAAATAATTTAGCAACTCTTGTCAAAAGAAACAGAACAGTCCAACTAAAAGTTCCATGGCAATCAGGAAATTTATGTGGCAGCAGGTAAATTTAGAAAGATAGTTATTTATCCTCATTATGGCAATGACACACATGTCAGTAGAGAGAGGAAGCTTCTCTCCACACCTGGGAGATCTAAAACTGCACGTGTTGTTTGTTTCTAAGTCTCTAGCTACTGAATGACAGTCCAAGGGCAGATGCCACTCAGACTCCATCAGAACCACCTGGGAAGCTTTTCCAAACTACTGACTCCTGTGTTCAGTGATAGAGATTCTGACTCTTTAGCTAAGAGATAAAACCCAGGAAGCAGTTCGTAATTTTTAAGAGCCCCTCATGTGATTCTGATGCACAATCAAGTTTAAAACCTAGCAAGACTTTTGAATTATGTGTCATGTTGAAATACAAATTTCATTTTTTAACCAAAGTATCTTTATTTATTATGAAATGTTTTGTTCTCATGTTAACACTTCAAAAATCTAGAACATGATAAATAAAAAACTAAATATCGCCTTAAAAAATCTTATTACCCAGAAGTAATCACTGCTAACATTTTGGAGAAATTTTGCCAAACCATTTGACATGAAAATATATATAATTTTAAATATATGTCAATTTCCTTAGCTAAACTTTACACATGTGTAACGATCATTCTGTTAACCAAGAGTATGCATTCTGAGGACAGGCTTTAGCAGAAATTTCATGAAAAAATTCGAAATTACATAAAAGCTTCCATATGACCTGAGACAAAAGGGACACTGTGAAGAAGTGTTAATGTTTACTGAGCAATATCCTACCTCATTAGATGTCAGAATTTTTCAAGTTAGTGCAAGCCCAAATATCGGCAAGTGAACCAAAAACCCTCAAATATGTATACAAGAGTCTGAGAATGGAAGGAAATGAAGGCACGTGTTAGGAAAAAGTGTGAGCAAGTGAAAGAGCAGGGTTGCCAAATAAAATACAGTTTTCAAACTTAAACTCACATAAATAAGACAGAGCCTCGCTCTGTAGCCCAGGGTAGAATGCAGTGGGGTGATCTCAGCTCACTGTAATTTCTGCCTCCTGGGTTCAAGAATTCTCCTGCCTTAGCCTTCCCAGTAGCTGGAATTACAGGTGTGTATCAACACACCCAGCTCATTTTTTATATTTTTGGTAGAGATGGGGTTTCATCATGTTGGCCAGGCTGGTCTTGAACTGTTGACCTGAAGTGATCTGTCCATTTCGGCCTCTCAAAGTGCTAGAATTACAGGCATGAGCCACTGCACCCAGCCAATAATTTTTGAATATATGTCCCAATTTGTTTATCTGAAATCCAAGTTTAGTTAGGAATACTGTGTTTTTCTTTGCTGAATCTGGCAGCCCTGGAAGGAAGGGCCCCATGCTTTGCTGAAGCAGAGTTGGCTCAGGGTAGAAGCAGAGGGTGGGAGGATATATGACCAGACTCCAGTTCAAGAACAAGGTTGAGGCAAAGGTTCGCTAGCTCTGACAGGTCTCAGAATCTGGCACAACTCTGCAACATTGCAAAGTCAAACCCTAACCCACCCCAGCCCCGTGCATGAAAGGACCAAACTTCTCATTCACCTAAAGCAGTCACAGTCCCAGCACTTTTGGAGGCTGAGGCAGGAGGATTATTTGAAGTCAGGAGTTCAAGACCAGCCTGGCCAACATGGCTAAACCCTATCTTTGCTAAAAATACAAAAATACAAAATTTGCTAAAAATACAAAAATTAGGCATGGTGGCATATGCCTATAGTCCCAGCTACTTGGGAAGCTGATGCAGGAGAATTGCTCGAACCCAGAAGATGGCAGTTGCATGAGCCAACATCATGCCACTGCAGTCCAGCCTGGGCTACAGAGTGAGACTAACTACTAAAGACCCCCAAATGACATTCTGAACTTCCTTCTGGTTCCTAGAGCCTAACCTAGAATTTTCCTATAGAAATTGAGTGTTTTCTAAATATAGAATCATGTCATCTTCAAACAGAGACAATTTTACTTCCTCTCTCCTTGTTTCTCTTTCTATCTCTTGCCCGATTGCCCTAGCCAGAACTTCCAATACTATATTTTTACACTGTTGGTGGGAATGTAACTAGTTCAACAATTGTGGAAGGCAGACTGGTGATTCCTCAAGAATCTAAAACCATTTGACCCAGCAATCCCATTACTGGGTATGTACCCAAAGGATTATAAATCCTTCTGCTATAAAGACACATGCACACATATGTTTGCTGCAGCACTATTTATAATAGCAAAGACATGGAACCAATCCAAATGCCCAGCAATGACAGACTAGACATAGAAAATGTGGTGCATATACACCATGGAATACTATGCAGGCATTAAATGGAATGAAATCATTTCCTTTGCAGAGCCATGGATGAAGCTAGATGCCATCATCCTCAGCAAACTAATGCAGGAACAGAAACCCATGTTCTCACTCCTAAGTGGGGGTTGAACAATGAGAACACATGGACACAGGGAGGGGAACAACACACACCAGGGCCTGTGTGGAGGTTGGAGGCAAAGGGAGGGAGAGCATTAGAACAAATACCTGGCTGGTCGCGGTGGCTCATGCCTGTAATCCCAGCACTTTGGGAGGCCGAGGCGGGTGGATCACGAGGTCAAGAGATCGAGACCATCCTGGTCAACATGGTGAAACCCCGTCTCTACTAAAAATACAAAAATTTAGCTGGGCATGGTGGCACACGCCTATAATCCCAGCTACTCGGGAGGCTGAAGCAGGAGAATTGCCTGAACCCAGAAGGCGGAAGTTGCGGTGAGCCGAGATTGTTCTATTGCACTCCAGCCTGGGTAACAAGAGCAAAACTCCGTCTCAAAAAAAAAAAAAAAAAAAAGAACAAATACCTAATGCATGCAAGCCTTAAAACCTAGATGACGGTTGACAGGTGCAGCAAACCACCATAGCCCATTATGCATACATAATAAACTTGCACATGCTACACATATATCCCAAAACTGAAAGCAAAATGAAAAAAACTAAAATTAAAAAACACATGGGGCCCTCAAAAAAGAAGAAGAAGAAATTGAGTCTGGATTTTCTTTGCCCAGGCTTGCTTTTAGTCTGCTTAGGGTCTGATCAAATCCCTTTCTCACTTCTGCAGCAAACACAAGTTGATGTACTCAGCTGCTATCCCCATAGCCTTTGAAACAGAATTGTTGTCTTGTATGGGTTCTACAGAAATGAAATGGTATTTTTTTAATCCCTCGTTTCCCATTTTTTTCTGACTTGCTGAACAGAAGGGATCCATGAAAATCTGTTCCTCATAACACAAGTCATGGCCTGCTGTCCCTGTGCAATGCACAATATACACTGGACTACATGCATAGAGAGGAAACAATAGGCTGGTGCTTGAGAGTGGGATCCTGCTCATCTAAGGAAGAAACATTATCTCTACTGGCCCCTCTGTTCTTCCAGAGTGGAAGATCTTGCCTAACCTTATAAAAATAAGTCAGATGACACAAACTGTTACTGAGCATCTGTTATGCAGAAAGCTCTGCCCTGGAGTGGGGAGAGGGAGGTTCAAACTCGATCACGTTTTAATTGTGTGCCTTCCAGCAACATTTTCACCTTGTGAGCTCTGGTTCCCTCATCTGCAAGATGGGGATAATAGAAATCTCCTTATACAATTGTGATAATTTTAAAAGACACTATTTTAGGGCATGTAGAAGAGATCCTGGCACTTAGTAAATATTTAATTAAAACTAGCCATTAATAATAATCAGTTGGAAAAGACAGGCAAATTCAATATACAAGATTTAGCCTAACTCTAGAGTTGAGGAGTGACACACCCGAGGAGCCTCAGAGAAGCACCCTCCTCAACAATAGTCTGTCCTCTTTATGGGGTACCTTGTTCTGACCCAGCTGATGGAGGATTCATCTGATTTAGGCTCCACTCTACAGAGGTCTGCTTCCCCAGCCCAGAATATCCCAGTCCTAAGCAAGAGTGGGGATTCTGGAAGAAGCTGCCTCCATCACCAAGTAGTCGTGTCAACCTAGGAAAGCAGCCCAGCCTCTCTGGGGCTCCATGCCCTCATCTGTAATGCCCTTTCTGGTGAGAGATAGTGGAGTGATGAGAAGTCCTCAAGAAGCTGCCCTCAAAAGATCAGGTGACCCAATGTAAAACAAAGATAACTGAGGGCTCTCCTGGACAGAAGGAACCTGACTCTCTCCCCCTGCAGCACATGGAGGAGGAGGAGGAGGAGGAGGAGGAGGAGGAGGAGGAGGAGAGGACCATGTTTGGAATGTTGGGCCCTTCTTAACAAGTGTCTAAATAGGAACCGCAGACAGGGGTTATACTGTGGGAGAATTTGCATAGACTATACTTCTGTGAATGTTGTTCAATTCTTTCCACTCTCTGAAGTAGTGTAGGGCAAAAGCTCTCTGGCTGCATCCAGAGCTCCTGGCTCAACTAGGGAGACGTGATTCTCTCCTGATTACCTCTGTGATCACCTCTGCTACTTGCCCCAGCCCTCACCTGCACAGAGTAGAAAACACCAAGATTATTCACAAATTCACTCTGGAGCTGCTCTCAGTATTTCCCTCTGCTGACCCCTGGTTGCCCCTGTGTAAGGAAAGGAACCTTGACACATTTCCAGAAGGCAAGAGATGCTCAGGATGCAGCTGCTTATATTTCTTTGTCAAAATATGGCTTAGATCAGTTCACCAGCTTCCTATGTTTACAAGGCTGAAGAAATGGCAACTTGGTGAAAAAGGAAAGTGACCAGACAAAAGCTAGAGGCTGGTGTTGATGGCTGGGAAATTAATTAAGAAGAGAAAATCACTAAGTATTTTTTCCTGAGCAAATGTTCTTTGTCTTTGAACTTTTTAAAAATGTTATGTCAGTTGGTTAATTGCCTTCAGACACTGAGTGACAATAAGACATGTTTGCCCATTAAGATAAAGCAAAGTTAATTGAAAGAAGTTAGTAATAAAAATATTGGACTCAGTCCATTCTAGGTAACTTATGACAACTGAAATTATAGCCACAGTGACTCCTAAATTTGCACATAATGTCTAAGAGCTTGGCTTCCAATAAAGCAGCCATCAGTCATCCAGGCTTCTGTGCCCATCACAAATGATGCAGGGATCTATAAAGCACGAACCTTGAACATCACTGGAATACAAAAAGCGATGGTGCTCATCTCTAAAAAATTCATTAACAACATCTTCAGCATAGAGGCAAGCCAATTGTTGCTATATATAACTGTAATTTTATTTCTGAATATAAACTCAGATCGCCGGGTGCATTCATTTCTGAAATATGTTTACCCCAAATACACAAATTGTTCAGTCTGCTAAGTCCTTCAATGATGGAAACAATGCCCAATAAAGCAGGAAGCCTGGTTGTTCACTTAATTGACTATTATGCTGTTGGATCTGTAGAGATGAAAAATGAGAAGGATGTCAGGTCTCCAACCCTGTGTAGACCCAGAACCTAATTCTCTTAAAATGAGCCCCAGTGCCTAATTCTCTTAAAATGCCCCAAATCCCCCAATTTCTAAAGAGCTCTTTGGCCAGAATCTGTCTTAAATTCAAGGAAAAGACTTCAATCAACCAGCGAGTGACAAAGCAGATGAGATTCAATTAGTCACTGGCTGAGGCATGTTCTGCTAGTGGTAAGGATTGCATGCATGTGGGAACATCTAAAAAGACTGGTCCAGGGAGGGCAGACCCCATGATGCTGACTACATGTACCTCTGCTAGCAAACAGAGCAATTCTCATGCCTACTGAGCCCCCTGCCTCTCAAACTGTCCTAAAAACAGAAGAACAGATATCTATAGCTCTCAAATCAAGGAATTGGAGAGGAGGGCCTATATAACTGTCCAAAGATGTTCTCTAATCATTCAGTGAAGGTTATTCCTGCTTCAATAGTGAAGGAGGAGAAGCAGCAGCAGTGGAGGAGGAGGAGAGGAGGGGGAGGGGGAAGGGGAAGGGGAAGGGGAGAGATGGGGGAGGGGGAAGGGGGACTGGGAGGAGAGAGGGGAATGGGAGGAAAGGGGGAGAGGGGAGGAAGAGGAGGGGGAGGGGGGAAGGGGGAATGGGGGGGATGGGAGGGGAGGAGGGGGGAATGGGAGGGGAGGAAAGGGGAATGGGAGGGGAGGAAAGGGGAATGGTAGGGGAGGAGCGGGGAATGGGAGACGAGGTGAGCGGGGATGGGAGGGGAAGGCGAGAGAGAGAAATCACAAAGATCAAGGGACTGGGTGCCATGGAGGCTGGGAAAGGATATAAAAGGGGAGATCAAGAACATGAGGAAGTAGATGACCAAGGCCTGCCTCTGAAGAGGTCTCTGCCCTTCAGGAGTCATACAAACCTGATCTGAAAACACAAGACAATGGTCAGAATTCTACCACCACATACATGATCAACAGTGCCCTTGAGATGAAAACTTCAGATTTTTAAGCCTAAATATGATTTCCCCTAAATCACTACTATTTTAAAAAACACCAGAAGTTAGACATAAAAAGATAAACTGCTTTGATCCTGGCCTAGAAAGGAACATTTGTGAGTACTTTTGTAGTAAGGTTGGTATCTAGCATGAAAATGCCTGGCATTCAGTTGTTATTCACTGAACTGGACTCGTTTGTTCTTAGAACAAACCAAACACAATACAACTGAGAATTCAGGAACCCAGTTAGGCTTCATGGCAGAGTAGAAATGAACCCTAGGCTTGAATTACAGAACTTGAATTTAAATCTCGATAAGCTATTTTCTAACCTACTGTGACTTCTTACCACCATCAACTCAGTCTCCTACTCTATAAAATGGGGGAAACATCACCAGCCCAAGGCACGCATACCATATAAATTGATTGTGAAAATCAAATGGCATAAGGTTGTAAAATGAAATATGGAAACTATAAATTATTATATGGATCTTTTATTTGTACAATCTTATGGGGTACATGTGAAATTTTGTTATGTGTGTATAAGTTGTAATGATAAATATTAGGTGTCCGTCACCTGAGTACAATATATTTTTAAGTATAGTCACTCTATTCCGCTCTTAAATATTGAATTTATGTGTTCTTTCTTCCATAAGTTTGTACACTTTAACCCATTTCTCTTCCTGCTCCCACCTCCCAGTCATCCTGTCCACTATCTTTCCACTCTTTACCTACATGTGATCAAGTTTTTAGCTCCCACATGTAAGTGAGAACATATATTTTTGGTTTTGGACCTGGCTTATTTCACTTAAGATAATGAACACCAGTTCCTGCATGTTGCTGCAAATAACATAATTCCCCTTTTTTGTAAAGGCTGAATAATATTCCATTGTGTATATATACATTTTATCCATTTATTGATTGATGGATATTTACATTGTTTCCATATCTTTGTTTTTGAAGAGTGCTGCAAAGAACGTGGAAGTGGAATATATCTTTAATATACTGATTTGTTTTCCTTTGGGTCAATATTCAGTAATGAGATTGCTGGATTGAATGCGTATTAGTTTATTTTCACACCGTTATAAAAATACTACCCACATATTACATTTTATTTTTCCATTCGTTGGTTGATGGGCATTTGGGCTGTTGCCATATTTTTGCAGTGCAAATTGTGCTGCTGTAAACATGCATATGCAAGTATTTTTGTATCTTACTGTCATTGTGGTCTGCTGGATTTGGTATTGAGCCTTTTCTCATCCTTTGTGTTACTGCTTCATCAGTGGATTTTATACTTGTATGTGTTTTCATGATGGTAGATGTCATCCTTTTGCTTCCAATGTAGGACTCCTTAAGCAGCTCATGTAGGGTCAGTCTATTGGTAACAAATCTCCTTAGCATTTGCTTGTCCAGAAGACTATTTCTCCTTCATTTAGGAAGGATAATTTGCTGGAGATAGTATCCTTGGTTGCTAGTTGTTTTCTTTCAATACTTTGAATGTATCATCCCATTCTATTCTGGCCTGTAAGGTTTCTGCTGAGAAATTTGTGGTTAGTCTAAGGGTTTTCTTTATAGGTGACTAAACACATTTTTCATGTTGTCATTAGGACTCACATTTTATCTTTGGCTTTAGGGATTCTGAATATAAATACTATAGAGAATACCTTTTTCATTTTATCTACCTGTGGATTGTTGAACCTTCCATATCTGAATGTCTAATTCTCTTGCCAAATGTGAGAAGTTTTCATCTATTATTTTATGAAATATATTTTCTAATCCTTACATTTTCTATTTTCAGGGATAGTGATAATTTGTATATTCAGATACTTTATATTGTCCAACTTGTCATGAAGGCTTTGCTCATACTTTTTCACCATTTTCTTTAATTTTTGTCCAGCTGGGTTTTTAAATTCCTGTCTTCAAGTTCCAAGATACTTTCTTCTACATGGTCTAGTGTATTGTTGAAGCTCTCAAATGTATTTTGCATTTCCTTCAATGAATTCTTCAGTTCTAGAAACTCTATTCAGCTCTTTTTTTAAAAAATTGTCACTTTAGTAAATTTCTCATTCATATCCCTCATTCTTTTGTATTTTTTTTTAGAATTATTTTGTATCTCACTAAGCTTCTTTAAAATTAATATTCTGAATTCTTTATTGGGAATTTTGAAGTTTTCTTTTTAAGATTTATTGCTAGAGAATTATTGGGATTCTTTGAAGGTGTCATATTTCCTTGCTTTTTTCATGTTTCCTGTGCTCTTACATTGACATCTGCCTATCTGGTGTAACAATCACATCTCCTATTTCTAAATTTACTTCAGCAGGAAAGGACTTTTTCCTGAAGATCTGTGATGTTGGTTGAGTAGGACCTTTTGGCTTTGATTCTGGATGCATGCAGTAGTCTATTCTCTGCATGATTTATTTAACATTATTAGTGCTTTTGGTGATTTCCTCAGAGGGATAGTGTGTGGCTATTAGTGTAGGCTGTGGTGAAGTTGTGTTGAGGCCTGGAAAGCCAGGTGGGCCAGTCGTCAGGTCTCAAGAGTGGCAGTGGTAGTCTGACCATACCTCTCTTTGTGCCCCAGAGTGGTGTACACTGACACTTGTGTTGGTAGCTACCAGCGGGATGATTCTTGAGCCTCCAGGTGCCTTGCTCAAATGCCAGTAGTGACAGCAATGGGCTGGGCAGATGAGTGCATCCTTGGGTCTCTGGGCAGCTCGCATGGTGTGGGTGATGGCAGTAGCAGTGGTAGGAGCATCCTCTGGGTCTTGAGTGGTATGGGCTGGTGTTAACAGTAGCTGTGGTATGGAATCACCCCCAACAGCTCCCCATACACTATTATCAGGCTTTTCTGCCCTCTATGGAAGCAGCAACACAGCACCACAGGGAAGGGGAGAGAAACTGCCTTAGCCCAGAAGTCGCAGCACCGAGACCATGCTGCCCATTAGGTTGTAGTTTTACTCACCACCTCAGACAGGTAGCCCTCCAGCTCACCCACCCTAGCCTTTGGTGGCAGTAGGAGCAGGTATGCAGAGCGGAAGGAGGAGTCATATTCTCTATATGAGAGCTTATAAGTACAGAGGCTGCTCTGCCAGTGGCAAAGAATTTCACTCCATTTACAAAGCTTAGCAGAGTTTCTGCTGCTGTTAAGGGTCAAGTCATTTCCCACAACCCCAGACAGGGAGTTCTTGGGCTCCAGAAAGCAAACACTTTGGTTTTCTTTTTCCCACCGGCTGCCTTTTGGTGCACTGCATTATCCTTTTCCCAGACCATGGCACTCCCTGTGGACTAGAGTACTGGGGACTTTGCAGCACCATTGGCTCTCACCAGTGGTATGCTGTTGCAGACCTCCAAGTGGTCACTGGGTAATGTCAGCAAGAGCTCCCAGGACAGGGAGATACAAGGCCTGTTGTTCCCAGAGCAGGATGCTGTTCCTGATGGCTGTGCTCCAAAAGTGTACCCTGACATACCCATTTAGGTCTCAAAGGAGGTGGTAATGCAGAACAAGTTCCTTGTCTCGTCCAATAACTTCATGGGGTCTCCAAATCTCCGCCCATGCTGTTATCAGGATTTCCTGTGGCTAGAGAAGCTCTATCATGGTTCACATTACAACAGTCTGTGGTAGAAATGTGACCCACTGAAGCTGTCTCACTTAATCTACGCTTTCCCCTCAATATCACAATCCTCCGGGCTCCTGGCTGATCTTGGCTGAGCTGGCCACTTGTTTCCTTCTCATCTGTGCATCAGGTATTTCCCATGAGTTTTTGTTGGACTCCAGTATTCTCTCCTAGATGTTCTATTTGAGGCATGATAGTCTATAATTTTGCCTCTTTTTTCTGGAGACAACAGGTACCTGATGTCTCTAGTTGGCCATTGTGAACCAGAATTCAGATCTTATTTAAACTTTAAAAGAAAACATCAGCCTAAGATTTGGATTGTCTGAAAATACAGGAATGAACAAACCAAAATTATTTTCCTATACTCTCACTCAACAATCAACACAGAAGACTTCTGTGACCAAATGTGTGGGGTGTTTTTCCCTATACCAAGCAAGCAGCACTTCCACAGACATCACCTGGGTGTTCTCCAATTTGACTCTGACGCTCTCCACCTGGAGATAGCATGGTATCTCACAGGTTCAGGGCTCAGTCCCATAAGACTGTCCCCCACTTTTGATGCCAATCGTAAGCCCCAGGTTTTTTTTTTCACCTATGCTTCTGACTGACTGGCTATAAATCAGGGTTCTTTGAAAATGCCCTCCTTGGGGTCAGTTTATTTGCTAGAGTGAATCACAGAATAAAGGAAGAACTACTTATGTTTATCCATTTATTACAAAGTGTATTACAAAAAATGTAAGCACAGATAAAAAGATGCATAGGATGAGTTATGGGGGAAACAGCAGAGCTTCGATGCCCTCCCTGGGTATGCCACCCTCCAATAACTTTCCATGTGTTTGGCTCTCCAGAAGCTCACTGAACCCTGTCCTTTTGAAGGATTTATGGAAGCTTCATTACATAGATACGATTGATTAAATCATTGGCTATTTGTGATCGGCTTAACCTTCAGACTTTTTTCTCTACCTGGCAGTTGGTGGCAGGGTGAGGCTAAAAGTCCCAACTCTCCAGTCCTGCCTTGTTTCCAGTGATAAGCTGCCATCCTGTAGCTATCTTGGGGCTACCAGCCATCACTGAACTCGTTAACATACAAAATAACACATAGAGTTCTATGCCAGGACACTGGGAAGGAAGACCAAATATATATTGTGCAATATCAATGATTAGGAAAGTCTATCTTGTTTTAAAGAATTTCCTGATTATTGAATCATTTCCAACCCTATCTGATACCTAGAGTCTCATGTCTTAATCCATTTTCTGTTGCTATAACCAAATAACTAAGATTAGGTAATTTATAAAGAAATATGTATTTTCTTTGTTTACCATTCTTTAGACTGGGAAGTTCAACATCTAGGTGCTGTATCTGTTTAAAGCCTTGTAGCTGGTGAGGGCTCTGCAGAGTCCTGAGGGAGCACAGGACATCACATGGTAAGGGGCTCACAAGGATGGCTAAATGGCCTTTTATCACAGACCCACTCCTGCCATCACTAACCCACTCCCCCTTGATAACCCATTAAGCCATGAATGAACAAATGAGCCCTCATAACCGAATCACCTCCTAAAGGTCTTACTTCTCAACACTACTGCATTGGAGATCAAGTTTTCAACACATGAACTTTTGGAAGACACATTCAAACTATAGCACCCCATAATCTAGTACAGGGCTGAAAGAGAAAAACTCACCAAAAATGTAAATGTAACTGTGATTCATTTTTTGGCAATTTTCCAGATACATTTGAGTGAAATGTAACAATAAACCAACATCCATCTTTAGGAAGATTCCTTTTCTATGCTGTGTGCCTATCTCCAATTTCCTAAGGAAGCCATAAGCAACCTGAGAATTGCAGGCACATTCTTTGAGGATGATTATAGTATCTTCTCTTCAGTAAGTCTACAGACCCAAGAGGAGAATCATTTAGATGAACTTGACTCACATCTCCCTCTCCTTACTGTTTCCTCATGCCAAGAACTTGGTCACAAGTGAGCAAAGCATGATACAGATGCCCACAGTGAGATTTGCTGAGTGGCTTCTTTGTGACAGGCACTGTGTCAGGGGCTGGAAATACTGAGATAAGTGAAGGCAGATGACAGTGGCCTGCCCCAGCTCATTCACAGCTTAGTAGAGAAGTTATTCAAGTCAACAAGCAATTGAAGGCGCCACTGTGACCTTTCCACCATGAGCTAAAAACAGGCAAATAAATTAGATCTACATTTGAAGTTGTTTCAATACCTGAACACAATCTAAAAGTAAAAATTTCAGATTTTGTTGGTACATTTTGCCTGTTGACAGTTCACGTTTCTCATATTTGTCATGACTTATATCCAACAGGTGATCAGAGTTCTTACATTAAAACATTTCATGAAGTTACTTAAAAATAGTATAGACACAGCCCAAGAAAACTAATTTCTCATAGATGATCAACAATAACCTCAAGCCACTAAAATGACTAAATTGTGAAACAAGAAGCAGCTACTAATTGACCCAGGAAATTTTCAATGACATTTGGTAACAGAGCCACTGATTTAATTTCAAATACTGCTTTTTTTCTACCAGAAAAAAAACAATCAAGGGACCTGAGATGAACAAAGCATGCACCCACAGGGCTGATCCAAAATGACAAGCAGGAAAGCCCAAGCTAGTAGAGTTGAAATTTAGATGAGGCCAAAACCTGTAGTTCATAGTCAGAGGCAAGATTTAAAAGGGTGAAGCATTAGAAGGAGGGTGGGCTAGGAAACCATAAATGTTGGGCTTCAGGGAGCATATCTTTTTGACAAGAATTTTAATCAGCTACGTTACTAATCTGCCAAATTAAATTTCACAGTGCCACATGCACAGACAGGCATTATAATACTGGCAAAAATGAATTAAAATCCCAGTAATTAATTTATGGGTTTGAACTGGTTTTGAACTCCTGAGTGAACTCAGTGCTAGGAAATAATTGAGGCTTAGATCATAGACTTTTAGAATTGGAAAGAAACGTAGAGATCTTCCTGACCAATCCCATCATCCTCTAAGATGAGGAAACTGAGTATCTGAGGGGTTAAGGGACTTAGACAGGTCACCCAGATAGTTAATGGCAGTGGCAGTCTACAAAACAGAGTCTGCACTTGAGGATACAAATAAAATCTTGACATGTCAGTATATGAAATGACAGCTGACCTAAAAATGCAATCAAATGGGTAGAAAAAAACAGCTCTGTTACAGTTTCAGATAGTACAGATATTCAAACTGATGAATCAAAGTTAAGGCTTATTTAAATAATTAATTAGAATCCTTTAATTGAGGACCACAGTTCTTGTCAACTCTGATCACATAAAGAAATTACCTTGGGTGAATGGGTAGCTAAAGGATCTCAGCGGGGACAAACTAGAGCAGTCTACTTCCTAAGGTATCGGAGACTCACTCTTCTGAAAAAATAATAAGAGTAATTCCACGCCACATCCCTACCACAGGCTTGTGAGGAACTCAGATGCAAGCACTACCTCACAGGACTCTGCGGTAGAATCTTAAATCTACGATATAGCTGCCTCACACATAGCAGAAAGCACTCGAACTGTGACATCTGGGGCAGAGTGTTCTTACATGAATCTCCCCAGGTAGTTCTGTTCATAAAATACTGCGGAATTGGCAGTCTCTGTAAATGTCTTTCTGGGGGAATGGATTCATAAACAGAGTCCAGTGGTCCCTCAACATTTAGATTTTACAGACTTGTACATTTTCAAATAATTTTTTTTTTTAACAGGAGCTGAGAGAAAGAGGATATAGAGGGTCTTGTTTTTGAAAGGAAAAGGGAGGAAGAAGAAGAGGGAGAGAGAAAAGAAATATTGCTTTATTCTATAAATGGCTATTAATAATGGCTGATCATTATTTTATGTATTTAAAATGGAGAATGTATATTTTATTTATCTAAAGTGGAGAGTTTGCTTATTAAGTTTACTTGTTACTGATCTGAGTTCAGATTCTGGATATCCTTATTAATTTTCTGTTTCATTGAGTCTGAATCCCTTTATGGGTCTTATGTATCTGGGTGTTAGAATGCACTCCATCTTTTTTGGTTTGAAATCTGTTATCAAATGCATGAATTGCCAACTCCTTTTTGTTTATTTATTTGTTTTTTTCTCCATTTGATTGGTAAATCTTTCTCCAACCCTTTGTTTTTAGTCTATGTATATCTTTGGATATGAAATAGGTCTGGATATAGTATACCGTTAGATTTTGGCTGTATCTTTTAATTAGAAAATTTAGTCGATTTCAATTTAAGATTACTGCCATTTGATGTTAACTGGCTATTTTATCCATTTGTTGATGTAAATTCTTCTTTCTGTTGATGCTCTTTACTTTTTGGTATATTTTTAGAAAGGCTAATGCTGGTTGTTCCTTTCTGTGTGTAATGCTTCTTTCAGAAGTTTTTGTAAAGCAGGCCTGGTGGTAATAAAATCTCTGAGTACTTGCTTGTTCATAAAAGATTTTATTTTTCCTTCAATTGTGAATCTTAGTTTGGCAGGATATGAAATTCTGGGCTGAAATTTCTGTTCTTTGAGGATGTTAAATATCGGCCCCCACTCTCTTCTGGCTTGTAGGGTTTCTACTGAGAGATCTGCTGTAAGTCTAATAGGCTTCCCTTTGTGGGTAACCTGACCTTTCTCTCTGGCTGCCCTTAGTATTTTCTCCTTTGTTTCAACCCTGGTGAATCTAATGATTATGTGTCTTGGGGTTGCTCTTCTTAAGGAATATCTTTGTGGTGTTCTCTGTATTACCTGAGGTTGAATGGTATCCTGCTTTGCTAGATTGGGAAAATTCTCCTGGATAATATCCTGAAGAATATTTTCCAGCTGGGATTCATTCTCTCCATCACATTCAGGTACACCTATCAAACGTAGATTAGGTCTTTTCACATAGTCCCATAATTCTTGGAGACTTTGCTCATTCCTTTTTATCCTTTTTTCTCTATTCTTGTCTTCTCGTTCCATTTCATTAAGTCGGTCTTCGACCTCTGATATCCTTTCTTCTGCTTGATCAATTCGGCTATTCAAACTTGTGCATATTTCACTAAGTTCTCCTGTTGTATTTTTCAACTCCATTAGTTCATTTATATTCCTTTCTATATTGTCCATTCTTTTTAACATTTCGTCTAACCTTTTTTCAAAGTTCTTAGTTTCTTTGCATTGGTTTAGAACAATTTGTTTCAATTCCCAGAGGTTTTTTACCATCCACCTTCTAAAACCTCCTTCAGATACTGGAACACAGTCCTCTTCCATTAGGGCTTGTTCCGTTGCTGATGAGGAATTACTATCCCCTGTAGAGGGAGAGGGGTTCTGACTTTGTTTTCTCGGCCTTTTTAGGCTGTTTTTTTCCCTTTATTGTGATTTTATCCATCTGATATCTTTACAATTAGCGCCTTTCTGATTAAGTTCCTGAGAGGATGTCCAATTTATTGATTCCCAGTACTGGAATCCGAGCAACCCACTGCGCCGGCCAAAACAGCAGCAATAAGACTGATGGTGCTCTTCTGCCTGGGAATCTCCGGTCTGGCTTCCTTCTTGAGTCCGCAACAAGCGGCTCTGCCTTCCCAGAGCTCCAAACACCAGTCAGTAGGGGAACCAGTCCCGCTCACTGTGCGCGGAGAGCTGCCGCACCGAGGCGACGGCAAAACTGCTGCACCGGCCACAGAAGTCGCGCTGGCGACCCGCGGGGCTCCTCCACTGGAAATCTTCTGGTCCGTGGGCGACGAAAATTCCTCTGAAAATGTGGCGTCCTCACATTTTCCGAGCTTTCACTGGGAGCTACAATCCCGAGCTGTTAGCGATCAGCCATCTTGGATCTTGCTTTTTTCATTTTCAAATAAATTTGCAGTGCTCACTGGTAGCTTTCTACTTTGCCAACCAAGAACATTTTTTAAGTATACATTTATATCATAAAAGAATCATTTTAACCTCAAAAAAGTAGGAAGAAAATATATAATGAAAAAATACAGTACCAATTCAACTTTAAGAAAATCTATATTGCCCTTCTTTTTAAAGTTTCATTTCATATTGGACCAGTGAAACCTTTGTCAGGGCTGTTTCCAACCAGCCCGCAGAGAGCATTTGGAAACCATGATGTTACTGCATCAGAAAATATCTTTACCTTCACAAATATTTATTCAAAATGTCTACTAATAGCTTTAAGAGGAAACAGATTCCAACTAAGATAGTTTGAGAAATTTTAGTGAAGGGGCTACTTAAGAGGTAGGGGCAGAGTTCAGGGAACAAGAAGGATGGCAGGACGCCCATGGCAAACATGGGTGGGAAGCTGTCACCACCCAGGCCTGAAGGACACAAGGAGGAAGCAGGCTACCCAGGAGAGTTGAAGCCACCAGGCAAATAGTATAGTCAGGCAGTAACACAGTTATCTGCAGAAAACACTACTCAGGGTAGGGAAGGAGCAGGAAAGGTGTATCTTGACTTCTGTCCTCCATATTCCTACTGGACTTTCCATTGGCTGAATCCAACTGGAAGCCAGGAGAGAGCCCAGATAATGTGATCCACAAGTGTTCAACCTCCGGGGCCTAAAGCAAAGTGAAGAAGAAGAACGGATCTGGTGGCTGGAGAAAGGAGTGGAATGGAGAATACTCATACAAAACAAGTAATTTCAGAATTATAATAGGTAGTCATTCTACTTTTGAGCACTTCAGTCTTAGAAACTTAAAACTCTTTACATGGACTAAACTGCAAAAGCACAGTCTTGAGAATGTTTTCGTATGCCCGCCCTTCTTATATTACCATCTCTTTCTAGTGTCATTTTCCTATTGAAGAGTTCACTACTGATGTATTAATTATTTTTTCTTTTTTGAGAAAGTTTTGCTCTTGTTGCCCAGGCTGGAGTGCAATGGCATTATCTCAGCTCACCGCAACCTCTGCCTCCCAGGTTCAAAAGATTCTCCTGCCTCAGCCTCTGGAGTAGCTGAGATTACAGGCATGCACAACCATGCCCAGCTAATTTTTTTGTATTTTTAGTGGAGATAGGGTTTCTCCGTATTGGTCAGGCTGGTCTCAAACTCCTGACCTCAGGTTATCCTCCCACCTCGGCCTCCCAAAGTGCTGGGATTGCAGGCATGAGCCACCGCACCTGGCCCTAAATTCTATATACACATACACTTTGTTCTCTAAAACTTTCCTGATCTGGGTAAGTTTGGGATTTACTACCATTAGTCATTCAGTTCCAATAATTATTTATACACTAGCTTCTTGATTTTATTGTTAAATCATATATAGCAATCTTGCAGAACTTTTTGCTTAAAACTGAACCTGATTCTAGCTACTTCTGATGAGGAAAGAGGTAGGTAGCATATTTGTATCAGTAGAAAACTAAATTCCAAAATTGTAGCAGAGACTGATAAGGAAGGGATAAAGAAGACATTCAACTATCAATGCCTCTGTCAGTTCTTGCTGATAAAATGAAGGGGCCCTTTCTTTCTCTAAGAACATTAATGAGGCTCTGGGTATCCAAGGGAGAACCAGGGCCACAGAAAATAGCTGCAAAACCATGTAGCACAAAAGTGGGAAAGAAATTGAGTTTTCAGAGGATGTCAACCATCGGAAAACAGGAGGAAAGAGAGGAGGACTGAGTGACATGGCGTGGAGCCAGAGCTTGAGGAGAACAGGAGGCCCCTACAGGGTAGCTGGGACAGAGGGCTGTGAAGAACAAGGGATATCTGATGTCCAGGAGTTCTGTATTCCATAATGTAATGCTTTCTCCATAGACTCAGACTTCAACCTCTGACATACATATAAATGTCTTATATGGATGGTCTGAGGGAAGAAAAAAAGAACTGAGTGACACTTGTGGCTTAACATGAAGCAGGGCAGTCTGAAGTGTGGGAGGAGAGCCCCTAGCATGACTGAGAATCCAGAGGCCGTGGACTCTGGGAGATGTGAGGGACCAAGAGAACACAAGTCACAGGAATTCACAAGACTCTTGAGGAAGCCATGGGGCTGCCCTCTGAAAGTCAGACTCAGGCTCTCAAGGCAATGTTATTTCAAGCTCAACAAGACAGGGTGATTGCTATGGACATGTGAGTTAAACACTAAATTCTGGAAAGCTATGATGATGTATCTGCTACTGGCCAAGAAGACCTGACTCAACTTGCTACCTTTATAGAATTGAAGTAAAATCTCAGTTCGTGGATTGAGAGTTTCATGCTGTCTCCAATACTGATTTTTATAAGCACATAACTTAAAATGTATGTTCTCAGAAATCAGTCTCAAAATATATATGTGGAAATTGTCATGAGTAAAAAGAAAAAGTGATATATTTCACTCTGTACTAGGCCACAAACTGTTACAATTTTTGGACTAGGACAGTTACTGTTTTGCTGCACACAACACTGTCCGTCTGTTCCCTTTTTACTCTTTCAGCCAGTAATGTGTCAGACTGTGGACAAGTTTCAGTCTTACTAACTTACTGGAGATTTTTCAAAATGCTGTAAAATAAATCCATCCAACCTCAGCCAGCCAGTTAAGTACTTCAATATTTGCAATCTCGCAAAAAATTATTTTTAGAGCAGTGGGATATAGGAAGTAGCTCTACAAAGAAAGCTTGGAGACCTCAGCAAGAGTCCAGCTCTGCTTTTCGGACCTGAATGACCAGGGATAAGTTTCTTGCTTTCTGGGCCTTAATTTCCCCATCTTAAAATGAACACAATTAGTATTTGGTTGTTTAAGGCTGTGTGAGCAATAGATAGCTGGTGTTCTAAAGTTGATGAATTACTCCAATTATGTCTGTTACTTCTGCTTTTATGCCCTCTCTCAGTTTACAAGAGGTCAGCCATCACTTTTGTAGCGGTTAATGTAGAATCACTGGCTTGATTTTTCCACTTTTATTTAAACTCCATCCATTCATCATACCTAGATAAATATAAACCAGGCAAACGCTAATTTCTAGGGATTCAAAATAAGAATAAAATATAACCCCTACTCTTGAGGAGCTTCCCACCTAGTGAGAAGATGGATCCATAAACAAAGTTCTCCGATCGAGTTATATCAAAATTTCAAGAGAACACAAGTGTAGTGGCTAAATTTTCCAGTGGAAGGAGGGCATCAAGAAAGGTTCCACAAAGAAAGAGCTATTCTAGTTGATCCTTTAGAAATGAGGAGGTGCTCACTAGGTGGACAGAGGGGAAGCCCACATGTGCAAAGGCACTGGGGTGGACAAGCAGGTTGTATGTTTGAGTAGTGAGTAGTCCAGTGTTCATAGGCCATGAGGTATGTAGAAGGGAAGAAAATTGAAATAAAGTTAGAAGAATGTTCCTTTATGTTTCTTTATGTCTCAGCTAATGGAAGAGGCTATCAGCTGTTTACAAACAAACAGGATCCTTTTTTCAATGAAATAACTCCCATGTTTTAGCTGAGTGTGTGGCCACTTAGCTGAAGATGATATTTCCATTTGGCCTTCCCAGCAGCTTGATGTAGCCTCATGACTAAGGTTCAGCTAGTAAGATTATAAGTGTTAAGTGCCACTTTAAGAATGTGTCCCCCAAAATGCCTGGAGTTCCCCCAGCCCTGTCCCTTACCACTGGCTGGGAGATGGAACCAACAGGAGCAGCCACTTAAAACCTAGAGATAGCAACTGGACACGGTGGCTCACACCTGTAATCCCAGCACTTTGGGAAGCTGAGGGATCACTTTGGGCAGATCATGAAGTCAAGAGATTGACACCATCCTGGCCAACATGGTGAAACCCCGTCTCTACTAAAATTACTAAAATCAGCAGAGCATGGTGGTGCATGCCTGTAGTCCCAGCTACTCAGGAGGCTGAGGCAGCAGTATCTCTTGAACCCAAGAGGTGGGGGTTGCAGTAAGCCGAGATCACGCCATTGCACTCCAGCCTGGGCGACAGAACAAGACTCCATGTCAAAAACAAAACAAAACACACAAAAAACCTAGAGATGGCAGAGTTGCCCTACCAGCCCTGGATGACTCACCTCTGAGTGTTATGTGAGAGATAAACATCTGTCCTATTTAAGCAGCTGCATTTAAATTATTTTTTTTGACAGCACTGATACAACTACATTCTGGAATTTAGAATTTATTTGCTAAATGATGGAAAACCACAGCAAGCAGGGAGGGACATGACCTAATCAGACATATGTTATGGAAAGTAAGAATTGATGGGAAAAGATGAAATGAAGAGACAGGAGTGGAAGGACCTATGCTATGAGGGACTGTGCTATGCCACATACTATATTGGACATTTTCTCATTTAATTCTCATAACTTGCCTCATAATAAGCATTGTCTCATGTAATCCTCATAACTTTGTAAAGATGATATTATTACTGTTTTACAGATGAGGAATCCCATGCTCAGACAGGTCTGACAGACAAGCTCAGGGTTTCACAGCTGGGTAAGTGGCCAAGCTGGAATTCAAATCTATGTCTGTCTCTAAAGCTAGTATTCTCTCTTCTGCACGAAACTTCCCCCTAGATGAGATATGACATGGGATGGAGGTGGAGTCAGTGGTAAACAGCAGCAAACAATATAAAGTAGATTTCAGAGGTGGAACTGATAGAAACTGAGGACTGACAACCTCAGAAAATGAAGAGTTACCTACCCATTCACTTATTCATTTTCCAGGCATGAATACAAGATTTTGTGGCAGGTGATGTGCTGTCACTGACCTCTGTGTTTTTTTCCAAGTTGGATTCAGTATTATATTTTTCTTGTTCTTTTCAGAGCTCATTCAGTTTGTTTTCTCACTTTGAATGCCACATGTGGTCCAAAGACCCTTGCAGTGGAAGTGTCCAAAGGCTTCCTACCTCCCTCTGTTTTCATTAGGGTATCTCTGTTTACTTTTCCACATCAAACACCTACCATTTGGAGTTTGAAACAAGATCTATTGGCAACATTCTTGTAAAGCTGGAAAACTGGTTATGTTACTCCCTGCTATCATTAGCATGAAATCATCTTTTGCTTGGACCAGAGGTCTAGAATTGAATGTCACTAAAAAATATCTACTGCCTTCAGAGCATGCATGGAAGATGGTTTAATTGTGCTGAAACACTGAGATAGAAAATCCTGGTCATTTTTCAGCAAAGAGCTCAATAAAACATCCAGAACAAGAGTTTGAAAATCAGATTAACCTTCCATGGGAGGTGTATTTGTGTTTCAAAAGTCAACCTCCACATATGATAATATCTTATTTTTATCTAGCAGTACACAGGTTTAAAAATAATTCCATATTTATTATGACATTTTACCCTCTTAATAACTCTAAGAAGCAGGCAAAGTAGGAATTATTATCTGCATATACAGAAGAAGAAATAGGCTCAAGCAGTTAGGTGACTTGTCCATGGGCTCTGTGGTGTAAAGCCAATATAGACAAGGCAGAAATATAATTCAGAAGCAAAATTCTCTTTCCTATTTCAAACTCTGTGTAATTTCATGAATTTCTAGAAAAATAACTCCTTTAGCACAGTCAAGTCTGGGGAGCCAGGCTAATGGTTCCAGTCCTTATGTCACAGATGAGATAGTTGAGAAGTTGCAGGACACACTCACAGTGCAACTGATTAAAAATATGAGCTCCTGGAATACTATGCAGCCATAAAAAAGAATGAATTCATGTCCTTTGCAGGGACATGAATGAAACTAGAAATCATCATTCTCAGCAAACTATCACAGGAACAGAAAACCAAACACTGCATGTTCTCACTCATAAGCAGGAGTTGAACAATGAGAACACATGGACACAGGGAGGGAAACTTCACACACCAGAGCCTGTTGGGGAGTGGGAGGCAAGGGGAGGGAGAGCATTAGAACAAATACCTAAAACATGTGGGGCTTAAAATCTAGATGATGAGTTGATGGGTGCAGCAAACCACCATGGCACATGTATGCCTATGTAACCGACCAGTACGTTCTACACATATATCCCAGAACTTAAAAGTTAAAAAAAAAAAAAAAAAAAAAAAAGAAAGAGCTCTGCCGTTATTTTGCCAAAATAGTACAGGTAAACTCACTCTAATATTTTATATATGAGTAAATTGACCCCAACAGTAAACTACAGTGAACTGAAGAAGATGCCTATCAATAAACCAGAAGACCCTCTGCTTCTGACCCCACCTGCATTGCAGGCTTTCACTGTCACTCACTCTACTCCTCTCTTCAGTGTCTTTCTCCTTGACCTTCTGTATATTTCTCAATCTCCTGTATATTTCTCAATCTCTCTCATGAAATTCCATACAACTTTTCTCATAAATGCAAATTATAATTTATAAAATTTATTATGAATTATTCTGGATAGGAATGATTATTACTGCTAAAATCAAAACTTGATAAGCATTAAAACTGTATCCAATAAAACGTATTAACTAAAAATTTGTGAAAATATAAAATATTCTTAAGAAAATTTGGTTAGGAAAAAACTGTCTCAAGAAAACTGTACTTTGTAGAAATAATGGCCGTAAGAAAAAAAACTCATTATGACCAAAGCTGTAATCATTTTTGAAGATAACTTATCAATGACAAAGATGAATACTGACATAAAGTTTAAATGAAAAGAACTGATTCTGGTGAAAATAATTTTAGTAAAAAAAACAGTAAAGGAAAAGTATTAAAAACCATTAAATGCATCCTATAGAAAATTAATCAGGAAATTAAAATGGCCTAGAAGTTTCTACTCCAGAAAATACTTTGTTGAACCAAATTATTTAATGTTGGCATATTTCAGACTGAAATGTTTCAATTAAGAATGTCCTTGGAGTCAAAATATTTAGGACAAAACAGAGGATGCTAAAAATCTTTTACCTATGACTTTGGATATCTCAAAGTCTATAAATTTCCTCAGCCAGGAAAATCTCTTCTCCGGACTGTAGTTTTCATCTCTTTCAGGTGAAGATGGTGAAACCCATTATTTTTCCCTTATTTATTTAATCACGTAATTAGCCAGATACAGTTTATTTTGTTTCTATAACTATATGAGGCAGATAAGCATTAAATTATTTAACAATTTTTAAAACTAAATTCTAAGTCATTATAAATGGAAGCAGATCATGGAAGTAAGGCAGAAACCAAGGCAAAAAGTCATTTTTGGTCACATAAGATGACTTTGAGAATTACTCACGTAAATGACACAGTTAAAGCAATGAAAACACTTTGTCACTTTGATAAATAACAAAAAATTGATTTACTATATAAACCAAGACAAAAATCTTCATTTTTCATTTTTGAAATTCTGCAAGATAGAATTTGAGTGATACCCTTGAATCTATATGAATAATGGAGTCTGAGGTTAAGTCCTCAAAATCTGATTTTTTTTATATCTTATGTGTCTGGCCAGATACAATATTTAAATATTGAACTAGACACTTCATTCAGAGCAATCATAAGATAATAAAGCACATTATGCAATTTAAAAGCAATCAACTAATATAAAATTGAGTCAAGTAAACAATCAATAGATTTATGAATTTATTCTGTCAAAATTTGTTTCCTCCAGTTTTGCTACGTATATCTGATTTCACTTAAAACTTTAAACACTGTTTAAAATATTCCTGTTTGAAGGCATTTTCACTAATTATAATTTCCTGTTAAGGTGATTATATGACCTACAGGTTGAACTTAGGATGAATCCTGACAGCCTGTAGCGGAATATGCAGGGCTCTCATTCAGAAGCCGCTATTGTGCAGCTAACCATCTGGCTAGAGAAGCCAGCAAGATCTACTACCAAAGGATCTTGGTTCAGTAGTTATATCCGCTAGTCCTCCCATTCCCAGGCTGGAGGAACTATAGTTCCTCAAAGAGAAGTTAACATGCAAATGTGGCCATTTTTGCTCATTTTTCTATGTATATATTTGATTACATACAACAAAGCATTCCAACAAAAACTTGGGTTTCATTCAGAGAATCACTAGTCTCAGAGATCATTGAGGTTGTGTCCCTTGGCAGATATAAATTATTGCAGCTGGCCAGGTATAGTGGCTTATGCCTGTAATCCCAGCACTTTGGGAAGCCGAGGTGGGAGGATCAAGAGGTCAGGAGTTTGGGACCAGCCTGACCAACATGGTGAAACATTGTCTCTACTGAAAATACAAAAATTAGCCAGGTGTGTTGGCATGTGCCTGTAATCCTGGCTAGTCAGGAAGGTGATGCAGGAGAATCGCTTGAACTCAGGAGGTGGAGGTTGCAGTGAGCTGAGATCGCTCCACTGCACTCCAGCCTGGGCAACAGAGCGAGACTCCATCTCAAAGAAAAAATTACTGCAGCCTTCAATTAATAATAACAGTAATGTATATTAACCTTTACTGAAGCACTCGCTGTTCTAAACTCATACATATTTAACCTGTACTAAAACCTTATGGGATAGGTGCCATTATCATCTCCACTTTACAGATGAGGAATCTAGGGTTCAAAGAGATCCTGTAACTTGCCTAAAGTCAGCTAGGAAATGTCAGATCTAGGATCTGAATACAAGTAGTGTGATTCCAAAGCCTGTGGAGTTCGGCCTCCCCAGAATAGTGTGGGTTTTGGGAAGAAAATGATTGCATGCAGAAATTTAAATTTCTTCTATACAGCAACCAACTGAGAACTTCAGACACATTTTCTCTTTAACGTGGAGGGCAACTCCTTTGCAACTATAAAGCTAAAGGCCATAATTTCTTTGGCAAAATTATACTGTGTATGTCCTTTCTAATATGGATTTTATTTTCTCACCTTAAAGTTTCCCTTTCTTGTTTGACTACAATTTAATAGCCGTTTAGAATTCAGTATACCTTAAGAATTCTAGATTAATGTCCTTATCTTGTTTTTTTCTTCACCCCATTTGTGGGTTACAGCTGCCTTATCTCTTTAAACCTAACCACAGTGTTGGTTTTTTTTCCATTTGCATATTGGGAGGATCAGGTGAGAGGAGTGATGGAATAATATCAGCATACTCGGTAACATTTTCTTCACTCCCAACTCCTCCTAGCTCAACCCTTCTCAATTCTGATAAGACTGTGAAAATGACCATGTTCAGAAAGGCAATTGCATGGTTTAAACCACTGTGTTTAAATGAAAGAAGGAAGCTCAAATTTAAAGTAACTTCAGTATCTGTCAACTTTCACTGAAAAACTATACACCTGATCCCTAAAAATAAAATGAAACTGCCTTTTATTCATTTATTTAATGGATATTTAACAAGAGCCTGCTACCAGTCATGCATTGCCCTAGGTGCAAGGGACATGAAGTGAAATAAGGCTTGACAGACTGTCCTCCAGGAGGTCACAGGACAGCCAGGAGATTCAGACAGGAAGACAAACGTGAGAATTTAAAATGCACAGGTGCCATGATAGTAGGTTTAGTGAGGATGTGAAAGAGAAAGCATAAATTCTTCTTGGCGGTAGTCAGGAAAAGTTTCCTCAAAAGGAAAAGAAAAGTTTCCAAGGCAGCCAGCCCAAGAAGCAGGTAGAGGTAGGGGCATTCCAGGCAGAAGGTACAGAGGGACAAAGATCTACAGACTCTAAACCACAGGTCCCATTCGGGGTTCTATGAGGCATTCAGAACTGACACAGTCTTCATCACACGCAGACTTTTCATCTGTTCTTTTGTGTGCAGTTCTGAGAGACTATCTGGGAGATTTTATCTGCATAATAAGACAACCTTTGTTCACAGTCAAGTTCCAGCCCTGACCTTCCCACCTTCTTCCCCAGAGCTCAGAGGAACTCTGTCTGAGGCTACTGTTCTTTAGGCTCACTCATTTCTCCTGAAAACCATTTACTACCCCTAGGAAGGGAATATATAAGCTTCAGCCATCTGGCCTTACTTAGTATGTCATATTTGATATAGCTCTTATGCTTATGAACATTAATAAATTTTCCATGCATTTTCTTCCTATTGACCTATTTTCAGTTCATTTCAGTGAACATTTAGGGAGCAGAGCAGAAACTTGACCGTCACCCCTGTGTACCCATTCTTGACTTCAAAAGAGTTCACCATTCCCCTTATCTTTATTATAATCCAGGGTGTGAATAGGGAGAAAAGAACTCATAATTTGGGCATATGAAAAACAGAACAGAAAAAAAAGTAATTTAGTGATTTGCTCCAAGATATCTCACGGAAGTTGTGAGCTCAGAATTAAAAGACATTTCACTGGGCTCAACATCTGCATTATGCACCTTATCTTCAAAATGACCCTGTGTAGGTATGCTGTAATTTCCACCTTAAATATGAGGAAATGGAGGCTCAGAGTGCTTAAGTGACTTGACCAACAGACCTGACCATCTCAAAGCACTGGCGATGCTCTATCTGGAGAAGGAAAATAATATTTCCCAGGTCTTTTCATTTTTACCCTTCGGTTCCATGATATCACTCAGATTCTAACTTCTAATTCTCCAGAAAGGCCTTAAAGAAGCTGGGTAGGTATTTTTGGCTTAGTTACAAAACTATTCATTTAAAAGCCTTTGTAGGCATGAACAACCATGAGTATACAGATAAGAAATGAGTCTATTTCATATTTCATATGCTGAACTCCTCAGAAAAAGTATGTGTGTACACGTATACGTTTATCAGAATGATCTGGGTAATTAGGCTCCTTAGAACCCCTGAAAATCTAAGGAAGCAAATTTGTGCCAAGTGTCCAACTATAATGAAGAGATTTAAGTATGTGGCATTTGTCTTACTCTACTCTTGTTTTTCTAAAGTAGTCCTTCTGCCAACTTTCCATCTTCTTAGATGCAAAAACAACAAAAAAACTTAGACTGTCAGTGAGTACAAAGTTCTTGCATATTTGTTAGCACTGGAGCAGAAACTTTGTTTTCTGTATAGAGTTGGGGAAACTGGTTCTGGCAGCAAGTGCTCCAGCCCTCTGAGTGCTGGCCATAAGTCTTGTGACCCACAACCCTTGTTTCATGAGTCCTTCTTGGGATGGGAGTGTGGCGGCCTGCTCCTGGTGGCCTGTTGATTGCATCTCAGAAGCCACGGAGCCTAGGCCATTTTTCTCTCTGATTGGCCAAATAGATCACATCATCTCGCCTCAGTACTCCTCTCTTTCCCTTGGAGCATTCCTTGGCAGGGTAAACAGCGCCACTTCAGCAATTTTAAAGGTGACTTTCAATAAAATATGTATGTAGATTTACTTCAGGGCTGGTAGCCTGGGCTGTAAATTTCTACCAGGTCAACCATGGAAAGCCCTTCCATTTAAAAATACAGAAAATAAAGTTTCCATCAGCATTTATCTTTGCATTCAAAAAAGTGAATGTATTTCTTTTCTCCTTTTTAATGGAAAAGAAGAAAGGAAAACATCCATGAAGAGCAACTGACTGAAGCATTTCAACAGCCTGGTTCATAAACCTCTCTGGTAATGCCTGGAAATAAAGAGAAATCCTCAGTGTCACCAACTATTGCTTCTCACCGACCCCATGCTTTCAGCTGCAGACATGCATGCCTGACAGCCTGTACCTCTGGAGTGCAACTGGAGCCATTGCCATTGGTTCCCGCTTGCTTATGAAAACAGAGGGATTAGCAGACACTGAAAGAGAAACCCCACAGAGCCACCAGCATCACTGGGCTTACATGCTTTTTCCTCTGCCAGCCAGAATCCTTTCAAACCTCAGCACTCATCTCTTTCGAGGAAAACTGTCTTAACATCCCTGTAAATGGATAACCTTTGGCCTGTGCCAAATAAAGGCTGCAGATTGTTTCTGTTGATTTACCAAGAATTTATTGGAGTCCATAAAGCAAATTTCTGTAGCTGGGAAAACTGTACGCATTTTGTTTGTCGTTATTGTTTTTAATCTAGGCTGCAGTCCAAAAGTTTGCAGCATGAGTGAACTGTTGTGGTTTGCTTTCTAGATTTATTTGGCCTAGAAAAAAGAAAACAAATGCAATGCTTCACGTAACATCATGTATTAGAGGTTTCTAGTACTTGGTATTTGCCTTATCATTTTCAAAATAGAATCTCAGAAAGGGGGAATACTAAAACATTACGTCCTGGGCAAAGCAGTTCTTTGCCAAGTAGTAAAAGCATTAATAAAATCAAATTTACCTTCGTCACAACAGTGTATCTAGGTGAGCAGAAAATACATTTATCCCATTTTATGGATAGGTATACTGACTCAGTCCAGGACCTATCCCATTCTCAGTTCATTCACTACAGAAACACAGAATCAGCTGGAGGTAGACAGTGTCTCTGTCACTGTCTCAGAGTTCTCACCCTCTGTGCTTGCTCCCTGCCTTGCAGAATATAGGATATTAATTTTGAAGCATGACACTTCATGTGAAGGCCCTATGAAAAATTGGGACAAAGCTCTATTAATTGTGTAATACTAAAATGTATCTCTGATGCACTGAGTGTTGCATATTTATTAGAGCTCTTGTTTTCATCCAAAATGGAAAATGGGTAACAGAGAGGATAAGAACGATGGCACTAAGAATGACATGATAGGCCATGCTTGCTTCTGTGGAACGGCACGTTCCTTTGAAGGTTTAATTCATCTGGAAGCTACGACATGCATAAAGCCCAATTTCAACTGGAGAAAGAAATAGACAATGGCATTCATCCAAGTTTTGTGGTGACTGGAAAGAAGTCTGGTAAAGTAACATAGCAACCATGTCCCTTCTCTCTTTTCATGCCCAGACTTTTCAAGTGAACTGACCCTGTAATTCTTCGGAAATAATACACTTTGCAGGACATTGTGAGAAGGCACCATTGGAGGCAGAGCCGATGCTGTGAACTGGGTCCCACTCGGCTCTGTCCTCACACCTGGTGCAGTACCCGGCACGTTCTGTGTGATCATGGGTGTGTAGTGCTCGTGTTTGGCTTGTTGGGTGTAGAGATCAGTTGACCACATCAGGAAAGTAACAAAACCACAGAGCATCATGAGCAAAGCTTTTTCTTTTCCTTGAATATAGTTTCAGACTTTTAAAAAATTATTATTCTTATCATGGCATCCCTTAAATTACCTCATCATAAAATTAGCCTGACAGTTGGATTATGGCTCTAAGCTTGTATTTTCTGGTATTTGCGCAAATATGTTAAGCATATATAGATATCACATTTTAACATGCCCTTTTAAGTAAGCAAATGACCAGCACCTTTCTGACATCCTGAGTCATCCATTATTATGATTGGAAGGAAATCAGTGGCATGCTATATGATGAGAAACACTCTTGTTGTGGTATCATCATATAACTGGAAGGTGTGCTCCTGTTGTCACCTAAAAGCCTGCAGGTTCCTAGGATGGAGAAAGCTGGGATAGGAAGGTGATGAGTGGACAGGAATCTGCAAGAGTTGTACATGTTTCAAAGAAGCACCAACTCTGTATGTGCTAAGTGTACTGTAAGTATCATAATAGGAGGAAATTTGACAATTTCAAGCTAACATTAAAGACTGCTTCCTTTTCTGAGTACTTAGCTGAAGTAATTCAGGGCTTCCGAAGGGCAGAAAAGTTCTTCATAGCCACTAACAGTTTTTAATCTTTGCAATTCTGATATAACTCAAATATATCCATCTCTTCATCTCACAGTATTCATTGGCATCTCCAGTGCCTACAGTAAAGGTAACTTGGAATGAAGCCATTGTGTTCCCCAATGAGGCTGCTAATCCTTTCATTTTCTAATAAAGTAATGACTACATTTGCCTCTTTTTTAAAAGGCAGCTGAAGCAGAATGGGTGTGCATATGTGTGGTTTTTTTGTTTTTTTGTTTTGTTTTGTTTTGCTCTTGTCACCCAGGTTGGAATGCCATGCCATGATCTTGGCTCACTGCAACCTCCACCTCCTAGCTTCAAGTATTCTCTTGCCTCAGCCTCCCTAGTAGCTGGGATTACAGGTACCCACCACCACGCCTGGCTGATTTTTGTATTTTTAGTAGAGACAGGGTTTTACCATGTTGACCAGGCTTGTCTCAAACTCCTGACCTTAGGTGATCTGCCCACCCTGGCCTCCCAAAGTGCTGAGATTGCAGATGTGAGCCGCCATGCCCAGCCCTGCATGTGTGTTTTAATAAGGCATCTGTCTCCAAGCTGCAAGGCCCCTGGAAGAACCTTTAACCCTTTCCCTTCAACACAGCAGCAGCCCTTTTTATCACAGAAGTGAAGGAGTAAACAGTTCCAGAGATTCACAGGACAATCCCAAAGCAGATCTATTTTCAGTCAGGCCTCCCAGAACCCACTTTGCTTCAGGCTTGGACCTAGAAAGCTGATACCATGTTTCTTAAGCAGGCAAGGTGCCACCAGAACACACAGGCAGGGGCACAGCTGACCAGAAACGAATGGAGCCAGGTGGGGTGAAAATCCAAGACAGAAATGTCAACACCTCCGACTGCCAGGAATGGTTCCACTCTGGGTTAAAGGGCTTTGCCAATTTCAACTAAGATAATTATATAAACAAATAGCATCTGTAGGCATAAGAGATATGCATGATATGAAAAGAAATGGTATTTATTTCTGATGAATTTTCCCAGAAGCTGAGCATAGCTTTATTTCATGGAGTAATATACTAGGTTTATAGTATCACTAGAGTTCTTCTTATCTCAAGATTGTAAAGACCTTTGCAATTTCATTAATCCTCACAAGTGAATGCTCAAAAACACTGGCCTCTATATAAATGTTCCCCTTAACTCGATAATCCAAGTTACAATAATTTTTTGTAAAGAAATAATTTACATGGAGGGCATACAGGTGTCTATACACAAATATATAATATATATTCAAAACTGTTTGTTGTAGTGTCATCTGTAAGACTGGCAACAGACTGAATACCTTCTATCAGAAAAGCATTGATTGGACTATAGCAAATTCTCTTAAATGAATGATCCTCAGGCAACAGAAATGGACTTTCAGGTCATAATAGACTTGAAAATGCTCATGATGTAGTTGTAAGTGTTTTAAAAAGTAAACTGCAAAATTGTATTTATACTATGGATACAATTGTGGAAAAAGGAATAAATGCATATAAACAAAACCTGAAAGGAAATATTTTTAAAGTAGGGAGAAAAATTTTTATAGGAATGGGAAACTTGAAAAATATATACCTCTTTTGTGTGTTTAAAGTTGTTTTCGGGCCAGGTGCGGTGGCTCAAGCCTGTAATCCCAGCACTTTGGGAGGCCGAGGTGGGTGGATCACGAGGTCAAGAGATCGAGACCATCCTGGTCAACATGGTGAAACCCCGTCTCTACTAAAAATACAAAAAATTATCTGGGCATGGTGGTGCGTGCCTGTAATCTCAGCTACTCAGGAGGCTGAGGCAGGAGAATTGCCTGAACCCAGGAGACCGAGGTTGCGGTGAGCTGAGATCGCGCCATTGCACTCTAGCCTGGGTAACAAGAGCAAAACTCTGTCTCAAAAAAATAAAATAAAATAAGTTGTTTTAATGTTGAGTAACAAAAAAAGAAAGGTAATAAACAGTTTTCCTTGGGAGGCTGAGGGAGGTGGATCACCTGAGGTTAGGAGTTTGAGACCAGCCTGGCCAACATGGTGAAACCCTGTCTCTACTAAAAACACAAAAATTAGCCGGGCATTCTAGTGTATGCCTGTAATCCCAGCTACTAGGGAAGCTGAGGCAGGAAAATTGCTTGAATCTGGGAGGTGGAGGTTGCAGTGAGCCAAGATCGTGCCACTGCACTCCAGCCTTGGTGACAGAGTGAGACTCGATCTCTAAACAAACAAACAGTTTTCCACTTTACATGGCAACTACTTCCTACATTACCTTTAGTGGAAAAAGTAAATGTTCAGGTGCAGGCTGTAGGGTACTTGTATAAAATTTGGAAGGTTTGGGATAAAAGAATTCTGCAGAGAGAATGTAGTGTATCCCATAAAACCCTACTGGGATAACATTTAAGCTCTGCCTTGATTTAAAAAAGAATCCCTATTTTGCCCATATCTCATATTCTCTCTCTGACAAAAGTAGACAACTTAGGAATGTTAAGTCCATAATAAAAGGTGTTCGCTACTCCCATTGCCTTCCACCCGAGTCTAAGCCTCTTGATTATGGGAGGGACAGGATTCTCCTATGAGGCAGAAATCTGATGTTTCCAAGTTAATGTGTTCCAAGCCAATCAACAATGTTTCCAAGCCCATAAAAGCACAAATTGTTACTATTTCATATGTCAAAGGCAGCTTGTGAAATATTATGTATAGTACTACATTCTAAGAAGAAAATATTATTGGCCCACGAATTGTGCTAAGCATTAGATATGCATTATCACATTCGATCCTCACAGCAACCCTCTAAAATGTTTCACTGATAGTTCCATATTCCAGATCAAAAACGTGAGATTTGAAAATAAATTAGCTGTTAAATGGAAACAAACTCAAGTAACCTGTGACACCAAGACCATACTTTAATAGACCTATACACTCTGCCTTTCCAAGTACTCATCCAGGTACTTCTAACATTTTTACATTAAAGCCTATCAGGCTTTCCTTAGACAACTCAGCAATTGACTTTAACTGGCCAAGATATAATATCCTCCCAGCATGGAGGCGACTTGTATCCAGGACAGACAAATCCTAGAGGTGGAGAAATGTAGGGTAATTAGGGAGAAACCATGCAGAGAACAAGCAGCTAGAAGACGACAGAATCATCACTGGATCTGGGGGTGTTTGTTTTACCCAAAATTCATGGATTATAGACTTGCTCACTTAACAAGGCCATGGAGATTGGGGGTGGAAGGCAGATAAGCATCTACTTAGCTGGAGACTGAAAAAAACAGCTACAAATAATAGCTCAATCTGGGCCAAGGAAGCAATCTTGAGCTAAGCTAGTAAGAACCACCACCATCCAGAGATCCAGGGCTCCAAGGAAGAACCAGAAGAGTCTTCCAACTAAAAGGCTGTGAGTCACAGCACCTGAGGATTTGTTTGGGGGTTTTGGCTATGGCAAAGCTCCCTGGATAGCCTGAGCTTAAACTTGCAGCTTTCCTTGTGTGTAAGGTTTATACCCTCTAAAACTCTCACACTGAAAGTTTGCCATGAACTTGAACCAAGACTATATATCAATTTTGGAATAAAAAGGACCACTACAGGAGAGGAAGAGACAGTTAGAGAAAGCAAGAACATGGGAACAGGAGTCCTTTGAGGAGAAGCAACAAACAACAAACTTAAGACAACACAGTGACCTTTTTCTTGGGCGAGTGGAACCAGGGATCTGTACAGCACAGTGTGCTGATACAACCTTGGTCCTTAGAGACAGAGAAACCAGGTTCACATCCTAAATCTGCCACTTCCTAACCCTATGGCCTTACTTTGAACCTCTGAACCTGCATTTCCTCATCTGTAAAATGAGGCCAATCACACTTGCCTCCTAGGGGCTTTGGAAAGCGTAAATGGCATAAAACCTGTGAAACAGCCAACACATAATAAGTGTTCAGCTACTTAAAGCCTCTTTTCCTCTTTTCTTCTAGAGTCACCCTTATTAACCAGGAGACTCATGGGGACCAGTTCGAATAGCATTACATTTCAACACATAGTTCAAGAGCCCAAAGTAACAGGGTTCTTCAGTCCTCTTTCTCAAAGAACACTGAAGTGATTAAAATACTAAATCTATTTTTTTCTCTTCTCTTTATTTCCCTCCTACCTAATGTTGCACTGAATTTTTCTAGCAAGTTTGCTTCACACTGATAGTTTGCAATCAGCCGTAGTGGGAATACTTACACCGTGGAACTGGGCAAATGCTACAAATGGGCTTTTTTGTTTCCAGAAAGCTGGTTTACCAGCACACCACTGTCCAACCCATAGCTTCTCCAAAGCCTGTTTCCTCAACTCCCAACTTATCCCCACCCACCTGCCCCTAGAATAAACTCATCCTTCACTCTCAAGCTTCACAGCTTCCCTTCTTTCTATATTACTCTCCCTATGTCTCAGCAGTTAATATGTAGATCAACTGTGCTTCTCTCTATATGTAGAAGACAAAGAAGAACCCAGTTAGCAAATACAGGGCTGTCTGGTAGAATAGGAAAAAAGATGCTAAGTCACTACTGGGTCAACAGTAGCCTTCCCCTCAGAAGGATTTGACATGAACAGTGATGGTAGTTACTCTATACTAAACTTGAGGCACCTTCTAAAACTAGGATTAAAGGATTCCCCACTCTGGAGTCCAGCTCATATATTTTTTTAAACCTTAACCAAAGAACAAAAGAAAAGGAAACAAGGTATTTACTTTGGGAATGAGGGCTTGTTGAGTCTATCTTCCTTCACCTCAGGGGCTGTCACTTTCAGCCACTGTCTCAGATGGTACCTGGAGTCAGTTGTTCCTGCCCATGTTTCTTGAAGGTTCTAATCAGACATGATGTCACCAGTTTCTATAGCAGTAGCTCTGTGTCTATCAGTGGTCCACCAAGGGTCATCTGGGGCATGAATGACCCATTATATTATACAGTGTAATAATAAACTCAAGAGTCCAAAACAATGTTTCAACCAAACAAACGTTAGCAAACAAAATAGTTTGCCTGGTGTAGATAGTAGTTTCCTTTTTCACATTCAGACCAAACTAGAAAAACCATCCAGCTATAAGAAGTACCCTTCTCATGTGAGGATTTTACAGACTGTTGTGCAGTTTGTTGTCTCATGAATCAGTCCCTGAAAAAGCTGGTCTCCTAGATAGCATTCCTGCCCTCCCTTTTGTACATGCATGGGGATTGGCAAGTATCCCAGACAAGAGAATATGATACTGCCAGTCAGCTGCCATTTGACTGTGGCTCTTTTTTTTTTTTTTTTTTTTTTTTTTGAGATGTAGTCTCGCTCTGTCACCCAGGCTGGAGTGCAGTGGTATCTTGGCTTGCTGCAACCTCTGCCTCCTGGATTCAAGCAATTCTCCTACCTCAGCCTCCCAAATAGCTGAGACTACAGGCACACACCACCATGCCCAGCTATTTTTGTATATTTAGTAGAGATGGGGTTTCACCATGTTGGCCAAGATGGTCTCAATTTCTTGACCTCACAATCCACCTGCCTCAGCCTCCCAAAGTGCTGGGATTACAGGCATGAGCCGCCATGCCCAGCTGCTTTTTTTTTTAAGTTCTGGGATACATATGCAGAATGTGCAGGTTTGTTAGGTAGGTATACATGTGCCATGGTGATTTGCTGCACCTATCAACCCATCATCTATGTTTTAAGCCCCACATGCATTAGTTACTTCTCCTAATGCTCTCCCTACCCTTCCACCACACTCCCTCGACAGGCCCTTGTGTGTGATGTTCCCCTTCCTGTGTCCACATGTTCTCATTGTTCAACTCCCACTTATGAATGAGAACATGCAATGTTCGGTTTTCTGTTCCTGTGTTAGTTTGCTGAGAATGATGTCTTCCAGCCTCATCCATGTCCCTGCAAAGACTGCAGCACTTTTGTAATTATTAGTGAAATTACAGCCCATAGGCTTCTCAGTGCCACTATGAGACCAGAGACTCTTCTGAGTTATTCTTAAATGGTTGATTTAAGTATTTTCTTTTCGCTCAAACTGCATGGTGAGGCAAATATATTTTATCCACAGGAATGGCCTCTAGGCAAAGAAAGAACAGAAAAACAACATTTACTTGGCACTTGTAGTCCAACAGGCACTATTCTAAGCAAAGTACCTCCTTTAATCTTCCCCCTATGAGGGAAGTACTATTATAATTCCCATTTTACAGATGGACAAATGAAGAATCAAAGATGTACAATAGTTGCCCAAGAGCTAGAAACTGGTTAAGCCAGGAGTTGCACCTAAGTCTATCTGGCATATTCTTCCCAATAAGTTGTGCTATGTTGCTTATCTGGGAGTTCATTGCCTACTAAGATGGCCTGGCCAGGTTGAGCCTATGATGAAGAAAAATACTCATCTGAAGAACAACTTGATAAGCTGAATAAAATTATTTTTAAAAATCTGTTGGAGAGCTTCTGAAGCTGCCAGGACTTGGAGGCCAAGATCCTGAATTATGTGTTTTACAGATTATATATGAAAAACTATTAAAAAAAAAACAAAATCATAAAAACATACACAGTTGGAGAATGGACGAGGTCACTCTAAAAAAAACTGTCTCTATAAAATTCCCAAAACATGGGGTAAAAAAGGTGAATCTTTATTTAGACATTATCCTAAATATAATAGTTGATAAATGCAAAAGAACACATTCTATCAATTATACATGCTGAAAATACAGTAATGGGAATGTATAATATATTCTGTATCTGTAACTCACCAAGTTATTTGAGGTTTAAAAAAAACCACATACATACATACAATTTGATTACATTATTCTCTTAAGAAGACATTGAGACCCCAGGAGGTCCAGGCTGCAGTGAGCTGTGATCAAGCCACTGCACTCCACCCTGGGCTGCCAAGTTGCCTCACACAGGGCACCACTGTTGGGGTCACCACCTGCAGGATTCTGTCCTGTAGACCCTGACTCAACAACAGATTAATCAATTCACTCAAACACAGAATACAGTGAATGAGCAGGCTGGGGTGTCCAGGCCACTAATAGACACTTAAGCAGAGTGCTATAAAGAGATAGCAACTCTCAGCCCTGACATGCTGGCCTCGCCAGCCTTTATTCAGCACACATTAAATGACAAAAACTGGGTCAACACTAATAGTGGTTAAAGATTAAAGGACAGGTTCTGAGACCTAAAGCAAACACCATTAGAGAGTAATATCCTGGTCTACCACCCCCTGAAAGAGCCATCCAGAATGATCAAAAAGTTCATTTACAGGACCACGAGTAAACAAGTTATTCAGATAAAAATCCCCCACATTTCCTAGCTATCTGCTTTTCTTATCAACTAAAGGTAAAGGGGTTAAGGCTGCCTTCAGCTGAAGCTTCTACTGAAACTATGAAAACTTCCTGGTCTTCCAAGAAGGCTTGTGGTTATATTCTATAACTTTCTCTATTTTTCCCTTAATATTTTTGCCATCACCCTGAATGAACTCTTACACTGGGTGACAGAAACAGACCCTGTTCAAAAAAAAAAAAAAAAAAAAAAAAAACACCCAAGACATTGAATTATTGAACTTTCTTTTTCTGGCTAAATCCTCTATTTGCTTATTTCATTAATTTGCTTTTCCAAAACCTTTCATTTTATCTTTGAGCTTCTGAATTAACACTTTATTCCTACCAAATCTTGTTGTTCAGGGATCAGGCAGTTAGCTTAAAGGATGAATCATACCTATCAACAGTCATGGCACTTGCAATCAGCAGCCAAGTGTGATTTCCAGAATGCAAGTTCCTTGCTGCAGAATGACACTTACCAGCATGTAACCTGGGGCAAGTCACAGCCTCCCTGAGCCTCTGCATCTGTAAAATGGGTTCAATTCCACCTCCTTCACAAGGCTGTGGTAGATATTAAACAAAATCACCATGTAAAAGCCATGGCCCTCATTTTTATTTATAGGCAAATCCTATATTTAAAAAAAAGAAACAAATTTTCTCATTTCCTTCACTCAACACACATTCATTAAATATCTGCTGTGTTCCAGAATCCCTGATAGGCACTGATAGGCACTAAGACCAGTAAGTTATGCACTCTGCAGTCAAGGACCTTATTGCCCAGGAGGGAAGACAGATAAGTAAATTAAGTATTGCAAGACACTATGATAAGTGGTGGAACAAAACAGGAGGTTATCAACTCTCTTCTAAAAGTCAGGAAGGGCTGGGATTTGAGGGATAAGGAGATCAGGCAGATGAAGGAAATTGGAAAGACCATGGCAGCCAAAGGGAATGTGTAAAGACCCAGAAGCATGTAAGAGCATTACACATTTATGAAACTGTAAAGTTTCTATTTCAACTTCCCTTTTACTAAAATATGGGCTGCACATTGGGAATATATAAAATGAAGCAGAGACATAATCTTGATTAGTGACCTTCAGGGACTCAATCTGATGAAAAAAAAACACACATATGATTAAACTCAATGGTTATGTGGAAAATTAAGAAAAAAATTCTATACTCTATGATCTCATGTATAGAAATCCTTAAAATTATGTATAAAAGTGACTAAAAACAAAGGAAAAACAATCCAATTTTTAAACGGGCAAAGATGTTTATAGCAGCACAATTCACAATTGCAAAACTATGAAACCAGCCCAAATGCCCATCAATCAATGAATATGTGGATAAAGAAAATGTAGTATTTATATATATACATACATACACACACACACACACCATGGAACACTACTCAGCCATAAAAAGGAACTAAATAATGACATTTGCAGCAACCTGGATGGAACTGGAGACCCTTATTCTAAATGAAGTAACTCAGGAATGGAAAACCAAACATTATATGTTCTCCCTCTAAGTGGGAGCTAAGCCATGAGGACACAAAGGCATAAGAATGATACAGTGGACTTTGGGGACTCCAGAGAAAAGTAGGGGTAGTGAGGGATAAAACACTACAAATTAGGTATGGTATACACTGCTTGGGTGCACCAAAATCTCAGAAATCACCACTAAAGAACTTATTCGTGTAACCAAACATCACTTGTTCCCCAAAAACCTATTGAAATAAAAGTAAAATTAAGTAAAATTTTAAAAAAGAACAGTGTTAAAATTAGATGTAATATTCAAACCTCCTGATTTGGGTAGCGGTGCATTTTCACCCAGTGTCGAATTACAAGGAAAGTAGCAAAAAAAAAAAAAAAAAAGATAAAATTTGGGCAAAGAAGTTGAAAAGGTATTTATCTAAAGAAAACATACAAAGGAGAAATAAGCATATGAAAAGGTGCCTGACATCATTAGTAATTAGGGAAATGCAGCAAATAAAAACCACAATGAGATACTACTTAACACACACTAGGATGGCTACTACTGAAAAATAAAATAAAATAAAATAAAAACAGAAAATAGCAAGTGTTGGCAACACTATGGAGAAATTGAAACCCTCATGCACTGCAACTGGGAATATAAAATGGTTTAACTACTGTGGAAAACAGTTTTATGGTTTCTCAAAAACATAAACATGGAATTACTATATGGCCCAGTAATTCCATTTCTAAGTATATAATCAAAAGGATTTAAAACAGGAATTCAAAAAGATACTTGAAGACCAATGTTCACAGTTCTGTGAGTCACAGTAGCCAAGGTATTGGTTTCTATAGGTAGAAATAAGTATTGACCAGCAGATGAACAAACAAAATACATACAACAAAATATTATTCAACTATAAAAAGTAATTAAGCTGTGACACATGCTACCCTTTCAATAAACTTTGAAAATATTTTGCTAACTGAAATAAGCCAGAAACAAAAGGGCAAATATTGGTTCCACTAATATGAGCTATTTAGAGTAGGCAAATCAACGGAGACAGAAATTAGAATAAAGTTTACCAGAGGCTGAAAGGAGTGGGAAATAGGAAGTCATTGCTTAATAGTTACAGAATTTCTGGTTGAGATAATGAAAAATTCTAGAATAGATAATTCTGGTGGTTATACAAGATTGTGAACATGATTAATGCCATTAAATTTTACACTTAAACATGGTTAAAATAGTAAATTTTATGTAACATATATTTTACCATAAAAAAAAATTTTAAATAAGCAGCGGGAAAAAATTAATGGAAAAACATCTCTAAACATTAACAATGGTTTCTCTGTGATAGGCACCCCAACCTCATCTCTTTCTCCACTTATTTGTATTCTTTTTTCCTTAATGCATGTGTATTTTATGTTTTTTAAAACTCTAATTTTTACTTTTCAAAAAAGAAAGAAAACAAATATGGTAAGATTTTTAAAATGTTTTATCTATGTACAAAGTGTCTTGGGAATGGAGAGGACATCATCTAGATTGTACTATGGCTGGCAACAACCTTGCAACCAGCTCATTTGCAGGCTAGAAAAAATGTGGCTGTGTGTCATCTTGCCCTAGAAAACCTCTCTTGGAGGAGATGTAGCCTGAATTCTGATTATTGTGAGCCTTCTGCAAAGCTTTAGCTTTGCACTGCAGCCCCATGTAGGGCAAGATGTCTATAGACTCCAGCTTCAAAGAGACCATTCTCCCTTGGAATGCAGCTGCCCAGCTGGCCTGAAGAGAAGAGTCTGGTAGAAACTTTCCACTGAATAGGAAGTGGGAGCAAGCATCAACCAGTTTCTTCCTGGAACTCCCTCAGAGCGAGGCCTTTGGCTGGGTAGGACCAAACACTGAGCACCAAGGCTTTTCCCCTTTTATTTTGGGGAAAGGAGGTAAGCTAGTTTTGTTGTATTAGCAACTGGCTTCTGGCCCTCTGCTCTCCTTCCCTTTGTCAGAAAGCACAAACAGTATTGTAGCCATGTATATCAAACTTGAAACAAACAGTTTTAGAGCTGGGCCCTGCCATGGAATTGGATCATCAAGCAAAGACCTAGGGCACTGCCAGTTTGCTCAGGGTTTTGTCATGAGCTGGTCTAACTGAACTGCAAGGGGAGGACGGAATATGATGAGCTCCCAGGAAATCTGTCCTTATGCTGATGATACTCAGGATATTTCAAAAGCAGATAGGTTTAAACCACAAGGTGGGGACATGTAGACCCCTAGCTTGAAAGCTTCTTAACTGTTAAGGGGCACATGTGTGAGACTTCTAAATGAGGTGCTGAAGATGAAAGTTGCCTTTTCTCCTAAAGGTGTATCAGAAGGTTGACTACATTTAATTTAGTTATAGCCCCCGGAAACAAGCACCAACAGTGAGAACCTTCTCCTATGTCTGAGAAAACTCAGACCAAACCCTGAAATTTCACACCTTGGAATTTCATTCTTCTCCTTTTAAACTCTGCTGTCTCATGATTTCAGAATTGAACTAAGTGTTGGGACACAGATTTTAACCAAAAATTCTTCATTTTCCATGTGTTTTACTCATTTGAGATATCTCACTCTATTGCAGGCATCTATACACATCTATAATAAAGCTTGAATTTATTCTCTAAAGAAACTCATTCCACAAGAGACAACAGAAAAGCCCAAGGGTGAAATGTATTAAAGATGTAGTATGTAAAAATGCAGCCGACCTGAAAAGCGTATGTCTCCAAATTGAAAGGTGCCACCAATGCCTGGCATGATAAATGGAGGTGGGAGAGAAAGAGCGAGCCCCATCCACAGGGCACACCATCTCAATTAAATTTCAGAATGCTGGGAGTAAAGAAAAAGTCCTAACAGCTTTCAGAGAAGAAAAATAAATCAGATACAAAATTTGAAAATTAAAATGACATCAGACTCCTCAACAGCAACACTGGAAGCAAGAAGAGAATGGAGTAGTGCCCTTGGAATTCTGAGGGAGGTAATTTTATCGTGAAGTTTTCTGCCACATATATCAAAACTCAAGTGCACACGCAAAAGCTATTTTTCCATACACACAGCTCAAGAAATGTATATCCTATGCACTCTTAATTAGGAAGTACATTGAGAATTCATTTTCAGCAAAACAAGGGAATAAACCAAAAGAGTTTTCACTAAAGAACAGGTAGAACAATCAGATACGTGATGTGATGTAGTATTTGGAAAGTATTAATGATAGGCATTAGAGGGTTTTTGGAAATACTTGGAGTGGGGAAAATAATACATACATGGACCTAAGCATAATGAGAGAAAAAGCAGTAATTAACTCTTGAAAAAAAAACAGCCTGTAATGTGAGAACACTACTCAATTTAGTAGTAATATTTAGTGACAAAAATATAAAGACTGACTATAGATTTAACTAAATATTGTGATGTACAAAGGGATGGGATATGGGGAAGTTTGGGGGATTTGTTTTTCAAGGATTTTGGGGGTAAATTAGAGAGCTTTGTAACAGAAAATCAAGAGATTATGTTTAAACTTGGTAAAATAAGCAATAGTAATATCAAGATGCTAGTTAGAAATGCAGAGAGAGTGTGTATTTAAAAAAAAAAAGTCAGTAAGAGTTTAAATGGATTGCCTCTGGGAGGTAGAAATGAAGAATGGAAGAGGATTGGTTTACTTTTAGTAATGTTTTGTACAGTAAAAATAAGGAAAAAAGAAAAAACTAGGTATTGCTTTGGTTAACAAATATTTATTTTTAAACCAGTGTATCAGATTTCATCAAAATCTGTAAGAATCCAAGTTTTTCCAGCCAGAATAAACAAGAGGGAAACGTTAAACAGTTAGAGACCCACCTCTCAGCTTAGTCATTGGTTTAACCAAGGCAAACAACCAAATTTATCATCCTTTTGTTATGACTTCCATGCTGATTTTGACAAATTTTCCTTAGTGCCTGTGCTCTGCTACAAATTACTTATTTTTCTGAGTCACTCTTGTCTAGACCACAAGAGTGGCCCCTGCACGGTGTGTGGCTGATGGGAATTGTAGGTTATTCTCACATTTGTTTGTACAGCACTTCCTCCCTTGCCCAAAGTATACATTATATGTGAATGAGGCTCGTCACAGCTCTGCATAATTACCACATTTGGAGCCATTCTTCTCTTCAGAAGTTCCCCCCCCCCCCCCCCCGCCTTTTTCTTTTGATTTCTCATATTCTACAACTGTCATCATTATTTTGATGCCATGGTTTAATAGCGCCTTCAAATGCAAATTTGACAACACAAGCTGAAAATCATGGGTGGCAAACAAAGCAACTAAACTTCCATGCCTGTGTTTTTTGAGAGCTCCACTTGATCTATAAATGCACATGTTTTAGCAGCCAGCCCTGCTTACAACCTTGTTCTTTGTATTTTAAGAAGAATCAGAATTTTCTGAAGATATTCTACAAACCTAGGTTCTAAAATGGAGTCTCAATTAATGCCTCTTACTCTGCTTTTTACAATTCTAACTTTGCAGATACTTGAAATCCAGGTGGCAGCTGTTTCCCATTGAACCTGTTCCCTTTGTATCATTTATCCATGAGTGATAAGTCAAATATTTCCCAACAACTGCCTAGGCATGGGCCAAGCAAGCGAAGCAGTAGTTAGGCCGGAGCTGCTAGCAAGCACGAGCCTTCCACCTTTACTTGCTGGACCAAAGGAGTTAGGGGGTCTCTGGTCAGGACCTGAGGAGCAACAGTGGTGCTTGGGAGGCCAGAATAGTAGCTATAACTAATTGATATGGAAGTAGTTTTGTGTTTTGATAACCCATAGAGCAGTATCTATGCATAGTAGAAATACCATTCCTGCGTGATTCAAGCCTGTCTATAATATAGTTATATTATAATATAGCTGCTTCTTCCTTCTACTCTGTAACTTTCTTGAGGGGATATTGAGACTCAGATTCTTCTCTGTATAACACCATGCTTCCTTCAAAAGTGGGCAAAGGATATGAACAGACACTTTACAAAAGACGACATACATGAGGCCAACAAACATATGAAAAAACGCTCATCATCACTGGCCATTAGAGACACGGAAATCAAAACTACATTGAGATACCATCTCACACCAATTAGAATGGCCATCATTAAAATATCTGGAGACAACAGATGCTGGAGAGGATGTGGAGAAATAGGAACACTTTGACACTGCTGGTGGGAGCGTAAATTAGTTCAACCATTGTGGAAGACAGTGTGGTGATTCCTCAAGGACCTAGAAATAGAAATTCCATTTGACCCAGCAATCCCATTACTGGGTATATATCCAAAGAACTATAAATCATTCTACTATAAGGACACATGCAAACGAATGTTCATTGCAGCACCGTTTACAATAGCAAAGACCTGGAATCAACCCAAATGCCCATCAATGATAGACTGGACAGGGAAAATGTGGCACATATACACCATGGAATATTATGCAGCCATCAAAAATGATGAGTTCGCGTCCTTTGTAGGGACATGGATGAACATGGAAAACATCATTCTCAGCAAACTGACACAAGAACAGAAAATGAAATACCACATGTTCTCACTCATAGGTGGGTGTCGAACAATGAACACATGGACACAGGGAGGGGAGCACTATACGCTGGGGTCTGTTGGGGGAATAGGGACGGGACAGTGGGGGGTGGGGAGTTGGGGAGAGATAGCATGGGGAGAAATGCCAGATATAGGTGAAGGGGAGGAAGGCAGCAAATCACACTGCCACGTGTGTACCTATGCAACTATCTTGCATGTTCTTCACATGTACCCCAAAACCTAAAATGCAATTAAAACAAAAAAAGAAAACTATTTTTTTTCCTTTAGGTTCTGGGGTACATGTGCAGGTCATGCAGGGTTGTTGCACAGGTGCATACTATATCTGGCATTTCTCCCCATGTTATCCCTCCCCATGCTGTCCCTCCCCTAACCCCCACCAACAACTGCCCCCACTGTGTGATGCTCCTCTCCCTGAGTCCATGTGTTCTCATTGTTCAACACCCACCTATGAGTGAGAACATGCAGTGTTTGGTTTTCTGTTCTTGTGTCAGTCTGCTGAGAATGATGGTTTCCAGATTCATCCAAGTCCCTACAAAGGACACAAACTCAATTTTTTTTATGGCTGTGTAGTATTCCATGGTGTATATGTGCCACATTTTCTTTGTCCAGTCTATCATTGATGGGAATTGGGGTTGGTTTTTACTATTATAAACACGGTCTTTGCTATTGTAAACAGGGCTGCAATGAACATATGTGTACATGTGTCTTTATAGAACAATTTATAGTTCTTTGAGTACATACCCAGTAATGGGATTGCTGGGTCAAATGGAATTTCTATTTCTAGATCCTTAAGAAATTGCCACACTGTCTTCCCCAATGGTTGGACTAATTTACACTCCTACCAACTGTGCAAGAGTGTTCCTATTTCTCCACATCCTCTCCAGCATCGGTTGTCTCCAGATTTTTTAATGATCACCATTCTAACTGGCATGAGATGGTATCTCAATGTGGTTTTGATTTGCATTTCTAATGACCAGTGATGAGCATTTTTTCATATGTTTGTTGGCCTCATATACGTCTTCTTTTGAAAAGTGTCTGTTCATATCCTTCACCCACTTTTGAATGGGGTTGTTTCTGTTTCAGTTCTTTGTAGATTCTGGATATTATTAGCCCTTTGTCAGATGGGTAGACTGCAAAAGTTTTTTCCCATTCTATTGGTTGTCAGTTCACTCTGATGGTATCTTTTGCTGTACAGAAGCTGTGAATTTTAATTAGATCCCATTTGTCTATCTTGGCTATTGTTGCCATTGTTTTTGGTGTGTTAGTCATGAAGTCCTTGCCTTCGTCTATGTCCTGGATCATTTTGCGTATGTTTTCTTCTAGTGTTTTTATGGTGTTAGGTTTCATGTTTAAATATCCATCTGGAGTTAATTTTAGTGTAAGGTGACAGGAAGGGGTCTAGTTTCTGCTTTCTGCACATTGCTAGCCAGTTTTCCCAACACCATTTATTAAACATGGATTTCTGTTTACTCTCATTTGAAAGCTTTTCATTTGAAAACATGCCAAAACTTAGGTAAAAAAGGACATTTCATGATCACAAATACAGTTATTTGTGAGGACAAGAAACAAAAATAAACATTCAGGAATCAAACTGTGCTCTTTTCTTGAAAAAAGTTATCATTGTCATAATAGATATTTGGGAGAAAGATGAAAGTATACGTCTTGTACTGTTAGTTGTGTAGGCAATGCATGGAATGCAATGGGAAAGCTCTCATGCTAAAAATTTTGTTTTGAAAAAAATTGAGATTTTACTGACAGTGTTTTAATTTTGCAGTATTTTATTACTCTTATGCCTCTCTACCCTCGGAGCTAAGCTCCCGTTTATGGGTGAGAACATATGATGTTTGGTTTTCCATTTCTGAGTTATTTCACTTAGAAATAATAATTTTGTGATATTTTAAATTAATACAAGAGAATCAAATCTTAAGCACCACACTGGCAACTGTTTTCTCTGGAGCTAATTAAAGAACAGAAAGGGAAAGAAATCCATAAATTGTAAGGAGGAAATTAGATTTTTTTCTAAATCAATTTCAGGACCTAAGAAGTTATCAAGCTATAAGGATAAAGAATTGTAAAGGAATATGATTTTTATCTAGGCCATAAAATTTACAGCTGTTTTCCTCTCTTAATTTAAATGTAGAAGTGATAGGCATCTATAATGTGCCAAACCAGCAGGATCTGAAACATGGATTCATAGGTTAAAACATTTATTTTTCATCCAGAGAGAAATTGGCATGAAATAAGTTTATCAAGGGACTACACTTTTAAAGCATGCATTGCATGGCTGCCTAGGACAAAAAGAAAATTCTAGTATATTAAAGTAATAATTCCTTTTGAACTATAGCTATTAATGTAAGATGATAGAAATAGACCAAAATAAACAATTTTCAAAGAGACTAAGGCCAAACTATCATCTTGCCTCTCCAATACTTTATTAGTTGTAGTTTTAGCTACTCATGTTCTCAAAAGATAATTACCTAGAATTCTCTCAGCTCAATCTGAAACTGAGGGGAGTTAACTTATTGATATTACACTACTGATATGAATCAAATCAAGGCTGTTTCTTTCCAAGCAACTGAATGTTTATTTATAAGAATCATTGATCATTTGAAGTAAATAGCAAATCATTATAACCAGTATCCATTAGATTTCAGGATATGTTCCATTGTTTTTAATAAGATGCTGAGAATTAAATTGTGTTTCTGTAGTAACAGGCTTCAGGAGCTACCACGTGCTAGACTATCACCACACTGAAAATGTCGACATAAACAACAATCTCTGACATTTTGGAACTGAAGACTTAGTGTAGGGAACAGACAATTCCACCAATAATTTCAGCAAAGCCTGAGAAATTTTATAACAAAAGAAACCTCTGCCCCAGCTAAACACACACACATGCACCCCTACCTGACTCTCCTCTCTGCTAAGGGTAGTATATAGGAGTAACCAAGGGAAAGTCTCTTAAGCAACACCTGAGCTTGCAAAGAAAGTTCGTAAGGAAATAGCCAGGCAGGAAGGATATGCCAGACAGAAAACTCAGGAAATGCATGTGGAATTGCAAAAGCATAAACTCAGACTAGAAGTCATTAAAGAAAATCTAGTGTTTAAATTAATGAGACACACAGAGACTCAAAATCTCCTTCTAGAAAAGTCATACAGAGTAAAATAACATTTTCCTTTTGAGAGTTATCATTGCATTATGTTCTCTGTTGCTTTCAATAAAATATATATGGAAAACTTCCCAAGGATTAGCTATAAAAATGCTTGGGAAAATGCCAGCATTGGCCATTACAAGATATTTCTATAATATTTAAAATTTCTGTCTCTAAGAGGGTAAATAAAATGCTAAATGCTTATGCCCACAAAATTAAGACTGAAATGTGCTATATTTGAACATTTTTAGAAGGGTTTCCTGTAGTCCATCTATGTATCACAATGTGAACTCTTCAAAACTGTCTCTCTATAACATAGTTTTCCCTATATAAATGGAGAATTACAAGGTTAACATCAGTTATGTGGAATGTGCATTCCTTATTCAGTAAAATGGTCTCATGTTCTCAAGTTCCAAGTCCTCCTTCTCAGCTCAGCTAAGATTTGAACTGGCCTAAAAGACGTAGACTGCCCTTGCCTCCTGTATTAATGAAATGCACCTACACAATTTCCATGGACCTCAATTTTTTGCTGTAAAATGAGATGATAGACTGGATAATCTCTAAGGTCTCTCAGCTCTAACAGTCACTCTACAAGATTTTCACTTCATGCTTGACAAGGATGAGTTTCCCAACACCAGTCAATAAAACCACTTCTTCAGCAAGAGTCCCATCTATGGAGATCAAGGGTTTTATTAATTGTAGCTTGCCTTGACTCACCTGAGTCAGAGTTGTATTTCTCCACCCCTAAGCGGAGCACATTAGATTAATACTCTTCTTTCAGGCTTTCACCCAGCAAGGGCTGCTCATTCAATGATACCACCCCAAGCCCAAGTCAGAGTACACAAAGAATATGAAAGACTTCAAGGTGGCAGACACCCAAAGCATTAAAAACCCTTTCTCCAGATAACCTCCTATGGCCCTATTGTTTAAAAAAAAAAAATCGCCTAGAGGGGGTGCTGCCTCTGCCATTTGATAGCATTATATTGTCTCCACTGAGCCTGTTCCACTTAATCTCTCCTGAATGAGTCTAGAGCAGTGGTCCTGAGTTTTGTGATTATGTACCACCTCATCAAATAATATATAAATATCCTTACATTCTTTTATTTATATATTATATATGCATACTTATGTATAATATTTGCATCATATTGAACTATTAAATCATGTAGATTATAAAATATAAACAGAAGTAGAATTTTTAAAGTATGAGATTTTTAAAAATTAATAGAAATTGAAGTTCCAATACTCTTTCTGAACTCTTATGGATTATCTAGAATGCCCTACTTGGAGACAGTTGTTTTAAAGTGCTGACTCTTCTGAATGACCCAGACATTTACAAGATCTATTCATTTTTCATCTTGTATAATTCTCAATATCTGCTTATTTAAAATTGTAAAATGTTTTTAATTTTTCAAATCCCCAAGTTTTTATATTTTTGTGAGAGGCAGTCAGTTTTGCCATTTTCTGTTAATAAAAGAGGTAAATGAAGGTCAAGTTTGGCAGGCACATATCAGACCAAATCTTTATCATTAAAATTATTGATTCATCTCAGCCCTCCAAAATCTCACCCTTAGCCCTCATTTTTCTGTACCATTTATTGGATCCTGAATGTGTTTTACTTCTTATTGGAAAATCCTTGTTTATATGCACATGAAGCATGACAATAAGATAGTAATACTGGTTTGGTAACAAACACGCCAGGAAATATAAAATTGCATTTGTATCCTTTTTTGATCATACTTTATTTTTGTTTCTTTTTAATTCTATGACCCATCTTACTCATTTACTTGATTAAGCCATTAAAAATTTTTAACCATTTCCAAAAATCAGACCCATAGAAAAGGTGTGTTTCATGGCTAAAAATAACAGCAAATATTTAGCATCCTTGGGGCTCTTTAAAACAATATGTGCTAGATTTCCAGCAATAAATCCAAAGAGGAATGACAGCAACTTTATCATCAGTATATAAACAATTTATACATTAAAGGAACCATATGAGCCTATGGTTTTTAACAATCTGTTATTTCTCCATAGACCCCACTGTAGACGCTAGTCTCTCCACTTAGTTTGGAAGGTAATGTGGTGTATAGACAGATTTTGGAGGACTTTAAACCAGAGTCCATCATTAACCATGTGACACTAGATAACTGAATTGGTTAACCTCCTAGTCTGGTTTTTTTTTTTTTTTTTTTTTTGAGACAAAGTCTTGTTCTGTCACCCAGGCTGGAGTACAGTGGCACGATATCAGCTCACTGCAACCTCTGCTTCCCAAGTTAAATTAGTTATCCTGCCTCAGCTTCCCAAGTAGCTGAGATTACAGGCACATGCCACCATGCCCAGCTAATTTTTTGTATTTTTAGTAGAGACAAGGTTTCACCATGTTAGCCAGGATGGTCTCGATCTCCTGACCTCATGATTTGCCTGCCTTGGCCTCTCAAAGTGCTGGGATTACAGGCATCAGCCACCGCACCTGGCCTAGTCTCAGTTTCTTATTCTACGAAATAGGATAGTACCTCTTAACCTGGTTGTAAAGACTTGGCGTTTATAAAGCTCTTAGTTTTGTGCAGAAAAGGGCAGATATTAAATGGCAAGTATTTTTGCTATTCTTTTAAATCCTTCAAGATTATGATTTGTATCTTTTCCCATTTAGTCCAAAGTAGGTATCTTATCTGGAGTTAACGTTTAGAATTTTTCTATTGACTAACACAGGTAATCGCTGACACTGACAATTTATTTAACTTCATAGAAGTAAATGATATTCTGAGGACCTGTTATATTTTAGAGATTAAAAATAAAATAGTTTAACAATGTAACAACAAACAGTCTGTTTGTGCAGGCCTCTCTGCTCTTCCAGCTTATGGAACATTGATTCCCAGGGTATGAAGTTATCTGAGCTATGAGGTACAATGAGAAATTGAGGTGCTCTAATCCTGATTCTACCAGTGACTGTATGATAGATCTGCAAATCCTTTCTCAGGGTCAATTCCACAATGCAAGTCTCTGAGCGTGGGTGGTCAAATCTAATCCTCTCCATTTGGTGACTTGGGTAATCCTCTGGCCTCCATCTTTGGGGATAAACCTTATCTTATTTCTCAAGGGAAACAGGGAATGTTGGTTTTTCTACCCATATATGGCCAGATTAGATTCAGTGTGAGAGTAGGTATGTGTACACACAAAAAAGGCAGAGATACTCAACTTCATCTTCTACAACTCTCTGCCTTAGTTTGTAAGAAACTGTACCTGAATTTTAATCATTAGCCCCAAAACCAGAAAGTAGGTTACTCTAAAGGGTCAGGCCATGAGAAGGCACAGCCTCACAATCAGAGAGGCTGTCTCCCTGAGACACAGGCCCAACTTTTCTGTTGGTTTCATTACCACTGAATGGCTAGCAAAGCCCACACGCCATGCCGCCATGGGGATTGATCATGCTGTGGAAAGATCAGCTTCTCCAGCTGATAGTTCCCTCTGAGCAGAAATGCATATAAGGTTAATCAGCTCTGAAGCAGTTCTTGCCAACATTAGAAAGACAATGGTTAAATCTGCATAATGTGGCAGGTGGCATGTCATAGTGGACACACATTTTTGACTTAGAATCAAATGACCTTAGTTAGAATTCTGGTTTTTTCATTTAATATTTATGTGAGCTTGAAAAAGCAGCCTAAATTAAGGTATCCAACATTCTCATAAATTTTGCAGAGAAAACTGATCGAAAGAACAGATATTAAAAATTATCTAGAACATACCTGGTACATAATAGCCATTCAGTAAGTGTTGTTGAATCTGCATTAAATAATAAAATGAAGTTTTTTGTTTAGGTTTATATCCCTCTATGCCCCATCTCTCCAACATGGAAATCTGACCAAAAAAAAATTAATTCTGTTTTTAGAACCATTTATCATTGATTTGATTTGTGTTCTTTTGGATACTAATTCAGTATTAATTATCTTACTGCATCAAAAATAGAATTTAAAGATTTACTTCCATGAATTTTAATATTTGTGTAGAGCTATGCTCCGCAAAAGGCGTTCCTATTCTCTCATTTGTTCAAAAGTTAGTACAGTAATGCTCATGCTCTTAAATTTTAACATCAATTTCATGGAGATGAGTTTAAATGGTTTTCTGTGGCTGGATACAAATAGGGCTTTTTATTTTCAAATGTTCATTTGAAAATGGCAACCGTATCTTATAACCTACTGAGAAATGACACTCAAATAGGGCAGTGTTTCAAAGGAAATTCAGAAAAATTACAAGCATAGATTATAGAATGAATGTCTGATATTTGCCTTGGCTCCTGAGTGTAATTCACCCAAGTGGGTTGCACATGTGCAGTTTACAGCACACTTGGAAATACTTAAAGGCCCCACTCTTCACAGTGGATAACTTACCAAGGAAGAAAAACGAGTGGTAATCTCTAAGAAATAAAATATTAGTGCTAAATTCTTTATGGATATTTTACTGTAGCACGAAGAAAGTCCACACTGAAGCAGAAGGAGGAAATGATTTTGTTACACTAATACAGTAAATGATTTTCATCACTTGTGATCTCAACTTAAGCTAGATCTTCAAACCAAGTTCACTTTTGCAGCCTTATTGTGTAAGCAGTATGCTGAGGGAAAATGGAGGAGGAGATTTAAAGCCAAAGGACCTGGTTTTGAATCCCACTCACTTCTGCCACTGACTCTATTGATCAGTGATTTTTAACTTTGTGGAGACTGTTTTCCCATATGTAAAATGGCAAAGCCCAATAAAAATTACCACAATATTTATTAGGAGGATTAATGAGAAAATACATACAATTAGCCTTCAATATACTGTAAAGTGCTAAATAAACTTTAATTTCAGTGTAGTAATACTCGTGTGAATAGTGATAATAGTAATACTGACATTGAGATTTTTGCATTTCCTTGGTCTAAGGAAGTATGATTCTATTATCAGGTCCACATCCCCTATCCCTACATAGACTACTCCAGGAAACTACTATCCGCACCTCCTTCAGGTTCAGGGCGTAATGAATATAATTCCTTATTCACACATGGCATAACACCCAATATGTGAAGACTTCAACTACATCCTCCTGTGGTTTCGCATCTCTGTTTAACTTTCTCTGACATGTTCACAGATTACTCAAATAATATGGTTAATTTATTCATTCAATGAACAAACACTGGATTAAGGGTTATTATGTGGAAGGTTCTATGAAGGGCACTGCCAGATCACCTCTCCCAGATAAGCAGAGGTCCAAAAGCTCTAAGGCATAGGCGAGAAATAAGAATCAAATGTAACATCTGAGGATATAAAATATTGGGCTGGACACAGGGACAGAGCACTACTTGCTCATGCGTTGCAGACTGTGAAGCCAATTAGGAGAAATGGTGGTTTTTTTTTCGTTTTTTTTTTTAATTTTTTTAATTTTTATTGCATTATAGGTTTTGGGGTACATGTGCAGAATGTACAAGGTAGTTGCATAGGTACACACATGGCAGTGTGTTTTGCTGCCTTCCTCCCCTTCACCCACACTTGGCATTTATCCCCAGGCTATCCCTCCCCAGCCCCGCCCCACTGTCCCTCCCCCATTCCCTCCAATAGACCCCAAGAAATGGTGTTTTGAATCATCTTATAGTAGTCAGCAAGCTAAGGATGCTTGCCAGACAGGAGAGACTGTAAGGACTCAGAGACAGAAACAAAGGAGAGTGTGAGGTCTGTGGTGTAGGGGGAAAACAGAGAATTGGCTGCGATTCTACAGAATTTAGACTATTCTTGGGGAATGAGAAGAGATTGCTGGGGAACGGGCTAGTCCTGCTTACTCTAGTGGAATGGAGGGAGGTAAAGGTGAGTAAGCACTGAACATGAAGGAGAGTAATAGTCAAATCTATGGTGGTGAGGGATAGCATACTGGTTGGTTGGTGAAATATCTATGTGCCGGGTATTATAAATGACACAAAAGGAATCAAACTCAGTCCCTCCAAGAAGTCAAGACTGAATGAAGCAAACCCAAGAATCAAATGACATGCCTGCTACAGGTGTTCACAAGAAGGTTATTATTCTAATTTCCAATAAACAGACTAAAATTGTCTAAGTACAATGCTGGCTGTTTTTCAAGAACTCTCAATGAGGTAGAGTGTGTTACTCTGGTGAATTTACCATGACCCAGAGTCTGTGGCTCAGCTTTGCAATTTCTAAAACTGGATTCTGTAAGCACATCAAGAGTGATTCTAACCCTGCAGGACAGATTTGCAGTAGCCAAGCCCATGAGAGACTGAGTGCCAACAGACTCATTTACAATGGGAGCCATTACTGTCATACATCCCAGAATACTCACATGGCACAACCAGCACATTCTCTCCCTGTAGCAAAGCCTATGTGGGAAGTCCATTTGTAACCAGAGGGTAGCTTGGTGGGTACAGACTCACAGTGTGAGGGAAGAGATGATTTGAATGTTTAATGGCACCAAGCTACAACAGAAGGTTGTATTCATTCATCATAATAGAAATGTCCTTGACTATTTGCAAAACTAACTATTTACCGTCTCCGCCCTGGACTAGGCTGGGCATGGCCGATCATTTTCTCTGACTCTTTTTTTTCCTATGATCCACCTCAATAATTGATGTTTTCTTCCTTAGATTTGTTTAATGCATAATTAATCTGGCCTAAACTTTCTCTCTTCTCATCCAATATATGTTGCCTTTGATGTTTTGACTCTGGGAAGTCTGTTTCCATCATTTCTCTATCTAGGGGCAGAGGAGGGTGAACAGGGCAAAGTCAATCCTGTTTTCTGATAACAGATACAGTGAATTTGAATTTGCTCTTTGCTTTTCCCCCACGCAAAATAGAGATATTTCTAGGTTGTCAGTGTCGATCTTAAAAGCTATACCTAAATTTAACACAATATTCCAGGTATGTTTTGAGGGGCTCACAGAAACTCCAACCTGCCCACCCATTTTCCTCAGATGCTATACTTCCAATAACGTACTCTAGAGAATTTGTTAAACAAATTAGCAGAAATATTGCATTGCTGATTTACCTTGAGCTTTCAATAAACTAAATCTCTTGAATGGTCTTTTTAAATTAAACTAAATATCTCTAGCTTTTGAGTAGTATTTTTTATTTACTCCTACTAAATTTCATTTTGCATACTTTGACCCATTATTACAGACTATCAAACGTGTTAAAATTGGTTTATCACTGATCAGGAACTATGCAAATATCTGGGTACCTATTACAGAATGAATTTCTACAAAAACTGAATGTTTTGTCAAACTTGTCCAGGCTATCTGCAATTCTAGTGTGATATAAATGCATCAACCACATTTCTTCTTGATCTTTTACTCTTCATTCATTTGTAGTTCTGTGTGAGCCACTTTTCTTTTACATTGGTGGCCACAAAAAGATTGAAACACGATTAGCTAAAAAGCTCATCTCATGTTGATCAATAAACAGGGCCATAAAAGTACTTGTTATTCCAAAAGTAAACAAGGTAGAACATGACTCTGTGTATCGAACAATGCCCATTAAAGTGAAATTAAAAGTTAACTTCATTATTTTACAAAATCACAACATTATCCGTTTTCCTTACTTTTTCAAGTACTGTGCTTATCTTGTGGCATTTAACGTATAAGCATTCTGCAACATAGGAAAGAGATTATCAGTCAGACAAAAGCATTGAACACCTACCACATGCAGAAATTTTGGGGAATAAAAAGTAAAATAGACAAAAATCCTGCCTCCAAGGATCTAACACTCTAGTTTGAGGGAAGAAAGGCTGAAATACTAATATTTAACTAAATCTTGGTACACTTCTAACTGATCCCTGAAACACAGCTCTGCAAGCATCCCCCAAAAGTCTGAGGCAGAGAATTTCTGCTTTAACCAAACATATCCAAACAAATTGCCTTGATTTTATTTCCTATTTTATCTAATAAATCACTATTCCAGTGAGAAGAAAAGGTCAATGCAGTTGTTTTCATTTTTAGAAATTCTTATGAGGGCAAGACAAGCCATGTAAGCCAGAGTTGGAGAAGTCACGGCTCTGGCACAAACCAGAGAAAAACCCTCCTTCAATTAAGATCACCTCTTCCCCCAAGCTTGACCCTCCAATCAGGCTTATCTGAAACAAGGCAGGCTGCCTATTACACTCACCAGCACATCCAAGCTCCTTGGAGAGCCAAAGAGCCAAAAAGTGCTCATCACATTGACTCCTGCAAGAAGAGTGGGTAGAATCTTGCTTTATATCTACAAAAAAGACAACCCAAAAGGTTCTTCCCAGAACAAAGTGATAGGTTAACCTCAGAGTAAATTCCATTTTACACACTAGAGTGGATAGACTGCTTGCAACCTTCAGAATGACCATTGTAGTCTTTCAATAATCTACACATTCTGCCTCCAGCAGACACTCTCTGCATGTGTTGGTATCTCCTCTGGCAGGAGTGTGGAGAATGGATTGCGCAGGGTATCCTAAAGGCCAAAACCAGTGAGGGAGCCACTGCCATCAAGGGCATCCAGGAAAAAGATGATGTCCATTGTGTCCATGTCCATAGAGTTGGAGAAGAAACGTAGAGAAATACCAGTGAGCAGAAAGAAATAGGAATTGGTCATGTATTTTATGTGGTGAATGACCATACGGAAAAAAAATCAAGGGTTGTGCCCAGATTTCAGGTTTAGTTGACTGGGCGAGTGAAGTTGCTGTGGCAAAGGGAAAGTCTAAATGAAAAGAAAACACATTCTATTTTGATAGCATTGTGTTTAAAGATTCTGTAGAATATAAAAATGAATTTGTCCCTGTATTAAATTGGGTCATCCAAATCATATTGCGAGTCAAGATGTCATGTGCAAGTTATTTATTTAAAAATTGCTCCCAGGGGAGTTTAGTAAGACAGTGGGCAAAGCAATACAGGGAAGAGGAGCAAGCCAAACAAGGCCTTGATCTGAAGCAAAAACTCCACTGAGCATAGGCTTTACTCTGATCCATGGGAGAATTCTGATGGGGTAAGAGGCACCTCACCTCTCTCTACCTGTGGAGCCATGGATGCAAACAGCTCAGAATGGCCCTCAAGAGAAAACTTTCCACAGGTACAATTAGCTATTACCAGTTAGCTGTTGGTGCTTTCAGCCTCAGCTTCTACGTTAGACCACATGGCTCCCAGGCAGCCTCTAGTGAGCAGCTCAGCACAGGGGCACTGTAATGCCTTACCATTTCTGGATTTCCTCTATAATGCAGTCTTTGCACAAGAGCACCCAGATGGACTGACTGAGACTTTCCCAGAGCTGCACTGCAGTCTGAGGCTTATTCTATCTCACCCTCCTTCCTTCTGGATTGATTCCTCTCCTTTACAGGAATCAGCTCATCATGATGGTCTAGAGGCTTTCTCTGCCTACTCTTGCTCCCTCTCCCCTTAACCTTTCACAGACCTTACCTTCAGCAAGGTAGTAATAAGATAACTTCAAGCTACATCTTCTCATCTGCTTCCTGGCAGACCCAGCACAACACTAAATACAAGGGAGCTGGTCTATCATGCTTTGTAGACAACAGTCACTGGCTAAGAGCTGACAATGGGGCAGAAGGGGAAGTTGGGGGATAGCATATAAACTCCCAGAAAGCTACAACTCTCCAGGCATGTAGGGAGAACTGCTCCAGTAATCCAAGGACAGACTTCTGAAAAAGAGCTGAAAAGGCAGATCTCGTGGCTGGGGAGGAAAACAACCAGGAATACTAAAAGAGACCCAGGGGTGCCTAGGCAGTACACCAGCACTGTAAGCTCCATCTACTAAGGGAGCTGGATATCCATGTAGATCTGGGACACAGGAGAGAGAGAGAGATGGGCTAAGGACTGGAAGACAATGGTGTGTGGTTGTCAAGTGAAGACTAGGAGATAAGGTAACTGAGACCAAATACATAATAGGCAAGGACTTCATGACTAACACACCAAAAGCATTGGCAACAAAAGCCAAAATAGACAAATGGGACCTAATTAAACTCCAGAACTTCTACACAGCAAAAGAAACAATCATTAGAGTGAATCGGCAACCAACGGAATGGGAAAATTTTTTTTGCAATCTACCCATCTGACAAAGGGCTAATATCCAGAATCTACAAAGAACTAAAACAGATTTACAGGGAAAAAAAAAAAAAAACAAACCCATTCAAAAGTGGGTGAAGGAGATGAATAGACACTTTTCAAAAGAAGACATATATGAGACCAACAAACATGAAAAAATGCTCAACATCACTGGTCATTAGAGAGATGCAAATCAAAACCACATTGAGATACCATCTCACATCAGTTAGAATGGTGATCATTTAAAAATCTGGAGACAACAGATTCTGGAGAGGATGTGGAGAAATAGGAACACTTTTACATTGCTGGTGGGAGTGTAAATTAGTTCAACCATTGTGGAAGACAATGTGGCGATTCCTCAAGGACCTAGAAATAGAAATTCCATTTGACCCAGCAATCCCATTACTGGGTATATATCCAAAGGATTATAAATCATTCTATTATAAAGATGCATGCACATGTATGTTCATTGCAGCACTGTTTAAAATAGCAAAGACCTGGAACCAACCCAAATGCCTATTGATGATAGACTGGACAGGCAAAATGTGGCACATATACACCATGGAAAACTATGCAGCCATAAAAAATGATGAGTTAGTGTTCTTCATAGGGACATGGATGAACCTGGAAACCATCATTCTCAGCAAACTCACACAAGAACAAAAAAACACCACATGCCCTCACTCATAGGCAGGTGTTGAACAGTGAGAACACATGGACACAGGGAGAGAAGCATCACACACTGGAGTCTGTTTGGGGGGACTAGGGAAAGGACAGTGAGGGGTAGGGAGCTGGGGAGGGATAACATGGGGAGAAATGCCAGATATAGGTGATGGGGATGGAGGCAGCAAACCACATTGCCATGTATGTATCTATGCAACAATCCTGCATGTTCTTCACATGTACCCCAGAACCTAAAGTGCAATATTTATATATATATATATATATATATATATATATATATATATAAAAGAAACACCCCCCCCCCAAAAAAAAAGATGTGTTAAGGAAAGAGAAAACAGCCAAGAGAAGAACCATAAATCAGCATTTGAGGGAAGACAGACAGGAGAGAAGGCATTAGTGCAAAGGGGAAAAGTAGAAAGGCAAAAAGGGAACAGGAAAATTAGAAGAGAGTGTTGTCGAAATAGCCAAGAGTGGGGAGAAATCCAAAAATAAGGAAGTGGTAGGCAATGAACAATGTTTGTGAAGTGAGTTCACTGGGGAGCGTGGGGAGGCGGGAGAAGGAAAGGGTTGAACAGGGAATGAGACGGGGACCCAAAGTCTCCAATGCTCTTTCAAGAACCTTGTCACTGGATTGAAGGAGAAAGACAAGGCTGCAGGAAAGGGGACTGTGGGTACTTCTCAGGTTCTTTGGGATTAGAGGATCACAATGTGCTTGTGAGAATTTCCAACAATAACAGTAAACTTCATATGGAGAGGCAAGTCCCCATGACAGCTCTGCCCTGTACCAGCAGTGTTTATTAGAAGAAATGACTCTGCTAATTGTGTGCCTTCATAGTCATTGCACTTTGCCCTACAAAGCCATTATCACTAATGTTCTGATGCTTTTTACTACTTTTACCCACTGGACTGGTCCGAGATAAAACAATTGTTCAGCACTATTCATTTTCCTTTGTCCTGTCTGGAAGCTTAATTGTGTCTAATTGCTGACAGAAACAAAAGTGGAAACCCGTAAGAACTAAATCAGTATTTCTCCCCTTTTTGTTTCCTTAGAAAGCAGAAAAGATTTAAAAATTTTAGAAATATTACGTTTCTTTAAGAAGTTCCCTTCCAAAAAATAGACTTATTCCAGAGGGTCATGAAGGAACTGATTCTTCTGGAGATCTTTGTCTAGAAGTAAAGCTCATAAGACAGGGAAGAGGCAAACCACTTCTTCCCCTAAATCCCACTAAACAAACTGAACCTGCCCATGGCCCAGGTTTTTTCAGAAACTGGCTATCAAGCCAGCACTGAGGAAGGAGGCTGCAAGAGCTTCCTGAAAGGAACAGAAATCGACAGTCGAAGATGGCCAAGTGCGGTGGCTCATGCCTGTAATCCTAGAACTTTGGGAGGCTAAGGCAGGAGAATCATGAGATTAGGAGATTGAGACCATCCTAGCCAACATGGTGAAACCCCGTCTCTACTAAAATACAAAAAAATTTAGCTGGGCATGGTGATGCACACATGTAGTCCCAGCTACTTGGGAGGCTGAGGCAGGAGAATTGCTTGAACCCAGGAGGCGGAGGTTGCAGTGAGTCAAGATTGTACCACTGCACGCCAGCCTGGTGACAGAGCAAGACTCCATCTCGGGGGGTGGCGGGTGGGGTGGAGAGGGAAGAAAGTGGAAGACTGAAACCATCAATCCGAGGCACACTCCTTTCCACTCCCAGCCTCAAATTCCCTTCTCTGAAAGTGAAAGGAAAGGGTGTTGGCCTTGCACTTGACAGAAAGTTAGGGTGGGGCAGCTGCATACCTCTGTCCTGATGTCATGCACACCTGCCAGACATTCAGACAGGAAATAGTATCATGATTGAGAGCATGACCTTAAGGTCAGGCTAACTTTATTTAGACTCCAGTCTCTACCACCCATTATACAAAGTTCAGTGAGTTTCTTTCCATCTCTCAGTCTTAGTTTCCTATTTCTTAAATAAAGACAATAATGCCTACCTTAACAGTCATGAGGATGAAGCGAAATACTGCCTGGAATGTTTAACACAATGCTAGACACATAACTGTTCAACCAATGGTGGCTGACAGTATTACTACAGAAACTGCTACTTTTCTTATATTTATTGAACACTGCCTCATCTTCTTTCCCTTTTATGCTGGATAATGTCCATTTGGACACACACACCCAAATCCACTCCCTGCCCTTGTCTGTGCCCTAGGAGTTGACCTCAGTGGACAGCTTTAGCCAGACTTTCCGGCTATCTTACTTACGCCAAGGTTCCATTAACAGAACATAACAGCAGCCTAGTACTATCTGTGACTGGCCCCCTCTTTGAGGTAGCACCCCTTCTATAGCTCCAGTTCTCAGTGGTCCACGTAACACTCTCTCTCTTTTGACTTCCTATATAAGGGAGGATTTCCTGTATGAGAGAAAGGGTTCTAACTTGTTTGAGCTATGGTTAATTTGTATTTCTTGTCACTCAGAATTGAAACTAAGCCTACTTAATATAACCCCCTCCATTTTCCCGACTTCTTGGAGATGGAGGATACACAGAATGGGACTTGGATATCCTGGCAAAGAATCCTGATGGAAAGATTTCAGGAAGAGAAGCTAGAGCTTAGATATCTGACTTTTGTTCAGCAACAATCCAACAAGAGGTCTGGGTTCTGCCATTCTGACAGAAGGTAGTTTGCCCAATGTCATTTGCCTCCACGGCTTTGTACTTGTCGATATTTGGGCCCCTGTGTGCGGTAACTCAGCAGTGATATCTCAGAGCTGCAGTCATTTCCCCTTGGGCCTGTCTCTGTCAGTCTCCATTTGCCATTGTTCTCTCTCTACCACAAAAGTGCTCACAATTTTATCAGGAATTAGCTAGGAGATAAATGTAAACCATCAGTCTTTTATTCAAATTTATAATAAACAATGAATGTCGATGGTTGAAAATAAACACAAAACCGACAATGGCTAAAAAGGTAAAAGTGAAATCAACATTGAATAAAAATAGCAAAAGAGCCAAATCATCATCACAAAATTTAGACCTGCAAAAGTAGACTTAAAACACGAACTGAGAAATAACGACCATGAAAGAACAGTCAAAAGATTAAATCAGTATATTTTACATAGATAAAAAACTAATTGATGAATCAAATCTGTAAAAGTTAAGTGGAAAAGAACTTAGGCCAAGGCAATAACTTCAGCAAAACAAAAATGTAAATTGAACAAGATAGGTATGCTGTGACTACATCATACGGATGATTGATGGAGAGATTTCCATTGGCTTGCTGAAGTCCCTTTCAGGAATTGTTTCCTCAGTGAAAGTTCATCGATGTTGTTATAATTTGGATTAAAATATGTATATTTAATATACATTTAACATGTCCTTTGTGTCAAAATAATAGGACCAAAGTGGAGGGGGATCCAAATATCCTGTGCCCCAAACACAGTCCTGAATATGTGACCTCTGGAAAGTTCTCTTTGCTGCCATATTTCCAGAAATTCTATTTTCCCATGACATAGGTACATTCTATTTGTTTTAATAGCATAGCTACACTTTTTCATAGAACCACATACAAGCCTTGTGAAATCACAAGCCAGCCTCCTAGAGTCTGTAGTTTTATTATTTTACAGCTGATACTCTCAAACAATCATTGAGCTGGAAGGGACTTTGAGAGATCATCTGGTGCAAACTACCCAGGACAGATGGTATTCTGTCCCCTCTTGGTTCTCCCTGGAGAACAAGATAGAAGAGAATGAATAATAAGAAATGAACACTGTTGGCAGGGAAAAACAAATGCTGTATATTTGAAATAATGAAAAAGGGGGAAATTCCAAACTGCTATTTATAATTTCACCATTAAATTATTTTACTTGCACTATTTTATGACTAGCCTGCACATATCTTCTCAGGAATGGCACAGAATATCAAAAACTACAAAATAATAGAATTGTTATAAAAGTTACATAGTCACAAAATTTCTTTTATTTAAAATGTCAGGTAGTGAGAAAAGATGTAGAGTGGATATAGAGAAAAAGTATCCTAATACACTTGTGGCACAGCTATAAATTTCCATAATATTTGAGGAAGATTAATTGGCAGCATTTACTAGAAATCTAAATGTATATTTTCTTTGAGCCCCCAATGAAGTCCGATTTTGAGAAAAATACAAGTGCAAAGAGCTAGTGCATAGGAATTTATGCACAAAGCTGTTAATTGTATTATTGTTTACAACAGCAAAAAAGTAGAATCCATCTACATCTTCATCATAAGAGAGTAGTGGAATAAAGTATGATCCCTCCAGGTGACTGAAGTCATGCAGCCGTTTGCAAGAACGTCTTCAATCTACCTTCACTGTACTGGAACAAGACCAGTGATATTTTGTTAGGATGTGAAAAGTATATGAGAGACATGTGGTACTATCTTCTTTACATAAACCAACCAGAAAAGCTGAGTGTGAGCGACAGTATAGTCTAGTAATTAAGGCTACCTGCATTTAAATGTTGTGTCTGCTATACACTGGCAGTGTGACCTCAGGCGAATTATGTTACCTCTCTGTGTCTCATCTTTCTCATCTATAAAGTAAGATGAATATTGGTACTATCTCATAGGGTCATATGAATAGCATACTATATGTCAAGTCCTTAAAAAAACATCTGACATAGGCCAGGCATGGTGGCTCACACCTGTAATCACAGCACTTCGGGAGGCCAAGGCAGGTGGATTGCCTGAGATCAGGAGTTCGAGACCAGCCTGGTCAACATGACAAAACCCTGTCTCTACTAAAAATACAAAAATTAGCCGGGCATGCTGGCAGGCACCTGTAATCCCAGCTACTCAGGAGGCTGAGGCAGAATTGCTTGAACCCAGGAAGCTGAGGTTGCTGTGAGCTGAGACCATGCCACTTCACTCTAACGTGGGCATAAGAGTAAATCTCCACCTAGGAGGGAGAAAGAAAACCACCGGACATGTTCTAAGCATTACATAAGTGTTATTTGCTATCATTTTGTTATTATATCAATATTTATGTTTATATGAGCAAGAGAAAATATGAAATTCATAGCCTAAATGTCTAGCATCAGTTATTTGAAATGAGTGGAATTAGAGGGGGAAGCAAAAATAACGAATTTTATATAGATACTTTGCTTTTGCTCAAACTCTTGCAACAAATGTGTGTTACTTTTCCAATTCAGATGACTGAAACTTTTAAGAGAAACAGCAGGAAATATTTTTTTAGTAAAGTGTATCAAGTCAATTTAAAATGTCCCCATGCACTTGAATCTCCCACAGATGAACAGTGTAGATGGCCACATTCCTGGAAGCCTTTTTACCACAAAGACTGTGGCTTTCCTTCTCCCGTTTGTAAGAGCACAACATCTTAAGCAGTTTTACTACCATTATCACTAACAATATAGTGGTTTGGTTATTGCCTCAATCACATTAAAAGGCATTTTTATTTCTATAAGTGCACCAAAGGTTTGTCAATTTCCATTAGCACCTCTGTAGAGAGCAGTTGCAAGATAAAAGGCAAATTGTATAATTATGAAAGCATTATACCCAACTTTTCTTATCATTTTCTATTACTTTTTAGTAAGCAAACTTTCATTTTACTGAAAACTCTAGCATCAAGTTTTAAAGCCTAAAGCATTTTATTGTTGAATTACACAAAATATTACCATAAGTATAGCAAAATTATACATTACAATTTAACTTTGAAAAAATAGGTACAATGTGCTTTTGCTACTTTTTGTATATTTGGCTCATGTTTATGGTCTATAAGCAGTTTATTCATTATTCAGGCTGCCAGCTTTATTAGGATTTGTTAGAACACCTTAAAGATTCTTTTTTTTTTTTTTTTGAGCATTATTGGAGGAAAAAATCATATTTTTTATTTTTGGTATTTTGCTATATTTATTTTTTGCTAAGGTAGTAATTGGTGGTTTTTAATGTATTTAACATAGTGTTAGACACTATTAAATACAATAAAAGTTAGAAGTGAATAAAACCAACAGTCACTATGAATTTTTAGATTTTGAAAAATTGTCTTTACGTAAGCCAATAGAGGAACCCGACCAGCCCTGTGTTTTCCTTGGGTACCTACTCTTCCAGGTGGTAAGTTTGTGTGGGCTGTGGCCCAGTGGAGCTCATGTCCTAATGGGAGAGAAACAAGGAAGAGATATGTAAAGAAGACAATTGCAGCCAATAAGAGCCATGAAAGACATACTAAGAGTGATTATAAAGGGAAAGGACCTCATGGATAAGGTGGGTGGGGAGGGGTATATAGTGACAACTGCTGAAATGACATCCAAGCTGAAACCTAAAAGACAGCAGTGAAACAAGCCAGGTAAGAGGATGAGGCATTGGAGGAGCAATGAAGAAAACAACGATAAGGTGATCTTTAAAATTAACCATTTAGAACTAATTTCTAATGATAAATTATTCTTGTTTCTTTTAAAATGATCTATTTCTGCAGCAACATGGATGAAACTGGAGATTACTGTGTTAAAGAAAATAAGCCAAGCACAACAAGGCAAACATCATGTGCTCACAGTCATATCTGGGAGCTAAAAATGTGGATCTTATAAAATTAGAGAGTAGATTGGTGGTTGTCAGAGACCACAGGTGGGTATAGTGAAGGAGGGATGGAGAGAATTTAATCAAGGTTACAAATATACAGTTTGATAGAGGAAATAATATCTGTTTGGATGCTGGCAAGGGCATGGAGAAATAGAAACACTTTTACACCATTGGTGGGAGTGTAAATTAGTTCAACCACTGTGGAAGACAGTGTGGTGATTCCTCAATGATCTAAAACTAGAAATACCATTTGACACAGCAATCCCATTACTGAGAATATATCCAAAGGGAATATATAGTATAAATATATTCTGGGTGTGAATATATAGTATAAATAATTCTACTATAAAGACATTTGTACACCTATGTTTATTGCAGCACTGTTTACAATAGCAAAGACTTGGAACCAACCCAAATGCCCATCAATGATAGGCTAGATAAAGAAAATATGGCACATATACACCATGGAATACTATGCAGCCATAAAAAGGGTGAGCTTATGTCCTTTGCAGGGACATGGATGAAGTGGGAAGCCATCATTCTCAGCAAACTAACAAAGGAACAGAAAACCAAACACCACATATTCTCACTCATAAGTGAAAGTTAAACAATGAGAACACATGGACACAGGGAAGGGAACATCACACACTGGGGCCTGTTGGAGGGTGGGGAATAAGGGAAGGGAGAGCATTAGGACAGATACCTAATGCATGAAGGGCTTAAAACCTAGATGACATGTTGATAGGTATGGCAAACCACCATGGCACATGTGTACCTGTGTAACAAATCTGCACATTCTACACATGTATCTCAGAACTTAAAAGTTTTTAAAAATCCCGAGGTGGGTGGATCACGAGGTCAAGAGATCAAGACCATCCTGGTCAACAAGGTGAAACCCTGTCTCTACTAAAAATACAAAAATGAGCTGGGCCTGGTGGCACGTGCCTGTAATCCCAGCTACTTGGGAGGCTGAGGCAGGAGAATTGCTTGAACCCAGGAGGCGGAGGTTGCGGTGAGCCGAGATCGCGCCATTGCACTCCAGCCTGGGTAACAAGAGCGAAACTCCGTCTCAAAAAAAAAAAAAAAAGTTTTTAAAAATCTGTTTGATAAACAGATGGAGAAACATTCCATGCATGTTCATGGTTAGGAATAATCAATATCATGAAAATGGCCATACCGCCCAAAGTAATTTACAGATTCAATGCTATCCCCATCAAGCTACCAATGACCTTCTTCACAGAACTGGAAAAAAAACACCTTAAACTTCATATGGAACCAAAAGAGCCTGCATAGCCAAGTCAATTCTAAGCAAAAAAAAAAAAAAAAAAAAAAACAAAGCAGGAGGCATCACACTACCGGACTTCAAACTATATTATAAGGCTACAGTAATCAAAACAGCATGATTCTGGTACCAAAACAGAGATATAGATGAATGGAACAGAAAAGAGACCTCAGAGGCAACACACATATCTACAACCATCTGATCTTTGACAAACCTGATAAAAACAAACAATGGGGAAAGGATTCTGTTTAATAAATGGTGTTGGGAAAACTGGCTAACCATATGCAGAAAGCAGAAACTGGAACCCTTCCTGACACCTTCCACTAAAATTAACTCCAGATGGATTAAAGACTTAAACATAAGACCTAACACCATAAAAACCCTAGAAGAAAATCTAGGCAAAACCATTCAGGACATAGGCATAGGCAAGGACTTCATGACCAGAACACCAAAAGCATTGGCAACAAAAGCCAAAATAGACAAATGGGACCTAATCAAACACCACAGCTTCTGCATGGCAAAAGAAACAGTCATTAGAGTGAATTGGCAACCAACAGAATGGGAAAAAAAATTTGCCATTTACCCATCTGACAAAGGGCTAATATCCAGAATTTACAAAGAACTAAAACAGGTTTACAAGAAAAAAAACAAACAAGCCCATTCAAAAAGTGGGCAAAGAATATAAACAGACACTTTACAAAAGAAGACATACATGAGGCCAACAAACATGAAAAAATGGTCATCATCACTAGTCATTAGAGAAATGCCAATCAAAACTACATTGAGGTACCATCTCACGCCAGTTAAAATGGCGATCATTTAAAAATCTGGAGACAATAGATGCTGGAGAGGATGTGGAGAAATAGGAACACTTTTACACTGTTGGTGGGAGTGTAAATTAGTTCAACCATTGTGGAAGACAGTGTAGCGATTCCTCTAGGACCTAGAAATAGAAATTCCATTTGACCCAGCAATCCCATTACTGGGTATATATCCAAAGGATTATAAATCATTCTACTATAAGGACACATGCACACAAATGTTCATTGCAGCACAGTTTACAATAGCGAAGACCTGGAACCAACCCAAATGCCCATCACTGATAGACTGGACAGGGGAAATGTGGCACATATACACCATGGAATATTATGCAGCCATCAAAAACAATGAGTTCGTATCCTTTGTAGGGACATGGATGAACCTGGAAACCATCATTCTCAGCAAACTGACACAAGAACAGAAAATCAAACACTGCATGTTCTCACTCATAGGCAGGTGACAAACAATGAAAACACAGGGACACAGGGAGGGAAACACTACACACTGGGGGCTGTTGGGGGAAAATAGGGGAGAGACAGTGGGGGATGGGGAGTTGCGGGGAGATAGCATGAGGAGAAATGCCAGATATAGGTGCAGGGAAGGAAGGCAGCAAATCACACTGCCACGTGCGTACCTATGCAACTATCTTGCATGTTCTTCCCATGTACCCCAAAAACTAAAATGCAATAAAAAAAATCTATTTGATAGATCAGTAGGTGAATATAGTTTATGTTCATCTACTGTGTATTCCAAAAGAGGTAGAAGAGAATAATTTGAAGGTTTCTAACATAAAGACAAATATTTAAGGTCATGGATATCCCAATTACACCAATTTCATCTTTACAAATTATGTGACTAAATTATCACATGTACCCCTCAAAAATGATTGAAGAATATAATCTCAGATTTTGCTATCTAAAATATACCATCATACATTCTGGGGAAATTGCCTTTAATACTTGGTGTCAGTCACTATTTCTTGCTTTTTATCTTTTTAAATATAGTTTTTAATTGCTTACTTACAAATAATTAGGAAGATATTCACATGCAAATCACATAAAGATGTCAGAAAACTCCCTAGTCTAGCTTCCTCCAAGATACTCTTCTGAGTTACAGAATTTTTGCATTAATAATAATGAACTACTTTTTAGTCTCTGGCACCATGCTCATTCCCCCTTGCAACCTCACTCATTCTCTCTCCTATTCATCTCTAGCTCATTGTTCCCTACTCTCTCTCAGATTTGGTACTCACTTTTTATTTACCATTTGACTCTGCAGACCCATTTAATTTGCTGAGGCAGCTTGGACCTCAGTTTCTGCACCTATAAAATTATGAGGCTGGCCTAGATTATCTATGTCTTTTTCAAGTCCAACATTTTTCTGGTCTACAATTCACTATCTACAAACCCCTCCCCCACTTAAATATATTAACAGTCATCTCTCCACCTCCTTACTCAGAGTGCATCAGCCTATGTGTGTCTGGTGCTGGTAATCTGAGGATATGAGTCTGTGTAAAGAAGGTGATGAAAGCAGGTGGAAGGTAGGTGTTTAGCGTACATGAGCTCCACAGAGGTGACAGGGCAGGGGGAAGGCAGTAAGGACCCATGTAAAATTGGGGTGTTGGCATGGATGGAGCTACAGGACCCTTCAGTTTCAATTCCTAGCTCCTTGAAAAATGAAGCTACTTTACAACATGGTCTATGACTTAAGTAAACAAAAAAAAAAATCCTCACAAATTATGCAAAGACAATCTGTATACATTCAAAGTGACACACTGATTTGTAACCAGCTGGTTGTCAGTGAGCAGTGCTGACCAGAAGTGATGGGACTGACCACCCTGAGGCCCTTCACGTCACCTTAGTGTCTGCTGCCCACGAACTGCCTCCCTTCATGACACAGGACAGCTGTGCTGCCAGCAACTTACAGTCCCTGCTCAGCGCAGTGCAGTAGAGTCATTAAAAGGAGGAGTTCTGGGTTCAACTCCCAGCTCTACCATTTATTTACTGCATGGCCTTAAGCAAGTCACTTGATTTCTCTGAACTTACTTCATAGGTTTTATGAAAATTGAATATAAAATATCTGGCAAATAGTATTTAATATGCTACCAGCTACTACTATTGTATAGTTGATAAGACTTGGGTGTGAATAAACTTACATTTGCATCTCTAAGTATGAAATGAAAGTCTGAACAATTTTCAGATGTCAACAAGTAGGTGGAAAGACATTTTGGGGGAGACGATACTGAAGCATGCGACCATGATAGCAGTAGTAGGTGGTGGTGGTGGTGGTGATGATGTTGACAGCTACCACTTATTAAGAGCTAACAAGGGGCCAGGATTCTGAAGCATGTGACAATCTCAGCAGTAGTAGTGGTGATGGTGGTGATGATGATGATTATGTTGATAGCTAGTACTTATTAAGAGCTAACAAGGGCCCAGTCAGTATGAGGCTGACTTGAATGCTCAGCTCTCTCAGGTAGGACAACACTTAAGTCCCTGGTCCTTCTCAGGGCTGGGTGATGTGTCAGAAGCTGGAGATAGGAATGTTACTAAAAGAGAGGGAGACATAGAACCAACGAAAAAGAAACTGCAAAGCATTAGAGTGGGTGCTTTAACAGACAGTTAATGGACTAGGTCTTCAAGGATGAATGAGAGTTTTCTAGAAGGAAAGGTGGGGGAGCAGTATTCCTAGCAAAGAGAACAGCAGTCACAAGGCACAAAGCTGTGGATGGCCTGGCTGTTCAGGGAAGACCAAATGTATCATTGTGTGGCATAGACTTCAGAGACATGAGGACCGATCTGGTGAGAAGAGTCTTCTATGATAAGCAAATGGGGATGGGAAGAGGATGGAATTCACATTAAATGAGCACCTACAATCTGTCAGGTGCTCTGGGTACTTCCCATGCATGAACTCAGTAATCCTCAAACGTCCTATGAGTAGGAATCATTCTCTCTTACAGATAGGGAAACCGAGTTCAATAAAGGTTGACATTTCCAGGGTCTCACAGTTACTTAGTGCAAACTGGCATTAGACCCTTCGACGTTCCCGATTCCTAAGCCCATGCTGCCCCCACAACTTCCTCTTGTACCTTAGAGAGTTCCCAAAGAAAGGTGAGCCCACTTGGCTTCTCCTGCCCTTCCCAGGTAGCAACTGACTAATCTACTGATGATAGTGTTAATAATGTTAGCAGTCTTAAATATCCTGTACAAGGGCCTGGTATTCCATAGATTACAAATCATTTTTGGTGTGTGGCTTTGGAAAAGTCATTCATCCACTCTGTGCCTCGGTTTTCTCATCTGAATTACATGGTACCCTCCTTATATGGTTTCCATGAGAAAAAATTAAGTCATACGAATAAAGTGCTTAGAAAGCATCTGAACATAGTTCTGTAAATGTTGGTTCCAGAGTTGCCACTAGTTTAAACAGCTCATTCAGGAGATATATATATATATATATATATATATATATATAATGGTACTTTCTCCATTTTACAGAAAAAAAAGCTGAGGCTCAGAGAATTTTGTAAACTCCCCAGACACACTGCTTCAGAGTGACAAGGAACGGATTCCAAGCCAGGTCTTCTGACTCCCGTCCACCCGTCCTCTTCTGTTGTAATAATGTATGCCCACCTGTTCACCTACTTCCCTCAAGTAGCATCCAGGGGCATTCGGGGTCAATGCCTGTGTTCAGGGTGTGTAATCGGGAGGGGTCCCTCCTTGTGCGTACTCCCAATCTCCAATGCACATACCAAATAAATTACTAGAAGCATGATGGGTTTTCCCCGTACAACTACATGTGCTACTATAAGTCTACACATACTTAAATAACCAGAAACATTGTATTAATTATTTTGTTTAAAATAAGCTTCCAGGAGAAATGAAATCACCAAGAAATAGATGCAAGTGACCACCTTCCAACAGACATGGTGCTAATAAGTGATGTGAGCACAGATCAGTGACTTCCTCAATTACCCCAGCTCCACCTGAAAGTCCAAGTCAGCTGCCAAAGCACATTTATGGGTCTCTCTGGACACATGCATGGCAGTCACTGTTGTGTTCATTTACCTTAGCCTTTATATAATTAGCCCACAGATATTATTAGATGGTGATAATGTACACGTGCATCACACTCCATTTACAGGCTTGTAGTGAAGGCTGTTGGTCACACTCCATGTGACTATAACCAAATCTGTCACAGAGTCTAAACTGACCAATAAATCCACGTCAAGTGGAGAGAATAATTTAAGTGATAATAAAAGGGAACCAGTTTAGGTTTTGATCTTGTTGGCACCAGTTTTCTACTGCCTAAATGTCACTTAACTCTTCAGGAAACAGTGATGAGCACCCTGAACCTTCCAGGCGTAAGTGCAACAGTGGGGATTAAAAGAGACATTAGCCTCCTGAAGATAAGCTAATTGTCAGATCCCATTTTAAATTAATAAGTGCCATCAATGGGGGAGAAGTAACTGATAGGATTTGAGGGGCCCTTGGAGGTACATTTTGTGGATACAGTTGCTATGGTGATGGGTTTGTTCTCCAGGAAAGAGAAGCTGGAATACAGGATGCTTGGAACTAGGATGTCATTGTCCATATGAAGCCCACTCTGACTTACAGCTATGAAGCTTCCAGGGTTCCACCAAAGGTGGTTTTGCTTCCAGCACTGCCTTGGAAAAATCAGCAGCTTGTGGGCTAATGCCACTGAAGTCTGACAAACGTTCCAGGAGTGGTGCCTAGCCCAGCTTCTCCCTCTGGTAGGTAACTAGAAAGAGCAGCAAATTGCCTGTGCATATGGAGAGAAAGAATGAGTGAACAGGAGCCCTGACGTTGTGATGAGACGTGTGAATTCATTTCATAAAATTCATTCTGAACACCGATCAGAACACACATCAGAAGAACTGATGTTCTTCCTGATTCAAAGACAAAACATGTTATCTGGCTTTTTCACCAGTCCCCCTTTTATGTTTATGATATCCAGATGACAGTATCATGGAGTTACTTCCAAAATCCCAGGCTGGGGAACAGGGGTTAGATTCTGAAGTCAGTGAGAAAGGGAACAATGGCAGCTGTTTAAAACAATGGCTAGAAACCCCTTAATTTGCAAGTCAGATACAATATACCTAGTTTTTAACATACTGTTCAGATATCCTTATGCATATTAAAATTTGAGAACCTGAGAAAGATTAAAGAAAGGAATGTTGTCCTACCTTTACTTGTTTCCAGGATACCGCACTCCCAATGCCCCTGCTGGCCCCTTGTCATCTCTACAATCCTGTACGTCGGGCTGTCTCTGGCTCAGACATTGAGCCTCAGTTCTCATCTGTTCATACTCACTCCCTTGGGCAATCGAATCCAGTCTCTCAGCCTTTCACATCCCAAACCCATTCACATCCTGACCACTTTTAAATAGGCATCTTTAGCCTCGACATGCCACCGAAACGCCATCATTTATATATCCAACTCTCCAGTCAACACCTCCACTTGGATGTCTGCCTGGCACATCACGCAAGCCCAAACCTGAATGTCTAATATTTCCCCTACAATCCTGTTGTTCTTCCAGTCTTCTACATCTCACTAAATAATTCCGCTTTAGCTGTAGGAGCCAAAAGCCTTGAAGTTCTCAACTCTTGCACCCCACATCTAACCCAACAAACATTTACTCTTTGGGTTTTCCCAAAAGATACCAACATGTGTACCTGTCAGCTCAACAATTCACTCCGCTAGACATATGCCTCTCTCACTTGATGAATATGAGTAGCTGCATTTGTTGTGTTGTGGATTAAATGAGATTATATTTGTGAATGCTGTTTGGGACCCAGCATGTAGTACATACTTGAAAATATTGGCTGGATTTGAATCTGGATTTTGTTGATCAGATTCACATTCATCTGTAGTTATTTTTGAAAAGCTACAGAGAAGCCCTTCCACCTCCTCATTGTTGTTCCTAGTTGGCATGTCCTTGGGCTTGGTTTCAGGATGCTTGATGCTGTGGTGGTCTGACTGATCATGAAATCTCCTTGAGGACAAAGACCATGCCTGCTGTACTCTCTGTTGTGCCAGCACAAAGCCCAGCACAAGGTAGGCAGGTACAAGGCTCACCAGAGAAGGAAGATTGGTGGTAAACTAGTGAGAGTCACTCTCATTCGACTGAGGAATGAGACTGAGCCCTCAGCATCTCTAAATGGTGTGCCATTTTTTTGATGTTTATGAGAATGTCATGAGTGGATGAGATATTTACCTGCATGGCACTGCTACAAGAACCATCAAACCATGCAGCCTCATTTCCAAGTGCCACTGTGAGTCTGGCAGAATTGCTTATGACAGCTCCCTGAAGGTGTACAATCCTCAGTGCCACCTCATCGAACATTCAGCACTTCTAAAATTGTGCTAAGAAGACTGAGAATAGTGAACTAAAAATATAAAAATATCCCTTTAATGACTCATAATACCTTTTTGTGGTGCTTCACAGTTTAACAAAACGTGAGAAAGCTAGATGAAGGAAAGTCATGACATATTAATGATTTCAAACGTGTCCTGGAATTGGCAGAACAGAAAGTACCATGAATAATTCAAATAAGACACAAATTTTTTTCCCTTCTTGCAAAAGGTTAAAGCAGGAAAAATAGGGGAGGGGGCTTCTGGAAAGACAGGCAGATATGTTGTGTATTCCAGCGATCCCCTTGCATTCAGAGGGTTAACAGAAGTTCAAGCAACATAGGACACCACCTAGTCATTTTGAGGGGATTATATTGAAATCTTCTGACACCGTATTTAGTTCCTTCTGACTCTGGCAGCTGCTGAGGAGAGTTAAGACTGAATGTTTGATGCCCAGTGAATTAGAGTCTATTTTTGAACTCAAATCTCCAAATCCTGAAGGAATGGCCACTGAGAAGAAAGGAAAGCAGGAAACAGTGCTGGTAGCAGTTGGTTTAGTGCCCTCTCTCCTTATCTCTACCACGCAAACGATGATGGGAGTTGGATATGAAACGGCCTGAAAGGAAGCTTAGCATGTAGATGACGACTGTGAGTAGGCCACGAATAAAAGGCGATAGAGCTATCTTTTTGCTTTAATACCTTTTCTGTCATTGTCTTTTCCCCTGAAACTACTTTTGAGCTATAGTGTGCCAAATGAAAGCAGAGTTTATTTTAGCTGTGCATATATTGTCATGGGTTAATACTCATGAGTAAGATTGAATTTCCATCAGAGGCACATAATGTAGATCTGTGAGTATATATATACATATATACATACAGATCTAATGTGTGTGGGTATTTTTTATACACACACATACACATATACATATAACCCATACACACATACAATGAATATATTTGAACAGTGCAGCAAAGAATTTTTTTTTAACTACAATGAGTGTGCTCAAGGCTCAAATTAATAAAGAATGAGGATCTAAGTGATTAGGATTTAAGTGATTAAACCTCAGGAAGACTATGAATTTAAAGTTCTCTTTCAGAGGTTCAGCAGAAAAGATAAATCAATAGATACTTGAGTTAATCCATAAATTATCTGTTGCAGGTTGTCTTTTAGAAGTTGTCCCAAAGGGATCAGAACAAATGGAAAAGTAAAGAAATCAGCCCACAGAATCAGGCAGCAGTCTGCAACTGGGAAAAGGACAATCCATCCATCCACCTACCCATTCACTCACCTGCCCATCTGTTTACATACTGAGTATAGACAAATGCAGGCACTATGCAAGGTACTGTGGATATGAAATAAAAACCAGAATCCCTCACTTCGCTGAGCTCTCAGCCCAGTGGGTGAGAGAAACAAGGAAACCCAGAATTTGATTATCACATACTGGGCTATGATAAGAAGGGAGTAGTGGGCTCTGGGCATGCAAAGAGGGGGCAAAAATTATTCATCACAAAGCTACTTAAGGTTCCAGACTTTTAAGAGTCAGAAAGCAACTCCTTTCTGTGAAGATTAAGCTACATGAAAGTGGAATTTCCCATTTTATTTACACCATGTAACTTACATAATAATCATTTATGTTTTAGAGGCATTTTCCATGTATCTCTCCATATACTAAGAACTGACATAAATGACTTTTTCCTGCTCAATCACAGCTATGTATAGACCATTCCCATGATCAAATAATATTTGCAGATTTTTATATGAGCCCCTAACATGTGCCAACCCTTGTGCTAGAAAGTTATGTTACCCTCACAATGTATACTACAAATAAATACATTTTATCCATTGATATTTTTGCAACATAGGACACATGATTAGTAGGGTTACCCTAGAAAGAAATTAAAAATTGTCTACTTCATGGTGACCTGCAAGTGAAATGTGCCCATTTTGGGCCAACGTCTTTTTTTGCTTAGTTAATTTAAATGTTTACCTTAGGTGTGTATGGGGAGGGTGCAGGTAAGGCTCCACATCTTGTGCTTTCCAGGGCACCCTCTCACAGCCTTGTCTAAAGATTTTAATAATCACTGAATCCTGATGCAAGCCCTTCCTTTGGCAAGTGAAGAAAAGTAGGCTAGGGGAAATTAATTCACTTCCCAAAGTCAGTGCTCAGGCGTCCTTGCCCTCCAGCACTTTGGCTTCTAGACATGGAAACAATGTAACTCATGTGAACCATCCAAATGTCACATGAGGCAGCCCTCTTGGGTTCTACATCCAGCCACACATCAGAATCAACTAAGCTCTTTTGCTTCATTGGTTGTTTTCTGTATGCATACTTTTAAATTCTGCCTTAGTGGGGGAAAGAACAGAAATATATGCACATTTTAAAAGAATCAAACCACTCAAAGTGGTATATCATCAAAATTCCTAGTCTCCTGTCCTCTAGGTCAAACCCATTAATAATTTCTGTGTATTCCTCTGCAACACACCCAAGATTATGCATCTTATGAAAGGCAGAGCTGAGACATGAACTCAGCTCCACTTTAGAGTCTATGTGTTATTTTAAACTGCCTCTTTGGGCATGTTAGTCTGTTTTATCAAATAATTTTTTAAAAAAATAAAGAGGCCAGGTGCGGTGGCTTATGCCTGTAATCCCAGCACTTTGGGAGGCTGAGGTGAGCAGATCACCTGAGGTCGGGAGTTCGAGACCAGCCTGACCAACATGGAGAAACCCTGTCTCTACTAAAAATACAAAAAGTTAGCTGGGCATGGTGGTGCATGCCTGTAATCCCAGCTACTTGGGAGGCTGAGGTAGAAGAATCGCTTGAATCCGGGAGGCGGAGGTTGCAGTGAACTGTGGTCACTCCATTGCACTCCAGCCTGGGCAACAGGAATAAAACTCTGTCTCAAAAATAAATACAAATAAAAATTTTTAAAAGGTAGAATGACCTAGATAATAGAATGTATCACTTTTTATTGAATTGTGTTGCTTTAATCTAGATATAGCATCTGTGAGTATCATTTCTGCCATAAACAGCATTGGAGCTACATTCTGGGGGATGTGTGTCTTGGATAGAAAGATCATAATCGCTTTCAGATGACATTTTCCTCAGATCTCTTGGAAGGTTCAAATGGGAAATGGGCTTTGTCACTCTGATATTCTTGATCAGAAAGACCTTATCTAACCCCAAGAATTCTAGGTCTCCAGGGACATGTATAGCTCAAGACCTAATCCATAGAGATGGTCCCTCATGGTGTGAGTGTAAATGAATGTCCTTGAGGCCATTCACTTAAATGTAACTCAGGTCTGAGGCAGGATTTTGAAAAGCTGAGTAACTCTTGGAGTGAGTGTGTATGGAAGGGTGCCTGATCCTGGGACAGGTGGGGAGGGTTCCAGGTGAAGTTCTGAGGTGAGCTCCCACAAGAAGCAGAAGACAGAGGGCTGATAGATGGCTCAGTGAAAAGAATCTGTTTTTACATGGTTAAGGAAACACATCAGCACCTGGATGGGTCTCTAGGATCCTCAACAGCCATCAAGTTCCAATGTAGTGTCTGCTCCAGAAAGCAGACCTTCAATATCCTCATGTGTAAAATGAGGATAATAGTACCTACCCTTAGTGTCTTGTGAAGCTTAGATGAGGTAATAAATGTGTATGTGTATATGACACATATATGCACACATCACTTAGAACAATGACTGGCACGTTAATAACTGTCACATGCAGTAACTATTTACATTGTTTGGACAAAGTCTTTCAAATATTCTTCATTTCAAATTGTTTTTCCTAGATGGACAAGCCCCAGGACAGAAAAATTAAAGCCACTTGTAACAGGAGGAACATATAGAATATATATTAATTGCATTTTTCCAGCAATTCCTTGCTTGCAAATAGGACATCAAAATTGTTCATTTCAACACAATATATTAGGATATCAGGTATAAAATCATTACTTTGGGCCTCAATTTTAACAGACATAAGAATCTTTCTTACTTTTAAAATCGCTAACTTGGTGTGAAAAATAAAAACACAAAGTTTACATTGAACACTATCTCATATTCGATCATTTGAGGTCTGTTTCTCTTTTTATTTGGTCCTTTTGACAGGACTTAATGGAAGCAGTGGAAACCAAGAAGGGTCATAAGGCACTAACAGACCAGGAAAACTTGTACAGAAACTGCAGGAGCAAAGGGCATTTCATTCATCTCTCCCCACTCAGCACAGTGCCCTTTCCCCAGAGGCAAAGTCACTGTGAAAGAAATGAGTCTCTAGCTGGTGTGGGTGGAGGGCGGAGAGACGTAGAATCTACTTTATATTTACTTACGCCAATATATACTCGCTCAATATCACATCTGTGATTCTATTATTAATATAGCAGTTATATTCATTCCTTTAAAATTACGGATTTGTAAAAGCATATTGTGGCATATTTTAAAATGCATTAAAGCATCTCAAGTGTTTTTTAAAATGAACAGCCATAGTTTATTTTCTTATTTACTTCAATTTATGAAATGAAATCTTATTTAAAAAGAAAACTCCATGTTGTAAAAGTGTACATATTAACATTACAAGTTCAATAGAATTTTCCTAATTTATGTCACTGGAGGAACTCTAATGCCAATTAGTAAAAAATAAATTATGGGGTATTAATGAAAAGTGCGTTGCCACAGGAGAAGGTGTTGCAGGCAAAAAGAAGGTGTGTTCAGAGGCATATAAGGCAGAGAGAAGCACCGTGTATTTAAGGGGCACATATGACATTCTGGATGGACTGAACAGAATGTAAAAGAGGTAGCAGACAAGAACGGTACTGAGGCTGGAGAGAACACCTGATCTTGCTGGTCACTCAATGTGTGTACAAGTGACCCTCAAAATGTGACCCAGAACCCGCAGTGCCAGCACCATCTGAGAACTTTTGAGAAAAGCAGATTCTCTGCCCCATCTCAGATCTACTGAATGAAAAACTCTGGAAGTTGGCCCAAAAATTGTGCTTTCACAAGCCCCCCAGGTGATTCCAATGCTTTGGTTCCAAAAGCCTGAAAACCAGGCATGTAGACCAAGCTGAAAGATTTCTCCTGCATATTAGAATCACCGGGGAGGCTTTGCGTACAGACATCCGAGCTCCACCCAAGCCAATTAAATCAGAGAGATGGGCTCCAGCATTGGTATTTTCTGAAAGTTTACCAGGTAATTCAATGTAGGACCAGGTTTAGAACCACTGGTTCCAACTAAAGTTTCATAATCTGTAACACGATTAGGATGTAGTGTGTGCAAAAATAGCACTCAGACCCACTGTTTCCCAAAACTGGAGCCAATTTTAAAATGATTTTTCTTCAGTGGAGTCATTTTATCTTCATTTCCAGTATCAATGAACCTTTTCTCAGAAATTAATTATGACTCCAGCAACATTGCTGAGGTCAGGGCTATAAGAAAGGTCAAGTCAGAACTTGGTCTCTTCCCTCCCAGAGCATGGCCCCCACTCTTTTCCAACAGCAGGGCTCACAGGAGTCCTTGTTCCCATTTCACACTGGTCATACTCCATATGGGGGTGTGTGTGTGTGTGTGTGTGTGTGTGTGTGTGTGTGTGTGTGTGTGTGTGTGTGTGTGTGTGTGTGTTTAAGGCCATACATTCAACACACTTTATAAAATCCCCTCTATCCCCTGCCCAGGGGTCTCCAGATACGGGAACCCAGTATACACAGGACTTCCCCTGCCAATGGCAGCACATGCAAGCACCCCAAAGTGAGCCTCTGGAGGAAGCAGCAGTGGAAGATGCCAACGGTGTGAAAAGTTGTCTCATTTCTTTTCAGCAACCCCAGGCTCAGCTGGAACCTTCTTTCCTTTCTAGTGAGAAATCAGACTCTGAAGGGGCAGGCATTTCCAATTAGTGCCCAAAATAAAGCCAGAAGAAGTGCAGAAGAGGTTTTCAGATGATTGATTGCCTGCTCAGCTTAGTGTCTCCTTGGGTTTCTTCCCCTCCTCCTCCTGCCTCCCAGCCTCCATGCTACTCTGCGGAGGGAAAAGCTCTCCTTACTGCCTACATTTCCTGGGACTTTAATCCAGAGCAGAGAGGAATATGTTTGCCTTGGAAGGAAGAAAGAGCAATTGAATACTTTCCTGCTTTACAGCCACCTCCCCTCCAAATAACTAACTCCAATCCCAGTCAGTAGTTAATGAAAAGCAGAGTGGTATGAGCCCAATTAAACCCTTAGAGCTCCTGCACATAGTTGTACAAGTTGCACACTGAGCAACTCCGTAGACTGCAAAGTGAATAGCACTCCTTGAAGTTGTGCAGCACATAATCTACACAGCTGTATGTGAAAGCTCTGCCAACTAGCCCTGAGGCTTTGCTCAGCCAAATAATAAAGGATAATCCTGTACATTCACTTTTTCCAAGACAAACTAGGAATAGAAAGACCTGCTGTACATAATTTTCTACAATGATGTTATCAAGACTTCTTTTAAGTCATTCAAATTCTCGTCTGCTCAAGAAAATCAGATGTCTTTCTGAATAAATAGAATGCTTACTAGTTTATTTCCTTCCCTGTTACAAATCTGAGGTGGTTTATAGTTATATTTATATAAGTACATATGTTCACATAAATGGAATTGGAAGACTGAAGAAGTGAAAAGGGATAAAGAAATTACACTAACCATGGAATTAACACACTTACTATAAACATTATGTTTAAATTTAAGTCTTCTGGAAGCAAATGCAAAATAGAGAAATACTGTAATTACATAATGCCTACCTAATAGATGAAAATATACCAAAACTTTAAGGGCATAACTCCTTTTCCTGACTCTCAGTACTTACAGAAATGTATCATCATGAAGCCAATGTATTTTCCCATCTTGGCCAGGTAGCAATGGTGAGATTGGGTGGGAGGGTAGAACTTTGGTAGATACCTATGTCTACCAAAGCCTGCCAGGTATAGAGGTCTCAGTCGCAAGCATTTAAGCCAGCCAGTTAGGCTCAAATCCAAACTGACCTTGGACCAGCTGCTTAGCATGGCTTCAGTTTTCTTGCCTATAAAACGAAGTAAAATGTTACCCATCTTATGGTCTACCTGTGAGAGTGCATGAAGTAACATCAATGATGAGCATGTTAACACAGCATCTGTTCCACAGGAAGCCCTCAGCATGTTTGTTCTCATTGTTGAAGCTTGGGATGGTAGAGGGGGAGTGAGAGCTTGTAGCTCAGATCAGATGCTAGAGTTATACACCAAAATGCCCAAAGCAGACAGGAATATTTAAAATCAAAGGACACATGAGGAGACAGGACAAGGAAGCTAGAGTGCAGAGCCTTTGGGGAAATCCTGAGATGACTAGCTTTGTACCCAAGACTTTCATCAAAGCCCAGGTTCCACCCCTCAGGCAAGCCTTTGCTCTTCTTTAAAGCATCACTCTGCAACCAGTGGGTGACATGGAAAAGAAATAACTATTAGGTTAGCAGTTTTGCTACAAATACAAAAGGAACTCCACATGTTGTGGGTTCTTGAGTCATTCCTGAGTGATGATCAGGACATCCAGTATCTGGCCAGGCTGGAGACTCAGGCCACAGCCTGGTGTGCATGGTGGGTGGCAGGATGAGGGAGGCTGACACACATAGTGGGCATGGAGTACACAGCAGCCATAATCCTAGTCCTAAATCAGCTGACCTCTGGAAGGAAAGACTTTGAAACACTGAGTCCAAAAAGCAGGCACAACGCCAGAAAGATCCCCACAGGGAAATGTCGTTTATGGGACCTGACAAGAAAACGAGAAGTCAGGAAGTAAAGGACAGAGAGCTCCCTCATGTAGTTGTCCAACTTTTCAGCCCATAATCGATCATAAGAAATATATTCTACATCACACCCCAGTACATGCGTACACATAAAACCAAACAAGTTCCACCAAACAGCTCGTAGTCTCACTATGGATACTGTGTTCTGACATTATCATACCCATTCTATTTTTTTAATGCTGTTTTATTTCACAGTTTTGAAAATACTGCTTTAAGGAAAAAGTTAAAGAAAGGCCCATTTTGGGGGACCCTTGGTCCAAGCCAGTGAGAGAAGTTTCATTAGATCAGACACTTAGTAACAGCCAAAGGCCTAACCCTGTAGTGTGACTGCAAATTAGGTTAAAGAGTGAGTCCCACCGGGCGCAGTGGCTTACACCTGTAATCCCAACACTTTGGGAGGCTGAGGCGGGTGGATCACCTGAGGTCAGGAGTTTGAAACCAGCCTGGTCAACATGGTGAAACCCCATCTCTTTAAAAAAATAAACAGGCCGGGCACGGTGGCTCAAGCCTGTAATCCCAGCACTTTGGGAGGCCGAGGCGGGTGGATCACGAGGTCAAGAGATGGAGACCATCCTGGTCAACATGGTGAAACCCCATCTCTACTAAAAATACAAAAAAAAAAAAAATTAATTAGCTGGGCATGGTGGCGCGTGCCTGTAATCCCAGCTACTCAGGAGGCTGAGGTGGGAGAATTGCTTGAACCCAGGAGGTGGAGGTTGCGGTGAGCCGAGATTGCGCCACTGCACTCCAGCCTGGGTAACAAGAGCGAAACTCCGTCTCAAAGAAAAATAAATAAAATAAAATAAAAAATAAAACACAAAAAGAGAGTCCCATGAAGGACTTGAATCTCTCATGCCTTACACACAGTAGGCATTCGAGAAAACTGGGGGTGTATGCCTACTATGTACCCACAAAAACTAAAAAATTTTAAAAATAAAGGAAACCTGGAGGACTAGGTGAATGGTGTGTCCCATCATCTTCACCTGGGCTTTGCAAGTTCTTAATAACAGAGTCAAGGTCACGAGCTCTGTTGGGGCTGACACACTCGGCTTCTCTGAATATATTCTAAGGATGTTCAGAGTCTAGGTTCCCATCAGCTGGGGAGAGCTGAACAACTATTCAAAATTGTTCAGACATTACTTGAATTTTCTTTTCTTTTTTTTTTTTTCATTACTTGAATTTTCTAGAAATGCTTTCCCTTCGACTCTTCTCTTTCTTCTTTCTGCAGTATAGAACCTTCTTCCTTTTCCTCACTTCATGCCATTAGACTTTTCAAATTAAAATGTTATGGTATTTTTTTCCTTAAGCAAGTAAGTGCTCTGGCTATTCCAGAATGCAAATGCTTATATTAAAGGAAAACAAAAACATTTATGCGACAGTGGGTTCTACCTCACATCTGCAATTTCCATTTGAAGTAATGCAGTCTCTGTTTTACCCTTAGGCCCCTCCCCATGCTCTCAGAGGACCTGAGCTTTCATCCCTGATGCTCCTGTTGGAAGGGCTGCAAAAGACCAGAATTTTCATTTAAGGAAGGGCTGCAGTGGGGTGTTTAGGAGCAAGCCGTGCCTGAACTCCAGCTCCACCCCCTGGGTCAAGTTACTCAACTTTCTGACATTCCATTTCTTTTTCTGGAAAGGAAGGATATTAATAAGTAACTTGTGGTGGTGTTGTGAAGGATCAGTGTACGTAAAGCAAAGGAGAGGGCCAGGTACGAAAATTCTGAAAAGCCATCTGAGGAAAAGGAGGAGGAGTTGTCATAGTCATAAGTTTCCTTTTAGTTAGACCCAAAGAAAACCCAGCTAAATTCGACCGCAACCAAATAGGAAATGGATCATGATTGTCATCATCATTTACTAAGTATTTATGAGGCAGTCTGCTCTTCACATCACTATATAAACAATATTGGACCCAGTGCCTATCCAATAGGAAGGTCTTTAAGATGGAAAACATGGGCCAGGCACAGTGGCTTATGCCTGTAATCCCAGCACTTTGGGAGGCCAAGGCGGGTGTGTCATAAAGTCAAGAGATCGAGACCATTGTGGCCAGCATGGTGAAATGCTGTCTCTACTAATAATTAAAAAAATTAGCTGGGCGTGGTGGCATCCACCTGTACTCCTAGCTACTCAGGAGGCTGAGGCAGGAGGATCACTTGAACCTGGGAGGCAGATGTTGCAGTGAGCCAAAATTATGCCACTGCACTCCAGCCTGGCAACAGAACGAGACTTTTTTTTTTTTTTTTAAATAACATGGATGTCATGTGATAGTATTCTATTTAATAATGTGAAATTAGTAGTTTACAGGAAGTGGGATCTAGACAAGTGTCTTCACTGGTACAGATTTTATGCACAGATCTTTTCTGTTCTACTAGATTAAGAGCCCTCCCACCTCACTCCAGATCACAGACTCTCTTCATTTGTCTTCAAGTTCTCCCCAACCCCTCACCCACTCTGCTCCATGTACTTGGAAGGTATTAATGTTTAGCAAAACTCTCCTCAATGGATAAATATTAGACCATTCTATGACACTGAATTGGAAACCTAGGTTATGCTTTAGTGCATTGTTGGTGATTCGAGATAAAGAGCAAATGCCAAGGCCCTTTTTAGAGACAACCCACTGTGTTCTGCCCACAAGCCCTAAGAGGAAGCAATGTGATGAATCGCTTTTCAAGTCAGAGCTGGTAGGAGGCATGTGTGAGGAAGAGAGGGCCTGAGCCCGTCATAAGAGCTGTGTGAGTCAGTGCCTATTGTGAGCAACAAGCTCCTTGGTAAGGGGCTCTCTAATGAAACGAGATTTGCCAGGACAGCTAAAGAGCACACCTTGAGGGATGATGTCAACCAAAACTCTAAGAAAGTGATCTGTTGTAGGGAACATTTGTATCCTGAAAAGGGACTTCATGTTCTGCTTGCAGGCAAAATCTTAGTTATATAAATATGTCTGTTTGCTTTTCAGCTGAATCAGACCAGTCAAGGTATTGAGATTGTAAAGTTTGACTGAAGCAGAATAAACAAACATCACTAAGAAATATTCAAATGGCCTCTTGTCACTAATGGTCAATGTCATCAAAGTCAAATCTCAGACTCTGTGTATCTAGTTGTTTTCAATTAGTTATCTTTCAACTAATCACAAGTAACAGAGCTCTTTTATTGCTCTTTTACAAAGTATATCAATGTTTAGTTGAATTTAAGCAGCCCAGAAAAATTCTCTGAACTGAAAACAGACCAGGCTAGGTGAATGCTTCCTTTTGCTGTCTGAAAGTCAATCTGAGGGTCTATGAAAACGCATCATGAACTGCATATCTGCCATTCCAATACATACTTTTCTTCTTGTTGCACAATGTAATGTTTATTAAATCAGCATATGTCAGATATTCTATACGGAAAGTTAATGTGTTTACTTTTCAATGAACAAAGAGGCTGTCACCAAGCCAGTGAAATTCATATTTGATGGTATCTTAGAAATTTTTTAAATAAGATACTTCGGCTGGGCACAGTGGCTCACACCTGTAATCCTAGCACTTTGGGGGGCCAAAGCGGGTAGATCATGAGGTCAAGAGATCAACATCATCTTGGCCAATATGGTGAAACCCCATCTCTACTAAAAATACAACAATTAGCTGGGTGTGGTGGCACACGCCTGTAATCCCAGCTACTAGGGAGGCTGAGGCAGGAGAATCACTTGAACCCGGGAGGCAGAGGCTGCAGTGAGCCAAGAACACACCACTGCACTCCAGCCTGGTGACCAAGTGAGACTCCATTTCAAAAAAAAAAAAAAAAAGTAAAATAAAATAAGGTACTTCATTGCTTTTTTCTGAGAACTGGCAATACAATGTCCTGTGCATTACTACTGTGCTCCCTCAAACAACCTCCACCCTCCCTGGGTCCTGGAATAATGTAGATGTGGCACATCACAAAGGTATATCCAGATAGTGTTCTCCCTCTCCTGCTTTCTCTCTTTTTCCTTGTGTGTGTGCCTCTGTGTGTGTGTGTGTGTGTGTGTGTGTGTGTAATTGAGATCAGTTATATAATTTGGGCAGGACCCTTGTTCAAAAATTAAGGATTTCAGGATGGCAACAACAGAGCAATTAAACCAAGCATTGGACTCTTCTCAACACAGAGCCCTGTGCAACTACACAGGTCACATATCTGCTGACCTGGCCCTGCTGCTGATGAATGGAGCAGGAGGTGCTGAGCTTTAAACACTACACAAGTCTTCATATGCTCCAGAAGCCCTCCCTCACTGATACTTAAGCTTTTCTCAATAGCATCCCCCAGCTAAGGCCCACCACACATTTTGGCACAACCTATTCTACGCATACTAAAGTACTCTACTGTGTCTTGTGAAAGGAAGTCCCTTGTGAGCATAGTGAAGCCTCAGGAGATCTCCTGACATGGATCTGAGCAATACAGTCCCCACTCTGAGCTCTGGACAGTGTCAGCTTCTTTTCTTCATTGATTCCTCTCTCTGGCCACCTTTGGCCTCCTTCTCAGTCCAGGTATCTTCTACTTTAGAATTAGCATCTCTGTCTCACTCCCCAGGCTCTTTCTTCCCCCATCCCTTGTTCAATCATTGATTGGATATCATAAACAAACCCCAACAGTGCACTCCATAAAGATTTATCGTGCTCGGTAAGTCAGAAGTCTATGTGAACCATAATATGGGTCAGTTTATTGTCAAGTTTTTAGTCCAGCTTCTGGGTCAGCCTGTTATTTATTGGCAGTAGGGTGCAGATGCCAAAGCTGCCTTCAGCTGGCATTAGACTTCAATTTCTCCCCCTAAAATGATCACTATGAAGTCATTAATTTAACTCAATGAGTTCACAATCATTTTTTCCCCCCTAAGAATGTGACTTTGATTTAGAAAATACTTTCAAAACTGATGGCATTTTAGGGGACACAGTGTTAAGGAACAAAGAGTCTGAGAAATGCAGGAACCCAGTTCTGAACAAATCCCGTTTTCCCAGAAGCCTCCATGCATTTCTCCAAACAGGAAGTGACATGCAGTCCCACCCCAGGAGAGTACTTGGTACTAAAAAGAATGTGTGATATTATGTAATTGATATACTCCATGAAAATTGTTCAGAACAACCCTTCTTTGAGAGAGCAAGCTTAACCAGGTGCATTCCATAGTTGGGGCTAATTGGAACCTCAAATGTCACCAAAATCTGATATCTCACAAGGGCTCTACAATTGAACTTTGAAAAACTATCAGCCATTACAGGATGTCCTCCTGCTGCTGCAGTGGCAATATTTTCTTTTCTGAATCTATTTTATTATCTGCTGGGGCTGCTTGCTTATCATTCCTCAGAAGGTATGGAATTAAATGAGCAAATGTATATTAAGTGTTTGGCAATATTCTTGGAACATAGTAAGCACTCAATAAATGTTAGCTCTTGTTACTACATATTCCCATATTTTGAAACGACATTACTTACTATGACAACTAAAGTACATCAGGGTCATTCTGCTGCCATGCAAGCCAGTCTCTTCACATGGGTGCTATTTACATGATCTACATGTTACTTTAGTTTCTAGCTAAGCCAAGGAAGATGGGAATTTAAGGCCGAAGTCAGCCCAGGCACAATGACTCATCCCTGTAATCCCAGCACTTTGGGAAGCTGAGGCGGGTGGATCACCAGGTCAGGAGTTCAAGACCAGCCTGACCAACATGGAGAAACCCCATCTCTACTAAAAATACAAAATTAGCCAGGCGTGGTAGCGGATGCCGGTGACCCCAAGTACTTGGGAGGCTGAGGCAGGAGAACCACTTGCACCTGGGAGGCAGAGGTTACAGTGAGCTGAGATCACACCATTGCACTTCACCCTGGGCAACAAGAGCAAAACTTCATCTCAAAAAAATAAAAGAAAGCCCAGGTCAGCCACTTAACTCTACCATGAGTAATGATTCTTAACTGGGGCAATTTTGCACCCCTACCCAGGACATTTGGCAAGGTCTTCAGAAATTCCGAGTTGTCAATACTTGCAGGGATATTCTATTAACATAGACAGAAGCCAGGAATTCTAAACATCCTACAATGCACAGGACAGCCCCTCGCCTCACAACATCAACAAACATTTAATCCCAAGTGTCATTACTGCCAAGGTTGAGTTTTGCTCTATCAGAGACCTTGCTGGAGTATTTAATCTCACTGGTCCTTAGTCTCCTCAACACTAGAAAGGAGAAGTAGTAACATCCTACTTCCAAGCCTGTGGTAAATAAAATAGGAGTAAAGGTAAGTGAAAAGCACATGGTGGAGTCTCTGGCACAGAAAATCCTGATGGTTAGTTACACCAGTAATAATAGAAGTGGTAGTGGTGAGTACTGCAGTTTCTTCTCTTTTTTTTCTTTAAAGGAGTCTCACTCTGTTGCCTAGGCTGGAGTGCAGTGGTGCAATCTTGACTCACTGCAACCTCCACCTCCAGGGTTCAAGCAATTCTCTGCCTCAGTCCCCTGAGTAGCTGGGATTACAGGCACCTGCCACCACACCCAGCTAATTTTTTTTTTTTTTTTTTTTTAAGTAGAGTCGGGGTTTCACCATATTGGCCAGGCTGGTCTTGAACTCCTGACCTCATGATCCACCCTCCTCAACCTCCCAACGTGCTAAGATTACAGATGTGAGCCACCATACCCAGGCAGAGTACTGCAGTTTCGAATGCAACATGCCTCTCCCTATTCACACCACAGAAAAGAGAGAGTGTCTCTGAAACCATGTAGGTTTTTGTTGTCCAAGTAAGAACAAAAGTCACAAATCTGTTTTCTTTGTTTCTCTCTTCACTATTTCCTGCCTCCTTCAATACAGGAAAACCCCCATTGTCCAGTGACAAGGCCTTGAAACAATGTTTCTGTTCTATTAGTTACTTGGTTATCATTGACACCGCATCTCTGCCTTAATTAAGCTAATACCTCTGCCAAAAAAGAGTACAATGGTAAGGTACAACGAAGCTTAGCTGAGGCTAAGCAAAGCTGAGCCAGGTGAGCAGTCTGCATGGCCCTGCTCTGGGGTTACTTCTCAAGCACTTGGAAGAAAATGCACTGTTCCTCCATCCTGTCTAACTACAGCCATATATGTCTATGACTTCTTGATACTGCTGTAGACTATTTCTTCAGTATGCAGATATCATTGCTTTGGAATGTGTTGAGTAAATTGACCAAAAAGGCATAGCTGAGGCTGATTTGGCAATCTCTCACATGATTCCAAACTCTTGTCAGTAGTATTAGACAACTAACAGGTTCCTGCAGGAAAGAATTTCAGGAAGTTCTCATGTGAGCAGCTATACAGGCCCAGGGGGTGGAGTTTTCTTCTAGGAAGCAAATAAGCCTTACTGCAAATCCTTCTAGGTCCCCTGAAGAGAGGTCCCCATTTATCTCTAGAAATGCATAAGCCAGCTTACCCTTTGTCAGGGGCAGAGCTGAGCGAGAAAGTTACTTGCTGCCTAATATGTTGTTTCCCACCAGGAAATGGTTCAATATAAAAAACGCCATGTGCAGCTTCATTTAACATTCATTCAATTACAGTATGTTGACCAAATGCCAACCATGTTTGGGGCACGGTGCTGGACCCAGGATACAAAAATGAACAAACCAGTCACAGCCATCAGGATGTTGCCAGTGTGCTTCTCTCTCCTCCTGCAGTTCCTTCTACCCTGGTACCCGTGTTGTGAAAGTATTCACCCAATCCTTTCCAATGAGCTTATCTAACATACCTGAAACTGTCTCTTCACATATTTTTATCAGAATACTTCATTTGTTCTTCAGAGTTAGTTCCAAATCTAATTCATTGGCAAAACCTGCACCAGGTGATAGGCATGCTCCATTTATCCCACCAACTTCCACTCTCATCAATCCCGTGCCATCTCCTTCATATATTTATAAAATGTAACTTATAAATTCATTTAAAATGGGGCCTATTTATGACATAAATTAAGCTAAAGTCATAATCATTGATCCCCAACAAACTGGCTAGAAGGGTGAGGGAGAGGGGCACCAAGCTAAGTCCCCAGCACTGGTTGAAGAGGCCCTCAAGAGGACTGGCCCAGTTAGAGAAGGTGCCCCTGAGAGGGCATCTGGGAAGCCCATGCAGAGTGCCCAGGGACCTAATTTCCAGTGTCTGTTGCTAGCATATCCAGCAGGTGAACTAGATATAGCAACTGGGAGTCCTGGTGGTCTTTGAAAGATCAAGGTTAGACATGTGGCAGCTGTTTTGGGAGGAAACCTGTCCATGCATAGCACGATTTTGATCCACTGTTCTTACATATAGGGTCAGGATTTAAACCTCCAAAAAAAGAAGAAAAAACGCTGGGAAAAGCTAGCCCTAGAAAAACTAGATATGAACTAAAAGTAGGATAAAAAGGGAAGCAAAGTGTATATAAGCAAGGCCACTGCTCATTAAGTGAGAACCTAGAAAAAATACAATCCCAAAGGCTGGGCCATTTGCAATTAGGACATGACTCTAGTACCTGGACCCACTGGGCACACCTCTTGAATATATGGGCCCAGGTCTCCTTGGAAACCATAACTCATGGCATAGAGGCAGGGATCAGGGAGAGGTGGTGAAGAGCCCTACAATGGCAGCAGGATATACAGCGCTCAAAGTTGAGAGCAACTTTGTGTCAACCCCAGCAGCAGGAAAGAGGAGGCCACTGATGGATGCATACCCTACATTGAACCAGGAAGGCTCAGACAGGAGCCCAGGCCACAGACTCTGGTTTGTGCTCTTGGTTTTCTGTGCTTTAAAGAGTCTAGCTTCAGGGCTTGGCAAGGGCAGAAGCAGAGGTGGAAAAAACAGACAGGTAGATGGTTTGCATGGTTTTAGACATTCAGAGGCAGAAACGTTGAACTTGTTGGTTTGACATGCTAGTGAATCTCCTGTACAAGACTGAAAGACCTTTTAGTTTATAGGCACAACTTCTCTATGCTTTGGGAAATCCCATGTTTGCTATGTCTGATAATGCTGGTGAAGAGGAAAATGCATTTATTAAATTACACAATCCCTGCAGATTAAGAAAAAAATATAGCTGCAGATATATTCCAATGCTCTGAAACACACATACAGATGAGCAGTGAAGGTCGATACTATCTCCAACTATGCATGATGAGTAAATTAACTTAAGTGAATGTCAAAGCATGGTCTGTTTTTCACACTCTAAAAATAGTCACCTTAAGTAGAAAGAACACAATGTGCATCACTATGAAACCTCTGGGGATGGTTCCACCAAAAGGTCAGGAAACTGCCTTCCAGGCCTGCATCAATTTGGTCTGCACCAAGTGTTTAGACAGAATTATGTTTAAGAAGCTCTGGTGAGGATAGTTCAGGAACGTTGATAGCCCTAAGCAACTTCACTTATTAAGCCAGTTTTACTTTCATAAAAATCCTCCCTGGCATACCTGAAAGCAAAAATCCCTCCTGCTTGGAAATTGAAATCTATGCAAAGAAAAGTGATGTCTCCCCACCTTTGTCCATGGCAGAAAACTTGGAGTCATGTCTGGGGTCAGAAGTGTGTGTTAATATTTACATATGAAATCTATGGATTCCTTTGGATGTGGAAGGGGTACTGGGCTCCAGAAGAGTTTATAGTTCTTTTCAAAAATATTCTAAGGAAACAGTAGGTAGCTTCCTCTATCTACATCAAAGTTCGAGAGCAGTCAATCACTCAGATTATGCTGAAGATAAACAGCGTTATTCTGTTCAGCTCTTGAAATACTCTTCCATTTAAATCATAGCTAATTACTATTTGGCAAATTAAACTCATTGAGTACTTTAAAAATCTCTATTTCACTGTCAGAATGAATGCTTTAGGGATCTCCTATTGTGGGGAGCTTTCTTTTTTCATTACATAGAATACTGAGTTGGCCTGAATCTGTGACGAAGTTTTTTTCAAGATCCTTAAACACCACAAAGCATTTTTGAAACTTCAAGTCTTCTACATCCCTTCAGCACATAGAATCTCCTGGGTAAACAGAAAGACCTTGAGCAGTTTCCTCTAGCTGTGTACTAACCCTCAGAACCCACGTCTGGAGGATAGAAGTGGGACAGATTGATGCCCCAGCCAGCTGGAGTAATCTACGACTGAGCAGCATTTCCCAGGAGGGATGACACCTGGGCTGTATGCTCCAAGCTCCATGATCAACCACCATCATCATCCAACCACCCAACCTCCCTGCAACCCAAAGGAAGTCTTTCTACTCAGGATTTTAGAGAGACAATAATAGATCCTTGAGAAGATCTAAGTCCACATTGTGGAATGAAATATATTTAGCGAACAATTATGTCTAAAGCAAACACATTACCCACAGTAGAGGCAGAACTTCTGTGGTGCTACACCTACTAACAACACTGCCCTAGCAAGAAAGGCCACATGCTTTACAGGCCCATCTCTGGCCATCCTAGAGCCACATTCTCAGACACATTTTCCATTCCCCATAGCAAGGAATTCAAGGGGCCAAAAAGTCTTGCCCACCTGGAACCCAAGCCTCCCCTTCTAGGCAATAATTCAGGTACCCAAGACCCTAGAATTCCCTAGTCATTTGAGAGAATTTTATTGCAAGCCTACTCTGACCTACACAGACTTCTACCTCACATCCTCTCTTCCAAGGGCAGACTGTGCCGCTAGTATGCACACTGAGGCCCAAGGAGTGGTCAGTGGAGGGGCTGTTGATGTGGAGTATGCATGGAACTTGGACGTGTAGTGAGGGGTTGGAGGTGTTTATGTACATACGGACAAGGCCCCATGGTTCAGGGATAGGAAGAGAAGGGAGTTGGACTGCAGGCTGAGAATCAGGGAGCCAGCTCTTCCTCCACTGCCATATTCTGATCTGGACCCCAAAAGTCTGAGGATCCTAAATTTGAACCTAATCTTCCAGGTAGGTACGAAGGTATACTTGTTAAGAAGATAGATCATTTTAACAATTTACCAGCTTAATTGACAACTTCTAAACATTTAGACATGGTGGATGAGCCTCCATCTGTACCCCTGTTCTGGGGTTCACCAGTATTAGGGAAATGAAAGTGGCCAGGGAGATCTCTAGCTCTAGTGGGATCCTTTAATTTTTAAAGTATCACTTGGCTCTGCAAGACCTGCTGAGCTGCCTCTTGATTACACCTCGGTTCAACGGTTTTACTGAACACAGAATTCTCACTATGCATATCTATGGTTGTTCATATTTTGTTTTGTTTTTGGGACCAAGTCTTACTCTGTTACCCAGGCTGGGGTGCAGTGGTGCGATCATAGCTCACTATAACCTCAAACTCCTGGCCTCAAGCAGTCCTCCAACTTCAGCCTCCCAAAGGGCTGGAATTACAGGCATGAGCCATTGTGCTTGGCCTCAAGCCCATCTTCACAAGAACCTTTATCAGATCTGTGTCCATTACTCTAGTTATTTCACAAACCTGTGAAAGCGCTAGTAATCGGGGCAGGAATATTCCAAATAAATCTCACCTGTCTTTTGTGTTCATCTCGTCTCCTCTTTTGAAGCCAGAGTTTTTGTGCTATTCTCAAGCTAGCCAATATTTCCACTCACCCACGTCTGAACTCCCTTAAATTGTTCTATTTTTCACTTTCCCTACAAGTCTGTTACAAGTCCCATTTCCTCACTGAAGATTATTTCATCTAAGTGAAAAGCTGTCTTCAGAGACTAATTCACACTGAGAAATGAATGATTGATAGTCCCCTTCTTACTATTTCAAGTACAATTGACTATTTCAAAAAGCTCCGGTTAAACAAAGTGAGTGATTTCAGCTGCTGGCACTAGTAGACACATTTTGGGGATAAGGCAGGTGTTAATTTTTGCTTTTTTATCAGTAAAGTTTTTAGAGCAGAAATTTACTGACATTGATAACATATATTTTTAATTTTATAATTTATAACTAAGACTAACAACAAAATATTTCATATAAGTATCTAAATAAAAGAATGTAAACTAATTAAACTTCATTGGTTGTGTATTGGATCAATGGCACTGGCTGGAAAAGTAGAAGGAGAACTTACTGTATTTGTCCCTTCTCAAACTGCTATAAGAAACCGCCTGAGACTGAGTAATCTGTAAAGGAAAGAGGCTTAATCGACTTACAGTTCCACACGGCTGGGGAAGCTTCAGGAAACTTGCACTCATGGTGGAAGGCACCCTCCACAGGGCAACAGGAGAAAGAATGAGTACAGGGGAAGGTGGGGGGCACGCCTCTTTTAAAACTGTTAGATCTCGTGAGAACTCACTCACTATCACGAGAACAATATGGGGGATATTGCCCCCTTGATTCAATTACCTCCACCTGGTCCCACCCTTGACATGTGGAGATTATTACAATTCAAGATGAGTTTTGGGTGGGGATCCAGAGCCAAACTATATCACTTACTTTCTCAATATTAAATAATGCCCAAAAGATTCAATTGTTGAACTGTCTCCTCTATCTCCCAATTTAATTCTCACAAAGTATGACTTTAGAATTTAGTAATTAAATTTGAATCATTATTGTCTTTGCTCTTGAAGCCCATTTGAAGGTGATTTCAACCCAAGAGAGTGACTTTAAAATTTAGAAACAGCTTGTTGTCAAACATGTTATGAAGAAACAAAAAATCTCTCTCAAATGGGTTTATAATACAGCCACTACCATGTTCAAAGACAAAAATGGAACAAGGAAGGAAATTGATTTTATTCTCCCAATTGCAATCAGGAGATCACAGATCTGAAGTTCAGAGCCTCTCACCAGGTGATTTCACCTCAGACTTATGGGGAAGAGTAGACAAGTAGAGGATGAAATAATTTCACAGTTGGAAATGCTTTTCTGTCATTGGGGGAATTTCTCTCTGTCGTACACAGGCAACGTCTACCTCTGTGTCTAGCTAGTTTCAGCAGAACAAATAGTTTAGCTAATCATTTTTGAGACAAAGGGGAATTTGGAGGTTCCGTGTCTGGCCTTGCCATGGGTAAACAGAGGTATCCTCCTCAAGTCTTATCTAAATTACATAGGGAAGACTGATAATTTATAGTCACCTGTGTCAGAATACAAGCAGAGGGGTTATACATAGGGAAGAGTGATAATTTATAGTCACCTGTGTCAGAATACAAACAGAGAGGGGTTATACATAGGGAAGAGTGATAATTTATAGTCACCTGTGTCAGAATACAAACAGAGAGGGGTTTTAACTGTCAGTTTCCCAGGAGCACAAGCCTCTGGGGAAGCTCCCCATGGTCGCCTGGGTAGAAAGTGTGCCCGCTGGCACACCTCCTGCTGTCCCCTCCCCACCCCTGGGAGCCATACTCGGCTCACCATCCTCTGCTCACCGCCCCTCACTACTGTCACTGACCTCTGTGCTCCCTCTACACTCCTCTGCCACTATACCAGGCACACTCAGCCCAAGACCTTTACCCATTGGTCCCTCTGCCTGGAGTGCTCCACTCCAGACGTCCAAGAGCCACCCTCCTTCAGATATTTCACTCAAATGCTCCCTTTTCTGTGAGATCGTCCCTGCTGCATTGCCAGGCTCTCTGCTGTGCTTTATTTATCACCTCAGTACTTCCCACACCACATGCGCTACTTTCTATTCAGTTCATCTGGTGTCTTCTCATTAGAATATAACCTCTGTGAGGACAGGGATTTTTCACCACCATATCCCTAGCACCGGAATACACTAGTCAGGCAAAAACATGTTTCTAAATGAATATGTTAGAACATTTATTAGTAGTCTATGCGGGGCTGGGCACGGTGGCTCACATCTGTAATCCCAGCATTTTGGGAGGCTGAGCTGGGCATATCACCTGAGGTCAGGAGTTTGAGACCAGCCTGACCAACATGATGAAACCCCATCTCTACTAAAAATACAAAAATTCACTGGGTGCGGTGGCACATAGCTGTAGTCCAAGCTACTCAGGAGGCTGAGGCAGAATTGCTTGAACCCAGGAGGTGGAGGTTGCAGTGAGCCAAGATCATGCTACTGCACTCTGGCCTGGTGAAAGAATGAGACTCTGTCTCAAAAAAAAAAAAAGTATATACTTTTCCTCCCTCCCTACAGGTAAAGTAATTTATTACCCAGTGGTAAATATTCTTTGGAGTTTTACACAAAATAGCATGAATAGCATGATCTATGAGGAACAGTATTCCTGGTTATTTTTTGAATGTTTAGTCTAAAAATACAAATTTGTAAACTTTTATTTTGTATCAATATGACTGAAAATCCTAAAGCCGGTATATTGCTACATCTTCTTTGAATATCAACTTCTGGAAGCTTGGCTTTGTAATTTACTTATCTTTGATTTATCTGAAAGAAGGCAGAAAAATATGGTGCATATCAAGAATTGGCTACTGACTGGCTCCTCTGTGACCTGTGGGTGCCACGTTTTAATCATATGCCACACATGGTCTTGGTGTGTGGCTGTGAATCTCTCTGCAGCCAGTGAGAGTTACACAATGTATTCAGAGAGTTCTTCTTTGGTGGGAAGGGATAGGAGGTGGGAGTGAGTGAGCACACCAGCAGTTTCCAGAACTTACTATTATCCTGCAGAATGTTTGGATCTCCAGAAGAGGAGAAATTGAAAAAAATTAATAAATAAAGTAAATTTTACAAAATAAACTAAAGAAAAAGAAGGGGAAATTAAATTCTCAAGCAATTTTTTTATTTTTACTTTTTATTTTAAAACTAACGTCATCACAATAAAATTCTTTAAAGTCTTTGCTGACACTATGACCCTAATAAAGATTTGTCTTCATTATTACATATTTCCCTCTAGTCCCTGCTCACATGCACTTGTAATTTTTCATATCGTTACAATCATGGCATGGATAAAGGTAGTGTATTAGGGTTTTTTCCCTGCATAATTATAGTCTATAAACATTACCCTAGCATTTTCAAAATTATATTTTTGTGCCTGAATAATATTCTATGGAGTCACTGATGTACAACAGAGTTTATTTGTTCAGGAGAAGTTGCCCTTTTTCCCGGGCTATTTCTCTCATCTTTTCTTTTCATTGGATCTCTTATCAATTGTACTTTGACCAAAATCTTCCAATATAGATTAACTTGGGTTAACTCAATGTTAACTTAGGTTAACTTGGGTTAATCAATGTTACTCAAACCACATTTCACAGACCTTCCCATGAGATACTAACAGGTGCTATGTGCTATGTGCAGGAGGGATGATAAGGGAGAAGTCCTGTCCTCAAATGTATTGGGGAACATTTAATGCAGACAACTTACTTACTCGTTATTGTTTATCTTTTCTGAGCTTTAGTATCCTCATCTTTCCCCCAAATGAGATAACAGATTTAGAAGGTCTAACACATAGAAAGCACTCAATAAATACTAGATTTTTCCCCTTCCCTTTTCCTTTCCTATGTTAAGTAAATATCAACATCTAAAGAGGACAATTGTTAAGGTTCAATGATTGCTGCCAGAAAAGCCAACTGAGCACAAAATGACTCTTGAGAAAAGGAATCAGCTCCAACCAAGAAGCATGGGAAGGTACCTGGTACACCCACTCAAAGTTTGGCTGCTTAATTATATGACTGTTTACATATTGGGTACAGGAATATCAGTGACTGTAAATTTTAAAAAGAGCTTAAATGAATAGATGATAAGTACAAAATGGAAAATGATTGAGGTGCCTGCTAAATCTTTGACAATTCTAAATCTAGAGAGAAACTATGTACTTCTCCAAGAAGTCTCCTAAGGACATTATAGAAATATTACTGGAATTGACAGACCATCTGGTAACCTGAGCACACAGGATGAAGTGTGGAATCTAAGCTTGATTCTACTTGATCTAGGTCCCTGGGCAGCTGGGGTTATTTCTACCAACATGTAGAAATAACAAAATTTTATTTGGGCTCAAATTTCACAACTGACATTCAAACCATTGTTTCATTTGTATATTCCACTGATGCCTTCAATGTAATGTAGTGTTGAATTAAGCAGTTTTTCCTTATTCCTGATAAACCTTTAACTCTGAAGATGATGAGGAGGGTGAAAGTAAGAAATATTTAGCTATAGAAGTATTTCTCTAAGTTTGATCTTCAGACAACTTACATCAGAATTATTAGGGATGGTGTTAAAAATTCCGATTCCTAAGCCCCATCTCAAACCTATTCACTCAGAATTTCTGAGAGCATGATTTAGGAATCTGCATTTTATTCTATTTTAGTTTTAAGATGGAGTTTTGCTCTGTTGCCCAGGCTGGAGTGCAGTGGTGGGATCTTGCTTCACTGCAACCTCCACCTCCCAGGTTCAAGCAATTCTCCTGCCTTGGCACCCCAGAGTAGCTGGGATTACAGGCGTGCATCACCAGGCCCAGCTAATTTTTTATGTTGTTTAGTAGAGATAGGGTTTCACCATGTTGGCCAGGGTGGTCTCAAACTCCTGACCTCAAGTGATTTGCCTACCTCGGCCTCCTAAAGTGCTGGAATTACAAGCCACTGCGCCAGGCCCAGAAAACTGCATTTTACATGTGCTATCTAGATTTTTCACGTGAACACTAAGGTTCAGATCCTTAGCTAGTGTTCTTGCTCCATTGTGTTTTTCTTTTGTAATATTCTTTCTCAGGTTCTAGAATTTTTGTACCATTCCTTCAATGAGAACTTGGCATGTCTCCTTTCAATCACCTCATTCTGTTTAGACCTATCCCTTGATGGTGAAAGGGTTTCCCTTTCTCTTTCCAATGCCATCACACTATGTCACTAGCCCTGTTCCCAACTCATCTTCTGCTCAGTTGTCCACTTGGGCTAACATAAGATGCCCTCAGAGTGTGCTCAGCAGAGCTTTGGAGTTTCCATAGAGGACCGTCAGGGCCACCGTTGTGGGAGACAGGGTGAGAGATGGAGTTTTTAGAACCCTCTATTTTCATTCCAACCAGAGCTCCACTTGTGCTTTCACATTAAATTTATTTGAAGATAAGATTCAGGTGTACAGAACAATCTTCTAAAAAGCTCCATCCTAGATTAAATTTACTATGCCCCTTTTGTGTCTGCAAAGACTTCGTTCCTTTGCGTAAAACTTCTCTCCCTCTGTATTAACCGTGGTTTTAATTTTCCGTATCATTTTTTTGTTTGTTTTTGAGACAGAGTTTCGCTCTTGTTACACAGGCTGGAGTGCAATGGCGCGATCTCGGCTCACCGCAACCTCCGCCTCCTGGGTTCAGGCAATTCTTCTGCCTCAGCCTCCTGAGTAGCTGGGATTACAGGCACTCACCACCATGCCCAGCTAATTTTTTTGTATTTTTAGTAGAGACGGGGTTTCACCATGTTGACCAGGATGGTCTCGATTTCTTGACCTTGTGATCCACCTGCCTCGGCCTCCCAAAGTGCTGGGAGAGTGAGCCACCGCACCTGGCCCCAATTTTCCGTATCTTAAAGATGTTTTGGCCTCTTAAAAATCTTGCTGGCCAGGGAGAGACCACCTCTCCCAGGGCTATGAAGCCCTTAGAGATAACAAAGGGCTCTGCTGGGCTTTGAACACACCTTTTATATATAAACCAACCAATCTGGTTGTCCACAAACCTACACCTCTTAATCTAACTCTCACTCATTAAGCCAATATTTCTCTTGCTCTAAAGTATCCCAGTAGCCAGATAGCCGACCAGAGACCACCCCTATATCCCAGAAACCACTGATGTTATTCAAACTAGCCAGTCCTAAACTGTTCACTCCACTCTGCCTTCTGCTCACTCGGCCCTGCCTTGCCTTTCCCTCGAAAACCCTAATGAGGTCTCTGGCTTAGGCTTTCTCCTTACTCCTTGCTGTCTCCTGACAACACTGGTGTTTTCTCACTGTGGCCAGGTGTAGGTGTATGCCTCCTTCTATTGAGAAATATGAGTAATACTTTCTTCTTTCAATGGCATTAGCCTTTCCATGTTGCAGTCAGTCATACCTCTATAAATTACATCTCAGGTAGAGTCAAAAACATCCTGTCTCACATTTAAGGCTTCCTTGTCAACAATCCATAACTGCCAATCAAACTTCAAAACTTACTTCAAGATGCAGCTGGATCCCACTTAACCTGCCAGCCTCCAGATTGTCTTTAACATCCAGAGTTCAGGGGACCTCACTGCAAGTGCAGCCCCAGATTCTTAAATTATACTTGTCTCAGTTATTTATTTATTTATTCAACAGATATTTATTGACCCACCACAATGTACCAGAACCTGCATTTTGTCCCAGAAACATAGCCTTGAACAACACAGACAAGAACCCTGTTCCTCAAGGAACTTATATCTTTGTGTGCATGACTTCCCCAAAGAGATTGTAAGTTCCACAATAGTAGATTGTTCTCCTACTTGTTTTGCATTTTCCCATAGGACATAGTAAAGTAATTAATTACATTCATTACAGAAAACATAACATGAAATTAATGACAAAGCCATTTCATGCCTTACTGTCAAAACTCAGGGTAAAAAGTTTTTATTTTATGGTTATTTAAAAAATAATTATGAACAACTTTCTATAACTGCTTCCTGCCCATATCTCTGATTCTATTCAGAACCAAAGACCCAAAATTTAGAGAGAAAAAAATAATTATTTACAACTCTTTAATTCTATAATCAAAATGATATAATTAATTTTTTCTCCTACTTTCTTCTTAAATATCTCTACTACCCTTATTAGAAGAGCTTGTCTAAATTCTCTAATTTACCCAACAATTTATTTTACTTTCAAAAAGCACAAAAAGGGGAACATGTTACTCTATCAGTTTTCCTCTTCCTCTTCTTTTTTTTTTTTTTTTTTTGAGACGGAGTTTCGCTCTTGTTTGCCCAGGCTGGAGTACAGTGGCGCAATCTCAGCTCACCACAACCTCCGCCTCCTGGGTTCAGGCAATTCTCCTGCCTCAGCCTCCTGAGTAGCTGGGATTACAGGCACGTGCCACCATGCCCAGCTAATTTTTTGTATTTTTAGTAGAGATAGGGTTTCACCATGCTGACCAGGATGGTCTCGATCTCTTGACCTCGTGATCCACCCGCCTCGGCCTCCCAAAGTGCTCCTCTTCCTCTTCTTGAGTTCAAAACACTTTCTTTTTCTTGCCTCACTGTCAATGTACTGAACATGAATTTTACCCACATATAACTCAGGTATGACTTCTGATGTCCAGCAATGATGGGCTAACTTATTCAGACCACTTTTTTCTCCTGAAAATTACTAAAATACTGAATAAAATATGTTTTAATCTTTATTTAAAACATCAACATGCCAAAACATAAGTAAGGCACTATCAGGCCAAAACCACAGAAGAGTAGGCCAACCACTAGAAGCTGTTTTTGTTCCAAGGGCATTTGCCTGTTTGGACTGTGAAACTGAGCTATGGCTATAATGAATTCCTGGGGTGAGGCAGATGAAAAGCATATCCCAAGGCCCACCAAAAGTGGAGAATGTAACAGGACAACCCCATATTAAGCTGGAACACAAAAGGCCATTCTCTCCCTTCATGCTCAGACAACTGCAGAAAGAGTTGCTTTAGCTCAGCACAAAGCAGAGCAGAAGGAAAAGCAAAAGGAAATCCAGCCATAAGAGGCTGTAACGAGTGGAATATTTGAAGCCCTAATGTGCAGCCCCAACTTTGTACTACTGCCAAAAGTCTAGTTTAGAGTAGTACCAAACTGATGTTATACCTAATTCTCTAAAAGAAGAAAATACAGACCTTTACAGAGGAACGTTATCTTCCTATTAGTAGGTCTTTGAGAATCCTCAGAAAGTTTTCAAGTGCTATGAGCAACACAGAATCAAAGATAGCCAAGCACACAAAGAAACAAGGCACCATGAGCAAGTACCAGCAGACAGCAGAATCAGACATTTGCAGACATAAGATGTTGGAATTACCACACAGAGATTATTAAAGAAAAATGTTTATTATACTGAAAGGAATTTTTAAAGATTGAAAATACAGAAAGGCACAAGAATCTGCAAAAATTGTCAAAGCCATTCTTAAAAAGAGGCAAATAACCCTAGAAATTAAAAATATAATAATCCATATGAAAAATTTTTTTCTATAATTTAACTTATCTCCTGAGTCCTTATCTCTGCTGATAGTGGAAATTACAAATGTTTTCATGATTACAGCTAACTCAGTCACCTCCAGATTAAACTCTGTCTCTTTTGGGTAAACGATAACTCAGTAGTTGGTAAATAAGAACCAATCTAAATTCCAGGGTCTGGCACATCCTTGGAGGGCAGTTTGGTCTGTGAGATCTCTGTCCGCTGCTCTGCACTAACCCTGCTTTCTTTCATTCTTAGGCATTTATTGGACCTCTTTCCTCACTGCACCCACTACAGAAGTGCCCACACTCTCTTGATAATGCCTGTCAATCTCAACTATGAGTCTTCTTTAGGTCCTCTGATTTGCATCTAGTCCTCACCTGTACTTCTAGAAAACATGCAAAATTTTCACCTGCTGGGCTACCCTCTGGAGACTCAAAATCTCCATGGACTGTCTCAAGTGATGAAGTCCCATTCTAGGAAGCTATATTTTCTCAGACAGAAAGTAGGAGAAAAACCCCCTTTACAATCAGATCCACAAACTTATCTGTGTGTTTTTTCTTTCACAATCCCAATCCTTTCCCCAGCCAGACTCAAACAAAATAGGAAAAAAAGAGCTCTTTTTATTTCTCCTCTCCCTCTCTGTCAACCTTCTTACCCATCTCAGAAATGATTCTGTCCCCTCTCTGAATGGCAAGAAAACATTCTGTTTATTGAAGAATTATTTCTGTTTTATGTTTATTGAATAAACTCTCTGCTCTGAGACCTCCAGGCTTTGTTTTGATATTCAAGATTTTGGAACCAAAAAACAAACAAATAATAACCTCCTCTTCAAAAAAAAATTCTCTTATTCAGAAGCTTACTCTCATAGTTGAAAGATCTCACTTTGAAAACCTCTTTTCTTTTTTGCCTTTTATTATTATTATTATTCTTTAAGTTCTGGGATACATGTACAGAACATGCAGGTTTGTTACATAGATATACATGTACCATGGTGGTTTGCTACACCCATCAACCCATCATCTACATTAGGTATTTCTCCTAATGCTATCCCTCCCCTTGCCCCCGACCCCCGACAGGCCCCAGTATGTGATATTCCCTTCCTGTGCCCATATGTTCTCATTGTTCAACTCCCACTTATGAGTGAGAACATGAGGTGTTTGGTTTTCTGTTCCTGTGTTAGTATGCTGAGAATGATGGTTTCCAGCTTCATCCATGTCCCTGCAAAGGAATGAACTCATCCTTTTTTATGGCTGGATAGTATTTTATGGTGTATATGTGCCACATTTTCTTTATCCAGTCTATTTATAAGCATTTGCATTGGTTCCAAGTCTTTGCTAGTGTGAATAGTGCTACAGTAAACATTCGTGTGCATGTGCCTTTATAGTAAAATGTTTTATAATCCTTTGTGTATATACCCAGTAATGGGATAGCTGGGTCACATGATATTTCTGGTTCTAGATCCTTGAGGAATTGCCACACTGTCTTCCACAATGGTTGAACTAACTTAAACTCCCAACAATAGTGTAAAAGTGTTCCTATTTCTCCACATCCTCTCCAGCATCTGTTGTTTCCTTTTTAATGATCACCATTCTAACTGGCACGAGATGGTATCTCATTGTGGTTTTCATTTGCATTTCTCTAATGACCAGTGATAATGAGCATTTTTTCATATGTTTGTTGGCTGCATAAATGTCTTTTGAAAAGTGTCTGTTCATATCCTTCACTCACTTTGTGATGGTGTTGTTTTTTTCTTGTAAATTTGTTTAAGTTCCTTATAGATTTTGGATATTAGCCCTTTATCTGATGGATAGATTGAAAAAAATTTCTCTCGTTCTGTAGGTTGCCCGTTCACTCTGATGATAGTTCCTTTTGCTGTACAGAAGCTCTTTAGTTTAATTTGATCCCATGTGTCAATTTTGGCTTTTGTTGTAATTGCCTTTGATGTTTTAGTCATGAAGTCTTTGTCCATGCCTGTGTACTGAATGGTATGGTCCTGGTTTTCTTCTAGGGTTTTTCTGGTTTTAAGTCTTATGTTTAAATCTTCAATCCATCTTGAGTTAATTTTTGTATAAGGTTAAAGGAAGGGGTCCAGTTTCAATTTTCTTCATATGGCTAGCTGGTTTTCCCAATACCATGTATTAAATAAGGAATCCTTTCCCCGTTGCTTGTATTTGTCAGGTCTGTCAAAGATCAGATGGTTGTACATATGTAGTGTTATTTCTGAGGCCTCTATTCTGTTCCATTGATCTACAGATCTGTTCTAGCACCAGTACCATACTCTTTTGGTTATTGTAGCCTTGTAATATAGTTTGAAGTCAGGTAGTATGATGCCTCTGGCTTTGTTCTTTTTGCTTAGGATTGTCTTGGCTATGCAGGCTCTTTTTTGGTTCCATATGAAATTTAAAATAGTTTTTTCTAATTCTATGAAGAAAGTCAATGAAATGTTTCTGGGAAGAGCACTGAATCTATAAATTACTTTGGGCAGTATGGCCATTTTCATAATATTGATTCTTCCTACCCATGAGCATGGAATGTTTTTCCATTGGTTTGTGTCCTCTCTGATTTTCTTGAGCAGTGGTTTATAGTTCTCCTAGAAGAGGCCCTTCACATACCCTGTAAATTGTATTCCTAGATTTTTTATTCTCTTTGTAGCAATTATAAATGGGAGTTCACTCATGATTTGGCTGTTTGTCTATTATTGGTGTAGAGGAATGCTTGCAATTTTTGCACACTGATTTTGTATCCTGAGGTTTTACTGAAGTTGCTTATCAGCTTAAGGAGATTTTGGGCTGAGACGATGGGGTCTTCTAAATATACAATTGTGTCATCTGCAAACAGGGATAATATGACTTCCTCTCTTTATATTTGAAAACCCTCTATTTCTTTCTCTTGCCTGATTGCCCTGGCCAGAACTTCCAACACTATGTTGAATAGGAGTGGTGAGAGAAGGCATCCTTATTTTGTGCTTTTTTTCAAATGGAACACTTCCAGTTTTTGCCCATTCTGTATGACATTAGCTGTGGGTTTGTCATAAACAGCTCTTACTATTTTGACGTAAGTTCCACCAATAACTAGTTTATTGAGTGTTTTTAGCATGAAAGGATGTTGAATTTTATCAAAGGCCTTTTCTGCATCTATTGAGTTAATCATGTGGTTTCTATCATTGGTTCTGTTTATGTAATGGATTGCATTTATTGATTTGCCTATGATGAACCAGCTTTGCATCCCAGGGATGAAGCCAACTTGATTGTGGTGGATAAGCTTTTTAATGTGCTGCTGGATTCTGTTTGCCAGTACTTTATTGAGGATTTTCGCATCAATGTTCATCAGAAATATTGGCCTGAAATTTTTTTGTTGTTGTTGTATCTCAGCCAGGTTTTGGTATTAGGATGATGCTGGCCTCATAAAATGAGTTAAGGAGGAGATCCTCTTTTTCTGTTGTTCGGAATAATTTCAGAAGGAATGGTACCAGTTCCTCTTCATACCTCTGGTAGAATTCAGCTGTGAATCTGTCTGGTCCTGGGCTTTTTTTGGTTGGTAGCCTATTAATTACTGCCTCAATTTCAGAACTTGTTATTCATCTATTCAGGGATTCAACTTCTTCCTGGTTTAGTCTTGGGAGGGTGTATGTGTCCAGGAATTTATCCATTCTTCTAGGTTTTCTAGTTTATTTGTGTAGAGGTGTTTATAGTATTTTCTGATGCTAGTTTGTATTTCTGTGGGCTCAGTGGTGATCTCCCATTTGTCATTTTTTATTGTAACTATTTGATTCTTCTCTCTTTTCTTCTTTATTAGTTTAGCTAGCAGTCTATTTTGTTGAACCTTTCAAAAAACCAGCTGCTGGATTCATTGATTTTTTGAAGGGTTTTTCATGTCTCTCTCTCCTTCAGTTCTGCTGTGATCTTAGTTATTTCTTGTCTTCTGCTAGCTTTTGAATTTGTTTGCTCTTTCTTCTCTAGTTTTTTAATTGTGATGTTAGGGTGTCAATTTTAGATCTTTCCTGCTTTCTCCTGTGGGCATTTAATGCTATAAATTTCCCTCTACACACTGCTTTAGCTGTGTCCCAGAGATTCTGGTATGTTGTGTCTTTGTTCTCATTGGTTTCAAAGAATTTATTTATTTCTGTCTTAATTTCGTTATTTACCCAGTAGTCATTCAGGAGTGGTTGTCCAGTTTCCATGTAGTTGTGTGGTTTTGAGTGAGTTTCCTAATCCTGAGTTCTAATTTGATGGTACTGTGGTTTGAAAACTATTATGATTTCTGTTCCTTTTCATTTGCTGAGGAGCATTTTACTTCCAATTATGTGGTCAATTTTAGAATAAGTGCTATGTGGTGCTGAGAATAATGTTTATTCTGTTGATTTGGGGTGGAGAGTTCTGTAGATGTCTATTAGGTCTGCTTGGTCCAGAGCTGAGTTCAAGTCCTGGATATGTTTGTTAATTTTCTGTCTAATATTGACAGTGGGGTGTTAAGATCTCCCACTATTATTGTGTGGGAGTCTAAGTCTCTTTGTGGGTCTCTAAGAACTTGCTTTATAAATCTGGGTGGTCCTGTGTTGGATGTATACATATTTAGAATAGTTAGTTCTTCTTGTTGCATTGATCCCTTACCATTATGTAATGCTCTTGTCTTTTTTTATCTTTGTTGATTTAAAGTCTGTTTTATCAGAGACTAGGATTGTAACCCCTGCTTTTTTTCCCCCATTTTCTTGGTAAATCTTCCACCATGCCTTTATTTTGAGCCTATGTGTGTCTTTGCATGTGAGATGGGTCTCCTGAATACAGCACACCAATGGGTCTTGACTCTATCCAATTTCCCAGTCTGTGTCTTTTAATTGTGGCATTTACTCATTTACATTTAAGGTTAATATTGTTATGCGTGAATTTGATCCTATCATTATGATGCTAGCTGGCTATTTTGTCCATTAGTTGATCCAGTTTCTTCATCGTGTCAATAGTCTTTATGTTTTGGTTTGTTTTTGCAGTGGCTGGTACTGGTTTTTCCTTTCCATATTTAGTGCTTCCTTCGGGAGCTCTTGTAAGGCAGGCCTGGTGGTGATAAAATACCTCAGCATTTGCTTGTCTTTAAAGGATTGTATTTATCCTTCACTTATGAAGCTTAGTTTGGCTGGATATGAAATTCTAGGTTGAAAATTATTTTCTTTAAGAATGTTGAATATTGCCTCTGCTCTCTTCTGGCTCACAAAAAGAAAACATATTTAACAAAAAAAAATTGTCGTAACAAAATCATCCTGTAACAACAACAACAAAAAAAAATGTGGGACCCACAGAGTTTTGTTATATAAGGATTTCATCAGTTCACAGGTTTCAAGAGCAGGCTACTGGGAAACTGAAGTAATTTACCATGTACTTCTCACAGGTCAGAAACAGTGTTATTGCAATAAATGACGATTTTGAATTAAGACATATTTACCTTACCTTGACTATTAGCTATGATGATAGAATGAAACTTTTCTCAATCTCAAAATTAACAATGCTCTACTGACACCAGCAAGGGTGATTATTTCACCCCTGAATATCAGTACGGATGGGTTGTTTTTAATGAGAGTTGATGCTATAAATTGACAATTCAAAAATGACTCAGCATCTAAAAATAGTACAATATCTAATATTATTAAAAATAGCTTTAGTTTCATTGAAGCAGAAACTGTTTTCACGCAAAAGAATGTAAATTCTAAGATCTCTCTTTCTTTCAGGGAATATATATATATACATACATATATTATATACATATATTCTCTCTCTCTCTCTCTCTCTCTCTCTCTCTATATATATATATATATATATATATATATATATATATATATATGTAAAGAGAGTAAATGAAATCTGCCAACTTTATTTTGGAAGGAAATTCAGAGACAATTTTCCTGCCAGAAGTATTGGGTGTAGACCAAGTAGATAAAGTTATCAGAAAGGATTAATTGGATCCTGGTCCATATGTAATTGAGCTGCCACTTTTGGTACACAGGCTATTAATGTTTTAGATGGGAGAGTATAGTGACTCTTTCAGCTAGAATTGAAGTGTCTATAAGACAAACTGGAGAAAGTATTAAGAAATGCCAAGATACCCATGATTTTATTTGCATAGTCCTGATTGTGATTATAGGTAGAGTTCACATTAGTCCTATGAAATCAACGTTTATTTTGTACATCTGCCTGGGAAGCAAACAACAACAATGAAAATCCTCTAATTTCCAGGATTTAAGTATGTAGAAAAATTCACCTAGAGCTGATATTTACAAAACCAAACTATAGCACCTTCTTATTTTTTAAGATTTCTCTTAATAAGTTTTCAAAATTGTTTCAAAAAGTAAATATCCCTTATTAAGTCATCTGTAGAATGGTAGAGCTGAGTGTACGTGTGTCATGAAGATAAGTGCTATGGTTTCCACAGCAACTACAGCTCTGTCTGCTTGAATCCTCACTTTGTACTTTATTCAGCCTGCGCTTATAAATTTAGGCCTGAGGTGAGCACCTGTAGGTGAATATAGGCGTGCACATAGCTATCTCCGATAGGGCATTTCTCATAAGACTAAGGTTTCCTTCTTATCATGTCATTATCTACTTAACATTTAAGCTTGGAATAAACAAAGCCTTATCAGGGCTTTCAAATCCCATGAAGTATACTAAAGTATTTTGTAATAGAAATTATGGGCCAGGCATGGTGGCTCACGCCTGTAATCTCAGCACTTTGGGAGGCCGAGGCGGGCAGATCACCTGAGGTCAGCAGTTTGCACCAGCCTGGCCAACATGGTGAAATCCCATCTTTACCAAAAATAGAAAAATTGCTGGGCGTGGTGGCATGTGCCTATAATCCCAGCTACTCAGGAGGCTGAAGCAAGAGAATCACTTGAACCTGGGAGGCCGAGGTTGCAGTAAGCTGAGATCACACCACTGCACTCCAGCCTGGGTGACAAGAGAAAAACTCCATCTCCAAAAGAAAAAAAGAAATTATGACCAACAGCATACTTTTAAAAATTAGATTGCATATGGAATAATCCAAATCCCCTAAGTTTACAAATGAGTAACAACTCTGTCACTGATTCAAAAAATATCTTCTCTTGGGCTCATTAATTCCAGAAACTGGGCCAATAGAATAAGGATGTATTTCAGGTCAATTTGCCTTAAAACGGTGTATCTGGGGTTCGTGAAATAGCACTTCAGTCCCTTCTAACTGGTCGTCTCAATTACCTTATGATTCTCAATAAATTGGTTGATTGGGGTCAATGTATGTATCATACTAGGTCCCAGTGCTTGACTGACTACAGAGTAGTGCAATCAGCAGGCTGAGTTATTTAGAAGAATTGTCCCCACCATGGAAGACAAGCTCCACCCCAACTACTCTAGAGCTTCTTGTTCCACTGTTCTCTATGGAAAGATTGTCTTCTAAATGAAATCATTGTCTGCATGTTTGGTGTTCATTTATTAATAGATCCAACAAATCTTTATAGAATGCCTTACCATGTGCAGGGAGTTGTGCTGTCACTGGAGGTTCTATGCTGACCCTGTAACTAAACACCTCGAATGGCTTCTAATAAGGATCCATAGCACAGTGAACAGTTAGAGAAGATTTTCACTCAGGCCATTTGCAGTGACCAAACCCTTAAAATGGCTACGAAATGGCCACTGCCAAGTTTTCCTCTTCCATTACAGGCTTTCGTCTTATAGTCCAAGGTCCTGCCCTACTACTGGCCCTTCCTCCTAAGTCCTCACTACTCTCCTCTTGCATTGCTGGTAGCATATAAATTGCCACTTGATCCCCACTCTCACTCTGATCCTGTGTTCTGCCTTCTGACTCCTAGAACCACTTAGCTGCTGCATCTCACACCTAGTTTCTTTGATCTCCACCTTCATCTCTCTTCTCACTGAGGATTTTGAAGTGGTCAAGACTCAGGGAGAATCAAGGCACCATGTGGCTTTTGTCTTTGAACAGTTCAGGGCTGAATGGGGTACAATAAATGAGTGTGGGACTTGAATTTGCACCTTGGCTACATACTGGTTAAAAAAGCTTTGTAGTCCTACTGTGAGGATCTCGTCACTATTTGTCCCATTGCTTCTACTGGTAAATGTTTCCGTGTTCCATACAGCCTATTTACCTTCTTCCTTTTTCCCCTAAGCCAGCCTGAACTCTCAGTGAAGAGACCACTATCCATGTAATCATCTGAACCAGAAACCTAGAGTTGATCCAAGGCCCTTCCTGATCACTAACCTTCCTCATCCACTCATTCACCAAGCCTTATGGGTTCATCTTCACTGTCACTGCCTTATGTAGGTTCTTATCACTCTGGCCTGAGTTATTGCCCTACTGCAATCCCACCACCTCACTGAGAGTCAAATCTACCAACACCCATCACCAAACAACACATTGCTGCTGCCATTGCTACCCATCAAATTCATCTCTATGCAACTTATCACATATTTTTTCCAAAACATATGTCACTTCATGTTCTGAATCCCCTTGGCTTTCAGAATAATGTTCAGACTCTTTAGTATATAACAAATGGTTTATGTTAAGGTCCTACCTATATTTGTGGCTTCTTTTCCACTACGCTACCATCCATCCATGCATTGTCTATGTCACCCATATAGAACAGTATGTAGCTCTTGTAGCCCCTACTGGCTGAGTCACACCTCCATTATTTCACATACACTGACTGTTTTCTCTACTTGGAATGCCCTTCTTTCCATGAATAGTGAAGTTAACTCTTACTGCTCTTATTAGTCCCTCAAACTGAGTTTCCCATGTGTCACCCACTGTGTTGAGAGCAGTACATGTATTACTCAAATCCCAACTCCAACTTTTTTTGCATTCCATAGCACTCTAAATACCTCTACTAGAGCATTTACCATACATAACATATTTATTTTGTCAGTTTCATTTATTCATTCAACAAATATTTATTACTATGTGTCCTACAATAGTGGGCAACTTAGGCAAGTCTCCTACTCTCAGGTTCTTATAGGCTAGCAGGGAGAAAGACAATTGAGAAGTAACAATAATGGATCATAGGTGGTAAAGCAGAAGACTCTTGGGTGTCAGGATTCTTAATACAATCCAGGAGCTCGGGAAAGGCTTCCTAAGGGAGCCATCCTTCGGTTGAGCCTGAGGTATGTACCAGGAGAAGAGGGCAGCCCATTAAAGGCCTAAAGATGAGAGAGCACATGCATGGGGCCTCTCTTCAGGTAACTGAAATAAGTTAATTATGAAGGGAAAAGGCAGGGCACAGGCAAGACAGCAAGATGGAGGGGTCACAGCAGTGCTGGCCAGTAGAAAGTTGTAAAAGCCTTGTCTAAGGAAGTCAGATTTGTTTATCCCTGAAACAATGGAAAGGTCATTGAGCGGTTTTAAGAAGGGTGGTGATATGGTGAGACTTGCCTTTGGGAGTGGTCCCTCTGACTGCCCATTAGAGATGCAGGGAGGGTAACTGGAATACTGTTACTAATCCAAGTGAGAGATGCTAGTGGCTGGACTAGAGAGCACCAGTAGGAAAAGAAGAAAGGTAGACAAACTTTAGAGCTGCCTACGAGGTAGAATTAACAGGATTTATTGACTTATTAGAGGAAAAAAAAGACATGAGGGAGAAGAAAGACTAAAGGATACTGCCAAATATTTAGATTTAGGTAGTTATGGGTGCCTTTCCTTTAACTGGGAATTTTTGGATGCAGAGAGAGGCAGTTTTGAGAGAAAGATGATAAGCTCAGTTTAGGACATGTTGATTCTGAAGTGCCTTTTAAAACAAACAAGTAGAGTTAGTTGTCCAGTAAGTATCTGAATATGCCTGAATCTAGGGTCAAAGGACAAAATAGAGGCGGGTCTGGAAATTTGAAAGTCATTCTCTTTTTTAATTAATTAATTAATTAATTAATTAATTTTGAGATGGAGTCTCGTTCTGTCACGGAGTGCAGTGGTGCAATCTCAGCTCCCTGCAACCTCCGTCTCCTGGGTTCAAGTGATTCTCCTGCCTCAGCTTCCCGAGTAGCTGGAACTACAGGCACATGACACCACACCCAGCTAATTTTTGTATTTTTAGTAGAGACGGGGTTTCACCATGTTGGCCGGGCTGGTCTCAAACTCCTGACCTAGTGATCTGCCCATCTCAACCTTCCAAAGTGCTGGGATTACAGGTGAGAGCCACCTCGCCTGACCTGAAAGTCGTTATCATATAGATTGTAATTAAGGCCATGGGAGTGGATATAATCCCGTTAAACTGTAGGTCTAGTGAGGTAAGGATCATACATTATTTACCTCTGCATTTCCAGGGTCTGATACTGTTTCTGGAACAGAGTAGGTGCTTTGGTAATTTTACTGAATTTAATGAAAATTAATTAACAATGTGAAATACAATTATTTTTAATTTGAAAATCTTCCTTAATATAAAATATTGAAATACAAAAATTGGGTGGTACTGATATGCATCAATCAAGTTTTTAGTAAAGTGATATTGAAATGGATAATCTAAAAAAATAGTTGGGCAGAATAATAACTACTCTGAAGACAAAGGAAATGCATTTCACTTGTACAAATTAAAGCATAGTTACAGTCCAAAAATTACGAAAGCAGATTGCAAATGCTATTTTATCATCATTTGTACAGTGTGACGGAGCAATTAAAATTTGATATATGTATTTGTCTATGCATGATAATTAGCAAGAGACAAAGAGATTAAAAGGATAGTTAAAGAAAAACCAAAACGAGCAACCTTTCAGCCCCGCATTTGGCACCGCACACATCTGCTTTCAGCAACAGCTCGTCATGGTGGCTTGCTTTTCATTTTCCACTAGATCCCTTCAAAGAACTTACATGTGGGGATACAACAAAACTCTTCTTGTGTATTATCATGGTAATTTTATAATTATATTCAAAGGAAACTCTTTGAATCTTTTTGTTCTTTTGTTGGAAATAACATTTAAATATGGGAATACATTCCCTGAGACCAAACAGTGTCTGCCAGCAATGGTAATAAATATCAGTCTCACTCCAAAGAAAGGATATGTTCCCCAGCACTTTTCAAGCATGTCTTTTTTTCCCTCTCTCAAATAAATTTTTGTCGATTCTTTCATTTAATCAGAATACCTAGAAAGTACAAGTACACTCAGAAGTTTTTCTTTTGAATTTTGGCATGTAATCCATCATTTGTGCAAGGCCAAAAGATAGGTGTCAAGTGAATCATTATTACTAGTACACTGAGGCGGAAAGCATCCTGGCCGAAGACAGACATGGGCTTGCATTGCAGTGCACTTGCTTGATAGGTACAGAAGATCCCTCAACCTCTCTAGGTCTTAGTTGTCTCATCTGTAAAATGAGGAATTGGATTTACTTACTTCTTTTTTTTTTCCCCCTGAGGCAGAGTCTTGTTTGGGCGCCCAGGCCGGAGTGCAGTGGCACAGTCTTGGCTTACAGCAACATCCGCCTCCTGGGTTCAAGCAATTCTCATGCCTTAGTCTCTGAGTAGCTGGGATTACGGGTTACAGGCATGCACCACCCCAGCTGGCTAATTTTTGTGTTTTTAGTAGAGATGGGGTTTTTCAATGTTGGCCAGGCTGGTCTTGAACTCCTGGCCTCAAGTGATCTGCCTGCATCAGCCTCCCAAAGTGCTGGGATTACAGGTGTGAGCCACTGTACTGGTCTGGATTTAGTTACTTCTAAGATCACTTCTAGCTCTATAGTCTTACCATTCTATCCTCAAAAACATCTTATTACTTTGTTAAATTTGACTTTGCTTCATTATGTTCTCTATTTATTACCAAATTTTTATATACTATGTCTCTGTGCCCAGTGGAAGCTAAAGATCTAGGAACACAGCATGAGTATGGGAATATGATAACATTCACAATAATGTTTCTATTCTTTGGGCATTTACCACATATCAGTCATAGACCTAGGCATTTGCTGTATCTCATTTAATATTCATGACAACCTTATATAATAAATATTAGTATCCCCATTTTACAAACTGTGAAATTGGGACTCGTATATGTTGGTAATTTGACAGAAAGTGCTATTGGTGAATTTCAACCCTAGATCTGCCAGCTCCAGAGCCTGGAGTGCTTTCAACGACTATGTTATATCTGGATTTCTGGCTGGGTCTCTCTCCAAGGGTTGGAGTGAACCCAGTAGAAGCAGGTAACACCCAGGATGGAGTGTTGAGTAAAGTCATCAGGGATGTTTATCCACAAAATGCAGACTTGAGAGGTGAACAAGGAAGCGAGAATCAAGATTATGCTGGAGGGCTGCTCTAACTGTGGTTGTAAGGCTGTGGGAGAGGCAAGGATAGACATAGGAAGATAAGCAGTGACACTGGTAGCCTGGAGAATCTTAGCTTCTTAGTATTGGATCTTAGCAGAATTCTCTCCAAGTCTTCATCACGGAGATGAGGTATGGCAGGATTATTTTAAAATTCTCCTTCAAACAATATACCTAGTGATGGCATAAGAAAATAGAGTGAGAGTATCTTTAAGACAATGGAAATGGACCCCAGAAACAGGTGGCGAGTAGTTTGTGCTAGAGCTTCTCCCAGTGACTCAGGAAAGGCACAATAGAAAGGCCTTCCAAATTAGGCAAAGAAGGAAAGGAGAAATGGAGAAGGTATACTAGGAAGAGATCTCATGTGCCTAAAAATTATAACTAGGAAGATAGAACGGTTGCGATTGGTGCTAATGTTCTACAATGCCAACCCATCTCATTTCACAGTGTGCAGACCTGAGGTAACCACAGAAACTTTTCTACCTTAATAAAATGGGATGCTGCCACATCAGAAGTATATGAATTGCTTTCACCAGACACAATTGGCTCTTATAAAGCCTTCTTGCTTAAAAGATTGAATCTAAACCTAATCCAAACTCCACATAATAATCAGTTTACAATATACACAGAGGATAGCAAAACAAGCTAAGTGACACCAAAATGAAGTACTCAGGCAAATCCTATATTCTATAGGACAAGTGATACAGTTCCTCCAAAAGTAAATTACCCAGTTTTTTTCCAGAAAATTAATGGCATAAATTTAGGGGAGATAGATTATGGAATAAAATATACTTAATAGATATTAATATAAAAACCAGTAGTTGTATAATAATACAACTTATAGTAAGTTCTCTTAAGTAAACAACTGGAGAAGAGAGTATAAATGTATGTAGGTGAGTGTTCATTGCGTTATTGTTTGTAATGGTAAAAAACGATGCAGTTTGGGCCAGGCTCAGTGGCTCACGCCTAGTTATAATCCCAGCACTTTGGGAGGCTGAGGTGGGTGGAACACCTAAGGTCAGGAGTTTGAGACCAGCCTGACCAATATGGTGAAACCCCATCTCTCCTAAAAATATGAAAATTAGCCAGGCATGGTGGCATGCACCTATAGTCCCAGATACTCAGGAGGCTGAGACAGGAGACTGGCTTGAACCCAGGAGGCAGAGGTTGCTGTGAGCTGAGATCGCACCACTGCACTGCAGCCTGGGTGACAGAGCGAAACTCTGACTCAAAAAAAGAAGAAGAAAGAAGAAGATGCAGTTTAGAGACAGAAAAATAACTTAAGGCAGAAGCAAAGCAATATATGTAGATACAGTATGTCATGGCATGGCATGGTGTGATGTGGTGTGGCATGGTAATCAGAAAACCTAGATTTTAACATGCTTGGGCAAATTAACCTCTCTAAGACTCAATTTCTTCATTTTAAAATGAGGATGACTAAAGTTCCTGTCTGATAGGGACATTATGAGACTAAATACAACAATATTAAGCACAAGGCCTATCGGAGGAAGTACTCAATATATCCTTCAAAAATATACACCAGACTTTTGAGAATGATTATCTCTATCTAGAGAAGGAACTATAGTGAACATTTTTACCCTTTCTATTTTAAATAGCCTTTAATTGTCATTCAATTTTAACAGTTTTGTCATTTTCATTCTGAGTATATGTGCACTATTTTTTATAGTTAATAAACTTTATTTTTTAGAGCAGTTTTCTGTTCATAGCAAAACTGAGCAGAAAGTAAAAAGTTCCTATATACTGCCTGTCCCCCTACAGGCACAACCTTCCCTACTATCAACAGTGTATCCTCTTTAAACCGTGAGTTTTTAGGTGTGATTTTAAATGTTCAAAGAAATAGGTACTTTTAACTTAAAAGCACCTATTAATTTGATATTTGTAAATATCATTATTTGACATCAAATTTTTTATATCAAATTTATAAATATCAAATTAATGATATTTATAAATATCGTTAATCCTTAGTGATCTTTTTTGGCCTTATATTCTATTTTCTCATGCAAATAGTTTGCATGAGAAAAAGGCAGCATGAGGGAAAGAGACTTCAAGCAATATGAGAGTCAGAATAGCATAGTGGTTACTAGCATGTTCTTTGAATGAAGACTGATCTAGACTGAAGTCCAAGCTTCAGTTTACTCATCTGTAAAATGTAGTTGATGATCATTGTACCTACCCCAATCCAAATCTACACTTTTGAGGTACCCTGGGGTATAGGCTGGGGCATTGCAGAAGCCTGACAAATTTCCTGAAAGTCCTCACTGGGAAATAAATCCATTTTGATATTCAATAATACGTGAGCTTGGGAGAGTTTACTTACTTGTAGTAATGAAAAAGGAATTACTTTTAAAACTTTCCTAGCTAAAATAAAATCTCCAGTTGGCATAGTGTAATTGGTCATTGTTCCTGAATCACTGCTTCATCACCCCTGTTTTCAGAGGCACTAAATGAGATGGAGATAAAGAAGAAATCCCCTAAACTCTTCATCACATATTCCAAAGGCAGGAGGAAATCTCTCCTTAGTTATCACTTTGTGAGTAAACTTTGACTAAACCAAAGTAATCTATTAATTCACTCATAATATTCCTAATACCCCAAGAAACTATTAATTGTCAAAATAATAACAGGATTTTACTCAATGCCTGTTCCTTCACTTTCCTATGTAACTTAAGACCCTCTGGCTATCTCTCTTTTTCCATGACAGTTCATAAAGCCAAGCCTAATCTTCTCCTGACAAAATAAATCTAAAGAAGTAAGCTTCAAAGTCTGCAGATGGCTAAAAGGAATACCCTGTCTGGAGTGGACACAGTGTGTAACAATTGTGAATATTTAACTTTCCAAAAGAAAGATTTCACAGGTTTGTCCAGCTCTAAAAAAGACAAACAAACAAAACACCTCTTCTCTTCTCTGGCCCTCATTTCAGAGCTCAGTTTAGTGTAATAACAATTATCTGTGCCTCTACTATGTGCTAGGCAGTGTTCTGGGAATTGAGGAAATCAATGTTGGTAAGATATGGCCCGTGCTGAGGAGAATTCTAGTCTGTTTAATAAATAGTTAATGCACTGAATTAATACAGGTTTACACCAGAGGCTGAAAACATCTGCCCCACATAGCATGTTAAATTTTAATCAAGATATTTCAAATAGAAACACAAGTTTGGAAGTTCTTTGGAAGAGCCAGCAAATATAGAAACCACAGAATTTTGGACCCATATAGCTGTCTGGCTACAGTCAACTAGAATTAAGCAGCTCTACTCTTCTTAGATGGCACACATACTCCCCAGGTGTCCATAGTCTGCACCCAGCCTGCCTCACACGTGTAGGTGATCTCCCTGGCTTTCCGAGCATCAGATACCTGTAACCTCCATCTGATACCAGATAGCCACAAACAAGATGGCTTCCTAAAGACTCAACAGTCAACTTCACAGCACTTACAGGCTGTGTTTTGATCCCTCTTTGTATCTCAAGTCAAAATTCTAAACACAATTATTTTAATAAATAGAAAAACCCATGCATCATCTTTACTAAGACTTCAGGAGATCCTAAAGCAGCAAGGACTTATCATAACATTTTTTTAGTTTAAAGGAAGAAAAGGTACTAAACATATGAAAGTGTCTGGAGTGAGTGAGACTAACTGACTCTTTTAAAAATGTGGTTCCTGAATTGATGTTTGTTCACAATGGCAAACTTACAGGTTTATGCTTTTGAGACTCTAAGCAAATAACCTATAAATGTTGTACATGGAAAAGGAAAAATATATTGCTGTTAACCAGAAAATATTTGCAAAGTAATTGCCCATATAGTCATATTCTAACTTCAAATGTGTTATACAGAGCTCTCTACATTTGGAAAAGTCAACTAAGAGCAAGAAGCTAAGATGAATTCTTGAAAGAAAAAATGCACTCTGGAAATAACTTGTCCAGATTCCTCCTAGCCAGTTAATTTAGAGCTTGATGTTAGTTTCTCAGTGAAATTTTCAGAAAATGAATGAAGCATTTGAAACAGAAAGTGCAATTGTACTCCTGCACTTAATATTCCGAGGTTCAACTATACCAACTTTATTATACAAGGTTTGTACATTTTAAGACTTTAAAATATTTTTTCCAGTTCAATGAAAGGGCTATTTTCAAGACCAAGATATAGCAAAATTTTGTGATGACCTTTTGAAACAAATAGACCTATCAGTTAAAAGGTCAATGATCTCTTTTTACTTGCATTTCCATTTATAAAATTGGCAATTCTTCCTTAAACAATTGTCAGTATAATCGGCATAGTATATACATTTATTCTTTATCTACTCGTCATCCTCTGAGTGCTGAGGTGTAAAGGAGGAGGCTGTTATTTGGGATCTTGAGCTGAATTTACAGCTTTGATCTTAATTCAGCTGGGTGATTACAACTCAGTGTGTTACTTTTCTGTTAGGACTGAAACAGGGAACAAGGGTCAGTCACAAAGAATCAAATGATCCAAGAACTTCAGCCACAGTACCAAGGAGCATCCCAGGGCACTTACAGATTGAATAAATAAAAACTCCATCAACCATTTATATTGAAGAAAATTGTTTTACCAAACTGTCTTCCATAAACGTTCACTTTTCAAAACTATTTTCCTCTTATTATCCTAAGAACACAGGGTGGAGGAAAAGTTGAGGTCATGCTTGATAGTAAGTGATATCTACCAAGGCCTGGTATGGATTTTTTTTCCCAGGATTTGTAGCTGATACACCACAGAGATGATATGAGTAAATTGTGTCACAAAAATGATGCAGGATTGAACTAGAGGTCCCACAGCAGGACATATCATAATATTTTAGAAAAACAAACAAAAAAAGGATTCCCAAACATTCTCACTTCTGGAGCTAACCCCCGACACTTCTCTGCTTTCTAGTGCGCTAAAACATTTCTGAGGTGCCAGTGTCTCTCAGCATGACACAGTTCATTCATACCAGCAAGCAGGTGGATGGCTTCCACTTAGGCTGTCAAGTTTTATTCTTGTTAAGAAAGAAGGAACACAGGGATTCAGAGAACTGAAGTTCTTGCTGACACGTTGAGCTATATTTGGACAAAAGTCATTCTGCTTGGCCTACAGGTTGTCATTCTCCAAACATACTGTTCATTCTCTTGTCTCTGTGTTTTGTAAGTTCTGAAGCCTCTATCTCATATTTCCTCACTTGGTAAACTCCCTCTCATCCCCACAAGTAAAGCCCAAGGCTCAAATCCTCTGAGAAGTCCTCCCTGACTTGAGGCCTTCCTCGTCTGCATCAAATAACCTTAAAGACTCTTAAAGTAATTATTGTCTTATTTGTCTGTTTTTTTCCACTATGGTTGAATACAGGTGCCATGTCTTTCCTATGTTGAGCGCCAGAGGTTAAGCTGGGACTCAGAAAACATGTCAATTAAATACATGAAAATATTCATATTAAAATTGCACTAGGCTGGGCACAGTGGCTCACACCTGTAATTCTAGCACTTTGGGAGGCCAAGGCAGGTGGATTGCCTGAGCTCAGGAGTTTGTGACCAGCCTGGGCAACATGGTGAAACCCCCATCTCTACTAAAACACAAAAAATTAGCTAGGTGTGGCAACATGCACCTGTAATCCCAACTACACAGGAGGCTGAGACTGGAGAATCACTTGAACCCAGGAGGCAGAAGTTGCAGTGAGCCAAGATCATGCCATGGCACTCTAGCCTGGGCAACAGAGCAAGACTCCATTTCAAAAAAAAAATTGCACTAGAAATTAGCCCATTAGAACAGACTATCTTGTTCATTATCAGAGTATGTCGATTCTGATAACTCCCAGGCACATGCTATTTAAATAAGGAAAGTAGAAAAGCAAACATCCTGGCTCTAGCCATTACCTAATAAACCATTCTTAAATAAATGAGCATGTTTAATGAAAGACTACATCTCATATTAGTCAATTCCATTGAAAATTAAAATGGGAATTTTCTTTAAACAAAACAATCTTTTCAACATCAAAACAACCTCCATTCAAAAGTATTCAGATCATGTAATTGAGGTCAAAAGAAATCATTGCACAAATACAGATAAAGCTTAGCAGCAACACAATTGTAACAATACAGTATTTTCTTTTCTTTGGCGCAATCTCAGCTCACTGCAACCTCTGTCTCCCAAGTTCAAGAGATTCTCCTGCCTCAGCCTCCCAAGTAACTGGTATTACAGGCACCCACCATCATGCCTGGCTAATTTTTTGTATTTTTAGTAGAGTCGGGGATTCACCATGTTGGCCAGGCTGGTCTCAAACTCCTGACCTCAGGTGATCCACCCACCTCGGCCTCCCAAAGTTCTGGGATGACAGGTGTGAGTCAATGCACCTGAACAACATTACAATATTTTCAAAAATTAATTTTGTGTTTTTCTTTTCCATCTTCTTTGTATGTGACCACTTTGTCTCAAGGAAACTAGGATGGTTACATTGAGAATGAAATAGAATAAATGGTACATGTTTAGCTTTGTGACTCTGAAGCATGCTTTTGAGAAGCAAAGCAACATCTTGAGGGAGCCCAGAGATCATAATATAGAAAGAGGTCAGCTTTCTAGACAAAGGGCCAAGACCTAAGCATCCCCCCAAGGAGAGCTGGCAGATATCAAGACGGAACAGCACTTGGAGTCAGGGATGGGGGAAAGAAGAACCTGACCTGGGGTCACTCAGGGAAGAAGTTTGGTGGAGAAGATGGTCAACATCAGAAGACCGCCCAGAACTGTTGGAGTTCAGTAGCAGGATGGATGTGAGGATGCCTCTCTTAAGGATATGACTCTTGATCAGGGATCCAAAGGATGTGTAAGGAGCTAAGTGGCTGAGATACTAACCATAGCTTGAAAGAGCACTACAAACAGCCTGGGTAGAGGGGCTACTTTGCTATTCCTTCTATCAATAGGTGTTCTCATGCCACCTGTGAAGCTACCCAGGAGTAAAGAGAAGAGCAATCAAGATCATTGGAAGGAACAGTCTTCTCATTTCCAGGTAGAGAATAAAATATGCCTCATCAAAAGGCAATATGGCATAATCATTAAAAGATAGAACTGAATACCATACCTTCCTCATATGAGTGTGTCCTTAGGTAAGTTATTTAAGGGCTCAGCACCTAAAGGTTCTTATCAGCAAAATTAGGAAAATATATATTTCACAGAGTTCTTACTAAGATAAATGAAATAAGGAATACAAAATGATTAGCCCAAACCAATATGTAGCATTTATTAAATTTTGTGATAATCCATAAATGGACATGAAGTGACAATGACAAGTTATTTATTGAAAATAGAACAAGAGGCCAGACATGGTAGCTCATTCCTGTAATACCAGCACTTTGGGAGGCCAAGGCAGGCAGATTACCTGAGGTCGGGAGATCAAGACCAGCCTCACCAACATGGAGAAACTCCGTCTCTACTAAAAACACAAATGTAGCTGGGCGTAATGGCGCATGTCTGTAATCCTAGCTACTTGGGAGTCTGAGGCAGGAGAATCGCTTGAACCTGGGAGGCGGAGGTTGCAGTGAGCTGAGATCATGCCATTGCACTCCATCCTGGCCAACAAGAGCAAAACTTTATCTCAAAAGAAAAAAATGAAGAAAACAGAACAAGAACCTTTTAAACTACAAAACAGTCCATTCTTGGATCCTAAAAATCTCAGCATTACGGCTGGGAGCATCAAATCATTAATAGTAAGTAGTATGAATCATAGTCCACAGATCTGTTGTAAACAAAGTCCCATGATTTTTCATTTTTCTTTGAATCTAATTAAATATTACTCTTACCTAGATCAGGAAAATTTTTTCGTAGATCAAAGAATTGTTCTAGATTTACGAATGCAATCTCAATTATTATTGGATTCCTTCCCCCTGCCTTAATTTTCAGTTCATCAAGGTGGTGCCTGATAAATTCATTTTCCAAGATAGCTTCACGCCTTGACAGCAGGTAACTCACCTGGCCAAGGTTTCTGTCTCTTTTCTCATCTGATGCACTCTTTCCTCTCTGGTTTTTCTTCTCTTCTTCCTCTTTCTTCTTATCTCTCTCCCTCCCACTTCCTTCTCTCTTTCTACTCTTCTTCCGTTTTCAAAATGTCTCTGTCTCTCCCTGTCTTCCAGAACACAAAGCCAGTGTCTTTGATGGCCGAGGCTAGAACAGGGCCTGACACAAAGTGGGCCTGAGTCTTCCCAAAACCCCTGACTCAGGAGACACAAAAGAGCTGGGTCTACTCTGGCAAAGAGGAGAAGGAAAAGCACAGAGAAGAAAGTGCAAGAGTTCAACACAAAGGGCGGGTGCTGTGGCTTACACCTGTAATCTCGGCATTCTGGGAGGCTGAGGAGGGTGGATCACCTGAGGTCAGGAGTTTGAGACCAGCCTGGCCAACGTAGTGAAACCCCAGTGGGTGCCTATAATCCTGGCTACTCAGGAGACTGAGGCAGGAGAATCACTTGAACCTGGGAGGCTGAGGTTGCAAATAAGAGTTCAACATGGCCGGGCGCGGTGGCTCAAGCCGGTAATCCCAGCACTTTGGGCGACCAAGGCGGGTGGATCACGAGGTCAAGAGATCGAGACCATGCTGGTCAACATGGTGAAACCCCGTCTCTACTAAAAATACAAAAAATTAGCTGGGCATGGTGGCGCACACCTGTAATCCCAGCTACTCGGGAGGCTGAGGCAGGAGAATTGCCTGAATCCGGGAGGCGGAGTCGCAGTGAGCTGAGATCACACCATTGCACTCCAGCCTGGGTAACAGCAGCGAAATTCCATCTCAAAAAAAAAAAAAGAGTTCAACATATAACCTATGCACTCACTCCAAATGTAGGCAATTGTGGTGAGACAAATAGGTCCTACATTTAAGATCAGTCTCTAGAGATTATTTGTTGCGTCCTTTGCTTCAAGGCCAAGGAAGGAAAATGGTAAGATAAAAGGCTAAGTTGGAGGTCCCTTAGGAGAAAGCTTAAATTGCTTAGATTTAGCATTTGGAGTGAGGTCAGTGCTCAAGAAGATAAGATGAAGCGGGATGGACAGAGGAAAAGAGAGAGGATAAATTTTTTTAAATTTGCATAGATGAACTGAAATGGGCATGAATGAAAGGTTCTCTCTCTTAAAAGCTAAACAAGGGGCAGATATTTTTAAATCAATCCTTACAATCACTCTATCAATGAGGGCTTGGCAGGCACCAACAGCCCACTGAAAGAGTTTGGTTGAGAAAGGTTTTATGAGACCTTCACAGATTTACAGAGGTATGGGCAGGGTTAGGGAAACCAATCTGAGATGGTGAGGTACACAGGAACTAGCAAGAGTGGAGAGATGTCACTTTTAGGCTGAAAAGGAAATGAACCAAGTTACCTGAGTCTAGAGAGAGCCTCAAGCCATGGAAGTAGGACCACCTAACTGGAGCTGTAATCTTCCAGCACAGCTAATGGAGCCAGTGCCTGAATCATGATAAAGAATTGAAAAGAGGAGGTGCACAGAGGGCTGAATACTCTTACATCTCTCTTCTCCCACTCCCTCCATTTTCTGCCAGTTCCTCCAATAGCTGAACCCAGTTGGAAACCAGAGAACAGAGAGCCTGGCTGATGTGATCATCACAGGTCAGCTTTCTCAGGCATAGAGTAGGTTAGAGAAGAGCAAATAATGGATCACAGTGGAGGAAGGGTGCTGGCAAGCGCAGCGTATTTACTGGTGATGAATATTTATGCCAGCCAAAGAGATTGGCTCATTCTCGAAATTTAAAAAGTATACAAATGAAGAAAATATTAGTGGTTACCAGGGATTGAAAAAAGGGTGGGGTTGGTGGGGAAGGGGATATGGCAATAAAAGAGCGACATGAGGGATTCTTGTGAGGATGAAAATATTCTGTATCTTGACTGTATCTATATCAACATCTTAGCTGTGATACTGTTTTAGTTTTGCAAGGTATATCCTTAGGGGAAACTGGGTAATGGTCTACAAGAGCCCTTGTATTATTCTTACAATAGCATGTGAATTATAATTATCTCAATATAAAATATGTAATTAAAAAAGGAAAAAGTTTAGCTTAGGATCAGATGTTGGATATTTCTCCATCTTATGTCATCAAAAGAAGTATAATTATTTGCTTTCAAAAAAGACTGAATGTTCCATTTGATTTACAAAGAAATCTATAACTCCTGAGATTCTCAGCAATAATCACCAAACAAATCGATTTTTGCCAAAAATTCCTCACTCTTTGACTTGGCCATATCTTTAGAATATTTGTTAGACTGCAAAATCCCAAACACATCCATGAATAGCTTTGGTCTGTTAAGACAATGAAGGAAATGCATGCTTGAGCACAGGAAGGCAGAGAGAACTAAGGGACAGATATCTATTAGAAACAATCAAAGGAATAGAGCAGGGGAAGTGAAGGCAGTTTATTAAAATGTTTATTCTCCATCTTGTTACAAGAAGATTTAATAGTGGTACTAAACATAGTACAATAAAAACCGCACACCTGGTAGAATGGTTATTATCAGAGAGATGAGATAGAAGTACTGGCAAAGATGTGGAGAAAGGAAACCCTTGCACACTATTGGTGGGAATGTAAATTAGTAGTACAGTCATTTTGGAAAACAACATGGAGATTCCTCCAAAAACTAAAAATAGTATTACCATATGATCTGGCAATCTTACTTCTCAGTATACTTCCAAAAGAAAGAAATCTGTATGTTGAAGAGATGTCCACACTTCCATGTTCACTACAGCTCTATTCATAACAGCCAAGATATGGAACCAACCTAAGTGACCATCCACAGATGAATCGTTTTTTTTTTTTAATGTGCTATATATACCCAATGAAATAACATGCAGCCTTTAAAAAGAACAAAATTTTGTCGTTTGAGACAACATAGTGGAATCCATAGAACATTCTGCTAAGTGAAATAAGCCAAGCACAGAAAAACAAATATTGCATGATCTCTCTGGTACCAGAAGCTGGTGAGGGAGGGGAGGGCGGCAGGCATAGCAAAGGGAAATGTTAGTCAAAGGGTACAAAGTTTCAGTTAGATGGAGGGATGCATTCTGATGATCTGTTGCACAAGGTGACTCTAGGTAAAATAATGTATTGTATATTTCAAAATTCCTAAAAGTGGATTTCAAATGTTCTTACCACAAAGAAATGATAAGTATGTGAGGGGATGTTAGTCTACTTTGTTTATTCCACAATGTATACATGTAGTAAGACATCATATTTGCCTCATAAATATATAATTATTTGTCAATAAGAAATAAAAATTAAATGTAAAGAAATCAACTAGCCAGGCACGGTGGCTCACGCCTGTAATCCCAGCACTTTAGGAGGCTGAGGAGGGCAAATTACCTGAGGTCAGGAGTTCGAGATCAGCCTGGCCAACATGGCGAAACCCCATCTCTACTAAAAATAAAAAAAGCACAAAAATTAGCTGGGCATGGTGGCAGTTGCCTATAATCCCAGCTACTCAGGAGGCTGAAGCAGGAGAATCACTTGAACCCAGGAGGTGGAGGTTGCAGTGAGCCAAGATTGCACCACTGCACTATAGCCTGGGCAACAAGAGTGAGACTCTATCTCAAAAAAAAAAAAACCAGAAAGAAAGAAATTGAAAATGGGTCTTAAATGTAAGATCTGAAACTGTAAAACTAAAAGAAAAAAAGCACAATGGAATGTTTTAAAATATGAATAAATCTTCTAAAGAGAAAAACAGGATAATAACTATGAGACTCAGTCAGGAGTAGGGCTAGTACACAGCCACCATGGCACGTGTATACCTACATAACAATCCTACACGGTCTGCACAGGTACCACAGAACCTAAAGTAGATTAAGGAAAGAAAAATAAATAAATAAATACATGCTAAAAAAAAACAAAGCCTAAATAAAGCCATGTACAGTGTGAGAAGTCAGCCCTTCAAATAGCCTCTTGCCCTACCTTTCTAACAGCCAATGCAAAAAGCAAATGTGACCTATTACGTGATAATAAGATAAAACTTGACTGGAAAGAAATCTCTTTGTTGCTTCCCCACAGAGATGACACACACAGTTAACGACACCCTTAGGATCAATAACATTAGTTTCA